>JALAZF010000191.1:8750000-10000000 GCA_022829125.1 Lathyrus tuberosus
TATTCAACAATCACCCGACCATATTAGTCTTAAGACCTCTTTTGTCTTTCTACAACCACACACAATTAAACATGATCCATACTAGTGTAATTAACTTCATACTATTTGATACTAGGCATACGCCTCGGCCTCTCATGCACGAGCATCGTCGCTATGTGATTCAACGCTTTCCTAGCCATTACTAGGTTCCAACATAATTCAATGGTGATATTCCTCACTCTACTTATTTCATATTTTAACATGCATACACTCACAATCAGATTAAATAGCAAGAGAATTAGGAAATGACAAGTCAATAATATAATAGAACACATAAAAACCCCATATCACAATTCACATTGATTTCGGTTCCCTCCGGTTTATTTAATCGACATCAAAACCAATATTTTTCACTTACAACAGGTAGAATATTTCCCTAGCTCTCCGTCGGTACCAAGAACACTTAAATCGGGTAAACGATCCGAAAGTTACGGATTTTAGAAATAATCTTTTTTTTCTTTTTATCCCAGGTCGCGCTAAGCGCGCACCCTTCCGTGCTGAGCGAGTTGCTCTCGGGTTGGAGAGGATGAACATTCTGCATAAAGCACTAAGTGGGCATCTGCGCGCTAAGCGCGCTCTGCGATTTTCAGAAAAAAATATCTTTTGACAGTAGAAAATTTCAACTCTCCAATCCATATCAAGTCAACAAGTAAGGGTTTATGATCATGATTCCATCATACTTCAACCATCAAACATCAAAACACATAATTTCCAATAATTCCTCAAAGTTTCTACACAAAACCTAACATTTCAAAAACCCATTTCATTCCAAAATCATTCCAAACAATACCAACATCATAACAATGATCTATAGATGTTTCTACACACACATTGATCATACTACACAATTTATATTGATTTCTAACCGTTAAATTCATGATTTAGGCAAGATTATTCATTTTCTCTCAAAACCAACCCTAACTCTAGAACTCAAGAAATCCTACAACTAAAGCATCTAACTACAACCCACCTTGAATAGATGATGATGATGAAGATTGGAAGATGTTTGATGAAGAGGAGATGAAGATCCAAGCTTTTCTCTTAAATTCCAAGTTTTCTTCTTTTTCTTTCCTTTGCACTTCCTTCTCTCTAATTTCTCTCTCTCAAATGTTACTATGTTGGAAAATGAGATGAAGGAAAAGATATAGAAACTATCATTAATTTAGTAATACTACTAAATATCCAAATTATCTCAATTGTACAAATTAATAAAATCTCAACGTTAAATAATATTAATCTGATCATTTCTGAGTTCGTCAGTTTACTCTATTTATTTTATCTGATAAATTCTCAGAGTAACCCAGAACCCAGTTGACCGTAATAATATTATCCTGAGTGGAATAATTTACGGGGTATTACAAACACTTAGGTGTTAATGTACTTCAATTGTGTAATCAGCTTGTAAGATGCATATATAGTGCACACAAAAATCTTTGTAAAAGGTGATGTTCCTTGAGCGGTCGAGTGAAGACCAGAATGTTTGAGATGACTAAGCGTGTTTCTAATAGCTTAGTGAATGATGTTCCTTGAGTGGTCTAGAGAAGACCAGGACGCTTGAGGGGGCCAGGTCATTGTTGAACGACTTGGAGGTTGATTCCTTAAGAGGCAAGTGAAAGTCAGGATTTTTAATAAGGCAATGAAAGGTATCCATTGTGGTTGTAATCGTTGATGACTATTGGATTAAGTCCTTGTGCTAAGGCAAAATCACCTTGAGGGGTGGACTGAAGTAACTTCGTTAACAGTGAACCAGGATAAAAATAATTGTGTTCATTTATTTTTATTTATATGTTAACGTCATTAGTTTAAATTCCGCAAATGGGGACGAAATGTGAAACATAATTCAAACCCCCTTTCTTGAGTTTCTCAACCTTCAACTTTCGTTTCGAAAGTGCGTGGGGGGGACGGAGAAGTCTTTTGAGGATATGCTCAATTATTCTTGGAAGGCGAATGAAAATTTGGCCATCAATCTGATTGCATTCAAGGAAGCTTCTAGTCAGTGGAAGATGCTTACCCTTAAAGGTGTTACCATACAGAAGAAACAGCTGCTAAGGCGGATTAAAGGTATTCAAATCATGGTTCAAAGTGGTAGGGATCATGCTAGTCTAAGGAAGTTGGAGAAACACCTACAAGTTAGTCTTGAAAGAATCTTGTATCAAGAGGAACTAATGTGGTATCAGAGGGCTAAGGTGCACTAGATGGCCGAGGGTCATCGGAATACCAGTTTTTATCATATTTTAGCTGTCCAACGGCGCGGAAGGAAGGTTGTCAATGTCCTTAAAGATGAGGAGGGAAAATGGATCGAGGATAGTGAGAAAATAAGATAGATGTTCTATAAGTATTTTCTCGCTATGTATACGGAGGATGTCGAGAGTGTGGAGTGGCAAACTAAGCATCATAAGTTTCCATTTATGACCAATCACCATAGGCGGATCTTGGAGGAAGAGTTAAGCAGTACTGATATTACGCAGGCGTTATTTGAGATGGCTCTGTGGAAATCCCCCGAATTGGATGGTTTCCTGGCAGGTTTTTTATCAGAGTACGTGGGATGTTACCGGGGATAATGTTTGCAGCATTATCAAATGATTATGGAATGAAGAAATTTGTATTGAAGAGATCAACTAGACTGAGATTTGTCTTATTCCAAAGCTTGGTATCCCCCAAAAAGTTAGCCACTTTAGACCAATTGCGCTATGTAATTCAATATATAAATTATTCAGGAAACTTATTGTTACGAGGATGAAGCCTATTATGGATTCGTTGATCATGCCTAATCAAACGGATTTATTTCCAAGAGAAATATTCAAGAGAACATAGTGGTAGCGCAGGAGATTTTGCACAATATGCATAGGCTTAAAGGCTATTTTGCGATTAAGATTGATTTGACGAAAGCTTATGACAACCTTAGTTGGCGATATGTGGGTAAGTGCTGGATGAGGCCATTTTTCCAGAGATGATTAAAAGGAAGATTATGAATGCTATCACGTCCAACAAGATTCGAATTCAATGGAAAGGTGAAAAAGGAGAGTATTTTCAGACCAAAAAAGGGTATTCGGCAAGGAGATCCATTGTCTTCGTATATATTTGTGTTAAGTATAGACAAGTTGTCTCACACGATTCTGGATGTTGTTGTCGCTACGCGAAAAACAACCGGCGGAGACACAGAGTCGCCACCGAATTTTATTTATCCCAAAGAGGGAAAGGGAAATATCCATAAAACCTTTAGGGAAAGAACATGAACATCGCAACCAAGTTTTGGGTTTGGAAGTCGGTTATGTGAGGGGAAGGTATTACCACCCCCTCACATCCAGCATACTCGATGGGAACCATCTAAGTCGTCTTGTTTGATTGGGTGTTTTATTCTAAAAGTCTACTCTCTAAAGGGAAAAAGGGCTGGTTTTTTATTAGAGTGCTCGCCAAGGATTGAGGCCCTTGTGCCTACGTACCTTCACTTAAAAGAAGTGAAGTATGCATCCGTAGTTCGTGGGATTGATAAATGATTGTGTGTTGGTTGATTTTATACCTTGAAAAAGGGTTTTCGGATGATGCCCTAAGGCAAAAAGAAGTTTGGTGAGTTGATGTTGTTTTTAGGGTTTTGAAAGAAAATTGTACTTGATTAAGATCGCACTAAAGACTATGGGTAGAGGTGAATATTTCGAACGACCAAGTCGAGCGCCTTGTGTTCAAAATACTCGGAGTGAGTGTAGGAGGGGCTTCATTCTCACTCCTTCTCCACCACTTAAGGCTTGTGGCGTGCAATCCTAACCGTAATTTATTGTGTTTTTTTGTTTGAATTTTTTGAGAAAAATGCCATTTGATGTTGGATCAAGGGTTTTATTGTTTATTAAGAAAAAGTTTGAAGTAATGCGAACAAGGTTGATGGGGATGCACGTGGCGATCGACTTACAAGTTTGGTTATGGCTTGATATGTGGATCGAGAATGCTTTTGGGTTCGATCCTAATTCCTAAGTCATCTAACTAGCGATACAACGGAAAATAAAATAAAAAGTACATCAAACTGGGGGAGGGATACATAAGAAGTACAAGGGATGATCAATGCGAGAAATAAAGAGTAAACTACAAAACAAGTTAAAAAGATCACATACAGTGCCAAGGTAACCGCTTTGCGATTTAAGATCGCAAATCTCATATAATGTCTAAATCACACACGAGGTCTAATGGGCTCTTCACAAAAATCTCTTACCTCAAACTTTATCCTTAGAACTAAATACAATTATTTTTGTATCTTTGAAATATTATTATTTTTTTGTTCATTTTTTTATTATTAAAAATTATAGGGTACTAATCATGATTATTAATCCTAAAATTAAAATCTTTAATTCTAAAAAAATAAAAGAAATTTATCCTAAAATTATAATATTAATCTTAAAATTACTAATTAAAAGGTTATAAAAGAAACTAATCCTAAAATTATTAATAACTAAACTAAAAGAAAATTTTAGAATTAATAATTAAAAGGTTAAAATAAATACTAATAACTAAACTAATCCTAATACTCTAAAGAAAATTTTAGAATTAATACTCTAAAAAGAAACTAATCTTAAAATTTTAGAATTAATACTCTAAAAAAATAAAAGAAATTTATCCTAAAATTATAATATTAATCTTAAAATTACTAATTAAAAGGTTATAAAAGAAACTAATCCTAAAATTACTAATAACTAAACTAAAAGAAAATTTTGTGTAACCTGCTGTTCTACTCTTATTTCTGTCTCTGAATTGATCTGTTTGTCTGTGAAAATCAGAAACTTAGTGTACCTGTTATTTGCTTTCTTAGGTTTAGAATCTGCTTTGCCAAAATAGTGAAAAGTGTTTGTGGTAATTTGCTGCTGATCTTTGTTGTATTCTGCCCTGCTTCTGAATTTTCTGCTTCACTTTGTCTTGTTCTCAATTCTGAGCCCATTTGTTTGTTTGTGTTTGGACTGCCCTTGTAGTCCTATGACTCCTTCCTTCTTTTTGTTTTGACTGAATTTGAGATTTGATGGTTGTGGTGTCTTGAACTAACATGAAATTGGGATGGTTGGATGCTAAGTGTATGGTTTAGTCTTGATAAATGAATTTGTGAATATAAGAATTGGAATATGAAATGATCCTTGAATGGTGAATGACATTGATGTTATGTGGATGAATTTGAATTGAAATGATTCTTAATGAATTGAATTGAAATGTTTTGTGGTATGAATGAATTGAATATGATTATGATGTGGTAGCATGAATGGCATGATTGTAATGAACATAATTTCTATGGTTTTTGTTTTGAAAGATCATGGAACATTTTTTTTGAATTAATTTTTGAGAACTTGAATGTGATGGATCAAATTTGGAATTGTAATCTTGACATTACATAGTGCATTTCTTTGTACGTGAGGCATGGACACAAAGTTGATTGGCATGAAGTCTTTAACATGAAGATGAATTGGAATTTGCAAGATACTTGGTGCAAGGGATGAATTGGCTTAGGAATAGAAAAAGTGTTTAGGATCTCTTGTAATTACTCAAAAAAAAAAAAATGTAATTTTTGCACTTTATAATTTACTTGCAACTTTGATTTGCCATTGGACTTGTAATCTTGAATTGAATTTAGAATGGAATTTGTAACTTTTGTGACATTGTGTCCATCTTGTAAACTTTGGATTTTGCTATGAATTTAATTTGGAAATGATCAATCTTGATCTTATAAGTCAATGAATCCTTGTGATGATCTTTGAATTCTTCTTGCCCTCCTCTTAAAAGGAAATCTTTAAATTTATGTTATATTCAAATTTGCTTTGTCATCTTGAGTCCAACTTGGTCTTGTAATTTTTGAAATTGAATGCCACCTTGGTTTCTTACTTCTAAGATGGATAGAAGACAATCTCGACTTGAAAAACTCTTATGGGTTAAAAATGATTCCACATGGCTTGCACGATTCCAACATGGATAATCACTAACTGAAACCAAATTTACTCGAAACCATTATCATAAACATGTCTCCCAAACGAGCTTAAACCATTTGAAACACTTATTGTCTAAACGATTTTCTTCAAAAATACGACTTAAAGCCAAATAGAAACCAAATGATCATGCCTCAAACTTTAATTAAATTGCTTATTACGGACTCCATTCAAAGGCATCTCTTCAAATGATCCTTGACAACTTTGAATAAATTCGGACCCATTACCTCACTTCTCTTAAAAGAATCCACACTAACCTTCATTCTCAAATCTGAATCAACTTGTACTTTATCCAATGGTCCTCAGCCTTTAATTGAATCTTAAAAACAACAAATCATATCTGATGGACTAATGAGATCTTAATTCATAGCTCAAGTAGTAAGAAACGTCTTTTCTTGTTAAAATCACAAAGCAAACCTCAATCCATTAACAAACATCATTAGGAAGAGGATATCTTGATTCAATCCTTTACACCATCTGTAAAGAAATGATTTGTGAAGCAAGCAACTGGGAGAAACCCTCAAATGATAAATTTTCCTTCAACATGGCCCATGATGCAAGACGTCCTTCCTTTGTTGATCAATATTAGGTCAAATTCTCATGTGAATCGGATAAATGACCACTGAACCAATCCATTCCTTGTCCTGAAACAAAGAAACCTTCATTGTTCTTTCCTTGCAAGCCCACATGCTTGGCATGCACCATGATATGATGATAATATGATGAATGTATGATATGAAGGGTTAGGGTTAAAATGAGGGTGTGACAGATGCCCCTATTTAATCTTCTTGGACCTGAGGGTGAAAGTAGCAAAGGTTCTCTTGCAATCAAGGTACAAGGGGATTAAATATAAGAATACCCAGAATTTTTAGCCGAAAAGGGATGGCGTGAAAGGTGATGAATCAGTAGGATGTCTTGAAAAAGGGATGGACATTTGTTCGGGCCGGTTCGGGTTTAGGCCCAAAACCTCAATCCGACCCAATCTTCGGGTGACATATATTGATCCAATTTCGACCGATTCAATCATCGATTTTTTTGGGTTCGGGTTGAAACGGGTTCGGATAACTAAAACGATTTATTTCGGATTTCTATTGCAATTGAACCAGTACGAAATTTAACCCAAATAGTAAAATCCAACAGATTTTTTCTACTTTTTTTAATTCTTTTTATTGGGCCAGTTAAATTTAAAGCCCAATTACAATCTAATATAAATTTTATTTTAATTTTAAGAATAATAAATTATCTGATATTTTATTTAAAAAAACTATTGATTATTTGGATTAAAAAATACTAATTATTTGTTCAAAGTGACTAGTTTGAGCCTTTTAGTTCATTGTTCTAAATATCAATAAAAATAATAGTTAAATATTTTCAATAAAATTGGATACTAAATCATCCAAAAACAATAGTAAATAACATTAAAAAAAGAAACTAAATTCTTTTGGATCTACATCTACAGGAAAAGTGGCTTGACCAACGTAAATATATTGCATTTCATCCTTCCATGTCTGCAAAAGCACCAATAAAACTTTATCACAAAAGAACATAAGAATGATAATCATTAAAGAATAACTAAACAAAAGAGCACAAATAAAATAAGAACTTTGTGTCAAACTTTCAACCTCATATCGGAAAGAGATCCTCAAACTGGGAACATTTGTCTTGTGAATGTCATTTCCTTCAGAACCTCTCTAAGAAATATTTATCCCCTAGCCAGTGTAACTGAAAGAGGAAAAAAATGATATAATAATGTAAACAAAAAGTGAAGACACTCATGAGGATTAAAGGAATTCAGCAAATAAGATTTTGGATAAGAAATCGTTATTAATAACTTATTCCTGGAAATTTTTAATACATGAAACAAATTCTGAATGTTTTTTTTCTTAAGATAACACATTTTTTCAAGAAAAATACCAAAAAAATTAACATTTCAAACAATTTACCAAAATGGATGGGTTTGAAAACCCTCTATAAGGGTGGCGCCATATGGAATGACGTCTCGGTTAGAGGCCACATGTCAAACCATATGGCGCCTCAGGCCAAAATGGCATGCCCTAATTTACACTGGGGAGTCGCCATCTAGGATGGCGCCTCAGTGTAATTAGGTTTTTTTTTAAATATTTGTTATTAATTGGAAATTAGAAAAAAAAAATTTAAATAATTTAAATTTTGGAAATTTATAATATAATTAATTATATAATTTAATAGGGTATCATGTGCCTATAAATAAGGGTTCACCATCAGTTGTTATTGCACAACACTTGTCAGAAAAACCCTAATTTCCTCCATTCCCTCATCGATATCCCAAACTCTCTCCTACTCAACACCATGTCTTCATCCTCAAATTGCCGCCTGTCATCATCATCATCAGAACCAGAGGAAAATTTTCTAGAGTTTCCATTGCTGAAACGAGATGCCCTAGTTGTATACTCGGCTGTGAAGCCTCCGATGAAGATGCTACTCTGGAACACCAAGAAGTTGGAGCATCTGCATAGGGAACTTTGGCGTTGGCTAGCAGATGAATTTCAGGCAGGTTAAAAGATCAGGAAGGTTAAGAGGCTGGTTGAGGAGCCTGGTCCAAATGGAGTAACCCGCACTTGGAGAAAAGTGGTGAATGATGCTTGTGTCCTGATGATGTTGTTCTTACCACAGGAAATTAAGTTGATGGTTGTAATTTCCTAGATAAGCTGATTCTATGAGTTATTGCGTTTGGGTTTGTTCTTGTTATTTTTTGATTTGGTATTAGGTTTCGTTGATGATTATATGTTGATGTTTAGCTATTAAGTTATGTTATGTGATGTCGTTGTAATGAGTTAAGTATGCCATCAATGAAATAAAATTTGTTGTAATTAAAAAAAAATAAGTTTACAGTTGTAACTATGATGTCGTGCTAGAGCCCGACACATTTGGACACTTGGTACGATTGTGGCCTGGCTAGCGGCACAAACCACACAACCTCACCATTTTGTCGGTTGTATCCATCTCCGTTTGAATCCGGCTGCTGATAGGGCGACTCTTTTTATTTCTTCGCATCAAGTCGTTATGCCACACAATTTCGCCTTCGTATGGAGGCCAGTAGTCCTCTTTGCTACCACTTGAAAGCTAGTGCCGTAGACATTGCATAGAGTAGTGACTTGGAACATGCTGCTATGACATGGGAGTAAGGCATACGAAATGCCTCAAACTTTCCACAGTCACACCAACTCCTATCCAGCTCCACTAAAAAACATTCCCTAGGCCTTCCTTCGTTGTGATCAATAAACTCTACAACACTGAAGTAACCTCTAGTACGGTCAAAGATCGTGACCACATGTGTGTTGGCCTTGGAAGCTTCGTCCCTGATGAATGTCATTGACATATCACTAAACAACTACCCTGATTGTATGACTGAACCACACTTTGTGCGTCTGGTATCAAAGAGTGCAGCGAGCCTAAAATATGTTGACCTCACAAGAGCGGTTATCGGCAGATTTTGGATTCCTTTGAATACAGAGTTCATAGATTAAACGAGGTTAGTTGTCATATGGCCCAATCGCTGCCCATTGTCGTACGCCCTTGTCCACTTCGTCCTGGTAGTATCTGAACGTAGGCTCTGTTAGTGCATAACCCGCGTTAGTAACCAGCTGCTTTAGCTCCTTGTCTTTGAATGCCCTCATGACATTTTGCCCGATGTGTCTAATGCAATACACATGGCTTGATAGAGGATCCTACCAACCGTTATCAGGATTGTTGTAAGCACTATCGATTGAGGGATGTCTATCGGAGATCAAACATAAGTCAGGTTGGGGAGCAACGTATTTTCGGAGATTTTTTAGGAAAAAACTCCAACCTCCAGCAGTCTCCCCTTCAACTAGAGCGAAGGCGATAGGGAAAATGTTGTTGTTGCCATCCTGTGCCACTGCCATCAATAGCGTTCCCTTATATTTTACGTACAACCATGTTCAATCAATTTGAATTATAGGTTTAGAGTACGTAAATCCTTTGATGCATGGTTCAAACGTCCAGAAGAGTTTGCGGAAAATGCCATTTCCACTTACACAATTACCGCCTGGCGTATATGCCGACAACGTCTCCAACATGATAACTGTTACACCCCATTTTAATTTATTTAATCGTCGTGTGTTATTTTAAGTGTTTGGCCTTGTTTAGGGTGTGTGTAGTTGAGCGCGTAGGCGTAGTGTCCTTAACGGAACAGGAAAACAGAAATGCCGGGATGATAATAAGGTAGTAATGGTTAATGTGTGGGCAATGTTTAATAATAGGAGTATATGGTGTATTATTATTATTAATATTATCATTATTATTAAGTCTAAGATTATCAATATTTTTACTATTGTTATTATGAGTAATATTATTAGTATTACTATTGTTATCACTAAAAATATTATTATTAATAAATAAAATCATAATTTAACTAATAATATGGTTAGTGGGAAGAAAATAAGGAATAAGGTGGAACTTAATCAGGATTAGGGGCAGTTTTAGTCATAATCACATTGTTCCCAAGAGAGAGTTAGAGAAGGAAGAACTAGGGCTTTTGCATCATCAATTTTCGCAGGATTTTTGATCAAGAATTCAAGGTAAGGGGGGAGAATGGGCTCAATATAGGTGTTTATAACATGAGAGGGTAGTGAGGGGTCCTTTCCCTCATAGAATTTTCGTATATATGTACTGTTGATGAATTTTGAACCTGATATGGGTGTTTTGTTGTCGATCTGTATGAAATTATTGATGATAGTATTAATTTTTTATATAATTTGTACTGTTGGGCTGTATGAATGAACTGTGTTGCAGATCTAATTTAGTTGCAGGTTGAGAGTGACGAATTTAGATCTTGGAAACAATAAAACTGATTAGTAATAGTAGGAGAATGAGGTAATGTGAAGTTTTGGGTCTTAAAATCAATGTTGAAATGATTTTTAGGACATATTTGGATGTTAGAAGTGAGATCATAGTGGTGGAATTCTGATTGATATGAAAAATTGGGTTTTTTCACATTCTCTACCCATACGCGTAACAGAGAAGGCGTTACACGTATGGCATTGCGTGCCAAAGGGCCATTACGCGTATTGGCAAGGCGATACGCGTATGGAAAGGATGGTTACGTGGGCAATACGCGTATTAGGCTAGTGATACGCGTAGGAGATCTGAAAATAGAATTTTTGAGAGAAATCAGTCTCTGCCCATACGCGTAACCCTATGGGAAATACGCGTATGGCAAGCTACGGAGTGAGCGTTACGCTTGGGTACGCGTAGCTGGGAGGCGAGCGAGCTGGGCATTACGCGTATGGCATAAGGCAATAAGCGTATGACCAGCGGAGGTGCATAATTTTGCTGTTTTGCGATTTCTTTCCCGATTTCGCGTCTGTTGCAGTTCCTTTTGGTCTGAGAGGTTGGGATATGTGTCAGAATTTGTTGAACCTAGTAATGGTAGTGTGTAAGACCCTAATTTTTACCCCTAAGATTTCACTCATTTCATTTGCATCTCATACCACAAACAAGATCACAATTTGTGTTTCTCCTGAGCACCTGTGTGATTCTCTGTTGCTTACTTGTTTCTGTTTATCTAACCTCTAACCAAAAATACAAAAAAATATGCTGCCGTTTGCTTGTTTATCTCACTGTGTTTTGTGCAGGTTTGTCAAAGACAATGAAGTGGTTTCAAGTCACAGGTGTTTGTTCAAAAGCAAGATGTCTTGCGCTGAGATTCTTCAGTTTATCAGGCAGTGGTGCATATGAGTTTTGGGGTTCAGACAGATTCAGATGGCGGTTGTTTCAGTTGTGGCTGGTTATGTGGCATATGTTTATCAGAGGCTTGTGAAAAAATTCAACTTTGGTTTTGGGCTAAAAAATAGAGCTTGGCTATCCATTCAAATCCATAACCCATTTCAAATATCCAAATCCATATTAGAATATCCATATCCATTCTCCATATTTCCCATTTCCATTTCAAGATTCACATTTCCAATTTTTTTTATCCATTCAATTTTTCTAAATCAATTCAATTCCAAAATTCCACTTTTACCAAAAAAACCAATATCCATAATCAAGGCCCATTTACATTACATAAAAAAATGGGGGGGGTTAGAAAAGCAACTCATGTTTCCATTACTAACTCCAACAATAAATCATTTACAATAAACAAAGCCACTTGCTATTTCCAACTTCCAGCTTGCTCTTCAAAGCCGTTCAAAATCACGCCCATCACGCCACACGCCCAGCCAACGCCAAGCTTCATCAAGCCAACTCCAACGACACACGAGAACGCAACAACACACGCGGCCAAATTCCAAAATGCATAATACAATTCAAAATGACTTACACAAAGATGAAAACGACATCACACTTCCTCTCATTTCATTCCAATTTCTCACCAATTCATCTATAAAAGCACACTTCCTCTCATTTCAAAATCAAGCTTGAATAGCCAATAAATTTCTGCAAAAATTTCAGCAAGCTTCAACCAAACCTTCTTCCACCTTTTGTTCTTCAAACTCAATTCAAATCACTTGTTCAAATTAACCTTCAAATAAATTCTGCAGAACTCACAATAATCAACCATTTCTCTTTCAATCTTGAGCGTCAATTCTCCATTCTTCAACAATTAACATAACCTGCAAGAATCACAATCCATCTTCAACAACAACATCAACAAACGCAACATATTCTTCATCGCAACCACATCACAATCCATCTTCAACAACATCATCAACGACGCAGAAGAGGAGAAGAGTTGAAGAGATCCTCACCATTTCCGAAAGGTAGTAGAGCTTTACCGTCGAATTTTTACGATTTCGATCTGGACAGATGAGACTTTGATAGTTGAAATTGGTTATGGACTTGGGAAGAATGATGGATTTCGGTTACAACCGTGTAACTTTCGTGTCACGCCGGTCTGATTCGTGTAGCTCCAATTTCTTAGCCATGAGGAACAATAACCGCGCTTTCACGAAGAAGAAGAAGAACCTGTTTCCTCATTTTCATTTTTTTCTGATGTTGTAATCTTTTTTTTACGTGATGATTTGGTTTTGGGCCTAGGGCCTGTATGCGTTATCTTTTCTCCACCACCACCTCCATACTCTCCTTAAACCTCCCTTTCTCTTTTTATTTTTAATTTCTTTTATTTCCTTTCATTTTTTTCTTTAAATCTTTTTTTTATGTAATTTATTTTTTAATGCTTTTCATTTTAGATGTGAAATTACTTTTGTTTTTGAATTTTGGTTCGAAAACATTCTTGAAAAAACTCATAAAAATATCTTAATGTTGATTTTATTTTTGAATTCTACTTTGGATTCATTTTTGTTGCTTGTGTGTGGATCATAATTTCTAGATCCACTTTTCTTCATCTATTTTCTTTTTGATCGATGAAAGTCGAAGTGATCGTGAAATTCCTTTGGTGAATTTCGATCGAGAAGAGATCATTACCACCTTTTCTTTTCGTGTGGCACCGCTTTAGGATGACGATCCATATATCGTTCATCTCGCGTGCATTAACACATACATCTCATGGCTGGCCTCATTCGTAGGGTAATTGCTCGAACAAATTACTCGGCGTGCGCTTAACATAGACCAAAATTTGTCCCGCCTCATAAAACTATCAAAAATAGTTGATTATTTGTCTTTTGGTTCAAAACTTATGAAACTTGTTGTTAGGAGGCTTTGGTCTTATCAATCCTCTAATGAGTTCTCATTAATCTTGACCTAAGTGCAATTATTCAATTATAATTGATCACTAACTTTAACTACTAATTACTAACTTACTAACATTACTATTGTACTAACTTCTTTACAATTACTTCTCGCACCCTATCTCTTTTACTTTTATGCTTCATTTTATCATTTCATTTCATGTTTATGTTTTCGCAATTTTTCCTTTGTCCGTTGGACGTATGTTTATGCTTCCACAATTTTTCCCTTTGTCCGTTGGACACATGTTTATGCTTATGCCTTTTTCTCTTTGTCCACTTGAACCTAAAACATTAATAAAGGCCAAAACCTCTAAAAACTTGTGATTCTAATCTTGGACTATGGTTACTATCCTATGCAAATGGACATGGAGTTTCGTACTTTGACCTTGGACATCCAATGCAATTCTTGGAACCTTGGACTAAGAACTTAGGACATTCCTCCCTTTGCTTTGGAATTATGGTTCGAAGACTTGGAGCTCACTTGTGTGGTTAGGCTATTCTCTTCCTTAGCTTTTATTTTATGCTTTAGGATAGTCACTTCTTCTCCTCCCCATTCTTTAATTTTCAAAACTCTCTTTCTTTTTCAAAACATTCTTGATTTCAAACTTTCACCTCTTTCATAAACAAACCTTGACTTTGTCAAGTGATTTTACTTTCTTCCTTTCATTTCATAACAAATGCTAAACTACATAAGCATATTGACACCTTTTTCAAAAGACTTAAAAAATACCAAACTCACTTACTCTCTTTTGTGCCCTCGTGCACTTTTTCCTTTAACTTTTTCATAAGTTTAGACATGATTCATTTCTTTAAGCGGAATTATTCGCTTAGAAATGACGACTTGTCTTTACATTTAAAAACAACCAAAACAAAAAAATTTCATTCTTTGTACCACGAACTACGGGGTTTTGATCCTACATTGCACATCGTGGGTACGTAGGCATGAGACGACAAGTCTCTCCAAACACAAAAAATCTTTAAAATAACTTCTTTTCTCATCTCCTCAATCTCTTTTCAAGCAAACCTTTTTCAGACCAAAAAGCGGTAGATATTTCAAAGGGATCCTATAGAGTACTATAGACGTTTTGGGTGCTAACACCTTCCCTTAATGTAACCAACCCCCTTACCCGGACTCTCTTCACTTGTTCTTGTTGTAGAGCTTGTGTAGGTTTTGTTCGCTCTTTTTCCTTTCCTTTTTGGATAAAATAAAAGTGCGGTGGCGACTCTTGCTTTTTCTAGTTAAGTTAATCAATAGCTTACACTCATGATTTTGCCGCTACATAATGGAAATAATGAAAAATTGAATTTAGGTGGATTAATTAGACAATTAGTTAATTAAGGCCACATGAGGTATTTCTCCTTGATTGTGTATGTTATGTTGAATTGATTGGACAGGTGTGGCAATACTATTACGTATTACGGTGAGTATGTTTCTCACGTGTGATCAGGGGGATCGTGAAGATGTATAGTTGATACTATACAAGTGTTTGTGCATAATTTGTATCTTGCATATAATGAGGTGTCTAGTGGAGACAAATCATTGCTCAGTGGGAGTGTATGTGATTTTTTCGAACTCCAAGGTGGAGTTGTGATGGAGATAAATCATTGCCAAGTGGGGTGTATGTGATTTATCCAGATTCAAATGAGAATCAGGTTCGATTGAATGAACCATGGTGTGTCGGTACCACATGCATTGTGTCAAGTCATTGAGTCACATTACGTTTTTATGTGTTGATTGAATCAGAATTGGAATTGACCAGTGGGTCATGTTGATGTGTATGTGTGATTATGTGATTACTACTCCTTAACATGTATTATACACCGTTAAATTGTTGAATGTAGTTCTCACCCCTTTGTTGTTTCTTGTGTCTGTGCTTCTTGGGAAGTACAGATAATCTAGGTACTTGAGTAGTGCATGGAGTGCGTGTTGCCTGATCGAGTCCTAGGAGACGCTCTGATACGTAACACGGGGATTGGGCATTTTCTTTATGTGTTATTATTTCATTTGATCTTGTTACATATCATTATTCTTTTGAAAACGTTGTGGACCACGAGTTTATGTGGATTTTGACTATGTTGGCGAATTGCTGTGTTTGTGGATTAAAATAATTATTTCCACTGTTTTAATTCATTTATGAGAAAAGAAGAGAATAAAGAAATTGAGACTTTATGTTATGTTTTGTATCATGTGACATCCTACTGGTGGGTGAAACTCTGATTATTTTAGTATTATTTATATATTTTCTAAAATGGGCAAGTGGGGTGTTATAATTAGTTTCAGTGCAGGTCGGTCCATCTGGCCAGATATTGTAGTAGAGTCTGTCCTTAGAACAGGAGTGGATTTGTGTGTTCTTTTAACTGTGTTGTGATTGTTGAACAGTATGGCCGGGAGGAATGACACTGCTCTTGTTGATGCACTGGAGGCTATGGCACAGTCAGTGCAGAACAATAATCAGATTGCTGGGGATGCGCAGTTTTGTAACTTAGAGAGGTTCCAGAGCAATAAGCCGCCTACATTTGAGATTGGTATTCTTGATCCTGATGCTGCATAGAAATGGATGAAGGCTATTGAGAAAATCTTTAGGACCATGGGATGCAATGAAGCTCAAAAGGTGCAGTTTGGAACTCATATGTTGGAAGGCGAAGCTGAAGCCTGGTGGAATAATAGTCGTCAGAGATTGGAAGCTGCTGGTACTGATATTACTTGGGCAGTGTTTCAGGCGGAGTTTCTGGAAAAGAATTTTACGGAAGATGTTCGCAGTGCAAGGGAGATTGAGTTCCTGGAATTGAAACAGGGTAGCATGACTGTAGCTGAATATACTGCTCGATTTGAAGAGTTGGTGCAAAATTGTGCTCACTACAATACAGATGAGGCTATGAATTTGAAATGCTTGAATTTTGAGAACGGGCTGTGCCCCGAGATCAAACAGGGCATTGCTTGTCAGAAAATAAGGAATTATCTAGAATTGGTAAGCAGAAGCTAGATTTATGATAATGATAACAGGGCCCGGATTGCTCATTACAAGGCCTTGAGTGACCGGAAGGGTAAGCAGAGGTATGCGAATACGCCTTATAGTGCTCCAGCTGACAAAAGAAAACAGAAGGCCGCTGTGGGAAAGAAACCAAAAGAGGGAGGGGTGGTTCCCGATACTATCAACTGTTTTAGATGTGGTGGCGCGAGTCACCGTGCTAACAATTATCCGAATGAAGTGAAGAAGTGCTTCAAGTGTGGAAGAACAGGTCATGTTGTGGCAGATTGTAGGACTAACATACCTACCTGTTACAATTGTGGAGAACAGTGTCATATCAGCACTCACTGTCAGAAGCCGAAGAAATCTCAGACAACGGGGAAGGTGTTCGCATTGGTAAGAGCCCAGTCTACCAATGAGGAGCTTTCCATCAAAGGTACTTGTTTTATTAATGACATTCCTTTGATTTCTATCATTGACATGGGTGCAACCCACTCGTTCATTTCTGTTGATTGTGTGAAGAGATTAGGGATTTAGACGTCTACCTTAGATCGGAGGATGACAATTGAAACTCCATCTATTGGTTCTGTGGTTACTTCTTTAGCATGCTTGAATTTCCCATTAACTATTTTTGGTAGAGAATTCGGAGTGGACTTGATTTGTTTTCCACTCAGTAGTCTAGACGTCATTTTGGGGATGAACTGGTTGGAGTTCAACCAGATTTACATTGATTTCTTTAGGAAAGGTTGTTGTTCCTTACTCCTGAAGAGGAAGCGTTGACTAATTCCTTGTCTAACAAAGAGTTAAGAACCTTGTTGGAAGACGAAGTTAAGGTGTTTGCTGTGTTTGCCTCGTTATCTGTTGAAAGCAAGACATCAGTTAATGAGTTACCGGTGGTGAATGAATTTCCTGAAGTGTTTCCAAATGATATTATCGAATTACCTCCGACGAGAGAAGTTGAATTTACTATTGATCTTATTCCTGGTACTAGACCTATATCTATAGCACCATACAGGATGTCTGCATCAGAGTTGGCAGAGTTGAAATCTCAGATCGGAGAATTGCTTGATAAGAAGTTTATTAGGCCGAGTGTGTCGCCGTTGGGAGCTCTAGTGCTGTTAGTGAAAAAGAAGGATGGTAGTATGTGTCTGTGCATTAATTACCGTCAGTTGAATAAAGTGACCATTAAAAATAAGTATCCACTTCCGAGGATTGATGAATTAATGGATCAGCTCGTGGGAGCTCATGTTTTCAGCAAAATTGATTTGAGGTCGGGTTACTATCAGATTAGAGTGAAGGAAGATGATATTCAGAAGATTGCGTTCAGAACTCGCTATGGACATTACGAATATGCGGTGATGCCTTTCGGAGTGTCTAATGCGCCGGGTGTGTTTATGGAGTATATGAACCGTATCTTTCATTATTATCTGGATCAGTTTATTGTGGTATTCATTGATGATATACTGATTTATTCTAAGTCTGAAAAGGATCATGCAGAACACTTGAGAATTGCATTGCAAGTGTTGAAGAATAATAAATTATTTGCAAAGTTCTTGAAATGCGAATTCTGGTTGAAGACTGTGAGTTTCTTAGGTCATGTTATTTCTAGTGATGGCATAGCAGTGGATCCATCTAAAGTAAGTGCGGTACTTCAGTGGGAACCTCCAAAAACAGTGATGGAAATTAGAAGTTTCTTGGGTTTGGCAGGTTATTAGCGGAGATTTATCGAAGGGTTTTCTAATTTGGCTTTATCGTTGACTCAGTTAACTAGAAAGAGTCAAGCGTTGGTTTGGGATGCGGCGTGTGAGGAAAGTTTCGAAGAATTGAAAAATAAATTGACTACGACACCAGTATTAATTCTACCAAGTCCAAGTGAACCTTTCGTGGTGTATTGTGATGCATCTAAGATGGGATTAGGCGGAGTGTTAATGCAAGATGGAAAGGTAGTGGCATACGCTTCGCGGCAATTGAGGGTGCATGAGAGGAATTATCCTACTCATGATCTTGAATTAGCTGCGGTGGTTTTTGTATTGAAAATTTGGAGGCATTATTTGTATGGATCGAGATTTGAAGTATTCAGTGATCATAAGAGTCTGAAGTATTTGGTTGATAAGAAGGAATTGAATATGAGGCAGAGAAGATGGTTAGAGTTCTTGAAAGACTATGATTTTAACTTGAGTTACCATCCGGGGAAAGCTAATGTTGTAGCAGATGCTCTAAGTCGGAAAACAATTCATATGTCGACATTAATGGTAAAATAAATGGAATTAATTAAATAGTTCAGAGACTTGAGTATGGTTTGTGAAACTACACCTGAGAGTGTTAGATTGGGTATGCTTAAAGTGAATAATGACTTCTTGGATGTTATTAAGGAAAATCAGAGGCTTGATGTGAAGTTAGTGGACTTGATGCCTGCAGGGGGAAATAATCCTGATAGTGACTTTAAAATGGATGAAGTTGGTATATTGAGATTTTGGGGAAGGATTTGCGTACCGGATAATGTGGAATTGAGAACGGCGATCTTGGAGGAGAGTCACCGAAGTAGCTTGAGTATTCATCCGGGAGCCACAAAAATGTATCATGACTTGAAAAAGTTATTTTGGTGGTCTGGTATGAAGAGAGATGTAGCTCAGTTTGTTTATGCTTGTTTAACATGTCAGAACTCGAAAGTGGAACATCAGAAACCTTCGGGGTTGATGCAACCGTTGGAGATTCCGGAATGGAAATGGGACAGTATTACTATGGACTTTGTTACTGGTTTGCCAAATACGACGAGAGGCTTTGATGATATTTGGGTAGTTGTGGATCGACTTACAAAATCCATATATTTTATACCAATTAATATCAGTTTCCCGTTGTCAAAGCTGGCGGAGATTTACATCAGAATACTTGTGAAGCTGCATGGTGTTTCGTCGAGCATAGTGTCAGATAGAGATCTGAGGTTTACTTCAGAATTTTGGAAGAGTTTGTAGGAGGCTTTGGGTTCTAAACAAAAGTTGAGTTTGGCTTATCATCCACAAACCAATGGTTAGTCAGAGAGGACTATTCAGTCGTTAGAGGATTTATTGAGAGCATGTGTATTGGAGAAAAGTGGTGCATGGGATACTCATTTGCCATTGATTGAGTTCACGCATAACAATAGTTACCATTTTAGCATTGGAATGACACCTTTCGAAGCTTTGTATGGTAGGAGGTGTAGGACGCCTCTGTGTTGGTACGAAACTGGTGAGAATGTTGTGCTTGGGCCTGAGATTGTGCAACAGACTACTGAGACAATTCAGATGATCCGTGAGAAGATGAAAGCTTATCAGAGTAGGCAGAAAAGTTATCATGATAATAGGAAGAAAGATTTGGAATTTAGTGAAGGTGACCATGTATTCTTGAGAGTCAACCCTGTAACCGGTGTTGGGCGTGCATTGAAGCAAAGAAGATGAATCCTAAATTCATTGGGCCATATCAGATCTTGCAAAAAGTGGGTAGTGTTCCTTATAGGGTGGCGTTGCCACCTAAACTTTCGAACTTGCATGACGTATTTCATGTGTCGCAGCTTCGGAAGTATGTGCCTGATCCATCTCATGTTATTCAGAGGGATGAAGTGCAGATTCGGGATAATCTTACTGTAGAAGTGATGCCGATAAGGATCGAGGATCGCAAAATGATGCAACTCAGAGGAAAAGAGATACCTCTAGTGAGAGTAGCTTGGGGAGGAGCTGCTGGAGGAAGTGTGACCTGGGAATTGGAAAGCAAGATGCGGGAGTCGTATTCATAACTGTTTCCATCAGGTACATTTTCGAGGACAAAAATATTTTAAGTGGGGGAGAGTTGTAACACCCCATTTTAATTTATTTAATCGTTGTGTGTTATTTTAAGTGTTTGGCCTTGTTTAGGGTGTGTGTAGTTGAGCGCGTAGGCGTAGTGTCCTTAACGGAACGGGAAAATAGAAATGTCGGCATGATAATAAGGCAATAATGGTAATGTGTGGGCAATGCTTAATAATAGGAGTATATGGTGTATTATTATTATTATTATTATTATTATTAATATTATCATTATTATTAAGTCTAAGATTATCAATATTTTTACTATTGTTATTATGAGTAATATTATTAGTATTACTATTGTTATCACTAAAAATATTATTATTATTAAATAAAATCATAATTTAACTAATAATATGGTTAGTGAGAAGAAAATAAGGAATAAGGTGGAACTTAATCAGGATTAGGGGCAGTTTTTGTCATAATCACATTGTTCCCAAGAGAGAGTTAGAGAAGGAAGAACAGGAGAAAGAAATAGGCTTTTGCATCATCAATTTTCGCAGGATTTTTGATCAAGAATTCGAGGTAAGGGGGGAGAATGGGATCAATATAGGTGTTAATAACATGAGAGGGTAGTGAAGGGTCCTTTCCCTCATAAAATTTTCGTGTATATGTATTGTTGATGAATTTTGAATCTGATATGGGTGTTTTGTTGTTGCTCTGTATGAAATTGTTAATGATAGTATGAATTTCATGTATAATTTGTACTGTTGTGGCTGTATGAATGAACTGTGTTGTAGATCTGATTTAGTTGCAGGCTGAGAGTGACGAATTTAGATCTAGGAAACAATAAACTGATTAGTAATAGTACGAGAATGAGGTAATGTGAAGTTTTGGGTCTTAAAATCAATGTAGAAACAATTTTTAGGACATATCTGGATGTTAGAAGTGAGTTCATAGTGGTGGAATTCGGACTGATATGAAAAATTGGGATTTTTCACAGTCTCTGCCCATACGCGTAACAGAGAAGGCATTACGCGTATAACATTGCGTGCCAGAGGGCCATTACGCGTATTGGCAAGGTGATACGCGTATGGCAAGGGTGGTTACATGGGCAATACGCGTATTAGGCTAGTGATACACGTAGGAGAACAGAAAATAGAATATCTGAGAGAAATCAGTCTCTTTCCATACGCGTAACCCTATGGGCAATACGCGTATGGCAAGCTACAGAGTGAGCGTTACGCTTGGGTACGCGTAGCTGGGAGGCAAGCGTGTTGGGTATTGCGCTTATTGCGTAAGGCAATACGCGTATGACCAGCGGAGGTGCAGAATTTTGCTGTTTTGCGATTTCTTTCCCGATTTCGCGTCTGTTGCAGTTCCTTTTGGTCTAAGAGGTTGGGATAGGTGTCAGAATTTGTTGAACCTAGTAATGGTAGTGGAAATAATGAAAAATTGAATTTAGGTGGATTAATTAGAGAATTAGTTAATTAAGGCCACGTGAGGTATTTCTCCTTGATTGTGTATGTTATGTTGAATTGATTGGACAGGTGTGGTAATATTATTACGTATTATGTAACACCCCCTTTCTATACCCCCAAATAATCATTTGGGCACATATTAAAAATTTCGTCAGAGTATAATTACAAACATGGTATAAAAGAGGCATGTCACATCATACGTTAAATTTAAACATACAACACCTGCTCAACAATTGATATGCAACAGTGGGGTAACTTGCAACAGAGGAACTTAGTCCT
This sequence comes from Lathyrus tuberosus, assembly GCA_022829125.1. Classification (NCBI taxonomy): domain Eukaryota; kingdom Viridiplantae; phylum Streptophyta; class Magnoliopsida; order Fabales; family Fabaceae; genus Lathyrus; species Lathyrus tuberosus. The sequence goes on from JALAZF010000191.1 coordinate 8,772,166, forward strand.
TACACCCACATGTCAATATTTAGAATAAAAGCGGAAGATCTAAACATTGAATAACAACCAATTCATATATACATACACATATATACATCGCCAAGTATTATCCACCAACAGAATTCATGTTTAGATAAACATTTATCAACAAGATACATATATAATGTATCACAAAAGAATCATAGCCCTCCTAGCTACCCGGTGCTACATATCAGAGCCAACCGACCAAAAGAATGAAGATACGCTTCACAAAAAGACCACCAGCATACCTACTCTACAATGTCTCATAGAGCATCATAAAACAGCAGAAGGGTGAGAAATATTATCATAATAACAATGCATATAATTATATATAATAGCATAAAATTACACATAATTCACCTTCTCACCACAATTCATCACAAGTCACTCATATACATCGCAATGTATCCATATATATATAAAACCAAGCATACACATCAGGCATACTTTCACAATTCTTATCATTCCACATAAACATACACAACTGTTTATTCACCAATGCATCATTTAAAGATGAGAAATGTAAATCATAGAGACCGACTCACGACTCTATGCAAATGCAATGCGGTACCGACTCAATCATCTCAAGTTCACTCAGGAACTTCTGCTGGACCCATCGCTCGTTACCAAAGTAACTCCCCGTCGGGCCTACGATGTTCACCCACCGCTCACACCTCCACCAAGAGAGGCTCACGATGTTTCTGGATCGCTCACACCTCCACCGAGAAAGGTTCACGACCCGATCGCTCACACCTCCACCAAGAGAGGCTCACGATCGTCTACAACCATCGCTCACACCTCCACCAAGAGAGGCTCACGACCCGATCGCTCACACCTCCACTAAGAGAGGCTCACGACCGTCTATAACCGTCGCTCACACCTCCACCGAGAGAGGCTCACGATGTTATAGCGGATTCTCATTAGAATCCCTCAGCACAAGAATGCACATCATTATGCTACACATGATAATGACTCAAGACATTCTTGAAATGCATACATATTCACAATATATACATGCATTCATCTCATACAATCACATACAATCTACATACATTCACGTCAATGCACTATTGTACGATTCACATTCAAACACACCGTCAAAACGGTAAAAGTCGCTAAATAGCACTATTTCAGACTTTTCTGACTTATTTAATCGGCTAATAATTTCCAATTCATCATATTAAGAAAGAACATTCCATAAGCTTTCTAATGCATCAAACCACGCCTCAAACCGAACCACAGATCAAAAGTTGTGCAGAAAACAAAATTACACGAACAGCACTGTTCGCTGGGCGAACCTCCCTCGCGAGCATTCGCTAGCTCCTTCGCTAGGCGAACATCCCTCGCGAGCATTCGCTAGCTCCTTCGCTAGGCGAATGTTCCAGCGAACCAACTGTTAGCTAACCAACAGACACAAAGTTCGCTAGGCGAGCACTTGGCAAACCAAGTCAGAACCAAACAGAGCCAAAAACACCCAAAGTTCGCTAGGCGAACACTCTAGCGAACCTTTGCTCATGCCTTCGCTAGGCGAATACCCGTAGCGAACCTTCGCTACCCTTCGCTGATTGGTTCGCTAGGCGAACCTGCTAAAACTCAGAATCCTTCAGCGCTGTTGAAAACCCAAAAAAACTATTTTTCAACCCAAAACATTTTCAAAACAACATACATCCATCAGAAATCAATATAATCATGGCAACAAGCATTCTACCACATTTTCGTCGATTTCCAACCGTGAAAACATCGATTTCTCATTATCGACCTAAAATGGAAAACTATGAAAACACCACAACCAATCCAATACAGACATACACAATCATACATAATACTATACATTGATAAGATAACAATGTTTCACACCCTTACCCGATTAAATCGATTCCTAGAGGTTGATTTTCTTGGTTTTCCTCTTTTCCTCTTCTTTTCTCTTCCTCTTCTTTCTTTCTCTCCTTTTTCTCTCTATTTCTCTTTTCTTTCTCTTTTCTATCTATTTTCTTTCTTTTCTATTTCTTTTCTCTCATTTTCCACTAAATCAATTAATTCATTTTTCTCACAAAATTCTAACTCCACAAAATTTCTAACTTATGATTAATTGAGAAAAGTCTAAAATACCCTCCATTCTAATTTCCCCGAAAACACTCAAAACGGTAAAATAACATTTAACACACCAATTTAACAAATAAAATAATTTATCACCCAATTAAAACAAAAGACTCAAGAATAATGGAATAATCAAAATCGGGGCGTTACAACTCTCCCCCACTTTAGAAATTTTCGTCCTCGAAAATAATACCTGATTCAAACAACTCCGGATACGACTCTCGCATCCCACTCTCTAGTTCCCAAGTCATATTGCCTTCCGCAGCGCCTCCCCACGCTACTTTCACAAGCGCAATATCCTTGCCTCTTAGTTTCTTAACTTCACGGTCCAAAATCCTAACCGGTAAAGTTTCAACCGTAAGGTTATCTCTCACCTCAACCTCGTCCATAGGAATAACATGTGACGGATCCGGAACATACTTCCGAAGTTGCGAAACATGGAATACATCATGCAAATTCGAAAGATTCGGAGGCAACGCCACACGGTACGCCACAACACCGACTCGTGCAGAAATCTGATACGGACCAATAAAACGAGAAGTCAACTTCTTTGACTTCAAAGCACGACCCACATCCGTAACCGGTGTAACTCTTAAAAACACATGGTCGCCTTCCTGAAACTCAAGATCTTTTCTTCTCTTGTCATGATAGCTCTTTTGTCTACTTTGAGAAGCTTTCATCTTCTCACGGATAAACTTCACTTTCTCCGTCGTTTGTTGTACCATCTCCGGTCCAACTATCGCCCTCTCACCAGTTTCATGCCAACACAAAGGTGTTCGACATCTCCGACCATACAAAGCCTCAAACGGTGCCATACTTATACTCGAGTGGAAACTATTATTGTAAGTGAACTCAATCAATGCCAAATAACTATCCCAAGCACCACCTTTCTCGAGCACACAAGCACGCAATAAATCCTCCAACGATTGAATTGTCCTCTCGGTTTGACCATCCGTTTGTGGATGATAAGCCGAACTCAATCTTAGTTTAGAACCCAAAGCCTTTTGTAAACTCTCCTAGAACCTCGATGTGAATCTGGGATCTCTATCCGATACAATACTCTTAGGAACTCCATGCAACTTCACCACCGCAAGAATATAAATCTCGGCTAACCTCTCCAAAGGATAACTAATATCAATTGGAATGAAGTGAGCAGATTTAGTAAGCCTATCAACAATTACCCAAATAGCATTATGACCTTTTTGCGTATTCGGCAACCCCGTAACGAAATCCATCGATATACTATCCCATTTCCATTCCGGAATATCCAACGGTTGCATCAATCCACTAGGCTTTTGATGTTCCACCTTAGACTTTTGACAAGTTAAGAACGCATACACAAATTGCGCCACGTCTCTCTTTAACCCGGACCACCAAAAGATTTTCTTCAAATCCTGATACATTTTATTCGCTCCCGGATGAATACTTAAGTTACTTCGGTGTCCCTCTTCCAATATCATTCTTTTCAACTCCGCATCATCGGGAATACAAATACGACCACGGAATCTCAAAACTCCAAAATCATCAACCTTGAAATTCTCATTCTCATTCATCATCAAATTAACGAATTTCAAATCTAACTTTTGCTTTTCACTAACCGTTGCAAGAAAATCATTCGTAACATGTAGCATACCAAGTCGCACACTTCGCGGCGTCATTTCGCAAACCAAACTCAAGTCTCTAAAATCCTCCAAAAGTTCCCATTCTCTCATCATCAATGCGGACATATGTAACGATTTCCGACTCAAAGCATCGGCCACCACGTTTGCCTTACCCGGATGGTAATTCAAACCAAAATCATAATCCTTCAAAAGCTCTAACCACCTTCTTTGTCTCATGTTCAATTCTTTTTGATCAAATAAATATCTTAAGCTTTTGTGATCACTAAAAACTTCAAATCTTGCACCATAAAGGTAATGCCTCCATATTTTCAAAACAAACACCACGGCCGCTAACTCCAAGTCATGTGTAGGATAATTCTTTTCATGCACTCTCAATTGCCTTGAAGCATAAGCCACAACTTTTCCATCTTGCATCAAAACACCACCTAAACCAACCAAGGAAGCATCACAATACACCACAAATGGTTCATTAGGATTAGGCAAAATCAAGATCGGAGCCGTTGTCAACCTTCTTTTTAGCTCATCGAAACTCTCTTCACAATGAATATCCCAAATGAAAGCCTTTCCTTTACAAGTCAATTGCGTTAACGGAAGTGCCAACTTCGAAAAGCCCTCAATAAACCTCCGATAATAACCCGCCAAGCCTAAAGAGCTTCGAATCTCCGTCACCGATCTAGGAGCCTCCCATAGCATCACCGCATCGATCTTGGATGGATCAACACTAATACCACTACCGAAAATAACATGCCCAAGAAAAGTTACTTCCGATAACCAAAACTCACATTTCGACAACTTAGCATACAATTGTTTCTCTTTCAAAATTTGTAACACAATCCTCAAATGCTCTTCATGCTCCTCTTGAGACTTAGAGTAAATCAAAATATCGTCAATGAACACAACCACAAAACGATCTAACTATTCATGAAAAATACGATTCATGTATTCCATAAACACACCCGGCACATTAGAAACCCCGAATGGCATCACAGAATATTCGTAATGGCCATACCGTGTCCTAAAGGCCGTCTTTTAAATATCCTCTTCTTTCACACGAATCTGGTGATATCCCGATCTCAGATCAATCTTGCTAAAAACACGCGCACCAACCAATTGGTCCAACAAATCATCGATCCTTGGAAGCGGATACTTGTTCTTAATTGTTACCTTGTTCAACTGTTGATAATCAATGCATAACCGCATACTCCCGTCCGTCTTCTTTACCAACAATACCGGAGCACCCCAAGGAGAAACACTTGGCCTTACAAATTTCTTGTCCAACAAGTCATTCAATTGCTTTTTCAATTCTACCAACTCCGATGCCGACATACGATACGGTGCCATCGAAATCGGTCTAGTACCTGGAACTAGATCAATAGAAAACTCAACTTCTCTTTCCGGCGGTACATCCTTAATATCTTCAGGAAACACCCCAGGAAAATCACAAACAACCGGAACCACATCAAGTGACACTGGACTATCCACAGTTAAAGATGCAAACAAACCGAACAATTGAGCTTCGTCCGCTAAAAGTTTCTTCAACTCTTTAGTGGATAGGAAACTCTCAAATTCATCCTCTTCCAGAGAAGGAAACCTCACTAACTTATGATAACAATCTATATGAACTCGGTTAAATTGCAACCAATTCATACCCAAGACCACATCCAATCCTTCCAACGGCAAACACACTAGATCCATCTCGAAGTCTTTACCATAAATGGTCAAAGGACACATCAAACAAACCAAAGACGTAGTTACTGACCCCATTGCTGGAGTATCAATAACCATCTTACCATCCATCAGAGACAACACAAGATTTAAACGCTTCGCGCACTCAGACGAAATAAACGAATGAGTCGCTCCAGTATCAATAATGGCAACTAAAGGTGTACTATTAATAAAGCAAGTACCTCGAATCAGACGATCTGCACTCGAAGTCTGAGTTCCTGCCAGAGAAAATGTAACGCCCCAGTTTTGTTAGATTTATTTAATAGAGTAGATTTAATTAGTTTTGGTTTTATATTATTTTATTATTGACTTTTATTTGACAAAATGTTATTTTTCATCGTTATTATGTTTTATCGCATTTTGAGAGCGTTTGCGAGATATTTGAGTGTAGGGGTATTTTGGTCATTTGGGTAGATATTTTGTTTAAATAGAAACATAGAAAGAAAAAGAGAGAAAAGAAGAGAAAGAAAAGGAAAAGAGAAGGAAAGAAAGAAGGGAGAAGAAGGGAAAAGAGGAAAATCGAGAGATTCTCCGTTTCACTCGCGATTTAATCGGGTAAGGGTGTGAAATATTATTATCCTAACTTAGTGTATGATTATGTATGTGTTTTGTGTGAATGTTTTGATTGGTTTTCCATATGTTTCCGTTTATGTCGTATTGGACGAAATCGATAGAAACCGATGTTTCTACGGTCGGAAAGTCGTGTAAATACATGTGTTGGTTGGTTATATGTATGTGACCTGCTGTTTGAAGTTTCACGAAGTTTGGTTATGTTTCGGTTAGTTTTCGGTATGTTTCCGTTGTTGTTTCCGTTTAGGTCGAATTATAGGAAATTGATAGAAAACGATGTTTTCACGGTTAGAATTCGAAATAAATTACGTAGTTGTATCGAGGAAGGTTAAGTCGTCGTATGTCGTGCTTTTTATTCGATTTGGTGACGTTCGAAAATTCTGGTTTTTGAGAGGTTGAAATTTAATCGAAAAATTGAACGTCGTAGAAATTTCGTTTATGTGTTCTAGATTGTTCTTATGTATTTGGTGGTTGCGCGTATATGTTTGTTTCGGTGAAATTGTTCGATTTAGTCGAGTTTTTGGGTGTTTCGGAAAAGGACAGCATAGGTGTAATGGAGAAAATCTGGTTTTTTGTGAAAAACAGGGTTAGGGATCGATACATAATCCCAGGGATCGATCCCTACTGTGAAAATTGGGAAAAATGGAATTTTTACTACAGCAGGGATCGATACATGCGAGTTAGGGATCGATACCTACTGTGCTGAAGCAGAAATTCTGGTTTGTCGGGGAAACTTCGGAAATTCATATCTCTTGAACCGTAAGTCGGTTTTGATCCCCGTTCGAAGCGTTGGGAAGCTAACGAGATGTTCTTTCTAGGAAAAATAGTCTTGAGGTCTGAACTTGGTCCAATCGGTACAGTTTTTACGAACCGTTTCGTAGTGTCGGGCGTCCGGTTTACGTTTTCGCATTATTTTGAAATATTCATATCTTGTTAACCGTTTATCTTATTTAAGAGTTCTTTATACCGAATCGAAGCTGTCGATGAGTACTTGTTGATGATGGTAGAAAATATTATTTTTGACCGACTTTTAGCCGACTTTTCCGAGAAACCGTAAAATGGAATTTTTGAGTTATTTTCTATATTGTGCGATAGAATGTGATATGTTATGAGATGGTTTGTGTGATGATTCTTTGATGGTATATTGGTGTTTGTGGCCATTTTGGGCAATTGTGTGCATTACTTTATATGTACTTGAAATGCATGATTTAATGTATGAGCTTTGATTGCCATGGGTCATTATATGACATGCATCATGTGGTAGACATTGTAGATCCCTTCGTGGGTGTAAACAATGCAGTTAGACATTGTAGATCCCTTTGTGGGTGTAAACAATGCATGAAGACATTGTAGATCCCTTCGTGGGTGTAAACAATGCAGTTAGACATTGTAGATCCCTTTGTGGGTGTAAACAATGCATGAAGACATTGTAGATCCCTTTGTGGGTGTAAACAATGCATGAAGACATTGTAGATCCCTTTGTGGGTGTAAACAATGCATGTTGAATTGTAGATCCCTTATGGGTGTAAGCAATTGTTGTATTGATCGTGTGCCTATTATAAAGGACTAAAAACGATCCATAACGTCGTATGCTTGGTGATAAGTGGTAGCGACGGGGAACATCGTATGCCCGACGGGGAGTTACCCTAAGTAACGAGCGATGATTCCAAGAGTTCCTGGGGGACTAATGAATTACGAGGTTGAGTCGGTACCGCATTGCATTTGCATAGAGTCGTGAGTCGGTCTCTATGATTTGCATTGGTCGTCTTTGTATATGTGCATTGATGAAGGAACATGAATATATGTATTTATGTTGAATGATAAGCATTGTGATGAATATGTTTGGTTTTGTATATATATATATATGCCTTGCGATGTATATTGAGTAAGATGTGATGAATGGCGATAAGAGTTGTATCTTTGTAATGATACATTGGTGATTAAACATGTATGTGTGTTGTGTTGAATGAATGGTGATGAATTGAGATGTATTAGGGATACATGTATTTGAGCATGAATGACTATGCCTATGTGAAGGATGCGTTAATTACGGATTGTTATGCCGTGTATTTGATTTATGGTATATGCTTGGTGTTATATGTATATATATATGCATAGTGACGAGTTGTGGTGAGAATGTGGTATATGTGTATTATATGTTGAGATATATAATTATATGCAACGTTATTATGATAATATTTCTCACCCTTCTGCTGTTTTATGATGCTCTATGAGGCATTGCAGATTAGGTATCTGGTGGTCTTTTGTGAAGCGTGTCTTCATTTTCCTTGTTGGTCGGTTGGCTCTGATATGTAGCACCGGGTAGCTAGGACGTTTTGATCTTTTTGTGATACATTTGCATATGTATCTTGCTAATGAATTTGTGTATATAAACATGATGTTGTTTGTGATTCATACTGGATGATGTATATATATATGTTGATGTATATATGTGGTTGTTATTCAATATTTTAGATGTTTCAGCTTTTATTCTAAATATTGAGATGTGGGTATAAGGACTGAGATCCTTTGTTGTTTGAAAGTTACCCCACTGTTGCATATCACTTTGAGCAGGTGTTGTATGTGTTTTAATTTCAAGCATAATGTGACATACCTTTTTATGCCGTGTTTGCAATTATACTCTGATAAATTTTTTTTCAATACGTGCCTAAATGATTTAATATGTTATTTGGGGGTATAGAAAGGGGTGTTACATTAAGTGGTATCAGAGCCTGGTTGAGTCTGTTGGTGCGACAGTTGAATATTGTCGTTGTTGTTTGTCCCTTAGTACGTGATATGTGTGTGAAACACTGTCAGTCCTTTTTGGTTTTCTAATCCTTTGTTTTCAGGAGTTAGAATGAGATAAGTGGGGGAGAAGCTGGTACTTCTCCATGTTGCTTCAGGTGTGGAGCGCTGGCTCAGTGTGTTGTGAATTGCAAGATTGTAAGTGTTGTTTGGACAGTGTTGTTCCCGGTTCCGTAAGAAATGCGGAGGTAAGGTTTATGTCAACTAAGGATTTGTGCCTTAGGTAGTTTTGTGTACGGGATGCAAGAAAGGCTATTATAGTTTGGTAAAGACGGTTTATGCCCCATCATGATTGTCGACTGTCTATTGGCAAATTGAGGAACTGATCACCCTTAATCTCTTGTTGATAGCAGACGAAAATTATGTTGGATGGAATAGGCGGGTCTTTCCGGCTTTGATAGTGTGTGAAGTGAGTTGTTTGGAATTTAAAGAGATGATTACAGATTATTTTGGTGAGTCGATGAAGATGCTAATATCGGAAGATGAAATGGATTAGAGGTTTTGGTATGTTAGTCCAGTTGGGAAGTCATTGAGAGAGAATGATTGGGTTTTATTTAAGGACTGCTTCACAGAGAGTAGAGATTAAACTTAATTGGACGAAGGTGAATAGTTGAGGTTTATATCTGCTAAGTAAGTAGGAAACTCTTAGTAGATGGGAATAAGACGTTTGTTTTGTCTGTGATGGTAGTGTTCTGGGAATTGGCAGGAAGTCGCAGTGATGGGCCGTCAGTTGGGCATGGTTTTCAGATATGTTTTTGGATGGAACGTTAAGGTGTTGTCTTAGAGAGCTCCAGTATTGTTGGTAACAAAAGGAATGATGTTTGAATGGAATAACAAGCAGGATGTGTATAATGGTATTGAGACTATGGAAGGCAAAACTTAGAGTTCTGGTGAAGTTTGACGTCTTGGGAGTTTTAAGGCATTAATGGAAATTTTGAGAAAACCTTAAGTGTGGATGTATTATTTAAGAGTTCTTTTTGGTTGATTGTTGCTACATGTTGGGATTTATAGAGTTTGGATTGTTAAGAGGAGAAATTGTGTATGGATTACTAACAGCGGATAAGGTGACAATTGAGAATAAGTGTTCACTTTCGGGAATAGATAATTGGAATGGTTTGGTTGAGTTTTAGTGAAATTGCAATTGTTTGAAATGTTTGATAAGAATGGTGAATTGTGTGAGTTAAGGCTTTGATCGATTTGATGTGACTAGTTATGTTGTTATCATCGGAATAGACTGGTAATTACTCAGTTAAGCTTGTGTGTGTGAGTAGCCAGTTACCCAGTGCAAGGTTTTGCAAAAGCTTTAAGAATTTATATCCTTTGGAATTTGTTTGGGTATTACAACGTGCAGTGATGTTATTTGGTGTTAGTAAGGAATCTGTAATGTTTGTGGAGTAAAGGAATCGTATCCTCCATATTTAATTGGATAAGTTCGTAGTGGTTTCGATTGAGGATATTTGGATTTGTTATAAACTAAGAGGAAGAATGAGTAAAGTGTTTGAGATTTGAATTACAAGTGTTGAAAAGAGACGAAGTTTTATGCTAAGTTATTCAAGTGAGAATTTGGGTTGGAAAAAGGTTAGTCTTCTTGGATATGTTATTTCAGGTAATGGTATTGTTATGGATCCATCGGAAGTGGATCTGGTTTTGCAATGAGAGGTTCCGAAGTTGGTTAAGGAGATTAGAAACATTCGGGCTCAGTCGGTTGTTACGAAAGGTTATGGAAGACTTTGCTAAGTTCGTACTTCTGTTATCTCAGTTGACTTACAAAGGGTGAGTCGTTTATTTGGATGTTCGTTGTGAGTAAGTTTTGGTGAGCTGGAGTAGAAGTGTCTACGGTTTCAGCTTTGATTTTGTGTGATCCTAATAAACCGGTTGTGGGGTATTGTGATGTGTCTTTGATGAGTTTAGTCAACGTGGTAATGCAAGAGGGTAAAGTCGGGGCTTATGCTTTACGACAATTGAGGATTTATAAAAGGATCTGTATTATTATGGATTTGGAATTTGTTGCGGTGGTATTGTGTTGGAATGTTTGGAGGTATTATCTTTATGGTTCTAGGTTCGAAGTGTTTGGTAATCGCAAGGACATTGAGTACTTGTTGGGTCTAAAGGAATAAAGTATGAGACAACAAGGATGGTTAGAGTTCTTGATGAGTTATGAATTTGGCTTGGATTATCCTTCGGGGAAAAGCTGTTGTTGTGCCTGAAAAGTTAAGTCGGAAGTTTCTATGCATGTCTATTTTGATGATCAGGGAGTTAGAATTATTTGAGAAATTGCGAGACTTGTGTATGGTGTATGAGATAACACAAGAGAGTGTGAGATTGGTAATATCAAAGTGAACAGTGATTTTTGGTGAATTTGAGAAAGAGTTAGACTTTGGACGTGGAATTGATAGTTTTGATGGTTGCGAGTAATCAGAGTGCGCAGCGGAAGCGTGAGGTGGCACATTTTGTGTTTACGTGTGGGACTTGTAAGAGTTCGTAGGTTGAACATTGAAAACATGTAGGAATGATTAGACCATTGGACGTTTCAGAATGGAAGTGATAAGTGAAAGGTTTAAATGTTATTCATGGGCTACTATGTAGATGGATGTTTCGGTTATATGTTCGATTGGTGAATCGTAGCATTGTTGTATTATGGTTGTGTGGAGGTTGTTTAATCGATGTTGTGTCGTGGAACTTGTGTTCTTGTTTGTGTTGTTGCCTCGTTTCCATGGTGATGGTTCGAGTGCGAGTGACTAATTCCTTTGTGGGGAATTAGGGGAGTGTTACCTTTGGTGAGGGTAACGATCTTGTTGTGTTTCGGTTCTAGAGTGAACCTGTGTGTTGGTTTCGTAGTTTTCCTTGAGTTGTGAGTTGGTCGTCAAGTGCATTGTATGGGCTTTGCATCTTGTCGTTGTAGTTGTCGTCATGTCGTGTTGTTGTATCTGCTGTTAGCAAGGTGGTTGTCAGTTGTGTTATTCATGGTGTGCCTTTTGTTGGCATGTTGGTTTGTTGGTCGGATGCGAGAGTCATGTCCGGAGTTGTTCGTCTCGGTATATTTTCGAGGACGAAAATGTCTAAGTGGGGGAGAATTGTAACGCCCCAGTTTTGTTAGATTTATTTAATAGAGTAGATTTAATTGGTTTTGGTTTTATATTATTTTATTATTGACTTTTATTTGACAAAATGTTATTTTTCATCGTTATTATGTTTTATCGCATTTTGAGAGCGTTTGCGAGATATTTGAGTGTAGGGGTATTTTGGTCATTTGGGTAGATATTTTGTTTAAATAGAAACATAGAAAGAAAAAGAGAGAAAAGAAGAGAAAGAAAAGGAAAAGAGAAGGAAAGAAAGAAGGGAGAAGAAGGGAAAAGAGGAAAATCGAGAGATTCTCCGTTTCACTCGCGATTTAATCGGGTAAGGGTGTGAAATATTATTATCCTAACTTAGTGTATGATTATGTATGTGTTTTGTGTGAATGTTTTGATTGGTTTTCCATATGTTTCCGTTTATGTCGTATTGGACGAAATCGATAGAAACCGATGTTTCTACGGTCGGAAAGTCGTGTAAATACATGTGTTGGTTGGTTATATGTATGTGACCTGCTGTTTGAAGTTTCACGAAGTTTGGTTATGTTTCGGTTAGTTTTCGGTATGTTTCCGTTGTTGTTTCCGTTTAGGTCGAATTATAGGAAATTGATAGAAAACGATGTTTTCACGGTTAGAATTCGAAATAAATTACGTAGTTGTATCGAGGAAGGTTAGGTCGTCGTATGTCGTGCTTTTTATTCGATTTGGTGACGTTCGAAAATTCTGGTTTTTGAGAGGTTGAAATTTAATCGAAAAATCGAACGTCGTAGAAATTTCGTTTATGTGTTCTAGATTGTTCTTGTGTATTTGGTGGTTGCGCGTATATGTTTGTTTCGGTGAAATTGTTCGATTTAGTCGAGTTTTTGGGTGTTTCGGAAAAGGACAGCATAGGTGTATTGGAGAAAATCTGGTTTTTTGTGAAAAACAGGGTTAGGGATCGATACATAATCCCAGGGATCGATCCCTACTGTGAAAATTGGGAAAAATGGAATTTTTACTACAGCAGGGATCGATACATGCGAGTTAGGGATCGATACCTACTGTGCTGAAGCAGAAATTCTGGTTTGTCGGGGAAACTTCGGAAATTCATATCTCTTGAACCGTAAGTCGGTTTTGATCCCCGTTCGAAGCGTTGGGAAGCTAACGAGATGTTCTTTCTAGGAAAAATAGTCTTGAGGTCTGAACTTGGTCCAATCGGTACAGTTTTTACGAACCGTTTCGTAGTGTCGGGCGTCCGGTTTACGTTTTCGCATTATTTTGAAATATTCATATCTTGTTAACCGTTTATCGTATTTAAGAGTTCTTTATACCGAATCGAAGCTGTCGATGAGTACTTGTTGATGATGGTAGAAAATATTATTTTTGACCGACTTTTAGCTGACATTTCTGAGAAACCGTAAAATGGAATTTTTGAGTTATTTTCTATATTGTGCGATAGAATGTGATATGTTATGAGATGGTTTGTGTGATGATTCTTTGATGGTATATTGGTGTTTGTGGCCATTTTGGGCAATTGTGTGCATTACTTTATATGTACTTGAAATGCATGATTTAATGTATGAGCTTTGATTGCCATGGGTCATTATATGACATGCATCATGTGGTAGACATTGTAGATCCCTTCGTGGGTGTAAACAATGCAGTTAGACATTGTAGATCCCTTTGTGGGTGTAAACAATGCATGAAGACATTGTAGATCCCTTCGTGGGTGTAAACAATGCAGTTAGACATTGTAGATCCCTTTGTGGGTGTAAACAATGCATGAAGACATTTTAGATCCCTTTGTGGGTGTAAACAATGCATGTTGAATTGTAGATCCCTTATGGCTGTAAGCAATTGTTGTATTGATCGTGTGCCTATTATAAAGGACTAAAAACGATCCATAACGTCGTATGCTTGGTGATAAGTGGTAGCGACGGGGAACATCGTATGCCCGACGGGGAGTTACCCTAAGTAACGAGCGATGATTCCAAGAGTTCCTGGGGGACTAATGAATTACGAGGTTGAGTCGGTACCGCATTGCATTTGCATAGAGTCGTGAGTCGGTCTCTATGATTTGCATTGGTCGTCTTTGTATATGTGCATTGATGAAGGAACATGAATATATGTATTTATGTTGAATGATAAGCATTGTGATGAATATGTTTGGTTTTGTATATATATATATATGCCTTGCGATGTATATTGAGTAAGATGTGATGAATGGCGATAAGAGTTGTATCTTTGTAATGATACATTGGTGAATAAACATGTATGTGTGTTGTGTTGAATGAATGGTGATGAATTGAGATGTATTAGGGATACATGTATTTGAGCATGAATGAATATGCCTATGTGAAGGATGCGTTAATTACGGATTGTTATGCCGTGTATTTGATTTATGGTATATGCTTGGTGTTATATGTATATATATATGCATAGTGACGAGTTGTGGTGAGAATGTGGTATATGTGTATTATATGTTGAGATATATAATTATATGCAACGTTATTATGATAATATTTCTCACCCTTCTGCTGTTTTATGATGCTCTATGAGGCATTGCAGATTAGGTATCTGGTGGTCTTTTGTGAAGCGTGTCTTCATTTTCCTTGTTGGTCGGTTGGCTCTGATATGTAGCACCGGGTAGCTAGGACGTTTTGATCTTTTTGTGATACATTTGCATATGTATCTTGCTGATGAATTTGTGTATATAAACATGATGTTGTTTGTGATTCATACTGGATGATGTATATATATATGTTGATGTATATATGTGGTTGTTATTCAATATTTTAGATGTTTCCGCTTTTATTCTAAATATTGAGATGTGGGTATAAGGACTGAGATCCTTTGTTGTTTGAAAGTTACCCCACTGTTGCATATCACTTTGAGCAGGTGTTGTATGTGTTTTAATTTCAAGCATAATGTGACATACCTTTTTATGCCGTGTTTGCAATTATACTCTGATAAATTTTTTTTCAATACGTGCCTAAATGATTTAATATGTTATTTGGGGGTATAGAAAGGGGTGTTACATTAAGTGGTATCAGAGCCTGGTTGAGTCTGTTGGTGCGACAGTTGAATACTGTCGTTGTTGTTTGTCCCTTAGTACGTGATATGTGTGTGAAACACTGTCAGTACTTTTTGGTTTTCTAATCCTTTGTTTTCAGGAGTTAGAATGAGATAAGTGGGGGAGAAGCTGGTACTTCTCCATGTTGCTTCAGGTGTGGAGCGCTGGCTCAGTGTGTTATGAATTGCAAGATTGTAAGTGTTGTTTGGACAGTGTTGTTCCCGGTTCCGTAAGAAATGCGGAGGTAAGGTTTATGTCAACTAAGGATTTGTGCCTTAGGTAGTTTTGTGTATGGGATGCAAGAAAGGCTATTATAGTTTGGTAAAGACGGTTTATGCCCCATCATGATTGTCGACTGTCTATTGGCAAATTGAGGAACTGATCACCCTTAATCTCTTGTTGATAGCAGACGAAAATTATGTTGGATGGAATAGGCGGGTCTTTCCGGCTTTGATAGTGTGTGAAGTGAGTTGTTTGGAATTTAAAGAGATGATTACAGATTATTTTGGTGAGTCGATGAAGATGCTAATATCGGAAGATGAAATGGATTAGAGGTTTTGGTATGTTAGTCCAGTTGGGAAGTCATTGAGAGAGAATGATTGGGTTTTATTTAAGGACTGCTTCACAGAGAGTAGAGATTAAACTTAATTGGACGAAGGTGAATAGTTGAGGTTTATATCTGCTAAGTAAGTAGGAAACTCTTAGTAGATGGGAATAAGACGTTTGTTTTGTCTGTGATGGTAGTGTTCTGGGAATTGGCAGGAAGTCGCAGTGATGGGCCGTCAGTTGGGCATGGTTTTCAGATATGTTTTTGGATGGAACGTTAAGGTGTTGTCTTAGAGAGCTCCAGTATTGTTGGTAACAAAAGGAATGATGTTTGAATGGAATAACAAGCAGGATGTGTATAATGGTATTGAGACTATGGAAGGCAAAACTTAGAGTTCTGGTGAAGTTTGACGTCTTGGGAGTTTTAAGGCATTAATGGAAATTTTGAGAAAACCTTAAGTGTGGATGTATTATTTAAGAGTTCTTTTTGGTTGATTGTTGCTACATGTTGGAATTTATAGAGTTTGGATTGTTAAGAGGAGAAATTGTGTATGGATTACTAACAGCGGATAAGGTGACAATTGAGAATAAGTGTTCACTTTCGGGAATAGATAATTGGAATGGTTTGGTTGAGTTTTAGTGAAATTGCAATTGTTTGAAATGTTTGATAAGAATGGTGAATTGTGTGAGTTAAGGCTTTGATCGATTTGATGTGACTAGTTATGTTGTTATCATCGGAATAGACTGGTAATTACTCAGTTAAGCTTGTGTGTGTGAGTAGCCAGTTACCCAGTGCAAGGTTTTGCAAAAGCTTTAAGAATTTATATCCTTTGGAATTTGTTTGGGTATTACAACGTGCAGTGATGTTATTTGGTGTTAGTAAGGAATCTGTAATGTTTGTGGAGTAAAGGAATCGTATCCTCCATATTTAATTGGATAAGTTCGTAGTGGTTTCGATTGAGGATATTTGGATTTGTTATAAACTAAGAGGAAGAATGAGTAAAGTGTTTGAGATTTGAATTACAAGTGTTGAAAAGAGACGAAGTTTTATGCTAAGTTATTCAAGTGAGAATTTGGGTTGGAAAAAGGTTAGTCTTCTTGGATATGTTATTTCAGGTAATGGTATTGTTATGGATCCATCGGAAGTGGATCTGGTTTTGCAATGAGAGGTTCCGAAGTTGGTTAAGGAGATTAGAAACTTTTGGGCTCAGTCGGTTGTTACGAAAGGTTATGGAAGACTTTGCTAAGTTCGTACTTCTGTTATCTCAGTTGACTTACAAAGGGTGAGTCGTTTATTTGGATGTTCGTTGTGAGTAAGTTTTGGTGAGCTGGAGTAGAAGTGTCTACGGTTTCAGCTTTGATTTTGTGTGATCCTAATAAACCGGTTGTGGGGTATTGTGATGTGTCTTTGATGAGTTTAGTCAACGTGGTAATGCAAGAGGGTAAAGTCGGGGCTTATGCTTTACGACAATTGAGGATTTATAAAAGGATCTGTATTATTATGGATTTGGAATTTGTTGCGGTGGTATTGTGTTGGAATGTTTGGAGGTATTATCTTTATGGTTCTAGGTTCGAAGTGTTTGGTAATCGCAAGGACATTGAGTACTTGTTGGGTCTAAAGGAATAAAGTATGAGACAACAAGGATGGTTAGAGTTCTTGATGAGTTATGAATTTGGCTTGGATTATCCTTCGGGGAAAAGCTGTTGTTGTGCCTGAAAAGTTAAGTCGGAAGTTTCTATGCATGTCTATTTTGATGATCAGGGAGTTAGAATTATTTGAGAAATTCCGAGACTTGTGTATGGTGTATGAGATAACACAAGAGAGTGTGAGATTGGTAATATCAAAGTGAACAGTGATTTTTGGTGAATTTGAGAAAGAGTTAGACTTTGGACGTGGAATTGATAGTTTTGATGGTTGCGAGTAATCAGAGTGCGCAGCGGAAGCGTGAGGTGGCACATTTTGTGTTTACGTGTGGGACTTGTAAGAGTTCGTAGGTTGAACATTGAAAACATGTAGGAATGATTAGACCATTGGACGTTTCAGAATGGAAGTGATAAGTGAAAGGTTTAAATGTTATTCATGGGCTACTATGTAGATGGATGTTTCGGTTATATGTTCGATTGGTGAATCGTAGCATTGTTGTATTATGGTTGTGTGGAGGTTGTTTAATCGATGTTGTGTCGTGGAACTTGTGTTCTTGTTTGTGTTGTTGCCTCGTTTCCATGGTGATGGTTCGAGTGCGAGTGACTAATTCCTTTGTGGGGAATTAGGGGAGTGTTACCTTTGGTGAGGGTAACGATCTTGTTGTGTTTCGGTTTTAGAGTGAACCTGTGTGTTGGTTTCGTGGTTTTCCTTGAGTTGTGAGTTGGTCGTCAAGTGCATTGTATGGGCTTTGCATCTTGTCGTTGTAGTTGTCGTCATGTCGTGTTGTTGTATCTGCTGTTAGCAAGGTGGTTGTCAGTTGTGTTATTCATGGTGTGCCTTTTGTTGGCATGTTGGTTTGTTGGTCGGATGCGAGAGTCGTGTCCGGAGTTGTTCGTCTCGGTATATTTTCGAGGACGAAAATGTCTAAGTGGGGGAGAATTGTAACGCCCCAGTTTTGTTAGATTTATTTAATAGAGTAGATTTAATTGGTTTTGGTTTTATATTATTTTATTATTGACTTTTATTTGACAAAATGTTATTTTTCATCGTTATTATGTTTTATCGCATTTTGAGAGCGTTTGCGAGATATTTGAGTGTAGGGGTATTTTGGTCATTTGGGTAGATATTTTGTTTAAATAGAAACATAGAAAGAAAAAGAGAGAAAAGAAGAGAAAGAAAAGGAAAAGAGAAGGAAAGAAAGAAGGGAGAAGAAGGGAAAAGAGGAAAATCGAGAGATTCTCCGTTTCACTCGCGATTTAATCGGGTAAGGGTGTGAAATATTATTATCCTAACTTAGTGTATGATTATGTATGTGTTTTGTGTGAATGTTTTGATTGGTTTTCCATATGTTTCCGTTTATGTCGTATTGGACGAAATTGATAGAAACCGATGTTTCTACGGTCGGAAAGTCGTGTAAATACATGTGTTGGTTGGTTATATGTATGTGACCTGCTGTTTGAAGTTTCACGAAGTTTGGTTATGTTTCGGTTAGTTTTCGGTATGTTTCCGTTGTTGTTTCCGTTTAGGTCGAATTATAGGAAATTGATAGAAAACGATGTTTTCACGGTTAGAATTCGAAATAAATTACGTAGTTGTATCGAGGAAGGTTAGGTCGTCGTATGTCGTGCTTTTTATTCGATTTGGTGACGTTCGAAAATTCTGGTTTTTGAGAGGTTGAAATTTAATCGAAAAATCGAACGTCGTAGAAATTTTGTTTATGTGTTCTAGATTGTTCTTATGTATTTGGTGGTTGCGCGTATATGTTTGTTTCGGTGAAATTGTTCGATTTAGTCGAGTTTTTGGGTGTTTCGGAAAAGGACAGCATAGGTGTAATGGAGAAAATCTGGTTTTTTGTGAAAAACAGGGTTAGGGATCGATACATAATCCCAGGGATCGATCCCTACTGTGAAAATTGGGAAAAATGGAATTTTTACTACAGCAGGGATCGATACATGCGAGTTAGGGATCGATACCTACTGTGCTGAAGTAGAAATTCTGGTTTGTCGGGGAAACTTCGGAAATTCATATCTCTTGAACCGTAAGTCGGTTTTGATCCCCGTTCGAAGCGTTGGGAAGCTAACGAGATGTTCTTTCTAGGAAAAATAGTCTTGAGGTCTGAACTTGGTCCAATCGGTACAGTTTTTACGAACCGTTTCGTAGTGTCGGGCGTCCGGTTTACGTTTTCGCATTATTTTGAAATATTCATATCTTGTTAACCGTTTATCGTATTTAAGAGTTCTTTATACCGAATCGAAGCTGTCGATGAGTACTTGTTGATGATGGTAGAAAATATTATTTTTGACCGACTTTTAGCTGACTTTTCCGAGAAACCGTAAAATGGAATTTTTGAGTTATTTTCTATATTGTGCGATAGAATGTGATATGTTATGAGATGGTTTGTGTGATGATTCTTTGATGGTATATTGGTGTTTGTGGCCATTTTGGGCAATTGTGTGCATTACTTTATATGTACTTGAAATGCATGATTTAATGTATGAGCTTTGATTGCCATGGGTCATTATATGACATGCATCATGTGGTAGACATTGTAGATCCCTTCGTGGGTGTAAACAATGCAGTTAGACATTGTAGATCCCTTTGTGGGTGTAAACAATGCATGAAGACATTGTAGATCCCTTCGTGGGTGTAAACAATGCAGTTAGACATTGTAGATCCCTTTGTGGGTGTAAACAATGCATGAAGACATTGTAGATCCCTTCGTGGGTGTAAACAATGCAGTTAGACATTGTAGATCCCTTTGTGGGTGTAAACAATGCATGAAGACATTGTAGATCCCTTTGTGGGTGTAAACAATGCATGTTGAATTGTAGATCCCTTATGGGTGTAAGCAATTGTTGTATTGATCGTGTGCCTATTATAAAGGACTAAAAACGATCCATAACGTCGTATGCTTGGTGATAAGTGGTAGCGACGGGGAACATCGTATGCCCGACGGGGAGTTACCCTAAGTAACGAGCGATGATTCCAAGAGTTCTTGGGGGACTAATGAATTACGAGGTTGAGTCGGTACCGCATTGCATTTGCATAGAGTCGTGAGTCGGTCTCTATGATTTGCATTGGTCGTCTTTGTATATGTGCATTGATGAAGGAACATGAATATATGTATTTATGTTGAATGATAAGCATTGTAATGAATATGTTTGGTTTTGTATATATATATATATGCCTTGCGATGTATATTGAGTAAGATGTGATGAATGGCGATAAGAGTTGTATCTTTGTAATGATACATTGGTGAATAAACATGTATGTGTGTTGTGTTGAATGAATGGTGATGAATTGAGATGTATTAGGGATACATGTATTTGAGCATGAATGAATATGCCTATGTGAAGGATGCGTTAATTACGGATTGTTATGCCGTGTATTTGATTTATGGTATATGCTTGGTGTTATATGTATATATATATGCATAGTGACGAGTTGTGGTGAGAATGTGGTATATGTGTATTATATGTTGAGATATATAATTATATGCAACGTTATTATGATAATATTTCTCACCCTTCTGCTGTTTTATGATGCTCTATGAGGCATTGCAGATTAGGTATCTGGTGGTCTTTTGTGAAGCGTGTCTTCATTTTCCTTGTTGGTCGGTTGGCTCTGATATGTAGCACCGGGTAGCTAGGACGTTTTGATCTTTTTGTGATACATTTGCATATGTATCTTGCTGATGAATTTGTGTATATAAACATGATGTTGTTTGTGATTCATACTGGATGATGTATATATATATGTTGATGTATATATGTGGTTGTTATTCAATATTTTAGATGTTTCCGCTTTTATTCTAAATATTGAGATGTGGGTATAAGGACTGAGATCCTTTGTTGTTTGAAAGTTACCCCACTGTTGCATATCACTTTGAGCAGGTGTTGTATGTGTTTTAATTTCAAGCATAATGTGACATACCTTTTTATGCCGTGTTTGCAATTATACTCTGATAAATTTTTTTTCAATACGTGCCTAAATGATTTAATATGTTATTTGGGGGTATAGAAAGGGGTGTTACAGAAAATACCTTCCCACCGGATGGAGCTTTCTTCGGATTCGGACACTTTGGGCTAATGTGACCAATTTCCCCACAGTTATAGCACTTCACCACATTCCTTCTACAATCTGTAGTAGCATGCCCAAGGCCTCCACAGTTAGAACATTTCGCCACTGTCTTCCCACACTCAAATGATTTATGACCCATTTCACCACACTTGTAGCACTTAATGGGACCAGAACCTCTTCCTCCAGATCTCCTCTCGAAGTTTCCCCTATGCTTGCCCTTATCAGCGGGTGTCACATAAGGTCCACTTCTAGCTTGTTGCTTTCCCTTCCTTTCATTCAAACTTTTATAATGTGTAGAACGAGCCTTGCTATCTTCCTCGAAGATTCTACAACATTCCGTCAAATCCGAAAATCTTCTTATCCTTTGATATCCCACAGCTTGCTTAATCTCAGGACGTAAACCATTCTCATACTTAATGCACTTGGAGAACTCAGTAGTAATCGCAGCATAGTGAGGATGGTATTGAACCAACTCTACAAACTTAGCAGTATAGTCCACCACGGACATATTACCTTGTTTCAGTTCAAGAAACTCCATCTCCTTCTTTCCTTTCACACTCTCAGGGTAATACTTTCTCAAGAATTCAGTACGGAATAAATCCCAAGTTACTTCTTCATCATCCACCTCAAAAACTTCACGCATACCGACCCACCAATCGTCGGCTTCCTCCTTTAGCATGTGAGACCCAAGCCTCACCTTATTCTCTTCCGCACAGTCCATGACCCTGAAGATCCGTTCAATCTCTTTTAACCAAAGTTAAGCACCATCGGGATCAAATCTTCCTTTGAAAACTGGTGGTTGATTCTTCCTGAACTCGTCATTAGCATTCACGTTCGGCACACCTTGCACCGCCCTAGCCATTGCTTCCAAAGCAGCAGCCATCGCATTGTCGTTCCTACAAGCCATATTCTGATCATTCCCAAAAATTACAATAAGGTTAAACAACAGTTCAACCAACACAACAACAAGACAGACACAACTGACTCAACTCTGGCTGTGATACCACTTAATGTAACACCCCCTTTCTATACCCCCAAATAATCATTTAGGCACATATTAAAAATTTCGTCAGAGTATAATTACAAACATGGTATAAAAGAGGCATGTCACATCATACGTTAAATTTAAACATACAACACCTGCTCAACAATTGATATGCAACAGTGGGGTAACTTGCAACAGAGGAACTTAGTCCTTACACCCACATGTCAATATTTAGAATAAAAGCGGAAGATCTAAACATTGAATAACAACCAATTCATATATACATACACATATATACATCGCCAAGTATTATCCACCAACATAATTCATGTTTACATAAACATTTATCAACAAGATACATATATAATGTATCACAAAAGAATCATAGCCCTCCTAGCTACCCGGTGCTACATATCAGAGCCAACCGACCAAAAGAATGAAGACACGCTTCACAAAAAGACCACCAGCATACCTACTCTGCAATGCCTCATAGAGCATCATAAAACAGCAGAAGGGTGAGAAATATTATCATAATAACAATGCATATAATTATATATAATAGCATAAAATTACACATAATTCACCTTCTCACCACAATTCATCACAAGTCACTCATATACATCGCAATGTATCCATATATATATAAAACCAAGCATACACATCAGGCATACTTTCACAATTCTTATCATTCCACATAAACATACACAACTGTTTATTCACCAATGTATCATTTAAAGATGAGAAATGCAAATCATAGAGACCGACTCACGACTCTATGCAAATGCAATGCGGTACCGACTCAATCATCTCAAGTTCACTCAGGAACTTCTGCTGGAACCATCGCTCGTTACCAAAGTAACTCCCCGTCGGGCCTACGATGTTCACCCACCGCTCACACCTCCACCAAGAGAGGCTAACGATGTTTCTGGATCGCTCACACCTCCACCGAGAAAGGCTCACGACCCGATCGCTCACACCTCCACCAAGAGAGGCTCACGATCGTCTACAACCATCGCTCACACCTCCACCAAGAGAGGCTCATGACCCGATCGCTCACACCTCCACCAAGAGAGGCTCACGACCGTCTATAACCGTCGCTCACACGTCCACCGAGAGAGGCTCACGATGTTATAGCGGATTCTCATTAGAATCCATCAGCACATGAATGCACATCATTATGCTACACATTATAATGACTCAAGCCATTCTTGAAATGCATACATATTCACAATATATACATGCATTCATCTCATACAATCACATACAATCTACATACATTCACGTCAATGCACTATTGTACGATTCATATTCAAACACACCGTCAAAACGTTAAAAGTTGCTAAATAGCACTATTTCTGACTTTTCCGACTTATTTAATCGGCTAATAATTTCCAATTCATCATATTAAGAAAGAACATTCCATAAGCTTTCTAACGCATCAAACCACGCCTCAAACCGAACCACAGATCAAAAGTTGTGCAGAAAACAAAATTACACGAACAGCACTGTTCGCTGGGCGAACCTCCCTCGCGAGCATTCGCTAGCTCCTTCGCTAGGCGAACATCCCTCGCGAGCATTCGCTAGCTCCTTCGCTGGGCGAATGTTCCAGCGAACCAACTGTTAGCTAAACAACAGACACAAAGTTCGCTAGGCGAGCACTTGGCGAACCAAGTCAGAACCAAACAGAGCCAAAAACGCCCAAAGTTCGCTAGGCGAACACTCTAGCGAACCTTCGCTCATGTCTTCGCTAGGCGAATACCCGTAGCGAACCTTCGCTACCCTTCGCTGATTGGTTCGGTAGGCGAACCTGCGAAAACTCAGAATCCTTCAGCGCTGTTGAAAACCCAAAAAACCTATTTTTCAACCCAAAACATTTTCAAAACAACATACATCCATCAGAAATCAATCTAATCATGGCAACAAGCATTCTACCACATTTTCGTCGATTTCCAACCGCGAAAACATCGATTTCTCATTATCGACCTAAAATGGAAAACTATGAAAACACCACAACCAATCCAATACACACATACACAATCATACATAATACTATACATTGATAAGATAACAATGTTTCACACCCTTACCCGATTAAATCGATTCCTAGAGGTTGATTTTCTTGGTTTTCCTCTTTTCCTCTTCTTTTCTCTTCCTCTTCTTTCTTTCTCTCCTTTTTCTCTCTATTTCTCTTTTCTTTCTCTTTTCTATCTATTTTCTTTCTTTTCTATTTCTTTTCTCTCATTTTCCACTAAATCAATTAATTCATTTTTCTCACAAAATTCTAACTCCACAAAATTTCTAACTTATGATTAATTGAGAAAAGTCTAAAATACCCTCCATTCTAATTTCCCCGAAAACTCTCAAAACGGTAAAATAACATTTAACACACCAATTTAACAAATAAAATAATTTATCACCCAATTAAAACAAAAGACTCAAGAATAATGGAATAATCAAAATCGGGGCGTTACATATTACGGTGAGTATGTTTCTCACGTGTGATCAGGGGGATCATGAAGATGTATAGTTGATACTATACAAGTGTTTGTGCATAATTTGTGGTTTGCATATCATGAGGTGTCTAGTGGAGACAAATCATTGCTTAGTGGGAGTGTATGTGATTTGTCTGAACTCCAAGGTGGAGTTGTGATGGAGATAAATCATTGCCAAGTGGGTGTATGTGATTTATCCGGATTCTAATGAGAATCGGGTTTGATTGAATGAACCATGGTGTGTCGGTACCACATGCATTGTGTCAAGGCATTGAGTCACATTGCATTTTTATGTGTTGATTGAATCAGAATTAGAATTGACTAGTGGGTCGTGTTGATGTGTTATTTATGTGTGATTGTGTGATTACTACTCCTTAACATGTATTATACACCATTAAATTGTTGAATGTAGTTCTCACCCCTTTGTTGTTTCTTGTGTATGTGCTTCTTTGGAAGTACAGATAATCCAGGTACTTGAGTAGTGCATGGAGTGCGTGTTGCCTGATCGAGTCCTAGGAGTCGCTATGATACGTAACATGGGGATTGGGCATTTTCTTTATGTGTTATTATTTCATTTGATCTTGTTACGTATCATTATTCTTTTGAAAACGATGTGGACCACGAGTTTATGTGGATTTTGACTATGTTGGCGAATTGCCGTGTTTATGGATTAAAATAATTATTTATGCTGTTTTAATTCATTTATGAGAAAAGAAGAGAATGAAGAAATTGAGACTTTATGTTATGTTTTGTATCATGTGACATCCTACTGGTGGGTGAAACTCTGATTATTTTAGTATTATTTATATATTTTCTAAAATGGGCAAGTGGGGTGTTACAACAACAGTCCCTGGAGCATAGTGTTTTAGGGCCACGAGGTATATGGGGAGTTCTTTGTAAGAGTCCTCCCAATTTCCAAAAATCCTTTCAACCGCCTTCATCCTAGCAATCCTCGCCTTCCTGTACGAGGGAGTGTAGTGGTATCTATGAACCATATGAGCTATTATTGTACTCACTTTCACAGAAGGGTTGTCATTCACGAGTGATAGAATTTCGTTGCATATCAACTGAGAGCCGAGCTTGCGATGATCCTGACTTGGATTGGTGAGTATGCAAGTGTGCTCCGGATCCATTGACCCTATCTTCCAGGAATCGCTTCACTTTCGAAAAGATGCCGTTAGTCTAAAGGGGCACAACTTGTTGTGGAAGTAGATATTGTATAGAGTCGAATTTGTTCGATCGACTCTATAATCTGTAGATAAGTTCATGTGCTATTATTTTATTGCTCAGACGCAATCTTCTTTTGTACGAAAATTGTCTCCAACTTTTAATACTCCCCCCGTCTGTCTGTATGGGTCGTAAAAAATATCCGTTGATGGTTCGTCCTCCCCTAAGCTGAGTGTTGTCATGTGTTGAGGTGGGCAATAGACATGACTCTCTGGAAATTGGTCTAAATCGTCGTTGTTTATCATTTCGTTGACAACGTCCTCCGCTTCTTCTTCTTCCTCATCAACGACGTCCAACTCAGCTTGTTCATTGTCGGAGTCGTTAAAAATCTGCGAAACTTCTAGTTGTTGAGACAATGGTTTATATTGTAACGTAAGATATAACTCAACATCATTGAACCCAGAATGCTCATGGCTTAGAAACATATTACGCACATCATCATCGTCCCGTATCTTCATCTGAAAAATTTTGCATTGCTCGAGCCCCTAAAAAAAGATAGGTTTTTGTATACAATTTGCCCAACTGGACCGCACTGCAATTTCTTTTCTAACCGGTCTTTCAAATGATAGAAATTTTTTCTTCTATCAATTAAAAACCTAGTCACTTCTGTTTCCTTGAAATTGAAACTCGTCATTGGAAAATCAAATATCTCACCATTGAGATGTGCAGTTGTCAGGTATTGTGGTCTTTGATCCATAACTAAATTGTGTTAGGAAGAAATTTTTACAAACTTTAAAGTTTGGAAGAAATCGTTTACAGAATAGAAATGGTTTGCAAGTATGTGATGATAAGATGTATATTTAATGTGTATTAATAGGCAGAAAAGATGATACGAAATGCTTGAGAATAGTCTTGCCATTAACCATGTGCTGCTCTGCATGGCTACACTTGCCTCACACAACTCTGCATGGCTACACTAGCCTTGACAATACCACACAACTCTGCATAGCCAGACTATTGACAAGATCACACATCTCTGCATGCCTATACTCTACATGCCTACACTCTTCTTACACTGTTCGTTAGCATGCCTCTTCACAGATTAAACAAAACATTAAAAAAAAATTTAAAGAACACCTGAGGCGCCATGGCGACTCCTAAGGGAGTTTTTAAAAAAATTTAGGGCATGCCATTTTAGCCTGAGGCGCCATATGGTTTGGCATGTGGCCTCTAACTGAGGCGTCATTCCATATGGCGCCACCCTTATAGAGGGTTTTCAAACCTAGCCATTTTGGTAAATTGCTTGAAATGTTGGTTTTTTTGGTATTTTTCTTTGAAAAATGTGTTATCTTAAAAAAAAATTCACAAATTCCCTCTTAACATACATTAAAGATAGAACCCTCAAATAGCAAATTATTTAAGCCCAAATTAAATGAAATCATTTGATAAAAAGTCATAATATGCACAACAATTCACAATCAATCATCTGTATTTTGTATAAATACAGTTATGCAAAAGCATGAAATTCCTACATTCTTCTCAATTACCTTGGCTTCATGTGAAAATCCAGATTGGTAAACAAAATTTCTAGCAATCTCACATAGCTCACAAGCCGAGAGCTTCCATACCTGCAATGCACATTTTAATAAGATATATATGATCCCATGGAAAGTAAACAGAATATTTGACCACCCTTTAGACAAACATGCTAAGAATTAGGCAGAAAACAACCTTTGCTGCAACACTATATTCTTCTAACAATGGTTCTTTTGTCAAATGAATTTGCAAAGGATTATCAGTAGATAGAGAGACATTCAACCCTCGCTGGAAAAACATGAGCAAAGGATTGCAGTGGTAGTCCAAGAAAAGCGAATTATTGCTAAGCGGCGACATATCTAATTTAACCTAAATAGAACATAATGGCATTAGTATATTATTAATCATGCATCAAAACTAAATGATACAATGAATTAAACTCGGAATGCAGCAAGATCTGAAATATTAGAGATATTTAAAGTTTAAAACTAAGTTGACCAATTGAATAATTCTGCCTGAGAGCCAAACCTGCGCAAGGTAATATAAATATTGCAAAACAGGAGTCTTTCGTAGATTTATGCCATTAGAAATGTTATGGCATAGGAGGAAGACAACAGCCAAATGATCATTATCGCCTGCCTGCATGAGTAAATCAATATTAGTATCTTAATAATTATACATAATTAAACCATACCAGTAAGGGTGCAGAAAATAACCTCTCCACAATAAGGCCACAACTTTATTATTGTCATTCCTTTAGATTCAAGAAGCTGAAACCAAACGACAATAAGATATTAATTGAGTTGATAACAAAAAGTTCCTTTTCACTATCTTTTTCTTCTTTTCACTGTTGTGCTTGAGGGATCTTCCAAAATAAAATAAGTCAAGGAAACCAAAATAAAATAAGCCAAAGAAATCTTCCAAAATAATAAAAGTCAAGAAAACCAAAAGACTTACAGTGGAATAATGTTGGTCTGAAATATAGCTATTTGCCTCCAGTACAAGTATTTCTTCTGTGTTTTAACCGAGAAATCTTCTATATTGTAAAGTTTTGCTTGCATAGACAACAAGACAATAATCAAACTATAATATTGTGATACTAGATCAGTTTTCTTAACAAGTAAAAGAAAATGAACAAGTTCTAAACTAATATTGTGATACTAGATCAGTTTTCCTAACAAGTAAAAGAAAATGAACAAGTTATAAACTAATCAAACAAAGAATCTTTAGTGTTCTTTCAAGCTGCATCAAGATTATGCAAAATAGAAAATAACTATGAGAAAATAATCAAAAACTTACAGAAAATAAGAATCAAAGGTTGATGTCCAAACTTTAAAAACTATTACCTCAAAAGAAGAATCATCCGTCATTACATCAGTTTGTTGAACCTGAGATCAAAGCACAATCAAAATAAAAACTTATATATTTAATCTTAAAATTCACAAAACTCAAATGCTAACCCTAGATCACTTATAGAGAAAAAACCCTGAATAAAAACCCATAAAAACTTAAAAATCAACAAAAAAAATTAATCTTTTGTAAGATTTAATTTCATCCAAGTAGAACCATCTCTTGTGGCTTTAACACCCTCCAACTCAGTTCAACACTTGAAAATAAATTATTTATGGAATAATTAAAGATGAAAATGAGAAGACAATGAAGAAGACAAGTAGTGGTACGATGGTGACAAGAAAAAAAGGCAAATATGAAATAGGAAAAAAAAACGAAGACAGAAGAAGGAAGATATGGTGAGAGTGGCGGCGGCGGAGATGAGAGGGAAGATAAAGTGAGAGACTGAGATAGAAATGAATTAGGGTTTTCACAGACCAACTCTTATAATGAGTAACCATATAAATATATAAGGATAAAATAATAACTAGGCTCGGCCGGATTCGGTCATCGATGGGTCTAATATTTTAATCTGAACCGTAAGAATCCAATTTAAACCGTATAGATCACCCGCTTTTACCGTTGACCCGATCTAATCCGACCCGGAGTGCATATTTTGATTCGGTCCGGTCGGTTAATCACAGGTGACTATCTTTTGTCCACCCTACCCCACAATGCATGTGAGAGAAAGGAATCAAAAGAGATCTCCTTTTCTGTTGAGAATCCGCGCGTTCCCCCTATATGATGCGTTTAGATACTCTAATAGTGGGAAAACCGTTTTTCTTCTTCTTCTTCTACTTTCCATTAGACACGTGGCACCTTCTAGATAGGATCAGATTCTCTTATTATATTTTATTTTATTTTATTCATAAAATGCTATTTTTTTTATTGGGTAGAATGAATGGTCATTGATTACTAATATAGGCCTTTGATTAATCTCAATTTAACGATCAATATTAATTCAAAGAAGCACACTAAGAAACACAAATTATAACGAAATTAAAAATGCCTAAAATGCTCCTTCTAGATGATTTAATTGATTTAAATCAAATTAACTCAATTAAATCAAATAAAATTCACATTTTTATAAATGCACATGATAAAATTAAAATGAAGACTTGGAAAATTCTATTTTATTATTCCGAATATTTTGGCAAAAAGATAAAAATAAAACTGCCAAAAATGTATAAAAATTTGGCGACAAAGTGCCCGAAAAAACAAATTGACTACATTAAAATTATCAACGCAGAATAAACGAATAAAAAAAATACAGTGTTTTGTCAGATTTGAAAATGAACTGGGATCGTAAAATGGCTCAGAATGATTGAAATGCGACTGAAAATTTGTCGAAAAATAAGACGAGCGCGTTAGGTTAAACTATGTAAATAGTAGATCAATAATACTGACGTCTGTAAGCTCGATTTCGAAACTTTTCAACCACTGATTTTTTATATATTTGAGAAACAATTTAATCGGTATGTCTGTAGATCCAAGGATTCATTCTGTTTGACATTTTAGGATTATTCATGCTGAAAACAAGTTATGTTATGCAGGCGATGCGAAATGAAAATAAAGTCGTATGCAAGAAAAATTAAAAAAATGTAGGACAAATTTGGGGTATGACAGATGCCCCTATCTAATTGTCTTGAATCTGAGAAAATGAATTGCTGACGTTTATTTTTAGGGTAGAAGTCCATTAGATACAAGAAGACCCAGAAATTTGTCTGACAAGAAAGTAAAGTGCAATGCAAGAATGAAATAAGAGATATCAGAATGGGATGGCAGGCTGTAAAATGAACATAACAACTTGAGATTCTTTGGATTACCAACGTTGTATTTCAATTCAAGAAATCTCAAAGACGCACGAAGCAGTACCTTATGACTTAAGGCTCTTCAGGAACTCTAGAGCAGTATCTCGAGCATTAAATCTGCTGGAGGAAATAGTTTAAGCCAAAATTTCTTTCGGAGGAAATAGGGTCAACAAAGCTCTGCAGGGGAAAAGTTCACAAGAAACTTTTTAGGATAACCTTTACTTAGGGAGAAAGAAGAGCAAAAGATGATGGGGATTATCAACATCAACCACAAAGTTGAAGAATGACTTGTTTGGGAATAGAATTCCATGAGCACACACGAGGTGTTAACTATTTTCGAAGGAATACTGACGTCATTGAAGGAGGAGTGAACAAGATACTCGCAGATTGATCCTAGATCTTGTTATGTCATGCTTAATATGATGTTCCACTTTGGGTGAAAATGCCATGCATTGCATTATGCATGGATATGCATACGACGATGCAACTATTAGGAATTCTAATGCATGTATTAATGCACAAGACTGGTTGGTAAAGCTTTTTAAAAGAGAGGTTATGCATAAATATGCTAATGCTTGATATGATTGAGTACAACACTATTCCTGCATGTCATGCATGTGACAATGCAAATGATCGGGTACGCTTAGGATATGGATCCCTTTTGAGGGTGAGAGCCTTTTGGGAACCACTATGGATTGGATTTGGTAATTGCCAAATGAAATTGGACTTTGGTTATATGAGGGTTGCGGTGAGAATCGGATAACAAGCTATTAATTAACTTGCATCGCATTTCTTTGAATTCACCACCGACTTTGATTTATCCAAAGGAAAGGTTCAAGAATCGAGAAAACCTAAAGGGGGGAGATCTAAGGTTCGGGGGTTAGTTATACTAAGGGAAGGTATTAGCACCCATAATATCTGCAGTACTCTACAGGAACCTCTTGTTTAAACTTGTGTTATGTTATGTTTGTTTGCTAAGGATAAGATGTTGTTAATGACTATGATGTCAAAGGCTACCTATGACTATGAGGTCAAGGGTAAAATGGCTATGAGGCCAAGGTTGGAAATGAGCTATCTATGACTATGAGGACAATAGAGAGACTTTGACTATGTGGTCAAGGTTG
Source organism: Lathyrus tuberosus (assembly GCA_022829125.1). Classification (NCBI taxonomy): domain Eukaryota; kingdom Viridiplantae; phylum Streptophyta; class Magnoliopsida; order Fabales; family Fabaceae; genus Lathyrus; species Lathyrus tuberosus. The sequence continues at coordinate 8,803,895 of JALAZF010000191.1, forward strand.
GAAGATGGCCATGAGGCCAAGGGAGAGGGGCTATGACAATGAGGTCAAAGTTTCGCCTATGACTATGAGGTCAGAGGTAAGATGGCCCTATGACTATGAGGTCAAGAGGGAATCCTATGACTATGAGGCCAAAGGATGGTAATGAGCTTTCTATGACTATGAGGTCAATAGAGAGACTTTGACTATGAGGTCAAGGTTGAAAGATGGCTATGAGGCCAAAGTTTTAATTATGACTATGAGGTCAAGGTTGAATAGAGTGCTATATGACTATGAGGTCAATAGAGGGGTCCTATTGACTATGAGGTCAAGAGGGAATCCTAAGACTATGAGGTCCAAGGTAGCAATGAGCTTTCTATGATCTTGAAATCAATAGAAAACATTTTCCTTTGGAAGGAAGAGGGAGAATAACATCTTGTAAACAAGAGTTATAGTGGGGTTGAAAAATGATGAAACATATGAGTTCAATAACTCCAAACAGTAAGCATTTAATTAACACATGAAGTGAATTCTTAAATGTGAACATAGCAAACAGTACGTACAAGTGATCATGTAACTGTGACAATTATGGAAGAGAAAGCATTGACAATTTGAACCAAATTCATTAGGAGTTATGCACCTTATCAACAGAGAGCAAAACAAACATCATTGCATGGTAAGATTTGGTTAAAGTCAGGAACAAAACTTTACAAATCAAGTACACTTCACAGAAAACTTAACTTAAAACAGTAGTCACATGAATATGTCAAGCATGGTTGGGAAGGCACAAGAAACAATCGGATTTAAATCATGCAACTTCAACAGAGAATAACAAAACAAACAGCAATCTCATGGTAAGGTTTGTTAAAATCAGGGAAGCAAATTTTCATGAATCACAACATACTTCCAAAGTAACTCCTTTTACATCAGAAGTCACACAAAATAAACCAAGTATGGCAGAAAAGAGAATTTTCATGGTTTGAAAGCAAATGCATTTGGAATCGTGCAACCTTAATAATCAGAAACCAGAAAAATCAGGATAACATTCTTATGACACAGTTTTGTTCAAAGTCAGTGAGTAATTCTCAAACAAAATTTCACAAGTTTACAAAATATTCCTAAGAAAAATCCTCTAACATTTTAAAAAATGATTGATTTTATTTACAGGAAAAAGTAAGGATTAAAAAAAAAGGTTTGGGCATTTTTTATTTTTATTGTTTTTTAGATAAGATAAAAACTAATGGTAAAACGAATAAATAAAAAACAAAATAAGAAAATAAAAAAAGAGTGGCGGGTGCCACTACAAGGTGGCTTGCGCCACCTGTGGTGAGTGTGTGCAAGGTGGCTTGCGCCACCCGTGTATGCGAGTGGGAAGGTGGCTTACGCCACCTGTGTGTTTGGGGAGAAGGTGGCTTGCGCCACCTGTGTGTGAGTGAGAAGGTGGCTTGCGCCACCTGTTTATTTTATTATATTTCTTTTTTTGTTTTATTTTTCGTGGTGTGGGTTTTTTTAATATTTCTTTTGCATGGAACATCTTATTTTATTATATTTTCCTTTTTAAAAAAAGGGTGGCGGACGCCAAACTTCTTTTATTTCTTGTTCAGTTTTCCATTAAACCCAACACAAATCCAGTGAATGATTAACAACACAAAACTAATATGTTAATGATTTCATCATAGCAACAAGTACCCATACAGTAATGAACATAACAGCATGATAATCAACACGGAGCAAAATGATCACAGAACCAGACAGTAATGAAATAACGAATATGATAACAGTATGGTGCAAATATGAAACATATGATCATCATGTACAAAAAATAGAGTGAGATAGAGTGATACCTAGTGGAGAAAGTCCACTGCTTCTTCACAGGTGAGTGTTTCTATAAGTGGTGAATAAGCTTCCCTCTCGCAACCGCTACAGAACCAACCTCTCAAAAAGAAACACGAGCTTTGGTGGTTAAGATAATGGAGGTTTGAGGGGTTTACAGAGAGTATAAAAAGGATAAGTTTCTTCCAAGCTTTGAAGGTTACTTGCAGAACTTAAAAAAATGGAAAGGTGAAGAGGTTTTGATGAGTTTCTTAATATTTTTTCTGGGAGTGTTTGTTGTGGTGTTTCTGTGTGTTACAGAGGAAATGGAAATGGTGAATTTCTTGTAAGCTTTTGAGTGTTACTTGCAAGACTATAGAAGGGAGAAGTAGAGAGAAATTTCTTAGCAATTTCTGGTGTGTTTGAACAAAGGATAAGTGGTCTCCTTTTAAAGGCAAAGCAAGTTGATCTGGGTATTGGAGATACAGTGGATAATAGGTTTGTCCACGGGAGAAAAAATTGGGGTTTGCATGGCATGCTGGGTAAGGAATTAGGGTTTGTGCCTCACTCCCCTAGCCGTTGATCTTGGTCAATCCTTGGAGATCACCATGCTGGACAAGTACAGGGGAGGAGGTAGTGGTGCAGTCTGTTACTTTCATTTTTAAATGGTTATTCCAAAACCTCTTTTTAATGTGCCATGAGAGAGAAAGCAAAAAGGAGTAATGGTTTGAATTGAAAATACGGATTTATTGCTCACGAATGCAGGCCTCTTGTGCTGAGCCACCTTGTTTCACCAATCCACTATGGGAGCCCATAAAACTTTTGGCTTCGTCAAGAGAGAGTAAGCTCAAAAAGGTAATATTTGGTGACCTTACGAAAATTGTTTTACAAGCAAACTTCCTCAAATTTTTTCCAACTAACAAATGGCACATGAACTAAACCAGATGCACAAGGCCTTGCTGCTTAAACCATACGGGATCACCATTTTGAATTCTCACAACTTTAAAGCCTTTGATCCAAATGACACATTTTGGGCCCAATAAAAATTTGAGACACACTATATGTCCATGAACAAAAAGAAATGTCACGGGAACAAACTTAGGAAATTGCAAAATTAAATCCTTCCATGGCACCACTTTGATATGTTGTACTTTGATGAATATTTATCTCCATGAGAAATTCTTGCACTTGAGAAAAAAATCTTTAAGGCTCAAAAATGGATTCCAAGGATGTCTGTTACATGGCATAATTTCTCAAGGCCCGGGATCACAATTTGCTTGACATGAAGGCAATGGTTGACTTGTCTTGGTGAAACATTTGATTTCTTGTCGAAAAAAGACTTCTTGGATGCATGTAGATTCAAATGGTTGCATTTGGCCAAAAGATGTCTTAGGGAGACCTTGTCTTCTTCATGTAAACCCTATCTTCCACAATAAAAAGAGACAACTTGCAAAAAGAAATGGTTAGTTAACAATGCATACATGATTGAGGTCTAAATGCGGGTGTAAGAAAAATATGACATCTAAGGGGTAAAATTTGGGGTACAACAGTTGCCCCTATTTAAATAGCTTTACCGGATGGCGTGAGGGATGGAAATCCTCGGGACATCAAGGTGAAAGGTATTTAAATATAGCAAACCGAAAATTTTGCCCTTAGATGGAATGCAAATGCTAAGGACAAGCAACAAACATGCCTATGCTGACATGCTATGAACTCTAGTATGATGATATAATGCCATGATAGTGCAAAAATGCAGACAAAAAGGACACCAAAGAGCTAACAAACACAGGTGAGCTTTACTGGGGAGGATGAAGGGAGTATCCACAAGAAAGACTCACTGGGGATACAAACTACCCAACAAAAGAGACTCACTAGGGAGACTCTAAGGAAACACTAGGGATAGAGAAATAAAGGGGAAACCCTATAGATCCTCACTGGAGATAGGAGTCGGAGAGGTGTTCTCCACTGGGAAAAGATCCAGGGAGATGGACGACAGGCTCAAAAATGACCGGACGACACTAAGGAAAAACACATTCTTACTGGGAATGAAACCAGAAAGAAGACATGATCTCCACTGGGGATCAACTTGGAATAAAAGGATATACATCCTACAAAGAATTTTCTGGGATTTCTTATGTTGAAGAGTTCAAACGGGATCTTCAAGAAAAATCCAGAAGAGACAGAGACAAACTTTGCGTCAGATGAAATGATTTGGTTTAGGAAGAATACCAGTATGAGCTGGATTTGAGTTACCAGTATGAGCTGGATTTTGGATACCAGTATGAGCTGGATTTTGGATACCAGTATGAGCTGGATTTTTGGTTACCAGTATGAGCTTGATTTTTGGTTACCAGTATGAGCTGGATTTTGGATACCAGTATGAGCTAGATTTTGGATACCAGTATGAACTGGATTTTGAATACCAGTATGAGCTGGATTTTTTAGATACCAGTATGAGCTGGATTTTTGGATGCCAGTATGAGCTGGACTTTTGGATGCCAGTATGAGCTGGACTTTTGGTTACCAGTATGAGCTGGATTTTTGGATTCCAGTATGAGCTGGACTTTTGGATGCCAGTATGAGCTGGACTTTTGGATGCCAGTATGCGCTGGACTTTTGGATGCTAGTATGAGCTGGACTTTTGGTTACCAGTATGAGCTGGATTTTTGGATATCCATATGTGGTGGTTAAAAATCCGATAGGTTAATACCGGGGTTTGTAGGCTAGACTTCCTGGGGAATAGTGATCAAAGAGTCAAAAACCTGGCGCATGCAGATAAAGACCGGACGCAAACAAGACGACAAACAAAAGTCTACAAACCAGAAAAAGAGGTCTTGGGCGATAAGGACCCAACAAGCAAAACACACATAAATGCAAAGATGTACAATGCTATGGTATGATGCGAATGTCGAAAGATACGCAGGAGGCAGCCCTGACGAGACGATGGACTGGGAAAAGTGAGTGGAAGGAAAGACACATCCACTACAAGGAGTCACACTGAAATCTGGAAATAATCAGTCTTGGAGCCAATCCAGGAACGTCCTTACTTCATTGGGGAAATGAAATTTCACATTTCGGCTGAATTTGTGAAGATACAAGGGAGAATCCTTTTACATCGTGACATTTTGGTCACTACTGAGATGTTTGGAATCCGGGAAGTATTTGTCGATATTTCTTCAATGACAAGCTTTGATGATTTATTAGTGTTTTCGTCCTAATCAGAGTTTTGAGGGCAGCCATTGATTTCACTAAATCGTCCCTAACGCGAAAGCAAAAATTGGTATTTTCATTGTGTTTTCTCAAAAGATTTTTCAAAACATTTTCCGTTTTCAAAACCATTATTAATGAATAAGTGAAGTTTTGCATAACAAGGAAAATAACAGAACAATGATAAACATTAAACAAAGAATGGCTCGAAAATCTGATTTCATTAGAATGGTAACTTACCAATAGCGAAGTTCCATGGAACATTACAATTGAAAAATGGCAATTTGGGAAAAGGTTACATCATATTCAGTGACCACTATCCTTCCTGATGATTAAGAGTCCTAAAATCTTTGCTGCTGATGAGGATCAATGAAAACTGAACCTCTTCGAGAATTCATGGAGGTAGGTGACAACCTGGTCTGACACAGTGAAACGCCTTTGTCCCTAACTTTTGCCTGGACCGCCCTCTCAGGTTTTCAGTCCACCGGGACGCTCTTTTTTGCCTAGGCCGCCCTTTCGGGTTTTCGACCTAGCGAGCTCTTTATTTTTTATTTGATCCCTAACTTTTGCATGAGTCTCCTTCATAGGTTATGACCCACCGGGATACCCTTTTTTTTTGCCTAATTCTCCATTTCTGGTTTTCGACTTAGCGGGCTTGAAATTCTGGTATCAGACGTGTGATGTTAAGGTGTGATGTCACAACAACACACTCTGCACAATGGACAGCAATAACAGTAAAATAACACCAAGAATTGTTGACCCAGTTCGGTTACAACCAACCTACTCTGGGGGCTACCAAGCCAGGGAAGGAATTCACTACTTGTAGATATAATTTACAGACTCAACAACCCGTTGACAATCTCCTAAACTTATACTCTACTAATGACTTCCTACCTAAGAAACCACTTAGGTATGAGAACACCACTCAATCCCTTACAAACACTCAAAGAACCCACTTTGAGTACCCTTGATCTTACTTCACAGCTTCGATCAATCAACCACTCTCTATTGCTTCACAGCTACTACAGAGGACAGAAACTCAACACTTATTCAAACCCTAGAATAGTGTAAATACAAGCACTTTAACCAAACTCTAGACACTAAGCCTCTGCTCTTGATCTTCTGAATTTTTTCTGTCGCTTTTTCCCTTTGGTCTTGTGCGCTTTATATAGCTCCTGAATTGGGCTTGGACTTGTCACAATATTTGATCAGATTTGTTAATTAAAACTGAATCTTCTAAACAGATTTTATCCCCAAAATCTTTTTAAATCTTCAACCTTTTAATTCTCCAACAGATCTGCAATCAAATCTCCCATGTAACAGAAAATATCTATCCCAAGATATTCTCATCCAATGAGTCAACCACTCTCCACAATTCCAGCTAATACGCGTGCCCTAATAACATATCCTGCTGTTATTAATTCTGCAGGTCTGATGTTACAACATCACCTGTGTGACATCAGACATCCAACTTCAGCATTTAACAACTTAACACAGCCCAGTGTTAAGACTTCAATGTTACAACATCAGCACCTTGACATCAACATTGAATAACCTTTGTTTTACCAAAATTCCAGCCAATCCAGGAACTAACAATCTCCCCCTTTGGCTAATTTTGGCTAAAACAACCTTTGCACTCTGCAATCAACTTCTGCACTCTGCACCTTCAGAGATTTCAGCAGCGGAATAATCTTCAATCAATTTGAAACTCATTAGCAGCAGTTTGACACTTTGCATAGTCTTCATCACTTGATCTGCTGCAGCACCATCTTCATTATTGACAACAGCCAATTGGTGCTCCCCCTTGAAAACATGAACCAGCATCACAGCTGTTCAGTAGCTCATAATGTGCAGCAATTTACTCCCCCTAGATGTCTGCTTGGCTGCACTCTTCAAATGTCATGATATCTTCAAAACTCCCCCTCAATAACTGCATTACCACTTTTCAACTAAACACCTTTTAGCAGCATCAATCTATCTCCCTCTTAATCTCTGCATCACATCAGCAGCATATGGCAATAATCCTCTTGACTATTTTGGCTATTTTCTCCCCCTTTTTAGCCATAATTAGGCAAGCTTCTATAAGAAGTCCTATTAACTATAGTCAGTATACCCTAGCTCTCATTGTTAGCCTCTCAGTTAGTAAACAGGCAAAACAAATCATAGAAGGAAACTAAAAACATAAACAGTGCATAAAACAGCACAATATTCAAATTACAAACCAACAAAGCAAAAACTAAACTAATACAAAACTAATATCTAAGGACAGCAGATAGAGATTAGTCTTCATTTGAGCTGGTACCATAAGCATCTTCTTCACCCTCATCTGACCTGGAGTCCTCAGTGTCACCATTGTCTTTCCCCTGTTCCAAGTTTTTAACCATCTACTCAATCTTCATTTTCCTGTCAGTGCTGGTCTTGATAACCATGTCAAGATCCTTGCAGGTCGCCCTTAATTCTTTAATCAGTTCAGATTTTGTACTGACCTTCTTAATCCCAGAGCTTGATGTTTCAACAATGTTTGGAACATGGCTCCCAGCAAACAGTTTGGGATGCAAAGATAAAGCTGATTTCCTCTTACATGCTGTGTCTGAACTTGTTAAGATGCCTGGATGTTGTTTCATCATAACTCCACAGATGAGCGAAGGAAATGCTATAGGCAGTTTGATAGCATTAGTGGTGGCATGTCTTGCAGTCTGCTCAAACACATATGCTCCATAGTCAAATTTCTTCTTAGTACCCACAACATAAATAAACCTCCCTAGTCCCACAGCTATTGTAGTTTTATGATTGGTAGGTACCCAATTTAAGGCTCTAATTCTGTGTAAGACAGCATACTTAACACTGAGTTTGCTAGTTGGCAGTTTCCCTTTCAAGGGCCACACCTTAACTTGACCAGCAGTTATTTCCTTGCATACATCATTCTCTGTGGCTTCTAGCTCAGCAAATTCTTCATCTTTTCTTCCTAGATACTTGTTTATAACTTCAGGAGAGAATTCAACACCTCTTCCTCTCACAAACACTTTCATGTAGTCCACACTGCTTTTGTCTGAAATCTTCACAGGAATATTGACCACAAATTCCTTAACCAGGTTGTCATAGCACTTAGAGAACCCATGAACCGTCTTCATCAGACCAGCAGCCTTGATCACCTCTATGATTTCTTTAATCTCCATAATTTGTTTCCCAATCTCTCTTTCAAGAGCAAGGCTTCTTTGACAGATGAACTTCCACATCGACGCACTGCTTGCATAATGGAATGAAATGTTATCAACTGGAGCCTCAGGTATCTTGTCAGCAATTCTCTTCAAGATTGTCTTTCTGACAGGAGTGATGTCTTGAACATCATCCTCAACATCATACTCTGATTCAAATTCTTCCATTAGCTTCCTTTTTCTGGGATTCACATCAACCTTACTCCATGCTTTTGTTGGCCCAACAACAGTCTTTTTCCTCTTCTCACCAGAAGCTTTCTTTGACGACGATTCAACCATCTTTCCTTTTCTTGTTCTTAGTCTCTTGGACAGACTAGGCACTGCTCTTCCAATGACTTCATTATCAGACAAGTCATCAACATCAATTACATCAGTAGTCTCAGCATCCCTGCTAAGCGATGTTCTAACCTCCTCTTCAACATCTGCTTCAACAGAAGTGGGTTCAGCAGATGGCCTAACATTCTCCTCAACATTTGTTTCTTCATGCATGTCTTCACTCTAATCAACATATTCAATAGATGTCATTGCAAGTTATTGAAGACTTGACTTACCTTCCTGCATGTTGTCTTTCTCAGCTGGCATCCGATTCAGTGGGATTGAAATTCCTTTGACAGGGATGCCTTTGTCCAGAATCTTTGAGGCAAGATTACCCATCCTTTTGTCTACATCAAACTTCTCTTCAATAGTCTGAGACGTATATGATTTCGGCACAGTTTTGTCCCCAAATAACACACTGGTAACTACCTTCTTTGTTTCAGGATTCTTGAAAATAGTAGCAGGTCTCTTAGGAGTTAGTTTAGTGGGTCTCGAAGTACCTGATTCTGGGAGCATCATTGAGATAGGTTCTAGATTCAAAGCTTTTTCTGCAAATCCCTCTTCTGAAGAAACCCTAGCCTTATCTCATGAAGAGCTTTGAGCGACATATTTCTTTGATGAAGACGACGTCTGGTTTGACATGGTTCCCTTGAGACAGTATGAGTTCAGATGATTCTTCTTGTAGAGGAAGACGAACGGATGGAAGATATGCTCTTTGATGAATCGTGATCTTGCTGCACTAGAGAATGATGGTCTGAGGTATGGCGCCAGCTTTCCAGTATTTAAAGACCAATTACTAATTTTCTCCCTCCATAAAGACTTTCCTTTTAACTTTGAGTAACCTTTCAGCATCCTGATGTCATAGTCTGATGTTATAACATCAACTTGTACATCACTAGTTGAATCTCCTTCAAGAGAGGTCCACTGATAACAGTTGTCTTTGGTTCTGGCACCCTTCATAACAATCTGATTATGCTCATCAGAAACCACACACTCATGCTTAGTGTAGTTTACCTCGTAACCTTCATCACACAACTGGCTTATGCTGATCAAATTTGCACTTAAGCCATTGACAAACATAACATTGTCAAGTTCAGGTCTACCATCACCTTGCACTTTCCCAACTCCTGCAACAACACCTTTTTCTCCATTGCCAAATATGACCTCATGAGAGGGGCAAGGTCTAAGATCCTCAAACATGGATCTACATCCAGACATGTGCTTGGAACACCCACTGTCAAAATACCATGTTCCTTCGTTATCACCCATGTGAGCCAATAGGCACTTCACCTCTCCTTAGGTACCCATTGTTTAACAACTTTGGGCCTGTGCTCTCTCCATCTGTTTTGAGGTTAAGGGTATCCATGCAGCTTGTAGCAAGAGTACTGCATATGTCCAAATCTTCCACAATAATAGCATCTCACCCTTTCATCTCTGAATCTTCTGCCATGATGAGATTGATTATGCTACCATCCATAATGTGATCTCCTCCTACCATAACTGCCCTGACATCTATTATGTTGATATCTTCTCCCATAATACGGCTGAGAATGCTGTTTTCTGGATTGTCTCCCATGATGGTGTGGCTTTCTTCTTCCATATATATAAGGAACAACATTGGTGTATCCATAACCATAACCATACCAGTTGTCCTGATGTTGAGACATCTGATGAGACATGTGTTGTCTAATCTGAGCAGCTTGCATGCTCTCATGGTATTGTGGGGGCATGTACTGACTAGCTCCCTGTGGTTGCTTTCTCTTCTGATAGGGACCAGTCTTCTTCTCAATCTTCTTAGGTTGTGAAACATCAGCTTTCTTAGGGGTAGGATCCTGCTTCTTAGGCTGATGTTGAGATGAAAGTTGTGACACTTCCTTCTTTGAACCTGAAGTGCTTCCTTCTGAAGTTCCCTTGTCCTCAGCCACATAACCTATCCCAGCTTTGTCTCCAGCAGCTTTTTCTGACTGAAGAATGTTATCAAGTGTGTCTGTGCCACAGCTCAGCATCCTAACAGACTTGGTCATTTGATCAAGGTGAGCTCTAACTAGCACCACTTCATTTTCCAGATCAGTCTTTTCATCTTCAAGCTGAGAAATTTGTTGCTTGTGGCACTTGTTTTCTTGACAAATTTCAGCACTCTTTAAACACAGCTCTTGATAGGTGGATGCCAACTACTCATAAGTTACTTCTCCATCACTAGAATCATCATCAGAAACCACAGCTCCTGTTAAAGCTCTCACATGCTTTGCTGACTCGCCTTCACTTTCACTATCAGAGTCAGACCAGGAAACTGTCATGCCCTTCTTCTGCTTTTTCAAGAAGGTGGGACATTCTTTCTTGACATGTCCATACCCTCCACACTCAAAGCACTGCACTCCTTTATCTTGGGCAGTTTTCTCTTCATCCTTCTTGCTGGTGTCAGAAGCCATGTTCTTGACATTAGGCCTGGAGTTATTATTCATTCTCTTGAATACTTTGGTGAACTGTCTTCCCAACATCACTATAGCCTGGGATAGATCCTCCTGGGATTCAGATTTCTTCCCTTTCTCTTCTTCACCATTTGTCACCAGGGCTATACTCTTTGGCTTCTTTTCTGGTTCTTCCTCATTCAACCCAAGCTCAAAGGTTTGAAGAGATCCAATGAGCTCATCTACTCTCATCTTGCTGATGTCTAGTGATTCTTCAATGGCAGTAACCTTCATCTTATACTTCTTAGGTAGGGACCTAAGGATCTTCCTCACAAGCTTTTCATCTGACATCTTCTCTCCAAGAGCACTGGATGCATTAGCCAGTTCCAGAACATTCATATGGAAGTCATGAATGGTTTCATCATCCTTCATCTTTAGGCTTTCAAATTTTGATGTTAAAATCTGAAGTCGTGACATCTTGACTCTAGATGTTCCTTCATGAGTAGCCTGCAAGATATCCCATGCTTCTTTAGCAACTTCACAGGTATTGATTAACCTGAAGATATTCTTATCCACTCCATTGAAAATGGCATTTAGAGCTTTGGAATTTCCAAGGGAGAGCTCATCTTCCTCCTTGGTCCATTCTTCTTCAGGCTTTAGCTTAGAGGTGCCTTCTTTATCTTTACCAGCATCATCCTTCTCACATACAACAGGTGCTTTCCACTCTTTAATAACAGCTTTCCAAGCCCTACTGTCCAAGGATTTTAAGAAGGTGGTCATCCTTGGCTTCCAATAGTCATAATTGGATCCATCCAAAATAAGGGGTCTGTTGACGAATCCTCCAACTTCTTTGTCCATCTTTACACCAGAAAGTAACTTCCCTAGATCTCACCCAGAGACAGACAGGATGCCTGCTCTGATACCAATTGAAATTCTGGTATCAGACGTGTGATGTTAAGGTGTGATGTCACAACAACACACTCTGCACAATGGACAGCAATAAAAGTAAAATAACACCAAGAATTGTTGACCCAGTTCGGTTACAACCAGCCTAATCTGGGGGCTACCAAGCCAGGGATGAAATTCACTACTTGTAGATATAATTTACAGACTCAACAACCCGTTGACAATCTCCTAAACTTATACTCTACTAATGACTTCCTACCTAAGAAACCACTTAGGTATGAGAACACCACTCAATCCCTTACAAACACTCAAAGAACCCACTTTGAGTACCCTTGATCTTACTTCACATCTTCGATCAATCAACCACTCTCTATTGCTTCACAACTTCTAGAGAGGACAGAAACTCAACACTTATTCAAACCCTAGAATAGTGTAAATACAAGCACTTTAACCAAACTCTAGACACTAAGCCTTCTGCTCTTGATCTTCTGAATGTTTTCTGTCGCTTTTTCCCTTTGGTCTTGTGCGCTTTATATAGCTCCTGAATTGGGCTTGGACTTGTCACAATATTTGATCAGATTTGTTAATTAAAACTGAATCTTCAAAACAGATTTTATCCCCAAAATCTTTTTAAATCTTCAACCTTTTAATTCTCCAACAGATCTGCAATCAAATCTCCCATGTAACAGAAAATATCTATCCCAAGATATTCTCATCCAATGAGTCAACCACTCTCCACAATTCCAGCTAATACACGTGCCCTAATAACATATCCTGCTGTTATTAATTCTGCAGGTCTGATGTTACAACATCACCTGTGTGACATCAGACATCCAACTTCAGCATTTAGCAACTTAACACAGCCCAGTGTTAAGACTTCAATGTTACAACATCAGCACCTTGACATCAACATTGAATAACCTTTGTTTTACCAAAATTCCAGCCAATCTAGGAACTAACAGGGCTTTTTAGGCGTAATATTTTCGTACTGAGTTAGTGTTCACAGGGTGTGTGAGTTGTTCACCATCCATCGTTGTGAGGAATAAAGAGCCTCCTGAGAACACAGTCTTTACCACGAACGGACCCTCATAGTTAGGTGCCCATTTTCCGCGAGCATCCCTTTGAGTTGGAAGAATCTTCTTGAGTACAAGCCCTTCTTCTCGAAATTCTCGAACACGGACCTTCTTGTCGAATGCCCTCTTCATTCTTTTCTGATATAAATACCCATGACACATAGCAGTCAGTCTCTTCTCATCAATGAGGTTCAGTTGGTCATATCTCTCTCTGACCCATTCCGCTTCGTCAAGCTCAGTTTCCATCAGGGTTCTCAGAGATGGTATCTCTACTTCAATGGGGATGATATCATTCATTCCATATACCAGAGAAAAAATCGTTGCCCCTGTCGAAGTTTGAACCGAAGTTCGGTATCCGTGCAAGGCAAATGGTAACATTTCGTGCCAATCCTTATAAGTCTTGACCATCTTCTGCAGGATCTTTTTGATATTCTTGTTGGCAGCTTCGACAACTCCATTCATCTTGGGACGGTAGGGTGAAGAATTATGATGCTCAATCTTGAAATTGTCACATAACTCTTTCATTGTCTTGTTATTCTGATTTGTCCCATTGTCGGTTATGATCTTGTTGGGGATTCCATAACGACAGATGATGTTGTTTTTGATGAAACGGGCAACCACTTGCTTGGTCACGTTGGCATAAGAAGCAGCTTCCACCCACTTGGTGAAATAATCGATGGCCACTATAATGAAACGATGATCGTTAGAAGCTTTTGGCTCAATATCTCCAATCATGTCGATGCCCCACATAGAGAAAGGCCACGGGGATGATAGAACATTCAATAATGTCGGGGGAATATGCATCTTATCAGCGTAGATCTGGCACTTATGACACTTCCGGGCGTATTGGATATAGTCAGCTTCCATAGTCAACCAGTAATACCCAGCTCTCAAGATCTTTTTAGCCATAGTATGTCCATTGACGTGAGTACAGAAGGCTCTTTCGTGAATATCGTGCATCAAAAAGTCTGCTTCTCGCTTATCAACACATCTTAGCAGGACATTGTCATGATTTCTCTTGTAAAGCACATTATTATTGAGGAAGAACTTGGATGACAACCTCCGCAAAGTTTTCTTTTCGAGACTGGAAGCATTGGCAGGGTACTCTTGAGTTTTCAAGTAATTCATGATGTCGTGAAACCACGGTTTTCCATCTACCTCTTCTTCAATTGGCTGGAAGTAAGCAGGTTCAGTCTTGCGTTTGATACTGATAAGGGGTGCTTTATTGTAAAACCTGACTTGCCACATTGAAGCTAGCATGGCTAACGAGTCGGCTATGTGGTTTTCTGATCAAGGAACATGATGGAAAGTAATCTCATCAAAGTACTTGATCAATTCCATAATGTGAGCACGGTATGGAATGAGTTTTTCATCCTTAGTTTCCCATTCACCCCTGACTTGGTAGATGACCAAGGCAAAATCACCCATGACTTCAAGAATATTGATTCCAATATCAATTGCAGCTTCTAGGCCCAAAATACATGCTTCGTACTCGGCAATATTGTTCGTGCATCCAAAGTCCAATCTTGTTGTGAAAGGAGTATAACCACCATCGGGATTTATCAATACAACACCTACACCATGTCCCTTGTAATTGGAAGAGCCGTCAAACATCATTTTCCACTTATAACCGGGTTCAGGACGGGCCTATCTTTCACAATCTTTTACTGCCATGATATCTTCATCAGGGAAGTCAAACTTGAGAGGTTCATACTCTTCGATAGATTGATCTGCAAGATATTCCGATAACACGCTCCCCTTGATAGATTTCTGAGCAACGTATTGGATATCGTATTCTGATAGCAGCATGTGCCATCGAGCCAATCTTCCTGTTTGAGCAGGATTTTCAAAGATGTACTTTATTGGATCCATTTTCGAGATCAACAAAGTAGTATGACATATCAGATATTGCCTTAAACGTCTGGCGGCCCATGCTAAAGCACAACAGGTCTTCTCAAGCAGTGAGTATCGACTTTCGCTATCAGTGAACTTTTTGCTTAGATAATAGATGGCATGCTCTTTACGGCCAGTTTCATCATGTTGTCCCAAAACACAACCCATGGATCCTTCTAGTACAGTCATGTACATGAAGAGAGGTCTTCTAGGAACAGAAGGAACCAAAATGGGCGGTTCTTGTAGATAGTTCTTGAGTTTTTTAAAGGCTTGTTGGCAATCCACATTCCACTCTACTGTCTGATTTTTGCTGAGCAACTTGAAAATTGGTTCACAAGTAGGAGTCATGTTGGAGATGAATCTAGAGATATAGTTCAAACGGCCCAAAAATCCTCTGACTTGAGACTCGGTTTGTGGAGCTGGCATCTCCTGAATAGCTCGCACTTTGTCAGGATCTACTTCGATTCCTCTTTGACTGACGATAAAGCCAAGTAGCTTCCCTGATCTGACACCAAAAGTACATTTGGCAGGATTCAACTTCAACTGGTATTTCCGAAGTCTCTTGAACAATTTCAGAAGATGGTCCAAATGTTCCTCCTCACTCTAAGACTTAGCAATCATATCATCCACGTATACTTCAATTTCTTTATGGATCATGTCATGGAATAAAGTCACCATGGCTCTTTGATAGGTTGCCCCTGCGTTTTTCAAACCGAAGGGCATGACTTTGTAGCAATAGGTTCCCCATGGAGTGATGAACGTAGTTTTATCCATATCGGCTGGATCCATTCTGATCTGATGATAGCCTGAGAAACCATCCATAAATGAGAAGATTGCAAATCAAGTTGTATTATCCACAAGAGTGTCAATATGTGGAAGAGGGAAATCATCCTTAGGACTGGCTTTGTTGAGATCTCTGTAGTCTACGCACATTCGCACTTTACCATTTTTCTTCATCACCGACACAATGTTAGCTACCCATTCGGGATACTTCAAAATTGCCAAGAAACCTGCATCCAATTGCCTTTTAACCTCATCTCTGATCTTGAGAGCCATGTCAGGTCTACTTCTGTGAAGTTTTTGTTTCACCGGAGGACAATCAGGTTTGAGAGGTAGTTTATGCACTGCTATATCCGTATCCAAACCAGGCATATCTTGATAAGACCAAGCGAACACATGCACATATTCTTTCAAGAGCAGTATTAACCATTGTCTGATTTCTGCCCCAAGGGTTGGCCTAACCTTGACCTCTTTCTTCTCCTCTTCAGTACCAAGATTCATGACGTCAACTTGTTCCTCATGCGGTTAAAGATCCGTGTATTGATATTCACACATTTCTGCCAAATCATCAGGGACCTCATAGTCCTCCTCATCCTCAGCTTGACAAATAGGTGAGTCAAAGTCAATAGTGAGACTAGGGTCACTGAATACAACGGGTTTGGGATTTATTCTGCATGATGGAGGGATTTATTTTATTAAAATGTACAAAACTCAAATGCTAAAAGAAAATGTTTTTTGTAGTTTTAAAAAGATTGCCATTTTTCTTAAAAGCAAAAGAACAGTAAAATAAAGACAGAGAATTTTAACAAAACAATCACTTTCATTGATTAATAAGAGTTAAAAGTGGTGGCCCATACAAAATAATCCGATTGCCTCGGGCAAGGCTACGGAATTTGAAAACATCAATAAAAACAAGCAAATTACTCTAGCAAAGGGTACAAAGTAGGGATCTCAATAGCTTCCTAATTACTCAAAGCAGCGTCACACTGAAAAACCAAATTATCGATGTCTTCGCCTTCAGCATCTTCAATGATGGCATGGACTTGTTGTCCCCCACTGACGAACATCTCTTGAATGGTCTTCAGTCTTCTCGTGGTCGGAGCAGCTATTTCCTCAAGAGTTGGTTTGTAACCCAACCCTTGGTACTTTTCTCTGTATTAGATCTCTTCGATTTTGCCCCAGCCTTCTGGTATACCGTTCTGCAGCCTGGCTTGAATGCTCTTGAAGGAAGCAAAAGATGGATCATTGGTGGCCACTGTCTTGTTATCATCAATCATAACAGCATTTGCTATCTCAAGAGCTTGGAAAGAAGTTTCCAAAGCATCTTCATTAGCCTCAATGTAACGGAAAGAGGACTGATTGCTGACCATTAAGTCTTCCTCGCCATGTATGATAACCAATTTCTCTTCAACTACAAACTTCATTTTTTGATGCAAAGTTGATGTTACGGCACCGACCTCATAGATCCAAGGTCTTCCTAATAAACAACTGTAGGCATGGTTGATGTCCAAGACCTGGAAAAAGACGTTGAACACCTGAGGGCCGATCAAAATAGGTAACTCGATCTCTCCCATCACCGATCTTCTCGAGTCATCAAAAGCTTTAACAACAAGCGAAGTGGGTCTCATTACAGCTCCTTGGTAGGTCAGCTTCTCAAGGGCTCTTTTTGGTAGCACATTCAGGGATGAACCGGTATCCACAAGAACTCTGGCCAATGTATCTTCTTGACACTTTACTGACACATGTAAGGCTAGGTTATGGTTCTTTCCTACCCGAGGTAACTCTTCATCACTGAAACTGAGAGTGTTACAAGCTAAAATATTGGCAATGACATGGTCGAATTGTCCTGCGGTTATATCTTGGGCTATGTGTGCCTGGGCTAGTACCTTTTGTAGAGCTGCTCGGTGGACAGGTGAATTCATGAGTAGAGACAAGATCGAAATCTTGGATGGGGTCTGATGAAGTTGATCCACCACCTTGTAATCACTCCTCTTGATGATTCTTAGGAACTCCTCATCTTCTTCCTTATCAACTACCTCATTTCCTCTGTCCTTAAGGGGTACAGAAACAACGGTCTCTTTGGGCACAGTTTCTTTGAATAAAGGAGTGTAAACTCTGCCACTTCGGGTTATTTTTCCCATTCCAACTATGTTCGTCACCTCTTCGGTAGTTCCCACCTCATTCCTTGGAACTACTTCTTTAACATCGGTTCCCACCTCATTCCTTGGAACCACTTCTACGCGGGTTTTGTTACCCATAATGTTCTCGTAGATCCATGGCACGGCTTTAGTTCCTCTGAACCTAAATGGAATAGGTTGTCGAGTATCGTATTGCTTAGGGTGATTGGCAGCATTGGCAATGACAGTCTCATGATTATTGAAAATTGGTACAGGTTTATTGAACACAGGCACCACAGAATCGGACCTATGCATATTGAACACAGGCACCTGCTCTCTTGGCTTTGGCAGGTTAAACACAGGCTCGATCACTGCAATTTCATCCTTCTTCCCTTTACTGAACACTTGTAGAAATCCTTCATCAATCAAACCTTGAATGTCATTTTGGATCAGCTGACAACCCTTGATGCTAACATTACAACCCTCACAATTACTATGACAAACTTTGACCCACCCTGCTTCGAACAACTTAGCATGGAAGATCTTCATGGGAGTCCGTATCTTTAAAGCATCCCTTAATACCACCTCATTATTCTCGTCTTCAATGGCGTTGGTGGTTCCATGCGTGGGCAATGGATTGCTTTTCACATTTGGCTGGTTATCCGCAAAAGACAAGATCTTCTTTTCCACCAAACCTTTTACCACATACTTCAAAGCAAGACAACCCTCCAAATCATGACCCACTTCCCCTTGATGAAAGACACAAGTAACATTCGGATTATGGAACATCATAGATCTTTCTGAGGGTGGGCCCATAGGTCTAGTAACAATCAACCCTTATTCAACCAGAGAAGGATACAACTCAGTGTAAGTCATAGGTATGGATGGGAATGAAGGTTTTCCTCCCTGTCTTCTATAAGAAGGGTTCTGCTGAGGAGCTTGCTGCCTCGGTTGTTGATATTGTTGGGTATTTGGCACATGCTGATAGGCTGGCTGTTGGTAGACTGGCACCTGTTTCGCTGCTTGGTGATTGAAGGTCGGTGTTACAGCCACTATGTAAGGTTGCTGAGCATATTGAATTGGGTAGATCGGTTGCTGAGAGAAGTTAGGACTTTCCTGCTGTTGGTAGGTCAGTTGTTTCCATCTAGGATTTTTCTACCTTCCTACCATGACGGCATTGGTTTCTCCTTCTTTCTTCTTGTGAAAGTTACTGGGAGCCTTCTTAGCATTGTTGCTGGTTGAACCGCTTGCAGAACTTACCACATTCCCACTTTTCAACCCATCATCTACTTTCACACCAACTGCAACGATGTCAGCAAAATTGGCATTGACGTTGCTGATCATTCTTTCATAAAATTCTGTTTTCACTGTATCTATAAACCAGTCTGCCAGTTCTTTCTCGGTCAAAGATGGTTCAACTTGAGAAGCAGTTTCCCTCCACTGTTGTGCATATTCGTTGAAGGTTTCAGTGCTCCTTTGGGTCATGCTTAGCAATTGTCTTCGGTCAGGGGCCAGATCCAGATTGTACTTGTAATGTTTCACAAAAGCATCCATTACATCTTGGAAATAGTGGACCTGAGATTAATCTAGACTTAGGTACCACTTGGCAGCAGCGCCTTTCAGACTATCTTGAAAACAGTGTATCATCAACTTGTCATTATGCACGTGGGTGGCCATTCTTCGGAAATACATGATCAAGTGTGATCTTGGACATGTAGCGCCCGAGTACAACTCAAAATTCGGTAGCTTGAATTTAGAGGGGATCACCAAGTCTGAGACTAGACACATGTCCTTGACATCAGTGCTAAAGGAGTTACTTCCTTCCATAGCCTTTATCTTCCTCTGCATGGTCTCGACGCTTTCTCTTAATCTTTCATTTTGGTCGTCCCCCTCTTCAGATACATCAATGTAGTCATAAGGGTGGTGATTATGGAAAAAAGGACGAGCTTGTGTCTGCACTGCTGGCGGAGCAAAGGTAGGAATAACCTGCTGAGCCTCGTTAATCAGAGGTACTGTCTGCTGAGTAGATTGAGGAGCTGTGGCTCGGATGAAGTCGAATGGCATACCCAAAGTAGGGTTCACAACAGGAATGACGGGAGGTTCTACTGCAGGGGTGATGATCTCAGAGACTACGGTGGCCTGAGTGTCTATCTTTGCTTTCATAACATTAATAGCCTCGAGGATTTGTCCCATTCCTCCTCGTATCTCATTTAGTTCATTGTTGACTCTGTCCATTTCTCCATAAGCCTATGACATCCTGAATTGAGCTTGGGCCCGAGTGTTGTAATTGTGTCTGGGATTCAGTGTGACGATTCTGGAGAGAACACAGTGACATAAGACAAAGACAAGGAAAAATGCACATGAAGATGCAAATGAGGATGCAAATGCAAATGCAGGCTAAACTATCAAGAAACCAAAGAAATTCTGCAAATAATATAGATAATATATTCCTTGATAAAAACAAACTTCTTCATTTAAAAGTCTGGTGAACATTACATCAGGAGCAGTGTATCCCCATACTCCAAGTACATAAGTAGAAATGCATCAAAAGAGGAATATTAGCAAAAGAAATAACAGTAGTAACACTAAGGATTGAACCCACTGGTCGATGATCCCTCTCCTCCATTAATTACTCTCATCAATTTGCTGATACGCTCCTTTGTCTCCTCTCCTGTAAGAACCAATTCTCCTAACTCTTCCACCATCCTCTGCTTTGTCTTGGTAGGTGATTCATGGTGAGGATGTGGCTTCATCAATACACGAGCTATATCACGAGACCATTGTAAGTGGGCCTCTATGACTGGGCATTCAGCTTTCCATAGTTGTCTGTTAATTTGGCGCCAAGCGCGCTCCAACCGCATCTTCATTTCAAAACCTCCTCTTTCATCATAAAACATCATCTGCATATCCTCGTTATCTGGAATTCCCTCTTTCAGATGACCCAGTTGACGGTGCGTAAGGATAGGGTTATAATTAATACAACCGTTTCTCCCCATGAGAGGCACATTGGGGCAGTCCCCACAGCTATGGATTATGATAATTCATTCTTCAGTTGAATCATACCATTCAATATCGGTATGCTTCTATTCCATCAGCTTTTTAGACCAAATCTTACAGTCTTCGACCTCCCAAAAGGTCGGGGTCTTCGGTAGATAAGAAACGAACCACTTGTAAAAGAGGGCTATGCAGCATAGAATTGGCCCACAGCCTCTTGTGTATCTGGTCTGTATGGAGTGGTAAACATCAGCTAGCAGTGTTGGGACCGGATTGTTGACTGTAAATAGCTGAATGGCTTGGGTATCCACAAAGTTCTTGGCGCTTGGGAACAGAAACAGACCATACATCATCAGAGCTAGGGTCGATTCAAACAAAGCCTCACTTCCTCTGTTCTTGAAGTACAGAGCCTTTTCCAGCAAGAACTGGGCGGACAGTCGGCGCTTTCCTCCCTTGTAAGTCAGGTTAGCCTGGATGTCAGATAACCTAATTTTGGTTGCTCTGGCAATGTCTCTGGTGGAAGGCATTTCTTTAATCCCAGAAAAGATGGGACCTTCTCTGACTGGAATTCCTATCATGGATGAGAACTCCTCCAAGGTTGGTACTAACTGGAATTCAGGGAATACAAAACAGCAGTACGCGGGATGATACAACTGGACCAAAACCTCAAGGGGCCCTACAATTACTGTGTCTTCATCAGTGGAATGATGCACCCATATCTATCAGTGAATGTTGACTGGTCTTCAACCATCTCTCTTAGCCATAACAAACGCTCCACCTCTGGTAATTCAAAGAAATAACGCCAAACTCTTTTCCCTGCAGCATCCATTTCTACAAAATCTACAAAACAAAATTAGTATCTTGATAGTTTAGCAGGAATGCAAAATGCAATTCAAGGTTTCATGGAATTCAAACGCTCGTAAAATATCAAGAGATATCAAAAGACCTCATTTTCATTAAACAAAAGGTGAGTTACAAGAGTTGTTACACTTTCAATAGCCCTAAACATGAAGCTAAATAAAAGCTAGAAAGTCCTAAGGAAATTCTCCTAAGAGTCTTGTGTTGAGTCTTCTGATTTCTTTCTCCATCTGATCCCTTTCTGCGAAGAGGTTGTTGAGGATGGATTTCCAAGCAGGAGGCTGAGTGTTAGAGGAGCTTGGATCTTCCAGTGCCTTTCTCTTCTTGCATGAGAGTAACTCTTCATTCTTGGTCTACAGTTGCTTCTGGAGTTCCAGGTTTTCTTCAACGACCACTTGATACTTGAGCTTCCAGGCTTCTTCTGACATTTGGGCTTGTCTTAGAGAAATCTCCAGTTCTTCTTCTTTTGTCATGAAGTATAAAACAGGCTCTTTCTTCAAAGTAATTGGTTCTTGCCTCTTATAAGGCATCTTTAACTCTATAGCTCTTCTTCTGATCCATTGGAGATAGGGTTCCAAGGACACACAGTTAGGTCTCCCCAAAGAACTTCTTCCTCTTTTGCGCTTGCTACACCAAGCGTTCAAGATTAGCTCCTTCTGTTCTTCGTTCTTGTCGTATGTTTCAAAGTAGATGCTTTCCACATGTACATTGAGAGGTATATCTTCCAAAGGATACCCTAATTAGTGTCGTGCCAATACGGGGTTGTAGCTGATTCCACCTTTAATGCCAAGAAGAGGAACATTGCCAAAGTTCCCACAGCTATCTATGATTAGGATTCCATCATACACCTAATTATACCAGTCAATGTCTGCATGGGAGAGCGCCATAACCTTCTGAGACCACCATCCCTTCTTAGAATCCCAGAATGCGCCTGACTTTGGTAGATGCGAAATAAACCACCTATACAATATGAGGACACAACAGGTAATCTGTCCATTCCTATGAGCGTTTCTTGTATGGACTGAGTGATAAGCTTCAGCAAGCAGGGTAGGTACTGGATTCTGTTTCAAGAATATTTTGATTGCATTTAGATCCACAAAGTTGTCAATATTCGAAAACAAGAAAAGTCCATAGATGAGCAATACAAAAACAGCTTCAAAGGCATCCCGGTTGGAGTGTTTGGCAAAATAATGAGCCTTTTCAATCAAGAACTCAACAGTTAACCCAAAAATTCCTCCCTTAGAAGTTAAATTGCTTTTGATGTCAACTAACTCCAGATGAGTTTTCTTGGCTATTTCTTCTTCTTTAGGGTCCTTCTCGAAGATAGGAAATGGGGATTCATCCTTGATAGGCAAACCAATTATCTGAGAGTATTCCTCAAGGGTAGGTAAGAGTTGATAATCAGGAAACGTGAAGCAGTGATACTTTGGATCATAAAACTGGAGCAGAGTTGAGAGGAGTCCTTCATCAATGGTCTTCTTCACCAAAACCACAACTTCCCATATCTGTTTATGAATCCTTCAGGGTATGTTAGCAAATCTCCCAATTTCCTTAGGTCTTCCAATTTGGGGCTCTTGAAAGTGTATTTGATAGTGTTTCTTCTTGAGCTATCCATGATATCCCTCTGACATAAGAGAAGAAGTCTGAGTTCCATGAAACAGATGCAACATGAATGCTTATGATGTAGGAATGCAAAGCACACACAAAGACACACAAAGCACAAACAAAGGGGATATGTTGAGTATGGAGCCAGGGTTTACCCTTCCCATTGGTATGTATTACCGGTTTTCATCTGCTGAACAGGGTTCTAAGAAGTTCCTAGAGTCGACAACCCTTTTTTTGGATTTTATCGATTTCCCAGTTGACTTAGTAATCAATAAAATTCTCAAGAGAATCTCGTCTGAGTGTAGTATCGCGTGACAACCAATTCAGAAATAGACTCCATCATGGTCACCGCACTACATCCTAAAAAGGCTAAGTGGGGTTTGGTAACTACGGTTCTCAATATCAAGGGCTCCTAGGTCGAGAGTAGCACATCTTCACGAACAGATTCATTCAACATGACTAGACTCTCAAGAGGGCCTCAACTGAGTGATGGTGTCTCAAGTTAACTTTTTCAGGATTTGACTCCCTCAAAGCCTCCTTGAATATACCATCGTCTTATCTTAATTGCACTCAAATCCGGGTTAGGATTTATCTCACCACTCAATAGTTCCATGCCCACAAAAGATCTCGAACAAAGCATATATACAAAAGATATGTACATATATAGCAAACAAGCATGAATAACATAAGAAAAAGCAAGGTGGGTTTAACCCTCAAAACTTAGCTCCCCAGTGAAGTCGCCATTTCTGTTGCGGTGAGAATCGGATAACAAGCTATTAATTAACTTGCTTCGCATTTCTTTGAATTCACCACCGACTTTGATTTATCCAAAGAAAAGGTTCAAGAATCGAGAAAACCTAAAAGGGGGAGATCTAAGGTTCGGGGGTTGGTTATACTAAGGGAAGGTATTAGCACCCATAATATCTGCAGTACTCTATAGGAACCTCTTCTTTAAACTTGTGTTATGTTATGTTTGTTTGCTAAGGATAAGATGTTGTTAATGACTATGAGGTCAAAGGCTACCTATGACTATGAGGTCAAGGGTAAAATGGCTATGAGGCCAAGGTTGGAAATGAGCTATCTATGACTATGAGGTCAATAGAGAGACTTTGACTATGAGGTCAAGGTTGGAAGATGGCTATGAGGACAAGGGAGAGGGGCTATGACTATGAGGTCAAAGTTTCGCCTATGACTATGAGGTCAGAGGTAAGATGGCCCTTTGACTACGAGGTCAAGAGGGAATCCTATGACTATGAGGCCAAAGGATGGTAATGAGCTTTCTATGACTATAAGGTCAATAGAGAGACTTTGACTATGAGGTCAAGGTTGGAAGTTGGCTATGAGGCCAAAGTTTTAATTATGACTATGAGGTCAAGGTTGAATAGAGTGCTCTATGACTATGAGGTCAATAGAGGGGTCCTATTGACTATGAGGTCAAGAGGGAATTGTAAGACTATGAGGTCCAAGGTAGCAATGAGCTTTCTATGATCTTGAAATCAATAGAAAAACTTTTCCTTTGGAAGGAAGGGGGAGAATAACATCTTGTAAACAAGAGTTATAGTGGGGTTGAAATATGATGAAACATATGAGTTCAATAACTCCAAACAGTAAGCATTTAATTAACACATGAAGTGAATTCTTAAATGTGAACATAGCAAACAGTAAGTACAAGTGATCATGTAACTGTGACAATTATGGCAGAGAAAGCATTCACAATTTGAACCAAATTCATTAGGAGTTATGCACCTTATCAACAGAGAGCAAAACAAACATCATTGCATGGTAAAATTTGGTTAAAGTCAGGAACAAAACTTTACAAATCAAGTACACTTCACAGAAATCTTAATTCAAAATAGTAGTCACATGAATATGTCAAGCATGGTTGGGAAGGCACAAGAAACAATCGGATTTAAATCATGCAACTTCAACAGAGAATAAGAAAACAAACGGCAATCTCATGGTAAGGTTTGTTAAAATCAGGGAAGCAAAGTTTCATGAATCACAACATACTTCCAAAGTAACTCCTTTTAAAATCAGTAGTCACACAAAATAAACCAAGTGTGGCAGAAAAGAGAATTTTCATGGTTTGAAAGCAAATGCATTTGGAATCGTGCAACCTTAACAATCAAAAACCAGAAAAATCAGGATAACATTCTTATGACACAGTTTTGTTCAAAGTCAGTGAGTAATTCTCAAACAAAATTTCACAAGTTTACAAAATATTCCTAAGAAAAATCCTCTAACGTTTTAAAAAATGATTGATTTTATTTACAGGAAAAAGTAAGGATAAAAAAAAAAGGTTTAGGCATTTTTTATTTTTATTGTTTTTTAGATAAGATAAAAACTAATGGTAAAACGAATAAATAAAAAACAAAATAAGAAAATAAAAAAAGAGTGGCGGGTGCCACTACAAGGTGGCTTGAGCCACCTGTGGTGAGTGTGTGCAAGGTGGCTTGCGCCACCAGTGTATGTGAGTGGGAAGGTGGCTTGCGCCACCTGTGTGTTTGGGGAGAATGTGGCTTGCGCCACCTGTGTGTGAGTGAGAAGGTGGCTTGCGCCACCTGTGTATTTTATTATATTTTTTTTTTGTTTTTTTACGTGGTGTGGGTTTTTTTAATATTTCTTTTGCATGGGACATCTTATTTTATTATATTTTCCTTTTTAAAAAAAGGGTGGCGGACACCATGTTTTAACGTGGCGAGCGCCACCACAAACTTGTTTTATTTCTTGTTCAGTTTTCCATTAAACCCAACACAAATCCAGTGAGCGATTAACAACACAAAACTAATATGTTAATGATTTCATCATAGCAACAAGTACCCAGACAGTAATGAACATAACAACATGATAATCAACACAGAGCAAAATGATCACAGAACCAAACAGTAATGAAATAACGAATATGATAACAGTATGGTGCAAATATGAAACATATGATCATCGTGTACAAAAAATAGACTGAGATAGAGTGATACCTAGTGGAGAAAGTCCACTGCTTCTTCATAGGTGAGTGTTTCTAGAAGTGGTGAATAAGCTTCCCTCTCTCAACCTCTACAGAACCAACCTCTCAGAAAGAAACACGAGCTTTGGTGGTTAAAATAATGGAGGTTTGAGGGGTTTACAGAGAGTATAAAATGGATAAGTTTCTTGCAAGCTTTGAAGGTTACTTACAGAACTTAAAAAAATGGAAAGGTGAAGAGGTTTTGATGAGTTTCTTGATATTTTTTCTGGGAGTGTTTGTTGTGGTGTTTCTGTGTGTTATAGAGGAAATGGAAATGGTGAATTTCTTGCAAGCTTTTGAGTGTTACTTGCAAGACTATAAAAGGGAGAAGTAGAGAGAAATTTCTTAGCAATTTCTGGTGTGTTTGAACAAAGGAGAAATGGTCTCCTTTTATAGGCAAAGCAAGTTGATCCGGGTATTGGAGATACAGTGGATATTTGGTTTGTCCACGGGAGAAAAAATTAGGGTTTGCATGGCCTACTGGATAAGGAATTAGGGTTTGTGCCTCACTCCCCGAGCCATTGATCTTGGTCAATCCTTGGAGATTACCATGCTGGACAAGTGCAGCGGAGGAGGTGGTGGTGCAGTCTATTACTTTCATTTTTAAATGGTTATTCCAAAACCTCTTTTTAATGTGCCATGAGAGAAAAAGCAAAAAGGAGTAATGATTTGAATTGAAAATATGAATTTTCTGCTCACGAACGCAGACCTCTTGTGCTGAGCCACCTTGTTTCACTAATCCACTATGGGAGCCCATAAAACTTTTGGCTTCATCAGGAGAGAGTAGGCTAAAAAAGGTAATATTTGGTGACCTTACGAAAATTGTTTACAAGCAAACTTCCTCAGATTTTTTCCAACTATCAAATGGCACATGGACAAAACCAGATGCACAAGGCCTAGCTGCTTAAACCATACGGGATCACCATTTTGAATTCTCACAACTTTAAAGCCTTTGATCCAAATTACACATTTTGGGCCCAATAGAAATTTGAGACAAACTTTATGTCCATGAACAAAAAGAAATGTCACGGGAACAAACTTAGGAAATTGCAAAATTAAATCCTCCCATGGCACCACTTTGAGATGTTGTACTTTGATGAATATTTATCTCCATGAGAAATTCTTGCACTTGAGAAAAAAATCTTTAAGGCTCAAAAATGGATTGCAAGGATGTCTGTTATCACATGGCATAATTTATCAAGGCTCAGGATCACACTTTGCTTGACATGAAGGCAATGGTTGACTTGTCTTGGTGAAACATTTGATTTCTTGTCGAAAAAAGACTTCTCGGATACATGTAGATTCAAATGGTTGCATTTGGCCAAAAGATGTCTTAGGGCGACCTTGTCTTCTTTATGTAAACCCTATTTTCCACAATAAAAAGAGACAACTTGCAAAAAGAAATGGTTAGTTAACAATGCATACATGATTAAGGTCTAAATGCGGGTGGAAGAAAAATATGACATGTAAGGGGTAAAATTTGGGGTACAACAATGAGAATGCCAACGAAGTGAACTTTCAGGTTTATGAGTATGCCAACAAAGCGGACTTTGGGGTGAACTTCCAAACGAGTACTGAATTTGAAAGATAGATTACCAAACAGGAACTGGTGTTTAAACTTTTGTTTGTCAGACGGGAACTGACTTTTGGATAGTCTACTAGACGAGAACTGATGAAAAAGGTATTTGCCAGACGGGAACTAGACTTTTAAATGATTTGTCAGTCGATGGTAAATGAAAATAAAGTCGTATGCAAGCAAAATTGATAAAAGGTGTGACAAATTTGGGGTATGACACATGCATAAGCTAAAACTTACTTATTTACACTAAAACTATGGTTTTACTACTAACTCACCAAAAAATCAATTGAAAAGAACCACAATACTATCAAATATATACACAATTTGACCTTTAACAATGACATAGATGGATATTTTGCATAGTCTTTCAATAGTATATTGCTTAATTTAATTATATAGATCACACAAGTCATATTATGACCGAGACCTATTATTTATTTATTTTTAGTATTTTGATATTTGCTTCATGACTTTTGTCCCCTTTGAATTGAAGTCAAGTTGTCTTACATTGTATACTAAATAACATTTATATGGGGCTTTTCCTTACCCACTTGGTGATTAATTAACCTCATTTCATTTGAAATCCACAAGTACATTCTCAAGCTTCAAAAATATAATAGCATCACCAAGTAATACAATTTCAACTTCTCTAAATAAGCCCAATGAATCAATCTAAACAGGTTGAAAGAAAAAACCATGATATCCCTATGGAAGACGCCTTTGTTGTGGCAGTAGCTCACACCATCAATCAACGACCGAAACAACTTTCTAATTACACTTCCATTAAGTTTTACCCTTGGAAGCCTATGAATACAATTAACATCATTAAATGTCATCAACCATGAATCACAAACATTAACAAGAAGCAAATGCTACTTACAATTTTGTCAAATAGCTTTTTTACAGTCACGTACTCATGCAACCTTGTAAATTTTTGTTTTAATAGCCAAGACCTGTATGCAATCATAATCATAATAATAAGAAACGTCAATTATAGAAATCAGTTATGTAAATTGTAATATAAGATGATAGAGAGAAACTCATTAGTGTATACCGGACAAGCACAATAGTGTTTGATACACTAATCATGGGACCAACCTAACATGGTTATGTTCTAATTAGTGCGAATTTTTTACGTAAATACCCTTAATTTTGGAAAAAATTTCCTAAATAACCCATGTTTCAAAAATATTCCCAAAATGTCCCCATTAGGCTTTTGGTTTGAACTATGTCACTAATGCAATTGGCGACTCCCTTGTAGTGGTTGAACCATGTCGCCAATGCAATTGGAGACACCCAACCAAGTCTCCAATCCAAGTGGAGACACAGTGTAATGCTTGAACCAAGTCTCCAATCCAACTGGAGACACAGTGTAATGCTTAAACCAAGTCGCCAATCCAAGTAGAGACATGGTGTGTTTTGTGTTTTTTTTTTAAATATTGGAATATTATATTGATTTTGTTTGCACAATGATATAAAATTTTCATTAATTCAATAAAATATTACATTAATTAATCTTCGTGACCGGGTGCATCCAACCGGCCACCAGTTCCACATCCCCTATGGACCCTCACTCGTTGCACTCGTTGCAGCCGTTGTACTCGTTGTACTCGCCCCCCTTGTTCCCCTTGTTGTTGATTTACGCCCGGTGTTTGAGGGGTCGAAGTTTCAGGAGCAGTCCTAGATGGTTCCCTTAGGATGTCTTGCATTCCCGTGAAGTCTTGGGGACTGAAACTGAGCGTGCGACCCATGCCATTATAGTTTGAGGGGGTGATTGGTGTGCGGGCAACCCGATTGAAGGGAGACATTGGTGTGAAGGATTCGTTGATGAAAGGTTGAAATGGTGTTTGAAATCCATAAGGAGCGTAAATTACCTCCAAGGCCATGTTACTCACAACCCCCTACCCAGCAAAATTACCAACACATTATCCATCCAAACATGCCATACACCCAACCACAATACCAAGAGCGTCCCCCATATCATCTTCAACAAAATGATTATTATCAAGAGACTCAATATGGCTATGCCCCCAACATGTCACAAAGATACAGCCAAAACGAGGGTACATCATACCATAGCCAAATTGGGCAAACATCTTTTCATAGCTCAAACGCCCAAACATCATACCCTAGCCAACCTTCTCAATATCCTTATGGATTTCAAACACCATTTCAACCTTTCATCAACGAATCCTTCACACCAATGTCTCGCTTCAATCGGGCTGCCCGCACACCAATCACCCCCTCAAACTATAATGGCATGGGTCGCACGCTCAGTTTCAATCCCGAAGACTTCACGGGAATGCAAGACATCCTAAGGGAACCATCTAGGACTGCTCCTAAAACTTCGACCCCTCAAACACCGAGCGTAAATCAACAACAAGGGGAACAAGGGGGGCGAGTACAACGAGTACAACGGCTGCAACGAGTGCAACGAGTGAGGGTCCCTAGGGGATGTGGAACTGGTGGCCGGTTGGATGCACCCGGTCACGAAGATTAATTAATGTAATATTTTATTGAATTAATGAAAATTTTATATCATTGTGCAAACAAAATCAATATAATATTCCAATATTTAAAAAAAAACACAAAACACACCATGTCTCCACTTGGATTGGCGACTTGGTTTAAGCATTACACTGTGTCTCCACTTGGATTGGAGACTTGGTTCAAGCATTACACTGTGTCTCCACTTGGATTGGAGACTTGGTTGGGTGTCTCCAATTGCATTGTAGACATGGTTCAACCACTACAAGGGAGTCGCCAATTGCATTGGCGACATAGTTCAAACCAAAACCCTAATGGGGGCATTTTGGGAATATTTTTGAAACATGGGTTATTTAGGGAATTTCTTCCAAAATTAGGGGTATTTACATAAAAAATTCAATTAGTGCATGGAGAGCGAGGGCCTAGTAGTGCCATAATTTGAATGATTATAATAAAGTGCAATGGACGCCCGAATTCATAGAAATTGTTGCATTTGAATTGAAGATATATAACGTCAAAATATAGTGGTAAACACGACATCCAAAAATGTATGTTTTAAAGCAAAATAATCGCTGGCTTAAAGCCCCATATAAATTTAAGGATTGGATTGTTAGATTATAATTCATTTCAATTTTCATTAATTTGATTAGCATTTGAATTTTATTGAGCATTTCTTAATACACCACTCAAGTTTCTTAGGCACCACGTAAAATTTTATTTTTGCCCCCTGATTCCGGATGTGCACATCGGGACGCATCAATTTTTTTAAAAACATTGATGTATTCCGGATATGCATATCCGGGAAAATTCCGGATCTGCAGATCCAGAACAATTTCTGATTAATTCGCGCCAGACCTTCTTCCTCCCCCTCATTCTTCACATTTTCATTTTCCAAACACCAAACTCTCTCAAACTCTCAAATTCTCAATCTCACAAATTTCGACTTTTTTCACTCGAGTTCGGCGCAGAGCAACTTCTACAATGATCAAGACATTCCAAATCCTCTGTATCTCAATTTAATCGGTAAGTTTTCGAATTTTAGAGTTTCAGAGTTATTTTCGAGTAATCGATTTAGAGTAGATATTTAGGTGTAGAAATTGTTAGGTAGTATGAATAACATAGGTTAGAGACAATGTAGGTATTGTTTGCTGCGTCAAACGTACAATCAGGGCATTAAAATGCCCTTTTCTATGGTACAACATCCATGGCTACAATATTTGAACTTGAAAATACGTACCAGATGTGCAGATCCGGAAGGATTTTAACGTTAAATATTCTGAGTGCTTCCGGATGTGCACATCCGGAAAAATCCAACGTTAAATATTCTGAGTACTTCCAGATGTGCAAATCCGGCAGGTCTCTATTTTTTTTTTGTTTTTTTTAATTATTTTTAAAAAATTCTAATTTATTTATTATGCTTTGCAGATTACATGGCTGCCAGAGACGATCGTATCATACATGGACGGACAACTCAGCACGCATCTGTCCGTCGTGAGCGGATGCAGTCTACAACTGAGACTTCCGGCGCAGAGGGAGTTGGGGTAGCCCCTAGAGCTGAGGGACATCCTACACTAAATCCTACACCACCGCCATCCACATCACAGGTTCAGGCCACTTCCACATCACAGGTTCAGGCCACTCCCCCGTCAGCCGCCGATTCTACATCTCGGAGGCGTCGGGCTTTTACTGCTGGTTCATCAGGTTCCCAACCCCCACGCAGGCGGCGTCGGGAGACTCCAGTTCCATCAGCTGCTCCTATTTCATCCCCTGTTCATGTTCCCGTTCCTGAGGGTGATCACCCAGCATATGAGGGTGGTGACGCCAATGACGATTTCGATGAGCTGGACGGTTACCCTAGGGGACCGTCTGATATGTCCCTACTCGTGGGGTACTCTGAGCATACTGCAAGATATGTCTGGATAGGAGAGGTAACCATTTTCGGTTTATTTATAGAATTGTTTTCGTTGAAAATATGTTCATTTGTAACATTGTTTTATTTGGAAATTTTCAGGAGAAGGATTCACAGAAGTTCTATAACCATGGGGGCAAGGTTATGGACATGCTTGCGGCGCTGCCAGGGATGGTGGTTCACGTCTGCACTTGCTACCTCTGGTCTTGGAGGCCTGTCTAGGATTGGGTATCCCCATATCATGTACGGTATGCTGATGGCCTTTGTTGAGAGATGGCACCCTGAGACATCCTCATTCCATCTACCGTACGGCGAGATCACGATCACACTCGATGACATCTCGTGCCTTTTACATCTACCAATCACGGATACCCTTCTCCGTCACGGTAGGATGTCGAAGGGGGACACAATGGAGATGCTGATAGAGGAGCTTGGGGCTACCCCAGAGAAGGTACTTGCGGAGGTGACCCTGTTGAGAGGCGCCCACGTCCGGTTCTCCTTTCTGACACACAAATTTAGTATGGCGCTTGCAGAGGCAGGACATGCAACAGGGGATGCAACTGAGGTGGAGATCCACAGGCAGTGTGCCCTGAGATGCTACAATCTATTTTTTCTCGGCAGCAAGTGTTTGTGGACACCATCGCCAGTTATGTTGATGTCATTTACCTTAGGCACCTTTTGGATCCCACAAAGATCCATGAGTACAACTGGGGGGCGGTTGCGCTGGCATTCACCTATTCCAGGCTCTGAGATGGTTGCCGCTGGGCAGCCAAGACTGTGGCAGGAAGCGGTACGCTATACGTGGTAATAATCTAATATTCTAAGTCATTTTTTCATTTCTTTTCTTTCTATACTCATTATAATGTTTGACACCGATGTTATGTTTTCCATTTCAGGCGTGGATATTACAACACTTTCCCAAGATTACTGGTTGGGGGAGTGTCGACGGGTACACTAAGGATATACCACGTGCTGCTGCATTTCTCCTGCTCAGAGGGAACCAGGCGCCCGAACCCTACATAGTGTATCTTGATCGGATGGCTGCTGAGGACGTTTTTTATCACCCCTATGCCGATCACCGTGTGACGCGCCCGTTCGATGAGGTTTCGCTGTTCTCAGGATGGTTGGCATGCAGTTCGACCATTACTGCTTGATACCTGCCGGAGCGTATCTTGCGCCAGTTCGGTTACACGCAGAAGATCTCTAGGATGCCTCACGAGTCTGCTCCTCTAGGCTTGACCCGCGTGCAGATAGATGAGATATATGCTGACTTCCAGTCCCACTTGGTACTGGAATAGGCTCGGGCGACCAAAGGCTCGGGTTCTACACCGTCTCACACCCATGCATGGTTCCTAGTGCTGCGGGATCGCCACCCAGACCTGCTCATCAGGAGATATTAGAGGAGCGGCAGTCTCAGCTGAACCATACTCAGGATGTCCTACCTCGCTGTCGTGAGATAGAGCAGATAGCGCGGGCGGCCATTATGGACGGTCACCTCCCTGAGGGCTCTGGTGGCAGACGTGTCGTGGATAGAATTATTGAGATTGCTCAGGGGGCGCTTCAGTACCGCAAACATCGAGCCAGGACGGCGGGTCGGAGCAGAGGAGCAGGGGAGCTAGGAGAGATCCTTCGCCATACGCAGTAGTTTTTTTTTATGTATTCTATTTTTATTAGATGTATGTACAGTATTTTGACAGAGGTTTATTATATATATATATATATCATTTTATTTTATATATGGATGTTGTCGAATGTATATTAAGTTGCGACGATATATTAACGTATGCGACCAACCAACAAAACTGATTTTTTAAAAAAATTAAAGTTCTACATTTTTTCGGATATGCATATCCGGAACACATCAACGTTTTTTAAAAAATTGGTACGTCCGGATGTGCACATCCAGAATTTTTTCGGATATGCATATCCGGAACACATCAACGTGTTTTAAAAAATTGGTACGTCTGGATGTGCACATCCGGAATCAGGGGGCAAAAACAGAAATTCACGTGGTGCCTAAGAAACATGGGTGGTGTATTAAGAAATGGCCATTTTATTTTAGGCTCTGATTAGTATAAAAATCAAGTGTGGTTTAGTTTGTAATATAACTCTGATCCAAAACTTTTTTATCAAGTTTGTTACACTCTTTCTCTCTCTCTCTCTCTCTCTCTCTCTCTCTCTCTCATCTTCATCTTCTTCCTCTTGTGCACCAATATTTGGTATCTAGAGCTCCGATTTGGATCCATAGGAAACATCAAGGGAAACTCAAGTGTACGTGAGGCGTGTGTGAATGATTTTGTTTCTTGAATTCACGTTGAATTCACGATCGAAATTGTAACCGAATTGCATTTCTTGATTTTGAGGGATTGGGAAACACGATTGTTTGGTCAGATCTGAGAGTTTTAGTGGACAAGATTGAAGATGAATAGTGGAAACAATAGCTTGAACACAAAGCTTCCAGTATTTAATGGAAATAATTGGAATCAGTGGATGATTCAGATGTGTGTGTGTTGTTTAGCACTCAAGATGTTCTTGATCTCGTCAATGACGGTTACGCAGCGGTTGTAGTAGATGCAATTGAATCACAAAGAAACGCGTATAGCGAGATGAGGAAGAAGTATCAGAAAGCTCAGTTTTGCATTCATCAGTGTGTGGATGTGAATCTGTTTGAGAGGATTCGTCGATTTCACGACGGAGAAGGCTGCGTGGAAAACACTAGTATGGCGCTACAGCGGTGATGCATCATTGAAGATGGTGAAGCTTCAGTCTCTACGAAAGCACTATGAGAATCTTAACATGAAGAACAACGAAAAGGTACCTGATTACATCTCCAGAGTAATTCTGATCACAAATTAGATGAAATCTTGTGGAGAGACTATCTCTGAACAAGTAATCATTGAAAAGTTACTTAGACCACTAACTCTTCAATTTGATTACATTGTTGTAGCTAGTGAACATTCTAAGGATCTGAGAACCATGATAATTAAAAAGTTTCAAAGCAGTCTAGAAGCACAAGAGTTGCATCTAACTAAGAGAACCTTTGAAAGAGAGGTAGAGCGGGATCTAAAGGAGTCTACATGTAAAAAGAATCAGAAGCAGTCTTGGTCAGAGGCCAAGAAGTGACATGGTGATGGCTGAAACTAGCAGGATTATACCTGAGTGAATCACACACTCAAAGATACAGCAGAGTCGCCAACGATCTTTATTTAGTCCCAAAGGACATGGAAAATATCGATAAAACCCAAGGGGAAGAGAAACGGGAAGGGAGTCGGTTATGTGAGGGAAAGGTACTAGCACCCCACGCATCCGTCGTACTCGACGATAATCATTCTGCTTGTTTCTAGGCTCGGATGGGTTATCTATCTAAAGGTTACTTGCTATAGGGGGAAAGGAAAGGGA
This sequence comes from Lathyrus tuberosus, assembly GCA_022829125.1. Taxonomy (NCBI): domain Eukaryota; kingdom Viridiplantae; phylum Streptophyta; class Magnoliopsida; order Fabales; family Fabaceae; genus Lathyrus; species Lathyrus tuberosus. The sequence continues at coordinate 8,839,429 of JALAZF010000191.1, forward strand.
CAAAGAAAGTACTCACAGAGGATTGGGGCCTTCGTGTCTACGTATCCTTATAGTGAAATGAGGAATTCAGAGATCCGTAGTTCATGGAACCATGGAAAAAAGGGGAATGGTGGCTTGCCTAGATTTCACAATCTCGTGCCTACATATCCTCATAGTGCAATGCGAAATTCAAAGCCTACGTAGTTCGAAGAACAAAGCCAGAGATGGAAAGACTGTGATTAATCGAAGAAAGAAAAGATTGCGACTGCGTTGGGGACTCGATATTTTAACTGATGGACAGTGGTTAACCGAAAGAGGAAATGAGTATGAATTCGTTGGGGAAGAAGAAAATTAGGTACTTAACTGACGGAAGGTGATTAACCAAAGGAATGGGTATTAAACCAACAGGTGATTAACTGTTAATGGCCAAATTGTGCATACTTTTGATTATATTTTATGGCCCTTTCAATTGGTTTCCTTAATAATTTAGTAGTAAATCTATTAGTTTTAGTGTAATTATGCTAATTTCCGATTTTATTGTAAATATTATGAATTATGATCATTTTGGTGCTCTTTGACAGGTCTTCTTGCTTATATTTGATGATAGGGACAATTGGTGAAGGAAAGAAGGCCTAAAAGATTATTTTCGAGGAGTTTGTGTCGGTAATTCATATTTAGCGCGCTTTTCAGCGTGGACTCAACGTGCTCTTTCTGTTGAGGAAGTAGCTAAGGTTTCCAACCGCGCTAAGCGGCCCTCAACCGCACTTAGCGCACTTTCAGGGAAATTTCCTCTGTTTTTGCTTATCGCGCTTAGCGCGCTCCTGATGGCGCTTAGCGTTGTGCCATTTACTGCACTTTGTGCACTTGCTATAAATATCTTCTTTTGTAGATATTTTCAACTTTCTTGTCACTTTACACTTTTCAACATTTTTAGAAGATAGAAAGGGTTTTTTAGGTCAAAAGCCGTAGGAACTTAAGGAGAAGTGTGAATCAAGTCTTTTGAGCATCAATCCTCGATTATTCGACTTTGATGCTAGCAAAGCTTCCTTTCTTACTTGTTGATTAAGCTACCATGGTGATGGGTAGCTAAACACTTTTGTGTCAATATTAGAGGTAGTTAAGCTTGCTATTATGTATTTCTTTTGATCTTTTGTATGTGAACAAGGTTTATGATCAATAGATGATGAAGATCTTTGCTTTTAATGCTTTATCTACGGTTTGAATCACTCTAGACATAGATTTTCCAAGTCTTGATCTAATTTCTTCATCTATTAACCAACAAACTCTAGACATAGATTTGAAAGTTAATAATTGCTTTGTATCGATCTTTATGCTTATTGTTTCGATTGTTATTTCGAGAAATCATCTAGCGATTAAAACAATAATATTCACGGCTTTAGAAATAAACGGATTCACGGGGATACCCGATTGTATTGATCAAAACTAAGTTCACATGCTTGATTAATCAGATACATATGAAAGAGCGTCGTTGTCGGGGATTGTTAAGTAGGATATTGCAAGCATTGCAATAGTTTAGTGATTTTAAGATATTTGTATTGTGAATCTCTTACTTCTGTAATTCTCTTGTGCTTTTTTATTTGTTTGGCTAGTTTACAGAATCTGTTTTTGCGAGGGAATGTACCTGCAGAAGAACTTCTTTTTGATCTTGAGATTGAAAGAACTGCTCGTAGACTCAATAGTAGAACAAGGTGGAGACGACAACTTGCTAGAGAAAGACAAGAGCGAGGAGAGTCTTCTTCATCCGCACCAATTGAGACGCCAATCATGGCAGATCCACCTCCACCACCACCTCCTGCTTCAACACCATGTACTAACAGTCCAAAGCATAATGCTCAGTTTGTGCGCAATGCCCACAATGGGAGGCATTCTAAGATAAAAACTGGAATTCTTGCGCTTCTATACCAAAATCCTTTTACTGGTATGGATAATGAGGATCCTTTCACTCGTCTCACAAAATTCTATGAAATTGCGGGTGCAACGGGAGCGCCGGATGCTGAAGAAGAATCATTTTTCAAGAGACTATTTCCACATTCCTTAATTGGGTAGGCAAAGGAATGGTATCTTGATCAATCAACTTTGGTTATGACGGATTGGAATTTGTTTGAAGAAAAGTTCCTTGAACGATTTTTCCACACAATCGATTCATGGAAGCAAAGACGGAAATTGCAGTATTTGCTCAAGGTGAAAATGAATCTCTCAATGAAGCTTGGGAGAGGTTCAAATCCATGTTACAAAAATGTAAGGGTCACAATTTTGTTGCGGTGTGAATCGGATATCAAGCTATTAATTAACTTGAATCACAAAACTTTGAAGTCACCATCGAGCTTTGATTTATCCAAAGGAAAGGGTAAAGATAAAAAAAAAAACCATAAGAGCGCTATGTGAAGACACGGCTAAGAGATCTAACGTTCGGGGGTTGGATATACCTAGGGAAGGTGTTAGCATCCTAGATATCTGTAGTACTCTACAGGAACCTCTTGTTTGTATTATGTTATGATAATGTTTACTTGCTAAGGGAATCTCCTAAGGGTAAAGGTAAAGACCTAAGGGTATATAAACTAAGTATGCTCGCCAAGACGTCCCATCTCGTGCCTACGTATCCTAAAGAGGATGGAATCAGGGCATTCATAGTTCACCTCACATTGGTTGAGGAACCATTGACTATGGCCAAAGTTCCAAGGGGAATGAGCATGACACTCATATAGAGTTAAAGAACTCTCTAAATCTAAGTTGTAGGGGGAAGTGAATACTCACAATGATGAGAATCACATAGAGTTTAAGAACTCTAACCTAATTCTAAGTTGTGATGGGGTTGAATATGAGGCCAAGGGGAAAATTAAGTATCCTATGACTTTGAGGTCAAGAGGGAAAGATTGTTACCTATGACTTTTAGGTCAAGATGGTTACCTATGAGTATGAGGTCAAGGGTTGATGACTATGAGGTCAAGGGTGGAAAATGTTACCTATGACAATGAGGTCAAGAGGGTTACCTATGACTTTGAGGTCAAGAGTGGAAGATGGCTATGAGGCCAAGATGGTTACCTATGACTTTGAGGTCAAGGGTGGAAGATGGCTATGAGGCCAAGATGGTTACCTATGACTTTGAGGTCAAGGGTGGAAGATGACTATGAGGCCAAGATGGTTACCTATGACTTTGAGGTCAAGGAGGGAAGATGGCTATGAGGCCAAGATGGTAATGAGCTATCTATGTCTTTGAGGTCAATAGATAGACTTTCCTTTGGAAGGAGGGGAAAACAACTTCTTATAAAGACAAGTGTTGAAGGGGGATCAAAGTATAAGTAATAAGAGTTCAAGAACTCAAAGGGGACAAATATAAAAAGAGACAATAGCATCAATCAAGTATGAACAACATCAAGAAATGTTGAGATAAACATCTTTAAGGAAAAGTATAATGAAATAGTTCACAACAACTTTGGTCATAAATAAATGCTCAAATAGACAAGACAAAGTACTCTTGAACCATGAAGTCATGAGTAAAACCAACTTTTCAACACAAATTCAACTTGCAATCACTTAAAGAAGTTCCATAAAGAATTATCTCAAAATAATTTAGAAACAAGGATGAAAAGGATGGTTACATCAATGAAGTGCTCAAAATTAGGAAAATGGACACATAAGTCCAAAACCAAAACCTATATTCAATTTAAAACCTTTAAGAATGAGGTTATGAAGTGTTATAAAAAAGATTGGCGAAATAGCCATCTCAAAACAAAACTTCAAGGTGAAGTATCAAAGGTATCGAGCCTAAGATCCAAGGGTTAAACAAAGCAATCAAACCCTAATCAAAAGACCTCATTCAAAGGTCAAAAATCAAACTCAAGACAACCTCTCAATGTGTCCTAAAACAGTCTAGAAAACCATCTCAAAAAAGTAGTGAGAAGAGGTCTTTTTTCAAAAGAAGTTCAAAACTAGGTATAAAGTATGTTCTTAAATTCACAAAATTAAAATAAATATTAATATAATGTGAAAATAAACACAAAAATTTTAGAAAATTAATTTAAACATTAAAATGTCAGTATGATTTTTTTTTGGGAATTTTTGTGTAAAAGAAACTATTTTTAAATAAGTGAAATTGAAATGAAAAAAGAAAATAAATTGCTTGGCATGAACCAAGACAGGGGGGTTCATTAGTAAAGTGAGAATGAACTAAGTCAGTTTGTTACATGCCTGGGCCTCACAGATGGGGAGGTGTGGTTAGCAAAAGTATCAATGCCTAGGTCCAAGATGAAAATGTTATTCAGCCATGTGAAATAAAACAATGGTCGTGTACAAGTTTACATGTGAGACATTTATCAATTGGTCATTAAGAGGTTAAGTTACTACACGACAAAGCAAGGACATAGCCTATCACACGCTGCCAGCAAATAATCCTCTTCCATGCATTGTGAAAATAACCCTAAAAATTACCGTGAACCAGAAAACACCATGGTTATTCCTTCCACTTTCTCAGTCATTTCCATCCTCAAATCTTAACCAAAATCCACAAAATAAAACATCAATTTGTAGTGCTCACAAGGTAGAATAACACTGAACCCTAATCAACTCAAAAAAGAACCTTAAACATGGAGAAAAACAACCTGGAATTAGGGCATATAAACTGAAACAAAGCTACCAGAATGATATTGTATCAACACAACTCCAAACATACATTCATGTTATCAATCAAACCAATACAGATTCGACATATAAGTATGATGACAACATTTAAGATCTTTTAAACTTATACATAAGATCATGGAATCATGAGTATGATAAAAGAAATGAGGCTTACCAAGTGGAGAAAGTCCATTTCCTCTTCAACTTGGAAGCCTTGGAACCCTACTAGCTCAACTTCTTTCTTTCGAAGCTGATGGTATGTACACTACTGGTGAAATGATCATCCCTTTCTCTTGGCTGCACGAGCTCACAAGTTTTCTATTGCTTTGAGTGATATGTTGTAGCGAAAAATGGATGTTCTGATGTCTTGTGAACAAAGGAGAGTGAGTCTCCTTTTATAGCAAAAGCTAGCTGGTAATGCAATGAAGACACAAAAGTCTCTGGCTTTGTCTTGAAGAGAAAAATATGATAGAGTCCATCTTTTATGCGCATGGCCTTCCCAACATTCTTGAGCCAAGTGATACTTTTCTTACTGCTTATCTATTAGGGTTTAAGTCAGAAAAAAGAAATAGCAAGGTCCAAAGGATTGAGGTGGAAGGACAGTTTGCATAACAGTCCATGATTTTAACTTTTGGGTGCCACTCTTTAAGTACAAGTTAGGTGTACTTTGGTAGCTTCTTCTTGCACGGGTTTTGGGGCAAAGTGTGTTGGAAACTGATGAGAAAAGATCAGTTAGGATGTACTTGGTAGGTAGTGTTCAGAGTGGTTCAAGTGGAAGTATGGTTTATAATGAAACCAAATCAAAAACTTCTATTTGGCGCACGATAATTTCCTAAGCCATGAACCAAATGGAATAATTTTTGCTCCTTTAGAAAAATTTCATAAGGTAGAGCAACTTTGATGTTGTGGAGAGGTTGAGATTGAGCTTACAAACATATGAAAATTGGTGGTGAAGTTTGGTGTAGCAACAAAGCAACAACCAGAATTTTTAAGTTAAAACACAACATTTCATCGTGACCACTTTAGTGCCATGTATCTTGATGACCATTAATCCAACTTGTGAGATTTTTGGTTCTATGTAAAGTAAGAATATGATAGAACAACTTTCATGTGTAAAGCATTTGGATTTGGAGTTTATAAACTTGAGAAAAAATGCAATGAAATCATGCACACCATGCTGTCCAAAAGAACTTAGAAAAATTTCTAAGTTATGAAACTTTTCCAATTTGAAACATCAATCTTTGAAGCAAAATATCTTGAGATTGAATCATCCAAATAGGGAGTTCTACACATGCTTGAAAAGCTTGAACAACAAGGAACAACTTTAATGTCCAAAGATTTTGGATTTGAAGGTTGGAAAAATGTGAAAAATAGCCATAAAGTTTGTGTAAAAACTAGGGAAAATGATCAAAATTTCTCTAAGTAAAAAATACATCTTGGCTTCCAAGTCTCATAACTTAAAAATCAAGCCTTTTTTGAAGAAAGGTCCTCTTATACACTTTGAAGTTCATGGTGAGAACTTCCATTTGAGCTTTGAGTTACCCAATTTGGAAGTGTGGTTTGAAAGTTATGACCTTATCACGTTTGCACAGGGAGTGATCTTTTCACATAGAAAATTTTAAGGACCAAATGCTACCCTCTTTGCAAGAAACCTCTCAAATGTCAACTTCTCATCCTCTAACTCAACAATTAAGCATGTCTTGATGGAATACGGCTTGAACACTTCATTTTGGATCAAAATCTCAAAAGTCAAAGGCTTTACCTTTCAGTCAAAACCCTAATTTTCTTCAGGAATTCAACTGGATGATCTTTGATGATCTTGCTTTCTCAATCTCTTCCAATACCAATGGATGGCCTCTTAGGATGTTTATTAATATATGGAACACCTCCAGACAGGGGAACACCTCCATCACCGATCACTTGCTCCTTGTGATACAGAACCTTAAGAGGCCTCACAAGTCCTTTGTCTTTTGCTTCGAGAGTCGAGACATTGGCATCTGACTTACCTTCTTGAGGTCTTAGCAGCTTTAGCAAACTTAGCAGTTTTTCCTTAAAACACTAGCATTCTTCAATTGGATGCTCCATTGTACCAGTATGGATTTTGCATTTAACTTCTGGGTGATCTTCTTCGAAGATCAGATCCTTGTTATGGATCAGCTATTGCACAATGGCTTCCAAGGCCAAACAGGTATCCAAGTCATGCCCTTCTGCTTCTTTATGAAACTCACATGTCAAGTTCGCATTGTTCCAAGGTCCTGGCACAGGGTTGTGAGGTCGCGCAGTCACCAATGCATTCTGAATCAACAGTGGGAAAAGTCTGCTCAACGGCACTGGAATTGGCTTGTTGTGAGCCTTGTCTCTTTTGATAGAATACCTCTTCTTGCTTTGGCTTCACGAACCTTGCGGGGAAACGACCATTGGAGGCTGAAACGCTCTTTTGGTAGTCACTTGATGAGAATGACATTTGGACGCATGACTAAATGTTGGTTTATGTGAGGTTCCTTCAAGGGAATGTCCTTGGTGTGGAAGAACCATAGGAGGTGGCAAAGTGATAACCTCTCTAGGCGCAAGAGGGTGAGCGTGCCCTTCTTTCCTCATCAGGTTCGGCAAGGTCTCTAAGACCCAGTTCATCTGTCTTTTGAGGACTCCGATCTCCTCTTTCAAGGCTTCCTAATTCTTCAAAATCTCGTTCATCGTTGTCATTTATCCTGAGTGCGTGTCAGTTATCCTTCAAGAAATAGAAGAAGAAGAGACTCAAGGCTGAGAAACGCAACTTTGAATATGATGCGAATATAATGACATGCGCATGAGATACAAATGCAAATGCAAACACAACTATCAAGAAACTAAAGATTTCAAACATTGTAGATAATAGGATAATTCTTAAAGCAAGCTCATCCATTAGAAAATTCTCAAATGTTACAAGACATAGGCAGTACACCTTCGAAGTTCATTACATAAGCAGATAGGAAATATAGCATAAAAAGAAACTAGGAATCAATTCCTCTTGCATATGGTCCTTCCCCTCCATTGAGCTTCCTCATGAGTTTGTTGATTTACTCTTGGATCTTTTCCTTATCAAGGGTCAACTCTTCCAGCTCGTACTTTAGCTTTAGCTCCTCCTTTTTAGGTGGCTTATTACGGGGATAAGGCATCCTCATCACAAGAGCTCTTTCACGAGACCATTCCAAGTAAGCTTCAGTGACAATGCAGTCAGGATTTCCCAGGGCGATCCATCTTTGTCTTTTAATGTGACGCCAAGCACGTTCAACTTTGATTTTAAACTCAAAATCTTCCTCCTCTTCAAGAAAGAGCCTCTCCAGATTGTTGAGATCAGGTATCTCCTCCATTGGGTGGCCTAGCTGTCGGCGAGCGAGCACGGGATTGTAGTTGATGCACTCATTCCTGCCCATGAGAGGTACATTGGGGAAATCCCAACAGTTGTGAATCATAAGAAGTCCTCCATAGATTGGATCATACCACTCAATGTGAGTATGGGTCAGCTCCATAAGCCTCTTGGACCAAATCGTGTTGTCTTCCACGTACCAAAAGGTTGCGGTCCTTGGTAGGTGCAAAATATACCACCTATAAAAGAGAGCATCACAACAAACAATATGTCCTCCATTTCGCATGTATCTTGATTGAATGGCATTATAAGTATCAGCCAACAGAGTAGGAACTGGATTGTTGATCATGAAGATCTGAATAGCCTTGACATCTACAAAGTATTTAGAGTAGGGAAACAGGAACAATCCATATGCTAGCAAAGCAAAGGTGGATTCAAAGAGCACTTTGTTCTTCCTATCAGTAGAGTAGCGAGCTTTCTCAAACAAGAACTGAGCGGGTAATCCAGCAAGTCCCCATTTGATAGTCAAGTGGGCTCGGATATCAGACAACCTTAGTCTTGTTCCTCTTGCAATGTCTTTGCCACTGAGCTCTTCTTCTATTCCAGAGAATGGGGGTGAATCATTGACAGGGATGCCCATTAAAGCTGAATACTCTTCCAAGTTTGGCATTAACTAGTAATCGGGAAACACAAAGCAACGATAGATAGGATGGTAGAGTTGGACCAAGATTTCAAGCAGTCCTTAGCCCTTCAGAGTTTCAGCAACAGGAGAATTCTTCTATACTTCTCAGATAACGCCAACGGGTCTTCAATCAATTCTCCTAGCTCCATCAATTGTTCAACATTGGAAACCATGAAGGTGTACGGCCAAACTCCTCTTTTTCCAAGATCCATCTCTACAAAGTCTGCAAAACAAATTTAGTTCCTTGATTGGTTTAGCAAAAATATAAAATGCAATGCGAATGTGTCATACCCCAAATTTTGACCAGTAAGATTTCCCATCATTGTGAAAATCATTATCACATTATGGGGGAACCATTATACCTCATCAGTCTCCCCAAAGATGGGTGAGCATTCACTACAATCAAAATTAGGGTTTCAAGACCTCTCAGAGCCTTAGACAAAGGATCAATCAAGGAATGACATGATCTTCAACTTTTATAACCTCTCAAAGATCCATAAAGGATAAAAAAGGACTCCCACTCCAAGGATTAAGCACAAAGCTGCTCCCTTCTAGGTGGATCAAGCCTCAAGATCGCCAGTATCACCAAATTAGGGTTTTGGTCGATCAGGGCCTCCAAAGGGAAATTTTCCTCTGGGCATGAGCCAAGGATCCAAAACACAACCTAATATACTCCATGGAACATAATGGACCCAACCATCAAGTCAATTTTGCCTCAGGGGATGCATTCATCAAAAATCAGGAATTAGGGTTTCTTGACCTAATTCACCCCTAAGTTGACTTTTAGGGTAAATCATGAGCCAAGAACTCAAGAAAGGATTTGAGGGTATCTAATGAACTATATTATTCCATTTGGAACAATGGATTAATCCAAGAAGCTTGAGCAACAAGTCTCAATTTCATCAGTACCACAATTAGGGTTTCGCGAGAAAAGTCAACTGTAACTTTGACTTTTGACTAGGACATGCTCCCAAACCCTAAGACATGATTCAATATACCCTATGAAACCCATGGAACATGTCCATCAAGTTTGATTTAGGTCAAGGACATGATTTCATGAAGAATTGTACAGTTTGGAATTCATCTGATAAAAAGTCAACTGTGCACAAAAGTCAACTTTGACTTTTTGAGATTTTTCACCAAAATGGATTTTTAACCCTAAAATGATGTTAATGTATGATTTTAATCATCATTCATCAAGAAAAATCAAAGAAAGTGGGATAACTTGTAAAAGGGGTAACCATAAAAACTTAGAAAAATTTCTAAGTTATGGAAAAAGTGACACTAATGTGCCAACTTTGGAGGACCATAACTCCTAAACCACAAGGCCATTGTTCCCCATTCAAAGCTTGATTTGTAGATCTCATTGCCCTCTATAAAAGCTTCATACTGACCTATGTCCAAATTCCTCATGGATTTTGAGTTATGGAGTGATCAAAATCAAGAAAAGTCACTTTGTTCCAACACTTAGTGAAAATTTCACTATGTCAGAATTTGCCTTACTTTTTTCCAAATGTAGGGGGATTTTTCACTTGGATTCAAAAGAGATCAAAACCAAACATGTTCAAACAGTTGTTGTATCATGTAAGGGCTTTCCAAAATGGCCAAGAACATTACCAAATTCCATTTGGGCTATGAGTTATGACATTGGCAAGTTGCCTTGTTGAAATCTGTCAAGGCAAGGAAGAATTTGCATTTTTGCTCGATTTGCCAAAATTGTGAAAATCCAAACACTCCTATCCATTTGGACACATCTAAGGATTGAATCTCAAGGGGACAATCACTAAGCCAAGCCTCCAAAGTCTTTGGAACAAGAAATAACATGTTGAACCTAGAATTGCCAAAATAGGGACAAGACTCCAATTTTGGATTGGAGCATTCAATGGAAGCATCAAGGTGGCATGGACTGAGCCATTCTCAACTGAATTCAGTCAAGACTTATCCAAGACCAAGGGGACCAGCAGCCTGTGCCCTAACCTCTAGTCAATGGCTAGAGGAGACTTGGATTTTCATTTGCCAACATTGGCCAAACCTACTCAGCAGTTGCCGTTCACTATTCCTTGCAAAACAAACTTGCTCTACTATAAATAAAGCTCAATTGTGATCAGTTTGAGTACGCCAAAGCCATCTAACAGAAGCTTTCCTCAAAATCTCTTCTTTCACTCCAATTTTGCCTTCTAAGGCAAGTCACTATCGGGTTTTGAGTTTGAGAGCTTTTCCAATCAAACCAATCACTCACACACCTCACATACATCATATAGAAGTGATCCAAACACTCACATAACATCTGGAACACTGATTTCATAAAATCACTAGCCAATTGCTCAAGTTCTTGACAATTTTGCAGTTGAGGTGCCATCTTCAACTCCAAACCATTTCAATCCATTCCAAGCATTCAGACACATCACTTGGCACCTAGGGAAGCTATCCACATCATTGGAACCTAGCTATAACACCTCCAACACAAAACACGATCACCAACTGCAAGTGGTAAGCATGAGCTCTTCTAACTCTTTGATCCATGCATTTTTTGCTGCACAATAATTTGGCCATATGTTCTTAATCATACATGGAATGTTTTCCCTCAATAAATTGCATTGTTTGAATCGTGTGTGGAATTTCTGAACCTTCATGCAAAATCTAGGGTTATTGAGGACTTTACATGATTTCTTGTTATATGTTTAATTTAAATGAAATTAATTGACATAAACATGATCGTGAGGTTGAGACGAGCATAATGATATGTGGATTACATGATATAATCAAGTATTCAGTGAGATTGAGGAGAAAATGCAAATCAGCCAAACCATTTTTGAATTTTTGAATTTTTGAATTTTTGTGATTTTATTTAATTGATTCCAAAATTAATTTCTCTCTGAGTTTTAATGATTTTGAGTTGATTCTTTTTGCAACAATTCACAAAAATGTTAAAATATTTGATTTTCCCAAAAATATCCCAAAAATATTACTTATTTTATATAATTGATATTTTTGCAAAGAATAAATATTTTAATTGTTTTTGACATTTTAAATATTTTTTCCACCTTGATTTTGCAACTTTTAATGCTTTCTAATTATTTTGTAGGTCAATACTTAATCTTTGAAGCATTAATCCAAGATCAGAATTTGTTTTCCATATGTAAAACAATTTTGGTCATTTTAATTGAATTTTTATTCAATTAAATACATTTTTGAAAACAAACTAGGGTTTTTGGATTAATTCAACCCTCATAAATCATTTTCAAAACTCTTTGGGCCTCTTGAGAGAGTGTAAGACCCATCTCTTTGTACAGAAAACCTTTTGGGCCTCATTCGTTGTATAAGTCCCTCTGTACATTTTCAAATAAACAACGCGATCGGCGCCAGTTTAAAATTAACCATCTGGGCCTCTCCTTGAGCTATAAGACCCATTTAAAACTCTTTGGGCCTCTAATAGAGTGTAAGACCCAATCCCCCCTTAACCAAAACATTTGGGTCTCAGATATTATATAAGCCCCTCTGCGTTAAAAGAAAACCTCGACGAGATCGCCATTTCAAACGAAAAGCCAACTGGGCCTACCCTCGTGTTATAAGCCCCACCCTTTTTCTCTTAAAACTCTTTGGGCCTCTTGAGAGAGTGTAAGACCCATCCCTTTGTACAGAAAATAATTTTTAGGCCTCAGTCACTTGTATAAGTCCCTCTGTACAAATCCAAACAGTGCGCTCACTGATAAAACCCTGGGCCTCTCCTTGAGCTGTAAGCTCCAAATCTTTCTTTTTCAAAGCACTTTCTCCTTTGATTTTGAAATATACTGTTATTTTCAATCTTTCTTTGTTGAACAACTAACCAAATAGCATGGAAGCTCTACAACCGAGTAAGTGGTTATTGCTTTCATTTACCGCTTTCATATACATATAACTGTATTGTGGGGATGTTTCACTGTAAGTCTCCTTTCATAAACTCATATCAACTGTGTAATAATAATATAGATATTTCGAGTTTCCCCGGCAACTACGTCTAGTACGAGGTAAAGCCGTCTCGATCACTCTTAGAAATAGTCTAAACTAGATCCCCATAGGATTACTAGACACAGTCTTCCCTCCTCTTGGGGTTAAACAATATGGAGACATGAAAGGTAGCATTCTCGTTGAACCCTTTCATAGACTATCACCTTTAGAAGTTGTCAAAGAAACTCTATTCCCCAGAGATGATATTTTCTCCGTGAATGGCATGTCTTGAATTTCTCGGGGTTTGGGGACCCACAGGCTTCTTAAAAGCACTTGTCAAGAAACTCTACTCCCCAGAGATGATCTTTTCTCCGTGAATGGCATCTCTTGAGTTTCTTCCAAATTCTAGAACTTTCTTGGCTTGATCTATTCCCCGTGAATGGCCTGTCTTGAATTTCTCGGGGTTTGGGGACCCATCGGCTTCTTAAAAGCATCGGCCTCCTCTTGGGCATTGTTCAAGGACCCACAGGCTTCCTAAAAGCATCCCCGCCTCCTCTTGGGCTTAGTACAAGGACCCGTCGGCTTCTTAGAAGTATTCACAGCCTCCTCTTTGGCTTCGTATAATGATCTCTTCCTCCGGGAATGATAGCCTCCTCTTAGGCTTCGTATAATGATCTCTTCCTCCGAGAATGATAGCCTCCTCTTGGGCTTAGTACAAGGACCTCTCGGCTTCTTAGAAGTTTTTAGCCTCCTCTTGGGCTTCGTACAAATTGTCCTGACGACCTCCTAGAGGTATAGGAACAGAAATTAGACATCCATAGAATAGTCTCTCACAGAGTCTAGATCTTTCTACCATGAACACTACTGTTGTTTCTCAGCATAGTACCAAAAGATGAAACTCTAGACATGGACAGTCTGATATCCTTGAGTTCCAAATACGTTCTCAAGCATCCTCAAACACCAGTAGACTTGGACAGTCTCGATACCCTTCGGAGTTCCCAATTCCTTAAAGAACAGGAATAACCCAGGAATAACCCGGATCCTCGAATCAAACCCTTGAGTATAGTGTTGCTCATATAAGAACTGATTTTCTCTTTCAAAATTAGTATACTGGACCTGTCACTCAATTGAAACAGTCTCCATAGCATTTCTCTTGGGCTTTGTACAATGATTCTCCCCAGTGGAGTCAAACAACGTTTAGCCTCCCTCTCAGGCTTTGTACGAGACACATAAGAGACTCCCTCGTTGAGTCAATCACCCCTTTCTCCTCCCTCTCGGGCTTTGTACGAGACACATAAAAGACCCCATCGTTGAGTCAATCCCTTTTAGCCTCTCTCTCTGGCTTTGTACGAGACACATATTAGCCTCCTCTTAGGCTTTGTATAAGAAAACCACTGGTTAATCCAATCAACCTTTTAGCATCAAAGCTGTGCCTCGTTCACAGTACACAAGCATCAACAACTCCTTCCATCTAATCGCTGTAAGCGGCAAGTCTCTGGATTATTTACATCCACGCCACTATCCCTCTTTTAGCATAAGAAATTCCTAAAGAAAGATGGCATTCCTCTAAACTGAGTTAAAGTCTTCTCCTTCAGGTTAAAACCCCCCTATAAAGGAAATTATCGCATTACTAGGATCCGCGTATCCCGGTTAAAGTAATTCTCCTTTATAAGCAGTCACCCAACAGTTGTGACAAACAGACCCCTTTAGAGATGACAAATTCTCTCTAAAGACAACACCTTTTAGCTTCACATCTTGGGCTTTGAACAAGATACAAATAGACCTTTCAGCTTCACATCTTGGGCTTTGAACAAGATATATACCACCTTTAGCTTCACGTCTTGGGCTTTGAACAAGACACCAAAAACACCCAGTTGTGACAAACAGACCCCTTTAGAGATGACAAATTCTCTCTAAAGACAACACCTTTTAGCTTCACATCTTGGGCTTTGAACAAGATACAAATAGACCTTTCAGCTTCACATCTTGGGCTTTGAACAAGATATATACCACCTTTAGCTTCACATCTTGGGCTACGAACGCTCTGATTTCCCTGTTTCGGTAAACGGGAACACGTAGGCACAAGATTGAAAGAAAAATCTTAGCGAGCACACTAAACAAAAACCCAAAATCCCATACTTTCATATATCTGTCCTACCATCTTAAACTCCCATATCAATCGACCGAACCATATTTTAACAAAATAACCTAAGAGAGACCCCGAATCTTTGTAGCATCTGTAAACCAACAGTTTTGACTGTTTAACCTCAGTATGCAAGCAAGGTTAGCTGGAGACATCTATTTCCCTTCCTTCATCAGCTTCAATAGGATAAAAAATGAATCGAGCTGTAGTACCAGAGTGATTGTGCTTCGCAACCACATCCAAAAATCACTCGCTACAGAAAAATGGCGACTCTGCTGGGGAGTGTCATTAGAATGATCCTTGGGGCATCGTCCCCATTTTCCAACAGAAAAAATGGCGACTCTGCTGGGGACTCCCATTGAGGATCTGATTTACCTTGTCTTCTTCACATCTCTTAGGTAGTAACCTTAAAATTTTAGTTTTTCTTTCCTTTCTGGGATAGGACTTTCTGTTGACTTCACTAGGATCTTAGGTCAAAACCTTTAAGTGGGGAAGAAACCACAGAATGGTGACTCTGCTGGGAAACCATTTTCTGTCAGGAACTTAGGATTCATAGCTCTTTAAAGTCTAGGACTTTAGGACAAATATATATATTGCTTTTCCTAATTGCTATACTTGTTTATTTTTCTGTTAATGGGAATGCGTGTGATGCCGCATGTGGAAAGATTGAGTATACACCTAGGAAAAATCACCTTTTTTTGTAGTGCGGTGGCTATCGGGAATGGTTGTTGCTCGATAAACTACCCTCTTATGAGATTTCTTTGATGGACACCACCTAGCACGGTTCCCGGCCCGCTGGTGTTCTCATGAATCAATGATTTTGAGTGACAGGTACAAAAAATCATCCGTAGAAAACCTTTGGGGGGTGTAGATCCTTGACTTCATGACAACGACCTTTTGACCCCATGTTGTTCCTATGTTTTTGTGTGCTGCATTCATGCATTCATCTAAAAAACATTAAAACAAAAAAAAAATCTCTTCTAGTATCTCTTTTTTCAAATTAAACTAAGACAATAATTGCAAATGTCAGAGAAAAAGATTGCGCTAATGGATTTCGGTAGAAGGAGAACCCATAAGTACACCTTCAGGATTTCAAAACTAGAAGATTTGAGAGGATTGGCAAGGATGATCACAAACTAGGAGGCTTTCAGAGCCAAGCACGGAGGTTTGCTACCACTGTTAAGAGTCCATGTGATTAAGGGAATCATGGATGCGCTCATTCAGTTTTACGATCCGGTTTATCACTATTTCACATTCCTGGATTACCAACTCGCACCAACGCTGGAGGAGTACTCTCATTTGACTGATATACACATTACTGATCGAGTTCCTTTTTCTGGACTAGAAGAAATTCCAAAGGATCAGACCATTGCGAGAGCAATTCATTTGGACGAGTCAGAAATCAAGACTCACCTGACCACTAAGGGTGGCATCCAAGGTTTGCCAGCCCAGTTCTTGACAAAGAAAGCCCTGTATTTTGCCAGTATAGGGAATGTGACTGCTTTTGAAAGCATCTTTGTCTTGCTCACTTACGGGTTGTTTTTGTTTCCCAACATTAATAACTTTGTAGATATCAACGCCATTAAGATTTTTCTCACTGGAAATCCTGTGCCGACTTTGCTCACAGATGCGTATCATTCTGTACACTTAGGAAATTTGTACAACGGAGGGGAGATCACATGCTGTGTACCTTTGCTTTATAAATGGTTTATCTCCCACTTGCACAAATCTGCTGCTTTTTGGGATCGTAAGGGTGCCTTACGTTGGTCGCAGAAGATCATGTCTCTTACCAACTCTGATATAGATTGGTGTAATAGGATCTATGATGGAATCAGAATCATTTATCGTTGTGGAAACTTCCCCAACGTACCCCTCATAGGAACTAAGGGAGGAATCAACTACCATCCGATATTGGTTCGTCGTCAATTTGGATACCCAATGAGGCATGTCCCATGTAATGCTCATCTGGAAGGTCTTTTCTTCAAGGAAGGAGAAAACGACAGAGCACTAAAGATGGAAATAGTGCACGCTTGGAAGCATGTTCATAAGAAAGGACGAGAGTCTCTAGGAAAACCAGACTGTGTCTCGGTGGAGCCTTATCTCCACTGGGTATAAACTATAGCTCTCAAGCTAAAAATGCCTTATCCGCGTCACGAAGTTCTTCCACCAAAGGAATCTGTCATGTACTTCATGACTGAAACGGAAAAACTCCAGGTTACTCTCAACAAAGTTCAAAAGGAGAGAAGGTCTTGGAAGAACAAGTACCGCACCCTCAGTGTAGAGTGTACCAGAATACAGCAACTACTGAAAGAGAAAGATGCTCTGATTGAAATTTTGGAGCAACCTGCTGTAGAAAGTCAAGAAGACTAGAGGAATTTGCTCGATCCTTTCACTTGGCAAAGGAATGATAACCCGGCAACGGCCCAAGAGCCCCGATCAAAGAAAAGGAAGAAGTCAACACCCGATTTCTCTTCAGAGAGGACTCGGGACCCATTAGCTTAGGTTTCTATTTCCGCACCTTGTAATCTACTGTATTTCATTTCTGCAATCCTTTGAAATTCAATAAAAGGGGTTTCCCCAATGTTTGATATTTGCAATCTAATTGTCGAAGTTTATTTTGATTAAACCAAAAAAACAATTAATATAATCATTGCATTCATCATTTTCACGTAGCGTATTCTTCTTCTCTACGAATCTCACGTTTGTGTCTCGATTCTAGAGTCAAACTATCTCATTCGTACAATACTCGGGCCAATCGTCTGAAAAGGATGGATGATCTTGAGGAAGAAAACAGAGAGTTGAAGGAAGAGATCGACGCTCTGAGAGAGGATATGAGAAAGCTTCGTAACGACATGCAAGCCATGGCAGAAGCTCATCTACAACGAACTGTGATCTCAGAGATCACCTCAACGCCCATCGTGGAGAAGTGTGATCCTAGGTATCAAATGCCAAAAGATCGTCCTTGGGGCATGCCTGTTAACTATATCCCGGAAGGATATGTTCCGCCGATCGCTGAAGATCAGGGAATTTCAACAGAAGCCGCTGGGCCTGAAGGTTACAAACTTCGAGAAAGCGAAGATGCCAAGGGCATACTGAAGACTCCTGAAGGTTACAAACTTCAGGAAACGCCAAGATTTGCGGCCGTAATCACCGTACCACCCCCTGTGGTGCACACTGTCCCGGAAGGATAGATTCCACAGATACCTTCTAGTGGAAACGAAAGCATGTTCGAAAGAATGAACGAGTTCCAGGAGCAGTTCTTGGAAATGCAAAAGGAGCTGCAAGTTATTCGCGGTCATGATCTATTTGGAAAGGACGCCGCAGACCTCTGCTTGGTCCCCAATGTGAAAGTCTCGCATAAATTTCAAGTGCCCGACTTTGAAAAATACAAGGGTAACTCTTGCCCTCAAAGCCATCTGGTGATGTACGCTCGGCGAATGTCAGCTCAGACAGAGAATCAGGACCTACTGATTCACTACTTTCAGGATAGTTTAACCGGTGCCGCATTAAAATGGTACATGGGTTTAAACCGTGCCACGATCAGCACTTTCAGAGATCTTGGTACTGCCTTCGTCCAACAATACAAATACAATTTGGACATGGCACCCGACAGAGATCAACTCAGATCACTGTCGCAAAAGGACAAGGAAACCCTTAAGGACTATGCTCAAAGGTGGCGTGAAATTGCCGCTCAAATTTGTCCACCTCTTGAGGAAAAAGAGATGACAAAGATCTTCTTCAAGACCTTAAGCTCATTTTACTATGACCGAATGGTTGCCAGTGCACCCAGTGATTTCACCGAGATGGTGGGTATGGGTGTACGTCTTGAGGAAGCCGTTCGAGAAGGACGTTTGGTAAAAGACACTGGATCGACGAGCGGTACTAAAAAATACGGCAGTGCTCTCCCTATGAAAAAAGAGCAAGATATTGAGAATATCTCTCTCGAAAAGCAAAGGCGTCGATATCAACCAGTAGCAGCTGTAACTTCTGCTATCAATCCCGCGCCTACGTATCAACCTCAGGTTGCGCAAAGCCAACCTGATCAGCAAAGGACTCAACAGCCTCTTCAGCAGGCTCGTCCTCAATACAACAACAACCGTACAACACGGCCACCAGGATTTGATCCTATACCCGTATCGTATGCAGAGCTGTTTCCATTTCTACTAGCCAAGGGGCACATTCAGACTAAGTCCCCTCTTACAGTACCGGAAAATCCTCCTTTTTGGTTCAAAGCGGATCAGACTTGCCCTTACCACCAAGGAGGACCAGGGCATAACATTGAGACTTGTCTTAATTTCAAGTCCGACGTGCAAAAGCTTGTTAGGAGCGGGGTCTTATCCTTCAAGGATACAAATCATAATGTTCTCACGAACCCGCTGCCTCAACATGAGAAGGATGCAGTCAATTTAATAGAAGGAGAGACTAACAACGTCTATCAAATTCATGATGTACTCTTGTTAAAGACCAATCTGGTCAAGATGCATTGCAGACAGAGTGGATATGGCCATGTGCCACCTCATAATTATCATCAGTGTGATGTCTGCTCTAGAAGCAATCAAGGATGATTGGTAGTGCAATCAGCTCTACAGGAACAGATGGATCTCGGATGGATCCAAGAGCACCGAGTTTGTAGAGTTAACATGGTCTACACGAATTCTAACATCATTCAGAACCACGATATCCGTGCAATGAATGTCAACTTGGTGGCGATGCACTCAAGGCAAAGCCAGTATCATAATCTGCCACGGCACGATTACAGCTCTTGTCTGACTTGCTCGGTAAACAAACAGGGATACTCTTTCATACAAGAGGCCCTCCAGCGTCAGATGGATCTTGGATGGATCCATGACTACCATGATAGGAATCCCAATCAAATTAACATGGTTTAGATCTTTGATATTCGCGTGATGAATACCAACCTGGTAGAGTTACATGCTGAACAGGTCTGACTCGGATTCCTGGTATCACATAATTATCACAGCTGTCAGGCGGGTTGCAAAAATGATCGAGGTTGTACCCTTGTCCATGAGGCACTTCAGTACTTGTTAAATCACTGGTGGATGCCAATCTACATGGATGAAGATACTCAGCAAATTAGTATCAGTAATAGGAATCCAACTCGGCGTCAGAGTCAGGATGTCCGATCAGTGGAAGCTAACCTAGTGAGGTTACATTGTATTCAAAGTGGGTGTGGTCAGGTGCCACCACATAATTATGACCATTGTAGCGTCTGTTAGAAAAGTAACCAAGGGTGTTACCTTGTAAGAGCATCTCTTCAGGGTCAGGTGGATCGTGGAGAAATTCGTCCATATCCGGGTTCTGGACCCATCAACTGGACGCCGAACTACCTTGCCGATCAAATTGAGGACGTTGTCGTCATCTCTGGTCATCATAGGACCAGGGATGTTTTTGCCATCATCCCTCTATTTGATGAATCTAAAGTTCCCAACCGGGAACAGATCGAGATTTCTTATGATGGTCAGAAAAATCAGAAGGCTCCCGTAGTCATCTATCTACCGGGACCACTACCGTATAAATCAGCTAAGGCTATCCCTTACAAATACGGTGCAACAACAATTGAAAATGGAAGGGAAATTCCATTACCCTCCATCGTGAACAGTGCAGACATCAGTCGAGTAACACGGAGTGGTAAAATCTTCAACCGAGGGGTTGGGGAACCTAACAAAGAAAAGGAACATCAGACAGAAGCTCCTGATCTACCAGTCGGTCAATCCAGTAATTTCGACCTTTCAAAAAACAACGATGAGATGCTGAAGCTCATCCAAAGGAGTGAATACAACATTGTTGATCAACTGTTACAAACTCCTTCAAAGATCTCAGTGCTATCACTGTTACTTAGTTCAGAAGCCCACAGGGAGGCTCTACAGAAAGTCTTGGAACAGGATGTAACAATCACACAGTTCGATAGTATTGTCTCTAACATCACTTCCTGCAACAATTTGGGATTTAGTGATGAGGAATTACCCGAAGAGGGTCACCGTCATAACATGGCGCTCAATATCACAGTTAACTACCAAGACGATACTTTAGCCAGCATACTAGTAGACACAGGGTCAGCCCTGAATGTTATGCCGAAGTCCACTTTGATGCAATTATCATTCAAAGGCCCTCCGATGAGAATCAGCGAGGTTATCGTCAAAGCATTTGACGGATCGAGAAAAGCGGTTATCGGCGAAGTTGATCTTCCCATAACTATCGGTCCTCACACTTTTCAAGTCACTTTCCAGGTCATGGACATCCGGGCAACATACAGTTAATTATTAGGAAGGCCTTGGATACATCAGGCTGGAGCGGTCACCTCGACCCTCCACCAAAAGCTAAAGTTCGTCCATAACGGCCAACTCATCACAGTCTGTGGGGAACAGGCCTTGCTCGTCAGCAATTTATCGTCATCCACTCATGTGGAACCAGAAGGGATAATTGGAACCCAGTTCCAAGCGCTTTCGCTACACAAGGACGATCAATCTGAAGGAGGAACATCAATTTCCTCATACAAGGACGCTATCAAAGAGGTTGAGAGTACCAATACAACCGGATGGGGACAGCTTGTCATTCCTATTGACAATAAAACAAAGAAGGGTCTTGATTTTTCTGCAACCTGTACCTAGACAGCTACCAACGACGAAAGTCTTCATCCCCTTCAAAACTTCTTCCACAGTGGAGGTTTCCTTCACCCAGTGTCTCAAGCAGTACATGCTATTAATGAGGAAGATCCCTCTGACACAGATGAAGAATGGAAGTCCTATCTTAACGAGGACGGTTATATGTCTCAGGACGAAATACCTATACCATTTTGCTATCCCGCACAGAGTCCGAGATTTATACCAAGGTCAGACGTTGAAATGATATATGGAGATTGTGATCCGGAAGGATGTCGTGCTCCGCCAAATTCATTAGAGGAGGACATTCTGATGAAAGACAACTTTGACCACAATTACTATGGCCCGATGGATGGCCTGCCAATGTGGCAGCCTTACCTAGGAAACTTGGGGCAAGAAAGTCAGCCGAACAATGAAAATCAGCTGACCATCATTGAACAGAATACCTGTGTCCCCAACATGTCATGGGATCAACACTCAGGTCATTCAGAAACTACTCAACATGAAGATGAATTCGCAACGTTTGCAGGACTTAAATTCATCAACTATGCTTTTCCCGAGGTCAACGTCATCGAGAGGGATGACTCCTCCAGTTCGAAAGAAGTGTGGGACACCTTGGGAGAACCAAGTGGAAAATACGACTTTATGGTCAAATACACCGCTCCTGAAAGCTCTCGTATCAGGCTTGAAGACATCCAGCCAACTGGATAGGGAGATACACTTGAGAGTACAAATATTATGCATAATGCAACAGAGGAATCCTCCTATGACAATTCTGCCTGGGAGACAGATTCCAATGATCCTGCTCCACCAGAAATCAGCGTTATTTCTGAAGAAAAATCAAGGAAGGTGCCAGACTTTGTGATTCACCGAGGAGTTCGCCGCCAATGGGTTGCTGTCGATGTTTCGGAGGTCGTTCACCAGTCAAAGTAATTGACATCTTTTAACCTTTCACCCTGCCCAAGTGGAATGGATGTTTTGATAGGGCTCGCTTTCTATAAATTTCCCTCTTCGCTTAGCCCAAAGCGACAGAGTTTTGTTTTATAGGGCTGTAGTTTCAAGAATCGACTTGTTCATTAGTAAAATAACGTCGTTCTGTAATTTTCGCATTAATTGCTATTTTCTCTTTTCGTTTTCAGAAAATGGTAATCCTAAAAAACAAATCAATAATAAAAACAAGCAGTAAAATAAAACACTGCACACTCTTGCATTTTTCTCTATCTATTCTAAACACAAATCATCACGTCATGCAGATTGCTTGTTTTACACCCCGTCGAAACATACGATCCGATGCCTTCTCCCGACTTTGAGTTCCCGGTATTTGGGGCTGAAGAAGAAGTTGACAATGAAATTCTGGGAGAGATCTCCCGATTACTCAGACAGGAGGAAAGGTCCATTGAACCTCACAAAGAGTTGCTAGAAACAGTCAACTTGGGTTCAGAACAAGAGAAAAAAGAAATCAGGATTTGGGCACTGCTCAGTCCAACTGCCAAAGAGAGTTTGATAAAGCTTCTCGGAGAATTCCCCGATGTATTCGCTTAGTCCTATCAGGATATGCCATGGTTGGATACTAGCATCGTGGAACATCACTTACCATTGAGATTGGAATGTCCGTCAGTAAAACAAAGGTTTAGATGGACTCATCCGGACATGGCCATCAAAATCAAAGAGGAAGTACAGAAACTGATTGACGCAGGTTTCCTCGCCACATCAGAATATCCTCAATGGTTAGCCAACATTGTACCCGTTCCCAAAAAGGACAGAAAGGTCAGAATGTGTGTAGATTACAGAGATCTAAACAAGGCTAGTCCAAAGGACGACTTTCCTTTACCACACATTGACATGCTGGTAGACAGTACAACAAAGTTCAAAGTCTTCTCCTTCATGGATGGATTCTCGGGCTATAATCAGATCAAAATGGCGCAGATAGACATGGAGAAAACTTCATTCATTACCCCCTAGGGTACCTTTTGTTACAAGGTAATGCCGTTCGGTTTGAAGAACGAATGGGCAACCTATCAAAGGGCCATGACTACTCTGTTTCATGACATGATACACAAAGAAATCGAGGTATATGTCGATGATATGATTGAAAAATCAATAATAGAGAGTGAGCACGTTGAACATCTGTCAAAATTGTTCGAACGTTTAAGAAAATTCAAGCTCCGCTTGAATCCCAACAAGTGCACCTTCGGTGTCTGTTCAGGGAAACTACTAGGGTTCATCGTCAGCCAGAAAGGGATTGAGGTTGATCCTAACAAGGTCAAGGCCATTCGAGAAATGCCTTCTCCGAAAACTAAAAAACAAGTCAGAGGATTCCTGGGACGTCTGAATTACATCTCCAGATTCATATTCCTCATGACCGCGACATGCGCACCGATCTTCAAATTACTCAAAAAGAACCAGGATTGCGTTTGGTCAGAAGATTGCCAAACCGCCTTCGACAGTATCAAGGAATACCTGTTGAACCCACCGATTCTATCACCTCCAGTGGAAGGAAGACCACTGATCATTTACCTCACAGCCCTAGAAGACTCAATGGGATGTGTACTTGGCCAACAAGACGAAACTAAAAGGAAAGAGTCTGCCATTTACTATTTGAGCAAGAAATTCACCGACTGCGAAACTCGGTACACGATGCTTGAGAAAACTTGTTTTTTCTTTGGCTTGGGCAGCCAAACGTCCGCGCCAGTACATGATTCGTCATACTACTTGGTTGGTCTCCGAAATGGATCCAATCAAGTACGTTTTCGAAAAACCTGCTCTTACGGGAAGGATTGCCCGTTGGCAGATGCTGTTATCAGAATATGACATAGAGTACCACTCTCAAAAATCCGTTAAGGGAAGTATTTTAGCCGATCATTTGGCTCATCAACCGATTAACGATCAAGAATCAATTGGGTTTGACTTTCCAGATGAAGATGTCATGTACCTTAAGAGGAAAGATTGCGATGAACCGCTACCCAGTGAAGGGCAAGAACCAGGTTCCCATTGGGGACTTATCTTTGACGGAGCAGTAAATCATTACGGAAATGGAATTGGGGCAATCATTGTTACCCCTCAATGTACCCATATTCCTTCCACTGCTCGACTTACGTTCAAATGTACGAACAACGAGGCCGAATACGAAGCTTGTATCATGGGTCTCAAGGAAGCAATTGATTTAAGGATAAAAAACTTGGACGTATACGGCGACTCAGCCTTGGTTATCAATCAGATAAAAGGAGATTAGAACACATACCAATCAGGACTGATTCCTTACAAAGACTACACAAGAAGGTTGCTACCTTTCTTCAACAGAGTTGAGTTTCATCATATCCCTCGTGAGGAGAATCGCATGGCTGATGCATTAGCCATAATCTCTTCCATGATTAGTGTAGGTCAATGGAATTACATACCTAAAATCGACATAATGCGCCTTGAACGGCTCGCTTACATCTTCGCGATTGAAGCAGTCATAGACGATAAACCTTGGTATCACGATATCAAATGCTTCCTTCAGAAACTGGATTACCCACCTAGGGCATCCAGGAAAGATAGAAAGACCCTCAGAAGATTGGCGAGAAACTTCTTCCTGAGCGGTGATACTCTCTATAAGAGGAATTTTGACATGGTCTTGCTCCAATGCATAGACAGGACAGAAGCAGAAATGTTGATGAAAGAAATTCACGAAGGATCCTTTGGCACTCATGCCAACGGACACACAATGGCGAGAAAAATTCTAAGAGCAGGGTACTACTGGTTGACCATGGAATCCGACTGCTGCAAGTACATGAGGAGGTGTCACAAGTGTCAGATATACTCCGACAAAATCCATGTACCGCCAACGCATCTCAAATTTCTTTCTTCCCCATGGCCATTCTCGATATGGGGAATCGACATGATTGGCATGATCGAACCTAAGGCTTTAAACGGACATCGGTTCATCCTAGTAGCCATTAACTATTTCACCAAGTGGGTCGAAGCAGCGTCGTACGTTAATGTAACCCGACAAGTGGTGGTCCGATTTATCAAAAACAATATCATCTGCCGTTATGGTGTTCTGAGCCAGATCATTACTGATAATGGATCTAACTTGAACAATAAGATGATGAAAGAGTTGTGCGCAGAGTTCAAGATCGAACACCATAACTCATCTCCCTACCGACCCAAGATAAACGGAGCGGTAGAAGCGGCTAACAAGAACATCAAGAGGATTGTTCAGAAGATGGTTGTAACCTACAAAGATTGGCACGAGATGCTACCTTTGCGCTTCACGGTTATCGAACATCTATCCGCACTTCAACAGGGGCAACCCCTTTCTCTCTAGTGTAAGGCATGGAGGCAGTGCTCCCCATAAAAGTAGAGATCTCGTCAATCCGAGTATTGGTGGAACTAAGCTTACAGAAGCTGAATGGTGTCAAAGTCGCCACGGGCAGTTGTATCAGCAAAGAATGAAGAAGGCGTTCGACAAAAAGGTCTGACCTCGCATCTTCAGGAAAGGAGACCTCGTGCTCAAGAAGATACAATCGTTTCTCACTGACTCTCGGGGCAAATGCACCCCAAATTATGATGGCCCCTATGTGGTCACGAAAGCTTTCTCAGGTGGTGCCTTGAGACTTGCAACCATGGACGGAGAGGAATTTGCCTACCCCACGAATGTTGATGTAGTCAAGAAATACTTCGCCTAAACTAAAAAAAAAAAGAGAAAATGTCTCGGTGGACTGAAAACCCGAAAGGGCAGTCCAGGCAAAAATTAGAGATTTAAAAAAAAAATCATCCCGTTGGATTGGAAACATCACAGTACAATCCAGGCAAAAATTAGGGATAATGGCAAGTAACTATGTTCAACAGAGGCGAATCCCTCAGCAGCAGCAGTTACATCATCTATCAGAAAACTCCAGTCAAAGTCATCTTCGACAGAAGCTCAGGATGCCCAGAATTCAAAATTGGTAGAAGGATAGTGGTCGTTATGTTTCAACGTAGCCCTTTCCCCTGTAAATTACCATTTTCTAACTTTGTAAATACTCTATGGAATCACGCGCTAGGCTGATTTCCATCCTATCAATAAAATTTGAGCCCTTGTGCTTTTGTTTATAGTTCTCATTTGTTTTAAGCTTTATAGAACGACATTTTAACATGATCAACAATTCTCGAAATAAAACAAAATGAATTTACTTATTAAAACTTTTTCTGATTTTTAATAAAGACGACAATTTCTTTTGACTGTTGAATATCAGAAGAACATCGGTCGCTTCTCCAGAAGTAATCGAACCTCAAAGTGCAGAATCAAAGTACTCCTTCTAACCCAATATGCCTGAATGAAGGATCAACTGTGTTAGAGACCTTGTTTCGTCTGATACGCCATGGCATAGTTCTTACCTCCTAAGCCCGATCAACGTAGCTCCACTACAGGGACTATCTCTCCTAAGCAAGGCAGAATTGCTATCTTGAACCAGCGATATTTCTACATGCCCCACTGTGGCCGAGTATCCAGTCATGTTTAGCTTTTAGTTTGTATGTCGCGCCAGTTTTGTCAGCATATACATACATACATCATGCATTCTTGATATGCATTCACATTTCATATTGCATCACTATCACTCTAGTCGGTCTTGTCCCCTAGTGATAAAAGTTCTCTCAATCGAGTTGTCATTTCTTGCCTCGTCAGGAAACGCTGCGTTTGAACAACCTCGCCTCCAGTTTATTTCTAGAATGAAGTTGACCCTTGACCACTTTGGTAATTTGAACCTCTGAAAACCCAGAGGAACCTTCAGTCAGCATCGTTCTTCGCCATTGAAGATGATATCCTTGCTTTCCCGGATTAAGGAAAATCCACAGAGAAAGCTTCTTAATCAGAGATCCAACGGCACGTCAGTTTTGCTCCGAAAAAAAAACCGTTGATGAAAAGGTCATCGGCACCTCAAAGTTGGACCCCATCATATGGCATTTCTCCGGGAAGATCCTGAGAAAAGTATGATGTAAGATCCCAAGCAGAAGCAGCCTCTCAAGAGACTCGTTTTCCCCAGTATAAACAAATGGCGTCTCCAATAGAGAAGTTTGTGCAACGCTATAACTCAGACGACTGGGTTCCCCAGCAAGTCTGACATCAAAATTTTTCCATCAAATGGCATCTCCCCAGGAAAATTCGGCGAGAAGTTTAAGGAAAACTGCTACGCATAGCGTCCCTTGTCGGTGAAGTTTATTGACAAAAGAAACTGAGACCAGATCCTTGGTAGGAAACCAGGATCCAGGGGAAGTTTACATAAGAAACTAAGACCAGTTCCTTGGTAGGAAACCAGGATCGAGGGGAAGTTTACAACGAAAACTGAGACCAGTTCCTTGGTAGGAAACCAGGATCGAGGGGAAGTTTATTTCCGCAACTTAGACCAGTTCCTTGGTGAGAAACTAGGATCGAGGGGAAGTTTACCTTTTCTAAACATCATTGCTTAGTAAAAGAAGATGAATGCGCAAGATTCCATTCATAACCGTCAAAAATTCGGATATTCTGATATTTAATCCTCTTGCACCCCGAATGCCCGAATACCCTCGTCATTCACACCTTCGGGTCCAAGAAGATTAAATAGGGGCATCTGTCATACCCCAAATTTTGACCACTAAGATTTCCCATCATTGTGAAAATCATTATCACAATATGGGGGAACCATTATACCTCATCAGTCTCCCCAAAGATGGGTGGGCATTCACTATAATCAAAATTAGGGTTTCAAGCCCTCTCAGAGCCTTAGACAAAGGATCAATCAAGGAATGACATGATCTTCAACTTGTCTAACATTTCAAATATCCACAAAGGATCAAAAAGGACTCCCACTCTAAGGATTAAGCACAAAGTTGTTCCCTTCAAGGTGGATCAAGCCTCAAGATCACCAGTATCACCAAATTACGGTTTTGGTCGATCAGGGCCTCCAAAGGGAAATTTTCCTCTAGGCATGAGCCAAGGATCCAAAACACAACCTAATATACTCCATGGAACCTCATGGACCCAACCATCAAGTCAATTTTTCCTCCGGGGATGCATTCATCAAAAATCAGGAATTAGGGTTTCTTGACCTAATTCACCCCTAAGTTGACTTTTAGGGAAAATCATGAGCCAAGACCTCAAGAGAGGATTTGAGGGTCTCTAATGAACTATATTGATCCATTTGGAACAATGGATTAATCCAAGAAACTTGAGCAACAAGTCTCAATTTCATCAGTACCACAATTAGGGTTTCACGAGAAAAGTCAACTGTAAGTTTGACTTTTGACCAGGACATGCTCCCAAACCCTAAGACATGATTCAATATACCCTATGACACCCATGGAACATTTCCATCAAGTTTGATTTAGGTCAAGGACATGATTTCATGAAGAATTGCACAGTTTGGAATTCATCTGATAAAAAGTCAACTGTGCACAAAAGTCAACTTTGACTTTTTGAGATTTTTCACCAAAATGGATTTTTAACCCTAAAATGATGTTAATGTATGATTTTAATCATCATTCATCAAGAAAAATCAAAGAAAGTGGGATAACTTGTAAAAGGGGGTAACCATAAAAACTTAGAAAAATTTCTAAGTTATGGAAAAAGTGACACTAATGTGCCATCTTTGGAGGACCATAACTCCTAAACCACAAGGCCATTGTTCCCCATTCAAAGCTTGATTTGTAGATCTCATTTCCCTCTACAAAAGCTTCATACTGACCTATGTCCAAATTCCTCATGGATTTTGAGTTATGGAGTGATCAAAATCAAGAAAAGTCACTTTGTTCCAACACTTAGTGAAAATTTCACTAAGTCAGAATTTGCCTTACTTTTTTCCAAATGTAGGGGGATTTTTAACTTGGATTCAAAAGAGATCAAAACCAAACATGTTCAAACAATTTTTGTATCATGTAAGGGTTTTCAAAAATGGCCAAGAACCTTACCAAATTCCATTTGGGCTATGAGTTATGACATTGGCAAGTTGCCTTGTTGAAATCTGTCAAGGCAAGGCAGAATTTGCATTTTTTCTCGATTTGCCAAAATTGTGCAAATCCAAACACTCCTATCCACTTGGACACATCTGAGGATTAAATCTCAAGGGGACAATCACTGAGCCAAGCCTCCAAAGTCTTTGGAACAAGAAATAGCATGTTGAACCTAGAATTGCCAAAATAGGGACAAGACTCCAATTTTGGATTGGAGCATTCAATGGAAGCATCAAGGTGGCATGGACTGAGCCATTCTCAACTGAATTCAGTCAAGACTTATCCAAGACCAAGGGGACCAGCAGCCTGTGCCCTAACCTCTAGTCAATGGCTAGAGGAGACTTGGATTTTCATTTGCCAACATTGGCCAAACCTACTCAGCAGTTGCCGTTCACTATTCCTTGCAAAACAAACTTGCTCTACTATAAATAGAGCTCAATTGTGATCAGTTTGAGTACACCAAAGCCATCTAACAGATGCTTTCCTCAAAATCTCTTCTTTCACTCCAATTTTGCCTTCTAAGGCAAGTCACTATCGGGTTTTGAGTTTGAGAGCTTTTCCAATCAAACCAATCACTCACACACCTCACATACATCATATAGAAGTGATCCAAACACTCACATAACATCTGGAAAACTGATTTCACAAAATCACTAGCCAATTGCTCAAGTTCTTGACAGTTTTGCAGTTGTGGTGCTATCTTCAACTCCAAACCAATCCATTCCAAGCATTCAGACACATCACTTGGCACCTAGGGAAGCTATCCACATCATTGGAACCTAGCTGTAACACCTCCAACACAAAACACGATCACCAGCTGCAAGTGGTAAGCATGAGCTCTTCTAACTCTATGATCCATGCATTTTTTGCTGCACAATAATTTGGCCATATGTTCTTAATCATACATGGAATATTTTCCCTCAATAAATTGCATTGTTTGAATCGTGTGTGGAATTTCTGAACCTTCATGCAAAATCTAGGGTTCTTGAGGATTTCACGTGATTTCTTGTTATATGTTTAATTTAAATGAAATTAATTGACATAGACATGATCGTGAGGTTGAGACGAGCATAATGATATGTGGATTGCATGATATAATCAAGTATTCAGTGAGATTGAGGAGAAAATGCAAATCAGCCAAACCCAGAACACGCGCGTGTTCTTAGTGTGTTCTTGGCGCCATTTTTCAATATTTGAATATTTGAATTTTTGTGATTTTATTTAATTGATTCCAAAATTAATTTCTCTCTGAGTTTTAATGATTTTGAGTTGATTCTTTTTGCAATAATTCACAAAAATGTTAAAATATTTAATTTTCCCAAAAAAATCCCAAAAATATTATTTATTTTATATAATTGATATTTTTGCAAAGAATTAATATTTTAATTGTTTTTGACATTTTAAATATTTTTTTCACCTTGATTTTGCAACTTTTAATGCCTTCTAATTATTTTGTAGGTCAATACTTAATCTTTGAAGCATTAATCCAAGATCACAATTTGTTTTCCATATGTAAAACAATTTTGGTCATTTTAATTGAATTTGTATTCAATTAAATACATTTTTGAAAACAAACTAGGGTTTTTGGATTAATTCAACCCTCATAAATCATTTTCAAAACTCTTTGGACCTCTTGAGAGAGTGTAAGACCCATCCCTTTGTATAGAAAACCTTTTGGGCCTCATTCGTTGTATAAGTCCCTCTGTACATTTTCAAATAAACGACGCGATCGGCGCCAGTTTAAAATTAACCATATGGGCCTCTCCTTGAGATATAAGACCCATTTAAAACTCTTTGGGCCTCTAATAGAGTGTAAGACCCAATCCCCTTTTAAGCAAAACATTTGGGCCTCAGATATTGTATAAGCCCCTCTGCGTTAAAAGAAAACCTCGGCGCGATCATCATTTCAAACGAAAAGTCAACTGGGCATACCCTCGTGTTATAAACCCCACTCTTTTTCTCTTAAAACTCTTTGGGCCTCTTGAGAGAGTGTAAGACCCATCCCTTTGTATAGAAAATAATTTTTGGGCCTTAGTCACTTATATAAATCCCTCTGTACAAATTCAAACAGTGCGCTCACTGATAAAACCCTGGGCCTCTCCTTGAGCTGTAAGCCCCAAATCTTTATTTTTCAAAGCACTTTCTCCTTTGATTTTGAAATATACTGTTGTTTTCAATCTTTCTTTGTTGAACAACTAACCAAACAGCATGGAAGCTCTACAACCGAGTAAGTGGTTATTGCTTTCATTTACCGCTTTCATATACATATAACTGTATTGTGGGGCTGTTTCACTATAAGTCTCATTTCATAAACTCATATCAACTGTGTAATAATAGTATAGATATTTTGAGTTTCCCCGGCAACTGCGTCTTGTACTAGGTAAAACCGTCTTGATCACTCTTAGAAATAGTCTAAACTAGATCCCCATAGGATTACCAGACACGGTCTTCCCTCCTCTTTGGGTTAAACAATATGGAGACATGAAAGGCAGCATTCTCGGTGAACCCTTTCATAGACTGTCACCTTTAGAAGTTGTCAAAGAAACTCTATTCCCCAGAGATGATCTTTTCTCCGTGAATGGCATCTCTTGAGTTTCTTCCAAATTCTCGGACTTTCCTGGCTTGATCTATTCTCGGTGAATGGCATGTCTTGAATTTCTCAGGGTTTGGGGACCCACAGGCTTCTTAAAAGCACTTGTCAAGAAACTCTACTCCCCAGAGATGATCTTTTCTCCGTGAATGGCATCTCTTGAGTTTCTTCCAAATTCTCGAACTTTCCTGGCTTGATCTATTCCTCGTGAATGACCTGTCTTGAATTTCTCGGGGTTTGGGGACCCATCGGCTTCTTAAAAGCATCGGCCTCCTCTTGGGCAATGTTAAAGGACCCACAGGCTTCCTAAAAGCATCCCCGCCTCCTCTTGGGCTTAGTACAAGGACCCGTCGGCTTCTTAGAAGTATTCACAGCCTCCTCTTAGGCTTCGTATAATGATCTCTTCCTCTGGGAATGATAGCCTCCTCTTAGGCTTCGTATAATGATCTCTTCCTCCGGGAATGATAGCCTCCTCTTGGGCTTAGTACAAGGACCTCTTGGCTTCTTAGAAGTTTCCAGCCTCCTCTTGGGCTTCTTACAAATTGTCCCGACGACCTCCTAGAGGTATAGGAACAGAAATTAGACATCCATAGAACAGTCTCTCACAGAGTCTAGATCTTTCTACCATGAACACTACTGCTGTTTCTCAGCATAGTACCAAAAGATGAAACTCTAGACACAGACAGTCTAATATCCTTGAGTTCCAAAGACGTTCTCAAGCATCCTCAAACACCAGTAGACTTGGACAGTCTCGATACCCTTCGAAGTTCCCACTTCCTTAAAGAACAGGAATAACCCGAATCCTCAAATCAGACCCTTGAGTACAGTGTTGCTCATATAAGAACTGATTTTCTCTTTCAAAATCAGTATACTGGACCTGTCACTCAACTGAAATAGTCTCCATAGCCTTTCTCTTGGGCTTTGTACAATGATTCTCCCCAGCGGAATCAAACAACGTTTAGCCTCCCTCTCGGGCTTTGTACGAGACACATAAGAGACTCCCTCGTTGAGTCAATCACCCCTTTCGCCTCCCTCTCGGGCTTTGTACGAGACACATAAAAGACCCCATCGTTGAGTCAATCCCTTTTAGCCTCTCTCTCGGGCTTTGTACGAGACACATATTAACCTCCCTCTTAAGCTTTGTATAAGAAAACCACTGGTTGATCCAATCAAACTTTTAGCATCAAAGTTGTGCCTCGTTCACAATACACAAACATCATTAACTCCTTCCATCTAATCGCTGTAAGCGGCAAGCCTCTGGATTATATACATCCACACCACTGTCCCTCTTTTAGCATAAGAAATTCCTAAAGAAAGATGGCATTGCTCTAAACTGAGTTAAAGTCTTCTCCTTCAGGTTAAAACCCCCCCTATAAAGGAAATTATGGCATTACTAGGATCCGCGTATCCCGGTTAAAGTAATTCTCCTTTATAAGCAGTCACCCAACAGTTGTGACAAACAGACCCCTTTAGAGATGACAAATTCTCTCTAAAGACAACACCTTTTAGCTTCACATCTTGGGCTTTGAACAAGATACAAATAGACCTTTTAGCTTCACATCTTGGGGTTTGAACAAGATATATACCACCTTTAGCTTCACGTCTTGGGCTTTGAACAAGACACCAAAAACACCCAGTTTCCTCCCATAGAATAGGAGGAACTACGAACGCTCTGATTTCCCTGTTTCGGTAAACGGGAACACGTAGGCATAAGATTAAAAGAAAAATCTTAGCGAGCACACTAAACAAAAACCCAAAATTCCATACTTTCATATATTTGTCCTAACATCTTAAACTCCCATATCAATCGACCGAACCATATTTTAACAAAATAACCTAAGAGAGACCCCGAATCTTTGTAGCATCTGTAAACCAACAGTTTTGACTGTTTAACCTCAGTATGCAAGCAGGGTTAGTTGGAGACATCTATTTCCCTTCCTTCATCAGCTTCAATAGGATAAAAAATGAATCGAGCTATAGTACCAGAGCGATTGTGCTTCGCAACCACATCCAAAAATCACTCGCTACAGAATGCAACTGGTTTTAAGGAACCAAAGAGATAATTTTCAAAATAACCTTCATTTCATTAAATATTGAGAAGAGTTACAACTTTCAAAGTACATTCAAGAAGCTCAAAATACAAAGAGATAAAGACAACTGCTAGACCTAAAAAGTAACCCTATCTAGAGAGGCTCTGCTTCACGCATCCTCTTCTGTCTCTTTAGCTTGTCATTCTCCAGATCAGCTTATCAACTATTCCTTTCCATGCGCCAGATGTTGGAGGAATACTAGCATACTCGTGAGTACTAGAAGTGGGTTGCATGTTAGAGAAACAAAGCAAACCAATACATATGCAACATATAAGTATGATGACAGCATTTAAGATCTTTTAAACTTATACATAAGAGCATGGAATCATGAGTATGGCAAAATAAAGGAGGCTTACCAAGTGGAGAAAGTCCACTACCTCTTCAACTTGGAAGCCTTGGAACCCTACTAGCTCAACTTCTTTCTTTCCAAGTTGATGGTATGTAGACTGCTGGTGAAATGATCCTCCCTTTCTCTTGGCTGCACGAGCTCACAAGTTTTCTATTGCATTGAGTGATATGTTGTAGTGAAAAGTGGATGTTCTGATGTCTTGTGAACAAAGGAGAGTGAGTCTCCTTTTATAGAAAAGCCATCTGGTAATGCAATGAAGATACAAAGGTCTTTGGCTTTGTCTTGAAGAGAAAAATATGATAGGGTTCAGCTCTTTTGCGCATGGCCTTCCTTACATTCTTGAGCTAAGTGATACTTTGCATGCTACTTATCTCTTAGGGTTTAAGTCATAAAAAAGCAAGAGCAAGGTCCAAAGGATTGAGGTGCAAGAAAAATTTGGACAACAATTTATGATTTTAACTTTTGGGTGCCACTTTTCAAGTACAAGTTAGGTGTACTTTGGTAGTTCGTTTTGCACGGGTTTTGGGGCAAAGTGTGTTGGAAACTGATGAGAAAAGATCAGTTAGGATGTACTTGGTAGGTAGTGTTCAGAATGGTTCAAGTGGAAGCATGGTTTGTAATGAAACCAAATCAAAGGCTTCAATTTGGCACACGATAATTTCCTAAGCCATTAACCAAATGGAATAATTCTTGCTCCTTTTGAAAAATGGCTTAAGGTAGAGTAACTTTGATGTTGAGGAGAAGTTGAGATTGAGCTTACAAACATATGAAAATTGGTGGTGAAGTTTGGCGTAGCAACAAAGCAATAACCGGAATTTTTAAGTTAAAACACAGTATTTCATCGTGACCACTTTAGTGCTATGTATCTTGATGACCATTAATCCAACTTGTGATATTTTTGAATCTATGTAAAGTAGGAATATGATAGAACAACTTTCATGTGGAAAGCATTTAGATTTGGAGTTTAGAAACTTGAGAAAAAATGCAATGATATCATGCACACCATGTTGTCCAAAAGAACTTAGAAAAATTTCTAAGTTATGAAACTTCTCCAATTTGAAACATCAAACTTTGAAGCAACATATCTTGATATTGAATCATGCAAATGGGGAGTTCTACACATGCCTGGAAAGATTAAAGAACAAGGAACAACTTTCATGTCCAAAGATTTTGGATTTGAAGCTTGGAACAATGTGAAAAAATAGCCATAAAGTTTGTGTAAAAACTAGGGAAAAATGATCAAAATTTCTCTAAGTCAAAAATGCATCTTGGCTTCCAAGTCTCATAACTTAAAGTTCATGGTGAGAGCTTCCATTTGAGCTTTGAGTCACCTAATTTGGATGTGTGGTTTGAAAGTTATGACCTTCTCAAGTTTGCACAAGGAGTGAACTTTTCACACTTAGAAAATTTTAAGGTCCAAACATTGCCCTCTTTGCAAGAAACCTTTAAAATGTCAACTTCTCATGCTCTAACTCATCAATTAAGCATGTCTTGATGGAATACGGATTGAACACTTTATTTTGGATCAAAATCTCAAAAGTCAAAGGCTTTACCTTTCAGTCAAAACCCTAATTTTCTTCAGGAATTCAACTGGATGATCTATGATGATCTTGCTTTCTCAATCTCTTACAACACCAATGGATGGCCTCCGAGGATGTTTATTAACATATGGAATCATATCCCAAGGCTTGGGGTCATATCTTGATCAAAATCAAAGGCGAAGTTTGACTTTTCCTGACAAAACCCTAATCTGGGACCAGATGAACTTATGGCTCATAGAACTTGTGATGAGAGCCAAATACACTTGATTTCTTGTTGAATAAGACCTCCTGAATGAATGTGAGCTCAAATGGTTGGTGAACCCATCAAGACATTGACTGGTCATACAAGATTCCTTAGTGTTTCCTCAGGTTAAAACCCTAATTCCACAACTCTTGATCTGATGATTTCTTCTTTATTTCTCTTGATCCAATCTCATGAGATCATGGCATATGACTTGAGAACTTCATAATTAGCCTCCAAGACCAAATGGTTGCACTTTGGAGCCTCAATTGGCTTTCTTGAATAGATGACTTCACATACCACTCTCAATCAACTAGAGAACACTTTTGATGATTGTATGGAGCCAAGGAGTGTCTTAGAAGACCTTGAAACATGTGAGAGCCTGGCTTATTGACTTTTCCCTCTTTCTTGTACAAACCCTAGCTTTCACATAAAATAAACAACTAGCAAGATAAAGTGAGTAGTTAACAATGCATAGACGATTGAACCCTAAATGTAAGTGCAAGATGTTATGACATCTGAGGGGTAAAATTTGGGGTATAACAGGTTTTGATGAACTTACTAAAGTGTACTTATTCCGAAATTGTCTCCAACCTGTCCACAAGACTTTATTGGATGTTACTTCGGGTGGATCCTTAATGTCCAAGAGCGCCGAAGACGCAATTTCTATTATTGATAAGATGGCACTCAATGATCAACAAAGAAATCATAATTGTGGTACAACGCAACGGAAGCCGAGCATGATCGAGTTGGGAATAAATGATGTTATTCTTGCTCAAAACAAATTGCTTTCACAACAAGTGGAGTTGCTGACTCAACAAATGTCAAAACTTCCACAACAAATCAAAGAAATGCAAGAAGTTCCCAACAACAACAAACAAGTGGCGAGTTGTGAGCTTTGTAAGGGAGATTACCCAATTGGGTATTGTCCTCCGATTGTGGAAGAGGCGAATTATGCGGGAAATTAAAACCAAGGGTATCAACCTCGACCACCTTACCAACAAGGCAACCAAGGTTACAAATAAAGAGGTAATCAAGGTTATCAAAAACAATGGAGGCTTCAAGATGTCCAAACTTCTAATCATCAAAAATAATATCAAAACACTACTACGGAAAACCCATTTAACAATGGTTGGGAAAGATGTATAATCACGCGGGCGCAGGAGGCATGATGGCCCATTAACCGTTGTAATAACCTGGAAACAGCGCGCCCTATCAGAACGGTTTTTCAAACGAACTGTTGTGATAAATATAATGGACCTTGGTTCAATTTCCAGCTGCGCTGTTTTGATATTTATTTTTTTCGGGACAGCGCGCGAGATATTATAACGGTTATGATGTATAACCATTGTTATATTTCTGTTGGATTAACAAATATCATCCTGCTTTTATATATAATCCCATTTTTTAACCTATATTATTGTTCATCATATCACAGCAGAAAAAAAAACCTACATTTGTGGTAAAGTTTTCATTCAAGTACTTTTAATAAGAATTGTGTGCCATATCGAAGACAACAAAAAGTTTCACAAGTGCAAGTTTCGTATTTAACACATCTAAAACTCCTGAATATTGAAGCAACAAAGACAATTTTGAGTTCTAATTATCATATCTAAATGCCATTGCTGACATAAAATTACTCCAACTATACGGTGCTACGTCATCATCATCTGAATCGACCATAACTGTCCTCCTTCTCTTTCTTCTTGATCTCATTATTCTCCTCCTGGTTCGTATTCCTTGCAAGGCGACCATCTGTTGGGTCTATACAACTTGTTCATGCTGGACAACTGGTTGGACCTCTGTAGCCTCTACGACCTAGACAACTTCATGGACATCTACATCATCTATGACCTGGACAACTTCTTGGACATCTACAACATCTTTAACCTAGACAGGTTGTTGAACATCTACAGTTTGTTAGACCTGGACTGCATTGTTGGAACTCATTTTGATTATTCCTCTTCAACGATGTTTCTTGTGTGATGGTAAGAAGAGGAATACCATATTTATAATGATTTCTCTGATTCTTAACCTTCTCTCTTCATTGAAAATCTAATCGTTTTAGTTGAAAGTCATTATTAATTCTTTAATTCAAAAACCATTGTTGGTTATGGAATAGTGATGGTTAAGTTACTCATTCATTTTTTATTATATTCTTATTTAAAATGGGACACTGGAAATCAAAACATTAAATAAACTAATATAGGCCCTAATGCTATTTACATAAGAAGTGGTAATGTGTGTTTAAGGAATAATGGGCCCTAAGATGCCACACCATGATGTTCCTATAAATTTTTGTTATGTATAAAACATTACTAAAATAACTTGTCACAAAACATTAAATAAGGATGATATAAAACATTCATTAATGATGCATGTACATGGTTACGATGAGAAAATTTAGATTAGAAGTTTTAGTACACAAACATCAAACTGAACCAGATTACGAATAAACTAAGTTTGAAGTAGAAGAAAATAGAACTGACATAACGTTAATGGTCAAGTTACTGAATAACTTCCTCAGCATTCTTTATGTTACAGAAACAACTGAAGGCATTAAAATATAGTGTATATGGCAAGCGAGGCATAAATAACACACTACTGATAATATTGGCAATACAACAAGTGTTACCTAACACCAACTTGAACATCATGCCTACTAGATTTCTTGCAAAACTTTACAGAACCCTGTTCTATATACATGTAACTTCCACAAAATTCTATCTATGATAACTAACAAATTTCATATCATAGCCAATGAAATCAGATTACACTGGTATGTATTACGAATTGGTAACTTATACCAAAATACAGCCCAGCAGACAATCATAACCTAAAGCATATGAAACATGTACTCGCATACTGACTCGAGCATATATAACATAAACAAAGAAAAAGGAATGAAGATTTTGAAGAATACCGTACCTAGAAGATGAGAATCTTATGCACGTAAGGAATGAAGATGTTGAAGAGTACCGTACATCGAAGCTGAGGAATCAAATGAAGGAAAAGGGTGAATATTTGATCATATATACAATATAAACTAAGATAAAAGAAATGAAGATGTTGAATAGTACCGTACTGAGAAAGATGAAGATTTGAGCTCCAAATGAATGGATACGAAGAAAGTAAAGATTACGCCACCGCTGTCGTCTCTGGGTCGCTTGTTCGCCTAAGGCGTCTTATGAAAGAAATACAAAATAAGTTTTGTTTTACTTTATCAATAAACCCTTAAATCTCGGTTGTGTAACGCACCCGTAGTGGAAATGCAAGTCCTCTAACAACGGTTAACTTTCTTCATCGTTGTAAAATTATTTACAATTTATTTTTTAAATAATGGACTTAAGTGACACAAGCGTATAACAACGGTTGTTTAAACTAACCGTTGTAAAATCATTTACATTTTATTTTTTAAATAATGGACTTAAGTAACACAAGCCTATAACAACGGTTGTTAAAACTAACCGTTGTAAAATCATATACATTTTATTTTTTAATTAAAGGACTTAAGTGACACATGCTTAATGTACTCTAAAAAATGGAAAAAAATGAAGTTGTTGAGAATCGAATCTTGCTACACATCATTTATTACTATGTTTTTTATAGACAACTGTCATTAAATTATTGTTTATAAATCTAGCTACTCACTTGGTGCGAAAATTTTAATATATTACAACGGTGTATATGAATTCGTTGTAAACCTGGCGTTGTTGTTTGTATATTTTGTAGTAGTGAAACTACACTCAACCTCCACAAGCTCCAAGTGGAAATTCAAAGATGGAAGACACCCTCACTCAATTCATGAAAATGTCAATGTCTAATCAAAAGAACACTGATGCGGCTATAAAGAACCTTGAGACGCAAGTGGTGCAATTATCAAAACAATTGGCCGGCCAACACAAAGGAAGTTTTCCGGGGAATAC
The DNA here is from genome assembly GCA_022829125.1 of Lathyrus tuberosus. Classification (NCBI taxonomy): domain Eukaryota; kingdom Viridiplantae; phylum Streptophyta; class Magnoliopsida; order Fabales; family Fabaceae; genus Lathyrus; species Lathyrus tuberosus. Next base: position 8,879,451 of record JALAZF010000191.1, read on the forward strand.
TCAAGTGAATCCAAAAGAGCATTGCAAGGCTATTCTTACAAGAAGTGGCAGAGAAATTGATATGGGCATAGGTGAGGGAGTAATGGAAAGAGTAAGAGTAGTTGAAAAAGAAAAAGAGATTGATGAGAAAGAAGTAGAAAAAATGTTGAAGGAGAATTAGTTGAAAATGAAAAGAAAAAGAGTGAGGAAGAAGAAAAGAAAATGAGAGAAGAAAAAATGAAAAAGACTAGGAGGGGGAAGGAACAAGTGAACACTATTCTGACTCAACATTTACCTTATCCTCATGCTCCATCAAAGAAAGATAGTGTGAGGCACTATGCTCGGTTTATGGATATTTTTAAGTAATTGCAAATTAATATTTCATTTTCCGAGGCATTTGAGTAAATGCAAAAATATGCAAAATTCATGAAGGATATTCTCTCCAAGAAGAAAAGGTACACGGATCAAGAAACTATCATGTTTGATGCTAGTTGTAGAGCTATCATTCAAAGAACTCTTCCGCAGAAAGAGAGTGATTCGGGACGAGTTACTTTGCCGGTTACAATAGGAAATATTTATGCTGGCAATGGGTTGACCGATTTGGGCTCTAATATCAATTTGATATCGTTGTCCATTGTAAAAAGGTTGGGACATATGGAATTGAGAGCTACTCAAATGACATTGCAACTTGCCGATAAATCCAATACCCGTCCTCACGGTGTAGCGGAAGATGTATTGGTTATGGTAGACAAATTCTTGTTTCCCATCGACTTTGTGGTGATTGATATGGAAGAAGATGACCTTTTGATATGAATGACGGTCTCATGAAAGTGAGAATTCAAGATGAGGAGATTTGTTTTAATCTATTTGAAGCCATGAAGCATTCAAAGGATAAAGGTGATTGTTTTAGAATCGATGCAACTGAGAAAGTGATTGAAGAAGTAAAATGGAAATCACAAGTCTCTACCCCATTACAAAAAGTTCTTACAAATTCTCTTCAAAGTGTCAATGAGAATGAAGAAAAAGAGATTGAAAAGTGTTTGAGAGAACTTGAAGATTTGGATGAAATTCCTTCCTTTGAAAGAAAGGGTGGAAATTTTGAAAAAGGAAAATAATGAAGAAATCAAGCTTGAATTGAAGTTGTTGCCCTCTCATCTTAAATATGTGTTTCTTGATGATGAGGGGCATAAAAGGTGATCATAAGCAAGGAGCTAACCAAAAATGAAGAGGAAAAATTGATTTGTGTGTTGAAAAGGAATCAAGATGCGATGGGGTGGACTCTTTCCGATTTAAAAGTAATAAGTCCTTCTTATTGTATGCATCGGATATTCATGGAAGACTATTTCACAACGGTTGCTCAACCTCAATGTCGCTTGAATCCTACCATGAAAGAAGTGGTTAGGAAGGAAGTGGTGAAAACGTTGGATGTCGGAATGATCTACCTGATTTCCGCTAGTCTGTGGGTTAGCCCGGTGCAAGTGGTACCGAAGAAAGGAGGGATGACGGTAATCTGAAATGAGAAGAATGAATTTATCCCTACAAGAACCATGATCGGATGGAAAATATGCTTTGATTACCGTAGGCTAAATCAAGCTACGAGGAAAGATCATTTCCCTCTTCCGTTTATGGATCAAATGCTCGAGTGACTTTCCGGTCAAGAATTCTATTTTTTTTGGATGGTTATTCGGGTTACAATCAAATTATTATGAACCCGAAGGACCATGAGAAAACTGATTTCACTTGCCCTTTTGGAATCTTCGCTTATAGGAGGATGCCGTTTGGGTTGTGTAATGCATCGGCGACTTTTCAAAGGGGTATGCAAGCAATATTTTTGGACTTGATTGAAAAGTCAATTGAGGTTTTTATGGATGACTTCTCAGCTTTTGGACCATCGTTTTATCTTTGTTTGAAAAACTTGGATGTGGTATTGGAAAGGTGTGTGGAAACCAACTTGGTGCTTAATTGGTAAAAATGCAATTTCATGGTAACCGAAGGAATTGAGCTCGGCCACAAAGTTTCTTCAAATGGCCTTGAAGTTGATCAAGCCAAGGTGGACGTCATTGAAAATTTTCCACCACCATTGAATGTGAAGGGTATAAGGAGCTTCCTTGGCCATGCGTGATTTTATCGGAGGTTCATCAAAGATTTTGCAAAAATCGCAAAGCCTTTGAGTAATTCGCTCAATAAAGATAAGTCTTTTGAAGTTGATGAGTCTTATGATAGCTTTTAATTCTTTAAAACAAATTTGACTACCGTACCCATAATCATCGCTCCAAATTGGTAAATGGATTTTGACCTCCTGTGTGACAAGAGTGATTTGCGGTAGGTGCGGTACTAGGTCAATGAAGAACAAAAAATTCTCATGTTATACACTATGCAAGCAAGGTTTTGAATGAAGCTCAAGTAAACTGTTCCACAACAGAAAAAGAGTTGCATGCGATAGTGTATGCATTGGAGAAATTTCAGTCATATTTAATTGGGTCTAAATTTGTGGTTTACACGGATCATGCGGCGATTAAGTATTTGCTTACCAAGCCGGATTCAAAACAAAGGCTAATTTGTTGGGTCCTTTTATTGCAAGATTTTTATTTAGAAATTCGCGACAAAAAGGGATCAGAGAATTTGGTGGCGGATCACTTATCGCACTTTGTTAGTGTTGAGGTGACTAAGAATGAAATAGAGGTCAGAAGAATTTCCTTATGAAAAGTTGTATATGGTGCAAGTTAGACCTTAGTTTGCCAACATGGCAAATCACAAAGCCGTCGGATTAATACCGGAAGGTCTAACTCGTAACCAAAAAAAGAAAGTCCTTTTTGACGCCAAGTACTTTGTATGGGATGAACCGTATTTATTTAAGCTTGGTGTCGATAACATTTTGAGAAGGTGTGTGTCAAAAGAAGAAGCCAATAACATACTTTGGAATTGTCACAACTCTCCGTATGGAGGGCATTTTAACGGTTTGAGAACAGTAACGAAAGCCCTCTAATCGGGCTTTTGTTGGCATTATTTTTTCAAAGATGCGCATGCGCATACACAAAGTTATGACAAGTGTCAAAGGAGTGGTGGAATTTCAAAATGGAATGAAATGTCGTTAGAAAACATGTTGGAAGTTGAGGTGTTTGATTGTTGGCGCATAGACTTGGTTGGCCCATTTCCATCATCGTTTTCCAATGGGTACATTTTGGTCGCAGTAGACTATGTATCTAAGTGGGTAGAAGCGATAGCATATGCTAAAACGGATGGAAAAACTGTGATAAGATTTTTAAAGAAAAACATTTTTTCTCGATTTGGTACTTCGAGAGTGTTGATAAGTGACGTAGGATCCCACTTTTGCAACACTCATCTAGAAAAAGCCTTGGAGCAGTATGGTGTAAAGCACAAAGTTGCAACACCATACCATCCATAGGCTAATGGGAAAGCAGAGGTATCAAATCAAGAAATTATGAGGATTCTGGAGAAAACGGTGTCGGCTTCTAGAAAAGATTGGTCAAATTAGCTCGACGACACTTTGTGGGCCTATCGGACAGCTTTCAAGGCTCCGATTAGTCTCACACCTTTCAAAATGGTCTATGGTAAGAATTGTCATTTACCGGTTGAGTTGGAACATGAGGAATTCTGGGCCTTTAAATTTTTGAATTTTGATCTAACTCTAAGCGAAGAAAAAAGAAAGGTACAATTGCATGAAATGGAGGAATTGCGCCTCCAAGCATATGACTCCAACAAGTTGTACAAAAACCGAGTGAAGACTTACCATGACAAAAAGTTAGTGACCAAACATTTTGAGATAGGGCATCTGGTCTTACTTTTCAATTCACGATTAAAACTGTTCCCTGGAAAGCTGAAATCTAAATGGTCTGATCCTTTCCGGGTTAAGGAGATAAAAAACTATGGGGCGATTGTCATTGAAGACACGCTGTCAAATGAGAGTTGGACTGTAAATGGTCAGAGGATGAAGATTTATCTTGGTGGAGATATCGAGCGAAATACCGCCACCGTGCCTTTTTGCGATCCTTCAGGTCGCATTCAATTGTCGAGCTCAAACGACGTTAAAAAAGCGCTTGTTAGGAGGTGTAACACCCCTTTCTATACCCCCAAATAATCAATTAAATCATTCAGGCACGTATTGAAAATTTTATCAGAGTATAATTGCAACCACGACATAAAAGGAGAATGTCACATTATACATGAAATTAAAAACATTCAACACCTGCTCACACGATATGCAACAGTGGGGTAACTAATCAATTAAGGATCTGAGTCCTTTCACCCACATCTCAAATGTTTAGAATAAAAGCGGAACATCTAAACACTGATAAACATCAAACATATATATAAATCATATATAGATATATTCATATACTAAACAGTATAGTTCATCAACATCGGTCACGTTATATACACAAAATCTTCAGCCAGATACATAAGCAAATGCATCACCAAAAAGGAAAACAAAAGCATCCTAGCTACCCGACGCTACATATCAGAGCCAGACGACCAAAAAGAAATGAAGACACGCTTCACCAAAGACCACCAGCATACCTAATCTGCAATGCCTCATAGAGCATTATAAAACAGCAGAAGGGTGAGAAATATTATCATAATAACTTTGCATATAATTATATATCTCAACATATAATACACATATATCACATTCTCACCACAAATCATCACTATGCATGTATATATGCATATAACACCAAGCATATACCATAAATCAAATACACGGCATAACAATCCGTAATTAACGCATCTATCACCTAGGCATATCCATTCATGCTCAAATACATGTATCACCAATACATATCAATTCATCACCATTTATCCAACATAAACACCATACAGGTTTATTCACCAATGTATCATTACAAAGATACAATTATCATTATTTCACATAGACATACATATTATGCTTATCCAACAATGCACACCTATACAATTCTATTCATTCCACTTCACGTATACATATATATGTTCATTCATCAAAGCACAAATACAATGATGACAAATGCAACTCATAGAGACCGACTCACGACTCTATGCAGATGCAATGCGGTACCGACTCATTATCTCAAGTTCAATTAAAGAACTTGTTGGAACCTTCCCTCACACCGTAACAAGGCACACGAAGTTCACCCATTGCTCACACCGTAAAAAGGCACACAATGTTTCTGGATTGCTCACACCGTAAGAAGGCACACAATCCGATTGCTCACACCGTAAACAGGCACACAATCGTTCGTAATCATAGCTCACACCGTAAAAAGGCACACAATGTTTATGGATTACTCACACCGTAAGAAGGCACACAATCCGATTGCTCACACCGTAAACAGGCACATAATCACATTTAACATGCATTATCACTTAATTCAAATAATGCATACATTCACTAAAGATCCACCATTCACAAAGCATTCTCAAATCAAGGGTTCACTCTACAAACATATCCACAACACATTCATATCATTCATAATTAACATACTTAACATTTTCTACAAAATCACTATTCACAAATAGTCGGAAAAGTCGGCCAAAAGTCGGCTAAAAATATAATTTCTTATCACCATCAAATAGTACATATCAATACCTTCAATTCGATATAAAGAACTCTCAAATCCGATAAACAACGAACAAGTTATGGATATTTCAAAATAACGCAAAAAAACATAAACCGGAGGATCGACACGACGATACGGTTTGAAAATACTGTTCTAATTGGACCAGGTTCAGACCTCCAAACCATTTTTCCTAGAAAGAACATCTCGTTAGCTTCCCAACACTTCGAACGGGGTTCAAAACCAACTTACGGTTCAAGAGATATGAATTTCCGAAGTTTCCCTGACAAACCAGAATTTTATGGTTCAGCACAGTATGTATCAATACATAGGCCTATGTATCGATACAAAAAGGCCACATGTATCGATACATAGCACGCATGTGTCGACACATGCTGTAGTGAAAATGTTGTTTTCTCCAATTTCTACAGTATGTATCGATACATAAGGGTTATGTATCGATACATAAACCATTTCGTATCGATACATAGCTGTTATGTATCGATTCATAACTCTGTTTTTCTCAAAAACCAGATTTCTCAAATTACACCTTTGCTGTCCTTTTCCCGAATGCCCGAAAACTCGACTAAATCGAACATTTTCACCGAAACAAACATATACGCGCAACCACCAAATACATAAGAACAATTTAGAACACATAAACGCAATTTCTACGACGTTCGATTTTTCGATTAAATTTCAACCTTTCAAAAACCAGAATTTTCGAACATCACCAAATCGAATAAAAAGCACGCTATACGACGACCTAACCTTCCTCGATACAACTACGTAATTTATTTTGAATTCTAACCGTGAAAACATCGGTTTCTATCGATTTCCTACAATTCGACCTAAACGGAAACAACAACGGAAACATACCGAAAACTAACCGAAACATAACCAAACTTCATGAAACTTTAAACAGCAGTTCACATACATATAACCAACCAACACGTGTATTTATACGACTTTTCGACCGTAGAAACATCGGTTTCTATCGATTTCTCCCAATACGGCATAAACGGAAACATATGGAAAACAACCAAAACATCCACACAAAACACATACATAATCATACACAAGGTTAGGATAACAATATTTCACACCCTTACCCGATTAAACCAATTCCTAGAAGTTGTTTTCTTTGATTCCTAGCTTTCCTCTTTTTCTTCTTCTCTTTCTCTTCTTTCTCTTCTATTTCCTTTCATTTCTCTTACTATCTCATTCTATATATAGTTTTCTCTCTTTTTCTTTCTTTTCTAATTCTATCCCTTCTATTTCTTTTCTCACAAACACAAAAATATTTACTTAACATAAATATCTCAAAATATCTATTATATCATTAATTAAATACTATCTAATGTGAAAAGTCTAAAATACCCTCTATTCCAATTTTCCCCGCAAACTCTCAAAAACGGTAAAAATGCTTAATATGAAAACATAACATATTAAAACACCAATTTCACAAATAACATAATCATTGTCAAATTAAAGTAAAATACTCCACAAAATAATATAATTAACACCCAAAAAATAGAGATAATTAAAATCGGGTCGTTACAACTCTCCCCCACTTAGACATTTTCGTCCTCGAAAATATGCTATGTACACACAACCACGAATACTACTCTCGCATCCGACCAGCCAACTATCCTGCCAACAAAAGGCACACCACGAATAACACAAACAACAAACCAACACACTAACAGCAACAACAACGACGCGACAACGACCACGACAAGATGCAATGCCCATACAATGCACTTGGCGACAAACTCACAACTCAAAGGATAACCAAGTTTCACTCTTGAACCGGAACACAATAAGATCGTTACCACTACCATAGGTAACACCCTCCTAGTCCCCAAATATAGGAATTAGCCACTCGCACTCGAACCATCACAATGGAAACGAAACAACAACACGGACAAGAAAATAACGTTCCATGACACAACATTACCTCAGCAACATCCGCAAAACTAGAATACCTGCATCCTTGCCTCACAACAACCAATACAACAATTCCACACTTCCGCTGCGCACTCTAATTACTCGCAACCAACAAAACCACCAATTCCCTAATCAACATTCGACTTTTTCTATTATTCTCCAGAAAATCCTAGTTCACTTGTTATATCCACCACTTCACTCTATGCTGCTTTAGCTTACACACCATACACAAGCATCTGAACTACTCAAACAGTTCAACTTCTCTGACCATCCGAACATACGCATGCAAAGGCTTCCAACTTAACTCGTCAGGCAAGACATTAATCCTTCCCAAAGAATAATCCAATTATGAATAGCATAAATCCTTGGATGAATCCTCAATTATCGTAAAGCATAAACTACGACTTAACCATATTGCATTAACCCACCGACTAAACTCATCAATACATAACTCAATACTCCTCAAACCGTTCATTAAGATCAGGCAAAAATCAAAACTGGAGCTGTAGACAACTCCTACTTTTAGCTCTTTGAAACTTATTCGTACTGAACATCCACACTTGGATAACTTATCTTAAAACTTCATCTCTTTTCTAAACTTGCTACTCATACATAATGGTTTCCTTAAAAATTCTTACATTGATACCTTAAGCTCAAAACTCCTTAACTCATTGTAACTCTGTGTTTTGCTTTCCATAGCATCCATACGAGTATACACCACATGCTGACTATACGAATCAATCATCCATTCTCTTGGCTTTACTTTTAATATCTAGAACACTAGCACCACCAACATGCCATCTAAGCTGGAAAGACACGTCTACTCCCACCAACACAATTTCCGTCTGCTATCAACAAGAGATTAAGGGTGATCAGTTCCTCAATTTGCCAATAGACAGTTGACAATCATGATGGGGTATAAACCATCTTTACCAAGCCATAACAACCTTCCTTGCCTCTTGTGCACAAAACCACCTAAGGTACAAATCCTTAATTGACATATCCTTACTTCCGCGTTCCCTTCGGAATCGGGAATAACACTGCCCAAACAACACTTACAATAGAGCAACCAACAGCACACTGAGCCAACACTCCATACCTGGAGTCACTTGGAGAAGTACTAGTTTCTCCCCCACTTATCTCGTTCTCAATCCTAAAGACAAAGACTAGAAAAACCAGAGAGCACTGATAGTGTTCCTCACACCTATCACGTACTAAGGAATCAACAACATCGACAAATACCAAAAATCCATAATGAAGACTTTATCATACATGGTCAAAAGACAACTTACACGCCAAAAATGTAGTTACCGACCCAGAAGCAGTCATAAACAAATTCAAACACTTTGCACACTCATAGGAAATAAACAAATGAGTCTCTTTCAAAACGACATCAGCAACAAAAGGGTACTATTAATAAAACTTATACCTTTTGTCGCTCCCGGGATTTTCATCCTAGTACAAACGCGAAAGTGGCACCGAACAGAGTCGCCAGCAATGTGTATTTATCCCAAGAGAGGGAAAGGAGACACCGCATAAACCTGAAGGAAAGGATAGAGCATGGTCTTACGACCAAAAGAAATGGGTTCGGGAGTCGGTTACGCGAGAGGAAGGTATTAGCACCCCCTCACGTCCATCGTACCCGATGGGATCCATGCTTGCTTGCTCGATCAAAGGGTGTAAGAAAAGAATACTGAGAAAGAAACTGAAAAAGGAATGGAAAAGGAAAGGAGAGAGAAAGAGAAACAAATGTAGGGAAAATAAAAGAAGTGCTCGCATGGGCCCTACCCCACTACCTACGTATCTCATCGGGAGCATGAGAATCAGAGCGACGTAGTTCCCCTCACTAGGGATGGATTGTTTGTGTTTTTTAGAGAACGGCTTACGTTCTAGCTCAGGTGTTGCAGGCTCGCTGGTCCGAGTGCGTTACCATCTTGCAAGAGAACGAGTAGAAGCGCGTTCGTACGCTAAGAGTGAATGAGGTGAGAAAAGAATTCCCGAAGGAAAGACGTTATTGTTTGTTTTTTGTCTTTTAGAAGGAAGTGTTTTGGATTTGTTTGCATATGACAGTGTATCTGGATCTTAGTCATTGGAATGTGTATATTCTCACATTCCAAGATGGAATGGGTAAGAAAACACACTAAGAGTGAAGAAGACCCCCAAGCTTAGTTCCAATTATCAAGGTTCAAACACACTAGCATACTTGTATTTATTAAGTGTTTTTGTTGATTAAGAAATGAAGAAGTGTTTTTTATTTATTCCTTCAACAAGCATTGCATTTAAGTCCCTCACACAAGATCAAATGTTTAACACATTGACCCAAGATGGGCTATATGCTACACATTCTAAGATTACAAGAGAAGACCCCTTATAATCTTTTCTTTATATGAAAGGCCTAAATGCAATAAATGCCTACCTTTATTATATGTTTTGAATTTTCCTTTAAGAGATGAGAAGAGAGACTCAAGAGAGGATAAAGGTAAAAATCTATATGGACTAAGACTCAATCCTAATTGATTAGTTAAGGGAGTGATCCTAAGGTTTGTGAGGTTTAAACCTAAAGTCTAAAGAAAGAATGAATTAAACAATTCACTTCTAAAGTAGAAGATGAATTGTAATTCACAAAAGGGAAAGTGATGAGTTATTAAAAGAAAGCACATAAGTGCTTAACAAAACACAAAATGGAATTGTAAAAGAGATGAAAGGAAAGAAATTTGGAGGTGTATTCCTTATCCACACACAATTGCAACTTACCAAAGCCCCTACATGGTTAGTAAACATGTATAAGAAGCATAAGAAGTAAAAGAACATGTAATGCATCATAAAACACAAAAGAATTAAATGAGAAATCAAATCCTAGAACCACAACCAGAATGTACATCATATGGAAAACAAAAGGTTTTTATCATGCAAGTCCAAGTGGATAGACAACAAACATCATCCATGGCATTAGAACATGCCACCATAAGAAAAGGGAGAATGAAAGATGAAGGGAAAAAGAAGAAATGTGCATAAATGGAACATGTAATCCATGGATCAGAAATGAAATGAAATGAAAAAAGATTCACAAACCTCTCACAAGTATTCATGAAGCACATCAAGACATTTAAGAAGTGATAGAAGAAGTAGAATTGAAATGGAAGTTCCAAACAAAACACAAGTGCAAACACAACATGTTAAAGGTGCACAAGGTTCAAATGATAATCAACAAGCAAAGATGACATATAATGTGTACCAATGACATATAATGTCAATATTGTAACTCACCCAATAGGCAAATGATCATGCAAGTATACACAAAAGAAAACATGTCAACATGCACAAAAGATTACAATGATATGACATGTTATAATGCTTTAAATGAAATGCATCAAACAAAAATCAAATGGCCTCATGAAAATTATGAAAACATGGTATTTAAGTTCACCAATCAGAGATGAATCACATATCAAAGTAGCATGCAAGGAACCAAGGCAAAATGAGGTCAAACAATGCACTTAGGTCAAATAGACATATCATACAAAGTAGCACAAAAATAAACACCAAACATGCCATAAACTAACCTAAAAAATCAAATAAAAATCACTTAACATACCTCAAGATGATAATGTCTCAATGCAAAAAGAAGAGCCTCAAAACAATTTTTAATGATCAAGAACAAAATTAAACAAGATCATGTACCATATTAAGAATGCACATCAAAGAAATTCAAAGAAAAATATAGAACAGGGGTAAAAATGTCATAAAATCAGAAAATAAAATCATCAAAAATTTTCTAAATGTTTTAATGATACTCATGAATTTTTGTGGAATTTTCTAATGTCATTTGATATTTCTAAAAATTGAAAAGCAAACGTGTATGGAAAATAAAAAAAAATAAAATGAAATGCAAAGGGAAGGGGAGGTGTGAACATAGCAATCATGCAGTTCAAATTAAATTGGGCCTTAAACAAGGGGGTGGGGATAACAATCTGATTAGGTCCATTTGTGCACAATCCATATCAATTATCATGCACCCTCAGTCAAACACAAGTCAAGCAATTATCACCCTTGGATCAGGTCAAGTCAACAAGCAAGTCAAAGTAGTCCAAATCAACGCACGCACATGAGTGAGCACACTCCATACCATACACTACACCACACAGTGATTAAATAAATTCAGAAATGATGCACATGACATGCACATGCGTTTTAATGTGCTGGCAAGCTTTCCACCCTTGGATCAACAAAATCGCACGGCTGACATTCAAACTGCAAGAAACCCTAACATAAAGACCACCGGCCGGAGAGGGACCTCCGGTCACCTTCTCCGGCCACTCACCACCATCTGCAATCTTCAAACGTCACCAAAATGCACAAAATGTGTACCAATCGAAAGCTAAGCTTATGCACATCATGAATATGCTCATAAAAATCACAAAACACACACACATAGCAAGAACAGAGGAGATCAAATCATGCCCTAGGCTTTGAAACTATGCCTCTAAGAGGCCTATCAACTAGCCGGATTCAACATAGCTTCTAAGAAGCTCAAACCAATAGAAAACAAGTGAAATTTCAGAAAACGAAGGTTGGAGAAGAAACCTGAATTTGAAGTTCTTCAAAGTAACAGAAGACCTGAGATGATCCTCCTATGCTCTTGAGCTTGAGTGGAGCAAAATAAATGCCACTGAACTTGAGATCTTGAAGAAAACCACAACGAAAACTCAACTGAACTAAGCTGCCATTGATGAACTGAACTTCTTCTCTCTTGTTCTTGATCAGAAGTGAAACCTTGATGAGGATGAAGATGAAATGTGAATGGAAGATGGTGAAAATCGTGTGAAATCAGAGAGAAAGTAGAGAGAATGTGAGAGAGAGTTTGAAGTGTTTTGAGAGAATGTGGTAGAAAATGAAGTTGTGAGGTGAGATTTGGTTTTATAGTGTGAGTTAACCAAGGTTAAACTGAGTGAGGTTAACTGAGTCACAATGGTTTGAGTGAGTCATCCCTAACTAACTGAGTCAAGTTAGTTAGGGAGAGCAATGATATGGTGGTGGCAGCACATGACAAACTATGGTGGTGATAAAAGTAACATTGCAATATCACGGCCATGTAGTATAAACTTGTTCAGCAAGTTTCATTCGTTCCCTTCTCATGTATGATGCAACATGATGAGGCTAGTGTAAGGAAGGTGTTTGGTTAAAAGTGGAAAGGAATACAGACTGTATGCGTGTGGATTAAAACATGACAATAACAACAACATTCTTTTTTCTGATTTTTAGCAGCCCAAGGTTTAATGGTTTGACCAAGAATTTCTCTCTAGTTTGTGAATGAAACAAAGAGGTATTGATGCCAAATGGAAGAGGAGATATCATGGAACAAGTTTGGGGTGAAAATTGAATTGAATTGAGGCTTGGAAATTGGTGAAAAGCAACTTGGAACATCAAGGTTTGGGACTGGTTTGTAGGCAAGACAGTTGGTCGGTTGACAAGGCAGCTTGGTGCATGGAATTTCAGTCTGAACACACTAAATTGAGACCACTATAACTCACTCATAGCTTGATCAATTCAAAATTTTCCCAACATCAATATTGAAGATGACACTACAAAGAACAACTTTGATGTTGAAAATTTTCTCATTTGGAGCTTTCTTCTTGGAGAAATTAGGCTTGACTTTTGGCACACCAACTGTTTGAGGAAATGATGTGCGCGTGACCTGAAAATTCTTGGTCATGACCTAGTTTTGGCCTACTTTCTTCCAACTTTGATCCATCATATCTCCCTCAATATTTATCCAATTGAGATGTTCTACACATGGATTTGAAGCTTAAAGCAAGACCTTTTGTTGTGGCCTGGTGGAATTTTCATTTGATGCTTCAATTTTAAATGGCCTTGGTTCAAACTCTGATGCAAAATGGCCAAAACTTACTATTTTTAGTAACCCTACTTCACCCAAAAATGGCAACTTTCCACATCTTGATTTTTTCATGATTCCTTTGGAGTTTCTTGATCAAATTTTGCACATTGGACACATATAACATGAATTTTATGAATTTGGCCTCAAAAAGTCAAGAGTTGACTTTTTCCTCTGATTATTTGACTTTGCCCCAAATTTCCTGATTTTTTATCTTTCTTCCAATTGAACCACTTCTAAAACCAATTGAGATGTAATTTTCCACACCCATACACTTAAGGACATATGGAATACCATGACATCAAGTTTTGACCAAAAAATCAGAGATACCCTGATTTAATTGGAAACCCTAATCTTGACCCCCTCTGGTTAGGAGGGAAAAATGCAGTCTTCAATTTCAAATTCCTCAGAGTATGTTGTGTATCCTCTTAAAGGATGATGATATACGCCATTTGAGGATGATTTTGGATCAATGAACTATCTCTTTTGAGGGTTTTCCTTCATTTTTTGAACCTCTTGCATAGTGAAAGATGTAATGCTTCAATCTCCCATTGTATCTCTTATCCTTGAGGTTGTGGATGATCAATTGAGATAGTATGAGACATGAAAGGCTTCTTGGCTTGCCTTGAGGCAACTTAACTGACCTTTTTGTGCTTTGAATGATCTCTTGATTGTCCATCTCCCACCTGATCACATGCCCTGATGGTAAGAAGGATGCCATGCTTCATTTTTCTATGTTAAATGCAATGCAATGCTAATGAGATGGATATGATATGATAAATGATAATGCCATGCTATGATGCCAAAAGGGGAGAGCAAATTTTGGGGTATTACAGCTGCCCCTATTCAAGCGCTGTAGACCTGAATGCCTGAAAGCAATTGCTTTCGGACTTTCAAGGTATATAGTGATTGAATACCAAATATAACCAAAAATTTGCTCTGGATGATGAAGAATAAAAGGGATATAAACCCAACGAGACTGCTGGATTGAATCTTCGATGAAACGTCGGAGAGATCTGTCTTTTGAACGACGCCAGACGACTACTGGCTTGCCACGCTGCTGGTGGACTTTAATAATGTCTTTTATGCAACTCCAGACGACTACTGGCCTGCCACACTACTGGTGGACTTTGATAACGTCTTTTGAACGACGCCAGACGACTACTGGCTTGCCACGCTACTGGTGGACTTTAATAATGTCTTTTATGCAATTCCAGACGACTACTGGCCTGCCACACTACTGGTGGACTTTGATAATGTCTTTTGAACGACGCCAGACGACTACTGGCTTGCCACGCTACTGGTGGACTTTAATAATGTCTTTTATGCAATTCCAGACGACTACTAGCCTGCCACGCTACTGGTGGACTTTGCAGCTTCGTGCCACCCGAAGACGGACTTTTGCCAATCCACTGTTGGACTTTTGGAATATGCCACCCTTAGATGGACCTTTCGCCAATCCACTGTTGGACTTTTACCACCCGAAGACGGACTTTTGCCAATCCACTGTTGGACTTTTAGCTGCTTTGCCACCCGAAGATGGACTTTTGCCAATCCACTGTTGGACTTTTAGAATATGCCACCCTTAGATGGACTTTTCGCCAATCCACTGTTGGACTTTTGCCACCCGAAGACGGACTTTTGCCAATCCACTGTTGGACTTTTGGAATATTCCAATAACGGATTGCACTTTGCATCCGTGTCAGATATCTCTGCCGGCTTTGCTGAGGAACAATGATCAATGACTTGACTTTAGAGGTTCCTGAGAGGATAGTATCTCTGTGGGAGAATAAATGAACAATCCGTCTGCTTCGAATTGTCAAGTTCGCCAAAAATAAATTGGACTTGAAGAATAATAAATCTACCAGGAATCACTTCATCGGCTGGGGGAATGAATTCTGGTCACAGTGATTCCGCTGGGGATGAGAATTTCTTTGCATGGCGTCTTGCTAGGGAGGAAGAGTCATAAAAACTCTGCTTAAGGATCTATCCAATCCAAGACCCTTTGTAGGGGTTATCAACCTTCTGACCCGGCTGGGGAAAGACTGTGCCATCCTTGTTGAGGAATAGATTCTGCCGATCTTATAAACCTCTGCGGGGAGAACAACAACTCAGCTGGGGAGTATTGCTGACAAGATTCGATGCTGACCTCTGTGGGGGATCATTACCAGAGACACAAACTTGCTGGGGACCAGGGCTACTTTGCCAGGGATATGCGAATCCTGGTTAGAACATTCCCCTGCAACTTGCTAGGAAAGAGTCCTTAGAGATCTGTTGGGGAAACCCAAAGCAAATCCACAGTAGTCTGCTGAAGAATATGACTGTCGAGCTTAGGATAAGCACCACAATGCACCCTGTTAGGCGAGCTTCCCTTTAGACAATTCCGTTAGGTATGACGAGTTTATAACAAACTCTGCTGGAGGAAACTGCTTTAAAACGTCTCGTGTTGGGGAATGCCTTTTGAGAGGATTTTACAGAAGACCAACTGTCCTCAAACTCTACTGGGGATGATCAACACTTCATGCTGGGGAAACAATCATGCCCCATGCTTGGACAAAACAACAATTCGTCCCCGAAGAGGATGTCATAAGAGGATTTTACAGAAGATTTAGCCTCTTCAAACTCTTGTGACTTCGCTGGGGATAATGACCATCAGTTTCGGTGTCGACGAGACCACTCTTTTGGGGAACCTGTGACCGTTATCGACACAGAAAAGCTTGTAGTTGTTGGAAGTACTGTATGAGAGAATCGACTTAATAAGATACAACGGTACCCAGTTGAACTTAATTCAATGATATCGAACCGTTACGAACGACCGTCGACCGAGCGATGAACGCAAACCTCCTTACCCGTAATTGCCCCAGTCCTTTGCGTGGGGTGATTTATTACTGGTCTTGTGCTTAACATCATCTGCACCTACTACCTGCAACAAAAGAATATGCACACATGCCCTGAATATTGCGTGGCTAGAATCCACCATCCGGGAATATTCAACATTCAAAGTAATTTCAAATGTGTTTTTTTTTTTTTTTTTGCGCATGTTATTGCAAGGCCGCCATGTTTTCAAATGCAATGTTTTATCAAAATTAGGACGTTTTTGCAAACAAAGCAATAAAACAAAAATAGGAGGCTTTTATTGAAATTCAATTTATTGACTGAGAGCCCAGAATAGGCAATTACATCCGGAAGCAATCCCTGGAAAGAGGTGATCGCTGAAAATTGAGAAAAGAAACTATCCTAATGGCAATGTGAAAACGGACTTCCACTGAGTTTCCATTCTGTTATGACCAGTATGTCTTCAAAACTCCCCGACCTTGCCTTCTGAGGAATGATCAGACCGATTCCTATCTTTCAGAATGTCAGTTGTTCAAACGATAATGGGGTACAGATAACTCAGACCGTAGTCATTCGCTTAAATCCCTCTTTTGTGTGGACCGCCCTTTCAGGTTTTCGATCCACCAGGATACCCTTTTTTGCCTAAGTTGCCCTTTCGGGTTTTCAACTTACCGGGTGTACAATTTTTTCAATTATATCCCTAATTTTTGCCCGAACCTTATTCTGTTTTTGGTTCGCCGGGATGCCCTTTTTTGCCTGGATTTTTTATTTTTATTATCCAGCGGGTCTATTCATGCGAAGTATTTTTTTACTACATCCGAGTTGACAGGGGATGAAAAGTCTTCGCCATCCATGGTTGTAAGCAATAAAGCTCCGCCCGAAAAGACCTTTTTAACCACGAATGGACCTTCATAGTTAGGAGTCTATTTGCCCCTGTGATCTGTATTGGGAGGAAGGATCCTTTTGAGTACCACATCTCCGACTTTATAAACCCGAGGACGCACCTTCTGGTCAAATGCCTGCTTCATTCTGCGCTGATATAGTTGCCCATGGCATACAGCCGCCAATCGCTTTTCCTCAATAAGGCTCAACTGATCAAATCTGGCTCGTACCCATTCAGCCTCATCTAGCTTAACATCCATCATGACTCTGAGGGACGGAATCTCCACTTCAACTGGTAGTACTGCCTCCATACCGTATACAAGTGAGAATGGGGTTGCCCCAGTGGACGTGCGTACCGACGTTCGATACCCATGCAAAGCAAATGGTAACATCTCATGCCAATCTTTGTGCGTGACAACCATCTTCTGCACAATCTTCTTGATATTTTTGTTGGCCGCTTCGACCGCGCCATTCATCTTTGGGCGGTACGGAGAAGAATTGTGATGTTCGATTTTGAAGTCCCGGCATAACTCAGCCATCATCTTATTATTCAAATTAGAACCATTATCAGTAATGATTCTTTCGGGAACTCCATATCGGCAAATGATATCCCGTTTTAAGAAACGAGCGACCACTTGTTTTGTAACATTGGCATAGGATGCGGCTTCAACCCATTTGGTGAAGTAATCAATTGCCACCAAGATGAAACGATGACCATTGGAAGCTATAGGCTCAATCTTTCCGATCATATCAATGCCCCACATGGCAAACGGCCAAGGCGACGACATGATACTCAACGGATTTGGAGGCACATGCACCTTATCTGCATAGATCTGGCATTTATGGCATTTGCGGGCATATTTGCAACAATCTGACTCCATAGTCAACCAATAATATCCCGATCTTAACAACTTTTTAGCCATTGCATGCCCTCCGGCATGGGTACCGAAAGAGCCTTCGTGCACTTCAATCATCAACAAGTCTGCTTCATGTCTATCCACACATCTAAGCAGGACTGTGTCAAAATTTCTTTTATACAGCATGCCATCTTTGTTCAAGAAGAAACTACCAGCTAACCTTCTCAACGTCTTCCTGTCTTTGGACGATGCCCCGGACGGGTACTCTTGACTTTTCAAGAAACACTTAATGTCATGAAACCATGGCTTGTCATCAGACATTGCATCGACCGCAAACACAAATGCTGGTCTGTCAAGGCGGGATACCTCAATCTTAGGTACATGGTTCCATCCTTGCACTTTGATCATGGAAGACAAAGTGGCCAAGGCATCAGCGAACCTATTCTCATCTCGAGGAATGTGGTACAGTTTCGCTGTTGTGAAAAACGTCAGCAATCTCCTTGTATAATCTCTATACGGCACTAGATTTGCTTGGTGCGTGTACCAACTCCCTTTCACTTGATTGATTACCAAAGCTGAATCACCGAATATATCAAGGGTTTTAATCCGTAGATTAACCGCCTCCTCGATCCCCATTATACAAGCTTCGTACTCTGCTTCATTGTTGGTGCATCCGAAAGTTATTCGTGCAGTGAAAGGCATATGAACACCTTCCGACGTGATAAGAACTGCTCCAACTCCGCACCCATTCATATTGACAGCCCCATCAAACATCAGACTCCATTTGGATTCAGGGTCTGGCCCCTCCTCCGGGAGTGGTTCCTCGCAGTCCTTAGCTTTGAGAAACATGATGTCCTCATCAGGGAAGTCAAACTTCATGGGTTGGTAATCATCAATCGGCTGTTGCGCAAGATAGTCGGACAAGATACTTCCTTTGATGGCCTTTTGTGAAGTGTACTGAATGTCATACTCTGTCAAGACCATTTGCCACCGTGCAACTCTGCCTGTCAATGCTGGTTTCTCGAAAATGTACTTGATAGGATCCATTTTTGAAATCAACAAGGTTGTGTGCCTAACCATATATTGCCTCAATCGTTTAGCGGCCCATGCAAGCGCACAGCATGTCTTTTCAAGCATTGAGTATCGGGACTCACAATCATTGAACTTTTTGCTCAGGTAGTAAATAGCATGCTCCTTCCTACCTGTCTCGTCATGTTGACCGAGAACACAACCCATGGAACCTTCAAGCACTGTCAGATACATTATCAGCGGTCTCCCTTCAACTGGAGGCATTAGAATCGGAGGTTCCTGCAAGTATTCTTTTATCTTATCGAATGCCAATTGGCAATCGTCATTCCACCTGACCGTTTGATCTTTCCTTAACAATTTAAATATTGGCTCACACGTGGCTGTTAGGTGAGATATGAACCTTGCAATGTAGTTCAATCTACCCAAGAAACCACGAACCTCTTTTTCTGTTCTCGGTTCAGGCATTTCTTGTATTGCTTTCACCTTGGCAGGATCAACCTCGATTCCTCTTTCGCTCACAATGAAACCGAGTAACTTTCCAGAACGTACCCCAAACGTGCACTTGTTTGGATTTAATCTCAGACGGAACTTTCTCAACCTTTCAAACAGCTTTTTCAGGTTAATCAGATGTTCCTCTTCTGTTCTCGACTTGGCAATCATATCATCTACATAACATTCGATCTCCTTATGAATCAAGTCATGAAACAATGTCACCATCGCCCGCTGGTACGTTGCCCCTGCGTTTTTCAACCCAAAAGGCATTACTTTATAACAATATGTACCCCACGGAGTAATGAACGTGGTCTTCTCCATATCTTCAGGTGCCATCTTGATCTGGTTGTACCCGGAGAAACCGTCCATAAATGAGAACACTGAAAACTGAGCTGTATTATCGACCAGCACATCAATATGAGGTAGTGGAAAATCATCTTTCGGGCTAGCTTTATTAAGATCTCGATAATCCACACACATTCTCACTTTTCCATCTTTCTTCGGTACTGGCACGATGTTGGCTACCCACGGAGGATACTTTGTCACAGCAAGAAACCCAGCATCCCACTGCTTCTGGACTTCCTCCTTAATCTTTAAAGCCATGTCGGGGTGAGTCCGACGAAGTTTCTGCTTGACTGGCGGACATTCTTCTCTTAATGGCAGCCTGTGCACGACAATATCCGTATCCAACCCCGGCATGTCTTGATACGACCAGGCGAAGATGTCAACATACTCGCGCAACATTTCCGTCAAAGTTTGCTTCACATCTGCTTGCAAGCTGGCACCAATCCTGATCTCTTTTTTGGCGTCCTTGGTACCAATATTGATGATGTCTACAGTCTCCTGATGAGGCTGGATGACCCTTTCCTCTTGTTTCAACAATCTGGCCAGTTCTTCAGGGAGTTCACAATCTTTCTCATCCCCTTCTTCGGCTTGATAAATCGGATTGTCAAAGTCATACATAGTCATATCAAAATCGTTATCAGTGGTATCCGGAGGATCAAGTCTGCATGAACGGGTTCATGCCTTATTTTAGAATTTATTTTTAAGCAAAACAAAAGAAAAGGAAACATTGCCATTTTATTTTTGTGCAAAAATAAAAACTGAAAGACAGAGAACAAAATTTGATTGCAAAACGTCCTTTATTAATGATTAAACATTGCAAATGCAACCATGGTGGCCCTACAAATGAATCTATACGCCTTGGGCAGAGCGCAAGATTTTGACATGCATTATGGTTAGAAAAAAAAAACAAAGAAAAATTACTCTGTTTGAAGAGTAACCCGGATGACTTCTTCAACGGACCAGTTTTGCACTTGTTGTCCCGGAGCATGAGGGCGTACCCAGTTGTCCAGGTCACAATTACTGTCAACACTATCCTCTGTGGCTGCACAAGACTGGTCCGTGTAGATAATTCCCCCACTATTGAAAGTAATGGGTCCCCTGCTCCCCGCATCTGAAGTTGTAGGGGGATGATAACCAATACCAAATTTGTCTTCCTTCATTGGGGTCTCTATCAGCCTGCCCCAACCTTGGGCGTTGCCTGCCCTGACGACTTCGACAGCTTGTTTGTAAGATGAAATGGAGGTACCGGCCCCAACTGGTACAGAAGAAGACTCAGGTGCATCGTCAATATTGACTGCTTCGAATGATTGGCACAACATCTCATGAATTTCCCCATCCATCTCAATGTACTTGAACGTGGACAAGTGACTCACAAAGATGTCTTCTTCCCCACACACCGTCACAACCTTCCCTTCAAACTCATACTTTAGCTTTTGATGTAGAGTAGAAGTAACAGCCCCGGCTCCGTGAATCCAAGGGCGTCCCAATAGGCAGCTATATGCAGGTTGTATGTCCATTACATGGAACGTGGATTTGAATACCTGTGGTCCAATTTGTACGGGCAATTCCACCTCACCAAACACAGATCGTCTAGTTCCATCGAATGCTCTGACCACCAATTCACTAGGCCTTAAGATCAAACCATCAACTTCCAGCTTCATTAATGCCTTCTTGGGCAAGACATTGAGTGATGAACCAGTGTCTACCAGTACATGAGATAACACTGCGCCCTTACACTCCATCGTGATATGCAAAGCCTTATTGTGGTTCCTTCCTTCAACAGTCAAATCTCTACTTGTAAAGCCCAAGCCATGGCTAACATTAACATTGGAGATTACGCCCTCGAGCTGATTAACAGTAATTTCTTGTGGCACGTACGCACTCTTCAACACTTTCAACAACGCCTGCCGATGCGCATCAGAGCACATCAATAGTGACGAGATTGAAATCTTTGAAGGGGTCTGATTCAGTTGGTCCACAATCTTATAATCGCTTTTCTTGATTATCTTCATAAATTCTTCCATTTCCTTATCAAAAGTAATCTTTGTCTCTGCTTCAGGTGTAGGCGCATTTTCAACCACCTGTTTACCTTTAGCCTTTGCTGCGGCTTCTGCCTCTTTATCACTTCTCAAGGTTTGGGGAGCGAACAACCTTCCACTCCTTGTAAAGCCCCCTACACCCCCTACGTTATCAATATTTGGGCTGACTGACGACTCAACTTCCTGCTTTTTACCTTCGTAATATACATCTGCCCCATAGTGCCATGGGATAGCCTTCGTAGACGTGAACGGAATTGGTCCTGGCACCGTGATAGTGACAGGACTGGGCCCTTCTGGCGCAACACTCGCCACGGGAACTGCATTGACCGACATTTGAATCTCAGCGGGAGTGTAATAGATGGTCACGGTTGATATCTCATCAGTGTCTTTCACGACTCTGTCGAACTGTAGACGTCCTTCATCGATCAGATTCTGTAAACCCATCTTCAACTTATCACAGCCGTTCTCCTGATTCATACACTCAGAGCAATCTTGATTACAGCCCGGGAACACCTGTCCCTTCAATAAACGATCTTTTACAACCAACAAAGAAGTTTTCACTTGATGGGTATCTGTCACCAGATTCAATCTCCTCCCATCTTCAATAGCATACACATTTGCTGCACTATGATCAGGCATGGGATGCTGAGTAATATTAGGAGCGGGAGAGAAATTGATGGCTTTAGCATCAATCAAATCTTGTACTTTATGATGGAAAGCCCAGCATTTTTCAATGGAGTGTCCCTGAGCACCTGAGTGGAACTCACAACGAGCATTAGCATCGAAGTTAGGTGGCAGGTTTCCAGCAACCGGAGCTTTCATAGTACGGAGTTCTACCAACTTTAACTCGAGTAGTCGGGGCAACAGCGCGGCATAAGTCATAGGGAGAGGATCCATCTTATGATCCCTCTGCCTAGACCTTTGCTGGAAAAAAGGTTGTTGCTGTTGAACTTGTTGTTGGGGTTGTTGTTTCTGAACAGACGGTGTGGGGATTGTTACAGCATCTACCTGATAATAAGCTTGAGAACGCCCTTTGCCTCGTCCTCTAAACACAGCATTCGTATCACCTTCTCTTCTTTTCTGGTTACTAGCAAATGGTTTCTTCGTCCCCGAAGAGCCAGCCCCACTCACATCCTGGATCTTTCCAAGCTTTAACAGACTTTCTATTCTTTCTCCCGCAATCACAATATCAGCAAATCCAGTTGACGGACAAGCAGCTAATCTATCAAGATAGGCCCCTTGCAAGGTGCCCATGAACATATCTGCCATTTCTCTGTCTGACAAGGGAGGTTGAACCTGGGCAGCCATTTCCCTCCACCTCTGTGCATATTCTTTGAAACTCTCCTTGGCATTTTGTGACAACCCCTGCAATTGAGTGCGGTTGGGCGCCATGTCAATATTATATTGGTATTGCTTCAGGAACGCTTCTGCCAGATCTTTCCAATTCTTCACAGCAGCTCTATTCAACTTCATATACCAGGTCAAGGACGCCCCAGCCAGACTGTCCTGAAAATAGTGCGTCCATAGCTTCTCGTCATCCGTATGGGCTGAAATCTTCCCAAAGTAAGCTTGAAGATGCGTTTGGGGACACGCATTGCCGTGATACTTATCAAAAGTAGGAGGTTTGAATTTAGGGGGAATTCTGACTCCTGAGACCAGCCCCAAGCTGGTAACATCAATACCCATAGAGTTCTTGCATTCTATGGCCCTGATCTTTTCTGCTAACTCCTCATACCTTCGATCACCTTGATTACCCACATCAGCATCTAGTAGAGTAAATTGGTCTTCCAGAGTATCTTCAAGAGTAACACCAGCATGCCTACCATTTCCATTACCCCGATTGTTACCACCAGGAGGAGGGTTGCCACCGGGAGGAGGGATGCCATGTCCCTGTGAATTGTCATGCTGATCACCTTCGGGCCCATTGTCTGGACGCTCGACCAGAAGCCTCAATCTCTCCTGATTTTGCGCCATGCCAGTCATGAGGGTCATGAACTGGTCCATACGCGCCCTCATTTCGGCCAAATCACTTTGCACTTGATCCATGATTCTTACTTGATTTCTTCGCGTCGAATATCGGTGAATATGACTCTCCGCTATACTGCCTGAAACCAAATAAAGGTTAGAGTCCCTGCAACGAGTACCTGAAAAGCAAGTAACATAAATGCAGAATGTTATGCAATGCCATGCAATGTTATGCTTATCATTTCCAAAGTGCTTTACACCCTGATTCCAATCCAACCACAGAAATCTGAAGACCAGAAATCGTGATATAAAGAGACGTGTCGTGGTCATGTGCTTATGTGGAACTATCTGATAAGGAATAATTCTGAATAAAACTGCTCATACTCATTCAACGAAGTATTCAAGTACATTTAAGAAAGGTTCAACCGCAAATGCGACACAAGGAAAAAATGGATCCATCAACAAGCCTGATGGTAACCATTAACAACAAAATACAGGGAAAAGAACATCAGTCTGACAATTCCACATCCTTCAGCTTATCACTTGAGTATTTGATCTCCTCAAAAAGTATACGGGTACGCTGGTGATTCGGCTTTTCAATCATTTCTTTGATCAAGACATCCCTTTTCTCAAGAGCTTCAGTTAAAGAACCCATATGCAGCATAAGAGCTTCGTCATCATGCATTCCTTTGTGTCTCTTTACGCCAGCTTGCGTCTTGAGTATCTCTCTTTCTATCATGGCTTCTTCAAGCTCTTTCTTGGTATTCTTCAGCTGGCTTCTAGCTTCTTCTAACTGTTCTTGACTTTTACCAAGACTTTCCCGATACTTTCTCCTCTGCTCATGTGCCTTTTTAAGCTCCTCGTCTTTAGTCTTCGACTGATCCTTTAACTCGGCATTTTCAATTCTGACTTCATCCCAAGCTTGACGAAGTTGAGCTAATGAATCCTTGCTTCGGGCTAAAGCCTGTTTTGTAATCTTGTGAGCCTGACTAGTGTCATCTGCTCCCAAAGTAAGTTTCCGAAAGTACCGAGCTCTGTCATCAAAATCTTCCTCTTTGTCAGCCAAGGTTTTTTCCGCTTTCAAGGCTCTCTTTTCCAACTCTTTGTTGTCAGCTAGAGCTTTCTGAAGACATCTGCTTATTCCAGAATTTTCTATCTGCAGTTCTCTGACCATTTTCTTCCACTTCTCACATTCTTCAATAGCCACCATAGTGGGTTGTTCTGGCTGTACTGAACATAAAAGAGGTCCCCTTGAAAAGGGTAAAAGCAATTCCTTTACTTTCGTCTCAATCCACCTGTCATATTCAGGATAAGACCTACAATCTCCTTTCCCGAAAACTGCTTTTCCAATTTTGTGCTTATCTTTCCAAGCATTCACTACTTCTACCACCTTCGCATCTTTAGTTCCTGTAAAGAATAAAGATTCTTCCACATCTTGCTATGTAGGAGGATTCTTGGAAGCATACCCAAACTGTCGGATGGCCAAAACTGGATTATAATTGATCCCTCCTTTTCTGCCAATCAAAGGTACATTTGGAAAATTTCCGCATCTTGCGACAAGCTCTATTCTCAGCAACCGGTGGTCAAACCATACAATGTTATCAGCCGTTAAACCCATCAATCGTTTAGACCATTTCGCCACATCTTTGGTTTCCACAAAGGCACCTGTCTGAGGCAAATGTTTGAAAAACCAATGACTCAGCAGTGGAGTACAACAACTAACAGATCCTCCCCTCCTTTTCTCATTCTTATAGTGCACGGAATGATAAAAATCTCCTAACAAAGTAGGGACTGGATTTTTAAGAACGAAAACTCTTGTCGCTTGCATATCCACAAAGTCTTGCTGATTGGGAAAGAGAACTAGGCCGTATATGCAGAGAGCCAGAATGGAATTGTAAACCGTCCAATTTTTAGCACTAGCAGCCTCTTGGGCTTGTCCAGACAGAAATTCTAAATGAAATCCGCTAACTCCATTTTTACTGCTCACACCACTCTTTACCACTGCCTGATCCATTTGTAAAGCAGCAGCAATTTCTTTTACGCTGGGAGAACTACCAGAGAAGAATGGTATTGCCGACGTGATCGGAATTCCCAAAATAAATGAGAATTCTTCCAGTGTTGGCATCAAAATGTAATCTGAAAAAAGAAAGCACCTTAACGAAGGCTCGTAGAACTGCAGTAGAGTGTGCAAAGCATCATGCTCATACTTGGTGATTGTACGGACCATCCCAACCAAATTCCCGTAGCTCTTCTGAAACCTATCAAGAATACCCGGACCAGCCATATCTATAACATTGAGCAATGAATCCAAAACAGGATTTGGAAACTTGTAAGACACATTGTTCTTTCTCTCGGCAACGATCTCTGTTGAACCCATGGATTGGAATCAGAAATGTATTATGCACCTGAAAATGACAAACATAACTGTTATGATATGATAATGCAATGCAAAAGGGCATGTGATCAGGTAATCAAGTGTCGGTGTCTGTATTGAACTGTGTGCACTGTGTCTCTGTACTGAATCTGGCAATATCTGAGATGAACACTCAAATCACTATCATAGGATACAATGTCTGAAATCCTCATAGAATCACAAGTAAGGTAGGTAGGAGGCTGGGTTTCTTGCAAACCTGTAAACATCCCGCCCATGCTCACATGTGGTTCTTAGAAAATAAGGCTTGTCAGCTTCGGAGGTTTGAGAAGCAATAGCACATTCAGCCCGTAGGATACAATGCTATGCCAATCAAAGAGGTCGTCCACTGACTCCCCTTAGAAAATAAAAGTCATCCTATGCAAGTTCCAAAGTGGGCCCTCGGGTGCGAATGGGTTTGCCACAGAATGTGGTCTGCCATTGTCACCGCTAAAGAAGGATGTTTCCACTAAGGTCCTCATGATCGGTCACTAGAGTCGACAGCTCTCTAGATCTACATCCTGGGATACGCAAGATGCGCATGCCACGACGTGTCCCAAGATAGCCTCGTCTATCTGTGAATTTCGTGAACACCCAACGCACTCCAAACGGCACGTAGGTCCCACTACTCTCCACTCTAATTCTAAGTGTATACTCAAGCCTGTGTAATGGGCTTATCTCTCAGAAATCCCATCCCGCCAAACAGACAAAGCAGTGCAACACAATATAATATATGATATGTAATGCTATAGTGCAGTAAATACAGTAAAATAAATAAACAGCAACATATAGCACAACAGTAAACACCCAATGAAAGAAAAGCAAACAAACGCTAGGAGTGACTCGCTTAAGGATGGACCAACAATAGGTCAATCAGTCCCCAGCAGAGTCGCCAGCTGTCGCTCCCGGGATTTTCATCCTAGTACAAACGCGAAAGTGGCACCGAACAGAGTCGCCAGCAATGTGTATTTATCCCAAGAGAGGGAAAGGAAACACCGCATAAACCTGAAGGAAAGGATAGAGCATGGTCTTACGACCAAAATAAATGGGTTCGGGAGTCGGTTACGCGAGAGGAAGGTATTAGCACCCCCTCACGTCCATCGTACCCGATGGGATCCACGCTTGCTTGCTCGATCAAAGGGTGTAAGAAAAGAATACTGAGAAAGAAACTGAAAAAGGAATGGAAAAGGAAAGGAGAGAGAAAGAGAAACAAATGTAGGGAAAATAAAAGAAGTGCTCGCATGGGCCCTACCCCACTGCCTACGTATCTCATCGGGAGCATGAGAATCAGAGCGACGTAGTTCCCCTCACTAGGGATGGATTGTTTGTGTTTTTTAGAGAACGGCTTACGTTCTAGCTCAGGTGTTGCAGGTTCGCTGGTCCGAGTGCGTTACCATCTTGCAAGAGAACGAGTAGAAGCGCGTTCGTACGCTAAGAGTGAATGAGGTGAGAAAAGAATTCCCGAAGGAAAGACGTTATTGTTTGTTTTTTGTCTTTTAGAAGGAAGTGTTTTGGATTTGTTTGCATATGACAGTGTATCTGGATCTTAGTCATTGGAATGTGTATATTCTCACATTCCAAGATGGAATGGGTAAGAAAACACACTAAGAGTGAAGAAGACCCCCAAGCTTAGTTCCAATTATCAAGGTTCAAACACACTAGCATACTTGTATTTATTAAGTGTTTTTGTTGATTAAGAAATGAAGAAGTGTTTTTTATTTATTCCTTCAACAAGCATTGCATTTAAGTCCCTCACACAAGATCAAATGTTTAACACATTGACCCAAGATGGGCTATATGCTACACATTCTAAGATTACAAGAGAAGACCCCTTATAATCTTTTCTTTATATGAAAGGCCTAAATGCAATAAATGCCTACCTTTATTATATGTTTTGAATTTTCCTTTAAGAGATGAGAAGAGAGACTCAAGAGAGGATAAAGGTAAAAATCTATATGGACTAAGACTCAATCCTAATTGATTAGTTAAGGGAGTGATCCTAAGGTTTGTGAGGTTTAAACCTAAAGTCTAAAGAAAGAATGAATTAAACAATTCACTTCTAAAGTAGAAGATGAATTGTAATTCACAAAAGGGAAAGTGATGAGTTATTAAAAGAAAGCACATAAGTGCTTAACAAAACACAAAATGGAATTGTAAAAGAGATGAAAGGAAAGAAATTTGGAGGTGGATTCCTTATCCACACACAATTGCAACTTACCAAAGCCCCTACATGGTTAGTAAACATGTATAAGAAGCATAAGAAGTAAAAGAACATGTAATGCATCATAAAACACAAAAGAATTAAATGAGAAATCAAATCCTAGAACCACAACCAGAATGTACATCATATGGAAAACAAAAGGTTTTTATCATGCAAGTCCAAGTGGATAGACAACAAACATCATCCATGGCATTAGAACATGCCACCATAAGAAAAGGGAGAATGAAAGATGAAGGGAAAAAGAAGAAATGTGCATAAATGGAACATGTAATCCATGGATCAGAAATGAAATGAAATGAAAAAAGATTCACAAACCTCTCACAAGTATTCATGAAGCACATCAAGACATTTAAGAAGTGATAGAAGAAGTAGAATTGAAATGGAAGTTCCAAACAAAACACAAGTGCAAACACAACATGTTAAAGGTGCACAAGGTTCAAATGATAATCAACAAGCAAAGATGACATATAATGTGTACCAATGACCTATAATGTCAAGATTGTAACTCACCCAATAGGCAAATTATCATGCAAGTATACACAAAAGAAAACATGTCAACATGCACAAAAGATTACAATGATATGACATGTTATAATGCTTTAAATGAAATGCATCAAACAAAAATCAAATGGCCTCATGAAAATTATGAAAACATGGTATTGAAGTTCACCAATCAGAGATGAATCACATATCAAAGTAGCATGCAAGGAACCAAGGCAAAATGAGGTCAAACAATGCACTTAGGTCAAATAGACATATCATACAAAGTAGCACAAAAATAAAAACACCAAACATGCCATAAACTAACCTAAAAAATCAAATAAAAATCACTTAACATACCTCAAGATGATAATGTCTCAATTCAAAAAGAAGAGCATCAAAACAATTTTTAATGATCAAGAACAAAATTAAACAAGATCATGTACCATATTAAGAATGCACATCAAAGAAATTCAAAGAAAAATATAGAACAGGGGTAAAAAGGTCATAAAATCAGAAAATAAAATCATCAAAAATTTTATAAATGTTTTAATGATACTTATGAATTTTTGTGGAATTTTCTAATGTCATTTGATATTTCTAAAAATTGAAAAGCAAACGTGTATGGAAAATAAAAAAAAATAAAATGAAATGCAAAGGGAAGGGGAGGTGTGAACATAGCAATCATGCAGTTCAAATTAAATTGGGCCTTAAACAAGGGGGTGGGGATAGCAATCTGATTAGGTCCATTTGTGCGCAATCCATATCAATTATCATGCACCCTCAGTCAAACACAAGTCAAGCAATTATCACCCTTGGATCAGGTCAAGTCAACAAGCAAGTCAAAGTAGTCCAAATCAACGCACGCACATGAGTGAGCACACTCCATACCATACACTACACCACACAGTGATTAAATGAATTCAGAAATGATGCACATGACATGCACATGCGTTTTAATGTGCTGGCAAGCTTTCCACCCTTGGATCAACAAAATCGCACGGCTGACATTCAAACTGCAAGAAACCCTAACATAAAGACCACCGGCCGGAGAGGGACCTCCGGTCACCTTCTCCGGCCACTCACCACCATCTGCAATCTTCAAACGTCACCAAAATGCACAAAATGTGTACCAATCGAAAGCTAAGCTTATGCACATCATGAATATGCTCATAAAAATCACAAAACACACACACATAGCAAGAACAGAGGAGATCAAATCATGCCCTAGGCTTTGAAACTATGCCTCTAAGAGGCCTATCAACTAGCCGGATTCAACATAGCTTCTAAGAAGCTCAAACCAATAGAAAACAAGTGAAATTTCAGAAAACGAAGGTTGGAGAAGAAACCTGAATTTGAAGTTCTTCAAAGTAACAGAAGACCTGAGATGATCCTCCTATGCTCTTGAGCTTGAGTGGAGCAAAATAAATGCCACTGAACTTGAGATCTTGAAGAAAACCACAACGAAAACTCAACTGAACTAAGCTGCCATTGATGAACTGAACTTCTTCTCTCTTGTTCTTGATCAGAAGTGAAACCTTGATGAGGATGAAGATGAAATGTGAATGGAAGATGGTGAAAATCGTGTGAAATCAGAGAGAAAGTAGAGAGAATGTGAGAGAGAGTTTGAAGTGTTTTGAGAGAATGTGGTAGAAAATGAAGTTGTGAGGTGAGATTTGGTTTTATAGTGTGAGTTAACCAAGGTTAAACTGAGTGAGGTTAACTGAGTCACATTGGTTTGAGTGAGTCATCCCTAACTAACTGAGTCAAGTTAGTTAGGGAGAGCAATGATATGGTGGTGGCAGCACATGACAAACTATGGTGGTGATAAAAGTAACATTGCAATATCACGGCCATGTAGTATAAACTTGTTCAGCAAGTTTCATTCGTTCCCTTCTCATGTATGATGCAACATGATGAGGCTAGTGTAAGGAAGGTGTTTGGTTAAAAGTGGAAAGGAATACAGACTGTATGCGTGTGGATTAAAACATGACAATAACAACAACATTCTTTTTTCTGATTTTTAGCAGCCCAAGGTTTAATGGTTTGACCAAGAATTTCTCTCTAGTTTGTGAATGAAACAAAGAGGTATTGATGCCAAATGGAAGAGGAGATATCATGGAACAAGTTTGGGGTGAAAATTGAATTGAATTGAGGCTTGGAAATTGGTGAAAAGCAACTTGGAACATCAAGGTTTGGGACTGGTTTGTAGGCAAGACAGTTGGTCGGTTGACAAGGCAGCTTGGTGCATGGAATTTCAGTCTGAACACACTAAATTGAGACCACTATAACTCACTCATAGCTTGATCAATTCAAAATTTTCCCAACATCAATATTGAAGATGACACTACAAAGAACAACTTTGATGTTGAAAATTTTCTCATTTGGAGCTTTCTTCTTGGAGAAATTAGGCTTGACATTTGGCACACCAACTGTTTGAGGAAATGATGTGCGCGTGACCTGAAAATTCTTGGTCATGACCTAGTTTTGGCCTACTTTCTTCCAACTTTGATCCATCATATCTCCCTCAATATTTATCCAATTGAGATGTTCTACACATGGATTTGAAGCTTAAAGCAAGACCTTTTGTTGTGTCCTGGTGGAATTTTCATTTGATGCTTCAATTTTAAATGGCCTTGGTTCAAACTCTGATGCAAAATGGCCAAAACTTACTATTTTTAGTAACCCTACTTCACCCAAAAATGGCAACTTTCCACATCTTGATTTTTTCATGATTCCTTTGGAGTTTCTTGATCAAATTTTGCACATTGGACACATATAACATGAATTTTATGAATTTGGCCTCAAAAAGTCAAGAGTTGACTTTTTCCTCTGATTATTTGACTTTGCCCCAAATTTCTTGATTTTTTATCTTTCTTCCAATTGAACCACTTCTAAAACCAATTGAGATGTAATTTTCCACACCCATACACTCAAGGACATATGGAATACCATGACATCAAGTTTTGACCAAAAAATCAGAGATACCCTGATTTAATTGGAAATCCTAATCTTGACCCCCTCTGGTTAGGAGGGAAAAGTGCAGTCTTCAATTTCAAATTCCTCAGAGTATGTTGTGTATCCTCTTAAAGGATGATGATATACGCCATTTGAGGATGATTTTGGATCAATGAGCTATCTCTTTTGAGGGTTTTCCTTCATTTTTTGAACCTCTTGCATAGTGAAAGATGTAATGCTTCAATCTCCCATTGTATCTCTTATCCTTGAGGTTGTGGATGATCAATTGAGATAGTATGAGACATGAAAGGCTTCTTGGCTTGCCTTGAGGCAACTTAACTGACCTTTTTGTGCTTTGAATGATCTCTTGATTGTCCATCTCCCACCTGATCACATGCCCTGATGGTAAGAAGGATGCCATGCTTCATTTTTCTATGTTAAATGCAATGCAATGCTAATGAGATGGATATGATATGATAAATGATAATGCCATGCTATGATGCCAAAAGGGGAGAGCAAATTTTGGGGTATTACACCTTTAATCAACGATCCGCACTAGTAGTGTCTGACCCTGCCAATGCAAACACCTTTCCGCTCGTTTGAGCTTGTTTCAGCTTAGCACACTTGTGACTAAGGTGTCCCGTTTCTCCACAATTATAACACTTCACCGTAGTCCTTCTACAGTCCATAGCAGAATGCCCCGTACCTCCACAATTAGAACACTTCAATGCAGTATTCCTGCACTCCACGGATTTATGTCCGACTTCACCACAGTCATAACACTTAATGGAACCGGAACCTCCTCCGCCAACTTTCCTATCAAAGTTTCCCTTATGCTTGCCCTTATCAGCGGGTGCCACATAAGGTCCACTCCTCGCTTGTTGCTTACTCTTACTCTCATTCACACTCTTGTAATATGTAGAACGAGCCTTGCTATCTTCCTCGAAGATTCTGCAACATTCAGTCAAATCAGAAAACGTTCTAATCCTCTGATATCCCACAGCTTGCTTAATCTCAGGACGCAAACCATTCTCATACTTAATGCACTTTGAGAACTCAGCAGTAACGGCAGCATAATGAGGATAAAACTGAACCAACTCAACAAATCTAGCAGTATATTCCACCACGGACATACTACCTTGTTTCAATTCCAGAAATTCAATCTCTTTCTTTCCTTTAACACTCTCCGGGTAATACTTCACCAAAAACTCAGTACGAAACAATTCCCAAGTTATCTCCTCATGATCCACTTCAAGAATTTAACGCCTATCGACCCACCAATCGTCGGCTTCTTCCTTCAGCATGTGAGATCCAAGCCTCACCTTATTCTCTTCAGTACAATCCATAACCCTGAAAATTCTTTCAATTTCTTTCAACCAGAGTTGAGCACCATCGGGATCGAATCTTCCTTTGAAGACCGGTGGTTGATTCTTTCTGAACTCATCGTTCGCATTCACATTCGGTGCACTCTGCACCGCCCTAGCCATTGCTTCCATAGCAGCAGCCATAGCAACATCATTTCTACCAGCCATATTCTGATGGTTTCCAAAAACAACAACAAGGTAAACCACAGTTTAACCAACACAACCACAAGACAAACACAACAGACTCAACACTGGCTCTGATACCACTTAATGTAACACCCCTTTCTATACCTCCAAATAATCAATTAAATCATTTAGGCACGTATTGAAAATTTTATCATAGTATAATTGCAACCACGGCATAAAAGGAGAATGTCACATTATACATGAAATTAAAAACATGCAACACCTGCTCACACGATATGCAACAGTGGGGTAACTAATCAACTAAGGATCTGAGTCCTTTCACCCATATCTCAAATGTTTAGAATAAAAGCGGAACATCTAAACACTGATAAACATCAAACATATATATAAATCATATATAGATATATTCATATACTAAACAGTATAGTTCATCAACATCGGTCACGTTATATACACAAAATCTTCAGCCAGATACATAAGCAAATGCATCACCAAAAAGGAAAACAAAAGCATCCTAGCTACCCGACGCTACATATCAGAGCCAGACGACCAAAAAGAAATGAAGACACGCTTCACCAAAGACCACCAGCATACCTAATCTGCAATGCCTCATAGAGCATTATAAAACAGCAGAAGGGTGAGAAATATTATCATAATAACTTTGCATATAATTATATATCTCAACATATAATACACATATATCACATTCTCACCACAACTCATCACTATGCATGTATATATGCATATAACACCAAGCATATACCATAAATCAAATACACGGCATAACAATCCGTAATTAACGCATCTATCACCTAGGCATATCCATTCATGCTCAAATACATGTATCACCAATACATATCAATTCATCACCATTTATCCAACATAAACACCATACAGGTTTATTCACCAATGTATCATTACAAAGATATAATTATAATTTTTTCACATAGACATACATATTATGCTTATCCAACAATGCACACCTGTACAATTCTATTCATTCCACTTCACGTATACATATATATGTTCATTCATCAAAGCACAAATACAATGATGACAAATGCAATTCATAGAGACCGACTCACGACTCTATGCAGATGCAATGCGGTACCGACTCATTATCTCAAGTTCAATTGAAGAACTTGTTGGAACCTTCGCTCACACCGTAACAAGGCACACGAAGTTCACCCATTGCTCACACCGAAAAAAGGCACACAATGTTTCTAGATTGCTCACACCGTAAGAAGGCACACAATCCAATTGCTCACACCGTAAACAGGCACACAATCGTTCGTAATCATCGCTCACACCGTAAAAAGGCACACAATGTTTATGGATTGCTCATACCGTAAGAAGGCACACAATCCGATTGCTCACACCGTAAACAGGCACACAATCACATTTAACATGCATTATCACTTAATTCAAACAATGCATACATTCACTAAAGATCCACCATTCACAAAGCATTCTCAAATCAAGGGTTCACTCTACAAACATATCCACAACACATTCATATCATTCATAATTAACATACTTAACATTTTCTAAAAAATCACTATTCACAAACAGTCGGAAAAGTCGGCCAAAAGTCGGCTAAAAATATAATTTCTTATCACCATCAAATAGTACATATCAATACCTTCAATTCGATATAAAGAACTCTCAAATCCAATAAACAACGAACAAGTTATGGATATTTCAAAATAACGCAAAAAAACATAAACCGGAGGATCGACACGACGATACGGTTTGAAAATACTGTTCTAATTGGACCAGGTTCAGACCTCCAAACCATTTTTCCTAGAAAGAACATCTCGTTAGATTCCCAACACTTCGAACGGGGTTCAAAACCGACTTACGGTTCAAGAGATATGAATTTCCGAAGTTTCCTCGACAAACCAGAATTTTATGGTTCAGCACAGTATGTATCAATACATAGGCTTATGTATCGATACAAAAAGGCCACATGTATCGATACATAGCACGCATGTGTCGACACATGATGTAGTGAAAATGCTGTTTTCTCCAATTTCTACAGTATGTATCGATACATAAGGGTTATGTATCGATACATAAACCATTTCGTATCGATACATAGCTGTTATGTATCGATTCATAACTCTGTTTTTCTCAAAAACCAGATTTCTCAAATTACACTTTTGCTGTCCTTTTCCCGAATGCCCGAAAACTCGACTAAATCGAACATTTTCACCGAAACAAACATATACGCGCAACCACCAAATACATAAGAACAATTTAGAACACATAAACGCAATTTCTACGACGTTCGATTTTTCGATTAAATTTCAACCTTTCAAAAACCAGAATTTTCGAACATCACCAAATCGAATAAAAAGCATGCTATACGACGACCTAACCTTCCTCGATACAACTACGTAATTTATTTCGAATTCTAACCGTGAAAACATCGGTTTCTATCGATTTCCTACAATTCGACCTAAACGGAAACAACAACGGAAACATACCGAAAACTAACCGAAACATAACCAAACTTCATGAAACTTTAAACAGCAGCTCACATACATATAACCAACCAACACGTGTATTTATACGACTTTTCGACCGTAGAAACATCGGTTTCTATCGATTTCTCCCAATACGGCATAAACGGAAACATATGGAAAACAACCAAAACATCCACACAAAACACATACATAATCATACACAAGGTTAGGATAACAATATTTCACACCCTTACCCGATTAAACCGATTCCTAGAAGTTGTTTTCTTTGATTCCTAGCTTTCCTCTTTTTCTTCTTCTCTTTCTCTTCTTTCTCTTCTATTTCCTTTCATTTCTCTTACTATCTCATTCTATATATAGTTTTCTCTCTTTTTCTTTCTTTTCTAATTCTATCCCTTCTATTTCTTTTCTCACAAACACAAAAATATTTACTTAACATAAATATCTCAAAATATCTATTATATCATTAATTAAATACTATCTAATGTGAAAAGTCTAAAATACCCTCTATTCTAATTTTCCCCGCAAACTCTCAAAAACGGTAAAAATGCTTAATATGAAAACATAACATATTAAAACACCAATTTCACAAATAACATAATCATTGTCAAATTAAAGTAAAATACTCCACAAAATAATATAATTAACACCCAAAAAATAGAGATAATTAAAATCAGGTCGTTACAGGAGGCACTCCAACATTTTAAGTATTTACTATTTTGTTTATTTTATTTTCTGTGTTGTGGATTTAATTGGGCAAAAAATTTGGGACAACTCCATCTGAAACCAACCTTGATTGGCTATGTTTCATTGAGCACGCTTCTGAGGCCGCTTAGCATGGTCACGTGAACTTGCCCAGTCAAGTGTGGGCTTGAGTGGGAATTAAGTGGGCCTTTGGGTTAGATAGTTTAAAAAGCGTGCAGGGTCTCAGAAACCCTCACTTTCCCACTTAGCTTTGTTCCACTCTTGGCATTCCAGCTTCTCTCGCTCAAGTTCTCTCTTGCTCTTCAAGTGAAAAATCCTTTTTCTCATCTCATCTCCCATTTCCAGGTTTGCAACAACTCTTTATTTTTCTTTAATATAGAAGGTATGATGTTAGGGTTTTGGATTTAAATAAGTTGAAATTGATTGTTAGGGTTAGAGGGAAATGATTATGTGGAAGTGATTCTGAACCCTTTTTGATTATCTGTTAGGGTTGTGATTAAGATTTGATTTTGCATGCTGAGAACACCTTGTTTTTGTGTTATTCTTTTAATGCATGTTAATAGGGTTTGGCTTGGGTTTTATTTTGATGTTGGATTGACAGATTGCCCATGGAGGCAGAGGAATTTTTGAGTGTTTTCGCAGGCACGTTGAGCAGGCTCTGACCGCGCTAAGCGCGCCCCTCTTGCCTTGTTCTGGTTGTTTCATTTTTTCTGTTGTTTTTTATGTAAATGGGTGAAATGTTGTTGTTTGGTGATTTTTAGGTTAAATAATTGAGGTTGGGGCAGATTATGCTTGCATGCCTGACCACGCTAAGCGCGCCCCCTAGGACCAAATTCCTTGATTTTTAATTTTTGTCGACTGTTTGACTGTTTTGTGTTGACCTCGGGTTTCTTATGATTTTTCTTGAATTTCCTGGCTGGTGGTTTAACCTGTTTGGTGTTGTTTTGGTCTATTTTTCTTTGATTGCAGATGGCAAACGAGGCTGATTTAGCAATGGACAATCATCACAACAGTGACAGCCGCCGGAGGAATTTGATGCTCACAGATTTTTAGGGGCTGAACAGCATGGATTAACCTGCAAGGGGAGTTTCGCAGAGAAGTATTTTGACAGAGCGCATTTTCACCTAGAGAAGTATTTTCAGAGTTCACCCGGAGAAGTATTTTGACAGAGCGCATTTTCAGGATTAACCTGCAAGGGGAGTTTCGTGGCTATCAAAATATCATTGAGTCGCATGGATGATAGGCTCTCTTAACCCCATCGACCTTGCTCAGCTACGATATTGTGCGTGAGTTCTATGCGAACTCCATTCCGGCAAAGGGATAAATGTATACTTTCAGGACTTATGTCAGAGTGAGACAGGTGTCATTCTTGAGAGATGCGATTAATGAATATTTGGGTAATACATTGGTCTTGGATGAAGGTGAGCAGTGCTCTTACTATAGGTTGGCAATGAGGAATTGGAATTTTTAT
The DNA here is from genome assembly GCA_022829125.1 of Lathyrus tuberosus. NCBI lineage: Eukaryota > Viridiplantae > Streptophyta > Magnoliopsida > Fabales > Fabaceae > Lathyrus > Lathyrus tuberosus. Next base: position 8,917,514 of record JALAZF010000191.1, read on the forward strand.
GCCGAGACTAGGCCAGCCAGCACCACCACCACCAGCACCACCAGTCCACCCAGATCAACCACCACAGCAGCACGACGAAGTTCCACCTGCTGACCAGGCCTTTGATGAGCGTGTCACGGGCATGTACATGTGGGATATGCATATGGCTCATCAGAGGGCCTTTTCCTTTTTGCACTCATTCATGCGAGATTTGCATTTGCAGGTTCGTGAGCCGCAAGTTTAGCACCCTTTCCCGACTCAGGAGGACTTTGATGCTTATGTAGCTTGGTTTGAGGACACGCCTTATCATTTTCAGAGGGGGCAGATTCTACCTCATGGAGCTCAGGTGCCCCAGCCAGAGGCTGCTAGGGAGTATTAGGATGTAGACGGTGTGGATGATGTTGCTGCGGCAGTGGATAACGATGACGATGATAGTGGGGAGAGTACATGGGAGATTGGTTCTGGGGCCAATTCTAAGTAGTTGATCCTGGGTTATCTTATCTTTTTTTGTTTTTAGATTTATGTTTGAACTTTTTGGGTTTTATTGTTATTTTTTAATTGTATTTCTGGATTATTTTGTACCATCCTTGGAAGGACGAGGAATACATGTGCGGCACCATTGTTTTGGTTGTCGTAAATTTTGGCATTATGATATTATGTTAAGTATTTTGAGTGGTTTTTTATTTTGCAATTGCTAAGTTTTAGTAGAAATTTTTTTATTTTGTTTTGTTCCTAAGTTGAAAACTTGAAGGAACTTGTGAACTAATGTCAAGATTGAGGAATCAATAAGCAATTGAGTGGTAATGATATGATCGAGTAAAGATATTGCGCAAGGTACATTTTTATCGCTTTCTAAACTAAGCATGGGAATGAAACTTGTGTTGAGTGTAAAACTTGTAGTCATTACTTCTTTTGAAATACTTGTTCATTTTTGAATCATTTAAAATATTGTCTTTTGTGAGGAAGCTTTCATTGTATAATATATGCAGGATATCGACACTCTTATTTGTCTCGTTCTTATTATGTTGAAATCACGAATGTGTATTAATTTGTGAAAAAGGAAGAAAAGGATCAAGACAATTTTTGTGCATTTTGAGAAAAACCACTTAACCAAATAAGAATGATCAATCTACCGTGCGAGTGAGCGACTATTTGAGAACCCCTTTGAACCTTTGTATCAAGATCCGTGTGAATAATTGAAATGTGTAAATATTGTGCATGAAAAAGAAGTAAATTTTAAAATGGATCTTGGAATTTTATTGTGAAACTTTTCTAACCCCATTCTTAAGTATGGTTGCTCAGTTTGTTCCTTGCCTTAGATGTGTGAGAGCATTCCTAATTATCATGTTTTGGTTGTGTTCAAAGTTGGGGCGGAAAAGGTAGATTGATGCATCATAATAAATAACGTGGTTGTGAATGATGAAAGAGCTTGAAAGAAAGAAACAAGTAAAAAAGAAAAGAAATTGGGCATGAATTGCGAATAAAAAGCTCAAAGTTGTAATGATTCTTCCAAAGAAAGAAAACAAGAAGGCTAAGGTCTTGAAGTGCTATGATTGTGAGATTGGAATGCTCTTTAGGAATAGGCATTTTTTGTTTCAATGACTTTGATAAATAACCCTTCCTTGTAGCCAAGTCAAGTTACAATCCTAGAAGACCTTGTGATTCCTTCTTTTTCACTCATTAATACATGTTGTTTTTTGAATGCATAATTTGTTCCGGATGTTTGCAGGTTTGTTTGGTGAGTGATAAAACCTTATTTTGTTTTCATCCATTGATGTATGTGTGCTTAGGTGTGATTCAACTTTGAACTTATATTGCTCAAGAAGTCTTGAAGTGTGTTTTTGTACTTAGCAATAGTTTCATCTTCATGATGTGTTTAGAGTTTGATAAGTTATCTTGTTGTTGTGAGAGCAAGAATTGTCTCTACAAGTCAATCTATGTTTTGATGATAACAATAAGTATTTGTGAAAGAACCATTTTATGGTCTAATGTGTGTTGTGTACAGATCATAAGAACTAAAGACATCAGAACCAACATACACCAGCAAGATGTACTATGATTGAATATATATATATATATATATATATATATATATATATATATATATATATATATATATATGCGAAGTTACTATGTGTGACTAAAGTCGCGAGAAGCAAGAACGCTTATTTATCTAGTCATGATCAGCCAGATCAAAGGATGCCAAGATTGTTGTTGCAATGCTCTTGTGGATGCTATCTGAAAGTGATTAAGAATATGAAGATAGCGAAGCTTCTGAAGAAGTACACTCAGAAAGAACCAAAGTTCTGAAGACTCCTATGACTTGAAGTTCTGATGGCTGAAGGCACTGAAGACCAAGTGCATAAAGAATCTGAAGACTGACGAGTTCTGAAGATCAAGGTTTCAAACAAGAAGTTCTGAAGACAGGCTCTGAAGATTCAGAAGAATTAAAGCAGAAAAAGGATAACGTTCTTAAAGACCAAGTGCTGAAGTTCTGAAGACTGATTCCTAATGGACTTCTTCATTCAACGGAAGACTTGAAGGATCAGATATTCTGCTATAAAGACTCCACTCATGCTTCATCAAATTAACATCAGAAGCCACTGAAGTTTCGAAGTCTAAATATTACCGTTGTGAGTTAAATGTACACACTGCCCAAGAAAAGATGTCTGGTCACTTCCTCCTCTACAAAAAGAAGACGTGTCAGTACAACTCATTATATCACAACGTCTCCTTTCCAAACAGCCAACAGTGATCTCTAACGGCTATATTTCTACTGGCTATTTAATGGAAAGAGTTTTTGCTTCTGATGTGTCGATCAGTTGTAGAATTACGAACTGAATGTTCATCTACAAAATTGACGAAATCATTGTGTGGAGATAGCAACAACGATGAGTTCTCGTTGTAACACTTAGAATATTCAAAGTTGTCATTATTTCACTCATGGTAATTGTTTTTGAATCTCCAAAGAACAAATTAACACAACAACAACAATAAAACAGAAGTTGTTGATGAAGAAGACAACATTGAAGATCAGTCAAGTCATCAACCTACCTTCTCGTCAAAGCTACATTAAAGATCTGAAGCAAGGAGTTGCTGCTCAAAGCTTGATCAACCTAAAGACGAAGAAGAAGAAGATCTTAAAGATGTCAACAATTGTAATATCCAAATAAATCATTGTAGTTTCTTAGGAAAGTAAGGAGCTGATTGCTCAAAACATGCTTGAACACATGTGTGTGTTCTTTGTACTTAAACCTAGGAGAAACTTGCTTATTAAGAAGCACAACTTGTAATCTCCAGTTTTCCAATTCAACTAAATGAATTGAGACTCCTCAAGTGAACGTTATATCCTGATGGGATCCCTGAATGGTTCAGCTGTGAGTTGAGGCCCTTGAGTAGATCACGTGGTGATCAGATACTTGAGATGACAATGGCTGAGGGTCATTGTGGAAAATCCTGAAATATGGTCAGTAGCGTTATATTCATTGTACTGAATCCCTGAACGGCTAGCCTTGAAATCCCAGCAGTGGGTCTACTTGGTCAATGAACGTTATATCCTGTTGGATCCTTGAACGGTTCATTGTGTTGTTAGTCACAGTGCGGCTGTGCAAATGGTTAGTCACCGGTTGTTACCCGTGCAAGTGTAATCATGATTTGGTTATAGTGGATTAAGTCCTTGTGTTCAAGGCGAAATCACCTGAGGAAGGTGGACAGGATTAGCCCGCGTGGTGAACCAGGATATATCGTGTGTCCTTTACTCTCTTGTCTAGTATCTCTATTTATGTTTCTGCATTGAATATCAGAACCTCATATTAAGCAAAGTCAGAACCTTGTAGTCTATCTCTGATAAGCTTCCGCACTGCAAGTTCTGAGGATCGTATCTTATGATCAGAACCTATACGGTTCTCATACTCTATAGTTAATAGATCAGAATCTCTCAATGAACATTGAAGGTTCTTAAGCGTCAAATTAACAAGATACGAAAAGTTACAAAAAGAGTAAATACACAATTCAAACCCCCCTTTCTTGTGTCTTTCTCGCACCTTCAATTGGTATCAGAGCTGCGATTCTATTATTGATTTACATCAAACACTTAACAGTGTCAGAAAAAGATCCAGATGTGGTGCGTAGAAGTACTCTTGGTGAGATTGAAATCCACTTGCAATTTCTGTAACAATTCAGCAGTTGACTGTGTACAAAATTGTAATCAATCTGATTACTTCGTGAGCAATTCACTGATTCTAGATGAAGCCTCACTAAAGATTAAAGAATCAGTTGATAAGATAAATTCATCAGATGAAAGGCAGTATCTATTGAATGCTCATTCTGGAAAATACGTGTGGATAAAACCACGTATATGATTAAAAGATGAATCATCAGAAAGCAAGAAATCTTGTTTGCTGAAGATTAATTCTTTATGAGTTTTTGAGATGTTTTCAAGAAACGGATTAGGTACACCCTTGACTTTCTCGTTTAAAACTCATTCTTGATATCTTCATGTAAAGAAGAAAGATTGCGGTTCTAAGACTTTGAATTTCAGAATGTAATCTGTTAAACTCAGTATTTGAAAAATTCAAATTATTCAAAATGATCCAATGTCAGAATTTGGAATGATCAAAAGATTCAATGGAGAAATGAATCCCGAAGATTCAGTAATTACTTGATTCTGAACAAACTCTTAAGATATTAACTGGCTCAGTGATCAAGCTCCAACAACCTGAAATCATCCTAGTAAAGATCAAATGTTGGTAATCTGATTTTTGACAAGATCAAGTGTTCTCAGAACCACTTATGCTATGAAATTAGATGCTATCATTTTAGGTATCTAGGTTCTCCAACTGATGTCTTAATAGATGACGTTAATGGTGTTCGCTTGAAGAAATTAGTTAACTCATAGATATGTGTGAACAAACCCAAATGAGTTGATCATCATTGTGAGAACAAGAGGTTCATGTAAATCATGTCTAGTGATGTACACATGGGGCATGCTGATGTTTTGGTTCTGAACAAGTTCTGAAACAACCTTGAGGAACAAGTCATATGTTGATATGATAATTCCTCCTCGTATAACCTCTCAAAGGTTCTCACTGAACTGGTGAAATCAATCATCTTACAACGAAAAGAAACTCTCACAAACGCAAACTGAATTCGGGCTTTGAAAGAAGAACTCAACTAATTCTTAAAGTTGGTCGTTTAAGATTCAGATCCATATCTTAGGAACTGTATTGGAACTAAACAGGTTCTATGGATCAAGGAAATGAGAAGTGAGAAACATTCAAAACAGATGTAATCTGTTATTTATGAATGAGGTCATCAAATGAAATTTAATGTTCACTCAGTACCGTTCCCATGCATATGAGTGTCGCCTTATCAAAAAGGATTGCATGTAATTGGCTAAGTTCAAATAAAATGGTCACTCTGATCATGCTAAGTCCTAATCTCAGTTATTGTAATCTAGAGAACTAAAGGACAAGGTTGAACAGGAAAAGAGAGAGAAAGTTGAAACCAACTAGGATCACTTTCCAAGAAAATATTCTCTTCAGAAGTCAGAAGACAAGCTTATCTTAAAGAACCCAAAAAACATCTGCAGCTTACTCGAAAATAGGCAAGATCAGAAAGATGCTCAAAGCTTCAGGAGTCTGAAAGGAATGATTTCACGAAAAGTTTTAGCTAAAAGATTTTCTTCAAAGAAGTTAAGCATCCCTAAGGTATGGTCTCACTCATTACTCTTTTTATTATGGTAAGATTATCAAATATTTATGATTTCCAAGACAATCATAATTACGCATGTGTCAGCTACCATATCTTCAACCTTAGGCATACGGCAACTTAAGCCTATCATATGTCCTGTCAACTGACAGTCACAGCCATTCATAGCTTGTCTAGGAAATGATGACCTCAAGTGTGCCAAGCGTGATAAATAATCATCACTCATAAGCTCACCTCACAACACTACTCCTCGTCTAGGAAGAATCACTATCTAGTAGGTTAGGACTCCCTTCTTCGTTTCCTGCTCGAAATGCCTTCACACAATATTAGAGGAGAAATTTCTGATCTAGAGCTTCAAAAGGAATTCACGTTGGATCTAAACCTTTTACCACAACTCAACAAAACTAGTATTCTCTCTGGTATTATATTTCAGAATTGGGAAAACTACTTCGACATGCTTGTTGGACCTGTCTTCCCTTCTCTTATAACTGAGTTCTGGGTAAATGCACGTGTACTTGAATATGACTATGGCAAAAATACTATTTTGTCTGTAGTTGTTGGATATCCAGTCTTGATCAACCCCACCATCATAGCTAAATCCATTAGGTGCATTGAAGATGGTGTGACTGTGGAAAGAAATTCCAACAACCATAGCTTCGACAGACATCTGCACGTCATTTTCAAAACAGAGGGGCATCCCACTCATCCTTGCACTCTCACTCCGATTGGTAAAGATTGGTACAATCTGATGGTAACAAATTTCAGACCGAGAGAAAGAGGAGGAGGATGGTTATCTGACATGGAGAGATTGTTTATTTTCTTTTTAATATCTAGAATCAAAATAAACCTACCTCAATCCATGTACAATCATCTAAAGGAAGAAATTAACCTGTCAAGAGAAGACACTATCTACCAAATTCCCTATTGCAGGGTCATCTCTCATATTCTTGATCTTCAAGGAGTGGTCGGTCATTGCAGATGAAATGGAATGACTGAGAAAATCCTTCCCGAGTTCTGTCAACCTATGACCTTCTTTGTCTAGATAAAAGTTAAGCTTTTCTTAAGATCACAAGTTTTTAGGATCCTTCTTGTATGACCTTATGATCTAAGCGCGACATGTATTCTCCTTCCCAAGTATTCTAATTAAGAAATGCTTTTATGATCAATTTAAATTCACGATACCCTTAAGTAAATTTCATTACTTATCTACCAATAGACATACATATTTTTTATATCTTAGGATTAACTAGAAATTATAAAACTGCTCACCAGTCATAATTAAGTAGCATCTTCATCACTACCCTTTAGGGTTATGATTCCTGATTAATCATTAACCCTCTTTCCCACGCTACCTAATGCTTCTAGGAAAATCAGTCGATGTGGTTTCAAACTCTCCACAAAATTTAACCTAGTTTCCCATCTATAAAAGCATAAGACAGCCACACATCCTTTACTCATCCAGATCTTCAGCCTAATTACCTTCTAACTCCTCATCATCTCTAAAATGGTTTTTGTCTCACAAAATGCCTCAATTCCCATAACCACTCAAATCCCAATCAACAATCTCAAGGTTCTATCAGAAACTATTGTTGACTTCAACAATCTGAAATCAAACGGATGCGACATTGCTCCCTCACTGGAAAATCAAGGTTAGAAAAACTACTTCAAAAGGCTAGAAGGACCAACCTATGATAATCTAATCAAATATTTCTGGATTCATGCAACTACATACAAAAATCTCATTGTCTCTTTCGTTTTCGGAAGAAAAATCTTCATCTCTGAAAAGACTATCTCAGATCTCTTGCTGAATGAACATGATGGATTCAGAATCTCCAGAAACTTACTCAATGAAGAGAATGAGGCTAAGGTGATGTCCTCTATCTTCAAAGATAATGCTTTATCTGAAAACCAAACCTTCTCAAACCTGAAAAACTCACTTCAAGTTTGGTTCAAAATTCTGCAAGAAAATGTTTTTCATTATCTCTCATCGGAACAGCTAAGCGATACTAAAAAATGCGTTCTATTCCTTCTTCTAAAAGGAATTAAAATACACATTCCCTCAATCCTCTTTAAGCTTTTCAAGGATGCCATCAGAAGCTACAGAACTGGCTCTGACCATGGATGTGGTCTCATTCCCTATGGAAGACTTATCTCAGACATCTTAGTTGAATCAGGATTAGTTGACGACATTCTAATTAATGAAGGAGAATCTTGGAAGCTGCTTAAAAGTGTTGGAAAGATTCTTAGGTATAAGAACCTTTTGAAGGAAGACGCAAGCTTAGATAATTCACGCTTTAGAGAACTGACTCTAACCCCCAGAGTTCAGGTTATAGGCTTTCCAAAATTCGCTACATACAATGAGGCAGAATTCGGAAACTATCTGAGAAAAATCAAGCACAAAGATATCAGTGTTTGGATTAACATGAAAAATATCACTGATGTTCTTCAAGAACTCTCAGATTGGAAGGTAGGAAGAAAAGCGGTTATTAAGGAAGAACACTCATCCAAGAGATTAAGAACAACGAATAGCGTTCTTGCATCATTTAAAGACAATGCAATCTCAAGGATTCAAACCCTTATCGATGCCTCTAATTCTTGTGTAAACTCTATGGAAGTAAGAAATGTCTGGAACGAGTTCCATGAACGGATCTCAGAAGAAATAGTAAAACACAAGAAGCTTGCAATGACTCAAACAGAAGAAATTTCTCTTCCCTCAAGCTCAGATAACTCTGGAAGTTATTCCTCATCTTCCCTAAGCTCCTTTCAGTCTAACCTATAGGAACCAGTTTCGTCTAGTCTAGCGTTGTATGTTTTTTGATAAAATCCATCTATAATATAATCTATAGAATTATGTTTAATCCTTCTCTAATGCAATCTAGTTTTTATCTTGAACTTGTCTAGATTAAGCTCAACCTATGCTCTGAATTATAAAACCAAAACGAAATGATGAAATACTGAAATATTGTTACTTCTATCTGTTGTTCACAAATGAAATGATGTAATCTCTACAGATGCTTTAATTCTTCAATTAAGTAATCAGTTGATTTCATCTATCAACCTTCAATTAAATACATACTGAGTATAGATGTGTTTCCCTAAAATGAGTCTTGTCGCTCCCGGGATTTTCATCCTAGTACAAACGCGAAAGTGGCACCAAAACAGAGTCGCCAGCAATGTGTATTTATCCCAAGAGAGGGAAAGGAAACACCGCGTAAACCTGAAGGAAAGGAAAGAATATGGTCTTGCGACCAGGAGAAATGGGTTCGGGAGTCGGTTACGCGAGAGGAAGGTATTAGCACCCTCTCGCGTCCATCGTACTCGATGGGATCCACGCTTGCTTGTCTTGATCAAAGGGTGATAGAAATGGATACTGGAAAAAGAACTGGAAAAGGAATGGAAAAAGAAAGAGAAACAAATGTAGGGAAAATAAAAGAAGTGCTCGCATGGGCCCTACCCCACTGCCTACGTATCTCATCGGGAGCATGAGAATCAGAGCGACGTAGTTCCCCTCACTAGGGATGGATTGTTTGTATTTTAGGGAACGGCTGACGTTCTAGCTCAGGTGTTGCAGGCTCGCTGGTCCGAGTGCGTTACCATCTTGCAAGAGAACGAGTAGGAAGCACGTTCGTACGCTGAGAGTGAATGAGATGAGAAAAGAATTCCCGAAGGAAAGACGTTATTGTTGGTTTTTGTCTTTTTAAGAGTTTTTTCCATTTATTTGCATATGATAGTGTATCTGAATCTTAGTCATTGGAATGTGTACATTCTCACATTCCAAGATGGAATGAGTAAGAAAGCACACTAAGGGTGAAGAAGACCCCCACACTTAGTTCCAATTGTCAAGGTTCAAACACACTAGCATACTTGTGTTTATTAAGTGTTTTTGTTGATTAAGAAATGAAGAAGTGCTTTTTATTATTTGTACCTTCAACAAGTATTGCATTTAGGTCCCTCATACAAGATCAAATGTTTAACACATTGACCCAAGATGGGCTATATGCTACACATTCTAAGATTATAAGAGAAAACCCCTTATAATCTTTTCTTTATATGAAAGGCCTAAATGCAATAAATGCCTACCTTTATTAGATATTTTTGTATTTTCTTTGAGATGAGAAAAGAGACTCAAGAGAGGATAAAGGTAAAAATCTATATGGACTAAGACTCAATGCTAATTGATTAGTTAAGGGAGTGATCCTAAGGTTTGTGAGGTTTCATCCTAGAGTCTAAGGAAAGAAAGAATTAAACAATTCACTTCTAAAGTAGAAGATGAATTGTAATTCAAAAAGGGGAAGTAATGAGTTATTAAAAGAAAGCACATAAGTGCTTAACAAAACATAAAATGGAATTGTAAAAGAGAAAGGATAGAAGTTGAATGTGGATTCCTTATCCACACTCAATTGAAACTTACCAAAGCCCCTACATGGTTAGTAAACATGTATAAGAAGTATAAGAAGTAAAAGAACATGTAATGCATCATAAAACTCAAAAGAATTAAATGAGAAACCAAATCCTAGAGCCACAACCAGAATGTACATCATATGGAAACAAATGGTTATTATCAATCAAACTCAAGTGGATAAGCAACAAACATTATCCATGGCATTAAAACATGCTACCATAAGAAAAGGGAGAATGAAAGATGAAAAGAAAAAGAAGAAATATGCATAAATGGAACATGTAATCCATGGATCAGAATTGAAATGAAATGAAAAATGATTCACAAAACTCTCACAAGTATTCATTAAGCACATCAAGGCATTTAAGAAGTGATAGAAGAAGTAGAATTGAAATGGAAGTTCAAAAGAAAACACAAGTACAAACACCACATGTTAAAGGTGCACAAAGTTTAAATAAAAATCAACAAGCAAAGATGACATATGATATGTATCTATGTCCTATAATGTCAAGAGTGTAGCTCACCAAATATGCAAATGATCATGCCATTATGTACAAAAGAAATCATGTAAACATGCACCAATATTGAGATGATATGACATGTTATTATGCTTTAAATGAAATGCATCAAACAAAAATCAAATGGCCTCATGAAAATTATGAAAACATGGTATTGAAGATCACAAATCAGAGATGAATCACATATCAAAGTAGCATGCAAGAAACCAAGGCAAAATGATGTCAAACAATGCACTTAGGTCAAATAGACATATCATACAAAGTAGCACAAGAGTGAACACCAAACATGCCATAAAACTAACCTAAAAAATCAAATAAAAATCACTTAACATACCTCAAGATGATAATGACTCTATGCAAAAAGAAGAGCAGCAAAACAATTTTTAATGATCAAGAACAAAATTAAACAAGATCATGTACCACATTAAGAATGCACACCAAAGAAATTCAAAGAAAATTGTGGAACAAGGGCAAAAATGTCATAAATTCAGAAAATAAAATCATGAAAAATTTTCTAAATGTTTTAATGATGCTCATGAATTTTTGTGGAATTTTAGGATGATGTTTGATATTTTTAAAAATTAAAAAGCAAACGTGTATACAAATGAAAAAATAAAATAAAATGGAAATAAAGAAAGGGGGTGCAAGCATAGCAATTACTCAGTTCAAGAATGGTTTGGGCTTAAGGCATGGGGGTGTGGATATCAAATCTGACTAAGTCCATTAAGCATGCATAACACCATAACAACCATACACTCCCAGTCAACACAAGTCAAAACCATTACAACCATTGGATGAAGTCAAGTCATACACACAGTCAAAGTAATCAGATCAAACGCTCACACACGCATGTCCATGTTCCATACCATACACCACACCACACCATGTTTAATTGAAATCAGAAAAATGGCACCTGCCTTGCACATGCGTTTTAATGCGTTGTCATGCTCTTAGCCACACGATGAGAAAAAAACAACGAACAGGATTAAAACATGGCAAAAACCCTAGCTCTAACAGTCACCGGCCGGAGGGGACCTCCGGTCACCTTCTCCGGCCAACAGCCACCACCTGCAAACTCCAATTCCTCCAGAAATTCACAATACGTACACCAATCGAAAGCTGAGCTCATGTACATCATGAATCTAACACTATTTTTCACATAACATACACGTATAACACAAACCGATCCAAAACAAATTGACCTAAAAACACATCTAAACTCCTAAAGAGCCTATCAACTAGACAGAACTCACGCATAGCTCCTAATAAGCTCCAAACATCATAAAACAAGCTTAAATCACAAGAATACAATGCATTAAAATTGAGTGAAATAAACCTGAAATTGATGAGGCTTCGGAGTGCTCTTCAGAAAACCAGAGATCCTAGCTTCTCCTTCAACCTTGAAGCTTCACAAACTAAGCAAAATAAATGCTATAACTCGTTGTCTTGAAAGCAGGGAGATCCAATGTTGAACAATGCTTGCAGCAATCTTGAGGACTGTGCTGAAATCTCCTTCAATCCAATGCCATTGATGATGATTAATTGAGGTGGATGAAGATGAATGATTCGTGCACAGAGAGAGAGAGAAAAAGCTTAGGGAAGATTGAGAGAGTGAGAGTGTTCTTGAGAGTGGAAATGAAAAGTGAAGTTGAAAATGAATTTGTGAAGAGAAGTTTGGTTTTATAGTGAGCTAGGAAGTGAGTTGGGTGACTGAGTTGGGTGAGTTCACTCTAACTAACTGAGTCAGTTAGTTAGAGGCGAGTTGATCTTGGGTTTTTTATGGTGTGGGTGATGCTTAGAGTGTTATGGTGAGGATGAAGAGAATGAAGCTGCAGCAAGCAACTTGTTATACAAGTTTGTATTCTTTCCACTTCTATGCATGAGCAACACACGTGACCTGGTGAATGCAAAGGTGTTTGGCTAAATGAAGCAAAGGTTGGTGAGTGTGATCAAGCATGCGCAAACTAATTCAATCAGCAATAAATTCCACTTGATTTTTTTTTGTTTTATGTGACAGTTGAAGACAGATGAAGATAGGGTTGCTTGAGGATGCATTACTCCATGAAATGTGGATGGTTTGGTGAGTTCACGGGTTCATTTGAAAGAGGGTACATTGAGGAACAATATTGGTTTGAAAATTGAAGTGAAGTGAGGTCTCAAACATACCTAAAAATGACCACAAACAGATGGATAAAGAACTGGTACATATGCGTACGACGCAAGTCACGGCATGGCAAGTGACATGCATGGAAGTTCAGCCTAACCAACCTATCTTGAGACCAAAATTTCCCCTTTATAAATTGATCAAATGGGATTTTGTCCAACATGAAAATTGAAGGTGACATTGCAATGAACAACTTTCATGTTGAAAACTTTTCCATTTGAGGCCTTTAATTATGAGAAAAATGAGTGGACATTTGGCTCACCAACTGTTTGTTAAAATGACTGCGCGCGTGCCCTGAAAATCTTGGTCATGACCTAGTTTTGAACCTACTTTGCTCAAACTTTGATCAATCATATCTCACTCAATTTTTATCCAATGGAGATGTTCCACACATGGATTTGAAGCTTAAAACAAGATCTTTTGTTGTGGCCGAGTGGAATTTTCATTTGGTGCTTCAATTTTAAATGGCCTTGGCTCAAACTCTGATGCAAAATGGCCAAAACTTGCTATATTTAGTAACCCTTCTTCATCCAAAAATGGCAACTTTCCACATCTTGATTTTTTCATGATTCCTTTGGAATTTCTTGACCAAATTTTGCACATTGGACACATATAACATGAATTTTATGAATTTGGCCTCAAAAAGTCAAGAGTTGACTTTTTCCTCTGATTATTTGACTTTGCCCCAATTTCTCTGATTCTTGATCTTTCTTCCAATTGAACCACTTCTAAAACCAATTGAGATGTAATTTTCCACATACATACACTTAGGGACATATGGAATACCATGACATCAAGTTTTGTCCAAAAAATCAGAGATACCCTGATTTAATTGGAAACCCTAATTTCAGCCCCTTCTGGTTAGGAGGAAAAAGTGCAGTCTTCAATTTCAAATTCCTCAGAGTATGTTGTGTATCCTCTTAAAGGATGATGATATATGCCATTTGAGGATGATTTTGGATCAATGAGCTATCTCTTTTGAGGGTTTTCCTTCATTTTTGAACCTCTTGCATAGTGAAAGATGTAATGCTTCAATCTCCCATTGTATCTCTTATCCTTGAGGTTGTGGATGATCAATTGAGATAGTATGAGACATGAAAGGCTTCTTGGCTTGCCTTGAGGCAACTTGACTGACCTTTTTGTGCTTTGAATGATCTCTTGATTGTCCATCTCCCACCTGACCACATGCCCTGATGGCAAGAAGGATGCCATGCTTCATTTTTCTATGTTAAATGCAATGCAATGCTAATGAGATGGATATGATATGATAAATGATAATGCCATGCTATGATGCCAAAAGGGGAGAGCAAATTTTGGGGTATTACAGCTGCCCCTATTCAAGCGCTGTAGACCTGAATGCCTGAAAGCAATTGCTTTCGGACTTTCAAGGTATATAGTGGTTGAACACCAAATATAACCAAAAATTTGCTCTGGATGATGAAGAATAAAAGGGATATAAACCCAACGAGACTGCTGGATTGAATCTTCGATGAAACGTCGGAGAGATCTGTCTTTTGAACGACGCCAGACGACTACTGGCTCGCCACGCTGCTGGTGGACTTTAATAATGTCTTTTATGCAACTCCAGACGACTACTGGCCTGCCACACTACTGGTGGACTTTAATAATGTCTTTTATGCAACTCCAGACGACTACTGGCCTGCCACACTACTGGTGGACTTTGCAGTTTCGTGCCACCCGAAGATGGACTTTTGCCAATCCACTGTTGGACTTTTGCCACCCGAAGACGGACTTTTGCCAATCCACTGTTGGACTTTTAGAATATGCCACCCTTAGATGGACCTTTCGCCAATCCACTGTTGGACTTTTGCCACCCGAAGACGGACTTTTGCCAATCCACTGTTGGACTTTTGCCACCCGAAGACGGACTTTTGCCAATCCACTGTTGGACTTTTAGCTGCTTTGCCACCCGAAGATGGACTTTTGCCAATCCACTGTTGGACTTTTAGAATATGCCACCCTTAGATGGACCTTTCGCCAATCCACTGTTGGACTTTTGCCACCCGAAGACGGACTTTTGCCAATCCACTGTTGGACTTTTAGAATATGCCACCCTTAGATGGACCTCTCGCCAATCCACTGTTGGACTTTTACCACCCGAAGACGGACTTTTGCCAATCCACTGTTGGACTTTTGCCACCCGAAGACGGACTTTTGCCAATCCACTGTTGGACTTTTAGCTGCTTTGCCACCCGAAGATGGACTTTTGCCAATCCACTGTTGGACTTTTAGAATATGCCACCCTTAGATGGACCTTTCGCCAATCCACTGTTGGACTTTTGCCACCCGAAGACGGACTTTTGCCAATCCACTGTTGGACTTTTGCCACCCGAAGACGGACTTTTGCCAATCCACTGTTGGACTTTTGCCACCCGAAGACGGACTTTTGCCAATCCACTGTTGGACTTTTGCCACCCGAAGACGGACTTTTGCCAATCCACTGTTGGACTTTTGCCACCCGAAGACGGACTCTTGCCAATCCACTGTTGGACTTTGCTAACGTCTTTTAACAATGCCAGACGACTACTGGCTTGCCACACTACGGGTGGACTTTCACAAAATTCCAATACTGGATTACACTCTGCATCCGTGTCAGATATCTCTGTCGGCTTTGCTGAGGAACAATGATCAATGACTTGCCTTTAGAGGTTCCTGAGAGTATAGTATCTCTGTGGGAGAATAAATGAACAATCCGTCTGTTTCGAATTGTCAAGTTCGCCAAAAATAAATTGGACTTGAAGAATAATAAATCTACCAGGAATCACTTCATCTGCTGGGGGAATGAATTCTGGTCACAGTGATTCCACTGGGGATGAGAATTTCTCTGCATGGCGTCTTGCTAGGGAGGAAGAGTCACAAAAACTCTACTTGAGGATCTATCCAATCCAAGACCCTTTGTAGGGGTTATCAACCTTCTGACCCGGCTGGGGAAAGACTGTGCCATCCTTGTTGAGGAATAGATTCTACCGATCTTATAAACCTCTACGGGGAGAACAACAACTCAGCTGGGGAGTTGCTGACAAGATTCGATGCTGACCTCTGTGGGGATACCATTACCAGAGACACAATCTTGCTGGGGGTCAGGGCTACTCTGCCAGGGATATGCAAATCCTGGTTAGAACATTCCACTGCAACTTGCTAGAAAGAGTCCTTAGAGATCTGTTGGGGAAACCCAAAGCAAATCCACAGTAGTCCGCTGAAGAATATGACTGTCGAGCTTAGGGTAAGTACTACAATGCCCCATGTTAGGCGAGCTTTCCTTTAGACAATTCCGTTGGGGATGACGAGTTTATAACAAACTCTGTTGGAGAAAACTGCTTTAGAGCGTCTCGTGTTGGGGAATGCCTTTTGAGAGGATTTTACAGAAGACCAACTGTCCTCAAACTCTACTGGGGATGATCAACACTTCATGCTGGGGAAACAACATGCCCCATGCTTAAGAAAACCAACAATTTGTCCCCGAAGAGGATGTCATAAGAGAATTTTACAGAAGATTTAGCCTCTTCAAACTCCTAGTGATTTCAACGGGGATTGACCATCAAACTCTACTGGGGAATTCGCAACCATTATCGACACAGAAAAGCTTGTAGTTGTTGGAAGTACTGTATGAGAGAATCGACTTAATAAGATACAACGGTAACCAGTTGAACTTAATTCACTGAGATCGACCCGTTATGAACAATCGTCGACCGAACGATGAACGCCGATCTCCTTACCCATAATTGCCCCAGTCTTTTGCGTGGGGTGATTTATTGCTGGTCTTGTGCTTAACATCATCTGCACCTACTACCTGCAACAAAAGAATATGCCCACATGCCCCGAATATTGCGTGGCTAGAATCCACTATCCGGGAATATTCAACATTCAAAGTAATTTCAAATGTTTTTTTTTTCCGCGCATGTTATTGCAAGGCCTCCATGTTTTCAAATGCAATGTTTTATCAAAATTAGGACGTTTTTGCAAACAAAGAAATAAAACAAAAATAGGAGGCTTTTTATTGAAATTCAATTTATTGACTGAGAGCCCAGAATAGGCAATTACATCTGGAAGCAATCCCTGGAAAGAGGTGATCGCTGAAAATTGAGAAAAGAAACTATCCTAATGGCAATGTGAAAACGGAATTCCACTGAGTTTCCATTCTGTTATGACCAGTATGTCTTCAAAACTCCCCGACCTTGCCTTCTGAGGAACGATCAGACCGATCCCTATCTTTCAGAACGTCAGTTGTTCAAACGTCAATGGGGTACAGATAACTCAGACCGTAGTTATTCGCTTAAATCCCTCTTTTGTGTGGACCGCCCTTTCAGGTTTTCGATCCACCAGGATACCCTTTTTTGCCTAAGTTGCCCTTTCGGGTTTTCAACTTACCGGGTGTACAAATCTTTTTTCAATTATATCCCTAATTTTTGCCCGAACCTTATTCTGTTTTTGGTTCGCCGGGATGCCCTTTTTTGCCTGGATTTTTTATTTTTATTATCCAGCGAGTCTATTCATGCGAAGTATTTTTTGACTACGTCTGAGTTGACAGGGGATGAAAAGTCTTCGCCATCCATGGTTGTAAGCAATAAAGCTCCGCCCGAAAAGACCTTTTTAACCACGAATGGACCTTCATAGTTAGGAGTCCATTTGCCCCTGTGATCTATATTGGGAGGAAGGATCCTTTTGAGTACCACATCTCCGACTTTGTAAACCCGAGGACGCACCTTCTGGTCAAATTCCTGTTTCATTCTGCGCTGATATAGTTGCCCATGACATACAGCCGCCAATCGCTTTTCCTCAATAAGGCTCAACTGATCAAATCTGGCTCGTACCCATTCAGCCTCATCTAGCTTAACATCCATCATGACTCTGAGGGACGGAATCTCCACTTCAACCGGTAGCACTGCCTCCATACCATATACGAGTGAGAATGGGGTTGCCCCAGTGGACGTGCGTACCGACGTTCGATACCCATGCAAAGCAAATGGTAACATCTCATGCCAATCTTTGTACGTGACAACCATCTTCTGCACAATCTTCTTGATATTTTTGTTGGCCGCTTCGACCGCGCCATTCATCTTTGGGCGGTACGGAGAAGAATTGTGATGTTCGATTTTGAAGTCCCGGCATAACTCAGCCATCATCTTATTATTCAAATTAGAGCCATTATCGGTAATGATTCTTTCGGGAACTCCATATCGGCAAATGATATCCCGTTTTAAGAAACGAGCGACCACTTGTTTTGTAACATTGGCATAGGATGCGGCTTCAACCCATTTGGTGAAGTAATCAATTGCCACCAAGATGAAACGATGACCATTGGAAGCTGTAGGCTCAATCTTTCCGATCATATCAATGCCCCACATGGCAAACGGCCAAGGCGACGACATGATACTCAACGGATTTGGAGGCACATGCACCTTATCTGCATAGATCTGGCACTTACGGCATTTGCGGGCATATTTGCAACAATCTGACTCCATAGTCAACCAATAATATCCCGACCTTAACAACTTTTTAGCCATTGCATGCCCTCCGGCATGGGTACCGAAAGAGCCTTCGTGCACTTCAATCATCAACAAGTCTGCTTCATGTCTATCCACACATCTAAGCAGGACCGTGTCAAAATTTCTTTTATACAGCACGCCATCTTTATTCAAGAAGAAACTACCAGCTAACCTTCTCAACGTCTTCCTGTCTTTGGACGATGCCCCGGACGGGTACTCTTGACTTTTCAAGAAACACTTAATGTCATGAAACCATGGCTTGTCATCAGACGTTGCATCGACCGCAAACACAAATGCTGGTCTGTCAAGGCGGGATACCTCAATCTTAGGTACATGGTTCCATCCTTGCACTTTGATCATGGAAGACAAAGTGGCCAAGGCATCAGCGAACCTATTCTCATCTCGAGGAATATGGTACAGTTTCACTGTTGTGAAAAATGTCAGCAATCTCCTTGTATAATCTCTATATGGAACTAGATTTGCTTGGTGCGTGTACCAACTCCCTTTCACTTGATTGATTACCAAAGCTGAATCACCAAATATATCAAGGGTCTTAATCCGTAGATTAATCGCCTCCTCGATCCCCATTATACAAGCTTCGTACTCTGCTTCATTGTTGGTGCATCCGAAAGTTATTCGGGCAGTGAAAGGCATATGAACACCTTCCGGCATGATAAGAACTGCTCCAACTCCGCACCCATTCATATTGATAGCCCCATCAAACATCAGACTCCATTTGGATTCAGGGTCTGGCCCCTCCTCCGGAAGTGGTTCCTCGCAGTCTTTAGCTTTGAGAAACATGATGTCCTCATCAGGGAAGTCAAATTTCATGGGTTGGTAATCATCAATCGGCTGTTGCGCAAGATAGTCGGACAAGATACTTCCTTTGATGGCCTTTTGTGAAGTGTACTGAATGTCATACTCTGTCAAGACCATTTGCCACCGTGCAACTCTGCCTGTCAATGCTGGTTTCTCGAAAATGTACTTGATAGGATCCATTTTTGAAATCAACAAGGTCGTGTGCCTAACCATATATTGCCTCAATCGCTTAGCGGCCCATGCAAGCGCACAGCATGTCTTTTCAAGCATTGAGTATCGGGACTCACAATCATTGAACTTTTTGCTCAGGTAGTAGATAGCATGCTCCTTCCTACCTGTCTCGTCATGTTGACCGAGAACACAACCCATGGAACCTTCAAGCACTGTCAGATACATTATCAGCGGTCTCCCTTCAACTGGAGGCATTAGAATCGGAGGTTCCTGCAAGTATTCTTTTATCTTATCGAATGCCAATTGGCAATCGTCATTCCACCTGACCGTTTGATCTTTCCTTAACAATTTAAATATTGGCTCACACGTGGCTGTTAGGTGAGATATGAACCTTGCAATGTAGTTCAATCTACCCAAGAAACCACGAACCTCTTTTTCTGTTCTCGGTTCAGGCATTTCTTGTATTGCTTTCACCTTGGCAGGATCAACCTCGATTCCTCTTTCGCTCACAATGAAACCCAGTAACTTTCCAGAACGTACCCCAAACGTGCACTTGTTTGGATTTAATCTCAGACGGAACTTTCTCAACCTTTCAAACAGCTTTTTCAGGTTAATCAGATGTTCCTCATCTGTTCTCGACTTGGCAATCATATCATCTACATAACATTCGATCTCCTTATGAATCAAGTCATGAAACAATGTCACCATCGCCCGCTGGTACGTTGCCCCTGCGTTTTTCAACCCAAAAGGCATTACTTTATAACAATATGTACCCCACGGCGTAATGAACGTGGTCTTCTCCATATCTTCAGGTGCCATCTTGATCTGGTTGTACCCGGAGAAACCGTCCATAAATGAGAACACTGAAAACTGAGCTGTATTATCGACCAGCACATCAATATGAGGTAGTGGAAAATCATCTTTCGGGCTAGCTTTATTAAGATCTCGATAATCCACACACATTCTCACTTTTCCATCTTTCTTCGGTACTGGCACGATGTTGGCTACCCACGGAGGATACTTTGTCACAGCAAGAAACCCAGCATCCCACTGCTTCTGGACTTCCTCCTTAATCTTTAAAGCCATGTCGGGATGAGTCCGACGAAGTTTCTGCTTGACTGGCGGACATTCTTCTCTTAATGGCAGCCTGTGCACGACAATATCCGTATCCAACCCCGGCATGTCTTGATACGACCAGGCGAAAATGTCAACATACTCGCGCAACATTTCCGTCAAAGTTTGCTTCACATCTGCTTGCAAGCTGGCACCAATCCTGATCTCTTTTTTGGCGTCCTTGGTACCAATATTGATGATGTCTACAGTCTCCTGATGAGGCTGGATGACCCTTTCCTCTTGTTTCAACAATCTGGCCAGTTCTTCAGGGAGTTCACAATCTTTCTCATCCCCTTCTTCGGCTTGATAAATCGGATTGTCAAAGTCATACATAGCCATATCAAAATCGTTATCAGTGGTATCCGGAGGATCAAGTTCTGTTTGAAGAGTAACCCGGATGACTTCTTCAACGGACCATTTTTGCACTTGTTGTCCCGGAGCATGAGGGCGTACCCAGTTGTCCAAGTCACAATTACTGTCAACACTATCCTCTGTGGCTGCACAAGACTGGTCCGTGTAGATAATTCCCCCACTATTGAAAGTAATGGGTCCCCTGCTCCCCGCATCTGAAGTTGTAGAGGGATGATAACCAATACCAAATTTGTCTTCCTTCATTGGGGTCTCTATCAACCTGCCCCAACCTTGGGCGTTGCCTGCCTTGACGACTTCGACAGCTTGTTTGTAAGATGAAATGGAGGTTCCGGCCCCAATTGGTATAGAAGAAGACTCAGGTGCATCGTCAATATTGACCGCTTCGAATGATTGGCACAACATCTCATGAATTTCCCCATCCATTTCAATGTACTTGAACGTGGACAAGTGACTCACAAAGATGTCTTCTTCCCCACACACCGTCACAACCTGCCCTTCAAACTCATACTTCAGCTTTTGATGTAGAGTAGAGGTAACAGCCCCGGCTCCGTGAATCCAAGGGCGCCCTAATAGGCAGCTATATGCAGGTTGTATGTCCATTACATGGAACGTGGATTTGAATACCTGTGGTCCAATTTGTACGGGCAATTCCACCTCACCAAACACAGATCGTCTAGTTCCATCGAACGCTCTGACCACCAATTCACTAGGCCTTAAGATCAAACCATCAACTTCCAGCTTCATTAATGCCTTCTTGGGCAAGACATTGAGTGATGAACCAGTGTCTACCAGTACATGAGATAACACTGCGCCCTTACACTCCATCGTGATATGCAAAGCCTTATTATGGTTTCTTCCTTCAACAGTCAAATCTCTACTTGTAAAGCCCAAGCCATGGCTAACATTAACATTGGAGATTACGCCCTCGAGCTAATTAACAGTAATTTCTTGTGGCACGTATGCACTCTTCAATACTTTCAACAACGCCTGCCGGTGCGCATCAGAGCACATCAATAGTGACAAGATTGAAATCTTTGAAGGGGTCTGATTCAGTTGGTCCACAATCTTATAATCACTTTTCTTGATTATCTTCATAAATTCTTCCATTTCCTTATCAAAAGTAATCTTTGTCTCTGCTTCAGGTGTAGGCGCATTTTCAACCACCTGTTTACCTTTAGCCTTTGCTACTGCTTCTGCCTCTTCATCACTTCTCAAGGTTTGGGGAGCGAACAACCTTCCACTCCTTGTAAAGCCCCCTACACCCCCTACGTTATCAATATTTGGGCTGACTGATGACTCAACTTCCTGCTGTCTACCTTCGTAATATACATCTGCCCCATAGTGCCATGGGATAGCCTTCGTAGACGCGAACGGAATTGGTCCTGGCACCGTGATAGTGACAGGACTGGGCCTTTCTGGCGCAACACTCGCCACGGGAACTGCATTGACCGGCATTTGAATCTCAGCGGGAGTGTAATAGATGGTCACGGTTGATATCTCATTAGTGTCTTTCACGACTCTGTCGAACTGTAAACATCCTTCATCGATCAGATTCTGTAAACCCATCTTCAACTTATCACAGCCGTTCTCCTGATTCATACACTCAGAGCAATCTTGATTACAGCCCGGGAACACCTGTCCCTTCAATAAACGATCTTTTACAACCAACAAAGAAGTTTTCACTTGATGGATATCTGTCACCAGATTCAATCTCCTCCCATCTTCAATAGCGTACACATTTGCTGCACTATGATCAGGCATGGGATGCTGAGTAATATTAGGAGCGGGAGAGAAATTGATGGCTTTAGCATCAATCAAATCTTGTACTTTATGATGGAAAGCCCAGCATTTTTCAATGGAGTGCCCCTGAGCACCCGAGTGGAACTCACAACGAGCATTAGCATCGAAGTTAGGTGGCAGGTTTCCAGCAACCGGAGCTTTCATAGTACGGAGTTCTACCAACTTTAACTCGAGTAGCCGGGGCAACAGCGCGGCATAAGTCATAGGGAGAGGATCCATCTTACGATCCCTCTGCCTAGATCTTTGCTGAAAAAAAGGTTGTTGTCGTTGAACTTGTTGTTGGGGTTGTTGTTTCTGAACAGACGGTGTGGGGATTGTTACAGCATCTACCTGATAATAAGCTTGAGAACGCCCTCTGCCTCGTCCTCTAAACACAGCATTTGTATCACCTTCTCTTCTTTTCTGGTTACTAGCAAACGGTTTCTTCGTCCCCGAAGAGCCAGCCCCACTCACATCCTGGATCTTTCCAAGCTTTAACAGACTTTCTATTCTTTCTCCCGCAATCACAATATCAGCAAATCCAGTTGACGGACAAGCAGCTAATCTATCAAGATAGGCCCCTTGCAAGGTGCCCATGAACATATCTGCCATTTCTCTGTCTGACAAGGGAGGTTGAACCTGGGCAGCCATTTCCCTCCACCTCTGTGCATATTCTTTGAAACTCTCCTTGGCATTTTGTGACAACCCCTGCAATTGAGTGCGGTTGGGCGCCATGTCAATATTATACTGGTATTGCTTCAGGAACGCTTCTGCCAGATCTTTCCAATTCTTCACAGCAGCTCTATTCAACTTCATATACCAGGTCAAGGACGCCCCAGCCAGACTGTCCTGAAAATAGTGCATCCATAGCTTCTCGTCATCCGTATGGGCTGAAATCTTCCCAAAGTAAGCTTGAAGATGCGTTTGGGGACACGCATTGCCGTGATACTTATCAAAAGTGGGAGGCTTGAATTTAGGGGGAATTCTGACTCCTGAGACCAGCCCCAAGCTGGTAACATCAATACCCATAGAGTTCTTGCATTCTATGGCCCTGATCTTTTCTGCTAACTCCTCATACCTTCGATCACCTTGATTACACACATCAGCATCTAGTAGAGTAAATTGGTCTTCCAGAGTATCTTCAAGCGTAACACCAGCATGCCTACCATTTCCATTACCCCGATTGTTACCACCAGGAGGAGGGTTGCCACCGGGAGGAGGGATGCCACCGGGAGGAGGGATGCCATGTCCCTGTGAATTGTCATGCTGATCACCTTCGGGCCCATTGTCTGGACGCTCGACCAGAAGCCTCAACCTCTCCTGATTTTGCGCCATGCCAGTCATGAGGGTCATGAACTGGTCCATACGCGCCCTCATTTCGGCCAAATCACTTTGCACTTGATCCATGATTCTTACTTGATTTCTTCGCGTCGAATATCGGTGAATATGATTCTCCGCTATACTGCCTGAAACCAAATAAGGTTAGAGACCCTGCAACGAGTACCTGAAAAGCAAGTAACAAAAATGCAAAGTGATATGCAATGCCATGCAATGCTATGTTTGTCATTTCCGAGGTGCTTTATACCCTGATTCCAATCCAAACCACAGAAATCTGAAGACCAGAAATCGTGATATAAAGAGACGTATCGTGGTCATGTGCTTGTGTGCAGCTATCTGATAAGGAATAATTCTGAATAAAACTGCTCATACTCATTCAACAAAGTATTCAAGTACATTTAAGAAAGGTTCAACCGCAAATGCAATACAAGGAAAAATGGATCCATCAACAAGCCTGATGGTAACCATTAACAACAAAATACAGGGAAAAGAACATCAATCTGACAATTCCACATCCTTCAGCTTATCACTAGAGTATTTGATCTCCTCAAAAAGTATACGGGTACGCTGGTGATTCGGCTTTTCAATCATTTCTTTGATCAAGACATCCCTTTTCTCAAGAGCTTCAGTTAAAGAACCCATATGCAGCATAAGAGCTTCGTCATCATGCACTCCTTTGTGTCTCTTTATGCCAGCTTGCGTCTTGAGTATCTCTCTTTCTATCATGGCTTCTTCAAGCTCTTTCTTGGTATTCTTCAACTGGCTTCTAACTTCTTCTAACTGTTCTTGACTTTTATCGAGACTTTCCCGATACTTTCTCCTCTGCTCATGTGCCTTTTTAAGCTCCTCGTCTTTAGTCTTCGACTGATCCTTTAACTCGGCATTTTCAATTCTGACTTCATCCCAAGCTTGACGAAGTTGAGCTAATGAATCCTTGCTTCGGGCTAAAGCCTGTTTTGTAATCTTGTGAGCCTGACTAGTGTCATCTGCTCCCAAAGTAAGTTTCCGAAAGTACCGAGCTCGGTCATCAAAATCTTCCTCTTTGTCAGCCAAGGTTTTTTCCGCTTTCAAGGCTCTCTTTTCCAACTCTTTGTTGTCAGCTAGAGCTTTTTAAAGACATCTGCTCATTCCAGAATTCTCTATCTGCAACTCTCTGACCATTTTCTTCCACTTCTCACATTCTTCAATAGCCACCATAGTGGGTTGTTCTGGCTGTACTGAACATAAAAAAGGTCCCCTTGAAAAGGGTAAAAGCAACTCCTTTACTTTCGTCTTAATCCAACTGTCATATTCAGGATAAGATCTACAATCTCCTTTTCCAAAAACTGCTTTTCCAATTTTGTGCTTATCTTTCCAAGCATTCACTACTTCTACCACCTTCGCATCTTTAGTTCCTGTAAAAAATAAAGATTCTTCCACATCTTGCTCTGTAGGAGGATCCCTGGAAGCATACCCAAATTGTCGGATGGCCAAAACTGGATTATAATTGATCCCTCCTTTTCTGCCAATCAAAGGCACATTTGGAAAATTTCCGCATCTTGTGACAAGCTCTGTTCTCAATAACCGGTGGTCAAACCATACAATGTTATCAGCAGTTAAACTCATCAATCGTTTAGACCATTTCGCCACATCTTTGGTTTCCACAAAGGCACCTGTCTGAGGCAAATGTTTGAAAAACCAATGACTCAGCAGTGGAGTACAACAACTAACAGATCCTCCCCTCCTTTTCTCATTCTTATAGTGCACGGAATGATAAAAATCTCCTAACAAAGTAGGGACTAGATTTTTAAGAACGAAAACTCTTGTCGCTTGCATATCCACAAAGTCTTGCTGATTGGGAAAGAAAACTAGGCCATATATGCAGAGAGCCAGAATGGAATTATAAACCGTCCAATTTTTAGCACTTGCAGCCTCTTGGGCCTGTCCAGACAGAAATTCTAAATGAAATCCGCTAACTCCATTTTTACTGCTCACACCACTCTTTATCACTTCCTGATCCATTTGTAAAGCAGCAGCAATTTCTTTTATGCTGGGAGAACTACCAGAGAAGAATGGTATTGCCGACGTGATCGGAATTCCCAAAATAAATGAGAATTCTTCCAGTGTTGGCATTAAAATGTAATCTGAAAAAAGAAAGCACCTCAACGAAGGCTCGTAGAACTGCAGCAGAGTGTGCAAAGCATCATGTTCATACTTGGTGATTGTACGGACCATCCCAACCAAATTCCCGTAGCTCTTCTGAAACCTATCAAGAATACCCGGACCAGCCATATCTATAACTTTGAGCAATGAATCCAAGACAGGATCTGGAAACTTGTAAGACACATTGTTCTTTCTCTCGGCAACGATCTCTGTTGAACCCATGGATTGGAATCAGAAATGTATTATGCACCTGAAAATGACAAACATAACTGTTATGATATGATAATGCAATGCAAAAAGGGCATGTGATCAGGTAATCAAGTGTCGGTGTCTGTATTGAACTGTGTGCACAGTGTCTCTGTACTGAATCTGGCAATATCTGAGATGAACACTCAAATCACTATCATAGGATACAATGTCTGAAATCCTCATAGAATCACAAGTAAGGTAGGTAGGAGGCTGGGTTTCCTGCAAACCTGTAAACATCCCGCCCATGCTCACATGTGGTTCTTAGAAAATAAGGCTTGTCAGCTTCGGAGGTTTGAGAAGCAATACCACATTCAGCCCGTAGGATACAATGTTATGCCAATCAAAGAGGTCGTCCACTGACTCCCCTTAGAAAATAAAAGTCATCCTATGCAAGTTCCAAAGTGGGCCCTCGGGTGCGAATGGGTTTGCCACAGAATGTGGTCTGCCATTGTCACCGCTAAAGAAGGATGTTTCCACTAAGGTCCTCATGATCGGTCACTAGAGTCGACAGCTCTCTAGATCTACATCCTGGAATACGCAAGATGCGCATGCCACGACGTGTCCCAAGATAGCCTCGTCTAGCTGTGAATTTCGTGAACACCCAACGCACTCCAAACGGCACGTAGGTCCCACTACTCTCCACTCTAATTCTAAGTGTATACTCAAGCCTGTGTAATGGGCTTATCTCTCAAAAATCCCATCCCGCCAAACAGACAAAGCAGTGCAACACAATATAATATATGATATGTAATGCTAAAATGCAGTAAATGCAGTAAAATAAATAAACAGCAACATATAGCATAACAGTAAACACCCAATAAAAAAATAAACAAGCGCTAGGATTGACTCGCTTAGGATGGACCAGCAATAGGTCAATCAGATCCCCAGCAGAGTCGCCAGCTGTCGCTCCCGGGATTTTCATCCTAGTACAAACGCGAAAGTGGCACCAAAACAGAGTCGCCAGCAATGTGTATTTATCCCAAGAGAGGGAAAGGAAACACCGCGTAAACCTGAAGGAAAGGAAAGAATATGGTCTTGCGACCAGGAGAAATGGGTTCGGGAGTCGGTTACGCGAGAGGAAGGTATTAGCACCCTCTCGCGTCCATCGTACTCGATGGGATCCGCGCTTGCTTGTCTCGATCAAAGGGTGATAGAAACGGATACTGGAAAAAGAACTGGAAAAGGAATGGAAAAAGAAAGAGAAACAAATGTAGGGAAAATAAAAGAAGTGCTCGCATGGGCCCTACCCCACTGCCTACGTATCTCATCGGGAGCATGAGAATCAGAGCGACGTAGTTCCCCTCACTAGGGATGGATTGTTTGTATTTTAGGGAACGGCTGACGTTCTAGCTCAGGTGTTGCAGGCTCGCTGGTCCGAGTGCGTTACCATCTTGCAAGAGAACGAGTAGGAAGCACGTTCGTACGCTGAGAGTGAATGAGATGAGAAAAGAATTCCCGAAGGAAAGACGTTATTGTTGGTTTTTGTCTTTTTAAGAGTTTTTTCCATTTATTTGCATATGATAGTGTATCTGAATCTTAGTCATTGGAATGTGTACATTCTCACATTCCAAGATGGAATGAGTAAGAAAGCACACTAAGGGTGAAGAAGACCCCCACACTTAGTTCCAATTGTCAAGGTTCAAACAAACTAGCATACTTGTGTTTATTAAGTGTTTTTGTTGATTAAGAAATGAAGAAGTGCTTTTTATTATTTGTACCTTCAACAAGTATTGCATTTAGGTCCCTCATACAAGATCAAATGTTTAACACATTGACCCAAGATGGGCTATATGCTACACATTCTAAGATTATAAGAGAAAACCCCTTATAATCTTTTCTTTATATGAAAGGCCTAAATGCAATAAATGCCTACCTTTATTAGATATTTTTGTATTTTCTTTGAGATGAGAAAAGAGACTCAAGAGAGGATAAAGGTAAAAATCTATATGGACTAAGACTCAATCCTAATTGATTAGTTAAGGGAGTGATCCTAAGGTTTGTGAGGTTTCATCCTAGAGTCTAAGGAAAGAAAGAATTAAACAATTCACTTCTAAAGTAGAAGATGAATTGTAATTCAAAAAGGGGAAGTAATGAGTTATTAAAAGAAAGCACATAAGTGCTTAACAAAACATAAAATGGAATTGTAAAAGAGAAAGGATAGAAGTTGAATGTGGATTCCTTATCCACACTCAATTGAAACTTACCAAAGCCCCTACATGGTTAGTAAACATGTATAAGAAGTATAAGAAGTAAAAGAACATGTAATGCATCATAAAACTCAAAAGAATTAAATGAGAAACCAAATCCTAGAGCCACAACCAGAATGTACATCATATGGAAACAAATGGTTATTATCAATCAAACTCAAGTGGATAAGCAACAAACATTATCCATGGCATTAAAACATGCTACCATAAGAAAAGGGAGAATGAAAGATGAAAAGAAAAAGAAGAAATATGCATAAATGGAACATGTAATCCATGGATCAGAATTGAAATGAAATGAAAAATGATTCACAAAACTCTCACAAGTATTCATTAAGCACATCAAGGCATTTAAGAAGTGATAGAAGAAGTAGAATTGAAATGGAAGTTCAAAAGAAAACACAAGTACAAACACCACATGTTAAAGGTGCACAAAGTTTAAATAAAAATCAACAAGCAAAGATGACATATGATATGTATCTATGTCCTATAATGTCAAGAGTGTAGCTCACCAAATATGCAAATGATCATGCCATTATGTACAAAAGAAATCATGTAAACATGCACCAATATTGAGATGATATGACATGTTATTATGCTTTAAATGAAATGCATTAAACAAAAATCAAATGGCCTCATGAAAATTATGAAAACATGGTATTGAAGATCACAAATCAGAGATGAATCACATATCAAAGTAGCATGCAAGAAACCAAGGCAAAATGATGTCAAACAATGCACTTAGGTCAAATAGACATATCATACAAAGTAGCACAAGAGTGAACACCAAACATGCCATAAAACTGACCTAAAAAATCAAATAAAAATCACTTAACATACCTCAAGATGATAATGACTCAATGCAAAAAGAAGAGCATCAAAACAATTTTTAATGATCAAGAACAAAATTAAACAAGATCATGTACCACATTAAGAATGCACACCAAAGAAATTCAAAGAAAATTGTGGAACAAGGGCAAAAAGGTCATAAATTCAGAAAATAAAATCATGAAAAATTTTCTAAATGTTTTAATGATGTTCATAAATTTTTGTGGAATTTTATGATGATGTTTGATATTTTTAAAAATTAAAAAGCAAACGTGTATACAAATGAAAAAATAAAATAAAATGGAAATAAAGAAAGGGGGTGCAAGCATAGCAATTACTCAGTTCAAGAATGGTTTGGGCTTAAGGCATGGGGGTGTGGATATCAAATCTGACTAAGTCCATTAAGCATGCATAACACCATAACAACCATACACTCCCAGTCAACACAAGTCAAAACCATTACAACCATTGGATGAAGTCAAGTCATACACACAGTCAAAGTAATCAGATCAAACGCTCACACACGCATGTCCACGTTCCATACCATACACCACACCACACCATGTTTAATTGAAATCAGAAAAATGGCACCTGCCTTGCACATGCGTTTTAATGCGTTGTCATGCTCTTAGCCACACGATGAGAAAAAAACAACGGACAGGATTAAAACATGGCAAAAACCCTAGCTCTAACAGTCACCGGCCGGAGGGGACCTCCGGTCACCTTCTCCGGCCAACAGCCACCACCTGCAAACTCCAATTCCTCCAGAAATTCACAATACATACACCAATCGAAAGCTGAGCTCATGTACATCATGAATCTAACACTATTTTTCACATAACATACACGTATAACACAAACCGATCCAAAACAAATTGCCCTAAAAACACATCTAAACTCCTAAAGAGCCTATCAACTAGACAGAACTCACGCATAGCTCCTAATAAGCTCCAAACATCATAAAACAAGCTTAAATCACAAGAATACAATGCATTAAAATTGAGTGAAATAAACCTGAAATTGATGAGGCTTCGGAGTGCTCTTCAGAAAACCAGAGATCCTAGCTTCTCCTTCAACCTTGAAGCTTCACAAACTAAGCAAAATAAATGCTATAACTCGTTGTCTTGAAAGCAGGGAGATCCAATGTTGAACAATGCTTGCAGCAATCTTGAGGACTGTGCTGAAATCTCCTTCAATCCAATGCCATTGATGATGATGAATTGAGGTGGATGAAGATGAATGATTCGTGCACAGAGAGAGAGAGAAAAAGCTTAGGGAAGATTGAGAGAGTGAGAGTGTTCTTGAGAGTGGAAATGAAAAGTGAAGTTGAAAATGAATTTGTGAAGAGAAGTTTGGTTTTATAGTGAGCTAGGAAGTGAGTTGGGTGACTGAGTTGGGTGAGTTCACTCTAACTAACTGAGTCAGTTAGTTAGAGGCGAGTTGATCTTGGGTTTTTTATGGTGTGGGTGATGCTTAGAGTGTTATGGTGAGGATGAAGAGAATGAAGCTGCAGCAAGCAACTTGTTATACAAGTTTGTATTCTTTCCACTTCTATGCATGAGCAACACACGTGACCTGGTGAATGCAAAGGTGTTTGGCTAAATGAAGCAAAGGTTGGTGAGTGTGATCAAGCATGCGCAAACTAATTCAATCAGCAATAAATTCCACTTGCTTTTTTTTTGTTTTATGTGACAGTTGAAGACAGATGAAGATAGGGTTGCTTAAGGATGCATTACTCCATGAAATGTGGATGGTTTGGTGAGTTCACGGGTTCATTTGAAAGAGGGTACATTGAGGAACAATATTGGTTTGAAAATTGAAGTGAAGTGAGGTCTCAAACATACCTAAAAATGACCACAAACAGATGGATAAAGAACTGGTACATATGCGTACGACGCAAGTCACGGCATGGCAAGTGACATGCATGGAAGTTCAGCCTAACCAACCTATCTTGAGACCAAAATTTCCCCTTTATAAATTGATCAAATGGGATTTTGTCCAACATGAAAATTGAAGGTGACATTGCAATGAACAACTTTCATGTTGAAAACTTTTCCATTTGAGGCCTTTAATTATGAGAAAAATGAGTGGACATTTGGCTCACCAACTGTTTGTTAAAATGACTGCGCGCGTGCCCTGAAAATCTTGGTCATGACCTAGTTTTGAACCTACTTTGCTCAAACTTTGATCAATCATATCTCACTCAATTTTTATCCAATGGAGATGTTCCACACATGGATTTGAAGCTTAAAACAAGATCTTTTGTTGTGGCCGAGTGGAATTTTCATTTGGTGCTTCAATTTTAAATGGCCTTGGCTCAAACTCTGATGCAAAATGGCCAAAACTTGCTATATTTAGTAACCCTTCTTCATCCAAAAATGGCAACTTTCCACATCTTGATTTTTTCATGATTCCTTTGGAATTTCTTGACCAAATTTTGCACATTGGACACATATAACATGAATTTTATGAATTTGGCCTCAAAAAGTCAAGAGTTGACTTTTTCCTCTGATTATTTGACTTTGCCCCAATTTCTCTGATTCTTGATCTTTCTTCCAATTGAACCACTTCTAAAACCAATTGAGATGTAATTTTCCACATACATACACTTAGGGACATATGGAATACCATGACATCAAGTTTTGTCCAAAAAATCAGAGATACCCTGATTTAATTGGAAACCCTAATTTCAGCCCCTTCTGGTTAGGAGGAAAAAGTGCAGTCTTCAATTTCAAATTCCTCAGAGTATGTTGTGTATCCTCTTAAAGGATGATGATATATGCCATTTGAGGATGATTTTGGATCAATGAGCTATCTCTTTTGAGGGTTTTCCTTCATTTTTGAACCTCTTGCATAGTGAAAGATGTAATGCTTCAATCTCCCATTGTATCTCTTATCCTTGAGGTTGTGGATGATCAATTGAGATAGTATGAGACATGAAAGGCTTCTTGGCTTGCCTTGAGGCAACTTGACTGACCTTTTTGTGCTTTGAATGATCTCTTGATTGTCCATCTCCCACCTGACCACATGCCCTGATGGTAAGAAGGATGCCATGCTTCATTTTTCTATGTTAAATGCAATGCAATGCTAATGAGATGGATATGATATGATAAATGATAATGCCATGCTATGATGCCAAAAGGGGAGAGCAAATTTTGGGGTATTACAAGTCTAAATGCTTCTAAATGTTTAAATGACTCTGTGACTCTATATCTGAATATAAATGACCCATGCTTAAATTGATCATATGCCCTGACACTTTTTGATGATGTCAAAAAGGGGGAGAAATATATTGATTGATTTTGATTGAAAGAAGGAAATCTGAAATAAATCTCTGAAAGAATGTAGAACTCAAACAAAGTACTTTTATAAAATGCGTTACTACTAACGTTTGTTGTTTGATGTTATCTGAGGAACTCTAAACAAGTTCACTAGGCATTCTAAAGACAGGATAAGAAGAAGAACTACTATCATAGAATAAAAGCTGTCTAAGAAGAATCAGGAAGAAAACTCTGAAAGCAGTCAAGGCAAAGTCTACATTTCAAGATGCTCACTCAGAAGATCTGTGCAAATCAAAAGTCAAGAACTGTCTGAAGATCCGGATTAAAGATCCAAGCAAGAAACCATTCTGATGTTTATCAAGAACCATTTGAAATAAAGATGATTTGGTATCAGACTAAACCATCAATTGTAAATCAGATTCAGTATGCAAAGATTAGTATCAGACTCTCAATCAAAGCAAAGCTGTGGATTACTGTCAAAGTACCTTCATTAGTATCCTACCAGCACACAAGGAAATACTCTTCAAAGTAATATCAAAAGAACTCCTTCAGCATCAGAATCAACAAACTCTAGTATAAGAGTCAGCACATCATTTTTACATCCGACTAAAACAAGATGTACCAGATTCAGAATCAAGCGTTTATTGATCACAAGTTTTAACCTTCATTTGGTATCTGATAAAAAATCAAGCTTTGATAATTCAACTGAGTTGTGACAATAACAAGGTCTGAAATAAACCTATGTTCAAAGTCAAACTCTGAAAAGTCATGATCAACACTGGTGATTAAATTTAGAAACTCTGAATTTCGATTCTGAAAGATCCCAATATTTGACTTATGGAAATTAGGGGGAGACTACTCAGAAGATTAAAATGCAAAATCTAAAATCTTCATATAGTCTGAAACTCAGGGGGAGTGTCTCAAAAGATAGTTTCTGATATACAGCGAAGCTATGTTTATCAGTCGAAGAACTGCTCTAATTCTATGCTCAATTGAATCTACTGAAAAGTAGAAATGCTTCAGACAAATCTGAAGATAACAAGCTCTGATATGACAACAAAGTAAACTGAGTTCTGAAGATCTGAAGATGGAAGTTCTGTTGAACCAGTCTAGATGCTAAAGACTCTTCGTTTTCCTAAAGACAAGATAAAGAAGTAACTCTTTTCTATTTTTGTTCTAGCAACTCAAGTTGTCATTATTTATATCTTTGGATTATATAAAATCCTAGATGATCTCAGATAAAGCTTTGAGGATAACTCATTCAGGGGGAGCTGTTGGTCCATACTCTGAATTTGTTTGCTTTGGTGATTACCTTGTATAAAATGTTCAATCAAAATATTTGGTTTTGTCATCATCAAAAAGGGGGAGATTGTGAGAGCAAGAATTGTCTCTACAAGTCAATCTATGTTTTTGATGATCACAATAAGTATTTGTGAAAGAACCGTTTTATGGTCTAACGTGTGTTGTGTGCAGATCATAAGAACTAAAGACATCAGAACCAACATACACCAGCAAGATGTACTATAATTGAATATATATATATATATATATATATGTGAAGTTACTATGTGTGACTAAAGTCGCGAGAAACAAGAACGCTTGTTTATCTAGTCATGATCAGCCAGATCCAAGGATGCCAAGATCGCTGTTGCAATGCTCTTGTTGATGCTCTCTGAAAGTGATTAAGAATCTGAAGATAGCGAAGCTTCTGAAGAAGTACACTCATAAAGAACCAAAGTTCTGAAGACTCCTATGACTTGAAGTTCTGATGGCTGAAGGCACTGAAGACCAAGTGCATAAAGAATCTGAAGACTGACGAGTTCTGAAGACTCTGAAGACAGGCTCTGAAGATTTGGAAGACTTAAAGCAGAAAAAGGATAACGTTCTTAAAGACCAAGTGCTGAAGTTCTGAAGACTGATTCCTAATGGACTTCTTCATTCAATGGAAGACTTGAAGCATCAGATATTCTGCTATAAAGACTCCACTCATGCTTCATCAAATTAACATCAGAAGCCACTGAAGTTTCAAAGTCTAAATATTACCGTTGTGAGTTAAATGTACACACTGCCAAAGAAAAGATGTCTGGTCACTTCCTCCTCTAGAAAAAGAAGATATGTCAGTACAACTCATTATATCACAACGTCTCTTTTCCAAACAGCCAACAATATTCTCTAACGACTATATTTCTACTGGCTATTTAATGGAAAGAGTTTTTGCTTCTGATGTGTCGATCACTTGTAGAATTACGAACTGAATATTCATCAACAAAATTGACCAAGTCATTGTGTGAAGATAGCAACAACGATGAGTTCTCGTTGTAACACTTAGAATATTCAAAGCTGTCATTATTTCACTCATGGCAATTGTTGTTGAATCTCCAAAGAACAAATTAACACAACAACAATAATCAAACAGAAGTCGTTGATGAAGAAGACAACATTGAAGATCAGTCAAGTCATCAACCTACCTTCTCGTCAAAGCTACATTGAAGATCTGAAGCAAGGAGTTGCTGCTCAAAGCTTGCTCAACCAAAAGACAAAGAAGAAGAAGATCTATAAGATGTCAACAATTGTAATATCCAAATACATCATTGTAGTTTCTTAGGAAAGCAAGAAGCTGATTGCTCAAAACTTGCTTGAACACATGTGTGTGTTCTTTGTACTTAAACCTAGGAGAAACTTGCTTATTAAGAAGCACAATTTGTAATCTCCAGTTTTCCAATTCAACTAAATGAATTGAGACTCCTCAAGTGAACGTTATATCCTGATGGGATCCCTGAACGGTTCAGCTGTGAGTTGAGGCCCTTGAGTAGATCACGTGGTGATCAGATACTTGAGATGACAATGGCTGAGGGTCATTGTGGAAAATCCTGAAATGTGCTCAGTAGCGTTATATTCATTGTGATGAATCCCTGAACGGCTAGCTGTGAAATCCCAGCAGTGGATATGCTCAGTCAATGAACACAATATCCTATTGGATCCCTGAACAGTTCATTGTGTTGTTAGTCACAGTGTGGCTATGCAAGTGGTTAGTCCCCGGCTGTTGCCCGTGCAAGTGTTATCATGATTTGGTTATAGTGGATTACGTCCTTGTGTTCAAGTCGAAATCACCTGAGGAGGGTGGACTGGATTAGCCTGTGTGGTGAACCAAGATATATCGTGTGTCCTTTACTCTCTTACTTAGTATCTCTATTTATGTTTCTGCATTGAATATCAGAACCTCATATTAAGCAAAGTCAGAACCTTACAGCCTATCTCTGATAAGCTTCCGCACTGCAAGTTCTGAGTATCGTATCTTATGATCAGAACCTATACGGTTCTCATACTCTATAGTTAATAAATCAGAATCTCTCAATGAACCTTGAAGGTTCTTGAGCGTCAAATTAACAAGATGCGAAAAGTTACAAAAAGAGTAAATACACAATTCAAACCCCCTTTCTTGTGTCTTTCTCGCACCTTCAGTTGTTACTTTTACTTTTTGAACCATGAAATTGTCGTTGTTCTATTGCGTTGATTATGATTTCTTGTGGGGGTATTCGGGTTCGTTTCTAGTTCAAGACACTTTTGTTTGAGGACAAACAAAGTAATAAGTTGGGGAGAGTTGTTAAGGGTCAAATTTTGCATACTTTTGATTATATTTTATGGCCCTTTCAATTGGTTTCCTTGATAATTTAGTTGTAAATCTATTAGTTTTAGTGTAATTATGCTAATTTCTGATTTGATTGTAAATATTGTGAATTATGACCATTTTGATGCTTTTTGACAGGTCTTCTTGCTTATATTTGATGATAGGAACAATTGGTGAATGAATGAAGGCCTAAAAGATGATTTTCGAGGAGTTAGTGTCGGTAACTCGCGCTTAGCGCGCTTTTCAGCCGAAATTAACACGCTCTTTCTGTTGAGGCAGTAGCTAAAGTCTCCAACCGCGCTAAGCGGCCTGCAACCGCGGTTAGCGCACTTTCTGGGAAATTGCCTCTGTTTTTACTGACCGCGCTTAGCATGCTCCTGATGGCGCTTAGGGCGGTGCCACTTACTGCACTTTGTGCACTTGCTATAAATATCTTCTTTTGTAGATATTTTCAACTCTCTTGTCACTTTACACTTTTCAGCATTTTTAGAAGATAGAAAGGGTTTTTTTGGTCAAAAACATTAGGAACTCAAGGAGAAGTGAGAATCAAATCTTTGGAGCATCAATCCTCGATTCTTCGAATTTGATGCTAGGAAAGCTTCCTTTCTTACTTGTTGATCAAGCTACCATGGTGATGGGTAGCTAAACACTTCTATGTCAAGATTAGAGTTTGTTAATCTTGCTATTATGTATTTCTTTTGATCTTTTGTATGTGAACAAGGTTTAAGATCAATAGATGATGAAGATGTTTGCTTTTAATGATGTATTTATGGCTTGAATCACTCTAGACATAGATTTTCCAAGTCTTGATCTAATTTCTTCATCTATTAACCAATAAACTCTAGACATAGATTTGAAATTTAATATTTGCTTTGTATCGATCTTTATGCTTATTGTTTCGATTGTTATTTCGAGAAATCATCTAGTGATTAAAACAATAATATTCAGGAGCCACTTTAGAAATAAAGGATTCGCGAGGATACGCGATTGTATTGATCGAAACTAAGTTCACATGCTTGATTAATCAAATACATATGAAAGGGATTAACGAAATCTAATCTTGACATGATTTTCTTAAAACAAAAATCTTTGCCCTAAATTACTCTTTGCAACAAACTTATCTTACAAAACAAGAAATCTTTGAAAACTCTTTACTTAGAACGTTAGACTATTGAATGGCGATCATCTATATATCTTGCGCACAATCCATGTGGATATGATAAAACACCCACCTAAAATACTTTTCAACATTAACCCAACAAGAAAAAAGAGAGATTGGTTTTAACAGACGGACTGTGATTAACCAAAGAAAAAGGTGTTGAACCAAGAGAAGGTTATTAACCCAAAGAGGAAGGGAAATTCGGGATAGAAAAGAGTGACCAAGTATCGACTCAAGAGACACTACCGTCTGAGGATAGAGGCGACTATTCCAGGCACATGGTCATTCGTCCCTTGCAAAAAATAGACAGAATGAAGGTAGAAATTCTACATTCTCATTCCTTATCTAGCACTCAACGTGTAGTGCAGATATTGAAACCAACAGAGTAACAGTGCAATTTGGACAGTGCTCCAAATTGTAATGCAGACGTCTGGCTCAACAGGGGATCAAGAAAGAGAGGCTCTAAAGAGATCCTAAAAAAGAGCGGGGGGAAATTAATCAATCAAAACAAGGTTTCGATCAATCAATCAAAGGGAAGAAAATGCCAATAAACTTTCAAACGAGTCGAAAGATCATCAAAGCAAGTGTGAGAAACAAAGTTGAACAAGATTAAATTAGGTTAAAAGAACAAATCTAATGCATTAAGTTGAAATTGCAAAGAATTAACAAGAACAAGCTAGCATGCATAACTAAGCATAATCATGTTAACAGATAAGCAAAAGTCTGCAAAAAGTGCATCGAACAGGTGAAAAAATGTCAAAATAATCAAGGAAAATCATGCATTTAATCAAGCAAGAGTCATTTCCTGTAGATTCTGGCCTAAAATAGTAGCATTAACATGAACATAAGTAAGCATGGGAAGACATGCAAGAAAACTATGCAAAATAGTCCTCAAATGCAAGATTTTCTGCAAAAGTTGTAGGTGTAATCGATTAACAGCCTGAGGTTAATCGATTACACAGTGTAAAAAAGGTGTTTTCGGGCGCATGCAAAGGTGTAATTTGTTAACCTCCTGGTGTTAATCGATTAACACTATAAAAACAACAAAAATAGAATTTCGAAAAGCTCTTTTCAGAATCACTTATCGCATGCAATTGCAGTGGATCATATCATAGAAGTAAAGGAAAAATTCATGTTAATTCTAAGCAATTGAAAGATAAAAGAATCAATCATGCAAAGCAAAAATTCAAGCAACAAAGCATCAATTAAGAACTACATTGCGAAAATGCAAAAACGATCGAAAACGATAAATTAAGCAAAATTCACTAACCTACAAGGCTGAGATTTTCCTTGGTAATTCTTGCAATCAAAATGTGATGAAGAATATCTTAGAAAACTAGAAAATACAGGTATCTATAGTAATCCGTAGCGAGAAAATTGAAAATAATGCGATAATTGTGTCGGATATGAATTTGCACCAAAACTCCTTCAATGATCAACTTCCAAAGCTTGAATTGAAGTAAATGATGAGGATGCTGTAGAATTCAGAAGTGAAATGGATATTTATCTCAAAAAATAGTAAGCTTCAATGCAAATCTTACTATGCTTTAATGGTGGAATGAGCTCTAGTGAGGTTGGGTGAAGAAGTTGATGATTGAGAGAGAAAGTGATGCAGAAAATTCAGAGAATAAGAGTGAAATTTTAGAGCAAAAATGAGAGAATGATCAAGGGTCCTTTGCAATAATGTGAAGGTTTGTTAATATAGAGAATAGGCTTGGAGTGAGTGGAGGTTTGGAGTTTGGTTTGGAGGTAGTTAATGAGGTTTGGCATTTGCTTTAGAGTTAGTCAGACCTAACTCACTGAGGGTGCATGGTGAACATTAATGATACGGATGTAGTGTAGCATATGTAGTTGATATTTCCTAGTGTAATCACATGTCTAGAACCTTCCACAAGATGCTAGAAGGATGTATACCAAAGGAGAAGAGTGATAGATGTTGCAGTGTTGTGAAACTACTAAATTTCTGCAAAATTTGCAGATGTAATCGATTAACTATATTGTGTTAATCGATTAACACAAAAAATTTTTTAGCTATTTGGCTTGAAATAAGGTATTGTGGTCGTGGCTATGTATTTCGACCCTTGCTTTGAAAAATAGCATATAAATCCTCTTGTTTTGCCTATATTGATGTTGTGATGACTTTGTGGGGAACATATTCATAGCCTTGAGATTCTGTGGGGATTTGAATATATACCTGTAATGAATTCACATATAAAAATGTTGATTCGTATGCTAGGAATGTGAGTGCTGATGCTTATGCAAAAAGGTAAAATGAGGTCAAATTTTGGGTTACGACAATGGTCAAAAGTCAGAAGCCTCTAACTCAGATGAGAAGAAACATCGGAAGGGAAATGAGAAGTTTAACAAGAAGAAGGTTTAATGTTACTGTTGTAATAAGTTTGGTCACTTTGCTGTTGAGTGTTGGTCAAACAAGGAAAGGAAATCAGAAGAAGCAAACATAGTTAGAGGAGAGTCTGATGATGAACCTCTACTATTGATGGATTTTGATTCTGATGGTGGATATTTGGTAGATTGGTGGTATATGGACATTGGCTACTCAAATCACTTAACTGGAAACAAATAATGGCTGATAGATTTTAATTCTAGAAAATGGACAAAGATCATATGTGTTGATGAAAAGTATCTGAATGGTGACTGAATGGGAAATGTCAAGGTCAGAGTGAAGAATGGAAAAACTTTTCTGATCAAGGATGTTTGGTATGTTCCTTGAATGAAAAGAAATATGCTGAGTGTATGTTAGTTAATTGAGAAAGGTTTGTCAGTTATAATGAAGGACAATTTGTTGAAGTTGTATGATTCTGATCAGAAACTGATTATGCAGTCTGAACAAGGAAGCAACAAAGCATTCAAGGTGAATATGGAAATAGATGAAACTAGATGCCTTAGTGCAGAAGGCGTCGAAGGTGACAGTGAGTTGTGGCACAAGAAATTAGGGCATCTAAATTTCAAAAGCTTATGGCATCTAAGTTTTAAGAAGATGGTATATGGCATTCCAAAGATTGTGAAGTCTAAGATGTCATATGAGATATGCATGAAAGGAAAGAAACTAAGATTGCCATTTGCATCCAAAGTGGCTCCAAGAGAAAAACATGCTTTGGGAGTAGTGCATTCTAATGTATGTCGACCATTTGAAGTAGCTCCACTTGGAGGAAACAAGTATTTTGTGTCTTTTGTGGATGAGTTCACAAGGATGGCATGGGTAACACTCATCAAGTTTAAGTATGACGTGTTTGCTGAGTTTCAAAAATTCAAGGTGAAGGATGAAAAACAGAGTGGTCAGAGGTTGAAAATTCTCAGAATTGATGGTGGAGGTGAGTACAACTCTATAGAGTTCAGAAGGTTCTATGAGGAGAATGAAATTGAGCATGAGGTTATTGCTCCATACACTCTTCAGCATAATGGTCTTGCTGAAAGACGAAACAAAACTTTGCTTGATATGACCCTGAAAATCGCAAATTCCTTATTTTCCTATTTTATTTGATTTATTTTTTATTTACATATTTTCAAAAAAAAATCCAAAATTTTTTGTAGATATTTATTCTAATTTGATTTGATTTTTAGTCATATTTTTATAATTTTTAGATTTTATTTTAACCACTTTCCTATTTTTCCATTCTTTTTCTTAATAGGGACATTGTTGATATTTTCCTAATTGTTGTTGCATTGCTGAAGTAGTTTTGTGTTTTCTTTTTGTTTGTTGATTTTTTTTCCTATTAAATTTTATATGGCTAACCAAAGAACTCTTAGAGAACTTGTTGCCCATGATATGAATGATAATGCATTATGTATTGAATATCCTGCTGTTACTGTACCTTTCGAATGTAATTCTGGTTTAATACACTGGTTGCCAATGTTTAATAGTCTTGCAGT
Source organism: Lathyrus tuberosus (assembly GCA_022829125.1). Classification (NCBI taxonomy): domain Eukaryota; kingdom Viridiplantae; phylum Streptophyta; class Magnoliopsida; order Fabales; family Fabaceae; genus Lathyrus; species Lathyrus tuberosus. The sequence continues at coordinate 8,958,764 of JALAZF010000191.1, forward strand.
TGAAGATCTGAATAAGCATATGAAGGAATTCCAAATTGTGTGCTCTACACCTTCTAGACCTTCACTAGAGGACCTTGTAAAGAAAATGGCTATAAATGATCTCCAATTTCAGCAAAGAACAGATACTAGTATTCACACTTTGCAGTCATTGATTGGACAGCTTGTCACTTTGGTGAATGCCATGCAGCAAGCTCAAGAATCAAACCAACTACCTACCCAAACAGCATTGAATCCAAAAGAGTTAGTGTCTGATTTAGTTGATGATACTTATCCTGAGTTGTTATCTGATTTTCCATCTTTATTAAATTATGATGATATTTACTCTTGCGATTTATATACTGACACTAATGTTTGCTCTGTTTGTGCTGAGATTAATGTTGCCTTGTGCAGCGAGCGATTTTGGACGTGGTTGCGAAGCACTATCGCTTTGGTATCTACAGTTTGATTCATTTTTTATCCTATTGAAGCTGATGAAGGAAGGGAAATAGATGTCTCCAATTAACCCTGCTTACAAACTGAGTTTAAACAGATGACTGTTAATTTACAGATGCTGTTGAGATTTGTGGGTCTCTCCTAGGTTATTTTGTTAAAAAGGGTGTTTGGGCTATTGGTAAGACGTTAGGACTGTTGTTTTGTTGATTGGTGTATGAAAGTATGGCATTTTGGGTTTTTGATGAGTGTGCTCGCTAAGATTTTTCTTTCAATCTTATGCCTACGTATTCCCGTTTACCGAAACAGGGAAATCAGAGCGATAGTAGTTCCTCCTATAGAAATAGGAGGAAATGGTGTTTTGGTGTCTTGTTCAAAGCTCAAGATGTGAAGCTAAAGGTGATTTGTATCTTGTTCAAAGCCCAAGATATAAACCTGAAGGGTCTATTTATATCTTGTTTAAAGCCCAAGATGTGAAGCTAAAGTGGGTTGACTTAGAGAGAATTTGTCATCTCTAAAGGGGTATGTTTGTCACAACTATTGGGTGACTAGTTATAAAGGAGGATTACTTTAACCGGGATGTGTGAATCCGACAGTGCCATAATTTCCTTTATAGGGATTTCAACCTGAAGTAGAAAACTTTAACTCAGTGTAGAGGAATGCCATCTTTCCTTAGGGATTTCTCATGCTAAAAGAGGGACAGTGGCATGGATGTAAATAATCTAGAGGCTTGCCTCTTACAGCAGTTAGATGAAGGAGTTGTTGATGTTTGTGTACTGTGAACGAGGCACAGCATTGATGCTAAAAGGTTGATTGGCTCAACCGGGGTTTTCTTATACAAAGCCTAAGAGGAGGCTATTGGCCTAACAAGAGGGTATTTTTTGTTTGTCTCGTACGAAGCCCGAGATAGAGGCTAAAAGGGAATTGACTCAACAGTAGAGTCTTTTATACTCAACAAGAGAGTTTTGTATCTCGTACGAAGATCGAGACGGAGGCTAAAAGTGTGACTCAACAAGAGAGTCTTTTTGTATCTCGTACGAAGCCCGAGATGGAGGCTGAAAATGTTTGACTCAATAAGAGAGTCTTTTATACTCAACAAGAGAGTGTTTTTGTATCTCGTATGAAGCCCGAGATGGAGGATAAAGATATTTGACTCAACAAGGGAGTTATTTGGTATCTCGTACGAAGCCCGAGATGGAGGCTACTTGACTCAACAAGAGAGTCTTTTTTTATCTCGTACGAAGCCCGAGATGGAGGCTATTTAACTCAACAAGAGAGTCTTTTGGGTGTCTCGTATGAAGCCCGAGGTAGAGGCTAAAAGGTTACTGTTTCAGTTGAGTGACCAGTAGGTTAGTTCAAAGAGAAAATCAGTTTTTATATGAGCAAAGTTGCACTCATGGGTTTGATCAGAGGATTGGGAATATTTCCTGTTCTTTAAGGAAAAGGGAAATCCAAAGGGTATTGAGACGGTCCGAGTCTACGGGGTTCCTTCCTATTCTTGAAGGGTGCTTGAGAATGTCTTTGAGACTCAAGGAAATTAGACTGTCCAAGTCTAGAGTTTTATCTTTTGTACTATGCGTAAGAAAGAGCAGCAGTGAGATCTAGATTCTTGAAAGACTCTTCTATTAAGATGACTAATATCTGTTCCTATACCTCTAGGAGGTCGTTGGGACAATTTGTACGAAGCCTAAGAGGAGGCTAGAAACTTTTAAGAAGCCGAGGGATAATTTGTAAGAAGCCCAAGAGGAGGCTATCATTCCCGGAGGAAGAAATCATTTATACGAAGCCTAAGAGGAGGCTGTGAATACTTCTAAGAATCCGACGGGTCCTTGTACTAAGCCCAAGAGGAGGCGGGGATGCTTTTAGGAAGCCTGTGGGTCCTTGCACTAAGCCCAAGAGGAGGCTGATGCTTTTAAGAAGCCTGTGGGTCCCCAAACCCCGAGAAATTCAAGACAATCAAGCCAGGAAAGTTCGGGAATTTGGAAGAAACTCAAGAGATGTCATTCACGGAGAAAAGTTCATCTTTGGGGAGTAGAGTCTCTTGACAATTCCTAGGGGTGACAGCCGAAGAGAAGACTGTATCTGGTGCTCTTATTCGGGATCTAAATTGTCTATTTCTAAGAGTGACAGTCTGTGAGAGGGTTCACCGAGAATGTTGCCTTTCACGTCTCTATATTGTTTAACCCCAAGAGGAGGGAAGACTGTGTCTGGTAATCCTATGGGGGATCTAGTTTTGACTGCATTTTAAGAGTGATCAACTGGGCTTTACCTAGTTCTAGACGTAGTTTCCGGGGAAACTCTGAATATCTATACTATTATTACACAGTTGATATGAGTTTATGAAAGGAGACTTACAGTGAGCAGCCCCACAATACAGTTATATATATGAAAGCAGTAAATGAAAGCGGGTAAACACTTACTCGGATGTAGAGCTTCCATGCAATGTTGTTAGTTTGTTCAACAAAGAAAATTTGAAAACAACAGTATATTTCAAAATCAAAGGAGAAAGTGCTTTGAAAAGACAGATTGGGGCTTACAGCTCAAGGAGAGGCCCGTATGGTTTGTTTTAAACGGGCGATGAACGCGCCGAACTTTTTTTGAAATACAACGGGACTTATACAATAGGTGAGGCCCAAAAATGGGTTGTATTTACAAAGGATTGGGTCTTACACTCTAATAGAGGCCCAACAGTTTTGAATGGGTCTTATAGCTCGAGGAGAAGCCCAAATGATTTTTGTTAAAAAGGCGACAATCGCGCTGTTATTTTGAAAATGTACAGGGGGACTTATACAATGAATGAGGCCCAAAAATGGTTTATGTACAAATGGATTTGGTCTTACACTCTATTAGAGGCCCAAAGGGTTTGAAAATGATTTGTGAGGGTGAAAATCAAAGAAACCCTAATTTGTTTCCCTTTAAAAGTAAATATTTAAAGAAAATCAAATAAAAATGATAGAAATACCAAATAAGTTTGAATAAACCACTTGTGATTTTTGTTTAAGGTTTGAAAAATGAGGTTTAATCACAAGAGATATTAAAACTCATTTGGTTTTGATTTTCAAAGTTAACATTCATTTCTAAAGTGTTTAAAAAACAATTAAAAAGGAATTTATTCACAAAAATACTAATTATATTAAACAAATAATATAAACTTAATTTTTTTGTGGAATAAAATAATTCAACATTTTTGTGATATTTTACCAAAAGAACCAATAAAAAATAATTAAAATTGAAAGAGTTATTAATTTTTCAAATAATTTAAAATAAAATGTGAAAAATAACAAAAATAGGAAAAAGTGATAAAAAAGAGATATGTGGCGAGGGGGATTCGAACCCCAGACCTTTCGCTTGCCAATACACACAAAACCAGCTATCAACCACTAGGGCGCAATGCCAATTCAAATATAGTATGGCAAATGATAAATATAAGGCAAACTTGGTTGGAAAACCTGAAGAATGGCGCCATGGCCATCTTCTAGCTCCAGCTCGTGCATGAAGCACCCTATATCTCTCAATTCTCAACCATTGGACATGATTCAAACATCAAACTCATGCGTTTTTTCACAAGGAAGAAGATGGCAATACCCAATTTTATTTATTTTCTGTGTATAACAAATTATATCATTGTGGTCGTATGAACCCTAATTTTACAAAAGCAATCGAGCAGACATGATTATGAATGCTATGATCAAATTTTCTGAGGGAAAACAATCAACATATGATGGCAAGCAATTGGCAAAAATATCATGCGAGGAAATATGCATGGATCATGGAGTTGGAGTTTTGAGGCTTACCTTGATGCAATCTGAAATGGAACTTTGCACATATGGTGTTCCAGATGTGATTTGATGATCCCTACAGCTTGAATGGATGTTGTGGAGTGTGTTGCAAGCTTTGGAACACTTTGAAACTCTTTGGATCAAGCTGGAGCACTCCAACTGCATAATTGAGGCATAATGGCTTGGTTGAAGGGTGATTTTGAGTCTGAGGTGTTACAGTTAGTGTTTAAGTGTTTGGACACCTCAAATACATCATATGTGATATGTTTGAGCATTTGGAATTGATTGCCTAGGGCTGCAACTCAAAACCCGATAGTGGTTGCTCAAAAACTAAGAAACTTGAGGCTTAAGGAAGAATTAGAGAAAGCAGTGTTGTAACTGGATTTGGTGTGAGTTGAATGATCCATTGGAACCTCTATTTATAGGTGATCAACTCTTGTCTTGGAGGAATAGTGAATGGCTGCTGGATCAGATAACATTCTAAGGCTTTGGCTTGGTGGCATTTCTTCTCATGCAAGGAAAACTAGCCTCTCCCAAGAGCAGGGATATGCCTTGACCAAATTCACATTCTTCAAATGTTTTTATTGTTGTTTAATCAGAGAACTTGACTGAGTAGAGAGGTTTCCTTGATAATGCACTATTCCACATTAATGCCCTTTGAATTCAAGACAAAATGTGCCAAAATGCATGAATTTCAAGTTGGAAGATTCCTTGGCTTTTTGACTCAGCTCTATCACTTGGATCAGCTGGTTTATGATTAGATTGAATGCATGTGGCATAGTTATCATTACTTTTGACTCAGAAATCGTGGATGGCAAGAAAACTCCCAAACTGATTTTTCATGGCAGCCTTGACATGGTGTGTTGTGGCAGCCATAACCCTTGGCTTAAGTGGAGTGGTTTCATGCCAATGAGTTGCTTGGATTGTAGGCAATATGTACAACAACTTTGATGCTCACATCATGAATTGATTCAGCTTGTAACTGTGTGAAAAAATCTCACAAGTTTTGGTGTTTCAACAAAATCTACCTTGCCCAGAATTTTTCTAAGTGTTGGAAAAAAATGACCTTTCTTGATTTTGATCACCCCATAACTCAAAATCCATGAGGAATTTGGAAATAGGTCGGTTTTTAGCTTTTGTAAAGGGCAATGAGATCTACAAATCAAGCTTTGGATAGGGAAAAATGGCTTTGTGGTTTAGGAGTTATGATCCTCCAAAGTTTTTATGGTTTCCCCTTTTACAAGTTATCCCACTTGTCTTGATTTTTCTTGATGAATGATGATTCCAATCATACATTAACATCATTTTAGGGTTAAAAATCCATTTTTATTAAAAATCTCAAAAAGTCAAAGTTGACTTTTGTGCACAGTTGACTTTTTATCAGATGAATTCCAAACTGTGCGATCCTCTATGAAATTAAGTCCTTGACCTAAATCAAACTTGGTGGATTGATTCCGTAGGTGTTATAGGGTATATTGATCAATGTCCTAGGGCTTGGGAGCATGTCCTGGTCAAAAGTCAAAGCTACAGTTGACTTTTCCCGCAAAACCCTAACTGTGGTACTGATGAAATTGACACATGTTGCTCAAGCTTCTTGGATTAATCCATGGTTAAAAATGGATCAATGTGGTATTTTAGAGACCCTCAAATCCTCTCTTGAGGTCTTGGCTCATATTTGGTCCCAAAAGTCAACTTAGTGGTGAATTAGGTCAAGAAACCCTAATTCTTGATTTTTTATGAATGCATCCCCTAAGGCTAAATTGACTTGATGATTGGGTTCATGATGTTCCATGGAGCATATTATGATATGCTTTGAAGCATTGGCTCATGCCCAGAGGAAAATCTCCATCTGGAGGCCCTGGTCAACCAAAGCCCTAATTTGGTGACACTGGCGATCTTGAGACTTGATCCACCGAGAAGGGAGCAGCCTTGTGCTTAATCCTTGAAATAGGAGTCCTCTTTAATCCATTGTGGATGTTTGAGAGTGTAAACAAGTTGAAGATCATGTCATTCCTTGATTGATCTTTTGTCTAAGACTTAGAAAGAGCTTGAAACCCTAGTTTGATTGTAGTGAATGCTCAACAATTCCTTGAGGAGATTGATGAGGCAAAAAGGTACATCCATATTGTGATGATGATTTGCACAATGATGGGAAATCTTAGTGGTCAAAAATTGGGGTATGACAGATGCCCCTATTTAATCTTCTTGGACCCGAAGGTGTGAATGGTGAAGGTATTCGAGCATTCGGGGTGCAAGAGGATTAAATATCGGAATATCCGAAGTTTTGATGGTGGTTATGAATGGCAGCTTACACATTCATCTTCTTTTGCTAAGCAACGATGCTTTGAAAAGGTAAACTTCCCCTCGATCCTGGTTTCCTACTAAGGAACTGGTCTTAGTTTCTGGCATAAACTTCCCCTCGATCTTGGTTTCCTACTAAGGAACTGGTCTTAGTTTCTGAAATAAACTCCCCCTCGTTCCTGGTTTCCTACCAAGGTACTGGTCTTAGTTTCTGAAATAAACTCCCCCTCGATCATGGTTTCCCACCAAGGAATTGGTCTTAGTTTCTGAAATAAACTCCCCCTCGATCCTGGTTTCCTACCAAGGAACTGGTCTTAGTTTCTGAAATAAACTTCCCCTCGATCATGGTTTCCTACCATGGAACTAGTCTTAGTTTCTGAAATAAACTCCCCCTCGATCCTGGTTTCCTACCAAGGAACTGGTCTTAGTTTCTTTTGTCAATAAACTTAATTGACAAGAGACGCTGTTTGTAGCGGTTTTCCTCAAACTTCTCGCCGAATTTTCCTGGGGAGATGCCATTTGACGGAACAAGTTTTGATTGTATAGAGGCACAAACTTCTCTGTTGGAGACGCCATTTGTCGACTCTACTGGGGAAAACGAGTCTCTTGAGAGACTGTTTCCTGCTTGGGAATATTACATCATACTTTTCTCGAGATCGTCTCAGAGGAATGCCATACGATGTAATCCAATTTTGAGGTGCCGATGACCTTTTTGACATTGAATTTCTGGAGAGAAGAACCAATGCGTTGCAGAAAGTCTTTAGTTGAGAGGCTTTCTCTAGGGATTTTCCTTAATCTGGGAAAGCGAAGATATCATCTTTAATGGAGAAGAGTGACATCGGCTGAGGCTTTCTTGCCTTTTCTTAGAGATTCAAGTTATCAAAGCAGTCGAAGACCGTCTCTACTGGAGAGGTATTGCTTAGATGTGCCACTTTTTGACGAGGGAAGAATCCACAACTTGATTGACAAGAGGACTCTACCACTAGGAGGGACAAGACCGACTGGAGTGATAGTGATATGAATATGCATGTAAAATAATAATGCATGATGCATGTATGTATATGCTGGCAAAACAGACGCTACATACAGACTAATGGATGAACATGACGGGATACTCGGCCATCGCGGGGTGCAGACGTACTTGTCAGTCCAAAAATAGTAATTCTACCTTGCTTAGGAGAGATAGTCCACGCGGGGAATACCGTTGGTCGGGCTTAGGAGATAAGAACTCTGCCGGGGGTATCAGATGAAACATGGTCTCTGACACAGTTGATCCTTTGTTCAGGCGTACTGATTTAGAAGAAGTACTTTGATTCTGCACTTTAAAGCTCAATTACTTCTAGAAGAGCGATCGACGTTCTTTCGATGTTCAACAGTCAAAAGAAATTGCCATATTTATTTTAAAAGTAGAAAAAGTTTGACAAGTAAATTCGTTTTTGTTTTATTTCAAGAATCGTTGATCATATTAAAATGTCGTTCTGTAAAGCTAAAACAAATGAGAATAGCAAACAAAAGCACAAGGGCTCAAATTTTATTGATAGGAGGGAAATCAGCCAAACGCGTGATTCCATAGAGTATATACAAAGTTAGAAAATGGTAATTTACAGGGAAAAATGCTACGTCGAAACATAACGACCACTATCCTTCTACCAACTTTGAATCCCGGGTATCCTGAGCTTCTGTCGTAGATGACCTTGATCGGAGTTTTCCTGACGGATGATGTAACTGTTGCTGAGGGATTTGCCCATGTTGAACATAGTTACTTGCCATTATCCCTAATTTTGCCTGGATTGTACTATGATGTTTTCAATCCACCGGGATGATGATGATTTTTTTATTTATTTTGTCTCTGATTTTTGCCTGGACTGCCCTTTCGGGTTTTCAATCCACCGAGAAGTTTTTTTTTTAGTTTAGGCGAAGTATTTCTTGACTACATCAACATTTGTGGGGTAGGCAAATTCCTCTCCGTCCATGGTTGCAAGTCTCATGGCGCCGCCTGAGAAAGCTTTCTTGACCACATAGGAGCTGTCATAATTCGGAGCCCATTTGCCTCGCGAATCAGTGAGAAATGATTGTATCTTTTTGAGCACGAGGTCTCCTTTCCTGAAGACGTGAGGTCGGACCTTTTTGTTGAACACCTTCTTTATTTTTTTTTGATACAACTGACCGTGGTATAGTGCCGTCATTCGTTTTTCTTCGATCAGATTTAGTTCGTCGTGCCGGCTTTGGCATCATTCAGCTTCTGTTAACTTAGCTTCCATCAATACCCGGATTGATGGGATCTCTACTTCTATGGGGAGTACTGCCTCCATGCCATATACTAGAGAGAAAGGGGTTGCCCTTGTTGAAGTGCAGACAGATGTGCGATAACCGTGAAGAGCAAAGGGCAACATCTCGTGCCAGTCTTTATAGGTTATGACCATCTTCTGAAGGATCTTCTTGATGTTCCTGTTAGCCGCTTCTACCGCTCCGTTCATCTTAGGTCGGTAGGGAGATGAGTTATGGTGTTCAATCTTGAACTCAGTGCATAACTCTTTCATCATCTTATTGTTCAAGTTAGATCCATTATCAGTAATGATCTGGCTTGGAACACCATAACGGCAGATGATATTGTTTTTGATAAATCGGACTACCACTTGTCAGGTTACATTGGCGAATGACGCTACTTTGACCCACTGGGTGAAGTAGTCAATGGCTACCAGGATGAACCGATGTCTGTTTGAAGCCTTAGGTTTAATCACGCCGATCATGTCGATTCCCCATATGGAAAAAGGCCATGGAGAAGAGAGAACTTTGAGATGCATTGGCGGTACATGGATTTTGTCGGAGTATATCTGACACTTGTGACACTTCCTCATGTACTTGTAGCAGTCGGATTCCATGGTCAACCAATAGTACCCTGCTCTTAGAGTTTTCCTCGCCATTGTGTGTCCGTTGGCATGAGTGCCAAAGGATCCTTCATGAATTTCCTTCATCAGCATGTCTGCTTCTGGTCTGTCTACACATCGGATCAAGACCATGTCAAAGTTCCTCTTATAAAGAGTATCACCGCTCAGGAAGAAGCTGCCAACCAGCCTTCTGAGGGTTTTTCTGTCCTTTCGTGATTCCCCAGGTGGGTACTCTTGTTTCTGAAGGAAGCATTTTATATCGTGATACCAAGGTTTGTCGTCTATGACAGCTTTGATCGTGGAGATGTAAGCGGGCCGTTCTAGGCGCATTATGTCGATCTTAGGTATGTCACTCCATTGACCTACACTAATCATGGAAGAGAGAGTGGGTAATGCATCAGCCATGTGATTCTCCTCACGAGGGATGTGATGAAACTCGATTCTGTTGAAGAAAGGTAACAACCTTCTCGCATAGTCTTTGTAAGGAATCAGTCCTGATTGGTATGTGTTCCAATCTCATTTTATTTGATTGATAACCAGGGCTGAGTCGCCATATACGCCCAAGTTTTTAATCCTCAATTCAATTTCTTCCTCGATACCCATGATACAAGCTTCGTATTCGGCCTCGTTGTTTGTACACTTGAATGTCAGTCTGGCGGTGAAAGGAATGTGGGTGCTCTGAGGCATAACAATGATTGCCCCAATTCCGTTTCCGTAATGATTAACTGCTCCGTCAAAGATAAGTCCCCATTGGGAACCTGGTTCTGGCCCTTCACTGGGTAGCGGTTCATCGCAATCTTTCATTTTTAGATACATGACATCTTTGTCTGGGAAGTCAAACCCGACTGATTCTTGATCGTCAATCTGTTGGTGAGCTAAATGATCGGCTAAGATACTTCCTTTAACGACTTTCTGAGCGTGGTACTCGATGTCATATTCTGATAAGAACATCTGCCAACGGGCAATTCTTCCCGTGAGAGCAGGTTTTTCAAAAACGTACTTGATTGGATCCATTTTGGAGATTAACCAAGTAGTGTGACAAATCATATAATGGCGAAGACGTTTGGCTGCCCAAGCCAAAGCGCAACAAGTTTTCTCAAGCAACGTGTACCGAGTTTCACAGACGGTGAATTTCTTGCTTAGATAGGAGATGGCAGACTCTTTCCTTTTTGTTTCGTCTTGTTGGCCAAGTACACACCCCATTGAGTCTTCCAAGACTGTGAGGTAAATGATCAGTGGTCTTTCTTCCATTGGAGGTGACAGAATCGGTGGGTTCAATAGATATTCCTTAATACTGTCGAAGGCGGTTTGGCAGTCTTCTGTCTAAATGCAGTCCTGGTTCTTTTTCAGTAATTTGTAAATCGGCGCGCATATCGCGGTCATGAGGAATATGAATCTGGAGATATAGTTCAAACGTCCCAGGAATCCCCTGACTTGTTTTTCAGTTTTCAGAGAAGACATTTCTCCAATGGCCTTGACCTTCTCAGGATCAACCTCAATTCCTTTCTGGCTGACGATGAACCCTAAGAGTTTCCCTGAACGGACACCGAAGGTGCACTTGTTGGGATTCAAGTGGAGTTTGTACTTTCTCAAACGCTCGAATAGTTTTGACAGGTGGGTCACATGCTCCTCTTCTGTCTTAGATTTTGCAATCATATCATCGACATATACCTCAATTTCTTTGTGTATCATGTCATGAAACAGAGTAGTCATGGCCCTTTGATAGGTTGCCCCGGCATTCTTCAAACCGAACGGCATTACCTTGTAGCAAAAGGTACCCCATGGGGTAATGAACGAAGTCTTCTCCATGTCTTTCGGCGCCATTTTAATCTGGTTATACCCCGAGAATCCATCCATGAAGGAGAAAACTTTGAACTTTGCTGTACTGTCTACCAGCATGTCAACGTGTGGTAAAGGAAAGTCGTCCTTTGGACTAGCCTTGTTTAAATCTCTGTAGTCGACACACATTCTAACCTTTCTGTCCTTTTTCAGAACTAGGACTATGTTGGCTAACCATTGAGGATATTCTGATGTGGCGAGGAAGCCCGCGTCAATCTGTTTCTGTACCTCCTCCTTGATTTTGATGGCCATGTCCGGGTGAGTCCTTCTCAACCTTTGTTTAACTGGCAGACATTCCAATCTTAATGGTAGATGATGTTCCACGATGTTGGTATCCAACCCTGGCATGTCTTGATAAGACCAAGCAAACACATCGGGAAATTCTTTGAGAAGCTTTGTCAGACTCTCTTTAGCAGTTGGACTGAGCAGTGCCTCAATCCTGATTTCTTTTCTCTCTTTTTCTGAACCCACATTAATCATCTCCAATGGCTCTTTGTGAGGTTCAATGGACCTTTCCTTCTGTCTCAGTAGTCGGGAGATATCTTCTGGAATTTCTTCTATCAACTTATTCTTCATCCCCAAATACCGGAAACTCAAAGTCGGGAGAAGGCATCGGATCGTATGTTTCAACGAGGTTTAAAATAAGCAATCAACATGACGTGATGGTCCGTGTTTAGAAGAGATAGAGAAAATGCAAGTGTGTGCAGTGCATATTTTATTACTGCTTGTTTTTATTATTTGAATTATTTTTTAGGATTACCATTTTCTGAAAAATGAAAAGAGAAAACAACAATTAATGCGGAAATTACAGAACGACGTTATTTTATTTATGAACAAGTCGACTCTTGAAACTACAACCCTATAAAACAAAACTCTGTCGCTTTGGGCGAAGCGAAGAGGGAAAATTTATAGAAAGCGAGCCCTATCAAAACATCTGTTTCACCTGGGCAGGGTGAAAGGTTAAAGATGGCAATTATTTTGACTTATGAACAATCTTCGGAACATCGACAGCAACCCATTAGCGGCGAACTCCTCGGTGAATCACAAAGTCTGGCACCTTTCTTGATTTGTCTTCAGAAATAACGCTGATTTCTGGTGGAGCAGGATCATTGGAATCTGTCTCCCAGGCAAAGTTGTCGTAGGAGGATTCCTCAGTAGTATTTTGCAGAGTATTTGTACTCTCAGGTATATCTCCCCATTCAGTTCGCTAGATGTCTTCGAGCCTGATACGAGAGCTTTTGGGAGCGGTGTACTTGACCATGTAGTCGTACATTCCACTTGGTTGTCCCAAGGTGTCCCACACTTCTTTAGAACTGGAGGAGTCATCTCTCTCGATGACGTTGACCTCGGGAAAAGCATAGTTGATGAATTCTAGTCCTGTAAACGTTGCGAATTCATCGTCGTGTTGGGTATTTTCAAAATAACATGGGTGTTGTTCCCATGACATGGTGGGGACACAGGTATTTTGTTCAATGATGCTTAGCTTATTTTCATTGTTCGGCTGACTTTCTTGCCCTAAGTCTCCTGGATACGGTTTCCACATCGGCAGACCATCCATTGGGCCATAGTAATTGTGGTCAAAATTGTCCTTCATTGGAGTGTCTTCCTCTAATGAATTTGGTGGAGAATGGCATCCTTCCGGATCACAATCTCCATATATCATTTTGACATCTGACCTTGGTATAAATCTCGGAACCTGTGCGGGATAGCAAAATGGCGTAGGCACCTCTTCCTGAGACATATAACCGTCCTCGTTGAGATAGGACTTCCATTCTTCCTCCGTATTGGAGGAATCCTCCTCTTTGATAACATGGACTACCTAAGGCACTAGGTGAAGGAAACCTCCATTGTGGAAGAAGTTCTGAATGGGATGAAGACTTTCATCATTGGTAGCTATCTGGGTACACGTTGCAGAAAAACCAAGACCCTTCTTTGTTTTATTGTCAGTAGGAATGACAAGTTGTCCCCATCCTGTTGTATTGGTACTTCTGACTGCTTTAATAGCATCTTTGTATGAGGAAATCGAAGTTCCTTCTTTTGATTGATCTTCCTTGTGTAACAAGAGCATTTGGAACTGGGTCCCAATTATCCCTTCTGGTTCCACATAAGTGGATGACGATAAATTGCTTACGAGAAAAGCCTGTTCCCCACAGACTGTGACAAGTTGACCGTTCTGGATGAACTTTAGCTTTTGGTGGAGGGTCGAGGTGACCGCCCCAGCCTGATGTATCCAAGGTCTTCCTAATAAACAATTGTACGTTGCCCGGATGTCCATGACCTGGAAAGTGACTTGGAAAGTGTGAGGACCGATGGTTATGGAAAGATCAACTTTGCCGATAACTGTTTTTCTGGATCCGTCAAAGGCTTTGACGATGACCTCGTTGGTTCTCATCGGAGGGCACTTGAATGATAATTGCATCAAAGTGGACTTCGGCATAACATTCAGGGCTGACCCTGTGTCTACCAGTATGCTGGCTAAAGCATCATCCTGGTAGTTGACTGTAGTATTGAGCGCCATGTTATGACGGCAACCCTCTTCAGGTAATTCCTCATCACTAAATCCCAAATTATTGCAGGAAGTGATGTTAGAGACAATGCTATCGAACTGCCTGATCGTTACATCCTGTTCCACGAAGGCTTACTCCAAGACTTTCTGCAGAGCCTCCCTGTGCGCTTCTGAACTAAGTAACAGGGATAATACCGAGATCTTTGAAGGAGTCTGTAACAGTTGATCAACAATGTTGTATTCACTCCTTTGGATGAGCTTCAGTATCTCATCATCATTCTTCGAAATGTCGGGATCACTGGATTGACCAACTGGTGCATCAGGAAGTTCTGTCTGAAGTTCCTTTTCTTTGTTGGACTCTCCAACTCCTCTGTTGAAGATTCTACCACTCCGCATTACATGACTGACATCTGCAATATTCACGACGGAGGGTAATGGAATTTCCTTTCCATTTTCAATTATCGTCGCACCGTATTTGTAAGGGATTGCCTTTGTTGATTCATACGGTAGTGGTCCCGGCAGATAGATGACTATGGGAACCTTTTGGTTTTTCTGACCATCGTACGTAATCTCAATCCGTTCCCGGTTGGGAACTCTTGATTCGTCAAGTAGAGGAATGATGGCAAAAACATCCTTAGTTCTCTGATGATCAGAGGTTACGACAACGTCCTCAATTTGATTAGCAAGGTAATTCGGCGTCCAGTTGATGGGTCCGGAGCCCGGATATGGGCGAATCTCTCCCCGATCCACCTGACCCTGGAGAACTGCTCGCTCAAGGTAGCATCCTTGGTTACTTTCCAAAAAGACTCTACAACGTTCATAGTTGTGTGGCGGCACCCGGCCACGCCCGCTTTGAATACAATGTAACCTCACTAGGTTAGCTTCCACAGATCGGACATTCTGACTCTAACGCCGAGCAGGGTTTCTGTTATTGATACTAATTTGCTGAGTATCTTCATCCATGTAGATTGGCATCCACCAGTGATTTAACAAGTGCTGAAGTGCTTCCTGGACAAGGGCACAACCTTGATCATTTTTGCAACCCGCTTTACAGCTTTGATAGTCATGTGAAATCAGGAACCCGAGTCGGACCTGCTCAGCATGCAACTCTACCAGGTTGGTATTCATTAAGCGAATATCGAAGATCTGAACCATGTTGATCTCATAGGGATTCCTATCATGGTAGTCTTGGATCTATCCAAGAACCATCTGATGCTGGAGGGCCTCTTGTATGAAAGAACATTCCTGTTTATTTACCGAGAAAGTCAGACAAGAACTGTAGTCGTGCTGCGGCAGATTATGATGTTGGCTTTGCCTTGAGTGCATCGCCACCAAGTTGACATTTATTGCTAGAATATCGTGATTCTGAACGACATTGGAATTCGTATAGATCATGTTAACTCCACAAACTCAGTGCTCTTGGATCCACCCGAGATCCATCTGTTCCTGTAGAGCTGATTGCACCATAAAACACCCTCGATTACTTTTAGAGCAGACAACACATCGATGATAATTATGAGGTGGCACATGGCCATATCCGCTTTGTCTACAATGCATCTTGACCAGATTGGTCCTTAACAAGAGTACATCGTGAATTTGGTAGACATTGTTAGACTCTCCTTCTATCAGGTTGACTGCATCTTTCTCATGTTGAGGCAGTGGGTTCGTGACAACATTGGGATTCATATCTTTGAAAGATAAGACCCCGCTCCTAAAAAGCTTTTGCACGTCGGATTTGAAATTAAGACAATTTTCTATGTTATGCCCTGATCCTCTTTGATGATAAAGGCATGTCTGGTCCACCTTAAACCAAAAAGGCATATTTTCTGGTACTGTAAGAGGGGACTTAGTCTGGATGTGCTCCTTGGCTAGTAGTAACGGAAATAGCATTGCGTACGATACGGGTATAGGATCAAATCCTTGTGGCCGCATTGTACGATTGTTGTTCTATGGAGGAAGAGCCTGCTGAAGAGGCTGTTGTGTCCTTTGCTGATTAGGTTGGCTTTGCACAACCTGAGGTTGATACGTAGAAACAGGCGCAGGGTTGAGAGCAGGAGTTACAGCTGCTACTAGTTGATAACGTCGCCTTTGCTTTCCGAGAGAGATATTCCCAATATCTTGCTCTTTTTTCTTAGGGAGAGCACTACCGTATCGTTTAGTACTACTTGATGATCCAGCGTCTTTTACTAAAGGTCCTTCTCGGACGGCTTCCTCAAGACGAACTCCCATGCCCACCATCTCGGTGAAATCACTGGGCGCACTGGCAACCATTTTGTCGTAGTAAAATAAGCTCAAGGTCTTTAAGAAGATCTTTGTCATCTATTTTTCCTCAAGAGGTGGACAAATTTGGGCGGAAATTTCATGCCATCTCTGAGCGTACTCCTTAAAGGTTTCCTTGTCCTTTTGTGACATTGATCTGAGTTGATCTCTGTCTGGTTCCATGTCCAGATTGTATTTATATTATTGGACGAAGGCAGTACCAAGATCTCTGAATGTGCTAATCGTAGCGCGGTTTAAAGCCATGTACCATGTTAAAGCAGCACCGGTTAAACTATCCTGAAAGTAGTGAATCAGTAGATCCTGATTCTCCGTCTGAGCTGACATTCGCCGAGCGTACATCACCAAATGAGTCTGAGGGCAAGAGTTACCCTTGTATTTTTCAAAGTCGGGCACTTGGCACTTGTGCGGAACTTTCACATTGGGGACCAGACAAAGGTCTGCGGGGTCCTTTCCAAATAGATCATGGCCGCGAATGGCTTGCAGTTACTTCTGCATTTCCAGGAACTTCTCCTGGAATTCATCCATTTTGTCAAACATAGTTTCCTTTCTACCCGAAGGTATCTGTTGAACCTGTCCATCCGGGATAGTGTGCACCACAGGGGGTGGTACCATTACTACGAGAGCAAATCTTGGCGTTTCTCGAAGTTTATAACCTTCAGGAGTCCTCATTATGCCCCTGGCATCCTCGCTTTCCCGAAGTTTCTAACCTTCAGGCCCAGTGGCTTCTGCTATGATTCCCTGATCGTCATGATCGGCGGGACATATCCTTCCGGGATATAATTAACAGGCATGCCCCAGGGATGATCTTTCAGCATTTGATACCTAGGATCATACTTCTCCACTATGGACGTTGAGGTGATCTCTGAGATCACAGTTCTTTGTAGCTGAGCTTCTGCCATGGCTTGCATGTCATTACGAAGCTTTCTCATATCCTCTCTCAGAGCGTCGATCTCTTCTTTCAATTCTCTGTTCTCTTCCTCAAGATCATCCATCTTTTTCTGACGATTGGCCCGAGTATTGTACGAATGAGACAGTTTGACTCTAGAACCGAGACACAAACGTGAGATTTGTAGGTAAGAAGAATACGTTACGTGAGAATGATGAATGCAATGATTATATTAATTGTTTTTTTTTTGTTTAATCAAACTAAACTTCGACAATTAGATTGCAAATATCAAACAGTGGGGAGACCCCGTTTTATTGAATTCAAAGGATTGCGGAAACGGAAATACAGTAGATTACAAGGAGTGGAAACAAAAACCTAAGCTAATGGGTTTCGAGCCCTCACTGAGGAGAACTCGGATGCTGATTCTGGTACTTTCCTCTTCTTGGACCGGGGCTCTTGGGTCGTTGTCGGGTTGTCATTCCTTTTCCATGTGAAAGGAGTAAGCAAATTCCTTTGGTCATCCTGATTCTCTACAGCATGCTGCTCCAAAATCTCAATCAGAGCATCCTTATCTTTCAGTAATTGCTATATTTTGATACACTCTACATTGAGAATGCGGTACTTGTTCTTCCAAGACCTCCTCTCTCGTTGAACTTTGTTGAGAGTAACCTGAAGTTTTTCCGTTTCAGTCATGAAGCACATGACAGACTCCCTTGGCGGAAGAACTCTGTGACGAGGATAAGGCATCTTTAGCTTGAGAGCTCTAGTTTGTACCCAATGGAGATAAGGCTCCATCGAGACACAGTCCGGTATTCATAGAGACTCCCGTCCTTTCTTATGAACATGTTTCCTGTCATTTTCTCCTTCCTTGAAGAAATGACCTTCCAGATGAGCATTACGTGGGACATGCCTCATCGGGTATCCAAATTGACGACGAACAAGAACAGGATAGTAGTTGATTCCTCCCTTAGTTCCTATAAGGGGTACGTTGGGGAAGTTTCCACAAAGGTCAATGATTCTGATCCCGTCATAAATCTTATTGCACCAATCTATATCAGAGTTGGTGAGAGACATGATTTTTTGCGACCAACGTAAAGCACTCTTGTGATCCCAAAAAGCAGCAGACTTAGGCAAATGGGAGATAAACCATTTGTATAGCAGAGGTACACAACATGTGATCTCCCCTTCGCTGTACAAATTCCCTAAGTGTACAGAAAGATACGCATCTGCGAGTAAAGTCGGCACAGGGTTTCCAATGAGAAAAACCTTAATAGAGTTGATATCGACGAAGTTATTAATGTTGGGCAACAGAAATAACCCGTAGGTGAGTAAAACAAAGATGCTTTCAAAAGCAGTCACGTTCCCTATACTAGTGAAGTACAGGGCCTTCTTTGTCAAGAACTGGGCTGGCAAACCTTGGATGCCACCCTTGGTAGTCATGTGAGCCCTGACCTCTGACTCATCCAAATAAATTGCTCTTGCAATGGTCTGATCCTTTGGAATTTCTTCCAGTCCAGAAAATGGAGCTCGATCAGTGATGTGTAAATCAATCAGATGAGAATATTCCTCCAGCGTCGGTGCGAGCTAATAATCCGGGAATGTGAAACAGTGATAAACCGGATCGTAGAATTGGATTAGTGACTCTAGGATTCCCTCAATCACGTGGACCCTTAATAGAGATAGCAGACCTCCGTACTTGGCTCTGAAAGCCTCATGGTTTGTGACCATTCTTGCTAAACCTCTCAAATCCTCTAGTTTCGGAACCTTGAAAGTATACTTATGAGTTCTCCTTCTACCGAAATCCATTAGCGCAATCTTTTCCTCTGATACTTGCAATCACAATCTTAGTTTAATTTGAAAAAAAGAGAGACTAGAAGAGAAATTTTTTTTTTGTTTTAATGTTTTTTAAATAAATGCATGAATGCAGCACATAAAAACATACAAAAAACATGGGGTCAAAGGGTCGGTGTCACGGAGTCAAGGCTCTACCCATCCCAAAGGTTTAATAGTGATTTTTGTACATGTCTCTCATCATCATCAACTCTTGTCGAGAAAACACCAGCGGGCCGGGAACCGTGCTAGGTGGTGTTTTTCGAAGAGTCCTCAGAAGAGGGTGGTATCGCGTGACAACTATTTCCGATAGCCTCCGCACCACTAAAAGGGGTTTTTCCTAGGTGTATACTCAATCTTTCCACATGCGGCATCACACGTATTCCCATTAGCAGAAAAATAAACACATATATCAATTAAGAAAAGCAGTATATATATTTGTCCTAATGTCCTAGACTTAAAAGCTATGAATCCTAAGTTCTTGACAGAAAATGGCTCCCCGGCGGAGGCGCCACTCTGCGGTATCTTCCCAATTTAAAGGTTTTGACCTAAAATCCTAGTGAGGTCAACAAAAAGTCTTATCCCAGTGAAATTCCCAAAGAAGAAAGAAAGAAAGGGCCCCCGGTGGGCGCCACTTCTTAAGGTTTCTACCTAGGAGATGAGAAGAGAACAAGATCTCGTTGTCCCTAGTGAAGTCGCCATTTTTCTGTAGCGAGCGATTTTAGACGTGGTTGCGAAGCACTATCGCTTTGGTATCTACAGTTTGATTCATTTTTTATCCTATTGAAGCTGATGAAGGAAGGGAAATAGATGTCTCCAATTAACCCTGCTTACAAACTGAGTTTAAACAGATGACTGTTAATTTACAGATGCTGTTGAGATTTGTGGGTCTCTCCTAGGTTATTTTGTTAAAAAGGGTGTTTGGGCTATTGGTAAGACGTTAGGACTGTTGTTTTGTTGATTGGTGTATGAAAGTATGAGATTTTGGGTTTTTGATGAGTGTGCTCGCTAAGACTTTTCTTTCAATCTTATGCCTAGGTATTCCCATTTACCGAAACAGGAAAATCAGAGCGATCGTAGTTTCTCCTATTCTATGGGAGGAAATGGTGTTTTGGTGTCTTGTTCAAAGCCAAAGACGTGAAGCTAAAGGTGATTTATATCTTGTGTAAAGCCCAAGATATGAAGTTGAAGGGTCTATTTGTATCTTGTTTAAAGCCCAAGATGTGAAGCTAAAGTGGGTTGACTTAGAGAGAATTTGTCATCTCTAAAGGGGTCTGTTTGTCACAACTGTTGGGTGACTGGTTATAAAGGAGGATTACTTTAACTGGGATCTGTGAAACCGGAAATTCCATAATTTCCTTTATAGGGTTTTCAACCTGAAGGAGAAGACTTTAACTCAGTGTATAACAATGCCATCTTTCCTTAGGGATTTCTCATGCTAAAAGAGGGACAGTGGCATGGATGTAAATAATCCAGAGGCTTTCCGCTTACAGCAGTTAGATGAAGGAGTTGTTGATGTTTGTGTACTGTGAACGAGGCACAGCTTTGATGCTAAAAGGTTGATTGGCTCAACCGGGGTTTTCTTATACAATGCCTAAGAGGAGGCTATTGGCCCAACAAGAGGGTATTTTTTTGTCTCGTACGAAGCCCAAGATAGAGGCTAAAAGGGAAATGACTCAACAGGAGAGTCTTTTATAAAGTTTTGTATCTCGTACGAAGTCCGAGATGGAGGCTAAAAGTGTGACTCAACAAGAGAGTCTTTTTGTATCTCGTACGAAGCCCGAGATGGAGGCTGAATATGTTTGACTCAACAAGAGATTCTTTTATACTCAACAAGAGAGTGTTTTTGTATCTCGTACGAAGCCCGAGATGGAGGCTAAAGATATTTGACTCAACAAGAGAGTTATTTGGTATCTCGTACGAAGCCCGAGATGGAGGCTGCTTGACTCAACAAGAGAGTCTTTTTGTATCTCGTACGAAGCCCGAGATGCAGGCTATTTGACTCAACAAGAGAGTCTTTTAGGTGTCTCGTATGAAGCCCGAGGCAGAGGCTAAAAGGTTACTGTTTCAGTTGAGTGACCAGTAGGTTGGTTCAAAGAGAAAACCAGCTTTTATATGAGTAACGTTGCACTCATGGGTTTGATCAGAGGATTGGGAATATTTCTTGTTCTTTATGGAAAAGGGAAATCCAAAGGGTATTGAGACGGTCCGAGTCTACGGGGTTCCTTCCTATTCTTGAAGTGTGCTTGAGAATGTCTTTGAGACTCAAGGAAATTAGATTGTCTAAGTCTAGAGTTTTATCTTTTGTACTATGCGTAAGAAACAGCAGCAGTGAGATCTAGACTCTTGAAAGACTACTCTATTAATATGACTAATATCTGTTCCTATACCTCTAGGAGGTCGTCAGGACAATTTATACGAAGCCCAAGAGGAGGCTGGAAACTTTTAAGAAACTAAGGGACAATTTGTACGAAGCCCAAGAGGAGGCTATCATTCCCGGAGGAAGAAATCATTTATACGAAGCCTAAGAGGAGGCTGTGAATACTTCTAAGAAGCTGACGGGTCCTTGTACTAAGCCCAAGAGGAGGCGGGATGCTTTTAGAAAGCCTGTGGATCCTTGCACTAAGTCCAAGAGGAGGCTGATGCTTTTAAGAAGCCTGTGGGTCCCCAAACCCCGCGAAATTCAAGACAATCAAGCCAGGAAAGTTCGGGAATTTGGAAGAAACTCAAGAGATTCCATTCACGGAGAAAAGTTCATCTCTGGGGAGTAGAGTCTCTTAACAATTCCTAGGGGTGACAACCAAAGAGAAGACTGTATCTGGTGCTCCTATTGGGGATCTAACTTGTCTATTTCTAAGAGTGACAGTCTGTGAAAGGGTTCACCGAGAATCCTGCCTTTCACGTCTCCATATTGTTTAACCCCAAGAGGAGGGAAGACTGTGTCTGGTAATCCTATGGGGGATCTAGTTTTGACTGCATTTTAAGAGTGATCAACGGGGCTTTACCTAGTTCTAGACGTAGTTGCCGGGGAAACTCTGAATATCTATACTATTATTACACAGTTGATATGAGTTTATGAAAGGAGACTTACAGTGAGCAGCCCCACAATTATATATATGAAAGCAGTAAATGAAAGAGGGTAAACACTTACTCGGTTGTAGAGCTTCCATGCTGTGTTGTTAGTTTGTTCAACAAAGAAAAGTTAAAAACAACAATATATTTCAAAATTAAAGGAGAAAGTGCTTTGAAAAGACAGATTGGGGCTTACAGCTCAAGGAGAGGCCCACATGGTTTGTTTTAAACGGGCGACGATCGCGCCGAACTTTTTTTGAAATACAACGGGACTTATACAATAGGTGAGGCCCAAAAATGGGTTGTATTTACAAAGGATTGGGTCTTACACTCTAATAGAGGCCCAAAAGTTTTGAATGGGTCTCATAGCTCGAGGAGAAGCCCAAATGATTTTTCTTAAAAAGGCGACGATCGCGCTGTTATTTTGAAAATGTACAGAGGGACTTATACAATGAATGAGGCCCAAAAATTGTTTATGTACAAATGGATTGGGTCTTACACTCTATTAGAGGCCCAAAGTGTTTGAAAATGATTTGTGAGGGTCAAAATCAAAGAAACCCTAATTTGTTTCCCTTTAAAAGTAAATATTTAAAGAAAATGAAATAAAAATGATAGAAATACCAAATAAGTTTGAATAAACCACTTGTGATTTTTGTTTAAGGTTTGAAAAATGAGGTTTAATCACAAGAGATATTAAAACTCATTTGGTTTTGATTTTCAAAGTAAATATTCATTTCTAAAATGTTTAAAAAACAATTAAAAAGGAATTTATTCACAAAAATACTAATTATATTAAATAAATAATATAAACTTAATTTTTTTGTGGAATAAAATATTTCAACATTTTTGTGATTTTTCGCAAAAAGAACCAATCAAAAATAATTAAAATTGAAAGAGTTATTAATTTTTCAAATCATTTAAAATAAAACGTGAAAAATAACAAAAATAGGAAAAAGTGATAAAAAAAGAGATATGGGGCGAGGGGGATTCGAACCCCAGACCTCTCGCTTGCCAATACACACAAAACTAGCTGATCAACCACTGGGGCGCAATGCCAATTCAAATTTAGTATGGCAAATGATAAATATAAGGCAAACTTGGTTGGATAACCTGAAGAATGGCGCCATCGCCATCTTTTTCCTCCAGCTCGTGCATGAAGCACCCTATCTCTCTCAATTCTCAACCATTGGACATGATTCAAACATCAAACTCATGCGTTTTTTCACAAGGAAGAAGATGGCAATACCCAATTTTATTTATTTTCAGCGTATAATAAATTATATCATTGTGGCCGTATTAACCCTAATTTTGCAAAAGCAATCGAGCAGACATGATTATGAGTGCTATGATCAAATTTTCTGAGGGAAAACAATCAACATATGATGGCAAGCAATTGGCAAAAATATCATGCGAGGAAATATGCATGGATCATGGAGTTGGAGTTTTGAGGCTTACCTTGATGCAAGCTGAAATGGAACTTTGCACAGATGGTGTTCCAGATGTGACTTGATGATCCCTACAACTTCAATGGATGTTGTGGAGTGTCTTGTAAGCTTTGGAACACTTTGAAACTCTTTGGATAAAGCTGGAGGACTCCAACTGCATAATTGAGGCATAATGACTTGGTTGAAGGGTGATTTTCAGTCTGAGGTGTTACAGTTAGTGTTTAAGTGTTTGGACACCTCAAATACATCATATGTGATATGTTTGAGCAATTGGAATTGATTTCTTAGGGCTGCAACTCAAAACCCGATAGTGGTTGCTCAAAAACTAAGAGATTTGAGGCTTAAGGAAGAATGAGAGAAAGCAGTGTTGTAACTGGATTTGGTGTGAGTTGAATGATCCATTGGAAACTCTATTTATAGTTGATCAACTCTTGTCTTGGAGGAATAGTGAATGGCTGCTGGATCAGATCACATTCAAAGGCTTTGGCTTGGTGGCATTTCTTCTCATGCAAGGCAAACTAGCCTTTCCCAAGAGCAGGGTTATGCCTTGACGAAATTCACATTCTTCAGATGTTTTTGTTGTTGTTTAATCAGAGAACTTGACTGAGTAGAGTGGTTTCCTTGACAATATACTATTCCACATTAATGCCCTTTGAATTCAAGGCAAAATGTGCCAAAATGCATGAATTTCAAGTTGGAAGATTCCTTGGCTTTTTGACTCAGCTCTATCACTTGGTTCTGCTGATTTATGATCAGATTGAATGCATGTGGCATAGTGATCATTACTTTTGACTCAGAAATCGTGCATGGCAAGAAAACTCCCAAACTGATTTTTCATGGCAGCCTTGACATGGTGTGTTGTGGCAGCCATAACCCTTGGCTCAAGTGGAGTGGTTTCATGACAATGAGTTGCTTGGATTGTAGGCAATATGTACAACAACTTTGATGCTCACATCATGAATTGATTCAGCTTGTAACTGTGTGAAAAAATCTCACAAGTTTTGGTGTTTCAACAAAATCTGCCTTGCCCAGAATTTTTCTAAGTGTTGGAAAAAAGTGACTTTTCTTGATTTTGATCATCCCATAACTCAAAATCCGTGAGGAATTTGGAAATAGGTCAGTTTTCAGCTTTTGTAGAGGGCAATGAGATCTATAAATTAAGCTTTGGATGGGTAAAAATGGCTTTGTGGTTTAGGAGTTATGATCCTCCAAAGTTGGTACCCTTGCCACTTTATTTCATAACTTAAATATTTTCATAAGTTTTTATGGTTACCCCTTTTACAAGTTATCCCACTTTTCTTGATTTTTCTTGATGAATGACGATTACAATCATACATTAACATCATTTTAGGGTTAAAATTCCATTTTTATGAAAAATCTCAAAAAGTCAAAGTTGACTTTTGTGCACAGTTGACTTTTTATCAGATGAATTCCAAACTGTGCGATCCTCTATGAAATCAAGTCCTTGACCTAAATAAAACTTGGTGGATTGATTCCATAGGTGTTATAGGGTATATTGATCAATGTCCTAGGGCTTGGGAGCATGTCCTGGTCAAAAGTCAAAGCTACAGTTGACTTTTCCCGCAAAACCCTAACTGTGGTACTGATGAAATTGAGACTTGTTGCTCAAGCTTCTTGGATCAATCCATTGTTACAAATGGATCAATGTGGTATTTTAGAGAGCCTCAAATCCTCTCTTGAGGTCTTGGCTCATATTTGGTACCGAAAGTCAACTTAGGGGTGAATTAGGTCAAGAAACCCTAATTCTTGATTTTTTATGAATGCATCCCCTAAGGCTAAATTGACTTGATGATTGGGTTCATGATGTTCCATGGAGCATATTAGGATATGCTTTGATGCATTGGCTCATGCCCAGAGGAAAATCTTCATCTGGAGGCCCTGGTCAACCAAAACCCTAATTTGGTGACACTGGCGATCTTGAGACTTGATCCACCTAGAAGGGAGCAGCCTTGTGCTTAATCCTTGAAATGGGAGTCCTCTTTAATCCATTGTGGATGTTTGAGAGTGTAGACAAGTTGAAGATCATGTCATTCCTTGATTGATCTTTTGTCTAAGACTTAGAAAGGGCTTGAAACCCTAGTTTGATTGCAGTGAATGCTCAACAATTCCTTGAAGAGATTGATGAGGCACAAACGTACATCCATATTATGATGATGATTTACACAATGATGGGAAATCTTAGTGGTCAAAATTTGGGGTATGACACCTTGCAGGGTGATGATTTTCATGATATTCTTTATGCAGCTGAAGCTCTTGACATCCATGCTGCCCCAACCATTTCGTCCATTGAACAACCTCCTTCCTTAGAGCTTAAACCACTTCCTAATAATCTGAAATATACTTATTTAGAGATGGATGAAAAGCTTCCGATTATAATTTCTTCTAAACTTGATTTTGATCAAGAAAATAAGCTTTTTCAGGTTTATAAGAAACATAAGAATGAAATTGGATGTACCTTGATGGAAGATGGAAGAAAATTAGTGAGGCAGCCCCTTAATCCTTTGATTCTTGATATAGTGGAAAAGGAGATCACTTTCACGTGCCCATTCGAAACTTTTACTTATCGAAGATTCTTCTTTGATCCTGGAATAAAAGGAGAAGGCATTATTAAATATTTCAAGGTCAATGGTTGCTACCCAAAGTTATTCTATGAGATCCCCACTTTGGAAGAAGAGACTGTAGAAGAGCTATATTTGGGAAATGCTGCTTATTGTAGCGAGCAAAACTGGACGCGTTTCTTAGGCGCTGCCGCTCTTTTTGGGGTTACTACAGGTCGATTCATTTTTTATCCTATTGTGAGCTGACTAAGGAAGGGAAATAGATGTCTCCAATTAACCCTGCTTGCATACTGAGTTTAAACAGCAGTTTGTTAAGTTACGGATGTTATATGGTCGTGGGGACTTTCTTTTCTTTCTTACTTACTTAAGCTGAAAATGACAGGACGGTTCATGGGTAGGATGTTAGGACTGATACTTTTCGATTGATGTATAAAGGTATGGGATTTTGGTTTTTGGATTAGTGTGCTTGCTAAGATTTTTCTTGCAATCTTATGCCTACGTATTCCTGTTTACCGAAACAGGGAAATCAGAGCGATCGTAGTTCCTCCTATTTTATGGGAGGAAATGGTGTTTTGGTGTCTTGTTCAAAGCCCAAGACGTGAAGCTAAAGGTAGTTTGTATCTTGTTCAAAGCCCAAGATATGAAGCTGAAGGGTCTATTTGTATCTTGTTTAAAGCCCAAGATGTGAAGCTAAAGTTGGTTGGTATCTTGTTCAAAGCCCAAGATATGAAGCTGACTTGGGTTAACTTTAGAGAGAATTTGTCACCTCTAAAGGGGGGTCTGTCTGTCACAACTGTTGGGTGACTGGTTATAAAGGCGGATTACTTTAACTGGGATATGTGCATCCAGCAATGCCATAATTTCCTTTATAGGGGATTTTAACCTGAAGGAGAAGACTTTAACTCAGTGTAGAGCAATGCCATTTTTTCTTAGGAATTTCTCATGCTAAAAGAGGGACAATGGCATGGATGTAGATGATCCAGAGGCTTGCCGCTTACAGCGATTAGATGAAGGGATTGTTGATGTTTGTATACTGTGAACGAGGCACAGTTTTGAAGCTAAACGGTTGATTGGCTCAACCGGGGTTTTCTTATACAAAGCCTAAGAGGAGGCTATTGGCCCAACAAGAGGGTGTTTTTGATCTGTCTCGTACGAAGCCTGAGATGGAGGCTAAAAGGGAAGTGACTCAACAAGAGAGTCTTTTATGGTATCTCGTACGAAGCCCGAGATGGAGGCTAAAAGTTGTTTGGCTCAACAAGAGAGCCTTTTTGTATCTCGTACGAAGCTCGAGATGGAGGCTGAAAAATATGACTTAATAAGATAGTCTTTTAGATGTCTCGTATGAAGCTCGAGGCAGAGGCTAAAAAGTTACTGTCTCAGTTGAGTGACCAGTAAGTTGGTTCAAAGAGAAAATCAATTTTTATATGAGTAATGTTGTACTCATAGATTTGACCAGAGGATCGGGATTATTTCCTGTTCTTTAAGGAAATGGGGACTCCCAGGGGTTTTTGAGACTGTCCGAGTCTACGGGGTTTCTTCCTATTTTTTGAAAGGGAGCTTGAGAATATCTTTGAGACTCAAGGAAATTAGACTGTCGAAGTCTAGAGTTTTATTTTTTGTACTATGCTTAAGAAACAGTAGTAGGATCTAGACTCTTTGAAAGACTGTTCTATTAAGATGATTAATTCATGTTCCTATACCTCTAGGAGGTCGTCGGGACAATTTGTACGAAGCCCAAGAGGAGGTTGGAAACTTTTAAGAAGCCGAGGGACAATTTGTACGAAGCCCAAGAGGAGGCTATCATTCCCGGAGGAAGAAATCATTTATATGAAGCCTAAGAGGAGGCTGTGAATACTTCTAAGAAGCCGACGGGTCCTTGTACTAAGCCTAAGAGGAGGCGGGGATGCTTTTAAGAAGCCTGCGGGTCCTTGTACAACGCCTTAGAGGAGGCGAGGATGCTTTTAAGAAGCATGTGGGTCTCCAAACCTCGAGAAATTCAAGACAGGCTATTCACAAAGAATAGATCAAGCCAGGAAAGTTCGAGTATTTGGAGGAAACTCAAGAGATGCCATTCACGGAGAAAAGATCATCTCTGGGGAGTAGAGTCTCTTGACAATTCCTATGGAGGACAGCCGAAGAGAAGACTGTATTTGGTGCTCCTATTGGGGGTCTAGCTTGTCTATTTTTAAGAGTGATCAATGGGTTTTACCTAGTTTTAGACGTAGTTGACGGGGAAACTCTAAATATATATACTATTATTACATAGTTGATATGAGTTTATGAAAGGAGACTTACAGTGAGCAGCCCCACAATACAGTTATATACATATGAAAGCGGTAAATGAAAGCGAGTAAACACTTACTCGGTTGTAGAGCTTCCATGTTGTTTTGTTAGTTTGTTCAACAAAGAGAAGTTGAAAACAACAGTGTATTTCAAACTCAAAGGAGAAAGTGCTTTGAAAAGA
Organism: Lathyrus tuberosus; assembly: GCA_022829125.1. Lineage (NCBI taxonomy): Eukaryota > Viridiplantae > Streptophyta > Magnoliopsida > Fabales > Fabaceae > Lathyrus > Lathyrus tuberosus. The sequence continues at coordinate 8,987,062 of JALAZF010000191.1, forward strand.
CAGAATGAGGCTTACAGCTCAAGGAGAGGCCCATGGTTTTATCAATGATCGCACTGTCGTTTTGCATTTGTACAAAGGGACTTATACAAGTGACTGAGGCCCCAGAAAGTTTTTCTGTACAAAGGGATGGGACTTACACTCTATTAGAGGCCCAAAAGGTTTAAAGAAAAAGAGTGGGGCTTATAACACGAGGGTAGGCCCCGATGATTTTTCATTTGAAATGGCGATCGCGCCGAGATTTTGAAAATGCCGTGGGTCTTATACAATGATTGAGGCCCAAAAAATGATTTGGTTTTCAAAATGGGGGTTGGGTCTTACACTCTAATAGAGGCCCAAAAGTTTTGAATGGGTCTTATAGCTCGAGGAGAGGCTCAGATGGTTTGTTTTTTAATCGGGCGATCATCGCGCCGAACTTTTTGAAATACAACGGGACTTATACAATAAGTGAGGCCCAAAAATAGGTTGTATTTACAAAGGATTGGGTCTTACACTCTATTAAAGGCCCATGAGTGTTTGAAAATGATTTGTGAGGGTGAAAATCAAAGAAACCATAATTTTATTCTTTAAAAGTAAATATTTCAAGGAAAATCAATGAAAAATACCAAATAGGTTTGAATAAACCACTTGTGATTTTTTTTTAAGGTTTGAAAAATGAGGTATAAATCACAAGAGATATTAAAACTCATTTGGTCTTTATTTTTCAAGATGAATGTCTATTTTAAAATGTTAAAAAACAAATAAAATGAATTTATTCACAAAAGTACTAATTATATTAAATAAATAATATAAGTCTAATTTTTTTGTGGAATAAAATATTTCAACATTTTTGTGATTTTTTTGCAAAAAGAACCAATAAAAAACTAATTAAAATTGAAAGAGTTATTAATTTTCCAATTAATTAATAAAACATGAAAATATTGGAAAAATAGCAAAAATGTGAAAAAACACAAAATGGCATGGGTGGGGTTGGAACCCACGACCTCAAGGTTACAAGGTACGCGCCTTACCACTGGGGTGGTGATACATCCATTGTTTGAAGTGAAATCACAAATATATAAGTCATGCATTGGTTTTAGGCCTGGCCTAAGGCAAGGCAAGGCAAGTTTTGGCTCAGAAACGTGAAGGTCATAACTTTCTGATTTCTTAATGGTTTGAGACAAAGTTTATATGCATCTGGACCAGAATTTCACAAGGAATCCAATGGTGGTGGTAGTTTTTTCAGATCACACTCCCTCCTCAAAACCCAATAGTGGTTTTGAAAAAGGCCTATAATTGCATTTTCTATGCTACACTTTGATACAGGCATGAATTACATGATCAATTGGTTCAAACACAACATATATAACATGTATGAGGTGTGCATGATCAGTGGACTTCAAAGCATTGCATATTTTGGAAAGTTCAAGTCATGAGGCTTACCTCTTTTTAAGCTTTTTGGAGTTTTTGGGCAATCTGTCAAGCCTCTTGTTCCAGAAATGATTTGATGCTTTAGACACACTCAAATGACCCCTTATAAGTTTTTAGGATGATTGGAATCAGCTGGTACCTGCAAAAACACAAACGGGCCCTTTCTTGCAAAAGGGGTTAAAAGTGACCAAAATAATAACTCCCTCAAATGGTGTTCCAGATGGGGGGGGGGGGGGAACCATTTGGGACAGTTCAAGGAAGATCTTTGGAGTGTGTTTAAGGTTTTATCTAGTTTAGAAAGTGACTGAATCAAGACATGGCTTGAAAAATGCACAAAAAGCCTATTTTGAGGTTTTGAGAGGTGACTTTGTGATTTTAGTGTTACAGGTCACTTGTGAGAGTTTGGATCACCTACATATGATGTTTATGAGGTGTGTGTGTGATTGGTTTGATTGAAACAGCTCTCAAACTCAAAAACTCAGAGTTACCTTGCTAAAGAAGGCATTTTTGCCAAGAGAAAGGGATTTTGAGGAAAACATCTGTTTGATGGCTTTGGTGTACTCAAACTGAGCACAAATGAGCTCTATTTATAGTAGAGCAAGTTTGTTTTGGGATCAATAGTGAATGGCAACTGCAGCAGAGGTTTGGCCAATGTTGTCCAATGGAAATTCAAGTCTCCTCTAGCCATTGACTAGAGGTTAGAGCATAGAGCTTTGGTTCCCTACTTGTTGGAGGAATCTTGACTGAATTCAGTTGCAAATGTGTCAGTCCATACCACCTCTAAGCATCTATTAAATGCTTCAATCCAAAATTGGAGTCTTGTCCCTCTTTTAGGTAATTCTAGGTTTGGCATGCTACTTCTTGTTCCAAGGACTTTGGAGGCTTGGCTCAGTGATTGTCCCCCTTAGATTTGATCCTCAGATGTGTCCAAGATGATGACAAGGCTTGGAATTGGCTGATTTTGGCAAATCGATCAAAAATGCAAAATTCTGCCTTGCCTTGGCAGTTTTCAGCAAGGCATTTTTCCACTACCATATCTCTTAGCTCAAATGGAATTTGGTGATGTTCTTGGCCATTTTGGAAAGCCCTCATATGATACAACAACAGTTTAATCATATTTGGTTTTTATACCTTTTGGATCCAAGTGAAAAATCCCCCTACATTTGGAAAAAAGTGAAGGCGGATTCTGACTTAGTGAAAATTTCACTAAGTGTTGGAAAAAAGTGACATTTCTTGATTTTGATTACTCCATAACTCAAAATCCATGAGGAATTTGGAAAGAGGTCAATTTTTAGCTTTTGTAGAGGGTCGTGAGATCTACAAATCAAGCTTTGGATGGGGAAAAATGGCTTTGTGATTTAGAAGTTATGATCCTTCAAAGTTGGTACCCTTACCACTTTATTTCATAACTTAGAAAATTTTCTAAGTTTTTATGGTTACCCCTTTTACAAGTTATCCCACTTTCTTTGATTTTTCTTGATGAATGATGATTCAAATCATACATTAACATCATTTAAGGGTTAAAAATCCATTTTTATGAAAAATATCAAAAAGTCAAAGTTGACTTTTGTGCACAGTTGACTTTTTATCCGATGAATTCCAAACTGTGCGATCCTCTATGAAATCAAGCCCTTGACCTAAATCAAACTTGATGGGTTGATTCCATAGGTGTTATAGGGTGTATTGAATCATGTCCTAGGGTTTGGGAGCATGCCCTAGTCAAAAGTCAAAGGTACAGTTGACTTTTCTCGCGAAACCCTAATTGTGGTACTGATGAAATTAAGACTTATTGCTCAAGCTTCTTGGATCAATCCATTGTTGCAAATGGATCAATGTGGTGTGTTAGAGACCCTCAAATCCTCTCTTGAGGTCTTGGCTCATGTTTTGTCCCAAAAGTCAACATAGGGGTGAATTAGGTCAAGAAACCATAATTCCTGACTTTTTATGTATGCATCCCCTAAGGTTAAATTGACTTGATGATTGGGTCCATGAGGTTCCATGGAGAACATTAGGTTATGATTTGAAGTAATGGCTCATGCCCAGAGGAAAATTTCCATCTGGAGACCCTAGTCGACCAAAACCATAATTTGGTGACACTGTTGACTTTTAAACTTGATCCACCTAGAAGGGAGCAGCCTTGTGCTTAATCCTTGATGTGGGAATCCTCTTGATCCTTTGTGGATGCTTGAGAGGTTTAGACAAGTTGAAGATCATGTCATTCCTTGATTAATCTTTTGGCTAAGAACTCTGAGAGGGCATGAAACCCTAATTCTGATTGCAGTGAGTGCTCAACAACCCCTTGAGGAGATTGATGAGGCACCAATGTACATCCATATTGTGCTGATGATCTTCACAATGATGGGAAATCTTAGTGGTCAAAATTTGGGGTATGACACTTATGTGATCACCTATCCGCCTTAACTCATCGGGTGTGTTTTTTCCTTTCTCTCACACTTATTTTATATTTATGTTCTTTCATTGAGGACAATGTATGTTTTAAGTGTGGGGGAGGGAACCATTTCTTTATTTTGTTTTTAATTTTCTCTGTTTTGGTTTTAATTGTAAATAAAATAATAAAAAAAATAATAAAAAAATACTTTTACTTAGAAACACAGTGCATCTTTTAAAATTTTTAGGCTATAGATTAATTTGAGGTTACATTGTGGAGACATGGAAAAAATTCATAAGATCTGTACCATTTTAACACCTTAAGTCTCCCGAATATGGAAATCGATTTAAATACTTGTTATGACATAGCCTTGAGTTCTCATCCTTTAATAGCTCTTAAACAGTTTATCTAGTAGTCAGCACCATCTAGAAATCACACACTAAGTAATTAAGCTGATGCAAATAAGTGAATGATCTCGTGCTTAATAAGAAATCTAATTAGGAATCCGCCTTTTAAGTTAGGTGACCCTCACCCAGTCACTTAGGCTAACGGTTGTGAAACCTTCAAAAAAAGAAAATATTGTTGTTGCTAAAGTGGTTAATTTTGAATTGTTGAGAAGATATGGATCATAGTCACTAATAGGAGGATAAGTAAGTTAGGCTTAAGCATAATAACATGATTCGGATTGGTTTGTATATGAGGGATGTTTATGACCGTACAATTACGGGTTTGTGTTCTTACAATATCCTTAGTGTGCAAAATTAGTACCTATCGATACAATCTTGACCGAAGAAGAGTTTTTAGCCTAGAATGAGTTCCGAATGCTATTGTTTTTCATGAGTCTTGATACTATTTTGCTCAGAGTGCAAATGTTCAAGTGTGGGGGAATTTGATCAGTGCATTTTAATGCACATTCTCTTATGTTTGTACTTAGGCATTTCCTTAGTTTGTTTTGTTTATTTTAATGTTTTATTATGTATTTATACTTAAGTCTTTGTTTGCCGTTAATCTATTTTTGCAGCTTATTTTCAGCTTTACCGGTTATTTGATACCTGTCCACTGTTTGGATCATAACTGGAGCTACGAGCATCAGATTTTACGCATTCTACAAGTCTTTGAAAATCTGAGACAAAGAGCTACAACTTTCATGTTTTACGAAAGATCTGATTCGGAGTGTAAAATGGTCAAATAATCCGTTGAAGTCAGGACCCGAATTCTGCCTTAAGGAATATTTAGCTTTGGGCCGCATTTTTTTATGTTTTTCGACCCAGTTGGGTTAGAACCCGATTTTGTTATGCTTCCTTATACCTAGTAGCAGCCGTACTAATATTCATAACGTTCTTTACACTATTCACAATTTTACTTTGTTTTTTATGATTGTAATGGAGAACTAATTCTCGAAGGCAAATCCTGCTGCTTATGGGTTCCATCGCTTTGAGGTTATTCTAATACCAATTTAAATTTGATTCCTCTCAATCATTTTCTATGAAGTTATTTGCTTAATTTGATTACAATTGTTTGCTTAATTCGATTGTTGCTTATAGGATAGAATTGACTAAATTCGATTGTATGCATGTTCCTAATTTTAATTGTGTGTTATCGTTTGCTTAATTCGTTAACTCGTCATATTCTTAACCGTTTTCTTAATTCAGTAAACAGGAACTTAATTCATTTGATTTTGATAAGCGCTTGTCTAATTGATCTCATAATCGAATAGGATTGAAGCCGCTTAGGGATTGGTGTTATAATAGCCGATGATAAGTCGGAATCTGAATCAGTAGGATTAGCCATTTTAACTTAATTGATAATCACTTATTTTCATTATTTTTTTTCTCTTGTTTTATAAATCTAAACTTAAAACCCTCATAAACCTTTTCTTTAGTTAGTTGAAATAATACAAGAATCCTTGCGATGCGACTCGAATCATTGTCGCTAAACTACCGTTTCAAAAATACTCGTTTTGATATGTGTGCGACAGCGGATCAAATTTTCAACCCTGAAAATTAACACACAAAAACAAAAAACAAAAAAATAAAAAAATCTAAAAAAACTCTAAACTAAAATTCTAAAATTGGTTAACGTCAACAAGAATCCCTGGCAACGACGCCAATTGTTAGAGGAGTTTTACTCTAGGTAACATTGATACATAGGGTAGGACTAGGCACCTTTGTGAGAGACACATCACTTGAATGGGTTAGACCCTTGAATGGTTTGCCTTTCTTAATTGTTGAATATTTTGGTTTTGGAAAATGTTTGCGTGTTTAACTGTATAGTATAGTATTGGTATTTGCCATGGGATAGTATGCTGGGAAGAGAGAATCATTTAGTCCATTTCATTGTACATATATATATATATATATATATATATATATATATAGTTGAATAGTGTATGACAGACTAATTACTTGATTTTAACATGCACATGATGTACATTAGTTATATTTGTAATCAGATCCAATAATTGTGAAATTTGTTTTTAGGTTGAAATTTGTTTGTTTGCTTATAATTGTGAAAATATTGTACATTGTGAGCTATTTCCTGTTTCAGGACCAATTCAATATAAAGTTAAGTGTCTGCGTGATGGGAGGAGCTTTGCTATGCGGAAAGTGGATGCCATTCAGAAGGGAAAGGTCATATTCACTTTGCTGGCTTCATTTTAGGTTATATTCTCTTTTCAAGCACAAGACTTCCACCAAATTATGTAGGGACTGTTTTAGTACTAGAAACATGAGAATCATCATCATCTTTTGATAAGGACATATAAAGTACGGTGGAAGATTACAATTTAGTCTTTAGAAATGGATTATACAAGATATGGTTTATTAATTATAAAATTGAAACAATTAAGTTAGACATATTTCTCCGCACCTGGTTTGCATGCAGAAGTACTTTCAGCACATGTCACAAGTTTCACAAGGACGGACCTGGAAAGAATCGGCCAGGCTATTCTACGAAGTACGTGTATATTTAATGTGTTTTAGATAAGTATATGTTATGAAAAGATTTGGTGTCTTAAATCTTATTACAGTAAACTTATTTTTTAGGTTCTGAAAACTATAAATTATGTGGATGTGCAGCAAAAGGATGCTTATGGTGATATTGTAGTTAGGAAACTGTTTCCCCAAATTTGATAAAGCTTTTGGAGTTGATGGCTATTTTACTTGATAGTGTAGTTAGAAATAGAAAGTTGATAGAAAATAGGTAGATTTTTTCAATTGAAATTCTGGTACCAGATATGTGATGTTAGGTGTGATGTCACAACAACACACTCTGCAATGGACAATATAAAACAACAGAAGAGTACACAAAGAATTGTTCACCCAGTTCAGTTAAACAACTTACTCTGGGGGCTACCAAGCCAGGGATGAATTTCACTATCAGTAGAATTAATTTACAGACTCAACAACCCAGTTGACATCTCCTAAACTTAATCACTACTTAATGAACCTTCTACCTAAGAGACCACTTAGGTATGAGAACACTCCTTAATCCCTAAATCACTTCAGTGATATAATTCAAAGATCACACACTTTGAAAAACACAACTTGATTATGCTTCACAGCTTTGATCAAGAACAACTCAAAACAACAACACCAATTCACACTAGAACGGTTTACAACACATACACGAAGACACAAACGACTCTCAGTCTTTAGCTCTTTTTCTTTGTCACTATTCCTTCAGGATTGATGCGCTTTATATAGCTATTTAAGTTGGCCTTGGACCTGCTACAATATCTGACCTGATTTGTTATTTAAAACTGAATCTTCAAAACAAATTTTCTCTCAAAATCTTCTTAAATCTTCAGCCTTTAAACACTCCTACAAATCTGCATCAAATCTGTTTGCAACAAAAAATATCTCCTCCAAGATATTCGCATCCAATAATTCTAACAGCTCTCCCAAAATCCGGCTAATACGCTTAACCCTAAAAACATCTCAAACCTGATGTTTTAATGATCAGCATATCTGATGTCATGACATCGCATGTGACATCAGACTTCAAAACATCAACAACTTAAACACTTAACATTAACCAATGTTAAGACTCAATGTTAAGGCATCACCCAAGTGACATCAACATTGAACAACTTTGTTTTACCAAAATTCTAGCCAATCCAAGAACTAACAATCTCCCCCTTTGGCTAATTTTGGCTAAAACAATCTCTGCAACATCAGAGACTTCAGCTGCGGATAAAAAATTGATAAATTTTTCAAAACGCCTATCAGCACCTCTTCAACAAGCAGCACAAACTCAAGTACCACTTCAACAAAGGGCAACCTCCCACTCAAACTCAGAACCAGTATAAACAGTTGTTCAACATTCACACTCCCCCTCAACATCTACACCAGATAGGATACACCCTTCACGCCTAGGCTAACTCTCCCCCTTTTTAGCCATAATTAGACAATCACAAAACAAAATGTCCTGACATAGTCAAACACCAAGCTTTCCCAACAAAAACACAAGTTCCAACACCTTGACTAGTCAGGCGATACAAATAATGCTCCTTGTTTGCATTATAAAAACAAGCCCTCTCTCTTCTAGCAGCACCACACATCAACCAAGAATGAGCCAGTCAAACTCCAAAGATGCAGCAAAGAACCTCAAGCAGGAGGACAAGAAACCAGACCCACTGAAGAAGAAGAGAAAAACACAGACAACAGCTGGAACTTCTTCAGGAGCAACAAAAGCAGGTAGGATTTCAGAGACAAGAATGAAAACCAGCAGGAAACCTCCAGTGAAACAACATGCTTTTGATGATGAATGGGATGAAGACTGGAAAACTTTTCTAGATTCAGGGGGTTGCGACAATCTGTAGACTCTTTGTTTGTAGCTTTTGATGTACTCTAATCTTGTATGCCTTCAGCAGTTGAATAAAAATCAATTTTCAATAAAGTACACAACTGCACAATACACTCTCCAGCACACTTAATCTTCATAAATGCAAATCCCCAATTTACTTCTTAAACTTTCAAATTGGTTTGCATCCAAGGCTTTAGTGAAAATATCAGCTAATTGCTTATCTGTAGCTACATGTTCCAAGACAACAACTTTGTCTTCAACCAAATCTCTTATAAAATGATGCCTTATATCAATATGCTTAGTCCTGCTATGCTGAATAGGGTTCTTAGAGATATTGATTGCACTCAAATTATCACAGTACAATGTCATGACATCTTGCTTGACATTGTATTCAGTTAGCATTTGCTTCATCCAAACAAGTTGAGAGCAACTACTCCCTGCTGCTATGTACTCAGCCTCAGTGTCATTAATCACCACATTTATGGACTCCATCATAACCTTGGTTCTAGAGTAGAAAATCCTATAAGCTCTGCTATTTGTAGAGTACCCCATAAATATTCTCTCATCACTTTTGGAATCCATTTTTCTTCTCTGTTCTCTATCTGCCAGAATATAACACTTACTTCCAAAAAATGAAAGTACTTCACTGTTGGTTTTCTCCCCTTCCATAGTTCATACAGAGTAGCTGAAGTGCCTCTTCTCAAAGTAACTCTGTTGTGAATATAGCAGGCAGTATTCATGGCTTCAGCCCAGAAATGATAGGGAAGCTTCTTGGCATGGATCATTGCCCTAGCAGACTCTTGAATAGTTCTGTTCTTCCTTTCAACAACTCCATTTTGCTGAGGAGTAATTGGAGATGAAAACTCATGACTGATACCTTCAGCAGAGCAAAATTTAGCAAACTTGCTATTTTCAAACTCTCTTCCATGATCACTCCTTATTTTGATAACATTACTCTCCTTTTCCCTTTAGAGTCTTTGACATAGATCTTTAAAAACATCAAATACCTCTGATTTGTCTTTGATGAAGCTCACCCAGGTGTACCTTGAATAGTCATCTACAACAACATAAGCATACTTCTTCCCACCTAGACTTTCTACCTGCATAGGTCCCATTAAGTCCATATGAAGAAGTTCCAAGACTTTGGAGGTGGTGTCATGTTGAAGCTTCTGATGTGACATCTTGGTCTGCTTCCCTTTTTGACAATCTCCACAAACTTTTCCTTCTTCTATTTTAAGTTTGGGGATTCCTCTAACTGCTTCTGAGGATATGATTCTCTTCATTCCCTTCAGATGAAGATGTCCCAACTTTTGATGCCAAATCTTGACTTCATCATCTCTGGCAAACACACACGTTGAGGTACTAGAGTCTTGTTGCAGCCATAGATAACAGTTGTCCTTAGACCTCACACCCTTCATGATGACTTCTCCTTTCTCATCTGTGACATTGCACTCAGTTTTTGTAAAGTCTACTTTGAATCCTTGATCACAAAGTTGACTAATACTAATCAAATTTGCTGTCAATCCTTTGACAAGTAGAACAACATCCAGTCTAGGAGCACCAGCACAATTTAGCTTTCCCATCCCCTTGATTTCTCCTTTAACACCATCACCAAATGTAACATGACCTGAAGACTGAAGCTTAACATCTACCAGCTAATTTTTAACTCCTGTCATGTGTCTTGAACACCCACTATCAAAGTACCAGTCTTCTTTGGTAGAAACCCTAAGAGAAGTGTGAGCTATTAAGCTGGTAACTTTACCTTTTGGAGTCCATTGCTTCTTAGATTTTAAGGCCTGATTACTTATGGGAAACTTCTGTGGGGGAGTATACTGATGTGCCTTCTGAGGATACCCATGTAGCCTATAACAATAAGCCTTTATGTGTCCAAAACGCCCATAATGATGACATCTCTAGCGCATGTATTTCTTCCTAGAAGGAGTTCTGTCATGATGTTTCAACATCTGTTTTAACATCACTAGTTTGGGGCTGGTAACACCATCAATAGAAGCTGCAACATTGTTGAATCCCAAACCACTTTTGTCTCCAGCAATCTTCCCCATACTAGGAATGTTGTCTAGAGCATCAGTACCATTGTTCAACATTCTGACGGTTTTGGTCATAGAGTCCAATTTAGAATTAAGCATACTGACTTCATTTTCAAGTTCAGTCTTTTCAGCTTCTAACTGCACTATGGCTGTCTTTAGCTTCTCTCCTTCAAGACACACTTGTTCACTTCTTATGCACAGTTCTTTATAAGAGGCAGCAAGCTCATCATAAGTAACCTCATCATCACCAGAATCATCATTTGACTCACAAACCCCAACCATAGCTCTAACAAGCTTAGCTGATTCTTCTTCAGATTCACTCTTGCTATCAGACCAAGAAGCTGATAACCCCTTCTGTTTTTTGAGAAAAGTAGGATATTCCTTCTTGACATGACCATACCCTTCACACTCATAGCATTGAATCCCTTTGTCATTATTGGACTTTTCTTCATCTCTAGACTTCTTCCCCTGTTCTCCTGATTTGTTGAAGTCAGAAGTAATGTTCTTGACATTGGGATTATAACTCCTATTTATCCTCTTCATAACTTTGTTGAACTGTTTTCCCAGTAAAACAACAGCCTGAGATAGCTCCTCCTAAGATTTAGCCCCATTCCCTTTCTTCTCTTCTTGAGTATTAGATACCAAGGCTATACTCTTGGTCTTCTTTTCAGGTTCCTCTTCATTCAACCCTAACTCAAAAGTTTGAAGAGGTCCAATTAGCTCATCAACTCTCATTTTGCTGATGTCTTGAGCTTCTTCAATTGCAGTCACCTTCATCTTATATCTCTTGGGAAGGGACCTAAGGATTTTCCTCACCAGCTTTTCTTCAGTCATCTTTTCTCCAAGAGCACTAGATGCATTTGACAGCTCAAGAATATTCATGTGAAAATCATGAATAGTTTCATCTTCCTTCATCTTTAGACTTTCAAACTTTGATGTCAGAAGTTGAAGTCTTGACATCTTAACCTTTGAGGTTCCTTCATGAGTAGTCTTTAAGATGTCCCAAGCTTCCTTAGCAACTTCACAGGTGTTGATCAACCTGAAGATGTTCTTATCAACTCCATTGAAAATAGCATTTAGAGCTTTAGAATTACCAAGGGCAAGCTCATCTTCTTCCTTGGTCCATTCTTCTTCAGGTTTCAGTTTTGAGCTGCCTTCTTTTTCTTTCCCAGCATCATCTTTCTCAACAACAACAGGTGTTTTCCATTCTTTTATGATAGCCTTCCAAGCCCTGCTGTCCAAGGATTTCAAAAAGGTAATAATCCTTGGCTTCCAATAATCATAATTAGAGCCATCCAGAATAGGGGGTCTATCCACAAATCCACCAACTTCCTTCTCCATCTTACCAGAAAGTATCAGCCCTTGATCTTACCCAGATGCAGAGCAGGATGCCTGCTCTGATACCAATTGAAATTCTGGTACCAGATATGTGATGTTACGTGTGATGTCACAACAACACACTCTGCAATGGACAATATAAAACAATATAAGAGTACACAAAGAATTGTTCACCCAGTTCAGTTAAACAACTTACTCTGGGGGCTACCAAGCCAGGGATGAATTTCACTATCAATAGAATTAATTTACAGACTCAACAACCCAGTTGACATCTCCTAAACTTAATCACTACTTAATGAACCTTCTACTTAAGAGACCACTTAGGTATGAGAACACTCCTCAATCCCTAAATCACTTCAGTGATATAATTCAAAGATCACACACTTTGAAAAACACAACTTGATTATGCTTCACAGCTTTGATCAAGAACAACTCAAAACAACAACACCAATTCACACTAGAATGGTTTACAACACATACACGAAGACACAAACGACTCTCAGTCTTTAGCTCTCGTTCTTCGTCACTATTCCTTCAGGATTGATGCGCTTTATATAGCTTTTTGAGTTGGCCTTGGACCTGCTACAATATCTGACCTGATTTGTTATTTAAAACTGAATCTTCAAAACATATTTTCTCTCAAAATCTTCTTAAATCTTCAGCCTTTAGACACTCCTACAAATCTGCATCAAATCTGTTTGCAACAGAAAATATCTCCTCCAAGATATTCGCATCCAATAATTCTAACAGCTCTCCCAAAATCCAGCTAATACGCTTAACCCTAAAAACATCTCAAACCTGATGTTTTAATGATCAGCATATCTGATGTCATGACATCGCATGTGACATCAGACTTCAAAACATCAACAACTTAAACACTTAACATTAACCAATGTTAAGACTCAATGTTAAGACATCACCCAAGTGACATCAACATTGAACAACTTTGTTTTACCAAAATTCTAGCCAATCCAAGAACTAACACTTTTTATTCTAGTAATAAAATACAAGTTTATTGAGAAAAATTATATTAATAATATTTTAAAATTTTAATTGTTTATTTAAACAAATGTTTAACTATTTAAACAAAAGTTTAATAAGGGTATCAACAATTATGATACCCTTATAAATTGTTTTTTGTGATTTTCTTAAAATTAAGCCTAATTAGTTTTGATTAAAATTAATTATTAAAAAAAATAAAGCGTAACTAATTTTAGTTAAAAATAAATTTAAAATATATCTAAATAAAATATAACTTTCAAATTATTATAAATTTTAGCTTGAGATTTACTATGGAAGTTTGGTGGCGATATTGTAGCTATATAGCTGGGGAAACATAATTCAAGACTGACATTTTGCTACGATTTAGTTGTGCTTTAGCTAGGAATTTTAATATATTAGTTTGAGTTTTGCTAGAAAATTTTGGTCAAGATTATTAGCCACCCAATCTATGCTACGATATATATTGTAGCTAATCCGTAACAAATCTCCATCTAATTCTGCTTGATAGAGATTAGCTAAAAATTAACTATTGTTTCTGTCGTAGAAAACCACATATTTTATTGTTGTGTCTATTGTCAAGTCCACCGTTACAAATCACCTTGCCTCTAATTCTACACTGGCTCCTGGCTTACTTAGGATGCATTTCCACGACTGTTTTATTCAAGGCTGTGACGCCTCTGTTCTGATTGCCGGCTATGGCACCGAGAGGACAGCAATTCCAAACCTCGGTTTAAAAGGTTTGAGGTCACTACGCCAAAATTGATATTTTGTATAGCCTAATTTAAAAGCGCTTTTAAAGAAAGTGCTATCAAAAAGGAAACAAACACATCTATAATAACACTTTATGGTCGGGCGCTATTATAGGATACAGAGAATGTGATTTTGATAGCACTTTGTAAAAAAATACTATTATTAAACTTCACTATGAAAGCGCCTTCTTTAAAACGCTATTAATATTCTTCACTAAAATAACACTTTTTTAAAATGCTATTAAAAACTTTACACTCAGATCTATAATAGCACTTTTCTTTTGGGTTTTATTATATAGGCCATCTTATAATAGCGCTTTCTAGAAAACGCTATTGTAGGATGTAAACAAATTTTAAAATAAAATAAAAAAATAGTCATACGTTAGCCTTTTTTTTTGAAATGATATTATAGGCTACCTCTAAAATATCTTCTTTTTTTTAATATGCTATTACACGAATTAAAAAAAAAAAGTATATCGATGACTAATTTCTTTTTGCGATGAAACTGTGTATGGCGTGTTCTGTGAAACTTCTTCCTCCACACAATCGTTCACCAATGTTAAGAAGAGGATTCTCACATCTACATTCCCACCTCTACTTCATTGTTCCCTTTCAAACAATCGATTAATCCCTAAAAACCTTCTTCTTTCCATGGTTCATCATCGTTAATATTCTTCAGAAATTGTTGAATTAAAAACAAAAATTGATGGAATCCTTGCTAAAATTAATTCCTCATGTGTTGTTGAACCCTAAAACTATTTTCCCCAATCGTTCGACATTGTTCCCGAGCTCATTAAACTCTAAAACCATCTTTATCCAACCGAGCTCATTGAACCCTAAAACCCACCATTCACCATCGCCAATCTATATCACTGTGGTTCCCGATGATATCAAGTAAGTGGATGTCTATTTCATCAGAATCTTTTGATTTTAATTTTATTCATCTTGTTTTTAGGTTAATTTCAAGGTATGAAAATATGAAATTACTTAACCCTACTTTTTTTGTCCTAGTTTGTGTGAAATGAACCTATATTTTAAGTAACTGATGTATACCTTGTGTAATATTTTTAACTTGTGAGCTCAATACAACTTTTGGATTTGAGTTATTTTGATGTATTTGGATTTAGAAAATTCTATAGACTTTGATCGTGAGTTATTTCTGGTTTAAAACTATTAAGCTTTGAGAAAGTGTACTTAGATATATGATAACTATTGATTGTGTTTGATTGAGATATAGGTTGAAGGGATTTAACTCCTCCAAGAAAGAGTTTGATGAGAAATTTTAAGAGGTTATAACAAGATCCTTATGATGGGATTCCCCAAAACAACATTATCATGCTTTGGAATGATGCGATCTTTGGGTGTGTAAGAGTTTACAATTCCTAATATTTTCCCTTATGTATGTGCAGTTAAATGTAAGAATTACTTAAATCACTAACTGTTATGAACTTAATTTAAGTTTTGTGCGGTGTCACGAACATTGAAAATCTTTGTTGCTGCCTAGATCACAGTCAAATATACATTTATTTGAAACCTATGTGTGTTTGTCTTCATTAACATCTAGTTTTAACTTATACTTAATTATGTTTATAATAATCAAATTATACTTTACTTTATACTTTTCCAGGCTCAATAACAATAATTACATTTAACTTTCTAGTATGTTTTAACGATATGGAAATAACACATGTCTTTTAAGCATTGTTATGAAAAGAGTTGATATGTCATGATTAAAGAGATTATTGAAAAAGAGTAATTTATAGTGATTACATTTTTTCTATTTGAGTTATTGGTAGTAGGACTATCAATTGCAAAAAGTACAATGCTGAGCAACAACATTTTTCTTTAAATTCAGCTTAGAACACCTATAGTTTCTATTTAACAACACTGAAAATGTCTATTGGAAGTGGAATATTGAAGTGTCTAATTTGTTGTTTCTATATGGTTGCAAAGTCCAAACAGGGTAACATATAGGCCACTGGAAGGTTCAAATGTCCAACAGGTTAAGGCTATGGCTATGGATGCAGGTCAGGTTTGTATTAGTTTAATTATAAAATGAAATACAAACATTTATATGTTGTTCTTCATTGTTGGTCTTTGTCATTCAACATAGTTTCAGTTTCTTCGCATCGGTTGCACCAACGTAGGGATTGAACTTGTAATCAGGGGAAAAGAAGAGAAAAAATAAGGAATTAGTAGAGGATGTGTCTCATAGGCATAATTGGTTAAATTTTCTTGTGTGAACTATGGTAGATATGTCTCATAGACATAATAGGTCAAATGTGTTTGTATGAACTATGGTAAAGGTCATGGATTAATATAAAATGTGAGGGAGTAATGATGAATGAAGAATTTCATTCAAAAATTATATTTCCTGCTGCAGTAGCTATAAAGAGATAGAAACAATCTACATTATTCTTTGTATTCCGCTTTCATTGTAACAGGGGGATGCATATTAAAATACATTAAAAAACTTAAGGATAGTTAAATTAAAATAGAGGAACAATTGGATTTAATGATTTGCTAACCATAGATGTTGAGAAATGTGATTTGACATATTTAAACAATACTGTGTTGAAATATCGTAGTAACTATCCTATTATGTTATTAATGGCTGTAGGCCTTAACTACTAGGTAATTAATCACAAGCAGTAGACACCATAGCTTGTAGTGGCCCCTAATTGTTGTAGTTCCCTTTGTAGTGTTACGGTTCATTATCGCAAGCATTGTTACCATTTCCACTTGGATGCTTGCATTTAATTATTCTTTTTGTGAATAATTATGCTTATGATTCTATGAGGTTGTTTTAGATTTGATTGTATGTACTTGGATTAGTTTTTTTGGTGGTACAAATTTAGTTTCATTAGTTGACGTAAGGCTAGTCATTTAAACTCATATAAATATTTAAAATCAAATTGAAGTAAGTATCCCGCAATATTTAAAGCTAGCTTGGAGGCTTTGGTAGTAGATCTATATGCACTGTCCCGATATGACAATGCCAACACCAGACCTGCTATACTGCTGAAATGTTGTCCAAGGTTGGACGAATGAATATAGAAAACATTAAGCCAAACAGGCTCTTAGGAGTTGTTTCCTAACTTTTGTTTTATTTTCAAATTTGTTTCCGTATTAATTCAATCTCATTATTCAAAGCCTTATTTTACTTTATTCAGCCTATTGTTTTAGTACTAAGGCTTTATAGCTTAATTGCGGGTGGGGGCAATTGAGGTTGGCAAGCCCCATAACAGCTTGTTAAAGGACGCCAAACACGAGCTGCAGATATATTCAGTTATTAGGTGGAACTAGTGATAGGGTGGAACTGGAAGATAGAGAGATTAGTTCTAATCTTTTGTGGGTGTTAGAAAGCATTGTCACAACAGCCTTAGGTGGTAAGTGGGATGAAAAGATGGAACCAAATTTCATTGCTAACATTGGTCGTTATCGGTGCTATAAGTTTAACAGTGTTCGAGACTTGTTGCGGGTTATCAGAAACAAGCTAAATCATTATGGAGAATCTCCACAAGAAATCCAGGTTATTACTTGGACCAATAGCATTTAATATATTTTCGTTCTTTGTTGTTTTTGTTGGTACTTGGCAAAACCATCGGTGGGGGTGGGTTTTGACTTATGAACACCTCTAGACTTTTCCTCTTGTAACCTTCACCTTTTCCATGTGTCTTCAAAGTACTAACTATTATCATCATAGTGTTTTGTAGTTCAACATTTTGAGTGTTGAAGTAGTCTTTGTGGTAACCGCCTTCAAATTAATTGACCATATCTTATGTGGCATATTGTCAATATTTGTATTTTGAGAAGAATGTGTGTTTTTTATTGTAGTATTGAGTTACAAAATCTCATGAATAAATAAAGGGCCAAATTAATAACTTGTGGCAAAATTTTTAGCTTAATTTCATTGAGATCAATGTTGAATATGGTTTGTTAATTTGTTTGTTATCAACTAGTGGGAAACTCGTGCGTCCGCATGGGTTACGGCCTGGACTGCTGATACGTCATCAGTTACGTTATGAAATATAAAAAAAAATTGAAAATATTAAAATTTTGTTGTAAATTAGAAAAATTAAATCATAACACCCAATAAAAAAACAATCGTGTTCAAAATTTTGATCAGCAACTTTATGTCCATTTTCCACAACAAAGAATTTTAATCAGTAACTTCGTGTTCCCGTTAATATTCAAATTTTCTATCAATAACTTTAAATTTCCGTTAATATTCAATATTTTGATCAGAAACTTCATGCTCCCATTAATTTTCAATATTTTGACTAGTTACTTCATATTCCCGTTAATATTCAATATTTGTATCAATAACTTCATGTTTCCGTTAATATTCAACATTTTGCTCAGTAACTTCATGCTCCCGTTAATATTCAAGTTTTCTATCAGTAACTTTATGTTTCCGTTAATATTCAATATTTTGATCAGTAACTTCGTGTTCCCGGTAATATTATAATTTTCTATCAGTAACTTCAAATTTCCGTTAATATTCAATATTTTGATCAGTAATTTCAAGTTGCCGTTAATATTCAATATTTTGATAAGTAACTTCATGTTCCCGTTAATATTCAATATTTGGATCAGTAACTTCGTGTTCTCGTTAATATTCAAATTTTCTATCAATAACTTCAAATTCCCGTTAATGTTCAATATTTTGATTAGTAACTTCATGCTCCCGTTAATATTTAATATTTTGATCAGTAACTTCATGTTTCCGTTAATATTCAATATTTTAATCAGTAACTTTGTGTTCCCGTTAATATTCAAGTTTTCTATCAATAACTTGTAATTCCCGTTAATATTCAATATTTTGATCAGTACCTTCGTGTTCTCGTTAATATTCAAATTTTCTACTAGTAACTTCAAATTCCCGTAAATATTCAATATTTTGATCAGTAACTTCATGTAATACCCTGTATTTTTAAATTGCTCTGGATACTATTAGTTGTTATCAACTGAGTCCCAGGGTACTCTGATAAATTATTTGAAAAAATAATTAGAGTAACTGTTGAGCTTAGAGCAAATCCAATTAATATTAGCTGACTCTGAGGTAATTAATTATTGGAGCTTTAGAGACTTTTTGGACATTTAGTAGCATTATTTACTAATAATGCTTACTATATGTTTTCTTTCGTCCCACTTGCCAAACATAAAAAAAAAGAGAAAGATAGTAACACAGAGAAAAAAAAGAAGAAAGAAGGAAGAAGAAAGGAAAGAAAAGGGGAGAAAGAAAAGAAGACAAAATCCAACATTTCAAGAGCAAGAATCATCATCAACTCTTCATCAAATCATCTCATCTTCTTCATCTTCAACCTCTAACCAAGGTGGGTTCTAGTTAGAAACTTTAGAGTAAAATTTCTTGAGGTTTTCAGGAAAAAATGGATGTTTTGGAAAATCAAAGAATCTAACGGTTGAAATGTGTTATAAATTGTGTAGCATGATTATACCCTGTGTAGAATCATCTATTGATAATGTTATGAAGTTTTAAATTGTTTTGGATTGGTATGAAAATATTAGGTTTTGTGTAGAAATTATGCATTGATGTTGAAAATCATGGTTTATGAAGTTTGATGGATAAATCATGATAGAAACATGAAAATATACCTCTATTGGTTGTTGGGTACGAAGTGGAGAATGAATTGGGGGATTGGTTTTCTGATGTCAAAAGGGGTATTTTTCTGCATAACGCAGAGCGCGTTTAGCGCGGTCTTGAGAATTCTCGCCTCCATCAGGCCGAGAGGAGCGCGCTTACCGCGATGTAGAGCCCGTTTAGCGCGACCTGGAACAAAGAAAAAATATTTTCTTTTCAAAAATCATAACTTTTAACTCGTTTATTCGTTTTAAATGTTCTTGGTATCGATAGAACGTTGTGGAAATAATTTATCTGATGAAGGTTAAAAATGTCGGTTTTATTGCCCGATTAAATAATCGGAGGAAACCCAAAAGTGGGGTAATTATAATGAATTATTATATGTGTTTCCATTGTGAAATGATAATATACCATGTTTATCCTATTGCTGATTAAATATGACGGTGATGTGAATATGTAAGTTAAAGTGAAAATGGAATAGGTAGAGTGAGGAATATTGCCATGAACTGTATTGAAACCTAGTAACGGCTAGGAAAGTGTTGAACAACATAACGACGACGCTCGTGAATTAGAAGCCGAGGCGTGCGTCTATTTTCCAAATAGTATGGAATAATTACACTAGTATGGATTATGTTTTATTATGGTTATTTGAGAAAAGAGAAAGAGGTCTTAAGGCGAATATGGCCATGTGATTGTCGAATACAATCGCGTTGGGTATATGATCGCGTAATCGTAACCATTTATCTTGAGGTGTAGTTTCATTAGACTCGAGCTCCTCCTCTGAAACGTATGCACAATGACTTGGCAGGTTTGATTCCCGCGTGTAGTACGAATGAAACCTATATGGTAAAGAGACTTGTGATGGTTAACAGGCCATGAGAAGTGACGGTTCACGGTTAACAGGCCGATGATCCCGAATTCATTTTGTATGCCAAGTAACTACAAGGATCCATGACTCGGGTCGACTTCTAGATGTAGAACCGAACGGGAAAAGGGGATACCTCGGTAAGGTTATCGATTATCGAGATTATTGAGTTAGCAGGCTCAGGACTGATTCAATTGTGTAGTGTGAGTTAACAGACTCACAAGTGTGGATCCATATAGTGTGTGAGTACTCAAAGTCACTTCCCTTCCCTTTTGACTTGAGTTAGGCTTATTAGAACCTTGTAAAGCCGAGAGGACTTATAAGATAGGGAACTCACTGAGATTGATGTATCTCACCCCATGTTGTTGTTTACATCACAGGTACTACAGGTTCGACGATGGGTAAGGACAAAGTTGTTTGACTTTTCCTTACGGATCGTAGCTTTGTGTGGCAAGATTTCCGTTGCGAAGATTATTTTGAGATCATTATTTGATCTAGTTCTTAGTGTTGGAACATTTTGTATATATAATGCCATAGTTTTTGTATTAGGTTTTTTTTGGGCATGTATATGTATAATCTATTAACTAGGGACTTATTGTATTTCATGAGTGGATATTCAATATGGAGCGGATTTTCTTGATAGTTCAGTGCAGTGAGGAAAATAAGGTGGTTTTGGCTTCCCACTTGTTGACAATTCAAGAGGTACCGAATGTATGGGAGCAGTTTAAGATAAATTTTATGGAGAAGTATTTTCCAAGTTTCTTAAGGTCTCAGAAGGAATTTGAGTTTCAACAGTTGAGACAAGGTAACTTGACTGTGGCCACTTATGTAGAGAGGTTTAAGGTGATGGCTGCTTATTCTAGGTAGGCCATGTATGCTCCAGACGAAAGGTGGAAGATCGACTAGTTTCTGTTTGGTTTGACCGTTGAAATTTCACATAGCGTGTCTCAGAGGGAGTTCACTAGCTATGCCGAATTGTTAAGGCAGTGCTATATGGCAGAACACAATTTGAAGAAGGTGAGGGTGGAAGGAGAATTGAGTAGGTTGAATCCAAGTGATCGAGGGAGATCGAATCCACAATTTAGACCGAGATCATAAGCTTTTAAAGGGAAATAAGTTCAGAATTCCAGGACTATTGTGCCTCCGGTATGTCATACTTGTGGTAAGAATCATCATGGTAGGTGCAGTTTGGAAGGAATAAAGTGTTATCAGTGTAATAAGGTGGGCCATGTGGCAAGGGATTGTCCTCAGGGTAGGAATCAGGCACAAGGGAGGAATATCGGCCGAGTTTATACCTTGGATGCGAAGAAAGCAAAGGGTGATAACTCTTTGATTGCTGGTACGTGTTTCATTAACGGGAACCCTTGTTTTGTATTATTTGATTATGGAGCCACCCACTCTTTTATATCGATGCAATTTGTGAAGCGACTTGGGTTGCAAGCTGTTCCGTTGTCTCCACCCATGGTGGTTAATACTGCCATGGATGAGATAGTGGAAACACCTCTAATGTGTGAAAATTGTGTTTTGTCCATGAATGATAGAGTTTTCCAGATTGACCTTATCTGTTTACCGCTTAAGAAAGTTGATGTCATTTTGGGGATGGATTGGCTTTCTGCTAATTTGGTGTTTATTGGGTGTGAAGAAAAGCTAATCATCATTCCAACTGTCGAGGCTACCCCGAAAGATGTGTTAACAACTATTTTAGAAGGTGCGGTGGGAATGATAAATTTCTTGTTTGTTTTGGAGAAATCTGTTTTACTGGTTCTTACTAAGGAGGGGAGTAGTGACCAGCAAGTGCTGAGTATTCCTGGAGTCTGTGAGTTCCCTGAAGTTTTCCTAGAGGATGTTACTTCTCTTCCTCCGGAGAGAGAGGTTGAATTCTCTATTGACCTGGTACCGGGAACGGCTCCTATATCCGTTTCTCCGTATCGGATGACACCACTTGAATTAAGAGAATTAAAGGACCAATTGGAAGACTTAATGGCTAAGAATTTTGTTAGACCTAGTGTTTCACCATGGGGAGCTCCAGTGTTGTTGGTAAAGAAGAAAGATGGTGGGATGCGTCTGTGCATCGACTACTGTAAGTTGAATAAAGTCACCATTAAGAACAAGTACCATTTACCCAGGATAGACGATCTGTTAGATCAATTGAAGGGAGCCTGTGTGTTATCGAAGATTGATTTACGGTCGGGTTATCATTAGATTCGTGTGAAGAGTTCCGATGTGTCTAAGACTGCATTTAGAACCCGTTACAGCCATTACGAATTCTTGGTGATGCCTTTCGGTGTGACTAATGCTCCAACTGTTTTTATGGATTATATGAACCGTATATTTCAAGCTTACTTGGACCAATTCGTCGTGATCTTCATTGACGACATTCTTATTTATTCTCGTACTCCACAAGAGCACGAAGATCATCTGAGAATTGTCTTATCGGTATTGCAAGAGAAGCAACTTTTTGCTAAGTTAAGCAAGTGTGAATTTTGGATGTCGGAAGTTAATTTTCTTGGACATGTTATATCTCAAGGTGGTGTGGCAGTGGATCCGTCGAAGGTAGAAGCAGTGATTAATTGGGAGAGACCAAGGAATGCTTCAGAAGTTAGAAGTTTCTTGGGATTGGCAGGCTACTATAGAAGGTTCATCAAGGGTTTTCTCAATTGGCCTTACCAATGACAAAGCTTACTCGAAAAGATTTTGCTTATAAGTGGGATTCGGGTTGTGAACAAAGCTTTATGAAATTGAAGGAAAGTTTGACGACTGCTCCAGTGTTAATTATTCCTGACCCTAACAACTCTTACGAAGTATTTTACGATGCTTCTAAGATGGGATTAGGAGGTGTTCGGATTCAAGGCGGTCAAGTTGTAGCTTATGCTTCTCGACAATTGAGAGTTCATGAGAAGAATTATCCAACTCATGATTTGGAACTAGCAGCGGTTGTTTTTGCACTGAAGGTGTGGCGTCATTATTTGTATGGTGTACGTTTTGATATGTTCAGTGAACATAAAAGTTTGAAGTATTTATTTGACCAGAAGGAGTTAAATATGCGACAAAGAAGGTGGATGGAGTACTTAAAGGATTATAACATAGAATTGAAGTATCATCCAGGAAAAGCAAACAAGGTGGCAGATGCATTAAGTCGGAAAGTAGTTCATAGTGCAGAATTGATAATATTGGAGTATGCTTTGTTGGAAAAGTTTAGGGATCCTAATCTTCAGTTTGTGTGGACTCCGAATGGTGTAATTATGGGGAATTTGAATGTCAATTATACTCTAAGAGTTGAGATTCAACAAGGACAATTGTTGGATGAGAAGTTACAAGAAGTGTTAGTACAACCGGGTTTTGCTCGAGCTACCGACGGAATTATTATGTTTAACCAAAGGATTTGTATTCCGGACAATGCGGTGTTAAAAAGAAAGATTTTGGATGAAGCTCATAAAGGTACTTTTACAATACATCCTGGTTCTTCGAAGATGTATCGAGACTTGAAGAGAGATTATTGGTGGTCCGGAATGAAAAAGGATATTGCGATGTATGTGTCGGAATGAGCAGTGTGCCAACAGGTAAAGATTGAACATCAAAAACCAGGAGGCCTGTTGCAACCTTTAGAAATTCCAGTTTGGAAGTGGGATAGTATTTCTATGCACTTTACAGTAGGTTTACCCCTTACACAAGGTGGATATGATTCAATTTGGGTGATTGTCGATCGACTAACAAAATCTGCGCATTTCTTAGCCGTGAAGACTACTTTTAAAGCAAGTCATCTTGCAAGGTTGTTCATTGCTGAAATTAGGAGATTGCATGGTATTCCCTCTAATATTGTATTCGACCGAGATCCAAAGTTTACTTCAAGGTTTTGGAAGGTTTTTCAATAAGCTATGGGTACAAGGTTGTGTTTGAGCACGTCGAATCATCCTCAGACGGACGGTCAGACGGAGCAGACAATACAAACGATGGAGGACATGTTAAGAGCTTGTGTGCTAGAAAGTAGAGGAAATTGGAAGGAACTTTTACCGTTGATTGAGTTTTCGTATAACAATAGTTACCATGCGAGCATCGGTATGGCTCCTTATGAAGCGTTGTATGGAAGAAAATGTAGGACACCCTTGTGTTGGGCGGAAGTTGGTGAAGATAGAATTTTGGGACCCAAAATTATCCAAGAGACTACGGAAAAGATTCGAATGTTCCGCGAGAAAGTTAAGCAAGCACAAGATCGCCAAAAGTGTTATGCAGACAATCGTAGGAGACCTTTAGAATTTGAGGAAGGTGACCATATATTTTTGAAAGTTACTTCGAGATTGAGATTGAAAGGACCGTTTAAGTCACCCAAGTTAAGTTCGAGATACGTGGGACCGTATCAAGTTCTTGATAGGATTGGAGAAGTAGCTTACAGGTTGGCCTTACCGCCCTCTCTGTCAGAAATGCACGATGTTTTTCATGTGTCTCAGCTACGGAAGTTTGTTCCTAATCCTCTTCAGCCAGCTCTACCAGACTTCGTTGAAATAGAAACAGACTTAAATTTTGAGCCTCAACCGAGTCGCATTGTGGGAAGAGAAACAAAGGTATTGAGGTACAAGAACATTCCTCTTGTTAAGGTGTAGTGGGATGCGATGCATCCAGGTGATGCTACTTGGGAACTTGAATCAGAGATGCGAGAGGCCTACCCTCATCTGTTCAGGTAATCTTTTAAATTCGAGGACGAATTCTATTTAAGGGGGGGGGGGGGAGGATATAATACACAGTATTTTTAAATTGCTCTGGATACTATTAGTTGTGATCAACTGAGTCCCAGTGTACTCTGATAAATTATTTGCAAAAATAATTAGATTAACTGTTGAGCTTAGAGCAAATCCAATTAATATTATCTGACTCTGAGGTAATTAATTCTTGGAGCTTTAGAGACTTTTTGGACATTTCTTAGTATTATTTACTAATAATGCTTAATATATGTTTTCTTTCCTCCCATTTGCTAAACATAAAAAAAAAAGAGAAAGATAGTAACATAGATAAAAAAAAAAAGAAAGAAGGAAGAAGAAAGGAAAGAAAAGGGGAGAAAGAAAAGAAGAGAAAATCCAACATTTCAAGAGCAAGAATCATCATCAACTCTTCATCAAATCATCTCATCTTCTTCATCTTAAACCTCTAACCAAGGTGGGTTCTAGTTAGAAATTTTAGGGTAGAATTTCTTGAGGTTTTGAGTTATGTTAGGTTTTGAGGAAAAAATGGATGTTTTGGAAAATCAAAGAATCTAACGGTTGAAATGTGTTATAAATTGTGTAGCATGATTATAACATGTGTAGAATCATCTATTGATATTGTTATGAAGTTTTAGATTGGTTTGGATTGGTATAAAAATATTAGGTTTTGTGTAGAAATTATGCATTGATGTTGAAAATCATGGTTTATGAAGTTTGATGGATAAATCATGATAGAAACATGAAAATATACCTCTATTGGTTGTTGGGTATGGAGTGGAGAATGAATTGGGGGATTGGTTTTCTGATGTCAAAAGGGGTATTTTTCTGCATAACGCAGAGCGCGGTCTTGAGAATTCTCGCCTCCATCAGGCCGAGAGGAGCGCGCTTAGCGCGACCTGGAACAAAGAAAAAATATTTTCTTTTCTAAAATTCATAACTTTTGACTCGTTTATCCGTTTTAAATGTTCTTGGTATCGATAGAAAGCTGTGGAAATAATTTATCTGATGAAGGTGAAAAATGTCAGTTTTATTGCCCGATTAAATAATCGGAGGAAACCCGAAAGTGGGGTAATTATAATGAATTATTATATGTGTTTCCATTGTGAAATGATAATATACCATGTTTATCCTATTGCTGATTAAATATGATGGTGATGTGAATATGTAAGTTAAAGTGAAAATGGAATAGGTAGAGTGAGGAATATTACCATGAACTGTATTGAAACCTAGTAACGGCTAGGAAAGTTTTAAACAACATAACGACGATGCTCGTGAATGAGAAGTCGAGGCGTGCGTCTATTTTCCAAATAATATGGAATAATTACACTAGTATGGATCATGTTTTATTATGGTTATTTGAGAAAAGACAAAGAGGTCTAAGGCGAATATGGCCTTGTGATTGTCGAATACAATCGCGTTGGGTATATGATCGCGTAATCGTAACCATTTATCTTGAGGTGTAGTTTCATGAGACTCGATCTCCTCCTCTGAAACGTATGCACAATTACTTGGCAGGTTTGATTCCCGTGTGTAGTACAAATGGAACCTATATTGTAAAGAGACTTGTGATGGTTAACAGGCCATGAGAAGTGACGGTTCACGGTTAACAGGCCGATGATCCCGAATCCATTTTGTATGCCAAGTAACTACAAGGATCCATGACTCGGGTCGACTTCTAGACGTAGAAACGAACAGGAAAAGGGGATGCCTTGGTAAGGTTATCGATTAGCGAGATTCTTGAGTTAGCAGGCTCAGGACTGATTCCATTGTGTAGTGTGAGTTAACAGACTCACGAGTGTGGATCCATATAGTGTGTGAGTACTCAAAGTCACTTCCCTTCCCTTTTGACTTGAGTTAGGCTTATTAGAACCTTGTAAAGCCGAGAGGACTTATAAGATAGGGAACTCACTGAGATTGATGTATCTCACCCCATGTTGTTGTTTACATCACAGGTACTACAGGTTCGACGAAGGGTAAGGACAAAGTGGTTTGACTTTTCCTTACGGATCGTAGCTTTGTGTGGCAAGACTTCAGTTGCGAAGATTATTTTGAGATCATTATTTGATCTAGTTCTTAGTGTCGGAACATCTTGTATATATAATGCCATAGTTTTTGTATTAGGTTTTTTTTGGGCATGTATATGTATAATCTGTTACCTAGGGACTTATTGTATTTCAGTACCACAACATAAATTCATGTATGATATGGATGCTTTGATGTATTATATTATATATGGGTGTTACACTTCATGTTCCCATTAAGGTTCAATATTTTAATTAGTAACTTCGTGTTCCCGTTAATATAATATTCAAGTTTTCTATCAATAACTTCAAATTCCTGTTAATATTCAATATTTTGATCAGTAATTTCGTGTTCCTGTTACTATTCAAATTTTCTATCAGTAACTTCAAATTCTTGTAAATATTCAATATTTTGATCAGTAACTTCATGTTCCCGTTAATATTCAATATTTTGATCAATAATTTCATGTTTACGTGATAATTATTTTAATTTGGTGTTTTAATAGTATGGATGAGTTGTGATATGTTCAAAAATTATTTTCTAGCGTTGATAAACATAAAAAAATATGAATGAAAAAAAATAGAGTTATGAAAAAATATTTATGCATTTATTGATTTAATGAAAAATAAGCAATTAAAACAAATATGAGAGAGAAAACAAATAATTTACGGATTAAAGCATTTTACTATTAAATTTTATTTCACTAATTTTTTAAAACAAATAATTTATGTTGTGTTGTTGTTGTTAACCATGAGAGAGAAAAAAGGGATGAAAGAAGGGATCATATGAATGTGTAAGTGATTTTAAAATTAATTAAAAGGTCAAAAAAATTAAAAGGTTAAAAGATCATATGAACGCATATTTCTTTGTAAAAAGTTACATAACATTCATGTAATATCTTCAGTTTCAAACTTCAAACCTCAGTTTTATGCCTTAAGTGATAATATAGAATCTGAATGAATAATTTATTATAAAAAAATTTAAAGTACGTACAAAAACATCTTTATATTGAAAATTGTTTCTCTAAATATAAAATTGAAGAAAATTGTTTGTAATTAATTATGGAGTTATTTATACCATATCCCATAGATAGAATATTTTCATGATATATAAAATAAATAAATAAATAAATAAAGGAAAAATGTTGTATAAAAATAAGAGGCTAATATATATATCACAATGACCTACAACATACTACTATCACACAAATACAAATATTATAGTTCTCAAATAAAATTTTAGCATAAATTATTACAGTCGTCAAGAAGTAAATACAATATCTAATCTAGACAACCAACTCTTCACTACGGATGCTCCAAATGAAATCAATTATTATTGCACATGAGTCTCATGACTTGATTAAGAAGTCTATTAATTTATAACATATTACTATTAACTTGTTTTGCATTATATCTTTGTAAACTGAAAGTGTTTATATACTGTAATAATGAAATAGATGTGACATGTCCTCTTTACATATATTTTGTCTCCTTACTTTACTTTTTCTTACTAAAATTCATGTCTCATACATTTTTCCAAAACAGAACTTCCCTAGTTTTTTTTATTCTCTCTTTCCCTCCTTCTATCTAAACCGTAGATTTCCCACTCTAACCTCATTAACATAATTAAATAAACACCACCACACAAATTTCACAACTATATCATATATATTAATTCTGCTACATATCATATAGTACAAAAAATAATAACATTACTGTTAATTTTTCAAACTCTTTCATCTCTTGTCACATACACAGTTTTGTCTCACTTACAGAACTCGTGTTATAGTTTTTCTACAAAGGGATGAATACTAACATACGCCATAGGAACTGTTAGTTATTATTCACTATTAATATTCATTGCTGCACTTTTTCTTTCTTTCTCTGTTAGTTATTATTCAAAGTCAGACAAACTTCAGACTAAATCTTCATTCAAAATGGCATATGCTTCAACATTCAAATTCAATTTCAATACAAATTAAAAGAGAGTTTAAGAAAAGATACATAAAAATTTCAGAGGTGAAACAAAAGAAGAAAGGTTGAATTTAGTTGATACAATCCATTACGACATATAACATGATGAAGACAAAAGAATAATGCACACTACTATTAATATATTCAGATCTAGCAGTTGAATACAATGTAATAAAAATGACAACTTGAAATTGCAATCATGGAGAAATTTCAATCACCTATACTTCTCCATCTATCATCAGGAAGACCAAGGGAACTTTGTGTGAGATAAGAAGCTTCTTCCCAAGAATAAGTGGACTTTTTCACCTTGTATCTCCAAAACCAACAGGAAGACCATAGCAGCAGCTGAATGGAGGACAAAATTAATGAAAAATAGTAACACATAAGGCAATATTAGATATTATAAGTATATGATTTCACTTTCCAAATAGATTATTTGAGTACTAACCTTTCCTAAAGTATAAGGTAAAAGAATGATGCGGACACCAATAACTTTCCATATGAAGGGCCTTTCGGTTCCTGTTATCTGCAGATCAAGTTCTTCGTTAACTTTACTGAGGTCTTCCTCTACTTTTCTGTATATACGGACATTCACATTGTTTATCAAAAGTAAAGAAATTACAGGCAATGAATCAAAATTTTATGAATCAAAGATAAATTAATTTAACAGAGGAAATGAAAGTTTACAAAAGGACAACCAATGAGAAATTATCAAACAATATAGGTGTCAATTTAAGATAAATGTTGGAAGCAAGTAGCAATGGTTAAAACTCAGCATAGAAATATCACTACAGACTACTTATTGCATGATAATACCTACTGGCTGTTATGAAATCAATAGGCAAATAATGCCTTGTGGTTTTCCAGGAACCTTGATTCAAAAAGAAAGACCAAAAACTATTGCAATGCCGACATATAAAGGTCCTATATGCCACCATTCTGCAGTACCTAATTTTTATCCAACTAATTGGAAAGAAAACGATTGTGTCCTGTGATATGATTACAAAAGTTATAGAATATCCAATAAAAATATGATGTACCTAAAAATTAAAACTTTTTTTAAAAAATCAAATAGAATTGAAATTTTCTCATAACCAATTATGAGTTATGCTAAAAATTTATAGCTGCAACAAAAATTAAGCAAGTTAGAGTAATAATTTGGTGTAAAAATAGAATCTTTATGATAAAAAAAGTGTAAGAAGAGTACCCAAGAGGACCAACATTTTTCTCTTCTTCTGGAATCTGTAAAAGTAGTATACAAAGATTAACATATTTACAAACTGTTGCTGTTATTTGAATAAATAAAAGCAGAAACACAACCTCCGCGATTCCGACGCCGACGTCCTCCGCATCTCTCCAGTGGAACTTCCGCGTCCTCTGCAAATCCACTAACGATTCGGCTTGATGGTTCTGAAGTCCGTTGACAGTAGAGATAGTTTTAGATTTATTACAGTTACCTGCAAAAAAATGAAAATAAAACTTCAAAAATCAAAACCCTAAAAGAAAAAACTCAGATCTGAGATGAAAATTACAAATCGAACAAAAACTCAGATTTCTCTATTCCTGTCGGAAACGCCACCGCCATCTTCCCCTTTCCCAGTTTCTGTTTGACCCTGCAAAAAACATGAAAATATAGCCGCTTGAAAACAACACCACCACTAATCTAATTGGATCATACTTACAATCACAACCAAAATTATTATTAACAATAGGAACCAGAAGTATTATGAACCAACCTTTGGGCAGAGATATATGTGCCTTCATTGAAACAAATCATCAAACACCTAATATGCAAGACGAAAATAGTCACATTAACAAATAATCCATATGTTATTGAAAGTCACTTCTATTACTTCCAATTCATCAAAAGCTCGATATCTACATTTGAAAATAATTTTCAAGGAAAAACATAAGTAGATCTGAACGTGGAAAAGAAACATAAATCGATCTGGCTGTGGAAAAGAAACGTATGGTTGAAAGTAAAGTGTCTTATGAAAATAATTAAACCCTAACCGAGAGAAGATAAAGCTTAAAACAAAACCTTTACTGATATAAGGTCAAAGGAAGTTCTCCAGTTACCTTTGTTCTTCACGTTGAGCGAAAACCATAGAAACCACCGTGTCGAAAACCCTGAAAATCATCAAAACACCATTAAAGCCTGAAATCTACGAAAAAAATAGAGCCAGTAATCACAAAACATATATTGAAGAAGAAGTGATAAGAGGAAGAAGTTGGTGAGGAAGAATTTGGATATGTTGTAGTATTGAGTTACAAAATCTCATGAATAAATAAAGGGCCAAATTAATAACTTGTGGCAAAAGTTTTAGCTTAATTTCATTGAGATCAATGTTGAATATGGTTTGTTAATTTATTTTTTATCAATTACCACTATTATGTAGTGTAGATTGATCATCCAGTACCTTCCGTGTTTATTATGGCAGTGGTATATATATATGGTATCACATTTGTTCTTGAATAAGTGGTTTTATTTCATTTTCAAATATTTTAGTTGGTTATAATCATTATTTTTTATGAATTCTTATGTCGTAAAATGCAAATGCCATATATATATATATATATATATATATATATATATATATATATATAGATCAAAAGAATGATTTTAAAAAAAAAAAGTGTACTACAATAGCGATTTGTAGAGAGAGCGCTATTAATGAAATATAATATAATTGCACTTTTATGGAAAAGCGCTATCAAACACGTGCCTTATAATAGCGCTTTGTTTGAAAGTGCAATCAAAATCAAAGCAAAATACGTATTATAAAATGCAAAATGTCTACTTCTGTAGCGCTTTTGAAAAAACGCTATTAAATACCGGTACTATAATAACACTTTTGGAAAAACGCTATTAATTACCTGTACTATAATAGCGCTTTTAAAGTGCTATCAAACGAAAATATTTACAATAGCAGGTTGGTTAATAGCGTTTTTAAGCGCTATCAAAAAGAAAAAAAAACGCTATTAAATAGCTTTTTTGTTGTAGTGGGTTATTGATGATGAGAAGGCAAAGCTCGAAACTGCCTGTCCGGGTGTTGTCTCTTGTGCGTATTCTTGCCTGGGCTGCTCCCGATTCTGTTGTCATGGTAATTAACTAAATGCATTTTCTATTCAGTTATTTTTGTGGTGGTGAATTCTAGCATGAAGCATCAAGTAAGTCCCTCACATGTGGAGCACAAAAAATATACCGTTAGATTAATTCAATGATTAATATTTGATATAAATTAAAATGAGAACACCTACATATTTTTACACTCAATTTTGTTCTCACTTTTCTTCTCAATATGCAACTGTATCCTCTCCTTTATTCAAAATAAACTATAACCTGCAATAGTATTTGAGATTAGCCTACACACTTGTAATTTTTCTGTAAACACCCTGTATAATATTTATCTATAATAATATCATACAAGTGTTTTATTTGGTATTGACACCATCATAAGTGCCTATTGGCATAATTCACATACTTGTCCATTAAAAAAATACATAAATACAACATATGGCACAAGTCATTGAAACTATCCAAAAATAATAAAATCTAAGAATAAGGTACAATATTCCTCATTGTACAAGAATGATACACAGTGAAAATAATAAAACTAAGTTTCTCTTGAAACATCCAAGCATAGCTCCACTTGTAAATCAAACCTGCAAATACCTCCTGAAAATAATCAACAATAGTGGGGTGAGATACATCAAATCTCAGTGAGTTCTCTATCTTATGGATTCTCTCGGCTTTACAAGGTTCTATCTTAGCCTAACTCAAGTCAAGGGGAAAGGAACTAGACCCTGAGTTCAAACATTTCTGACTAGAGAAACCATCGTATAATACACAAAACGACAACTAGTTAAGGAATCACTCCCCCCTCCCGCTCAAAGAGATTAAACACGGGTCACTGATCCTTAACGTAAATAACTTTCCCCGGCCATCCCTCTCAAAGAGATTAAACACGGGTCACGATTATCTACAATTAGTACTTTCCCCGGCCATCTCGCACAAGGAGATTAAACATGGGTCACGGTACCAACCACTTAGTAAGTTTTCCTGGCCATCCTGCACAAGGAGATTAAACACGGGTCATGTTTACCTACTTAATAAATACTTTCCCCGACCATCCCACACCAAAGGATTTAACACGGGTCACTAATATTTATTAAGGGACACAAACCTAATAAATACTTTCCCCGACCATCCTACACCAAAGGATTAAGCACGGGTCACTAATATTTATTAAGTGAAACATACAACACCGGAGGAATTACGGTCCTCCACTAACAACCACTTAACAAAGATACTCTTCTAGTTCCGTTTTACATAATTCACAAAATCCCGATATTAACATAATCGAAAAAAATCCATCTCAAACACAATATTTTCACTCTCCATAGCGTATAACACTTTCATAGCTTCACATCGATATAAAGAACGTCCAAATCGGAATTACGATGAAAAAGTTATGCATTTTTAAAATAAATATTTTTCCAAAGTTACAGTGACGTAACCGGTTACTTCACCGTGTAACCGGTTACTTCAGGTGCACTGTTGATCCAGAATAAAAAATGTGTTTCTAGCCACTTTAAGGTAACCGGTTACTTCACCAGGTAACCGGTTACTTCACCTGAGGAAGTGAAAAATATGGTTTTCCATATTTCTAAATCCAACATATTTCACAACAATGTTTTATTACCATTAACTTATAAATATTTGACATATAACCATGTTTTTACTTCACCGTCAATTATATCATTTAAATAGCTTCCCAACGCTTCGAACGGGGACCAAAACGGAGTTACGTTTCAAAAGATACGAATTTCCAAAGTTTCATAAAAATATGCCAAACTGTGAAGTAACGGGTTACCTTGTGAAGTAACCGATTACTTCACCCCAGAAACGTGTTTTTCACTAATTTCTGCCCATGTAACCGGTTACCTCATGAAGTAACCGGTTACTTCAGCCCAGAATTCACCAAAAACATGTTTTTCTCATACTAAACAACATCAAAACATATTGGAACCTCAAAGCAAGTATAATAGGTTTAATCCACACATAACTCGACTATTCTATGCAATTTATATCACACTTCATCCGTTAGATTTCATTGATTTACAAAATTTCTCATTTTTATCAATGTTCAACCTAACTCTAGAAACTCAAGAATTCTACAACTAAAGTTTCTATCTAGAACCCACCTTAGCTTTGAAGAGGAGTTTGAAGAAGATGATGAATAAATGGTGATGATCCAAGCTTTTCTCTCTTCTTCCTCTTTCTCCAATTTCTCTCTTTCTCTTCCTTTCCTCTTCTTCTTACTATATCTTTCTTTTTCTTTTCTTTTCTTAACAAATATATATATATATATATATATATATATATATATATATATATATATATATATATATATATAAACTTATTATATAATATAAATCTAATAGAGTAAAATATCTCTAAATTGATATTTTGTCATCTCACACCAATTGATCAATTATTAACGTTACCATAAAATTCTCTCTTGGACTAATAATTATCTATCTGTCTCTTTCATTAAATAATCTAACTCTTCAGAGTTCATTTAATGATCTAATGATCCCACTTAACAATACTTAAAGAATTCCATTAATCCAATCGATCAGAGATAGAGCGCATAGATACTCATCTGATCTCATATGATATCCAATTAAGCATTTAGATAATATGGGGTATTACACTCTCCCCACCTTAAATTGAAATTCGCCCCCGAATTTCCTTCGCTTAACAATAACCACAACTTGCATCATTGTCTTAATTCCACACTCAACTTTACTTCCGTTAAACTCTCTAATGTAATCAATGCCAACTTGACTTCATATACCAAAAATCTGTATTTTCACAATTTATCAAACTTCGTGTCACACCAAAAGGTAACATACTTAAAACAAGATATCCTTATTTCCATACTGACAAGCTATAATTCTTCTAAGTTCTTATTATTCTAACCGAACATTTTCATCTATTATCTCCGACTGCGCAATCTGAAATCTCACAACGGAATGCCACAAATTCCTAAGTACTACCAGGTAGCTAACAGTCCACGGAGAAACACACTTATCCACTAGGGTTCTTACTAACCAACGACACAAGAAACTCACTCACGTCTCATGGTAGAACAATTTCTTTGCCATTACACAATAATATAACATCGGCCCAACACTCTTCCGATGATAGGTGTAGGGGTTACACTGCTACAACCGTAACATATACAATTCCAAACCCATTTTAAACTCAAAATAATACATCCAAAAAGTCTTAACAACCTCTGGTTCTGGTTACCACATTCCAAATCGATTCTTCTTACGGTTTCCAACTTACTCAAGGTTCCTTGTTAATTCAAGATCTCAATCAATCACAATTAACACCATCACGGAACATCAATCATACATGATTCACCACTTATTAAAACTCGAACCATCCAAGGCATAATTGTGAGTTTCCATACTACTCCCCAATTCACATACAACACTCCACACGTACACACACCTTCAACGGACATGCCACGCTTCCCAATTGAACCAACTTTTCTCATTTGTTCCGTTTCATAAACGATTCCAAGTTACATGTTTAACTTCAGAACGTCCGATTCTTACTCGTACTTGTAAGGATAACTTTCAAATTTCATTCTCTTGGTAAAACACAACTGCACATAACTGGTACTACTTTCACGGTCTAAATCCAATATCATGTACTCATGGAAGATAACAAATACTAACTCTAACCAACCGTTCATACCTTACTAATACCATTAATACACACCGAAATATTCCTTGCAAGAATAATACTTCGTGAGTATTTTCCAACTTCGTCATCAAGGCTCTCAACAGTAATGATAACGATACACCTAAAACTTTCTCACACTCAACACAGTTTACAAGATTATTCCCCCAAAGTCAACTCCCTTGTCATCTGGGTAAATGGTCAATTACACAACACCTTTCAGAAGTTTCGATTTCGAAACACAAATCCTTCTTTCATTTACTTGTAATCAAGTTCTCCATTCACACAATACTCTCCACTCGGAGCAGGATAAGGTAACCAAACGTAGATGCTGGTTTCTACGGGATTTCACAATTTACACATATGTTAATCGATTACCCGTCTGAGGTTAATCGTTAACTTCTCAAAGTTCAGCGTAAAATACCATCCTTGCACGTGTTAATCGGTTAATCACATAGCGTTAATCGGTTAACACTGCTACAGAAGCTGAAAACCAATTCCTTTCAAGACAAAAGTCATCACTACTTAAAAACATCAATCTGACTCACACTGACTCATGATATCATTCCCAACTCGTGGCTTCTTAACTAGTATAACATTCACCAACCGTGATCCACTAAAGGTAAAACCGACAAGATTAAAACATTCAGACGACACACTCCAACCAAATGACAAGGAAAAACTCAAATTTGGACGTGGTCGCACTACAAAACTTCGGTGGGATAGTTCATTTTCTGCTCAAACAACTACACTAGCGGGAAGTCAATAATGACGACATTATGGGGTTTCAACCACAACTCTTGCTTAATTCGTCCATAAGCAAAACCCAACACACAACCATTATACGATACCACAAAAGCGATGGACATAACATGTCAGCACACAACCTTGTTCCCTCACTTAAATTTCTTGGTGAGAATTAAAACAACTAAGTCCTTGGTTCAACAAAATGTAGATTCCAAATATTCCGATTATTCACAATTACAGAAGTTTCTCTATACTCGAAAATAAAATCGGGGCAATGCATCCTCTTGAAGAACCTCTCCATCACTTCATACACATTAACTGGGATTTATTACCCTTCACTATCCATTGAACATCCCACTTACACCAAATTCACTTAACGAAAGATTCGCAACAGACAATTCTCGTCTACTATTTACAAAACCCTTCTGGTATAAACTATTCCATGATTTACACTTAGTCCGTAATAAGTCTTGAATTGCTTCTCATTGTTTACCGCAATCTTACTTCTTAGGACACAACACTCACCGCTCCACAAAGTACGTCCCTTTATACTTGTCTCAAAAATAAGAATCCATCACGTACACTTGTGACCACGGTGCTACTATTACGCATTCCTCAATATGAAGGTGTAACTTTCTCATTCCATGTCATACTAATAGAGTCCCCATGGGTGAACCATCATTGATTACACTCCCTTAATTTTAGCTTTAACAACATCTTAATGACTCTATTGCACACTCATTCAAAATACACTCCGTTGCCACTTCCTCATAACATATAGTTGACATCGTTTTTCACATTGCGTTTACTTTGCTCTCCATTGTTATCTTCTTAGTTCCAAGTATAAAACCATCTTACTAAATTTTCCTTGAGTCCAATGTACTTACTCTGTTTCTTAATACAAACTTCTTCCGGTCAGTATCACTACACTTTCCGTTACTAAATGAAGCTCATCTTTCTCCAACACAATACCTTATATTATTCCTTGTGTAATTTAACAAATTCCAAATCGGTCTCTTACTGAATACAGAAATCCTAATGTAATATCTTGAACTTAATCTCTCTTCATATCTGAATAAGTGCAACTTATCTCCTACCCTTCATCCGACACTTACTTGATTCACTTGAAGCA
Organism: Lathyrus tuberosus; assembly: GCA_022829125.1. Taxonomy (NCBI): domain Eukaryota; kingdom Viridiplantae; phylum Streptophyta; class Magnoliopsida; order Fabales; family Fabaceae; genus Lathyrus; species Lathyrus tuberosus. Next base: position 9,024,602 of record JALAZF010000191.1, read on the forward strand.
TGTAAACACATCCTTGTGTTCCTTCTCACACTTCTCTACTACTTTAGGTTCTCATAAAAGCCGAACTTCCTTAACTCTTCATTCTTAACCAGTTGGAAAATATTGTCCCGAATACATTCCTTAAAGTACTCTCATCCACTCAAGATACCATAGCAGCCTCAGAAACTGAAGCATCACTAATTATCTCACTTCCGGACTTTACGTCACACATTCCACAAAACAACTTTTCTTTTCCACGGAATGAGATTACTTGAAATCCTTATCCGTACTAGTGGTCAATCCAGCTCCACTAGCAATTTTACATATTCCTTGATACCTTAACCAATCGTTCGATAGAGATCCTTAACTTTCAGACTCCATCCTTCCAAAGGATTGCTTGAACAACACACCACTCTCAATTTCCATGCTACCCAAGCACAATTTCTATTAAAACCTCACTGAGCTGACCCAAAACTCTTCACTACCAACTCTTGGCTTGATCCTACCCTCACAACACAAGTCACGACAATACTTCGGAGTCCTCGTGGTCGCTCAACCATGATTCTACCTATCACATACATAGCATTAGGTTGATCAGGCCCAACACTACATAGTATGATATTAAGATTCATGCTGGAAAAACACACTTAAGAGGCGGGAATAGATTTACTTATGATGTTTCAAGGCTAGGTCGAGGACACGACCTGCTCTGATACCAACTGTAAACGCCCTGTATAATATTTATCTAGAATAATACCATACAAGTGTTTTATTTGGTACTGACACCATCATAAGTGCCTATTGGCATAATTCACATACCTGTCCATTAAAAAAACCATAAATACAACATATGGCACAAGTCATGGAAACTATCCAAAAATAATAAAATCTAAGAATAAGGTACAATATTCCTCATTGTACCAGAATGATACACAACGGAAATAATAAAACTAAGTTTCTCTTGAAATATCCAAGCATAACTCCACTTGTAAATCAAACCTGCAAATACCTCCTGAAAATAATCAACAATAGTGGGGTGAGATACATCAAATCTCAGTGAGTTCTCTATCTTATAGATTCTCTCGGCTTTACAAGGTTCTATCTTAGCCTAACTCAAGTCAAGGGGAAGGGAACTAAACCTTGAGTTCAAACATTTCTGACTAGAGAAACCATCGTATAATACACAAAACGACAACTAGTTAAGGAATCTTTCCCCGGCCATCCCGCTCAAAGAGATTAAACACGGGTCACGGATCCTTAACGTAAATAACTTTCCCCGGCCATCCCTCTCAAAGAGATTAAACACGGGTCACGGTTATCTACAATTAGTACTTTCCTCGGCCATCCCGCACAAGGAGATTAAACACGGGTCACGGTACCAACCACTTAGTAACTTTCCCCGGCCATCCCGCACAAGGAGATTAAACACGGGTCACAGTTACCTACTTAATAAATACTTTCCCCGGCCATCCCACACCAAAGGATTTAACACGGGTCACTAATATTTATTAAGGGACACAAACCTAATAAATACTTTCCCCGGCCATCCTACACCAAAGGATTAAGCACGGGTCACTAATATTTATTAAGTGAAACATACAACACCGGAGGAATTACGGTCCTCCACTAACAACTTAACAAAGATACTCTTCTAGTATCTATGTAAGTATTGCCGCACAATTCTCTAAGTCATTCTAGTGTACTAAGGTTTCCTCACAAATTCACATCTTGAAGCTTTTAGATTTTCAAAAGTTTCGTTTTTCATAATTCACGAAATATCGATATTAACATAATCGGATAAAATCCATCTCAAACACAATATTTTCACTCTCCATAGCATATAACACTTTCATAGCTTCACATCAATATAAAGAATGTCCAAATCGGAATTACGATGAAAAAGTTATGAATTTTTAAAATAAATATTTTTCCAAAGTTACAGTGAGGTAACCGGTTACTTCACCGTGTAACTGGTTACATCAGGTGCACTGTTGATCCAAAATCAAAAACTTGTTTCTAGCCACTTTAAGGTAACCGGTTACTTCACCAGATAACCGGTTACTTCACCTGAGGAAGTGAAAAATCTGGTTTTCCATATTTCTAAATTCAACATATTTCACAACAATGTTTTATTATCATTAACTTATAAATATTTGATATATAACCATGTTTTTACTTCACGTCAATTAGAGCATTTAAATAGCTTCCCAACGCTTCGAACGGGGACCAAAACGGAGTTACGGTTCAAAAGATACGAATTTCCGAAGTTGGATAACTTGTAAAAGGGGGTAACCATAAAAAACTTAGAAATTATCTAAGTTATGGAACAAAGTGGCTAGGGTACCAACTTCGGAGGATCATAACTCCTAAACCACAAGGCCATTTTCCCCATCCAAAGCTGGATTTGTAGCTCTCATGGCCCTCTACAAAAGCTTCAACTAGAACTCATTCCAATTCCTCATGGATTTTAAGTTATGGGATGATCAAAATCACAAAAAGTGAAAATGTCACTTTTTTCCAACACTTAGTGAAATTTTCACTAAGTCAGAATCTGCCTTCACTTTTTTCCAAATGTAGGGGCATTTTTCACTTGGATCTAAAAGGTATCAAAATCAACTATGATCAAACAGTTGTTGTATCATATGAGGGCTTTCCAAAATGGCCAAGAACTCCATCAAATTCCACTTGAGCCATGAGATATGACAATGGCAATATGTCTTGCTGAAAACTGTCAAAGCAAGGCAGATTTGTGCATTTTGCTCGATTTGCCAAATTTGTGCAAATGACAAACAAACTTATCCATCTGAACACCTCAGGGGGAGACCAAGGAGGGACAAACTCTGATCCCGAGCCTCCCAAGTCCTTGGAACCAAAAATAACATGCCAAACCTAGAAATCCCTAAAGAGGGGACAAGACTCCAATTTTGTTTTGGAGCATTCAATGGATGCACCAAGGTGGCATGGACTGAGCCATTCCAAACTAAATTCAGTCAAGACATATCCAAGACCAAGGGGACCAGCAGCCTGTGCCCTAACCTCTAGTCAATGGCTAGAGGAGACTTGGATTCTCATTGCTCAACATTGGCCAAACCTCTGCAGCAGTTGCCATTCACTATTGCTTGTAAAAAAACTTGCTCCACTATAAATAGAGCTCATTTGTGATCAGTTTGAGTACACCAAAGCCATCAAACAGATGCTTTCCTCAAAATCACCTTCTCACTTTGAAATTTTCCTTCCAAAGCAAGTCACTATCGGGTTTTGAGTTTGAGAGGAATTCCAACCAAACCAATCACACACACGCCTCATAAACATCATATAGAAGTGATCCAAACAATCACAAACATATGTGTAATACCCCAAAATTTGCCCTCTCATTTCTCCATATCTTTTAGCATGAGCTTTCATTGCATTGCATTGCATTCAACCATAGAAAAATAAAACATCAAGCATTTAGCATTGCATCTTACATAAGGGCATGTGATCAGGTGTTTCTCTATGGTGTTGATCATCCAAAGAAGAAGACCAAGTTTTTCTCACAAGCTTCAAGGATCTCTTACATCATGTATCATCTCCATTTGATCTCACAAGTCATTGAAAGAAGGGAATTCATCAAGAAGATTGGACAGTGCATGATCTCCTACACAAGGCAGTCAAAAGTTAGGATCTGACCCCCAAATGGGCAAGCTCTTTGAGTTTTTATCATCAAGTCAAGGGAATATCTCATCATTGTTTGACAGGATGCACAACATATTCAAAGGAATTTAGATTTGGAGGATGTGTTATTTCCTCCTAACCAGAGGGTACCAAATTAGGGTTTGACCTAAAATAAGTTTATTTCTGACTTTTTGGGCAAGACTTGATCTCATGGTATTCCTTACGTTCTCAAGTGTTCATGGATGGAATTTTGGTCATTGGTTCTTTGGGGAAGATGTTCAATGGATCAGTTACTTGTGAAATAAGCAAAAGTCAACAGTTCAAAAGGAAAGTCAACCATGGGTTTGCAAAGGTTCAAATCATGATTCTCAAGTCCATATACCTTTATTTGGTCAAGGAATGGCATGGATGGCATCATTCATCAAAAATCAAGAGTTTGTGCAAAAGTTACTAAATTTGGAAAATGACCTATAATGAGAACTTTCCATTTTTGGCAATTTTTCCACCACATTCAACTTGACTTTCCATCATCAAGGAAGCTTCAAATGAATTTTCCTCCAACATTAAAGTTGAAGATCTTTCTCTCCCATTTCTAAAAAGTACTAGTTTGTCTCCATATCATTTGTGAAACTCTAGTTATGGTCAAAAGATGGCAAGGTGCATTTTGAGGTTTTCATATGGTTCCATTTTTCCACCTTTGGCATTTTGGCACAAATGGACTTGTATTTGATTTTATTGGTTCATGTTATATTACAACATCAAAATACAAGGCAAGAGGATCATTTTTGGCCTTTGAATCAATTCATTCCATGACTTATTTCTCACTTATTTCACATTATGCAATTATGCAAATTGATTCAAAACTCACAAACCAAGCAAGTACAAGGCCCAAATTCAATTCAGAAGTGATCCATAAGTAAATTGGAGGTGAATCATGTTGATTACAACGACTTATCACGTGTGGATTAGTGGTGGTGGTACAAAATGCAAATTTGCAATTTCATCCAAATCTCATTAACCAAGGTTCTAATCACTTGCTAATGCTAATCATTGGAATAATCAAGAGTATATAAGCTTACTCATACCCTCACAGCTAGGGTGGACACTCTCATTTGCACAGTTTTGTTTTTTTGCTCTCACACTTTCTCTCTTCGAATCTCACTTTCCTTGGAGTTTCTTAGAGATTTCTCTTCATATTCTTGATCAGTGAACAGAATAGAGCAAGAATCAACTACTATTTTGAGCTCATACTGAGGATTTCACCAAGTTCCATTCAAGAATATTCAAGTTCAAATCTCAAGATCTAGCACTATTTCAAGCTCTAGTTGCATTTATTTTACAACTAGAGGTTCCAAGGAGTAGATCTGCAGTTTTTGGAGGGATTTCTTGGAGGATTTCAAGCTCTTCAAGGTTCAGGTTAGTGAATTTTTCATACTCATAGAACTCAGTTTTATTGTGCATTATGATCTGTGGACTTCACTGAGCATGCTGATCTATTTTATTTTAAGTTTGGACGTGTATCATGGATGTATTTGGTGATTTAAGTTTTGGATCCAAATTTTATTTCATTCGATTTGCATTATATGTGGTTTGTTTGATAAAATGAGTTAGATATTAGTGATCCTCATGTTTTTCTAGTCAAAATGATGTACCTATGAGCAATTTCTGGAAAAGATTTGGTTGCAGCTCACCGGAGAGGGTGATCGGAGCCCTAGCTCCGGTGACTGGTTCAGTTTCCGGCCGGTGAAGGTTTTAGACGAAGAAGATGAGTTCCCAGCCGTTGATTCACTTTGATCAAGGGTCCACAACTTGCCACGTCCTTTTAATTTGGTTTTTATTTTAATGTTTGCATGTGTGCCACCCCATGCGTGTTATCATGTGCTTAGATCTCAGCCTTTGATTTTGTTTAATATTTGATTGTATGATTTAATCTGGTGCGTGGGATGAATCATGTGGACATTATGGTGCCAGCGAATTAAAATAGACATGTGAGGCTCACGTGCGGTTTTGTGGTCTCTATTTAATTTGGTGTGCGCGTGCTTATGATAATTGTGTGTCCATGTGAATCTAAACCATTGATCATGATTACCTTGTGATATGTTTGACTGATGATGAGCGTGAGATTGATCCATTGGCTGATATTAAACCTGATTGTTGACTGATTCCATAGTTTCCCTTTGACTTCGTTAATGAACCTTTTGTCTTGGGCTTACTATTTGCACCCTCTCCCTTTGGGCCTTTATCATTTTCAACGTGTTTTCTTACTGATTGCACCTCCTTGTTTTATTTCTTTTTCTTTTCTTTTTTATTAATTGTTGTTTTGCATTTTATTTTCTAAAATCATTTTAATGCATCCAAAAATCATAAAAAATTTCATGAAGCTTCTTGATAGTTTTATAAAATTTTTCCATATTTTATTTTCATATTTTATTTTATTTTTGGCTTATGAATTAATTAATTGATTAATTTCTTTGTAGTTTGTTTCACATATGCACACTTCTACTTGTATATTTTATTTCTCATCATCTATACATGATTTTCAATTCATTCTTTTTGTATTTATTAGATGACATTCTGAATTGCATAAAAACATTTTTGTTTCATTTTTAATAAATTTTCATATTGCATTTTGGTCCTTCTCTTTTGCATATTGATACATGTTTCTCACTTGATCCTTGCTTAATTGTTTGAATGGCTTAACTTGTGAATTTTTGTGAGATCTTTTAGCATGTGATTGTCTTCTAACCTATATCATTTGAATTTAAATTTCACAATTGTTGAATGTCATATGATGCATGTTTGCTTATTTGTGCTTAAGTGACTTATGCATGATCATCTTTTGACATCTCTTTACACAAGTTGATTTGCCTTGATTATTTGATTGTATTCCTTTGTGATTCTTTGAATGAACTTTTGACATGATGTTTACCACTGGTTGATGTCTTTTGAGACTAATTTTTTCAATTTGTGGATCATGTTTGGATCATGTTTGAGTATGCCTAAGTGTTGGAACTTTGTCCTCTCTTTGTAGTTTGCTTTGGTGCATGTTTTGAAGTTGTTGATTGATGCTTGAACTTGTATGACTTGAGTTTGGTCTTGATATGATATTGATGCATATTCTACTGCCTCTTGAGTTCTATTATTGGTTTTCATGTTGTTTGAGCATAGTTGAATGCATTTGGTTTGAATTGTATGATAAATATCATTATCTTTCCTTGTGAACTTCTTTGGATCATAATGCTTCATGTTTTGAATCACTTTTGCACACTTGAATTGTTGATGATAATATGATATTGGTTCTGACTTGTCTTCATTTTCATCTTGCCTTTCTCATTTCATTTTGATATGAAGTCCATGTATGCTTCATTGTGCATTTCATACAAGTATGCTTGCATCCTTTCATGTTTATCTTTGCATGCTTACTTGATTTGTTTTGCATTGATCTTTGAAACATGTTGATTGATTTGAGTTGGACATTTATGATATGATGTGCTTGCTGCCACTTATTGTATCTCATCTATCTTCTTCTTCTTCTCTTTTCTTCTCTTTCACTCTTTCTCATCCCATGGATCTCAAGACTTGTTCAAGTCTTGGATTCTTTCCCTCTAGAGCTACCTAGTCCAACTTAATTTTTGATTAAGCTTGGAGTAGGATTAGCATTAGGTTTTAGTTAGTCTTTTCTCCTAAACCTCACTAACCATAGGACATCCATGCATGATAACATTAGGACTCTTAGTCTCCTTTTAGAGTTTCCTTTGCGTTTTCTCTCTTCTTATCTCAAAATAAAAGTAAAAAATACTTAATAAAGGTTAACGTTTATTGCGCTCGAGCCTTAAGTGTAGGAAGTGAAGAACAAGGGGTCCCCCTCCTCTTCTAGAGTGTTTAGAATACGTTCCATTTGGGGGCGACCATGCGATTCACTCGTTCCCGCATGGTAGACTTTGATGCAATGTAAGTACGAACTTACTTCAATCCACTTCTGTTTAAAAAACTTCAAACAAACAATAACGTCTTTCCTTCGGGAATTCTCTTCTCATCTCACTCATTCTCAGCGTACGAACGTGCTCTTACTCGTTCTCTTGCAAGATGGTAACGCACTCGGACCAGCGAGCCTGCAACACCTGAGCTAGAACGTTAGTCGTTCCCTAAAAACACAAACAAAGCGACCCTCGTTGAGGGGAACTACGTCGCTCTGATTCTCATGTTCCCGATGAGATACGTAGGCAGTGGGGTAGGGCCCATTCGAGCACTTCTTTTATTTTCCCTACATTTGTTTCTTGTTTTCTCTTTTCTTTTTCCGTTCTGATTCCTTTCCATTTCCAGTAGCAATGGAGCCCCAGACGACGACACCCTTTGATTGAGACAAGCGAATGTGGATCCCATCGGGTACGATGGACGTGAGAGGGTGCTAATACCTTCCTCTCACGTAACCGACTCCCGAACCCCGTTCTCTTGGTCGCAAGACCATGCTCTTTCCTCTCCCTTCAGGTTTACGCGGTGTTTCCTTTCCCTCTATTGGGATAAATACACATTACTGGCGACTCTGTTTCGGTGCCACTTTCACGTTTGTACTTGGATGAAATCCTGGGAGCGACAATCTGGAACACCAAAATCACAAAATCACCAGCCAATTGCTCAAGGTCTTGACAGATTTGCAGTTTGGGTACCATCTCAAGTTCCAAATCATTTCCATTCATTCCAAGCATCCAGAAACACTCCATAGCGCCTAGGGAAGTTGTCTATATCCTTGGAACTAAGCCGTAACACCTCTAACATAAAACACGATAACCAGCTGCAAGAGGTAAGCATGAGCTCTTCTAACTCTATGATCCATGCATTTTTTGGCACAATAATTTGGCCATATGTTCATAATCATGCATAGAGTGTTTTCCCTCAATCAATTGCTTTGTTTGAATCGTGTATGGAATTTCTGAGCCTTCATGCAAATTTTAGGGTTCTTGAGGTTTCTCTTTGATTTCTTATTCCATGCTTAAAATAAATGAAATTAAAGACCATAGACATGATCGTGAGGTAAAAACGAGTAGATTGATATGTAGATTGCATGATATAATCAAGTATTCAGTGAGATTGGATAGAAAACGCAAATCTGCAGAAACAGATGGTGGCGCGTGTTCTTGACATGTTCTTGGCGTCATTTTTGAACATTTGAATATTTGAATTTTTTTGATTTTGTTTAATTGATTAAAAAATTAATTTCTCTCTGAGTTTTAATGATTTTGAGTTGATTATTTTTTTAATAATTCACAAAAATGTTAAAATATTTTATTTTACCAAAAAATCCCAAAAATATTATTTATTTCATATATTTGATATTTTTGCAAAGAATTAATGTTTTATTTGTTTTTAACATTTAAAATATTTTCCCCCCCATGATTTTCCAAACTTAATTGATTTCCAATTATTTTGTGGGTATAAACATGTTTTTTTTGAAACATTAATCCAAGATCACAATTTGTTTTCACACATGTTTAACAATTTTGATCATTTTAATTGAAAACAAATTAGGGTTTTGATTAATTCAACCCTCACAAACTTTTTCAAACAGTTTGGGCCTTTAATAGAGTGTAAGACCCAACCCCTCTTTGAAACCAAAATGATTTGGGCCTCAGTCATTGTATAAGACCCACGGTGTTTTCAAAGATCTCGGCGCGATCGCCTTTTCAAAAATAATCAACTGGGCTTCTCCTTGAGCTATAAGACCCATCTTTATTCATTTTCAAAAACTTTGGGCCTCTAATAGAGTGTAAGACCCAATCCTTTGTAAATACAAACCTTTTTTGGGCCTCAAATGTTGTATCAGTCATGTTGTATTTCAAAAGCTCGGCGTGATCATCGCCCGTTTAAAATAAATCATTTGGGCCTCTCCTCGAGTTATAAGACCCATTCAAAATCATTGGGCCTCTAATAGAGTGTAAGACCCAATCCCCGTTTAACCAAAACCTTTTGGGCCTCAGTCATTGTATAAGTCCCACTGTATTTTCAAAATCTCGGCGCGATCACCGTTTTCAAAACAAATAACCCTGGGCCACTCCTTGAGCTGTAAGCCCCACCACTTGTATAAAAACAAACCTTTTTGGGCCTCTTGAGAGAGTGTAAGAACCATCCCTTTGTACAGAAAACCTTTTTGGGCCCCAATCACTTGTATAAGTCCCTCTGTACAAATTCAAAACAACAGTACAATCACTGATAAAACCTTGGGCCTCTCCTTGAGCTGTAAGCCCCAAAAATCTTTTCAAAGCAATTTCTCCTTTAATTTTGTATATAATATTGTTATCAAAGCTTTCTTTCTTGAACAACTAACCAAACAACATGGAAGCTCTACAACCGAGTAAGTGTTTATCAGCTTTCTTTATCCGCTTTCATATATATATATAACTGTATTGTGGGGCTGCTCACTGTAAGTCTTCCTTCACAAACTTTTATATACCTGTCAAATATTAACTGTGTAATACTAGTATAGTTATTTAGAGTTTTCCCCGGAAACTACGTATAGCACTAGGTAAAGCCCTGTTGGTCGCTCTTGAATACAAACAAAACTAGATCGCCATAGGATTACCAGACACAGTCTTCCCTCCTCTTGGGGTTAAACAATATAGAGATGTGAAAGGCAGCATTCTCGGTGAACCCATTCTCAGACTATCACCCTTAGACATTGTCAAAGAAACTCTACTCCCCAGAGATGATATTTCCTCCGTGAATGGCATATCTTGAGTTTCTTCCAAATTCTCAAACTTTCCTGGCTTTATCTATTCTCGATGAATGGCATGTCTTGAACTTCTCGGGGTTTGGGGACCCACAGGCTTCGTAAAAGCATCCCCGCCTCCTCTTGGGCATTGTACAAGAACCCTTCGATTTCTTAAAAGCTCTTATGACTTCTCTTGGGCTTAGTACAAGGACACAGAGACCTCTACAGGTATAGGAACAGAACGTAGTCATCAATTTGCTAGAGCTGTCTTTCTGAGTCAAGGGTCAGACCAGTTAATGGGTTGACCTTCATCCCTTAACATACCAGCCTTTTCTTGGGCATCATACAAAGATCATTCACTTATCCGAGAATCGATTTCTCAAAACACCAGTAGACTTGGACAGTCTCAAGACCCTTTGGATTTCCCATTTCCTTAAAGAACAGGAAGTAACCTTGATCTTCTGATCAATACCAAAGTACAACCTTACCTTTAATCTGTCTCTTTATAAGAACTGATTTTCTCTTTTATCCAATACACTAGACTTGTCACTCAACTGAAACAGTCATAGCCTCCACTTTGGCTTTGTACAATGATTCTCCCCACACTCTCTTGTTGAGTATAAAAGACTCTCTTGTTGAGTCAAACACTTTTAACCTCCATCTCGGGCTTCGTACGAGATAGAAAATCACTCTCTTGTTGAGTATACAAGACTTTCTTATTGAGTCAAACACTTTTAGCCTTCATCTCGGGCTTTGTACGAGATAGGAAATCTCTTTCTTGTTGAGTATAAAAGACCCTCTTGTTGGGTCATAAACCTTTTAGCCTCCATCTCGGGCTTCGTACGGGATACAGAACACTCTCTTGTTGAGTATAAAAGACTCTCTTGCTGAGTCAACCACTTTCAGCCTCTATCTCGGGCTTCGTACGAGGTAGCAAAACATTCTCTTGTTGAGTATAAAAGACCCTCTTGTTGGGTCACAAACCCTAAGCCTCTATCTCGGGCTTCGTACGAGACATATAAAAAACACCCTCTTTTTGGGTCAATAGCCTCCTCTTAGGTTTTGTATAAAGAAAACCCCGGTTGACTCAATCAACCTTTTAGCTTCAAACCTGTGCCTTGCTCACAGCATACAAACATCAACAACTCCTCTTTAAAGATGACAAATTCTCTCTAAAAACTCTTTAGCTTCACGTCTTGGGCTTTGAACAAGATACATATACTCCCTTTAGCTTCACGTCTTGGGATTTTAACAAGACACCAAAGCAACCTTTTTCCTCGGATAAAATAGGAGGAACTATGATCGCTCTGATTTCCTTGTTTCGTTAAATGGGAATACGTAGACATAAGATTGAAAAATCTTAGCGAGCATATTAATAAAAAACCCAAAATCCCATACCTTCATACATCAATCGAAAAGCATCAGTCCTAACATCCTACCAATAGCCCAGACACTGTGCCCTTAACAAAATAACCTAAGAGAGACCCACAATCTTCATAGCATCTGTAAACCAACAACCATCTATTTAAACTCAGTATGCAAGCAGGGTTAATTGTAGACATCTATTTCCCTTCCTTAATCAGCTCAATAGGATAAAAAATGAATCGAATTGTAGTACCCAAGCGATAGTGATTCGAAACCACAAAAATCACGCTACAGAAGAATGGCGACCACAGTGGGAGTTGAAAGATTTTGTTCTCTTCCCATCTCTTACGTAGAAACCTAGATGTCACAAAAATGGCGACTCTGCTGGGGAGTCATTATCTGTATAGGATCATAAGACTAGAGGTCTAGGATGATTAATATAAATATATATACTGATTTTCCTAAATGATATCTGTGTTTATTTTTCTGCTAATGGGAATGCGTGTGATGCCACATGTGGAAAGATTAAGCATACACCTAAGATAGGTGATGGCAATACGGGTAATCTTGCGGGGAGTGAATCCCAGTTAAGAGTCCCCGATCGACCATCAAATTCAGTGGAGACTCCCTTTGCAGATACATTGCCTATACGACTTCAGTTGTTGAAAGTAGTGTTGTCGACTGGGTTATCTGAAAAGCTGAGGTTTTTAGCAGACTTAAGCCATTTTGTAGTGCGGAAGCTATCGGAAATAGTTGTCATGCGATACTACCCTCATCTGAGATCACTCTAGGATACATCAACTCGCTGGCGATCCGCTTGCTGTTGTCATCCCAAGAGGGATCAATGATTTTGCGGACAGGTACAAAAAATCGGCAGTATAAACCTTTGGGGGGGGGGGGGGGGGTAGAGCCTTGACTTCATGACACTGACCCTTTGACCCCATGTTTTTTCTATGTTTTTGTGTGCTGCATTCATACATTCATTTTAAAAAACGTTAAATTGAAAAAATCTTCTCTTCTAGTCTCTCTTTTTCAAATTAAAATGAGACAATGATTGCAAATGTCAGAGAAAGGAGATTGCCCTAATGGATTTCGGTAGAAGGAAAACTCATAAGTATACCTTCAAGGTTCCAAAGTTAGAGGATTTAAGAGGTTTGGCGAGAATGATCACCAACCACGAGGCTTTCAGAGCTAAATATGGAGGACTACTGTCTCTATTAAGGGTCCATATAATCGACGGAATCCTGTCCACGCTAATCCAGTTCTACGATCCGGTTTATCACTATTTCACATTCCCGGATTATCAGCTAGCACCAATGCTGGAGGAGTACTCTCACTTGATTGATCTGCACATCACTAATCAAGCTCCCTTTTCTGGACTGGAAGAAATTCCAAAGGATCAAACCATTGCCAGAGCAATTTATTTGGACGAGTCAGAAGTCAGGACTCACATGACCACTAAGGGTGGCATCCAAGGTTTTCCAGCCCAGTCCTTGACAAAGAAAGCCCTGTACTTTGCTAGTATAGGGAATGTGGCCGCTTTTGAGAGCATCTTTGTTTTGCTCACCTACGGGTTATTTTTGTTTCCCAACATTGATAACTTCGTAGATGTCAACGCCATTAAGATTTTTCTGATTGGAAATCCTGTACCAACCTTACTCGCAGATGCGTATCATTTGGTACACTTAAGGAATTTATACAGCTGAGGAATGATCACGTGTTGTGTACCCTTGCTTTACAAATGGTTCACTTCCCATTTGCCCAAGTATGCTGCATTTTGGGATCAAAAGAATACTTTACGTTGGTCGCAGAGAATCATGTCTCTTACCAACTCTGACATCGATTGGTACAACCGAATCTACGACGGGATCAGAATCATTGACCGTTGTGGAAATTTCCTAAATGTACCCCTTATAGGAACTAAGGGAGGAATCAATTATCACCCAATTTTAGTTCGTCGTCAATTTGGATACCCAATGAGGCATGTCCCACGTAATGCTCATCTGGAAGGTCTTTTCTTCAAGGAAGGAGAAAATGACAGAGCACTAAAGATAAAAATAGTGCATGCCTGGAAACACGTTTATAGAAAAGGACGAGAGTCTCTAGGAAAACCAGACTGTGTCTCAGTGGAGCGTTATCTCCACTTGGTATAAACTAGAGCTCTCAAGCTGAGGATGCCTTACCCTCGTTAGGAAGTTCTTCCATTAAGGGACTCTGCCCTTTATTTTATGTCTGAGATGGAAAAACTTCAGGTTACTCTCACCAAAGTTCAACAGGAGAAGAGGTATTGGAGGAACAAGTATCGTATTCTCAATGTGGAGTGTAAGAAAATACAGCAGCTATTAAGAGAAAAGGATGCTCTGATTGAAATTTTAGAGCAACTTGCTGTAGAAAATCAGGATGACCAAAGAAGTTTGCTCGCTCCTTTCGCTTGGTAAAGGAATGACAACCCAACAACGGCCCAAGAGCCCAAGTCAAAGAAAATGAAAGCACCTGAACCAGCACCTGAGCTCTCCTCAGAGAGGACTCAAGATCCATTAGTTTAGATTTCCTATTTTAGCACTTTGTAATCTATTGTATTTCCATTACCACAGTCCTTTGAATTCAATAAAACGGGGTTCCCCCACTGTTTGATATTTGCAATCCAATTGTTGAAGTTTATTTTGATTAAACAAAACTTTTAATTAATATAATCATTGCATATCATTCATCATTCTCACGTAACACATTCTTCTTACCTACGAATCTTACGTTTGTGTCTGGATTCTAGAGTCAAACTGTCTCATTCGTACAATACTCGGGCCAATCGCCAAAAAAAGATGGATGATCTCGAGGAAGAGAACAGAGAGTTGAGAGAAGAAATCGACACTCTGAAAGAGGATCTGAGAAAGCTTCATAACAACATGCAAGCTCTAGCAGAAGCTCAAATACAACAACAAAGGACTGTGATCTCAGAGATCACATCAACGTCCATAGTGGAAAAGTATGATCCTAGGTACAAAATGCCAAAAGATCGTCCCTGGGGCATGCCACTCAACTATATCCCAGAGGAATATATTCCGCCGATCACTGAAGATCCGGAAACTTCAGCAGGAGCCGCTGGTCCTGAAGGTTACAAACTTCGGGAAAAGGAAGATGCCAGGGGCATGACAACAACTCCTGAAGGTTGTAAACTTCGGGAGGCACCGAGAGTCTCGGCCATAATGACTATACCACCACCCGTGGTACACACTGTCCCGGAAGGACAGATTCCACAGATACCGTCTGGTGGAAACGAAAGTATGTTCGACAGAATGAATGAGTTCCAGGAACAATTCCTGGAGATGCATAAAGAACTGCAAGCCCTTCACGGTCAGGATTTATTTGGAAAGGACGCCGTAGACCTTTGTTTGGTCCCTAATGTGAAAGTTTCGCACAAGTTCTAGGTACCCGATTTTGAAAAGTACAAGGGTAACTCTTGCCCTCAAAGCCACTTGGTGATGTACGCTCGGAGAATGTCAGCTCAGACAAAGAACCAGGAGCTACTAATTCACTACTTTCAGGATAGTTTAACCGGTGCCGCACTCAAATGACACATGGGTTTAAACCGCGCCACGATCGGCACATTCAGAGATCTTGCAGCTGCCTTCATTCAGTAGTACAAATATAATCTGGACATGGCACCGGACAGAGATCAGCTCAGATCAATGTCACAAAAGGACAAGGAAACCTTTAAAGAATACGCTCAGAGATGGCGTGAAATTGCCACTCATATTTCTCCACCTCTGTAGGAAAAGGAGATGACAAAGATCTTCTTAAAAACCTTAAGCTCATTTTACTACGACATAATGGTTTCCTGTGTGCCCAGTGACTTCACCGAGATGGTGGGCATGGGAGTTCGTCTTTAGGAAGTTGTCCGAGAAGGATGCCTAGTTAAAGACACTGCATCATCATGTAGTACAAAATGATACGGTAGTGCTCTCCCTAAGAAAAAAGAGCAGGATATTGGGAATACCTCTCTCGGAAAGCAAAGGCGACATTACCGACCAGTAGCAGCGGTAACTCCCGCTCTCAATCCTGCGTCTGTTCCTACGTATCAACCTCAGGTTGCGCAGAGCCAACCTAATCAACAGAAATATCAGCAAAGGACACAACAGCCTCTTCAGCAGGCTCGTCCTCCATACAATAACAATCGTGCAACACAACCACCAGGGTTTGACCCTATACCCATGTTGTACGCATAATTGCTTCCATTACTATTGGTCAAGGGGCATGTCCAAACCAAGTCCCCTCTTACTGTACCAGAAAATCCACCTTTCAAGTTCAAAACAGATCAGACTTGTCCTTACCATCAAGGAGGACCATGGCACAACATAGAGAATTGTCTCAGTTTCAAATCCGATGTACAAAATCTTGTTAGGAGCAGGGTCTTATCTTTCAAAGATACGAATCTGAATGTTCTCACGAACCCGTTTCCTCAACACGAGAAAGCTGCAGTCATTTTGATAGAGGGAGAGTCTAGCAACGACTATCAAATTCATGATGTACTCTTATTAAGGGCCAACTTGGTCAAGATGCATTATAGACAGAGCGGGTATGGCCATATGCCACCTCATAATTATCACCAATGTGATATCTACTCAAAAAATAATCAAGGATATTCTGTGGTGCAATAAGCTCTACAGGAACAATTGGATCTCGGATGGATCCAAGAGCATCGAGTTCGTCAACATGACCTATACGAATTCCAACATCATTCTGAACCACGACATCCGTGCAATGAATGTCAACTTGGTGGCGATGCACTCCAGGAAAAGCCAGTACCATAATCTGCTGCGGCATGATTATAATTCCTGTCTGACTTGCTCGGTAAACAAACAGGGATGCTCTTTTGTACAAAAGGCCCCCCAGCATCAGATGGATCTTGGGTGGATCTAGGACTACCATGATAAAAATCCTTATCAGATCAACATGATTCAAATCTTTGATATTTGTTTGATGAAACCAGCTTCGTGGAGTTACACGCCAGGCAAGTCCAACTCGGTTTTCTCACGTCTCACGATTATCTGAACTGTAAAGGATGTTATGATAGTAACCAAGGGTGCGCTCTCGTTCAATGAACTTTACAACAATTGTTAAACCACTGGTGGCTTCTGATCTATATGGATGAAGACACGCTATAAATCAGTGTGCTTAATGGAAACCCTACTCGGCGTCAAGATCAGGATGTCCGATCTATGGAAACTGACCTAGTGAGGTTACATTGCATCCAAAGCGGACGTGGCCAGGTGCCACCACATAACTATGAACGTTGTAGAGTCTGCTCAGAGAGTACCCAAGGATGCTACCTTGTGCGGGCAGCTCTTCAAGGTCAATTAGATCGTAGACCGATCCACCCATGTCTGAGTTCCGAGCCAGTCAATTGGATGTCGGACTACTTTGCTGATCAAATCAGAGACGTTGTCATAATATCTGATCATCAACAGAACAAGGATGTTTGTACCATCATCCCTCTACTGGACGAATCAAAAGTTCCAAGCCAGGAGCTGATTGAAGTTATGTGCAACAGTCAGAAAAATCAGAAGGCTCCTGCAGTTATTTATCTACCAGGACCATTACCGTATGAATCACCTAAGGTGATCCCTTACAAATACAGTGCAACAATAATTGAGAAAGGAATGGAAATTCCATTACCCTCCGTCGTGAATATTGCAGACATCAGTCGAGTAACACGGAGCAGTCGAATCTTCAACCGAGGAGTTGGGGAACCTAACAAAGAAAAGGAACTTCCGACAGAAGCTCCTGATCCACGAGTCGATCAATCCAGTAATCCCGACCTTTCAAAGGACAATGATGAGATGCAGAAGCTCATCCAAAGGAGTGAATACAACATTGTTGATCAACTGTTACAAACTCCTTTAAAGATCTCTGTGCTATCACTTTTACTCAGTTCCAAAGCCCACAGAGAGGCTCTACAGAAAGTCTTAGAGCAGGCCTTTGTGGAACAGGATGTGTCAATACGACAGTTCGATAGCATTATCTCTAACATCACTTCCTGCAACAACTTAGAATTCAGTGATGAGGATTTGCCAGAGGGGGGAAAAAGTCACAACATGGCGCTCAATATCACAGTTAACTGCCAGGACGATGCTTTAGCCAGTGTACTGGTAGACACAGGATCGACCATCAATGTTATACCGAAGTCCACTTTAATTCGACTATCATTCAAAGGATCCCCTATGAGGGGCAGTGAGGTTATCGTCAATGCCTTTGACGGGTCTCGGAAAGCAGTTATCGGCGAAGTCGACCTTCCAATAACTATCGGTCCTCACACTTTCTTAATCACTTTCCAGGTCATGGACATCCGGGCAACATACAATTGCTTATTAGGAAGACCTTGGATACACCAGGCTGGGGAAGTCACTTCGACGCTGCACCAAAAACTGAAGTTTGTCCAGAACGATCAACTCGTCATGGTCTGTGCAGAACAAGCCTTGATCGTGAGTAACCTGTCATTATCTACTTGTATAAAACCCGAGGAGGTTGTTGGAACTGAGTTCCAAGCACTTTCGGTGAGCAATGAGAATCAATCCGAGAAAGGAACCTCTATTTTCTCATACAAAGACGCTATCAAGGCAATTGAAAGTAACAATACGAAAGGATGGGGACAACTTGTCCTTCCTACTGATAATAAAGCAAAGAAGGGTCTTGGTTTTTCTGCAACCTGCACCCAGACAGCTGCTAATGATGAAAGTTTTCATCCCATTCAGATTTTCTTCTACAGTGGAGGTTTCCTTCACCCAGTGTCTCAAGAAGTACACACTATCAACAAGGAGGATCCCTCTGATACGGATGAGGAATAAAAGTCCTATCTCAACGAGGACGGTTATATGTCTCAGGAAGAGGTGCCTACGCCATTTTGCTATCCCGCACAGAGTCTGAGATTTATACCGAGGTCAGATGTCGAAATGACATACGGAGATTATGATCCGGAAGGATTCCGTGCTCCACCAAACTCATTAGAGGAAGACACTCTGATGAAGGACAACTTTGACCATGACTATTATGGCCTGATGGATGGCCTGCCTATCTGGCAGCCATACCCAGGAAACTCAGGGCAAGAAAATCAGCCGAATAATGAAAATCAGTTGAGCATCATTGAACAGAATACCTGCATCCCCACCATGTCATGGGATCATTACTCAGGGCATTCAGAAAATATCCAGTACGGCGATGAATTGGAAAAACTTGTCGGACTAGAATTCATTAACTATGCTTTTCCCGAGGTCAACCTCATCGAAAGAGATGACTCCTCTAGTTCCAGATTAAGTATGGGACACCATAGGACAACCAAGTGGAAAATACGACTATATGGTCAAGTACACCGCTCCTGAGAGCTCTCGTATCAGGCTCGAAGACATCCAGCCAACTGGGTGGGGAGATTTACCTGAGAGAACAAACACTATGCAAAAAACAACTGTGGAATCCTCCTACGACAACTCTGCCTGGGAGACAAATTCCAATGATCCTGCTCCACCAGAAATTAGCGTTATTTCTAAAGACAAATCAAGGAAGGTGCCAGACTTTGTGATTCACTGAGGAGTTCGCTGCCAATGGGTTGCTGTCGATGTTCCGAAGATTGTTCATAAGTCAAAGTAATTGTCGTCTTTACTTTAACATTTCACCCTGCCCAGGTGAAACAAATGTTTTGATACAACTCGCTTTCTGTAAATTTCCCTCTTCGCTTCGCCCAAAGCGACATAATTTTGTTTTATAGGGTTGTAGTTTCAAGAATCGACATTTTCATAAATAAAATAACGTCGTTCTGTAATTTCCGCGTTAATTGTTATTTTCTCTTTTCGCTTTTACAGAAAATGGTAATCCTAAAAAACAAATAATAATAAACAAGAAGTAAAACAAATACACTGCACACACTTTTAAATTTCTCTCTATCTCTTCTAAAAAACAATCATCACGTCATGCAGATTGCTTATTTTAAACCTAGTTGAAACATACGATCCGATGCCTTCTCACAACTTTGAAATCCCGGTATTTGGGGCTGAAGAAGAAGGTGACGACGAAATTCTAGAAGAGATCTCCCGACTACTCATACAAGAGGAAAGGTCCATTGAACCTCACAAAGAGTCGTTGGAAACGGTAAACTTGGGTTCAGAAAAAGAGAGAAAAGAAGTCAGGATTGGGGCACTGCTCAGTCCAACTGCCAAAGAGAGTTTGACAAAGCTTCTCAAAGAGTTTCCCGATGTATTCGCTTGGTCCTATACGGATATGCCAGGGTTGGACACCAGCATCGTGGAACATCATTTACCATTAAGATCAGAATGTCCGCCAACAAAAAAAAGGTTGAGATGGACTCACCCGGACATGGCCATCAAAATCAAAGAGGAGGTACAGAAACAGATTAACGTAGGTGTTGTACCCCAAATTTTACCCTTAGATCTAATGATCTCTTGCATGTCATTTTAGGTCAATCATATTGCATAGCTAACCTTTTTATCAGGTTTTGTTTGTGTTTGTTTCGTTTTTATCAGGTGTTATCTTAAGGAGATTCAAGAAGAGATTGATCAAGATTTTGGGATGGAGCATTGAATCAAGCAAGTCTCTAAGATATTGTCTCTATAACCCTAACCATGATCATCTCTATAACCAAATTTCTACCCTCAATCATCATTTTGTATTCCTAACAAATTTCAATAGTTCTCTATCAACTAATTTTAATCAATTTTCCCCATTTGCTCAATTTAATCCTTCTAAACCATATCCATTGACCATGTCATCTATCAAACTCACCTATTATTCATCTTTTATTCATTTCCTAATCTTTCCATTCTATAAAAAAGGTAGAAAACTAATACTAAGTTTTTTATCCTTGAGCCCACATGATACGCCCAACGTACCAAATATGTTACAAGCTATATTGGATTTAAATTTCATTGCCAAGAACCAATAGGAAATAAGCATTGTGGTGTTGACTTTTCAACTCAATTTCCAACCAATGAGGAAGTGGCGCGTGGACACTAAGGAAACCAAAACAACCAAAATTGTTCCTTCTCCTTTGTCGTGTGTGCGAAATTCATAATGAAGAAGAGAAATTCAAACACGAGCTTGTCAAATTCATCCAAGAAATTGTTTCAATTCAATCTGTTGGCGCGGTTTATCAATTTGAATTCTCCAAGAAGCCTTTCCCGTTTCAGCTTTCAAGGTTTGGCTCAATAAAAGTGGTTATGAGGATTTTCCAGTTTCAGCATTCAACCTGCTACCACCTACGAGTTCTTCACGCCATCCCCAACCTTTGCCTCATTTGATACCCCTCCCAATGACATCAAGTGAAGAGCTCTGAAGCAATACGTGAAGTTGTGAATTGACCCTGCAATTCTGAGATTTTGCACAACATGAACGACGTAATTGTCTCTAAGATATGGACCAACATTTGAATTTCAAAAGAGACATTGTAATTTTGGCTCCTACTCAGCACTCCACATGTTTGATGTTTGGACTCACACAACCCAAACTCTTTGGTTCAGGCTATAAAAGGGGCGCGCTTCTACACATCTAGACACCAACAATTTTCACCAAACACTCAAAAATCTTCTGAAGTTCCAAAGGTGTCGAGCAAGCAAGTTGAAGGGTTTTCTTGGAGGGATTTGGAAAGGGAGCAATTAGTATATTTGAAGACAGTGGACATTACTCCACTTGGTATCATTTTCTGTCCCTCTTGTTTAAATATGCTCATTTAATGCCATTACATCATATGCATCTTGCTCTTCTTTTACATATGAATCTTGTTGGTATATGCTTGAATATATTGTTTGTATGCTCATGACTTGAGTTCATAAAATAAGATGATGTCTTTTGATATGATACACATGAATGCCCTTGTGATGAGTTATACTACCTCTGTTTTGTCCCTTAAATGGCTGTAACTAAGTTCTCATTGTGGTTTTATATTGACAAGATTGATGCTTGGTTTTGTTGATCTATTTAGATGTCGTATTTACTTAAATGTGATGTTGAGACAAGAGACTTGTGAACCTATGTTTCTCTCTGTAGTTTTGATGTACTCTTAAGTTGTAGAATGTCTGAGCTTAGCTATCCTTATTGCTGATTTAATGATTGTTTGATGTTGTCAAGCTGTTCTTGCTCAAGTAGCACTATTTCCTTTTTTTATGCTATCATCAATATATGACCATTTGGTGTACTCAGTCATTGGATTTAAGCCTTGTTATTGTGGAAGTTTGCAATTTTAAGATTGATAGTTTTTTACACATTTGTGTGCACCACTGCCTTTGCATTGTTGATTATTGATCTTGTATTTGAGTTTTGATACAAGTTTCTACTAAATGTTGCTCCTCTTTGGCCTGGCTTTTGATTTAGTAGATGCTTAAGTTTTATGATTAGGAATGTGGAGTTTAGGATGAAAACTGTGTTGTTGATGATCATATGCCTCTCTTGTTCTATGACTTATGCCTCTCCATCTTGTACATGAAAAACCATTGTGATGAATTGTTAATCTCAGAAGTTATGTTTTGGTGGTATCATGATTTGTTCTCTATGTTAATATTGTGCTCTTGATATGTGCTGATATGTTTTTAACATGTTTCTAAGTTATACTTTTAAGATATCATGACCTTGTTCTTTATGTCAACTTTATGTTCATGATGTGTTTTAGCCTTGATATGTTTTAGTTCATGGATGCTTGTTACCTATATGTGCCTTTAACATTTACTAAACCACCTAGAACCTAATCCTTATATGTGTGATAGTATGTTTGCTTGATGTTGCCTAACTTGCATTCCACCAAATCCCATGCCTTTGTCTATGTTAAAGTGATACTTTTGATTGAATGTGGCTGCTATGTTGTTTTGTAACATGCCCTACTCTTGAACACATGTGAGAATTTAGACCATCATGATGCTTGTGTGTTTGTCACTGTAAACATGACTAATTTTATGCTTGTATCAACATGATAATGTAGTTTCTTGAGTATTTGTTGTTTATGCCTAAGTTGCTACTTGATTTAGATGACATTATGTGTACAACTATGTTTAGACTCTTGCTTCATGACAGTACCATGTTCCTAAGATGCTATGAGCCTGAGTGAGCTTGTCTTGATATTGTATTTGACTTGGTCTGCCCATAATCTATCTTGATACATGAACCATTTCTAAGCTTGCTATTTTTGAGAGCATCTTTCCTTGACACTATGTGACTTTATGTTTGAATGGTTTTCTTGGTTAAGCATTTAAGTTTTATTGAGTCATCATCATTTGTCTCTATGTATGGAACTGTAATCAGATCATGCTGAATTTATTTGTGATATACCTTGTTGTTTAGTAGGTGGGTGTATGTACCAAGCTGTCATTAGGGTTTTAGTCTCCATTTCATTGATTGCCTATGTTTGAGTAAACTTGTTACAATTGTGACCTATCTCTATGCTTTCTACCTTCATGTTTGAATGCACTTTTACTTGACATCATGTGACATTATGACTGGTTGGCTTTCTTGTAACCTGACTTAGATACGCATTTAGGATGTAGAAATTCTGGTGGATTTTTTTTTTGTATGCTAGCATTGGTAATTGCCATCTTTGTCTTGTGGAATGCACCATGACTGGTCTAAATGTTAATTGTCAGCACTGATGTTATTGTCTGTTGTTGTTTTATCCTATGATATCATCCTATTGTGACTCCCATGTAGCATGTTTTCTAGACCAATCATTGATATTGGATCCATCTTAGGGTATCTTTTTTTTTTAACTTTGTCTTTGCAAATGGATTAACATACTTGAGTTATTTTTGGATTTTGAGAAGCGTCATTGAAACTGATTTATCATTATGCCCTAGCATATCTCTTGTTCTCTTTCTTTTTCAACTTGTAATCTTGTTAATCATATGATCTAAATGCTAGCACATCTCTGCTACCTTTCTTTTCTTCAAAGCATGCTTAAGTCTTGAGATTACTTTGATGTGTGAACTGAACTTGCCATATTGATCTACATCTACATGTTTGTCTATTAAATTGTGTTCCAAGTTGTTTTCACCTCATTTAAACCTCCTTTGAACTTGATTAAGCAACTTACACACATATGGGGGATCTGACTTTATCTCAGCCACGTCAACTTTAAACTCCTCGACATGGCCATATTCAACCTCTGACACTAGGTTTTGGTCTTCCATGTCAACATAAGCCACACATACTTTCTTACCCTTACTTACTCTGGCCTTCTCGGCCTTTAATATTTCGACATGTCTAACTCTGTCTGCCAATTGAGCCATATCTCTCAAATATTGAGTGTCTAGTTTCTTCCTAATGGAATAATCTAAACCTCCAGCATCCATTTCGACAAGCTCATGCTCCGGCACCTGGGTGAAGCACCTAGTTATTAATAAACAGAATCAATTCAAATAGTCATCGATCGACTCAACGAAATTTTTCTTGATGCTCGACAATTCTTTCAAACTAATCTTAGATTGCCCCGTGTAAAATTGCTCATGAAAAAACCTCTCTAAATGTGCCCAATCATTGATTGAATAAGGAAGTAAGGTAGTGAACAATGTGAAAACATTCTTGGTGAGAGAACTAGGGAAGTATCTTATCCTCAGGTTCTCGTTATTAGATATGTCTCCTGCTTTAGTCGGGTATCAAGCAATGTGCTCGATAATAGACTCATATGTGTCGGCAGCGAACTTAGTAAATTTAGGAACCTTCCATCCACTTGGTAATTCAGTCTGCAATACGTATTCTGAAAGGGGAGATGTGTAATTTGGTCTTTAAAGGCCCACATTAACCCTGTTTTGTGCCATTATCCTTTAGAAAATGTTTTCAAGGTTATTCTCTCTTAACAAATTTCCCTGTCAAACCTGATGGACAACTTGGTCAGCGTCCTGGTTTCGGTTAACTATCTCAACAAGTGGATGCTCTTCCACTCTAGGTATCTCTTGTTCAACCAATTGGGGAATCACTTGTTGTCCCTAGTTCACATAATATTCTTCATGCACTGCCCCCTCATTTCAAACCTGCCTAACAAGTTGGGGTTAGGCAACCGGTCGAACCTGTATTGGGGGAGCGCCAAAAAAGTCAGTACTTCTGCTCATCTGAGTTACCAATTACTGGTAGCTCTGATTCATATTTTTAATCAATTGGTGGAATATTGTACCCACTTGTTGTGTTATAATGTTTACCATATCATGGTTACTCTCGTCCATCTATTTCCGCATTGGCATGGCATAATTTGTTGTTAAGGTAGGCATTGCTTGGGAACCAAATCTCATTCCCATATGAGGTGGCATAGTTCGACCATGATTGCTTATGGATGAACCAAACGCCATAATGAGCGAATACACATTTGCATCATTATTAGCAAATGCCGAAGGATTATTGTGTAAACTTTCCATCACTATCGTTGGCATCCCATAAATTTGTTCACACCCCAGTATGAGCATTGTGAAATTTGTGGCGAAAGGTCTGAAATCTGTCTCCATAATTGGTCTTGGAATCACTGGGTGACTCTGAGGTATTGGGGACAAAATTGTCCCTTCTGGTGAGGTTATCGATGCCACCATTGTGGATGGTATTACTGTAGTACTAGTAGTCGAAGGAACAAGTTTAGTCATAGTTGCAGAAACTGTGCCTGTTCCAGCGCTATTGGAAGGCTGTTCTCCATTGTTATTCTTGAGAATTGTCATTCTCCTGACGTATACTTTTACAGGTCTCCTAACTTCTCTCTTTGTTATTTTACCACACCTTAATCTCATGCACGCTCGTACTCACAGAATGAGAAGTTAATGAAGTGAAAACTATAATTTTTAACACAAATGCAAAACAAAAACACACATAAAAAGGGTCCCACTAGGCGTGTCAATTTGTTTACTGTGAAATTTGTTAAACAAATACAAGTTTCTATTAATACTTAAGGGATCAAACTCGAAAATGTCCTGGAACATGTTTTTGTGCGTTTATAACTTTGAAAGCCATTTTGATGTCAAAATTGAAATATACTTCTTGAAAATGTTTGTTGTGATTTCTAAATGACACTTGACGTAAAAAAAGGCTTTAATGGTGAAAAGGACAAAAAATTGAAATGCCGGTAAAGTAAAGGTTTGAAATCGAAATGCAAGGAAGATAAAATGACAGGAATTATAAAGGCAACTGAAAGGTAATTTAATGCATAAAACTACTTGAATGTAAAAATTCTTGAAGTGTATAAATGGTGGAACGCATACGTACATCTTTCCTCACTCATTTCTCAACACGCAAATACTGAGTTTGCAGAAATGTGTGTACAATTGCGGACCCCTTATATTACGGATACGTGTCCCTTTATATACTACTCTAAAATAACTGCCTAAGAACGGTCGACTAACCCTATTGTGACACGTCTCAAATCCATGCAGCAGTTCTCTCCGAAGAGCTCTCACGTGCTTTTGAGTAACCGTCTGTGTTAAACCAGTTTTCGATCTTTAGCATCATTCAAATATCTTAACTATTTTTACTAATCGCTAGGAACTGACTAACCACGTCGAGGCTGTTGAAATCGACCATACTACGACAACACACTCTAGAGTACTTTCCATATGTAATGTCCAAGTCAGCATTGTTTCCATTGTAATTATGAACTCCAGCCTTAGTCAGCATAACATAGTACTCAATTTCACTAAGTCTCCAAACATCTCACAATGTCTTTCGATTCTACCATCTTCGATCGCTATCACTCTGTGTGACCTCCGACCTCGAGTCAGCCTGATTTTCCTGTGACTCCACTATATTTTGCCTTTCCATGTGGCTGTTTCTTGTTACTCTCATTAATTCTTGCCACTTATAGTTAATTTGAAAAATTCAAAGTAACACACCCCTGCATAATTTTGTTTTTATTTCTTTTTATTTTTTTCTTTTTGCTATTTTTGTATTTCTTTCATCATTTATTTTGTTTTGTAGAAACGTTTTAATTTTTTTTAGTTTGTTTATAAATTAACCTTGTTTATTTTTAGTTTATTAAATTCATTATTAAAAAAGAAATTTAATTAGAAATATCCTTGACATTAAAAAATATTTCATCTTTTCTTAAAAAAAATTGGATGAAAAGAGATTAATTGGACCTATGCCTCTTTTTTCTGAGTGTTCGGATACAAGTCGTATAGCTTTCCTTTCGAACACTTGTCTTTCGTTCAAAATTTAATAAACAGATCAAATTTAGTTCATTATTTCATGGGAGAAAATGATTAATTGGATGTATATCATTTTTTTAGCATTCAGGTACAAGCCGTATAGATTATCTTTTGAATGTTTGTTTTCCTTTAAGGAACCATGACTTGATTTGTCTTAAACGTTTTTCTCTATAAATAAAATTGGATGGAATATGATTAATTAGATGCATATCTTTTTTTTCCGAATGTTCGGATACAAGCCGTATAGCTTGCCTTTCAAACACTTGTCTTTTGTAAAAAATTTAACAAACAAATTGAATTTAGTTCATTCTTTTGTGGGAGAAAAAGGATTAATCGGACGTATATCCCTTTTTTTCCCGACCATTTAGATACAAGATGTAAAGCTTGACTTTCGAATACTTGTCTTCCATTAAGGAATCGTGACTTGATTCGTCTTAAATATTTTTCTTTATAAACAAAATTGGATAAAAAAGGAATAATTGGATGTATATTCCTTTTTTCCCCGAGTTTTTGGATACAAGCGATATCGCTTGTCTTTCGAACACTTGTCTTCCTCATAAAAATAACGACAACCAATCAAACAACTTTTTTGGCCTTAGCGTGATCAAACACTTTTCAGTTTTTACAAATAAACGATGTTTTATCCATTCTAACACGATTTTCAAACACTTAATTCCACTAAAGCGCGACCAGCAAGCAACTTTTTTCCACTCGAATCTGATCAAAAAGGTTTTCATTAAAAACAACCAATAAAGAAACTTTTGATACCCATAACTACACAACTTTTAATTCCTCATTGCATATGAGGAACGTAAGAGCGAGATTCAACGTCTTGTCAAGCACCCTAATAAAAAACATTTTCCTCTTTATTTATGTCGTAATAATTAGAAGAAATAAAAAATACATTAGGCTAACAATCTTATTCGTAAACTTAATTAAGTCGTTTCTAGTGGTTATAATAGATGCCGCGGGGTGCTAATACCTTAATCGCACATAATTGACTCTTGAACCTGAATATTGTTGCGATGACCATATTGTTGTTATTTAAAGGTTTTATCGACGTTTTTCCTTTTAAAAATTAACTTTGGTGGTGACTTCATTGTCATTCGAGCAATTATTCTTCAGATATTTTTTGCGCTATGATATATATATATATATATATATATATATATAAATATTTGTTCATACTACACTACTACGAAAACCCATATAACAATGGTTGAGAATGACATATAATGACGCGGGCGAAGGTGTTGTTATGTAGATTGTCGTTCTAAGTTCGCAGTTTCTACAACGGTCTGGAAACCTTTATTGAAAGGAAGGACGTGCGCCACATATCACAACGGTTATACTAATAAACCGTTGTTATACATACACTTGGGTACTGGGTTCGAAACCCATCAGCAGCGAATTATGTAAAAAATAAATTACCTATGATCTCGGTTACAATAAATAACCGTTGTTGTAAGTACTGAGTTTATTATATTAAATGTAGATTGCTTGTTTTCCAATCACCTCACTAAAGAAATATACATGGAATCTATTTGATGAAGAAGTCTATAATCTGCAAATTTAACTGTTCTTGAAAACCAGCTTAAACAAACCAATGTTTTCTGATTGCATTCGTCTCATCGTACATTTCACGTCGTTTTACATATATATTATGGTTTATTGATCTGACTCCTTATATATATCACTATCTTCGATTATAGTTAAGTTTCCATAAGAACAAGACATTGGATAATCTGCCTCATCATCATCACTTATCGTCATAATTTTTATAATCGGAAGTTTTACGATTATAAGTGTTGATGGAGAGGCTGATTACCTAATAAATTGTTGTTAATGAAATTTAACTATAATGGAAGATGGCGATGCATCTAAGGAGCCAGATCATTATACCATAATATATATATAAAACATCGTGAGATGAACGATGAGACGAATGCAATACGAAAACATTGATTCATATAAGTTGGTTTTCAAGTACTACCTAATTTGCAGATTATAAGTATCTATGTCAAATTAAATGAATGCATTTTAAGTGAGGGTTAGTGAAACAAACAATCTACATAGAATATAATAAACTCAAACAACATTCTATACCAGATCCAGATATTATAAACTCATGTAATACGCTTGCTAACACCAGCAAACTTTAAGTGAGGGTTAGTGAAACAAACAATCTAAATAGAATATAATAAACTCAAACAACATTCTATACTAGATCCAGATATTATAAACTCATATAATACGCTTGCTACCACCAGCATCATCACCTCTGTATCATCCCCTTAACCTATAATGAAACACATCAAACTTCAAAAATGAGCTTCCTCAGTTGAAAACAAGCCCTAAAACCATAATCCAGTGAAGAGTAAAGAGAGGAAAAGGAATAACGCACCTTTTAATGAAACTAATCGCGGAACAGGAATCAATTATGTCGTTGAACTAGTTTGGGAAGCAATGAAGAAGAAATATAAGGAGGAAGAAGCTTACACAAAAGCTTCATACTTTTTATATTTCTTTTCATTGTTTCTAAAACTAGATAAAGTTTGCTTACAGTGTTGATTCTTCATTTGCTAACATATTGTTCGTGAAGCTATGAAGAAAAAGTACAAGGTGGATGAAGTTTCTATCATAGCTTCATGCTTCTTGTACTTTTTCATTGCTACACAAACATTATGAAGTTTTCAAAGCATGGTCTTGTAGCGTGCAATTTTTGTCGGTGACGCAACCACCTTATCGCCATGGGGGGACTTCCTCACCTCAGTGGGAGGAAGGGCATTTTGGTTGCTACTTTCTGATTTTTATTTATCCCGATGAAGCTTGAAGGGAAAGGGAAGCTATCTCAAACTAACCTTGTTATGCAGACGTTGTTCAACTGAACAACATTGTGGTAAAAGAGATTGGGGAGTCCGGGGTCAGGTTACACAATGGATAGTTGTCAATTACCCATCCTGTATGTGGTTATCCACAAGTTATAGTTTCGGGATCAATGCTTAAATACTCGGTATTTATTCATGTTTGTCTGTAAATCGGAGAAGTTTGTTTATGATGTCTTTGATGGAATGAGAGAGAGTTTTGTTGTTTTTGGTTTTCTGATGTTTTTGGTAAGGCAGGGACCTAAGGTTTTTAGTTTAGTGTGCTCTCTAAAATTATTGCAAATCTTATGCCTACGTATTCCCTGTTATGAGGTATAGGGAAATCAGAGCGATCGTAGTTCCTCCTAATCTAAGAGAGAAACAGGTGTTTTTGTTTGTATCTTGTTCAAAGCCCAAGATGTGAAGCTAAAAGGTTTATTTGAATGTATCTTGTTCAAAGCCCAAGATATGAAGCTAAAAGGTTTATTTGAGAGAATTTTTCATCTCTAAATAGAGAAATCTCTGTTAAGGAAAATCATTATACAAAGCCTAAGAGGTGGCTGTTTTTACTGATTCCGCTGGGGAAAGATCATTATATAAAGCCTAAAAGGAGGCTAAAAATATTGACTGACACCACTAGGGAGAATAATTATACAAAGCATAAGAGGAGGCTGAAAAGACTGTTTATACTCAATAAGTGAGTGTTTTTATTTGGTATCTTTGTACAAAGCCCAAGATTGAGGCTAAAAGACTGTTTTATACTCAACAAGAGAGTGTTTGTATCTTGTATGAAGCCCAAGATAGAGGCTGAAAGACTGTTTTATACTCAACAAGAGAGTGTATGTATCTTGTATGAAGCCCAAGATGGAGGTTGAAAGACTGTTTTATACTCAACAAGAGAGTGTTAGTATCTTGTATGAAGCCTAAGATGGAGGCTGAAAGAGATTTGACTCTGTGGGGAAAAGTTTTATCTGTCTTGTACAAAGCCCGAGATTGAGGCTAAAAGAAAATGACATGTTTATACTCAACAAGAGAGTATCATTATACAAAGCCTAAGAGGAGGCTGACTGTGGTTTAGACTCAACAAGAGAGTATCATTATACAAAGCCTAAGAGGAGGCTAAAAGGGTTAATTGACTCAGCTGGAGATTATCTGTCTGGTACAAAGCCCAAGATTGAGGCTAAAAAGGTGATGGAATCAACAAGATAGTATCATTATAAAAAGCCTAAGAGGAGGCTAACTCTGTTTAGGGGAAATCGTTATATAAATCCTAAGAGGAGGCTATCTTTGCTCTATTGAAAAAGATGTTTCAGTTTAGAGACAGGTCCAGTATAACAGTAAAATAACCCATGCTAGGTGTCGTACCCCAAATTTTGACCACTAAGATTTCCCATCATTGTGTAAATCATCACCACAATATGGATGTACCATTATGCCTCATCAGTCTCCCCAAAGATGGGTGAGCATTCACTACAATCAGGATTAGGGTTTCAAGCCCTCTCAGAGCTCTTATACAAAGGATCAATCAAGAATTGACATGATCTTCAACTTTTCTAACATCTCAAACATCCACAAAGAACCAGGAGGACTCCCACCTCAAGGATTAAGCACAAGGCTGCTCCCTTCTAGGTGGATTAAGCCTCCAGGTCGCCAGTGTCACCAAACTAGAGTTTTGGTCGACCAGGGCCTCCAGATGGAAATTTTCCTCTGGGCATGAGCCAATGCTTCAAAGCATAACCTAAGATACTCCAAGGGACATCATGAACCCAATCATCAAGTCAATTTTGCCTCAGGGGATGCATTCATAAAAAAATCAGGAATTAGGGTTTCTTGACCTAATTCACCCCTAAGTTGACTTTTGGGATAAATCATGAGCCAAGACCTCAAGAGAAGATTTGAGGGTCTCCAATACACCACATTGATCCATTTGCAATAATGGATTGATCCAAGAAGCTTGAGCAACAAGTTTCAAGTTCATCACAACCACAGTTAGGGTTTCACGGGAAAAGTCAATTGTACCTTTGACTTTTGACCCAGGAATGCTCCCAAACCTTGGGACATGATCCAATAAACCCTATAACACCTATGAAATCAATCCATTAAGTTTGATTTAGGTCAAGGACTTGATTTCATAGAGGATCGCACAGTTTGGAATTCATCTGACAAAAAGTCAACTGTGCACAAAAGTCGACTTTAACTTTTTGACATTTTTCACAATTATGGTCCTTTGACCCTAAAATGATGTTAATGTGTAATTGGAATCATCATTCATCAAGAAAAATCAAGAAAAGTGGGATAACTTGTAAAAGGGGTAACCATAAAAACTTAGAAATTTTTCTAAGTTATGGAACAAAGTGGCTAGGGTACCAACTTTGGAGGATCATAACTCCTAAACCACAAGGCTATTTTCCCCCATCCAAAGCTGGATTTGTAGCTCTCATTACCCTCTACAAAAGCTTCAACTACACCTCATTCTAATTCATCATGGATTTTGAGTTATGGAATGATCAAAATCACAAAAAGTGAAAATGTCACTTTTTTCCAACACTTAGTGAAATTTTCACTAAGTCAGAATCTGCCTTCACTTTTTTCCAAATGTCGGGGGATTTTTCACTTGGATCCAAAAGGTATCAAAACCAACTATGATCAAACAGTTGTTGAATTATATAAGTTCTTTCCAAAATGGCTAAGAACTCTATCAAATTCCACTTGAGCCATGAGATATGACAATGGCAATATCCCTTGCTGAAAACTGTCAAGGCAAAGCAGATTTGTGTATTTTGCTCGATTTACTCAAATTTTGCAAATGACAAACACATTTATCCATCTGAACACCTCAAGGGGGGACCAAGGAGGAACCAACTCTGATCCCAAGCCTCCCAAGTCTTTGGAACCAAAAATAGCATGCCAAACCTAGAAATCCCTAAAAGAGGGACAAGACTCCATTTTTGTTTTGGAGCATTCAATGGATGCACCAAGGTGGCATGGACTGAGCCATTTCCAACTGAATTCAGTCAAGACTGATCCAAGGCCAAGGGAACCAGCAACTTGTGCCCTAACCATTATTCATTTGTGATCAGTTTGAGTACACCAAAGCCATCAAACATATGTTTTCCTCAAAATCTCTTCTTTCACTCCAAATTTGCCTTCCAAAGCAAGTCACTATCGGGTTTTGAGTTTGAGAGAAATTCCAATCAAACCAATCATGCATACACCTCATAAACATCGTATAGAAGTGATCCAAACACTCACATAACATCTGGAACACCAAAATCACAAAATCACTAGCCAATTGCTCAAGTTCTTGACAGATTTGCAGTTGAGGTACCATCTCAAGTTCCAGATCATTTCAATCCATTCCAAGCATCCAGACACACTCCATGGCACCTAGGGAAGCTATCCACATCATTGAAACCTAGCTGTAACACCTCTAACACAAAACACAATCACCAGCTGCAAGTAGTAAGCATGAGCTCTTCTATCTCTATGATCCATGCATTTTTTGCTACACAATAATTTGGCCATATGTTCATAATCATGCATGGACTATTTTCCCTCAATCAATTACTTTGTTTGAATCGTGTGTGGAATTTCTGAACCTTCATGCAGAATTTAGGGTTCTTGAGGTTTCTCTTTGATTTCTTATTGCATGTTTAAAATAAATGAAATTAAAGACCATAGACATGATCGTGAGGTTGAAACGAGTAGATTGATATGTAGATTGCATGATATAATCAAGTATTCAGTGAGATTGGATAGAAAATGCAAATCTGCAGAAACAGAGGGCGGCGCGTGTTCTTGCCCTTGTTCTTGGTACCCTTTTTGAAAAATTTGAATATTTGAATTTTGTGATTTTATTTAATTGATTCAAAAATTAATTTCTCTCTGAGTTTTAATGATTTTGAGTTGATTCTTTTTTTAAAATTTCACAAAAATGTTAAAATATTTTATATTCCCAAAAAATCCCAAAAATATTATTTATTTCATATACTTGATATTTTTGTAAAGAATTAATATTTTAATTGTTTTTGACATTTAAAATATTTTCTCCTTCTTGATTTTTCAAACTTTAGTGATTTCCAATCATTTTGTGGATCAAAACCTGATTTTTGAAACATTAATCCAAAATCACAATTTGTATTCCACATGTTAAATAATTTTTATCATTTTAATTGAATTTTTTATTCAATTAAAATACATTTTGAAAACAAATTAGGGTTTTTTGATTAATTCAACCCTCATCAAACTTTTTCAAACTTTTTGGGCCTCTAATAGAGTGTAAGACCCAATCCTATTTGAAACCAAAATAATTTTGGCCTCAGCCATTGTATAAGTCTCGATCCGATTTCAAAAACCTCGGCGCGATCGTCGCCTTTTAAAACAAAATCATCTGGGCCTCCACTTCTGTTGTATGTCCCATTTCTTTTAAAACCTTTTCGGCCTCTAATAGAATGTAAGACCCAACCCCCTTTTAACCAAAACCATTTTTGGCGTCAGATATTGTATAAGTCCCTCTGCGTTAAAAGAAAATCTCGGCGCGTCGCCAATTTAAAATCAAACCCTGGGCCTCTCCTTGAGCTGTAAGCCCCACCACTTATGTAAAAATAAACCTTTAGGCCTCCTGAGAAAGTGTAAGACCCATCCCTTTGTACAGAAAACCTTTTTGGGCCTCAGTCACTTGTATAAGTCCCTGTACAAATTCAAAACCACAGTGCAATCACTGATAAAACCTTGGGCTTCTCCTTGAGCTGTAAGCCCCTACAATCTTTTCAAAGCACTTTCTCCTTTGATCTTGTATATAATATTATTATCAAAGCTTTCTTTGTTGAACAACTAATAAAATAGCATGGAAGCTCTACAACCGATTAAGTGTTTACCCGCTTTCTTTATTCGCTTTCATATATGTATACTTGTCAAATATCCACTGTGTAATACTAGTATAGCTATTTAGAGTTTTCCCCCGCAACTACGTCTAGCACTAGGTAAAGCCCTGTTGGTCACTCTTAATACAAACAAAACTAGATCCCCATAGGATTACCAGATACAGTCTTCCCTCCTCTTGGGGTTAAACAATATAGAGACGTGAAAGGCAGCATTCTCGGTGAACCCTTTCTCAGCCTATCACCCTTAGAAATTGTCAAAGAAACTCTAACTCCCCAGAGATGATCTTTTCTTCGTGAATGGTATCTCTTGAGTTTCTTCCAAATTCTCGGACTTTCCTGGCTTGATCTATTCTCCGTGAATAGCCTGTCTTGAACTTCTCGGGGTTTGAGGACCCAAGGGCTTCTTAAAAGCATCCCCGCCTCCTCTTGGGCGTTGTACAAGGACCCTTCGGCTTCTTAAAAGCTCTCATGCCATCTCTTGGGCTTAGTACAAGGACCCAGAGACTTCTACAGGTATAGGAACAGAACCTAGTCATCAATTTGCTAGAGCTGTCTTTCTGAGTCAAGGGTCAAACCAGTTAATGGGTTGACCTTCATCCCTTAACATACCAGCCTTCTCTTGGGCATCATACAAAGATCATTCACTTATCTTGTACAAATGATTCTCCCCAGTGGAGCTAACCTTTTAAGACTCTCTTGTTGACTTAAACCCCTCTTTTAGCCTACATCTCGGGCTTCGTATGAGATACAAAACACTCTCTTGTTGAGTATAAAAGACTCTCTTATTGAGTCAATCTCCTTTTAGGCTCAATCTCGGGCTTCGTACAAGACATCAAATCACTCTCTTATTGAGTATAAAAGACTCTCTTGTTGAGTCAAACACCTTCAGCCTCTATCTCGGGCTTCGTACGAGATAGAAAGTCACTCTCTTGTTGAGTATAAAAGACTCTCTTGTTGAGTCAAACCCTTTTAGCCTCCATCTCGGGCTTCGTACGAGATACAAAAACACTCTCTTGTTGAGTATAAAAGACTCCCTTGTTGAGTCAACTAACTTATCAACCTCCATCTCGGGCTTCATACGAGATACACAAACTCTCTTGTTGAGTTAACCCCTTTTAGCCTCTATCTCGGGCTTCGTACGAGACACATAAAAACACCCTCTTGTTGGGTCAATAGCCTCCTCTTAGGCTTTGTATAAGAAAACCCTGGTTGAGTCAATCAACCTTGAAATTCTGGTATCAGACGTGTGATGTTAAGGTGTGATGTCACAACAACACACTCTGCACTATGGACAGCAATAACAGTAAAATAACACCAAGAATTGTTGACCCAGTTCGGTTACAACCAACCTACTCTTGGGGCTACCAAGCCAGGGATGGAATTCACTACTTGTAGATATAATTTACAGACTCAACGACCCGTTGACAATCTCCTAAACTTATACTCTACTAATGACTTCCTACCTAAGAAACCACTTAGGTATGAGAACACCACTCAATCCCTTACAAACTCTCAAAGAACCCACTTTGAGTACCCTTGATCTTACTTCACAGTTTCGATCAAATCACACAACTCTCTTTGATTCACAGCTTTAGAGAGGACAGAAACTTAACACCTATTCAAACCCTAGAATAGTGTAAATACAAGCACTTTAAACAAACTCTAGACACTAAGCCTTCTGCTCTTGATCTTCTGAATGTTTTCTGTCGCTTTTTCCTTTGGTCTTGTGCGCTTTATATAGCTCCTGAATTGGGCTTGGACTTGTCACAATATTTGATCAGATTTGTTAATTAAAACCGAATCTTTAAAACAGATTTTATCCCCAAAATCTTTTTAAATCTTCAACCTTTTAATTCTCCAACAGATCTGCAATCAAATCTCCCATGTAACAAAAATTATCTATCCCAAGATATTCTCATCCAATGAGTTAACCACTCTCCACAATTGCAGCTAATACGCGTGCCCTAATAACATATCCTGTTGTTATTAATTCTGCAGGTCTGATGTTACAACATCACCTGTGTGACATCAGACATCCATCTTCAGCATTTAACAACTTAACACAACCCAGTGTTAAGACTTCAATGTTACAACATCAGCACCTTGACATCAACATTGAATAGCCTTTGTTTTACCAAAATTCCAGCCAATCCAGGAACTATCAATCTCCCCCTTTGGCTAATTTTGGCTAAAATAATCTCTGCACTCTGCAATCAACTTCTGCACTCTGCACCTTCAGAGATTTCAGCAGCAGAATAATCTTCAATTAATTTGAAACTCATTAGCAGCAGTTTGACACTTTGCATAGTCTTCATCACTAGATCTGCTGCAGCACGATCTTCATTATTGACAGCAGCCAATTGGTGCTCCTCCTTGAAAACATGAACCAGCATCACAGTTGTTCAGTAGCTCATAATGTGCAGCAATTTACTCCCCCTAGATGTCTGCTTGGCTGCACTCTTTACATGTCATGATATCTTCAATACTCCCCCTTAATAACTGCATCACCACTTTTCAACTAAACACCTTTTAGCAGCATCAATCTATCTCCCCCTTAATCTCTGCATCACATCAGCAGCATATGGCAATAATCCTCTTGACTATCTTGGCTAAGTTCTCCCCCTTTTTAGCCTTAATTAGGCAAACTTCTCCTGGCAGTAGACTACACATTTTCAGAATCACCCCAACTGCCCACAACCCCTCTAGCAGATTCAGTCTTCATAAATGCAGATTCCCAATTTGCTTCTTAACCTTTCAAATTGGTTTGCATCCAAGGCTTTAGTAAATATGTCAGCCAGCTGGTTCTCTGTGGCTACATGTTCCAAGGTAACAACTTTTTCTTCTACCAGATCCCTTATGAAATGATGCCTTATGTCTATGTGCTTTGTCCCTACTGTGCTGTATAGGATTTTTAGATATATTAATTGCACTCAGATTATCGCAGTACAAAGTCATAACATCTTGTTTAACCATTGTATTCACTCAACATCTGCTTCATCCATACCAGCTGAGAGCAACTACTTCCTGCTGCTATATACTCCGCTTCAGCAGTTGAGAGAGATACACAATTCTGCTTCTTGCTGAACCAGGAAATTAGATTGTTCCCTAGAAAGAAACATCCTCCTGAAGTGCTTTTTCAATCATCTGCACTTCCAGCCCAATCAGCATCACAGTATCCTTTTAAGACTGTCCCAGAATCACGACTATATAACATTCCATAGTCACTTGTGCCATTTACATATTTCAGAATCCTCTTCACCTGATTCAAGTGACTTACCTTAGGATCAGACTGATATCTAGCACACACTCCAACAGCAAAGGAAATATTAGGTCTGCTTGCTGTGAGATATAGTAAACTCCCAATCATACTTCTGTACAAGCTGTGATCCACACTTACTCCATTCTCATCCTTGGATAGCTTCAAATGGGTGGGAGCAGGTGTCCTTTTGTGATTGGCTTTATCTAGGCTAAACTTCTTTACTATGCTCTTGGCATATTTGCTTTGAGAAATAAAGATAGAATCCTCCATTTGTCTGACTTGCAACCCAAGGAAGTAGCTAAGTTCTCCAACCAAACTCATTTCAAATTCTGATTGCATTTGTTGGACAAACTGTTTTACCATAGCATCTGACATCCCCCCAAATACAATGTCATCCACATATATCTGGGCTACCATTAATTTCCCTCCTTCTTCCTTGACAAACAAGGTTTTGTCAATGCCTCCTTTTCTATACCCATTTGCTACTAAGAATTCTGTCAACCGCTCATACCAGGCCCTTGGAGCTTGTTTTAAGCCATACAGTGCCTTCCTCAGTTTGAACACATGATTGGGGAAGTTTGGATCGGTGAATCCTTTAGGTTGATCCACATATACTTCTTCATTCAAATAGCCATTTAGAAAGGCACTCTTCACATCCATTTGGAACAGCTTGAATCTTAGATTACAAGCCATACCCAAAAGTAGTCTAATGGACTCTAGTCTCGCCACTGGAGCAAACGTCTCATCAAAGTCGATTCCCTCCACTTGAGTATAACCTT
Organism: Lathyrus tuberosus; assembly: GCA_022829125.1. Lineage (NCBI taxonomy): Eukaryota > Viridiplantae > Streptophyta > Magnoliopsida > Fabales > Fabaceae > Lathyrus > Lathyrus tuberosus. The sequence goes on from JALAZF010000191.1 coordinate 9,063,252, forward strand.
GTGCAACAAGTCTCGCTTTGTTTCTTGTAACCACTCCAAGCTCGTCTGACTTGTTCTTGTAGATCCACTTTGTTCCAATAACATTCACCCCTTCTGGCCTTGGCACAAGATCCCAGACTTCATTTCTCTTGAACTGCTCCAGTTCTTCTTGCATAGCATTTATCCAAAATTCATCTGTCAGAGCTTCCTTGACATTTTTTGGCTCAATTTTGGATATGAAGCACGAGCTGGCTATGATTTCTCTGGACCTAGTTCTTACTCCAGAATTTGGATCACCTATGATCAGCTCCTTAGGATGATCCTTCTGAATCCTGATAGAAGGATCCTTCTGAGGTTGCTCAGGCTCAGTGTCAGCAATACTTGGGGATGGATTTCTTTCTTCAACTTCAACAACTACCTCATCAGTTAATGTTCCAACATCTTCTATGACATCCTCAACTTCATGCTTTTCTTCATCATCAATCACAACATTGATTGACTCCATCATCACTTTGGTCCTGGAGTTGAAGACCCGATAAGCTCTGCTGTTGATGGAGTACCCCAAAAATATCCCTTCATCGCTTTTGGAATCTAATTTCCTTCTCTGCTCTCTATCTGTCAAAATGTAACATTTACTACCAAACACATGGAAGTACTTAACATTAGGTTTTCTTCCCTTCCATAGTTCATATAGAGTGGATGAAGTGCCTCTTCTTAGGGTGACTCTGTTGCGAATGTAGCAGGCAGTGTTCATGGCTTCAGCCCAGAAGTGATAAGGTAGTTTCTTGGCATGAATCATTGCTCTAGCCGACTCTTGTATAGTTCTGTTCTTCCTCTCAACAACTCCATTTTGCTGAGGGGTGATAGGAGATGAAAACTCATGACTTATACCTTCAGACGAGCAAAATTCTTCAAACTTACTATTTTCAAACTCTCTTCCATGATCACTTCTAATTCTGATGACCTTACTCTCCTTTTCTCTTTGGAGTTTAAGACAGAGCTCTTTAAAGACATCAAACACTTCAGATTTGTCTTTGATGAAATTCACCTAGGTGTATCTTGAGTAGTCATCCACAACTACATAAGCATATTTCTTTCCACCCAGACTTTCAACCTGCATAGGTCCCATCAAATCCATATGAAGGAGTTCCAATACTTTGGAGGTGGTGTCATATTGAAGCTTCGGATGAGACATCTTTGTCTGCTTTCCTTTTTGACAGTCTCCACACACCTTTCCTTCCTCAATACTAAGCTTGGAAATCCCTCTGACTGCTTCTGAGGAGATAATTCTCTTCATTCCCTTAAGGTGAAGATGTCCCAGCTTCTGATGCCATATTTTGACATCATCTTCTTTAGCAAGCACACACGTGGAGGAATTTAAATTTTACGGCACCCAAAGATAACAGTTGTCCTTAGATCTGGCTCCCTTCATAATGACTTCTCCTTTGTCATCTTTCAAATTACATTCGGACTTTGTGAAGTCTACTTTGAATCCTTGATCACAAAGTTGACTAATACTAATCAAATTAGCTGCTAGTCCTTTAACAAGAAGAACATTCTCCAGCTTGGGAGTACTGTCACAGTTTAGTCTTCCAATTCCCTTTATCTCTCCTTTGATCCCATCACCAAATGTAACATAGCCAGAAGACTGAGGTTTCACATCAACAAGCAGATTCTTTACTCCAGTCATGTGTCTTGAACACCCACTGTCAAAATACCAGTCATCTTTGGTAGAAACCCTCAAGGACGTGTGAGCTATCAAGCTGGTAACTTTAGGTATCCATTTCTTCATCACCTTAGGCCTAACCTCTTGCTGTTTGGGTTGAGGAGTAGAATTAGGATATCCGTGAAGCTTGAAGCACGAGGACTGCATATGACCCATCCTGCCACAATAGAAGCATCTGACTCTGCCTTTTCTAAAGTGGTTAAATCTTCTCCCACTTTGATAATTCAGTGGCTGCCACCCATACTGTTGTCTCCTTATTCCATAGTTGAATTGTCTTTTGCTGTATTGATGATGCTGTCTCTTAGGCTGTCTTCTATGGTGATGAGGTTTCCTTCTTCCATAAGTCACAGCATTGTTGTACGCATAACCATACCATTTTTCCTGATGTTGATATCTCTGCTGAGACATGTTCTGCTTGAACTTGACAGCTTGCATATTCTGGTAAAATTGGGGAGGCATATACTGACTAGCTCCTTGGGGCTGTATCTTCCTCTGATGAGGGCCATTCTTCTTCTCAGCATTTTGGGGGCTGAACAATCTTCTTTGGGGAAGGGCCCTGTTTCGTAGGTTGATGTTGAGACAACGGTTGAGACATCTCCCTTTTTGTTCCTGAAGTACTAGCCACATATCCTATGCCTGATTTATCTCCAGCAGATTTCTCTAACTGAAGAATTTTATCAAGATCAGCAGTACCACTGTTCATCATCCTAATGAATTTAGTCATCTGATCCAGTTGGGACTTAACTAGCACAACTTCGTTTTCCCGATCAGCTTTTTCATTTTCAAGCTGAGCAATCTGTTGCTTATGATACTCGTTTTCTTGACAAATCTCAGCACTTTTCAAACACAGCTCTCGATAAGTAGAAGCTAGCTCTTCATAAGTTATTTCTTCATCACTACCATCATCAGACACAACAGTTCCTGTTAAGGCTCTAGCATGCTTTGCTGACTCACCATCACTTTCACTATCAGATTCAGACTAGGAAACTGACATTCCCTTCTTCTGCTTCTTCAAGAATGTGGGACATTCTTTCTTGACATGTCCATACCCTTCACATTCAAAGCACTGAACACCTTTATCCTGAGCAGTCTTCTCTTCATATTTCTCTTTTGAATTGGTGATGTTAGAGGAACTGTTCTTGACACTAGGCTTGTAGTTATTGTTCCATCTTTTTAACACCTTTTTTGAACTGCCTTCCCAACATTGCAATGGCTTGTGACAAATCTTCCTGAGAATATTTGACAACCTTATCTTCTGCAGGAGTGGAGACCAAAGCAATACCCTTGGGCATCTTTTCTGGTTCTTCTTCATTTAAACCAAGTTTAAAAGTCTGAAGAGATCCAATGAGCTCATCTACTCTCATCTTGCTGATGTCTTGAGCTTCTTCAATAGCAGTCACTTTCATCTTGTACCTCTTAGGTAGGGACCTAAGTATCTTCCTCACGAGCTTTTCCTCTGACATCTTCTCACCAAGAGCACTGGATGCATTAGCCAGCTCCAGAACACTCATGTGGAAATCATGTATAGTCTCATCTTCCTTCATCTTCAGGCTTTCAAATTTTGATGTTAAAATCTGAAGTCTTGACATCTTGACTCTAGATGTTCCTTCATGAGTAGCCTGCAAGATATCCCATGCTTCTTTAGCAACTTCACAGGTATTGATTAACCTGAAGATGTTCTTATCCACTCCATTGAAGATAGCATTCAGAGCTTTGGAATTTCCAAGGGCAAGCTCATCTTCCTCCTTGGTCCACTCTTCTTCAGGCTTTGGCTTAGAGGTGCCCTCTTTATCTTTGCATGCATCATCCTTCTCACACATGACAGGAGCTTTCCATTCTTTAATAACAGCCTTCCAAGCCCTACTGTCCAAGGATTTTAAGAAGGTGGTCATCCTTGGCTTCCAATAGTCATAATTGGAACCATCCAAAATAGGGGGTCTGTTGACGAATCCTCCAACTTCTTTGTCCATCTTTACACCAGAAAGTAACTTCCCTAGATCTCACCCAGAGACAGACAGGATGCCTGCTCTGATACCAATTGAAATTCTGGTATCAGACGTGTGATGTTAAGGTGTGATGTCACAACAACACACTCTGCACTATGGACAGCAATAACAGTAAAATAACACCAAGAATTGTTGACCCAGTTCGGTTACAACCAACCTACTCTGGGGGCTACCAAGCCAGGGATGGAATTCACTACTTGTAGATATAATTTACAGACTCAACGACCCGTTGACAATCTCCTAAACTTATACTCTACTAATGACTTCCTACCTAAGAAACCACTTAGGTATGAGAACACCACTCAATCCCTTACAAACACTCAAAGAACCCACTTTGAGTACCCTTGATCTTACTTCACAGTTTCGATCAAATCACACAACTCTCTTTGCTTCACAGCTTTAGAGAGGACAGAAACTTAACACCTATTCAAACCCTAGAATAGTGTAAATACAAGCACTTTAAACAAACTCTAGACACTAAGCCTTCTGCTCTTGATCTTCTGAATGTTTTCTGTCGCTTTTTCCTTTGGTCTTGTGCGCTTTATATAGCTCCTGAATTGGGCTTGGACTTGTCACAATATTTGATCAGATTTATTAATTAAAACTGAATCTTCAAAACAGATTTTATCCCCAAAATCTTTTTAAATCTTCAACCTTTTAATTCTCCAACAGATCTGCAATCAAATCTCCCATGTAACAGAAAATATCTATCCCAAGATATTCTCATCCAATGAGTTAACCACTCTCCACAATTCCAGCTAATACGCGTGCCCTAATAACATATCCTGCTGTTATTAATTCTGTAGGTCTGATGTTACAACATCACCTGTGTAACATCAGACATCCATCTTCAGGATTTAACAACTTAACACAACCCAGTGTTAAGACTTCAATGTTACAACATCAGCACCTTGACATCAACATTGAATAACCTTTGTTTTACCAAAATTCCAGCCAATCCAGGAACTATCAAACCTTTTAGCATCAAAGCTGTGCCTCGCCACAGTATTCAAACATCAACAACTCCTCTTTAGAGATGACAAGTTCTCTCTAAAGAAATCTTCAGCTTCACATCTTGGGCTTTAAACAAGATACAAACCACCTTTAGCTTCACGTCTTGGGCTTTGAACAAGACACCAAAACAACCTTTTTCCTCCCATAGAATAGGAGGAACTACGATCGCTCTGATTTCCCTGTTTCGTTAAACGGGAATACATAGGCATAAGATTGAAAAAATCTGAGCGAGCACACTAATAAAAAACCCAAAATCCTATACCCCCATACATCAATCGAAAAAGCATCAGTCCTAACATCTTACAAATGATCCAGACACCGTGTTCTTAACAAAATAACCAAAGATTGGGCCCCACTTCCACAATCTAAACCGTATCTGTAAACCAACAGTCTTGACTGTTTAACCTCAGTATGCAAGCAGGGTTAATTGGAGACATTTATTTCCCTTCCTTCATCAGCTTCAATAGGATAAAAAATGAATCGACCTATAGTACCCCAGAGCGGCAGTGCTTAAGAACCACGTCCAAAATCGCTCGCTACAGAAAAATGGCACCCACCTTGGGGCCTATTCTCTTTCTTACAATCTTCGATAGAAACCTTAAGTTCTCGAAATATCACAGAAATGGAAACTCTGCTGGGGAGGCATTGTCTGTATAGGATCATAAGACTAGAGGTCTAGGATTGTTAAGACAAATATATATACTACTTTTCCTAATTGATATTTGTGTTTATTTTTCTGCTAATGGGAATGCGTGTGATGCCACATTTGGAAAGATTGAGTATACACCTAAGATAGGTGATGGCAATGCGGGTAATCTTACTAGGAGTGAATTCCAGTTAAGAGCCCCCGATCGACCACAAACTCAGTGGAGACTCCCTTTGCAGATACATTGCCTATACGACTTTGGTTGTTGAAAGTAGTGTGGTCGACTGGGTTATCTGAGAAGCTGAGGTTTTTAGCAGACTTAACCCATTTTGTAGTGCGGAAGTTATCGGAAATAGTTGTCACGCGATACTACCCTCATCTGGGATCACTCTAGGATACATTAGCTCGCTGGCGATCCGCTTGCTGTTGTCATCCCAAGAGGGGTCAATGATTTTGCGGACAGGTACAAAAAATCACCAGTATAAACCTTTGGGGAGGGGGGTAAAGCCTTGACTTCATGACACTGACCCTTTGACCCCATGTTTTTTCTATGTTTTTTTTTGTGCTGCATTCATCCATTCATTAAAAAACATTAAAACAGAAAAAATCTTCTCTTCTAGTCTCTCTTTTTCCAATTAAACTAAGACAATGATTGCAAATAACAGAGAAAGAAGATTGCGCTAATGGATTTCGGTAGAAGGAAAACTCATAAGTACACCTTCAAGGTTCCAAAGTTAGAGGATTTAAGAGGTTTGGCGAGAATGATCACTAACCACGAGGATTTCAGAGCTAAGCATGGGGACTACTGTCTCTATTAAGGGTCCACGTAATTGAAGGAATCCTGTCCACACTCATCCAGTTCTACGACCTGGTTTATCACTGTTTCACATTTCTGGATTATCTGCTAGCACCAACGCTGGAGGAGTACTCTCACCTGACTGACCTGCATATCACTGATCAAGCTCCCTTTTCTGGACTGGAGGAAATTCCAGAGGATCAAACCATTGGGCGAGCAATTTATTTGGACGAGTCAGAAGTCAGGACTCACATGACACTTAAGGGTGGAATTCAGGGTTTGTCAGCCCAGTTCTTGACAAAGAAAGCCCTGTACTTTGTTAGTATAGGGAACGTGGCCGCTTTCGAGAGCATCTTTGTTTTGCTCACCTACGGGTTATTTTTGTTTCCCATCACTCATAACTTTGTAGATATCAATGCCATTAATATTTTCCTGATTGAAAACCTTGTACCGACCTTACCTTCAGATGCGTATCATTTGGTACACTTAAGGAGTTTATATAGCGGAAGAATGATCACATGCTGTGTACCCCTGTTATACAAATGGTTCACTTCCCATTTGCCAAAGTCCGCTGCATTTTGGGATCAAAAGAATACTTTACATTGGTGGCAGAGAACCACGTCTCTTACCAAATCTGACATTGATTGGTACAATCGAATCTACGACGGGATCAAAATCATTGACCGTTGTGGAAATTTCCCAAATGTACCCCTTATAGGAACTAAGGGAGGAATCAACTATCATCCAATTCTCATTCGTCGTTAATTTGGATACCCGATGAGGCATGTCCCACTGAATGCTCATTTCGAACGTATTTTCTTCAAGAAAGGAGAAAATGACAGGGCACTAAAGACAGAAATAGTTCATGCCTGGAAACACGTTCACAGGAAAGGACGAGAGTCTATAGGAAAACCAGACTGTGTCTCGGTGGAGCCTTATTTCCACTGGGTACAAACTAGAGCTCTCAAGCTGAGGATGCCTTACCCTCGTCAGGAAGTTCTTCCATTAAGGGACTTTGCCCTTTATTTCAGGTCTGAGAAGGAAAAACTTCAGGTTACTCTCAGCAAAGTTCAGCAGGAAAAGAGGTCTTGGAGGAACAAGTACCGTATACTCAATGTGGAATGTAAGAAAATACAGTAGCTATTAAGAGAAAAAGATGCTTTGATTGAAATTTTAGAGCAACATGCTGTAGAAAATTAGGATGACCAAAGGAATTTGCTCGCTCCTATCACTTGGCAAATGAATGACAACCCGACAACGGCTCAAGAGCCCTGGTCAAAGAAAAGGAAAGCACCAGAATCAGCACCTGAGCTCTCCTCAGAGAGGACCCAGGATCCATTAGTTTAGGTTTCCTTTTTCAGCACTTTGTAATCTACTGTATTCCCGTTTCCGCAATCCTTTGAATTCAATAAAATGGGGTTTCCCCACTGATTGATGTTTGCAATCTAATTGTCGAAGTTTACTTTGAATAAACAAAAACATACAATTAATATAATCATTGCATTCATCAGTCTCGCGTAAACGCATTCTTCTTACCTAAAAATCTCACGTTTGTGTCTCGATTCTAGAGTCAATCTGTCTCATTCGTACAATACTCAGGGCAATCGTCAGAAAAATATGGATGATCTCGAGGAAGAGAACAGAGAGTTGAGAGAAGAGATCGACACTCTGAAAGAGGATCTGAGGAAGCTTCATAACAACATGCAAGCTCTGGTAGAAGCTCAGATGCAACAACAACAGACTATTATCTCAGAGATCACATCAACGCCCATAGTGGAGAAGTATGATCCTAGGTACAAAATGCCGAAGGATCAACCCTGGGGCATGCCACCCAACATATCCCAGAAGGATATGTTCTGCTGATCACTGAGGATCAGGGAACCGCAGCAGGAACTGCTGGGCCTGAAGGTTACAAACTTCGAGAAAGCGAAGATGCCAGGGGCATGACAGTAACTCCTGAAGGTTGCAGACTTCGGGAGGCACTGAGAGTCTCGGCCATAATGACTATACCACCACCCATGGTACACACTGTCCCGGAAGGACAGATTCCACAGATACCTTCTGGTGGAAACGACATCATGTTTGATAGAATGAATGAATTTCAGGAACAGTTCCTGGAAATGCAGAAAGAACTGCAAGCCCTTCGCGGTCAGGATTTATTTGGAAAGGACACCGCAGACCTCTGCTTGGTCCCCAACACTATGCCATAAAAGCCTTTAGACAATGCTTTTTTGGCATTACACAGGGCTTAAAAGCGCTGTCTAAACTGGCGCTGCTAAAAGATTAGACATCGCTTTGGTTAATGTCAAAAGCGCTGTCTAAAGGGGTGCTTTGACTGAAAAAGCGCTGTCAAAGCACCACTTTAGACAGCGCTTTTACAATAGGCAGCGCTTTTGCTTATATTTTAGACAACGCTTTTATTGTAAAAGCGCTGTCTAAATGGTGCTTTAGACAGCGCTTTTTGTTTTTTCAGACTAACATTAGACCGCGCTTTTTGCCTTTTTTTAGTATACCTTAGACAGCGCTTTTGTTGTTTTGGTATACCTTAGACCGCACTTTTTGGTCAAAGCGTTGTCTAAACTCCACCTTAGACAGCGCTTTTGGTGTAAAGCGCTGTCTAAGGTATATGAAATTTTTTATATAAATTACTTAAAAAAAGCGCTGTTTGTTTTATACAGTTTATATGCACCTGTTTTTAAACCACAATTTGCACCTGGTTTTCAACCACAATTTGCACCTGTTTTTCAACCACATTTTGCACCAAAATATCATAAATTGGAGCTTTAATCCAATATATACGCACCAATTTTGCCTATTTATATATACAATTTTCATCCAACAATTTATATATACAAAACAATTGATGATACAAATCATTTCATCCAACAAAACATTTTGCTTCAAATCTATATGTTACTTATAGAAATGCTAAGCAAAAAGCAATGCACATCAATATAACTCTATCTTCTACTTTGCACATATAACCTGAAACAACACAAAAAGATTGTAATTCAAATAAAACAAGACATAAACAATGTCCATAGTTACAAAGTTATACATACTCAAAATTCTCATCAATTAAAGTAAGAGTACAATATACCTTATAAAACTCTGAGCTCAATAATGAATTGACACCAATCCTCTTTAATTTCATCCAAATGATCTCTTGAGTAATACGCACACTTGAATTCATCAAAGTACTACATAATAATATAACATAGTTTGATTTAGTTTCAACTATTTAATTATATGAGAAATATGTGTTAAATATTAAAATAACTCATAAGTTAGAAATAACTGCAATCTATATCATTACGTTGCCGAGGACACTACACATGAAAAGAAAATATGGATAAATCCTAAGTTTTATCAAGTATCATCACTAATATAATCAAAAATTTGATAATTAATATACCTTCACTCCAATCCATGTAATATTGTTGGCTCTCCTCTTTGGTACTTGGATATGTCTTTGTGCTCGAAAAGCTTGTATAATGCTAATAAAATAGAAATGAATATTTAGAACAATTCACATAAATAAATAAATAAATATACACATGAATATTTAGAACAATCTAACTTATGTATCAATCATATTCTTCATATCCGGGTATCATGAATAGAATCATCATGTGGGTGATCCTCGTTAGTAGCCATCTAACCTGTAATAAAGAAAACAAGGATATCAAATATAAATTATGATGAAAGTACTTGTCTAAGCTATAAATTATGATACCAAATGATATATAAAATGAAAAATAAAGAAGAGCATATAACATTTTATTATATTACCTCTTTCACTAACATCTCTTTCTTTTCTTGGTTGGAATACGAATTACTTGTTTCTTAGCAATGCAGACGGATGAATTGATCCAAATTCCCTCGTTATGATCATTTCTGATATATGACTCATCCGCTATAAGATCCTTATCTTGATCATTTCTATTATACAACTCATTCCGTCTAATGCATGACTCATTCTCAACATCAATATCACATTGATCTACACCGCTATCATCAACCACTTTGTTAGATAAAAGCACTATAGACCATTTCGTACTCGTCGGGTCAGTGACATAGAACACTTGTTTAGCTTGAGATGCTAGAATAAAAGACTCAACTTTGTACCCCACCCTATTAAGATCCGCTTGCAAAAATCCTGACTTATCCATTCATATGCCACTACTATTTACCCACTTGCAACCAAAGATAGAAATCTGAAACTTCTCGTAATCAAACACCCAAATGTGCTCAATAACTCCAAAATATGACAGATTTGCATATTTGGGGTTTAATTCTTTCATACTTGATATGTGCATTGCTTCAGCTAGCACAGTGACACCACTATTTTGCATAGTACTTTTGTCATCTTGTTCTTTGGTATAAAATGTGTATCCATTAATTGCGTATGCGCTATGAGAAAACATATGCAAACTTGGACCATATGCCAAACATCTCAACCTTTCTGTTACTGAAGCGGGATCTGAAGAGCGCTTCGAATAAATATGATCCTTTAACCATTGTATAAAACTTTGATTGTGCTCTCGTACTATCCAATTTTCATTTCTGTTCTGATTTGACCTTCGGAGTACATCCTTGTGCATTTCAACATATGGCTCAACCTCATTATCATTGTGCAGAACATACAAATGCACTTGATCCCATTCATCCCTTGATACTGTCACAATTTTATTTCCAATTAATTTTTTACCTTCCTTTTTTTCAAAAATATGAGTTTTGGGGAGTCCAATCGATTGAACATTGGATAAATATTCAGTACAAAACTCAACCGCTTCTTCAACAATGTATCGTTCAACAATACAACCCTCTGGTCGACTTCGGTTTTTCACGTACCCTTTTAATATTTTCATATAACGTTCAGCAGGGTACATCCATCTCATATAAGCTGGTCCACACAACTGTGTCTCTTTCACAAGATGAACAACTAGATGTACCATTATGTCAAAAAAAGAGGGAGGAAAATACATTTCAAGCTCACACAAGGTAATAACTATTTCTTTTTGTAGTGTTGGTAAGATCTCAGGATCGATCACCTTACTACAAATTGACCTAAAGAAAAAACACAATTTAGTTATGGCGCTTCTTACTTTTTCTGGCAAAATAGAACGTATACCTATTAGTAGAAAATGTTCCATTATAGCATGGCAATCATGTGTCTTTAAACTCTTCAACTTGAGGTCTTTCATAGACACAAGTCTTCTAATATCTGAAGAGTATCCTTCTGGAACTTTAACTTCACTCAGAAACTTACACAATATTTTTTTCTCCTTTCTAGATAGAGTAAAAACAGCAGGTGGTAGATATGTTCGTCTTCCTTTCTTCACGGGTGCTAATTCAGTTCTTATTCCCATTTTTAACATGTCCTCCCTTGCTGTAAGGCCATCCTTAGACTTTCCTTTTATATTGAGTAACGTACCAATAACACTTTCAAATACATTTTTTTCAATATGCATAACATCGAGAAAATGTCTCACGTACAAAGACTTCCAATATGGCAATTCAAAAAATATTGACCTCTTCTTCCACCCACCTTTGACAACCTTATGTACAAAAGGCTTGCCAAACTGAGTACGCACATCTTTCACCTTTTTAAAAACTTGGTCGCCTGACAATGCAGGTGGAGTTTTACGCTGTTCGGTGTCTCCATTGAATGCTTTTCTCCACCCACGGTAGTGATGATTAGAATTTAAGAATCTACGATGACCGAGAAAGACATTCTTCTAACCAAACTCCAATCGCGTCGAATCTGTTTTATCTTCACAAATAGGACACACATCTTGACCTTTTATGCTGTACCCTGATAGATTTCCGTATGCTGAAAAATCATTAATTGTGCGAAACAACATCACCCTCAAGTTGAAACTTTCTTTCCTATACCCATCATAAACCTCCACACCGTTCTCCCACAAAAACTTTAAATCTTCGATTAAGGGTGCCAATTATACGTCTATGTCATTCCCTGGTTGTTTAGGCCCATAAATTAACATAGATAACATCATGTACTTATGCTTCATACATAGCCATTGAGGTAGGTTATAAATCATAAGAATCACAGGCCATGTGGTATGTGAGATACTTTGAAGACCATGCGGGTTCATTCCATCAGTAGATAATGCCAAGCGAAGGTTTCTTGCTTCTTCTCCAAAGTCAGGATAATCATTATCAATTTTCGACCACTGTGGTGAATCAACCGGATGTCGATACTTTCCATCAATAATTCTTTCATCTGCATGCCAAGTCAGGTGTCTTGCATCAGTTTCACTACGAAACATGCGCCTAAATCTCGGAATTATAGGAAAATACCATAAGACTTTTGCTGGAGACAATTTTTTCTTATATTGAGACAAACCGCATTTAGGGCACTCAGTTAACGATGCATATTCGTTTCGAAACAAAACGCAATCGTTTGGACAAGCATGTATCTTATCATAGCTCATGCCAATAGAGCACAACATTTTTTTGGCCTCATAGGTTCGATTAGGAAGAACATTATCCTCCGGTAGCATTTCTCTCATAAGGGCCAACAACTCTGTGAAACTTTTATCCGACCATCCATTGCCCGCCTTTAAGTTGTACAACTTTAATACCGCAGACAGTCTTGTGAATTTAGTGCAACCTTTATACAACGGTTTCTCTGCATCGCTTACCAACCTCTCAAATATTTTGGGATAATCATGAAGATCTTCTTCAAGTGCTTCTGCAATCTCTTCGACTCGATCATAATCGTATGTTTCCGTGTCTTTGTCGTCTGAAGCATAGGTCGTATTACTTTTCCCCCTCGGTTCAACATTCTCGTTAATTTTCTCACCATGAAATATCCAACACTTATAACTTCGATCAATTCCATGCATCAGGAAATGCGATTTCAATCCTTCTGCGTCAACCCGACCTACATAACAACAACCCAAGCAAGGACATTTCATTCGACTGGGGTCTTCAACGTGTTGAACAACAAACTTAACGAATTCCAATACCCCATTCTCGTACTCTTTGGACAATCAATCGGCAGACATCCGGTTTTTATCCATGGTTTTCCTACTTATTAAGGCAAACAAAAACACTACTATAATTATTCACGCAACTATTTCAAAAGAACATAAAAGAAGATTTTCCTAAGAAAAACACTTTCGCGTCACAGAAAGAAGATTAATACAAACTTTTATTTCACGTATCGTCTACCATATAAAGATTTGAGTGCAAGAATAAAATACCTTTCTCGTAGTAGCACTTGGTTCAAAATAAATTCTCCTCAAACAACAATCTGAAAAGAACAATCACAATTGAAAGCAATCAATATCAACTTCAAAACTAAAACCATGAAGATGTTAGTAATACAAGAGAGATTAAAGCAGGAATAAGCCATTGAAGAATTCCAAAATTGAATCATTTATAATTGTATAGTTTTGAATTTAATAGCATAAAACCAAGATATTAATATCCATAAGAGAACAACAAAACACTTAGTACCTATACCCCACTGTATATCTTGATTTAATTTTTTTTTTTGTTAATCAAGGCATAGTTGTTTATAAAAGAGACAATATGGTTTACATCAATCAGATTCCTCAAAGAAGAACCCTAAATGCCGAAATGTTCATATCAGAAAATGTAATGATTAAAGTAATGGAGTCTTGTTATGACCCTAACCATCTATCCCAAAGTCAGTACCAAGCTACTTTCATGAGTAGAACCACTATTTATCGTCTCTAACATTAACCATAACAGAAAAGAAGAAATCTTACCGAAACGGTGGAGTACGGTGGAGGACGGTGGAGGAAAATGGAGGAAGGACGACAGCAAGACTGTAACCGAGACGGTGGAGGACGGTGGACGGTAGTGGCGAGAGCTGTTCTTCGTTCGTTCTCGTCGTTTGCAGTTCGCAGCAGAGAGGGAAAGAATAGAGATATGAAAAATAGAATACTGATACTATACAATTTTTTATTTTAATTAATAAGACCTTAGACAGCGCTTTTCAAAAAGTGCTGTCTAAGGTAGGCCTTTTAGCAGCACTTTTACTCTTTTTCGTATACAGTTTCCGTGTTTTATTTTTTATTTAACTTATAGTAGCGCTTTTGCATAAAAGCGCTGTCTAAGGTAGGCCTTTTAGCAGCGCTTTTACTCTTTTTCATATACAGTTTCCGTGTTTTATTTTTTATTTAACTTATAGCAGCGCTTTTGCATAAAAACGCTGTCTAAGGTGCGCTAGTAAATGTCAGTTTTGGCGTAGTGCAACGTGAAAGTTCCGCACAAATTCCAGGTGCCTGACTTTGAAAAGTACAAGGGTAACTCTTGCCCTCAAAGCCATTTGGTGATGTAGGCTCGGCGAATGTCTGCTCAGACAAAGAACCAGGAGCTACTCATTAACTACTTTCAAGATAGTTTAACCGGTGCCGAATTAAAATGGTACATGGGTTTAAACTACGCTACGATTGGCACATTCAGAGATCTTGGCGCTGCCTTCGTTCAGCAGTACAAATATAATCTAGACATGGCACCGGACAGAGATCAGCTCAGATCGATGTCACAAAAGGATAAGGAAACCTTTAAAGAATATGCTCAGAGATGGCGTGAAATTTCCGCTCAGATTTCTCCACCTCTGGAGGAAAAAGAGATGACAAAGATCTTCTTGAAAACCTTAAGCTCATTTTACTACGACAGAATGGTCGCCAGTGCGCCCAGTGACTTCACCGAGATGGTGGGCATGGGAGTTCGTCTTGAGGAAGCCGTCCGAGAAGGACGTTTAGTGAAAGACGTTGGATCATCAAGTAGTACAAAACGATACGGAAATGCTCTCCCTAAGAAAAAAGAGCAGGATATTGGGAATATCTCTCTCGGAAAGCAAAGGCGACGTTACCAACCAGTAGCGGTAGTAACTCCCGCTATCAACCCTGCGCCTGTTCCTACATATTAACCTCAGGTTGCACAGAGCCAACCTAATCAACAGCAATATCAGCAAAGGACATAACAACCTCTTCAGCAGGCTCGTCCTCAGTACAACAACAACCGTACAACACGACCATTAGGGTTTGATCCTATACCCATGTTGTACGCATAACTGTTTCCATTACTTGTAACACCCCCAATCTAACCCCCAAATAATTAAAGCGATAACAAATCATCAGAGTATAATTTAAACATTCATGGCATAGATGGAGGCGTCACATCAATTGAAACGAAATACAACAACCTGCTCATATAGATATGCAACAATTAGGTAGCAACATAAACAAAGGAACTCAGTTCCTAACACCCACAATTCAGATACATAATAAAAGTGGAAAATCTGCAACTAAAATCTCATATATATATAACATAAAAGTTTGTCTGTCATATACAGAGTCATACATGTACAATCCAAAAAGATATATATACATAAACGCATAATCACATAACAATCTCCCTGACTACCCGGTGCTACATATCAGAGCCGACCGGCAAAAGAATGAAGACATAATCTTCACAAAAAAACCTCCAGCATCTAATCTGCAATGCCTCATAGAGCATTCAAAACAGCAGAAGGGTGAGAAACACAATTATAATATAGTTGCATACAATTATATAATAACATAAAATACACATGTAAAACATTTTCACCACAACTTACACCATAATTCAAATACAAAGCAACACAATTCTTATCTCATACATCCATCACAAAGGCATATCAATCATGCTCAATACATTTATCACCAACATATATATATATATATATATATATATATATATATATATATATCAACTAATCAATTCCATTCACAATTCCACACATAATCAACCCATTCATGATTTATGCAAATGCACCGAGATCGACACAACGACTCTATGCAATGCAATGCGGTACCATTCCATCCATCATTCTCATCATTAATTCACTCAGGAATTATTGGAATCATCGCTTGTTACTTAGCGTAACTCCCGGTTGGGCAAACGATGTTCCCCGTCGCTCACACCTCTTTGTATAAGGCTCACGATCGTCCATAACGTCGCTTTCGGTCCTCTTTGTATAAGGCTCAAGACCGTTATAGCAGATTCCCTCTGGAATTGTTTCGTCGCTCACACCCACTAGGGCACACGACATCACAAGAATGCATATCATGATGCTTGGCATACAATGACTAATGACAATCAAATGCATACATATACACATACATGTGAACTATTCCAACATCCATAATCATGCATATACAATCAAACACAATCACAATGTATTTACTTGCCCTTACGCCACAAACCATCATCACAACATTTCATCACATGCATTCACATCATACAACAGTACACAAGTCATACGTTATATATCGAAAACATATTGCATGATAACACATCAAATACACACAGTTAAGACGGTAAAAGTCGACAAAATGACACATTTCCAAATTTCCGACACCATTAAATCGGCCACTAATCCCAAAACCATTTTAATAAGAAAGAAAATTTCATATGCTTTCCAACGCATCCGACCTCGCCTCAATCCGAGTTACGGATCAAAAGTTATGAAGGAAACAAAACGGAACAATCTGTCATGTTCGCTATGCGAAGCTCTTAGCGAGCATTCGCTTTCCTCATTCGCAGTGCGAAGCTCCAGTGAACCATGGAAGAAGAAAAATGGCACAAAGTTCGCTTTTCGAATTGATGGCGAACATTCGCCTTCCCATTCGCACTGCGAAGCTCTGACGAGCCTTCGCTTTCCTCTTCGCTGCTGTTCGTAATGCGAACCTGCGAATTCTAGGATTCGCAGCAGCGCTGTTACTTACCCCAAATCAACATTTTCCACACCAAAACACTCCCAAACCATAACATAACAACCAAAACATATTCCAATCATAACAGCAAGTATTCTACCGCATTTACATCGCATTTCAACCGCGAAAACATCGATTCCTATCGTTTTTCCTCATTCAACCTAGAATTGAAAAACTATGAAAAAAACCAACAAACATTCCAACACACACATACATAATCATACACAAGCATAGCATAACCAAGTTTCGCACCCTTACCCGATTAATCGTGCTTTGAAAATTCGGTTGAATAGGTTTCTTACTCTCCAAGTTTTTCCTCTTTTTCTTCTTTTCTTTCTCTTTTCCTTCTTCTCTTTCTTTTCTCTCTATTTTTCTCTCTATGTTTCTATTTTTATGAAAAACATAATATCTACCCATCAAAAGACCAAAATACCCCTACACTCAAATATCTCGCAAACGCTCTCAAAACGCGATAAAACATAACAACCATGAAAAATAATATATTGCCAAATAAAAGTCAAGAATAAAATAATATAAAAACAAAAATAATTAAATTGACTCGATTAAATAAATCTAACAAAAACCCGTGGCGTTACAACTCTCCCCCACTTAGAAATTTTCGTCCTCGAAAATATTACCTGAGACGAACAACTCCGGATACGACTCCCGCATCCGACTCTCCAACTCCCAAGTTAAATTGCCCTCAACAGAGCCTCCCCACGTTATTTTCACCAGGGCAATATCCTTGCCTCTTAACCGCTTTAACTCGCAATCCAAAACTTTCACTGGTAATGCCTCAACCATAAGGTTCTCCCTTACCTCAACCTCATCCATCAGAATCACATGCGACAGATCCGGAACATACTTCCGAAGCTGTGAAACATGGAACACATCATGCAAATTCGAATGATTCGGTGGCAACGCCACCCGATAAGCCACAGCACCCACTCTCGCGGATATCTGGTAAGGACCAATAAACCAAGAAGTAAGCTTCTTCGACTTTAATGCACGCCTAACACCCGTCACCGGTGTAACTCTCAAAAATACATGATTGCCCTCTCAAAACTCAAGATCTTGCCTCCTTCGATCATGATAACTCTTTTGCCTACTCTGAGAAGTCTTCATCTTCTCACGAATAAGTTTCACCTTGTCCGTAGTCTGTTGAACTAACTCTGGTCCAATCATCGAACTCTCACCAGATTCATGCCAACACAAAGGTGTTCGACATCTTCTCCCATACAACGCTTCAAAAGGTGCCATTCCAATACTCGAATAGAAACTGTTGTTATACATGAATTTCACCAGTGAAAGATAACTATCCCAAGCACCACCTTGCTCAAGAACACAAGCTCTCAGCACATCTTCCAATGACTGGATAGTTCTCTCGGTCTGACCATCCATTTGAGGATGATAAGCAGAACTCAATCTCAACTTGGAACCTAACGTCTTTTGCAAACTTTCCCAAAATCTAGAAGTAAACCTTGGATCTCGATCTGAAACAATACACAACGGAACACCATGTAGCTTCACAATCACACGGATATAAATCTCAGCCAACCTTTCCAAAGAAAAATTGATGTCAATCGGAATGAAATACGCCGATTTAGTCAGCCTATCCACAACCACCCAAATAGCATTATGCCCCCTCTGTGTATTTGGCAACCCTGTTACAAAATCCATAGAAATGCTATCCTATTTCCACTAAGGGAATATCCAACGGTTGCGATAATCCACTAGGCTTCTGATGTTCCACCTTTGACTTCTGACACGTCAAACACGCATAAACTAACTGAGCCACATCCTTCTTCAATCCGGACCACCAAAAGATCTTCCTCAAATCTTGATACATCTTATTAACTCCCGGATGTATACTCAAACTACTCTGGTGTCCTTCCTCTAAAATCATCTTTTTCAATTCCGAATCATCAGGAACACAAATTCTACCACGGAATCTCAAAACACCCTTATCGTCCACTTTAAAGTCACCATTCACACCTTTATCTCCAACCGTCATTAAATCAATAAATTTCACATCTAGCTTCTACTTCTCGCTAATGGTCAACAGAAAATAATTAGTAACCTTTAACATACCAAGCTTCACGCTGTAAGATGTCAATTCGTACACCAAACTCAAATCTCTAAATTCTTCCAAAAGTTCCCACTCTTTAACCATCAAAGAAGACATATGCAAAGATTTCCGGCTTAACGCGTCGGCTACCACATTAGCTTTACCAGGATGGTAATTCAAGCCAAAATCGTAGTCCTTCAAAAATTCCAACCATCTCCGTTGCCTCATATTCAACTCCTTCTGATCAAACAAGTACTTCAAACTCTTATGATCACTAAAGACTTCGAATCTTGCTCCGTAGAGATAATGCCTCCAAATTTTCAATACAAAAACCACCGCAGCTAATTCCAAATCATGAGTAGGATAATTCTTCTCATGAGTCCTCAATTGCCTCAAAGCATAAGCCACAACCTTACCTTCTTACATCAACACTCCACCTAAACCACTCAAAGACGCATCGTAATACACCACAAACGGTTCAGTAGGATTTGGTAAGATCAAAATCGGAGCTGTAGTCAACCTTCTCTTCAGCTCACTAAAACTTTCCTCACACTGAATATCCCAAATAAATGCCTTACCTTTACAAGTCAGCTGGGTCAAAGGAAGTGCTAACTTGGAAAAGCCTTCAATGAATCTTCGATAATATCTAGCTAAACCCAAAAAGCTTCTAATTTCGGTAACAGATCTAGGAGCCTTCCATTGTAGAATTGCATCTACTTTAGATGGATCCACTGCAATACCATTACCTGAAATTACATGCCCAAGAAAACTCACTTCTGACAACCAGAACTCACACTTGGACAACTTGGCAAAAAGTGTCTTTTCCTTCAAAATTTGCAATACAATACGCAAATGTTCTGCATGCTCCTCCCGAGACTTAGAATAAACCAGGATGTCATCAATAAACACAATAACAAATTGATCCAAATGCTCATGGAAAATACGATTCATATACTCCAAAAACTCTCCTGGCACATTAGAAACCCCGAACGGCATCACGGAATATTCGTAATGTCCGTATCGTGTCCAAAAATCCGTCTTTTGAATATCTCTCTCTTTCACTCTAATCTGATGATAACCTGACCTCAAATCAATCTTACTAAATACACATGCACCTACCAACTGGTCCATCAGGTCATCAATTCTCGGAAGAGGATACTTATTCTTAATCGTCACCTTATTCAGCTGGCGATAATCAATACACAATCGCATACTTCCATCTTTCTTCTTCACCAATAAAACTGGAGCACCCCAAGGCAATACACTCGGCCTCACATACCTCTTTTCTAACAATTCATTCAACTGCTTCTTCAACTCGACCAACTCAGATGCCGACATATGATATGGTGTCATAGAAATAGGTCTAGTACTAGGAACTAGATCTATAGAAAACTCCACCTCCCATTTTGGCGGCACATCTGAAATATCCTCCGGAAACACCTCTGGAAAATCACACACAACAGGAAACACACCAATTGCAACTTGACTATCCACGGTCAACGATGCAAATAACCCGAACAACTCAGCTTCATCCGCCAAAAGTATCTTCAACTCTTTGGTAGATAAGAAACTCGATTCCTCGTCTTCTTCAAGAGAAGGAAATCTTACCAACTTATGATAACAATCGATATGAAATCAATTGAACTGCAACCAATTCATTCCCAGAACCACGTCTAAACCCTCCAACGGCAGACACACCAAATCTATCTCAAAATCCTTACCATAAATGGTCAAAGGACAACTTAAACAAACCAAAGAAGTAGTTACCGACTCCATTGCTGGAGTATCGATAACCATCTCTCCACACATCGATGACAAGAAAAGATTCAAAGTTGCGCACACTTAGACGGAATAAATGAATGAGTTGCTCCGGTATCAATAATAGCAACTAAAGGCGTACTATTAATAAAACAAGTACCTCTGATCAGACGATCTTCATTAGTAGTCTGAGTTCCTGCCAATGCAAATACTTTCCCTCCAGCCTGAGCTTGCTTTGGTTTCGGACACTTCGTACTAACATGACCAGGTTCCCCACAGTTGAAACACTTCACCACATTCCTCTTGCACTCAGCTGTTGCATGTCCTATACCTCCACAATTGTAACACTTCCTCATATCCTTTCTACATTCAAACTGACGATGTCCTAAGTCACCACACCTATAACATCTCATAGGATTAGACATACCTCCCCCACTTGGCCTTTTATCAAAATTAGCCCTTTGCTTACCCTTGTCAGCTGGTGACACATAAGTGTCATACCCCAAATTTTGACCACTAAGATTTCCATCACTGTGCAAATCATCATCACAATATAGAGGAACCATCATGCTTCATTAGTCTCCCCAAAGATGGGTGAGCATTCACTATTATCAAGAATTAGGGTTTCAAGCCCTCTCTGAGCTTTAGACAAAGGATCAATCAAGGAATGACATGATCTTCAACTTGTCTAACTCCTCAAACATCCACAAAGGATCAAAAGGACTCCCACTTCAAGGATTAAGCACAAGGTTGCTCCCTTTTAGGTGGATTAAGCCTCAAGACCACCAGTGTCATCAAATTAGGGTATGGTCGACCAAGGCCTCCAGATGGAAAATTTACTCTGGGCATGAGCCAATGCTTCAAAGCACATCCTAATATGCTCCATGGAACCTTATGGACCCAACCATAAAGTCAATTGTGCCTCAGGGGATGCATACATCAAAAATCGGGAATTAGGGTTTCTTGACCTAATTCACCCCTAAGTTGACTTTTGGGACAAATCATGAACCAAGACCTCAAGAGAGGATTTGGGGGTCTATAATACACTACATTGATCCATTTGCAACAACGGATTGATCCAAGAAGCTTGAGAAACAAGCCTCAACTTCATCTGAATCACAATTAGGGTTTCGCGGGAAAAGTCAGCTGTAACTTTGACTTTTGACCAGGACATGCTCCCAAGCCCTAGGACATGAATCAATACACCCTATAACACCCATGGAACATGTCCATCAAGTTTGATTTAGGTCAAGGACATGATTTCATAGAGGATTGCACAGTTTGGAATTCATCTGATAAAAAGTCAACTGTGCACAAAAGTCAACTTTGACTTTTTGAGATTTTTCACAAAAATGGATTTTTAACCCTAAAATGATGTTAATGTATGATTTGAATCATCATTCATCAAGAAAAATCAAAGAAAGTGGGATAACTTGTAAAAAGGGTAACCATAAAAACTTAGAAAATTTTCTAAGTTATGAAATAAAGTGGCAAGGGTACCAACTTTGGAGGATCATAACTCCTAAACCACAAGGCCATTTTTCCTCAATCAAGGCTTGATTTGTAGATCTCATTGCCCTCTACAAAAGCTTCATACTGACCTATGTCCAAATTCCTCATGGATTTTGAGTTATGGAGTGATCTAAATCAAGAAAAGTCACTTTGTTCCAACACTTAGTGAAAATTTCACTAAGTCAGAATCTGCCTTTACTTTTTTCCAAATGTAGGGGGATTTTTCACTTGGATCCAAAAGGTATCAAAACCAAATATGATCAAACAGTTGTTGTATCATATGAGGGCTTTCCAAAATGGTCAATAACATCACCAAACTCCATTTGAGCTAAGAGATATGGTGGTGGCAAAATGCCTTGCTGAAAACATCCAAGGCAATGCAGAATTTTGCATTTTGGGTCGATTTGCCAAAATCAGCCAATTCCAAGCCTTGTCATCATCTTGGACACATCTGAGGATCAAATCTAAAAGGGACAAACACTAACCCAAGCCTCCAAAGTCCTTGGAACAAGAAATAGCATGCCAAACCTAGAATTGCATAAAATAGGGACAAGACTCCAATTTTGGATTGGAGCATTCAATGGATGCACCAAGGTGGCATGGACTGAGCCATTCTCAGCTAAATTTAGTCAAGACTTATCTAACAAGTAGGGAACCAAAGCTCTATGCTCTAACCTCTAGTCAATGGCTAGAGGAGACTTGGATTTTCATTGGCCAACCTTGAACAAACCTCTGCTGCAGCCACCATTCACTATTGATCCCAAAACAAACATGCTCTACTATAAATAGAGCTCATTTAGGCTCAGTTTGAGTACACCATGTCGCTCCCGGGATTTTCATCCAAGTACAAACGCGAAAGTGGCACCGAAACAGGGTCGCCAGCAATGTGTATCTATCCCAAGATAGGGAAAGGAAACACTGCATAAACCTGGGGGAAAGGAAAGAGCATGGTATTGCGACCAAGAGAACTGGGTTTGGGAGTCGGTTACGTGCGAGGAAGGTATTAGCACCCCCACGCGTCCATCGTACCCGATGGGATCCACGCTTGTTTGTCTCGATCAAAGGGTGTAGAAAACTGGAGCTTCGCTGCTACTGGAAAGGAAAAGGAACAGGTACGGGAAAGAACGAAGTAACGGGGAAGAAAAGGAAAAGAAGAGACCGAAAAACAAATGTAGGGAAAATAAAAGAAGTGCTTGAATGGGCCTTACCCCACTGCCTACGTATCTCATCGGGAACATGAGAATCAGAGCGACGTAGTTCCCCTTAACGAGGGATGGATTATTTGTGTTTTTTAGGGAACGGCTAATGTTCTAGCTCAGGTGTTGCAGCTCACTGTATGGAGACTTAGGCATTACCGTCTTGCAAGAGAACGAGGAGAAGCACGTTCGTACGTTGAGAATGAGTGAGATGAGAAAAGAATTCTCGAAGGAAAGACGTTATTATTTGGTTTTTGTCTTTTAAGCAAGAAGTGTTTTGATTGTTTTTTGTAACTTGCGTTGCACCTAAGTCTACAACATAGGAACGAATACGTCGCGTATCGTCCCCAACAGGACGTACACTAGGTATCCTAGAAGAATGAAGGGAACCCCCCCCCCCCCCCCCATTATTCACTTCCCACATTTAAGGCTTATGCGCAATACACGTTTAACCTTTATTAAGTGTTTTTTACTTTTGTTTTGAGATGAGAATAAGAGACTCAAAGGAGCAAAAGGTGAAAACTAATGAGGGAGACTTAGACTCAATCTTAATGTTATCATACATGGTGACCCTATGGTTAATGAGGTTTAAGAAACCTAATCCTAAAAGAAAGGAGAAGAGGAACAAAAGAAGCAACTTACTTCCAAGATGGAAGTTAAGTTGATCTTAAAGAGGGATGAAGAAGAAGTTATTCAAAGAAAGCATGTCTATGCTTATCAAAATCACAATATGAATTATTAAAAGAAATAAGAGAGGAAGAAAGAAAGAAGTGCATGTGGAAGCATATCCACACACTTACTTACCATTTGCACCTACATGAAAAGGTTAGTTCAAAAACTATTCATAAAAAATCCTAAGTGAAAGAACTTGGTCAAACAAGCCAATGGAAGAAAATAATGAAAACAGCAGCTATTACAGCCCATATGCAACAGAACAGCAGTAAATTCAACTTCATATACCAAACAACAAATAACGGCTCATGTTCAACATAAAAAATGGGTGTAACAAGCATTTGGCAGCACATACTACATCATATATGTGTATAGGCAGCAAAGGAAGATTAGAGACAGCATGCATTAACAAACAATTTCAATCATGAACAACCATTATCATGCATCAAGCCTTGCACATTCATCTAACAAACACGATCACAATCACATTACAAATCATGGTGAACAATCCTTGAAATCAAACATGTTATAATGCACATTACAAAAGAATACACATTGTCAAGAATATGAGCAAGTCAAAAACAAGTATACATCTCTTGAAACGGAAAGCAAATGAACATGCGCATGGTAATTCCAGCAACATAACATCAATTAGCAATTAATAAGCTCAAAGTGTGTGCATCATGTTTTCATCACATCAATTAATCTACAATGCAAACATTATGCTCAATAATGAAAAACAAAGGCACGCGTGTCGTAAAATCATGTTCGTACTGTGGTGTGAGTTAAGACTTCTCAAAAATAATCCACCAATCATCAATGCATTGATCCCTGAAGTTTAGGCATGAAAAGGATCTCAAACAAGCAAGAAAATGCACAAAAATACACATTATGTCCCAGAGTAACCGGTTAACAAACGGTGAGTAACCGGTTACTTAGTTGAAAATTAGACAATTTACGCAAAAATACACATGTTAACCGGTTAACAAACGGTGAGTAACCGGTTACTCTAGGTTAGTGGCCAAAAAAACCAGTTTGAAAAGCACTTTTCAGCAGCAAATCACTTCTCCAAAATTCCAAATGAACATGTCATCAATTTGGCACGAAATTACATTGAATTACAGTCAACAAACATCAATTGGATCCAATAATCAACCACATCAAGAATCATATTCAAGCACATGAATCCAAATTGAAAATCCACAAAGATCTACATCGAATAAGTTGCAAATAAGCTAAAAACATTGTAGATTTAGGGAAAACCAACCTACAAAGCAGAGACTTGCTTTGGTAATTGTTGCAAAGTAATCTTGATGCAGAAAATGAAAGAAATCCAGAGATTCCTCAATCAATTGCCAAAACGCGTCGAAACCGAGCAAAATCGCGAAAATCCACCAAAATCCAACTTGCACCAAAATAAATGGTGAGAAACCTTCGGATTGAAGAAGAACAAACTGAAATTCCAGAAAATCCAACCAATGCAAACCAAGAGATGAAGTTTAGCTCAAGAATTAATCACTTTTCAATGTAAAAAGTGATTATTCTTCAAGAAATAAGAGCTTTTGTGTGTGGTTTTGGAAGAGAGAAGTAGAAGTTGTAGCAAAGTGAAGAGAGAAAATGAGAGAGTGAAATGTGAGAAATTTGAGAAAAAATGGTTGAAAGTCCTTGAAAATGAGTGAAGCATCTCTTAAATAGATTTTAGGTTTGGAGTATAAGTGGTTTGGAGTGAGGTTTGGAATGAGGTTTGGGTTTGGAGCTAGGGTCGGAGTTAGTTAGACTCAACTCACCGAGTCAAGTTAGTTAACTCAGTTAGTTAGGATCAACTCAGTTGCTTGGAAAACAAGGAACCACAATTGGTGTGTAGGTGTGTGACTTGGGCTGCAAGCAAGGCCTTATGGCTTGTGAACTTTCAGCATGAAACCACCATGTTCGAGCCCTCGTATGACCTTCATAACTTGTTCAAATGAAAAAATGTCCAACATCAAAGTTGAAGAGGGCATGGAGATGAACAACTTTGATGTTCAACAATTTTACATTTGAAGCCTTCTTGGTGGAGAAAATTGGCTTGAAATTTGGCACGCCAACTGTTCGACGAAATTATGGCCTAGAGGCCTAAACTTGCCTTGCCATGACTTGAGATTTGCCTTGATTTTACCAAACTTTGATTGATCATAACTCCCTCAATTTTGATCCGATGGAAGAGTTCTCTATATGGATTTGAAGCTTAGAACATGAACTTTAATTGCCTTAACTTCGTCCTGAGGTTTGAAGCTTTTATCTTGAAGAAAGAGAGCCTCAAAATAGGGTGCAAAATGGTCCAAACTTTCCATTTTTGGAAACCCTAAAGTTTCTATTTTTGGCAGTTTTGTAATTTCTTGATTTTTCATGATTCCTCCATCATTTCTTGATCAAATATTGTCCAATGAACATATATAACATGAATTTCATGAATTTGACCTCAAAAAGTCAGGAGTTGACCTTTTTCACTGTACAGTTGACTTTTTCCCCAATTTCTTGATTTTCAAGCAACTGATCAATTGAACCTCTTTTGAAATGAACCAATTGCCAATCTTCCGTCCTTAGACACTTGACATCATGTAGAAAACATTGAGATCAAGTTTGAATCAAAATTTCATCAGGAAACCACTTGAATTCAAAACCCTAATTTTGACTTTTTTTTATAGGAGGTGATGAGCTGTCCAATTTTCTTGATGAGTTCCCATCTCCCAATGACTTGTGAGATCAAGTGGGATGATATATGATGTAATAAACCCTTGAGGCTTGTTGAGAGACCCTTTGCTCTTATTCTCTTGCTTTCGACAATCCACATCTTTGAGAATCAACTGATCCTATGCCCTTATGCAAGATGCAATGCTAAATGCTTAATGTCTTATCTTTCTATGCTTGAATGCAATGCAATGAAATGAAAGCATATGCTAAATGATATGAAGAAATGAGAGGGAAAATTTTACGGTATGACAGCTGCCCCTATTCAATCACTGTAGACTTGAATGGATGATAGCGATTGCTGTCAGCCTTTCAAGGTATGGAGGGATTGAATACCAAAAATAACTAGAAAATTTGCACTCTGTGGAGAAGAAGAAAAGGAATGTAAACCCAACCAAATGAACTCTGCTTGTAGAAAAACTCTGATGGGAAGAATAGCATTAGCAAACTGTCTTTTGAACGACGCCAGACGACTACTGGCTTGCCACGCTGCTGGTGGACTTTAAGAAATGTCTTTTGGAACGACGCCAGACGACTACTGGCTTGCCACGCTGCTGGTGGACTTTAGCAAATGTCTTTTGGAACGATGCCAGATGACTACTGGCTTGCCACACTGCTGGTGGATTTTAACAACGTCTTTTGGAACGACGCCAGACGACTACTGGCTTGCCACGCTACTGGTGGACTTTAACAACGTTTTTGGAATGACGCCAGATGACTAGTGGCTTGCCACGCTGCTGGTGGACTTCAACAATGTCTTTTTGAATGAGGCCAGACGACTACTGGCTTGCCACAATGCTGGTGGACTTTAACAACGTCTTTTTGAACGACGCCAGACGACTACTGGCTTCCCACGCTGCTGGTGGACTTTAATGATCTGCCACCCAAAGATGGACTTTTTCCAATCTACTGTTGGACTTTGTTAATTTACCACCCTAAGATGAACTTTTTCCAATCTACTGTTGGACTTTAATGATTTGCCACCCTAAAATGGGCTTTTGCCAATCTGCTGTTGGACTTTGCAAAAACATTCAACATTGGATTACGCTCTGCATACATATCAGACATCTCTGCTAACTCTGCTGAGGAACAATGATCAATGATTTGATCTACGAGACTCCTGAAAGGATAATATCTCTGATGGAGAATGAATGAACAATCCGTATGCTTCGAATCGTCATGTTTGCTAAAAATAAATTGGACTTTGAGATATGAGGGGAGTGATGATTCTGCCAGGAATTATTTTATCTGCTTGGGGATGAATTCTGGTCACAGCAACTCCGCTGGGGATGAGAATTTTCTGAATGACACTTCGCTGAAGAAACAAGTCAATAAAACTCTGCTTGGGGATCTATCAAACCCGAGATCCTTTGCGGGGATCATCAACCTTCTAACTCGGCTGGGGAAAGAATGTACTAACACTTTGCTGAGGAACAGATTCTGTTGCTCTGGTAAACCTCTGCGGGGAGAAAATAACTCAGCTGGGGAGTATTACTGACAAGATTCAATGCTGAACTCTGTGGGGAATACAACTATCAGAGACACGATCTTGCTGGAGATCAAGGCCACTCTGTCAGGGATACACAGATCCTGGTTAGAAGACATTCTGTTGCAACATGCTGTGACAGAACCCCTAGAGCTCTGCTGGGAAAACACAAAGCAAATCCACTGTGATCTGTTGAGGAACAAAACTGTCTAGCCTAGGATAAGTGTCACAATGCCCCATGTTAGGCGAACTTTCCGTTTGACGACTCCACTGGGGATAATGAGTTTACCACAAACTCTGCTGGGGAAAATTACTTTAAAGCGTCTCGTGCTGGGGAATGCCTTTTAAGAGGATTTTACAGAAGACAAGCGTCCTCAAACTCTACTAGGGGTAATAGATCTGGAGCATCTTCTGCCGGGGAGATTTCACGATGCCCCATGCTTAGGAAGGTCAATACCTTGCTTTTTACTTCATGATAAAGACTGATCTGAAGAAATCATCCCAAGTGGATTTTACAGAGGATTCGTCATCTTCCAACTCCTGGACATTCACTGAGTCTTGAAAACTAGTTGCAAAGTCTGCGAAACGACTCTACTGGGGAATTCTGCGACCGTTATCGACACAGAAAAGCTTGTAGCTGTTGGAAGTACTGAATGAGAGAATCGACTTAATAAGATACAACGATACCCAGTTGAACTCAATTTACCAGTATTGAATTGTCGTGACCGACCGCCAACCGAATGATGGACTCAATCAGTAAACATTGTGACAAAAGGGTGATAAGTGAACCCTTCCCTGAACATGATTGCCCCAGTCTTCTGCATGGGAGTAGGTGATTACTCGTCTAAGAGGAATGACACTTGTGCTTGAAATCGTCTGGACCTGTTTACCTGCAACAACATGGTACACACACATGCCCCGGACTATTGCGTGGTTTAAATCCACCATCCAGGATTATTCAACATTCAAAGTAATTTTAAATGTTTTTCTACGCATGTTATTGTAAAGCCACCATGTTTTCAAATGCAATGTTTTATCAAAATTCGGACGTTTTTGCAAACAAAGCAGTAAAACAAAATAAGAAGCTTTTTACTGAAATTCAATTTATTGAAGAAAAGCCCAGAATAGGCAATTACATCAGGAAGCAATCCCTGGAAAGAGGTGATTGTTGAAAATTGAGAAAAAAACTATCCTAATGCCAATGTGAAAACGGTATTCCACTGAGTTTCAATTCTGCTATGGCCAGTATGTCTTCAAGACTCCCCGACCTTGCCTTCTGAGGAATGATCAGACCGATTCCTACCCTTGGGAATGTCAATTGTTGAAACGGTGATGGAGTACAGATAACTCAAACCATAATCGTTTGCTTAAATCCCTCTTTTGTTTGGATCGCCCTTTCGGGTTTTCAATCCACCGGGATACCCTTTTTTGCCTGAGTTGTTCTTGCGGATTTTCAACTCACCGGGTATACAAATTTTTTTATTTTATATCCCTAATTTTTGCCCGAACCTTTTTATTCTATTTTTTGTGGTTCGCCGGGATGCCCTTTTTTGCCTGGACTTTTCTTTTTTTGTCCAGCGGGTCTATTTATGCGAAGTATTTTTTGACTACGTCTGAGTTGACAGGGGATGAAAAGTCTTCGTCGTCCATGGTTGTCTAACCCACTCAGCTTCGTCTAACTTGACATCCTTCATGACTCTGAGGGATGGAATCTCAACTTCGACCGGTAGTACTGCCTCTATACCGTATACAAGTGAGAATGGTGTTGCCCCAGTGGACGTGCGTACTGACATTTGGTACCCATGCAAGGCAAATGGTAGCATCTCATGCCAATATTTATATGTGACAACCATTTTCTGCACAATCTTCTTAATATTCTTGTTGGCCGCCTCCACGGTGCCATTCATCTTCGGGCGATACGGAGAAGAATTGTGATGCTCAATTTTGAAGTCCCGGCACAGCTCAACCATCATTTTGTTATTCAGATTAGAACCATTATCAGTAATGATTCTCTCGGGCACTCCATAGCGATAAATGATATCACATTTTAGGAAACGAGCGACCACCTGCATAGTGACGTTGGCATAAGATGTTGCTTCAACCCATTTAGTAAAATAATCAATGGCGACCAAGATGAAACGATGGCCGTTTGAAGCAATAGGCTCAATCTTTCCAATCATGTCAATGCCCCACATTGCAAAGGGCCAAGGTGAGGACATGACACTCAACGGATTTGGAGGCACATGCACTTTGTCCGCATAAATTTACTTATGACATTTGCGGGCGTACTTGCAACAATCTGCCTCCATTATCAACCAGTAATACCCCGACCTCAATAGTTTCTTTGCCATTGCGTGTCCTCCGACATGGGTACCGAAAGAGCCTTCATGCACTTCCTGCATTAACAGGTCTGCTTCATGTCTATCCACACATCTGAGCAGAACCGTATCAAAATTCCGTTTGTACAGCACGTCATCTTGATTCAAGAAGAAGCTACTAGACAACCTTCTCAAAGTCTTCTTATCTTTAGTAGATGCCCCTGGTGGGTACTCTTGACTTTTCAAAAAACACTTGATGTCATGAAACCATGGCTTGTCATCAGATGCTACATCAACAACAAACACAAATGCAGGTCTATCAAGACGAGACACTTCAATCTTAGGTACATGGTTCCACCTTTGCACTTTAATCATAGAAGACAAAGTAGCCAAGGCATCAGTAAACTTATTCTCATCTTGAGGAATATGGTACAACTTCACTGTTGTGAAAAATGTCAACAATCTCCTTGTATAATCTCTATACGGAATCAGATTTGCTTGGTGCGTGTACCAACTCCCTTTCACTTGATTGATTACCAAAGCTGAATCACCGAAGATATCAAGGGTCTTAATTCGCAAATTAATCACCTCCTCAATCCCCATTATACAAGCTTCATATTCTGCTTCATTGTTGGTGCACCCAAAAGTTATCCGGGCAGTGAAAGGCATATGAACACCTTCTGGCATGATAAGAACTGCTCCAACTCCGCATCCATTCATGTTGACAGCCCCCTCAAACATCAAACTCCATTTGGATTCAGGGTCTGGTCCCTCCTCCTGGAATGGTTCCTCGCAATCTTTAGCTTTGAGAAACATGATGTCCTCATCAGGGAAATCAAACTTCATGGGTTGGTAATCACCAATCGGTTGTTGCGCAAGATAGTCTGACAAGAAACTTCCTTTGATGGCCTTTTGAGAAGTATACTGGATATCATATTCTGTCAAAACCATTTGCCACCGTGCAACTCTGCCTGTTAGTGCTGGTTTCTCGAAAATGTATTTGATATGATCCATTTTTAAAATCAACAAAGTTGTGTGCCTGATCATATACTGCCTCAATCGCTTAGCAGCCCATGCAAGTGCACAGCATGTCTTCTCAAGCATCGAGTACCGGGACTCGCAGTCATTGAACTTTTTGCTCAGGTAGTAGATAGCATGCTCCTTCCTACCTGTCTCGTCGTGTTGACCGAGAACACAACCCATAGAACCTTCAAGCACTTTCAAATACATTATCAAAGGCCTCCCTGAAACTGGAGGCATGAGGATTGAAGGTTCTTCCAAGTATTCTTTTATTTTATCGAACGCCAATTGGATATCGTCATTCCACCTGTCCGTTTGATCTTTTCTTAGCAGTTTGAATATCGGTTTGCACGTGGCTGTTAGGTGAGATATGAACCTTGCAATGTAGTTCAATCTACCCAGAAAACCACGAACCTCTTTTTCCGTTCTCGGTTCAGGAATTTCTTTTATTGCTTTTAATTTGGCAGGATCAACCTCAATCCCTTTTTCACTCATAATGAAACCCAGCAGCTTTCCAGAACGTACCCCGAAAGTGCACTTGTTAGGATTCAATCTCAAGCGGAACTTCCTCAATCTTTCAAACAACTTTCTCAAGTTAATCAGATGATGTTCTTCTGTTCTCGACTTGGCAATCATGTCATCCATATAACGTTCAATCTCTTTGTGAATCAAGTCGTGAAATAAGGTTACCATTGCCCACTGGTACGTTGCCCCTGCATTTTTCAACCCAAAAGGCATCACTTTATAACAATATGTACCCCATGGGGTAATGAACGTGGTCTTCTCCATATCTTCAGGTGCCATCTTAATCTGGTTGTACCCGGAGAAACAGTCCATAAACGAGAACACTGAAAACTGACTTGTATTGTCAACCAGCACATCTATGTGAGGTAGTGGAAAATCATCTTTCGGACTAGCTTTATTAAGGTCTCGATAATCCACACACATTCTCATCTTTCCGTCTTTCTTCGGTACCGGCACGATGTTGGCTACCTAGGGAGGATAATTAGTCACAGCAAGAAATCCTGCATCCCATTGCTTTTGAACTTCTTCTTTGATCTTTATGGCCATATCGGGATGAGTCCGACGAAGTTTCTGCTTGACTGGCAGGCATTCTTCTCTTAATGGCAGTCTGTGTACAACAATATCAGTATCCAACCCCGACATGTCCTGATACGTCCAGGCAAAAATATCAACATATTCATACAACATCTCAGTCAAAGCTTTCTTCACATCTGCTTGCAGGCTGGCGCCAATCTTGATCTCTTTCTTAGCATCCTCGATACCAATATTGATGATCTATATGGTCTCTTGATGAGGTTAGATGGTCCTTTCCTCTTGTTTCAACAATCTGGCCAGTTCCTCAGGGAGTTCACAGCCCTTCTCATCCCCTTCTTCGACTTGATTAATCGGTTAGTCAAAGTCATACATAGCCATAGCAGAACCGTTATCAATGAAATTTGGAGGATCAAGTCTGCACGAACGGGTTCATGCTTTATTTTAGAATTTATTTTAAAACAAAAAGAAATGAAACATTGCCATTTTATTATTTTTGTGCAAAAATAAAAATGAAAGTCAGAGAACGAAAATTTGAGTGCAAAGCGTCCTTTATTGATGATTAAAATTGCAAATGCAAACAGGTGGCCCTACAAATGAATCTATAGGCCTTGGGCAGAGCGCAAGATTTTAACATGCATTATGGTTACAAAAACAAAGAAAATTACTCTGTTTGAAGAGTAACTTAAATGACTTCTTCAACGGACCAATTATGCAATTATTATCCCGGAGCACGTGGGCGTACCCAGTTGTCCAATTCACAGTCACTGTCAGCACCATCTTCTGTAGCTGCATAAGATTGATCTGTATATATGATTCCCCCACTGCTAAAAGTGATGGGTCCACTATTCTCTGTAACTGAAGTCATAGAGGGTCGATAGCCAATACCAAACTTGTCCTCCTTCATAGGTGTCTCTATCAGCTTTCCCCAGCCTTGGGCATTACCTGCTCTAACAACCTCGACCGCTTATTTATAAGATGAAATAGACGTGCCGGCCTTATCTGGTGCAAGGGAAGATTCAGGCGTGTTATCAATATTCACTGCTTCAAACGACCGGCAAAGCATTTCGTGAATTTCCCCATCCATCTCAACATACTTGAACGTGGATAAATGACTGACAAAGATGTCTTCTTCACCACACACAATCACTACTTGTCCCTCGAACTCGTATTTCAGCTTTTGGTGTAAGGTGGATGTAGCAGCTCCGGCCGCATGAATCCAAGGGCGACCTAATAAACAGCTATAAGCAGGCTGTATATCCATCACGTGGAATATAGATTTGAACACTTGCGGTCCAATTTGCACAGGTAATTCCACCTCACCAAATACAGATCTCTTCATCCCATCGAATGCTCTGACAACCAACTCACTTGGCCTTAAAATCAAACCATCAACTTCTAGCTTCATTAGCGCCTTCTTAGGCAAGGCAGTGAGTGAGGAACCCGTGTCTACCAACACGTGAGACAACACTGCACCCCTGCACTCCATTGTAATGTGCAAAGGTTTGTTGTGGTTTCTACCCTCAAAAGTCAAATCTCGGCTTATGAAACCCAACCCGTGGCTGACGTTGACATTAGAAATCACGCCCTCTAGCTGATTGACGGTAATCTCTTGTGGAACATAGGCTCTCTTCAACACTTTCAACAAAGCCTCTCGGTGCGCATCAGAACACATCAACAATGACAAAATTGAAATCTTTGAGGGAGTCTGGTTTAATTGATCGATGATTTTGTAATCACTTTTCTTTATTATTCTCATAAACTCTTCTACCTCGTTGTCAAAGGTAATCTTGGTCTCTGTTTCAGGCACATGCACACTCTCAGCCACCTGTTTTCCTTTAGCTTTTGCCGCTGCCTCAACCTCTTTATCACTTCGCAAAGTTTGGGGAGCAAACAACCTTCCACTCCTAGTAAAGCCTCCTACACCACCCACGTTATCAATATTTGAAATGGTCGATGTCTCGACTTCCTGCTTTTTCCCTTCATAATATACGTCAGCCCCATAGTGCCACGGGATTGCTTTCGTAGATGTAAACGAAACTGGTCTCGGCACTGTGATAGTAACAGGACTGGATCTTTCTGGCACAACACTTGCTACAGGAGCTGTACTTGCAGGCACCTAAATTTCAGCGGGAGTATAATAAATTGTCACAGTTGACACATCATCAATGTCTTTCACAACCCGGTCAAACTGTAGACGACCTTCATTGATCAGATTCTGCAGACCAACTTTCAACTTATCACAGCCATTCTCTTGACTCATACACTCAAAACAATTTTGGTCACAACCTGGGAACACATGCCCCTTCAACAAACGATCTTTTGCAACCAACAAGGAAGTCTTCACCTGATTGATATCTACTACCAAGTTTAACCTCTTTTCGTCTCCAATAGCATGCACATCTGCCACACCATGATTAGGCATGGGGTTCTGTATAACATTATGAGGCAGAGAGAAATTGATTGCCTTAGCATCAATCAAGTCTTGCACCTTATTCTGAAATTCCCAACACTTCTCAGTGGTATGCCCCTGAGCACCCGAATGGAAATCACAGCGAGCGTTGACATCAAAATTAGGTGGCAAGTTGCCAGCGGCAGGAGGTTTCATAGTACGAAGCTCAACCAACTTTAACTTGAGTAACTGGGGTAACAGTGCTGAATAAGTCATAGGGAGAGGGTCAATTTTACGGTCCCTCTGCCTAGACCTTTGCTGGAAAGGAGGTTGCTGCTGTTACTGAACCTGCTGTTGCGGTTGCTATTGCTGAACTGCCGGTGCAGGGATCGTCACTGCACCTACTTGATAATAAGCCTGAGAACGTCCTCTTCCTCGTCCTCTATAAATAACATTTGTATCACCTTCTCTTCTTTTCTGACCACTAGAAAAAGGTTTCTTCGTTCCAGAGAAACCAGCTCCACTTACGTCTTTAATCTTCCCGAGTTTCAACAGACTCTCGATCCTTTCACCCGCAATCACAATGTCAGAAAATCCTGTTGATGAACAGGCAGCCAATCTATCAAGGAATGCCCCTTGCAGGGTGTCCATAAACATATCTGCCATTTCTCTTTCCAGTAAAGGGAGTTGAACCTGGGCAGCAATTTCTCTCCACCTTTGAGCGTATTCTTTGAAACTTTCCTTAGAATTCTGTGACAACCCTTGCAATTGAGTGCGGTTGGGTGCTATGTCGATATTATACTGATATTGCTTTAGGAACGCTTCTTCCAGATCTTTCCAACTTCTCACAGCAGCTCTGTTCAATTTCATATACCAGGTCAATGAAGCTCCCACCAAACTGTCCTGAAAGTAATGCATCCATAACTTCTTGTCATCAGTGTGGGCTGAGATCCTCCCAAAATAAGCTTGAATATGTGTCTGGGGAGACGTATTGCCATGATATTTGTCAAAAGTGGGCGGCTTGAATTTTGGAGGAATTCTGACCCCTGGTACTAGACCTAGATTGGTAACATCAATGCCCATAGAATTCTTGCACTCTATAGCCCTTATCTTCTCAGCCAAATCATCGTACCTTCTATCATTAGGATTACCCATATCAGCATCCATCAGGGTAAACTGATCTTCCTGAACATCTTCCTGAACAACACCAGCATTTCTGACATTTCCATTACCCAGATTACCAATAGGAGGAGGGTTACCAACAGGAGGAGGAGTGCCATGAGTTTGTGAATTGTCAACCTGATTACCTCCCGGTGTAGTCTCTGGACGCCCGACCAAAAGTCTCAATCTCTCTTGAGTCTGTGCCATACCAGTCATAAGAGTCATGAACTGGTCCATGCGTGCCCTCATTTTAGCCAAATCATTTTGCATTTGATCCATTATCCTTGCTTGATTTCTTCGAGTTGAGTATCGGTGTACGCAATTCTCATCTATAATGCCTGAAACCAAATAAAGGTTAGAGATCTCCTGCAACAAGCACCTGTTATGCAAAAATGCTTATGATTATGAGGATGCAAATGCAAATGCAAACAATCATACTTAAACATTTCCAGGGCATATCTGCTTTGATTCCAGCTTTGAAATCGGGCAAGGGATCGGACACAACATCGGAAAATAAATCCGAATCCAGAAATATTGTAGAATCAATCAAAGGAAGACACTTTTCACAAAACTGAGAGTTGTTGAGACAAATACGGCTGAACCAAGTATTGTAATATCATAGCATAAGGAGTCATACAAATAGGTTTGATACGATCAAAAGTGATTCCATCAACAATCCTGATGGTAATCATAGTAAACTACAAACAACATAATTATTACAAGTCAATTCCAAATAAACTGGCTTCAATCTCCTCAAGAAGGTTCACAGTGTCTGGATGAGTAGGTCTTTCTAGCAACCCCTTGATCAGTCTGTTTCTCTTCTCGACGTCCTGATTCAGCCTAGCAATCTGCCCTTCAACATCATTGCCTTCGTGCTTTGACTTCTTGATTCCCGCTTGCAGTTTGAGCTCTTTAATTTCTTTATGGGCTTCTTTCCACTTACTAGAGAAGTGCTTCTTATCTTCCTTCATTCTTTTAAGTTCTTCTTTTAATTCCCCATTCTCAATCTTGAGCTCTTCCCACATCTCCTGATATGTGGCAAGCTCGTCTTTAGTTTTGGTCAAGAGCTTCTTGGTTTCCTTGTAGGCTTTGCCGGATGATTCAGCAGTCATACTGATCTTTCTACAGTGCTGAGCTCTGTCATCAAGATCCTTCTCCCTTTTTTCCAAACGCTCTGTCAGATCTTGGACCTTCCATTTCATCTCCAAGTTGTCATGTAAAGCGCCCTGAAGTCTACTACTCATACTAGCATTTTCCTCTCTCAAATCCTGCACCACTTTTCGCTGCTTATCGAATTCTTCAATTGGTACGGTGATTCGTTCCTCTATCACTTTGGTGTATAAGGGAGGCGCCCAATCAAAAGGCAAATAGTACTCTTCGACTCTCTTTTTTATCCATTGATCATATGGAGGAAAAGTTTGATTGTTAGGCACACCCCAAATGGTTTTTCCTCTCTTCTGTTTACTGAGCCATGCTTTGGAAGCTTTCTGCGCCATATCTAATCCATCGTCAGCCATGTGAAAATACATAGAATCTTCCAAATCCTTTTCAACGGGGGGACTTCTTAGAGCATACCCAAACTGCCGGATAGCCAAGGAAGGGTTACAGTTAATACCTCCTTTTCTCCCTATCAACGGGACATTGGGGTATTCACCACAACTGTGCAAAATGTCTTTACCCAGCACTCCGTGATTCACCCAAACAATATCCTTAGTGTCTAGACCCATCAGACGTTGGCTCCATTTCAGGGAACTCTGAGTATCCTTAAAAGCACCTGACTGGTGTAGACGATTGGCAAACCACTTATAGAAAAGAGGTGCACAACAATGAACTGTCCCACCTCGTTTCTTCTTGTTCCTGTTGTACAAAGCATAATGGAGATCTCCTAATAAGGTCGGCACCGGATTCTGAGTTACAAATATTTTGATAGCATCCGTGTCAACAAAATCAGGCTTGTTCGGGAACAAGATAATACCATACACACAGAGAGCCAACACTGCATTGAAGACATTCCACTTCTTCTCCTTTGCTGCCTCTTGAGCTTTGCTTGCCAAGTATGATAAGTGATGGCCACGAACCTTTCCCTTGCCAGAAATATCAGCTTCCAAAGGTGACTTTCTCAAATAAAGAGCACTAGCCACATCTTGGAAATCAAGATCTGCCTTCGACCCACAGAAAGGAACACCTTCTTTGATGGAAATTCCCAGGATGTTAGAATACTCCTCTAGAGTGGGAACCAAAACATAATCTATCAACACAAAGCATCTCAGGGACGGATCATAGAACTGCATCAAGGCATGCAAGCCGTTATACTCATATTCACTGATGTTACGAACAAAGGATAGGATCCAACCATACTTCTCTCCGAACATTCCTAACACTTCCGGACTGGCCATCTCTTGTAATTTACAAATCTGGCCCAGGATGAGCTTCGGGAACTTGTACACAATGATATTCATCCTACCCTTCTTGGTGTCTATCCCTATGACTCCCCTTTGACTAGAATCAAAATTAGATACTACCTGGAAAATGAAAAATATGAATGTTAGAGAAAAAGATGCAATGCAAGGCATGAGATCAAGGTGCCACGTGTCTGTGCTGGACTATAATAGTTGAATAAATTCTGGGCTCAAGTTCTCCAAAATTCCAGAACAACAGAGTAACCACACAGATAAACCATACTGATAAGAAATCCAGTGTACCAGGTATGTTGAAAGTCAAGGGTACCTGCAAACCTGCAAACAGCCCGTCCCTCTCACATGTGGGTACTAGAAAGGTGAGGATCCTCAATATCACAGGCTCTCAGGTCGAGAAATGATGATACATTCACCATTTTTGGTTTGGCATCATCATCAATCGAGGAGGCCTCAACTGATTCCCCTAAAAAAGGATATCCTATAGCAAGTTCCCAGCATTGGGTCCTCGGATCGAGAATGTGCAATGGGTTTGCCACAAAGTGTGGTCTGCCACTGTCACAACTCGGGAGGAGTGCCGCAACTGAGTCCTCGGGAATGGTCACCAGAGTCGACAATTCCTCCAAAGAATATCTACTAGCCTGTATCAAACATACAGTAGCAGATAGCTCCGGATAGAACCTCGTCTGGTTGTAGGTCTCGTGAACACCCACACGTGGCCAAACACCACGGGAGCGACACGTCCACCTACGCTAATACCTATGTGTATGCTCAAGCCTGGGTAGTGGGCTTATCTCTCAGAACACCCTGCCCACCAAACAGAGAAAATCCAGCACAACACAACATAATAGTGATATGTAATGCAGTAAATGCGATAAATACAATGAAGCAGTAATACAGTAAATAGCAGTACAGTAAAATAATAAACAACAGAACACAGCACCACGGTAAACACCCAATGAAAGAAAAACAGACAAGCGCTAGGACTGACTCGCTAAGGAAACCAGGGATTCTGGGTTCGATCCTCAGCAGAGTCGCTAGCTGTCGCTCCTGGGATTTTCATCCAAGTACAAACGCGAAAGTGGCACCGAAACAAAGTCGCCAGCAATGTGTATCTTTCCCAAGATAGGGAAAGGAAACACTGCATAAACCTGGGGGAAAGGAAAGAGCATGGTCTTCCGACCCAGAGAACTGGGTTCGGGAGTCGGTTACGCGCGAGGAAGGTTTTAGCACCCCCACGCGTCCACGCTTGCTTGTCTCAATCAAAGGGTGTAGAAAACTAGAGCTCCACTACTACTGGAAAGGAAAAGGAACAGGTACGGGAATTAACGAAGAAACGGGGAAGAAAAGGAAAAGAAGAGACCGAAAAACAAATGTAGGGAAAATAAAAGAAGTGCTCAAATGGGCCCTACCCCACTGCCTACGTATCTCATCGGGAACATGAGAATCAGAGGGACGTAGTTCCCCTCAACGAGGGATGGATTGTTTGTGTTTTTTAGGGAACGACTAATGTTCTAGCTCAGGTGTTGCAGCTCGCTGTATGGAGACTTAGGCGTTATCGTCTTGCAAGAGAACGAGGAGAAGCACGTTCGTACGTTGAGAATGAGTGAGATGAGAAAAGAATTCCCGAAGGAAATACGTTATTATTTGTTTTTTGTCTTTTAAGCAAGAAGTGTTTTGATTGTTTTTTGTAACTTGTATTGCACCCAAGTCTACAACATAGGAACGAATACGTCGCGTATCGTCCCCAACAGGACGTACACTAGGTATCCTAGAAGAATGAAGGGAACCCCCCCCCCCCCCACACACACACATTATTCACTTCCCACATTTAAGGCTCATGCGCAATACACGTTTAACCTTTATTAAGTGTTTTTTACTTTTGTTTTGAGATGAGAAGAAGAGACTCAAAGGAGCAAAAGGTGAAAACTAATGAGGGAGACTAAGACTCAATCTTAATGTTATCATACATGGTGATCCTATGGTTAATGAGGTTTAAGAATCCTAATCCTAAAAGAAAGGAGAAGAGGAACAAAAGAAGCAACTTACTTCCAAGATGGAAGTTAAGTTGATCTTAAAGAGGGATGAAGAAGAAGTTATTCAAAGAAAGCATGTCTATGCTTATCAAAATCACAATTTGAATTATTAAAAGAAATAAGAGAGGGTGAAAGAAAGAAGTGCATGTGGAAGCATATTCACACACTTACTTACCATTTGCACCTACATGAAAAGGTTAGTTCAAAAACTATTCACAAAAAATCCAAAGTGAAAGAACTTGGTCAAACAAGCCAATGGAAGAAAATAATGAAAACAACAGCTATTACAGCCCACATGCAACAGAACAGCAGTAAATTCAGCTTCATATACCAAACAGCAAACAACAGCTCATGATCAGCATACAAAATGGGTGTAACAAGCATTTGGCAGCACATACTACAGCATATATGTGTATAGGCAGCGGTGGAAGATTAGAGACAACATGCATTAACAAACAATTTCAATCATGAACAACCATTATCATGCATCAAGCCTTGCACATTCATCAAATAAACATGATCACAATCACATTACAAATCATGGTGAATAATCCTTGAAATCAAACATGTTATAATGCACATTACAAAAGAATACACATTGTCAAGAATATGAGCAAGTCAAAAACAAGTATACATCTCTTGAAACGGAAAGCAAATGAACATGCACATAGTAATTCCAGCAACATAACATCAATTAGCAATTAATAAGCTCAAAGTGTGTGCATCATGTGTTCATCACATCAATTAATATACAATGCAAACATTATGCTCAATAATGAAAAACAAAGGCACGCGTGTCGTAAAATCAAGTTCATACTGTGGTGTGAGTTAAGACATCTCAAAAATAATCCACCAATCATCAATGCATTGATCCCTGAAGTTTAGGCATGAAAAGGATCTCAAACAAGCAAGAAAATGCACAAAAATACACATTCTGTCCCAAAGTAACCGGTTAACAAACGGTGAGTAACCGGTTACTTAGTTGAAAATCAGACAATTTACGCAAAAATACACATGTTAACCGGTTAACAAACGGTGAGTAACCGGTTACTCTGGGTCAGTGGCCAAAAAAAACCAGTTTCAAAAGCACTTTTCAGCAGCAAATCACTTCTCCAAACTTCCAAATGAACATGTCATCAATTTGGCACGAAATTACATTGAATTATAGTCAACAAACATCAATTGGATCCAATAATCAACCACATCAAGAATCATATTCAAGCACATGAATCCAAATCGAAAATCCATAAAGATCTACATCGAATAAGTTGCAAATAAGCTAAAAACACTGTAGATTTAGGGAAAACCAACCTACAAAGTGGAGACTTGCTTTGGTAATTGTTGCAAAGTAATCTTGGTGCAAAAAATGAAAGAAAACCAGAGATTCCTCAATCGATTGCCAAAACGCGTCGAAACCGAGCAAAATCGCGAAAATCCACCAAAATCCAACTTGCACCAAAATAAATGGTGAGAAACCATCGGATTGAAGAAGAACAAACTGAAATTCCAGAATATCCAACCAATGCAAACCAAGAGATGAAGTTTAGCTCAAGAATTAATCACTTTTCAATGTAAAAAGTGATTATTCTTCAAGAAATAAGAGCTTTTGTGTGTGGTTTTGCAAGAGAGGAGTAGAAGTTGTAGCAAAGTGAAGAGAGAAAATGAGAG
Source organism: Lathyrus tuberosus (assembly GCA_022829125.1). Taxonomy (NCBI): domain Eukaryota; kingdom Viridiplantae; phylum Streptophyta; class Magnoliopsida; order Fabales; family Fabaceae; genus Lathyrus; species Lathyrus tuberosus. The sequence goes on from JALAZF010000191.1 coordinate 9,105,666, forward strand.
AGTGAAATGTGAGAAATTTGAGAAAAAATGGTTGAAAGTCCTTGAAAATGAGTGAAGCATCTCTTAAATAGATTTTAGGTTTGGAGTATAAGTGGTTTGGAGTGAGGTTTGGAATGAGGTTTGGGTTTGGAGCTAGGGTCGGAGTTAGTTAGACTCAACTCACCGAGTCAAGTTAGTTAACTCAGTTAGTTAGGATCAACTCAGTTGCTTGGAAAACAAGGAACCACAATTGGTGTGTAGGTGTGTGACTTGGGCTGCAAGCAAGGCCTTATGGCTTGTGAACTTTCAGCATGAAACCACCATGTTCGAGCCCTCGTATGACCTTCATAACTTGTTCAAATGAAAAAATGTCCAACATCAAAGTTGAAGAGGGCATGGAGATGAACAACTTTGATGTTCAACAATTTTACATTTGAAGCCTTCTTGGTGGAGAAAATTGGCTTGAAATTTGGCACGCCAACTGTTCGACGAAATTATGGCCTAGAGGCCTAAACTTGCCTTGCCATGACTTGAGATTTGCCTTGATTTTACCAAACTTTGATTGATCATAACTCCCTCAATTTTGATCCGATGGAAGAGTTCTCTATATGGATTTGAAGCTTAGAACATGAACTTTAATTGCCTTAACTTCGTCCTGAGGTTTGAAGCTTTTATCTTGAAGAAAGAGAGCCTCAAAATAGGGTGCAAAATGGTCCAAACTTTCCATTTTTGGAAACCCTAAAGTTTCTATTTTTGGCAGTTTTGTAATTTCTTGATTTTACATGATTCCTCCATCATTTCTTGATCAAATCTTGTCCAATGAACATATATAACATGAGTTTCATGAATTTGACCTCAAAAAGTCAGGAGTTGACCTTTTTCACTGCACACTTGACTTTTTCCCCGATTTCTTGATTATCAAGCAACTGATCAATTAAACCTCTTCTGTAATGAACCAATTTTCAATCTTCCATCCTTAGACACTGACATCATGTTGAAAACATTGAGATCAAGTTTGAATCAAAATTTCATCAGGAAACTACTTGAATCCAAAACCCTAAGTTTGATTGTTTTTTGATAGGAGGTGATGAGTTGTCCAACTTTCTTGATGAGTTCCCATCTCCCAATGACTTGTGAGATCAAGAGGGATGATATATGATGTAATAAACCCTCGAGGCTTGTTGAGAGACCCTTGGCTCTTGTTCTCTTGCTTTGGACAATCCACATCTTTGAGAATCAACTGATCCCATGCCCTTATGCAAGATGCAATGCTAAATGCTTAATGTTTTATCTTTCTATGCTTGAATGCAATGCAATGAAATGAAAGCATATGCTAAATGATATGAAGAAATGAGAGGGAAAATTTTAGGGTATGACACACCAAAGCCATCAAACAGATGCTTTCCTCAAAATCCCTCTCTTTAGGCAAAAATGCCTTCTCTAGCAAGGAAACTTTGAGTTTTTGAGTCTGAGCGCATTGTCAAACAATCCAATCACACACACACCTCATATATATCATATGTAAGTTGTACAAACTATCACAAGTGACCTGTAATCACAAAATCACAAAGTCACTTCTCAAAACCTCAAAATAACACTTTTTTTGCATTTTTCAAGCCATGTCTTGATTCAGTCACTTTCCAAACCAGATAAAACCTCAAACACACTCCAAATATTATCCTTGAACTGTCCCAAATGGTTCCCACCATCTGGAACACCATTTGAGGGAAATTCTATTTTGGTCACTTTTAACCCCTTTTGCAAGAAAGGGCCAGTTTGTTTTTTTGCAGGTACCAGCTGATTTCACTCATCCTAAAAGCTTCTACGGGATAATTTGAGTGTGTCTAAAGCATCAAACCATTTCTAGAACAAGAAGTTTGACAGATTGCCCAAAAACTCCAAAATCTCAAAAAAGAGGTAAGCCTCACAACTTGGAATCTTTGAATCATGCATTGCTTTGAAGTCCACTGAGCATATACATCTCATACATGTTGTATATGTTGTGTTTGAGCTAATTCACCATGTAATCCATGCCTGTACCAAGTTGTAGCATAGAAAATGCAATTATAGGTCATTTTCAAAACCACTCTCGGATTTTGAGGAGGGAGTGTGATCTGAAAAAAATACCACCACCATTGGATTCCTTGTGAAATTCTGGTCCAGATGCATATAAACTTTGAAACAAACCATTAAGAAATGAGAAAGTTATGACCTTCACGTTTCTGAGCCAAAACTTGCCTTGTCTTGCCTTGGGCCAGGCCTAAAACCAAGGCATGACTTGTATATTTGTGTTTTCACTCCAAACAATGGATGTATCACCACCCCAGTGGCAAGGCGCGCGCCTTGTAACCTTGAGGTCGTGGGTTCAAACCCCACCCATGCCATTTTGTGTTTTTTCAGATTTTTGCTATATTTTTCAATATTTTCATGTTTTGTTAATTAATTGGAAAATTAATAACTCCTCCAATTTTAATTATTTTTGATTGGTTCTTTTTGTAAAAAATCACAAAAATGTTGAAATATTGTATTCCAAAAAAAAATTAAGTTTATATTATTTATTTAATATAATTAGTATTTTTGTGAATAAATTCATTTTATTTGTTTTTAAACATTTTAAAATGAACATTCATCTTGAAAAATCAAGACTAAATGAGTTTAAATATCTCTTGTGATTTATACCTCATTTTTCAAACCTTAATAAAAATCACAAGTGGTTATTCAAACCTTAATAAAAATCACAAGTGGTTATTCAAACCTTAATAAAAATCACAAGTGTTTAAATATCTCTTGTGATTTATACCTCATTTTTCAAACCTTAATAAAAATCACAAGTGGTTATTCAAACCTATTTGGTATTTTTCATTGATTTTCTTTTAATATTTACTTTTAAAACACTTTTGGGCCTCTAATAGAGTGTAAGACCCAACCCCCTTTTAACCAAAACAATTTTGGGCCTAACTCATTGTGTAAGTCCCTCTGCGATAAAAGAAAATCTCGGCGTAACCGCCAGTTCAAAATCAAATCATCTGGGCCTCTCCCCGAGCTATAAGACCCATTCAAAACTTTTGGGCCTCTATTAGAGTATAAGACCCAACCCCTTTGAAAACCAAATTACTTTTGGGCCTCAGTCATTGTATAAGACCCACTGCGTTTTCAAAACCTCGGCACGATCGCCATTTCAGAACGGAAAATCATATGGGCCTACCCTCGAGTAGTAAGACCCAACTCTTTTTTTTTCTTTAAAACTTTTTGGGCCTCTTGAGAGAGTGTAAGACCCATCCCTTTGTACAGAAAACGTTTTGGGCCTCAGTCACTTGTATATGTCCCTCTGTACAAATTCAAACAGCAGTGCAATCACTGGTAAAACCCTAGGCCTCTCCTTGAGCTGTAAGCCCCAATTTTTCTTTTCAAAGCACTTTCTCCTTAGATTTTGAATATATTGTTGTTTCCAATTTCTCTTTGTTGAACAACTAACCAAACAGCATGGAAGCTCTACAACCGAGTAAGTGTTTACTCGCTTTTATTTACCGCTTTCATATGTATATAATTGTATTGTGGGGCTGCTCACTGTAAGTTTCCTTTCATAAACTTATATCAACTGTGTAATAATAGTATAGATATTTAGAGTTTCCCCGGCAACTACGTCTAGAACTAAGTAAAGCTGTTTCAATTACTCTTAGAAATAGACAAACTAGATCCCCAATAAGAGCACCAGATACAGTCTTCTCTTCGGCTGTCCTCCTTAGGAATTGTCAAGAGACTCTACCTCCCCAGAGATGAATGTATTCTCCGTGAATAGAATCTCTTAAGTTCATCCAAATTCTCGAACTTTCTTGGTTTGATCTATTCCTTGTGAATAGCCTGTCTTGAATTTCTCGGGGTTTGGGGACCCACGGGCTTCTTAAAAGCATTGGCCTCCTCTTGGGCATTGTACAAGGACCCACAGGCTTCCTAAAAGCATTCCCGCCTCCTCTTGGGCTTAGTACAAGGACCCGTCGGCTTCTTCGAAGTATTCACAACCTCCTCTTAGGCTTCGTGTAATGATTCTTCCTCCGGGAATGATGGCCTCCTCTTGGGCTTCGCACAAGGACCTCTCGGCTTCTTAAAAGTTTCCAGCCTCCTCTTGGGCTTCATATAAATTGTCCCGACGACCTCCAAGAGGTATAGGAACAGAAATTAGTCATCTTCATAGAACAATCTTTCAAAGAGTCTAGACCATACTACTGTTTCGCAAAGCATAATACAATAGATAAAACTCTAGACTTGGACAGTCTAATCTCCTTGAGTCTCAAAGACATTCTCAAGCTCCCTTCCGAAAATAGGAAGAAAACCCGTAGACTCGGACAGTCTCAATACCCTTTGGATTTCCCATTTCCTTAAAGAAAAGGAAATATCCCTGATCCTCGAATCAAAAGCCCTGAGTGAAAACATTACACATATTAGAACTGATTTTCTCTTTAAATCTGCATTTTGGATCTGTCACTCAACTGAAATAGTCATAATAGCCTCCTCTTGGGCTTTGTGCAATGATTCTCCCCAGCGGAGCAAAACCTTTTCAGCCTCCATCTCGGGCTTCGTATGGGATACCAAAAACACTTTCTTGTTGAGTCAAACAGCCTCCATCTCGGGCTTTGTACGAGATACAAAAGACTCCCTCGTTGAGTCATCCTTTTGGCCTCTCTCTCGGGCTTCGTACGAGACACAGAAAAGGCTCTCTTGTTGAGTCAATCCCCTTTTAAGCCTCTATCTCGGGCATTGTACGAGATACACAAAACGACTCTCTTGTTGAGTCAAACAACTTTTAGCTTCCGTCTTAGGCATTGTACAAGACACACAAAAAGACTCTCTTGTTGAGTCGACCCCTTCAGCCTCTTTCTCGGGCTTTGTACTAGACACATATCAGCCTCCTCTTAGGCTTTGTATAAGGAAACCCTGGTTGAGACAATCAACCTTTTAGCATCAAAGTTGTGCCGCGTTCACAGTATACAAACATCAACAACTCCTTCCTCTTCATCTAATCACTGTAAGCGGCAAGCCTTTGGATCATCTACATCCACGCCATTGTCCCTCTTTTAGCATGAGAAATTCCTAAGGAAAGATAGAATTGCTCTACACTGAGTTAAAGTCTTCTCCTTCAAGTTGGAACTCCCCTATAAAGGAAATTATGGCATTGTCGGATTCACATATCCCGGTTAAAGGAATTCTCTTTTATAAACAGTTGTGACAAACCGACCCTCTTTAGAGATGACAAATTCTCTCTAAAGACAATACCTTTTAGCTTCATATCTTTGGCTTTCAACAGGATACAAATCACCTTTCGCTTCACGTCTTGGGCTTTGAACAAGACACCAAAACAACCATTTCCTCCTATTCTATGATCGCTCTGATTTCCCTGTTTCGGTAAACGGGAATACGTAGGCATAGGATTGAAAGAAAATTCTTAGCGAGCTCACTAAACAAAAACCCAAAATCCCATACCTTCATACATCAATCAAAAAAACAGTCCTAAACCCCTACCCATGAATAGTCCCATCATTTCATTCTTAACAAAATAAGCAGAGAGAGGCCCTTGATCTAAACCGCATTTGTAAACCAACAGTTTTGACTGTTTAACCTCAGTTTGCAAGCAGGGTTAGTTGGAGACATCTATTTCCCTTCCTTCATCAGCTTCAATATGATAAAAAATGAATCAACCTGTAGTAACCCCAAAAGACCGACAGTGCTTAAGAACCACGTCCAAAATCGCTCGCTATAGAAAAATGGCGCCCACCGTGGGGCCATTCAGGGCATCTTGTCCCTCTTATCTCTCTGGTTGAAACCTTAAGTCTAAAATCTACCACAGAGTGGCGACTCCGCCGGGGAGCCATTTTCTGTCAAGAACATAGGATACATAGGTCTTAAAAGTCTAGGACATTAGGACAAATATATATACTGCTTTTCCTAATTGATATATGTGTTTATTTTTCTGCTAATGGGAATGCGTGTGATGCCGCATGTGGATAGATCGAATATACACCTAGGAAAACCCCTTTAGTGGCGCAGAGGCTATCAGAAATAGTTGTCATGCGATGCCACCCTCTTCTCAGGACTCTTCAAAAAACACCACCTAGCACGGTTCCCGACCCGCTGGTGTTTTCTTGACAAGAGTTGATGATGATGAGAGACAGGTACAAAAATCGCTAGTAAACCTTTGGGATGGGTAGAGCATTGACTACATGACAACGACCCTTTGACCCCATATTTTTTCTATGATTTTGTGTGCTGCATTCATGCATTCATCTAAAAAACATTAAAACAAAGAAAATCATCTCTTCTAGTCTATCTTTTTCAAATTAAACTAAGACTGTGATTGCAAATATCAGAGAAAAAGATTGCGCTAATGGATTTCGGTAGACGGAGAACTCATAAGTATACCTTCAGGATTCCCAAACTAGAGGATTTGAGAGGTTTGGCGAGAATGATCACAAACCAAGAAGCTTTCAGAGCCAAATACGGAGGTCTGCTATCTCTATTAAGGGTCTATGTGATTGAGGGAATCATGGAGGCACTCATTCAGTTTTATGATCCAGTTTATCACTGTTTTACATTCCCAAATTATCAGCTCGCACCGACGCTGGAGGAATATTCTCCTTTGATTAATTTACACATCACTGATCGAGCTCCATTTTCTGGACTGGAAGAAATTCTAAAGGGTCAGACCATTGCAAGAGAAATTCATTTGGACGAATCAAAGGTCAGGACTTACATGACCACTAAGGGTGGCATACAAGGTTTGCCAGCCCCGTTCTTGACAAAGAAGGCCCTGTACTTTGCTAGTATAGGGAACACGACTACTTTTGAAAGCATCTTTGTTTTACTCACCTACGGGTTATTTTTATTGCCCAACATTAATAACTTCGTCGATATCAACTCCATTAAGGTTTTTCTCATTGGAAACCCTGTGCCGACTTTGCTCGCAGATGCGTATCATTCTGTACACTTAGGGAATTTGTACAGTGGAGGGGAGATCACATATTGTGTACCTCTGCTATACAAATGGTTTATCTCCCATTTGCCTAAGTCTGCCACTTTTTGGGATCACAAGAGTGCCTTACGTTGGTCGCAGAAAATCATGTCCCTTACCAACTCTGACATAGATTGGTGTAATAGGATTTATGATGGGATTAGGATCATTGACCGTTGTGGAAACTTTCCCAACGTACCCCTCATAGGAACTAAAGGTGGAATCAATTACCATTCAGTTCTCGTTCGTCGTCAATTTGGATACCCGATCCCAAGCTAAAGATGCCCTATCCTCGTCACCGAGTTCTTCCGTATCCTCGTCACCGAGCTCTCAAGCTAAAGATGCCCTATCCTCGTCACCGAGTTCTTCCGCCAAAGGAATCTGTCATGTATTTCATGACTGAAACGGAAAAACTCCAGGTTACTCTCAACAAAGTTCAACGGGAGAGGAGGTATTCGAAGAACAAATACTGCATTCTCAATGTGGAGTGTATCAAAATACAACAATTATTAAAGGATAAAGATGCTCTAATTGAGATTTTGGAGTAGCACGCTGTAGAAAACCAAGATGACCAAAGGAATTTGCTCACTCCTTTCACCTGGCAGAGGAATGACAACCCGACAACGGCCCAAGAGCCCCGGTCCAAGAAAAGGAAAGTGCCAGAATCAGCACCCGAGTTCTCATCAGAGAGGACTCGGGACCCATTAGCTTAGGTTTCTGTTTCCGCACCTTGTAATCTACTGTATTTTCATTTCCGCAATCCTTTGAATTTCAATAAAACAGGGTTTTCCCAACTATTTGATATTTGCAATCTAATTGTCAAAGTTTATTTTGATTAAACAAAAAAAATTAATATAATCATTGCATTCATCATTCTCACGTCACGTATTCTTCTTCCCTGCGAATCTCACATTTGTGTCTCGTTCTAGAGTCAAACTGTCTCATTCGTACAATACTCGGGCCAATCATCAGAAAAAATGGATGATCTTGAGGAACAGAATAGAGAGTTGAAAGAAGAGACCGACGCTCTAAGAGAGGATATGAGAAAGCTTCGTAACGACATGCAAGCCATGGAAGAAGCTCAGCTACAAAGAACTGTGATCTCAGAGATCACCTCAACGCCCATAGTGGAGAAGTATGATCTTAGGTATCAGATGCCGAAAGATCATCCTTGGGGTATGCCTGTTAACTATATCTTGGAAGGATATGTTCCGCCGATCACTGAAGATCAGGGAATCATAGCAGAAGCCGCTAGGCCTGAAGGTTACAAACTTCGGGAAAGCAAAGATGCCTGAGGCATACTGAGGATTCCTGAAGGTTACAAAGTTCGGGAAGCGCCAAGATTCACTGTCGTAGTCACGGTACCACCCCCTGTGGTGCACACTGACCCGGAAGGATAGATTCCACAGATACCTTCGGGTAGGAAGGAAACTATTTTCGATAGAATGGATGAATTCCAGGAACAATTCCTGGAAATGCAGAAGGAACTGCAAGCCATCCGTGGTCAGAATTTATTTGGAAAGGAGGCCGCAGACCTCTGTTTGGTCCCTAATGTGAAAGTTCCGCATAAATTCCAAGTGCCCTACTTTGAAAAATACAAGGGTAACTCTTGCCCTCAAAGTCACTTGGTGTTGTACGCTCGCCGAATGTCATCTCAGACGGAGAATTAGGACCTACTGATTCACTACTTTCAGGATAGTTTAACCGGTGCCACCTTAAAATGGTACATGGGTTTAAACTGTGCTACGATCAGTACTTTCAGAGATCTTGGCACTGCCTTCGTCCAATAATATAAATACAATTTGGACATGGCACCAGACAGAGATCAACTTAGATCGATGTCACAAAAGGACAAGGAAACCTTTAAGGAGTACGCTCAGAGATAGCATGAAATTGCCGCCCAAATTTGTCCACCTCTTGAGGAAAAAGAGATGAAAAAAATTTTCTTAAAGACCTTTAGCTCATTTTACTACGACGGAATGGTTTCCAGTGCGCCCAGTGATTTTACCAAAATGGTTGGTATGGGAGTTCGTCTTGAGGAAGCCGTCCGAGAAGGACGTTTAGCAAAAGACGCTGGATCATCAAGTAGTACAAAAAGATACGGTAGTGCTCTCCCTAAGAAAAAAGGGCAAGATATTGGGAATATCTCTCTCAGAAAGCAAAGGCGACATTATCAACCAGTAGCAGCTGTAATTCCTGCTATCAACCCTGCGCCTGTTCCTACGTATCAACCTCAGGTTGCACAGAGCCAACCTAATCAGCCAAGGACACAACATCCTCTTCAACAGGCTCGTCCTCCATACAACAACAACCGTACAATGCGGCCACCAGGATTTGATCCTGTACCCATATCGTACGCAGAACTATTTCCGTTACTACTGGCCAAGGGGCACATCCAGACTAAGTCCCCTCTTACAGTACCGGAAAATCTGCCTTTTTGGTTTAAGGTGGATCAGACTTGCCTTTACCATCAAGGAGGATCAGGGCATAACATAGAAAATTGGCTTAATTTCAAATCTGACGTGAAAAAGCTTGTTAGGAGCGGTCTCATATCTTTCAAAGATACAAATCCAAATGTTCTTACGAACCCGCTGCCTCAACATGAGAAAGCTGCAGCAACCTGATAGAGGGAGAGTTTTGCAACGTCTATCAAATTCATGATGTACTCTTATTGAAGACCAACTTGGTCAAGATGCGTTGTAGACAGAGTGGATATGGCCATGTACCACCTCATAATTATCATCAATGTGATGTCTGCTCTAAAAGCAATCGAGGGTGTACTGTAGTGCAATCAGCTCTACAGGAAAAAATGGATCTCGGGTGGATCTAAGAGCACCGAGTTCGTGGAGTTAACATGGTCTATAAGAATTCCAACGTCGTTCAGAATCTCGATGTTCAAGCAATGAATGTTAACTTGGTGGCGATGCATTCAAGGCAAAGCCGGTATCATAATTTGTCGCGGCACGATTACAGTTCTTGTCTGAGTTGCTCGGTAAATAAACATGGATGATCTTTTGTACAAGAGGTCCTCCAGCATCAGATGGATCTTGGATGGATCCAGGACTACCATGATAGGAATCCCTATTAGATCAACATGATTCAGATATTTGACATTCGCTTAATGAATACCAACCTGGTAGAGTTACATACTGAGCAGGTCCGAGTCGGGTTCCTAATATCACATGACTATCAAAGCTGTAAAGCAGGTTGCGAAAACAATCAAGGTTGTACCCTTGTCCAGGAGGCACTTTAGCACTTGTTAAATCATTGGTGGATGCCAATCTATATGGATGAAGATACTTAGCAAATTAGTATCAATAACAGAAACCCCACTCGGCGTCAAAGTCAGGATGTCCGATCTGTGGAAGCTAACCTAGTGAGGTTACATTATATTCAAAGTGGGCGTGGCAAGGTGCCACCACACAACTACGAACGTTGTAGAGTCTATTCAAAGTAACCAAGGGTGCTACCTTATACGAGCAGCTCTCCAGGGTCAGGTGGATCGAGGAGAGATTCGCCCGTATCCAGGTTCCAGACCAATCAACTGGTCGCCGAACTACCTTGCTGATCAAATTGAGGACGTCTTCATGATCTCTGATTAACAGAGAACTAGGGATGTTTTTGCCATCATCCCTCTACTTGACGAATCGAGAGTTCCTAACCAGGAACAGATCGAGATTACGTACGATGGTCAAAAGAATCACAAGATTCCCATAGTCATCTATTTACCAGGACCGTTACCGTATGAATCAAATAAGGCAATCCCTTACAAATACGGTGCGACGATAATCGAAAATGGAAAGGAAATTCCATTACCCTCCATCGTGAATATTGCAGACATCAGTCGTGTAACACAGAGTGGTAGGATCTTCAACAGAGGAATTGGAGAGTCCAACAAAGAAAAGGAACTTCAGACAGAAGCTCCCAATCCACCCGTCGGTCAATCCAGTAAACCGACCTTTCAAAAAATGATGATGAGAGGCTGAAGCTCGTCCAAAGGAGTGAATACAATATTGTTGATCAGCTGTTATAGACTCCTTCAAAGATCTCGGTATTATCATTGTTACTTAGTTCAGAAGCGCACAGGGAGGCTCTACAGAAAGTCTTGGAGCAAGCCTTTCTGGAACAGGATGTAACCATCAGACAGTTCGATAGCATTGTCTCTAACATCACTTCCTGCAACAGTTTGGGATTTAGCGATGAGGAATTACCTGAAGAGGGTTGTCGTCATAACATGGCGCTCAATATTACAGTTAACTGCCAGGACAATGTTTTAGCCAGCGTACTGGTAGACACAGGGTCAGCCCTGAATGTTATGCCAAAGTCCACTTTGACGCAATTATCATTTAAAGGCCCTCCGATGAGAACCAGCGAGGTCGTCGTCAAAGCGTTCGATGGATCCAGAAAAACGGTTATCGGCGAAGTCGACCTTCCCATAACTATCGGTCCTCATACTTTTCAAGTTACCTTCCAGGTCATGCACATCCGGGCAACTTACAGTTGTTTATTAGGAAGACCTTGGATACATCAGGCTGGAGCGATCACCTCGACCCTCCACCAAAAGCTAAAGTTTGTCCAGAACCATCAACTTATCACACTTTGTGGGGAATAGGCTTTGCTCGTGAGCAATTTATCGTCACTTATGGTGAACCAGAAGGGATAATCGGAACCCAATTCCAAACGCTTTCGTTACAGAGTGGCAATCAATCAGAAGGAGGAACTTTGATTTCCTTATACAAAGATGTTATTAAAGCGGTCGAAAGTACCAATACAACAGGATGGGGATAGCTTGTCATTCCTACTGACAATAAAACAAAGAAGGGTCTTGGTTTTTCTACAACCAGTACCCAGACAGCTGCCAACGATGAAAGTCTTCATCCCATTCAGAACTTCTTCCACAGTGGAGGATTCCTTCACCCAGTGCCTCAGGCAGTCCATGCTATCAATGAGGAGGATCCCTCTGATACAGAGGAAGAGTGGAAGTCCTACCTCAACGAGGACGGTTACATGTCTCAGGAAGAGGTGCCTACGCCATTTTGCTATCCCACACAGAGTCCGAGGTTTATACCAAAGTCGGACGCCGAGATGGTATATGGAGATTGTGATCCGGAAGGATGCCGTGCTCCGCCAAATTCATTAGAGAAAGACACTCCGATGAAGGACAATTTTGACTACACCTACTCTGGCTCGATGGATGGTCTGCCGATGTGGCAACCGAAACTTAGGGCAAGAAAGCCAGCCGAACATTGAAAATCAGTTGAGCATCATTGAACAGAATACTTGTGTCCCCACCATGTCATGGGATCAACACCCAGGTTATCCTGAAAATACCCAGCACGACGATGAATTGGCAAAGATTGCCGGACTAGAATTCATTAACTACGCTTTTCCTGAGGTCAACGTCATCGAGAGAGATGACTCCTACAGTTCCAAAGAAGTGAGGGACACCTTGGGACAACCAAGTGGAAAATATGACTTTATGGTCAAGTACACTGCTCCGGAAAGCTCTCGTATCAGGCTCGAAGACATCCAATCAACTGGATGGGGAGATACGGCTGAGAGCACAAGTACTCTACAAAATGCAACAGAGGAATCCTCCTACAACAGCTCTGCCTGGGAGACAGATTCTAATGATCCTGCTCCACCAAAAATTAGCGTTATTTCTAAAGACAAATCAAGGAAGGTGCCAGACTTTGTGATTCACCAAGGAGTTCGTCGCCAATGGGTTGCTGTCGATGTTCCGAAGATTGTTCATAAGTCAAAGTAATTGCCGTCTTTAACCTTTCACCCTGCCCCAGTGAAACAGATGTTTTGATAGGGCTCGCTTTCTGTAAATTTCCTTCTTCGCTTTGCCTAAAGTGACAGAGTTTTGTTTTATAGGGCTGTAGTTTCAAGGGTCGACTTGTTCATTAATAAAATAACGTCGTTCTGTAATTTCTGCATTAATTGTTGTTTTCTCTTTTTACTTTTCTCATAAAATGGTAATCCTAAAAACAAATAATAAAAAACAAGCAGTAAAAGGAAATACACTGCACACTCTTGCATTCTCTCAATCTCTTCTAAACACAAAACATCACGTCATGCAGATTGCTTTTTTTAAACCACGTTGAAACATACGATCCGATGCCTTCTCCCAACTTTGAGTTCCCGGTATTTGGGGCTGAAGAAGAAAATGACGACAAAATTCCAGAGGAGATCTCCCGATTACTCAGACAAGAGGAAAGGTCCATTGAACCTCACAAAGAGCCATTGGAAATGGTAAACTTGGGTTCAGAAAAAGAGAGAAAAGAAATCAGGATTGGGGCACTGCTCAGTCCAACTGCCAAAGAGAGTTTGATAAAGCTTCTCAAAGAATTCCCCGATGTGTTCACTTGGTCCTATCAGGATATGACAGGGTTGGATACCAGCATCCTGGAACATCATCTTCCATTAAGATCGGAATGTCCACCAGTAAAACAGAGGTTGAGACGCACTCACCCGGACATGGCCGTCAAAATCAAAGAGGAGGTACAGAAACAGATTGACGCGGGTTTCCTCGCTACGTCAGAATATCCTCAATGGTTAGCCAACATCGTACCTATTCTGAAAAAGGATGGAAAGGTCAGAATGTGTGTCGACTACAGGGATCTAAACAAGGCTAGTCCAAAGGATGACTTTCCTTTGCCACACATTGACATGCTGGTAGACAGTACAACAAAGTTCAAAGTTTTCTCTTTCATGGATGGATTCTCGGGCTATAATCAAATCAAAATGGTGCCGAAAGACATGGAGAAAACTTCGTTCATTACCCAATGGGGTACCTTTTGTTACAAGGTAATGCCATTCGGTTTGAAGAATGCTGGGGCAACCTATCAGAGGGCCATGACTACTCTGTTTCATGACATGATACACAAGGAAATTGAGGTATATGTCTATGACATGATTGCAAAATCTAAGACAGAAGAGGAGCATGTGTCCCATCTGTCAAAACTATTCGAGCATTTGAGAAAGTATAAACTCCGCTTGAATCCCAACAAATGCACCTTCGGTGTCTGTTCTGGGAAACTGCTAGGGTTCATCGTCAACCAGAAAGGAATTGAGATTGATCCTGACAAGGTCAAGGCCATTCGAGAAATGCCTTCTCCGAAAACTGAAAAACAAGTCAGAGGATTCCTAGGACGTTTGAACTACATCTCCAGATTTATATTCCTCATGGTCGTGACATGTGCGCCGATCTTCAAGTTACTCAAAAAGAATCAGGACTGTGTATGGACAGAAGATTGCCAAACTGCCTTCGACAGTATCAAGGAATACATGTTGAACCCACCGATTCTATCACCTCCAGTGGAAGTAAGACCACTGATCATTTACTTAACAGTCCTAGAGGACTCAATGGGATGTGTACTTGCCCAATGAGACAAAACCAAATGGAAAGAGTCTGGCATTTACTATCTGAGCAAGAAATTCACCGACTGCGAAACTCGGTACACGATGCTCGAGAAAACTTGTTTCGCTTTGGCTTGGGCAACCAAACGTTTTCGCCAGTACATGATTCGTCACACTACTTGGTTAATCTTTGAAATGGATCCAATCAAGTACCTCTTCGAAAAACCTGCTCTCACAGGAAGGATTGCCCGTTGGCAGATGTTGCAATCAGAATATGACATAGAGTACCACACTCAAAAAGCCGTTAAAGGAAGTGTTTTAGCCGATCATTTGGCTCATTAACCGATTGACGATCAAGAATCAATCGGGTTTGACATCCCAGACAAAGATGTCATGTATCTAAAAATGAAAGACTGCGATGAACCGCTACCCAGTGAAGGGCCAGAACCAGGTTCCCAATGAGGACTTATCTTTGACGGAGCAGTCAATCATTACGGAAACGGAATTGGGGCAATCATTGTTACCCCTCAGGGTACCCACATTCCTTTCACCACCAGACTTGCGTTCAGGTGTACGAACAACGAGGCCGAATAAGAAGCTTGTATTATGGGTCTCGAAGAAGCGATCAATTTAAGGATCAAGAATTTGGACGTATATGGTGACTCAACTCTGGTTGTCAATCAGATAAAAGGAGATTGGAACACATACTAATCAGGATTGATTCCTTACAAAGACTATGCAAGAAGGTTTCTACCTTTCTTCAACAGAGATGAGTTTCATCACATCCCTCGTGAGGAGAATCACATGTCTGATGCCTTAGCCACTCTCTCTTCCATGATTAGCGTAGGTCAATGGAATGACATACCTAAGATCTACATAATACGCCTTGAACAGCCCGCTTATATCTTCACGATCGAAGCTGTCATAGACAACAAACCTTGGTACCACGATATCAAATGCTTCCTTCAGAAACAGGAATACCCACCCGGGGCATCCAGGTAAGACAGAAAAACCCTCAGAAGACTGGCTGGAAACTTCTTTCTGAGCAGTGATACTCTCTATAAGAGGAATTTTGACATGGTTTTGCTCCGATGCGTCGACAGACCAGAAGCAGACAGGCTGCTAAAAGAAATTCATGAAGGATCCTTTGGAACTCATGCCAACGGACACACAATGGCAAAAAAAATTCTCAGAGCAGGGTACTACTGGTTAATCATGGAATCTGATTGCTACAAGTACATGAGGAGGTGTCACAAGTGTCAGATATACTCCGACAAAATTCATGTACCGCCAACGCATCTCAAAGTTCTTTCTTCCCCTTGGCCTTTTTCCATATGCGGAATTGACATGATTGGCATGATTGAACCTAAGGCTTCGAACGGACATCGGTTCATCCTGGTAGCCATTGACTATTTCACCAAGTGGGTCAAAGCGGCGTCATACGCAAATGTAACCCGACAAGTGGTGGTCCGATTTATCAAAAACAATCTCATCTGCCGTTATGGTGTTCCGAGCCAGATCATTATGTATAATGGATCTAACTTGAACAATAAGATGATGAAAGAGTTGTGCGCAGAGTTCAAGATCAAACACCATAACTCATCTCCCTACCGACCTAAGATGAACGGGGCGGTAGAAGCGGCTAACAAGAACATCAAGAAGATTGTTCACAATATGGTCGAAACCTATAAAGACTGGCACGAGATGCTACCCTTTGCTCTTCACGGTTATCGTACATCTGTCCGCACTTCAACAGGGGCAACCCCTTTCTCTCTAGTATATGGCATGGAAGCAGTGCTCCCCATCGAAGTAGAGATCCCATCAATCCGGGTATTGATGGAATCTAAGCTTACGAAAGCTGAATGATGTCAAAGTCGACACGACGAACTGAATCTGATAGAAGAAAAACGTAGTGCCACTATGCAACGGTCAATTGTATCAAGAAAGAATGAAGAAGGCGTTCGACAAAAAGATCCGACCTCGCATCTTCAGGAAAGGAGACCTTGTTCTCAAGAAAATACAATCATTTCTCACTGATTCGCGAGGCAAGTGGACTCCAAATTATCATGGCCACTACATGGTCAAGAAAGCTTTCTCAGGCGGTGCCTTGAGACTTGCAACCATGGACGGAGAGGAACTTGTCTACCCCACGAATGTTGATGTAGTCAAGAAATACTTCGCCTAAACTAAAAAAAAAAACGTCTCGGTGGATTGAAAACTCGAAAGGGCGGTCTAGGCAAAAATTAGAGACATGATCAATAATCATCCCGGTGGATTGGAAATCTCAAAGCACAATCCAGGCAAAAATTAGGGATAATGGCAAGTAACGACGTTCAACAGAGGCAAGTCCCTCGACAACAGTTATGTCGTCCGTCAGAAATCCCAGTCAGGGTCATCTTCGACAGAAGCTCAGGATGTTCGGAATTCAAAGTTGGTAGAAGGATAGTGGTCGTTATGTTTCAACGTAGCCCTTTTCCCTTAAATTACCATTTTCTAACTTTGTGTACACTCTTTGGAATCACGCGTTTGGCTGATTTCCATCCTATCAATAAAATTTGAGCATTTGTGCTTTTTTTTATAATTCTCATTTGTTTTAGCTTTACAGAACGACATTTTAATATGATCAACGATTCTTGAAACGAAACAAAATGAATTTACTTGTTCAAACTGTTCTGCTTTTTAAAAATAAAGACGACAATTTCTTTTGACTGTTGAACATCGAAAGAACGTCGCTCGCTCCTCTGGAAGTGGTCGAGCTTCAAAGCGCAGAATCAAAGTACTCCTTCTAAACCAGTACACCTGAATGAAGGATCAATTGTGTTAGAGGCCATGTTTCCCATCTGATACCCTCGGCCGAGTTCTCATCTCCTAAGCTCGACCAACATAGCTCCCACAGGGACTATCTCTCCTAAGCAAGGTAGAATTGCTATTCTGAACCAACGGTACTTCTTCGCCCCGCGATGGCCGAGTATCACGTCATGTTCATCCATTAGTCTGTATGTCGCATCAGTTTTGTTAGCATATACATACATACATCATGCATTTTATTTGTGTTCGCATGCATATTGCATCACTATCACTTTAGTCGGTCTTATCCCCTAGTGATAACAGTCTTGTCAATCAAGTTGTCAGTCCTTTCCTCGTCAAGAAGTGTTGCTTCTGAACAATCCCTCCTCCAGTTTATTTCTGTATTGAAGTTGGGTCTTCGACCACTTTGATAACTTGAACCTCTGAAAGGCCAGAGAGAATGTTCAACAAACATCACTCTTCGCCATTGAAGATGATAACCTTGCTTTCCCGGATTAAGGAAAATCCCTAGAGAAAGCTTCTTAAATAGGGATTCGGTAGTACGACAGTTTTTCTCCGAAAAACCACTGATGAAAAGGTCATCGGCACCTCAAAATTGGATCCCATCATACGGCATTTCTCCGAGAAGATCCCGAGAAAAGTATGATGTAAGACCCCAAGCAACAGCAGTCTCTCAAGAGACTTGCTTTCCCCAGTAGAAACAAATGGCGTCTCCAACAGAGAAGTTTGTGCAACTCTACAACTTAGACGATTGGGTTCCCCAGCAAGTCTGACATCATAACTTTTTCCGTCAAATGACATCTCCCCAAGAAAATTCGGTGAGAAGTTTGAGGAAAACCGCTACAAATAGCGCCCCTTGTCATTAAAGTTTTATTGACAAAAGAAACTAAGACCAGTTCCTTGGTTGGAAACCAAGATCGAGAGGAAGTTTACAAAAGAAACTAAGACTAGTTCCTTGGTAGGAAACCAGGATCGAGGGGAAGTTTATTTCAGAAACTAAGACCAGTTCCTTGGTAGGAAACCTGGATCGAGGGGAAGTTTATTTCAGAAACTAAGACCAGCTCCTTGGTAGGAAACCAGGATTGAGGGGAAGTTTATTTCAGAAACTAAGACCAGTTCCTTGGAAGGAAACCAGGATCGAGGGGAAGTTTATATCAGAAACTTAGACCAGTTCCTTGGTTGGAAACCAGGATCGAGGGGAAGTTTAATCTTTTCTGAGCATCATTGCTTAGCAAAAGAAGAAGGATGCGCAAGCTACCATTCTTAACCACCATCAAAATTTCAGAAATTCCGATATTTAATCCTCTTGCACCCCGAATGCCCGAATACCTCCGTCATTCACACCTTCAGGTCCAAGAAGATTAAATAGGGGCATCTGTCATACCCCATATTTTGACCACTAAGATTCCCATCATTGTGCAAATCATCATCACAATATGGAGGAACCATCATACTTCATTAGTCTCCCCAAAGATGGGTGAGCATTCACTATTATCAAGAATTAGGGTTTCAAGCCCTCTCTGAGCTTTAGACAAAGGATCAATAGAGGAATGGCATGATCTTCAACTTTTTTAACTCCTCAAACATCCACAAAGGATCAAAAGGACTCCCACTTCAAGGATTAAGCACAAGGTTACTCCCTTTTAGGTGGATCAAGCCTCAAGATCGCCAGTGTCACCAAATTAGGGTTTTGGTCGACCAAGGCCTCCAGATGGAAAATTTCCTCTGGGCATGAGCCAATTCTTCAAAGCACATCCTTATATGCTCCATGGAACCTCATGGACCCAACCATCAAGTCAATTTTGCCTCAGGGGATGCATACATCAAAAATCACGAATTAGGGTCTCTTGACCTAATTCACCCCTAAGTTGACTTTTGGGACAAATCATGAACCAAGACCTCAAGAGAGGATTTGAGGGTCTCTAATACACTACATTGATCCATTTGCAACAATGGATTGATCCAAGAAGCTTGAGCAACAAGCCTCATTTTCATCTGAACCACAATTAGGATTTCGGGAGAAAAGTCAACTGTAATTTTGACTTTTGACCAGGACATGCTCCCAAGCCCTAGGACATGAATCAATACACCCTATAACACCCATGGAATATGTCCATCAAGTTTGATTTAGGTCAAGGACATGATTTCATAGAGGATTGCACAGTTTGGAATTCATGTGATAAAAAGTCAACTGTGCACAAAAGTCAACTTTGACTTTTTGAGATTTTTCACAAAAATGGATTTTTAACCCTAAAATGATGTTAATGTATGATTTGAATCATCATTCATCAAGAAAAATCAAAGAAAGTGGGATAACTTGTAAAAGGGGTAACCATAAAAACTTAGAAAATTTTCTAAGTTATGAAATAAAGTGGCAAGGGTACCAACTTTGGAGGATCATAACTCCTAAACCACAAGGATATTTTTCCCCAATCAAGGCTTGATTTTTAGATCTCATTGCCCCCTACAAAAGCTTCGTACTGACCTATGTCCAAATTCCTCATGGATTTTGAGTTATGGAGTGATCAAAATCAAGAAAAATCACTTTGTTCCAACACTTGGTGAAAATTTCACTAAGTCAGAATCTGCCCTTACTTTTTTCCAAATGTAGGGTGATTTTTCACATGGATCCAAAAGGTATCAAAACCAAATATGATCAAACAGTTGTTGTATCATATGAGGGATTTCCAAAATGGTCAAGAACATCACCAAACTCCATTTGAGCTAAGAGATATGGTGGTGGCAAAATGCCTTGCTGAAAACTGCCATGGCAAGGCAGAATTTTGCATTTTGGGTCGATTTGCCAAAATCAGCCAATTCCAAGCCTTGTCATCATCTTGGACACATATGAGGATTAAATCTAAAGGGGACAAACACTGAGGCAAGCCTCCAAAGTCCTTGGAACAAGAAATAGCATGCCAAACCTAGAATTGCCTAAAATAGGGACAAGACTCCAATTTTGGATTGGAGCATTCAATGGATGCACCAAGGTGGCATGGACTGAGCCATTCTCAACTGAATGCAGTCAAGACTTATCTAACAAGTAAGGAATTAAAGCTCTGTGCTCTAACCTCTAGTCAATGGCTAGAGGAGACTTGGATTTTCATTGTCCAACATTGAACAAACCTCAGCTGTAGCCACCATTCACTATTGATCCCAAAACAAAATTGCTCTACTATAAATAGAGATCATTTGTACTCAGTTTGAGTACACCAAAGCCATCAAACAGATGTTTTCCACAAAATCCCTCTCTTTAGGCAAAAATGCCTTCTCTAGCAAGGCAACTTTGAGTTTTTGAGTTTGAGAGCATTGTCAAACAATCCAATCACACACACACCTCATATATCTCATATGTAAGTTGTGCAAACTATCACAAGTGACCTGTAATCACAAAATCACAAAGTCACTTCTGAAAACCTCAAAATAGCACATTTTTTACATTTTTCAAGCCATGTCTTGATTCAGTCACTTTCCAAACCAGATAAAACCTCAAACACACTCCATATATCATTCTTGAACTGTCCTAAATGGTTCCCACCATCTGGAACACCATTTGAGGGAATTGCTATTTGGGTCACTTTTAACCCCTTTTCCAAGAAAGGGCCAGTTTGTGTTTTTGCAGGTACCAGCTGATTCCACTCATCCTAAAATCTTCCTAGGGATCATTTGAGTGTGTCTAAAGCATTAAACCATTTCTGGAACAAGAAGTTTGACAGATTGCCCAAAAACTCCAAAATCTCAAAAAAGAGGTAAGCCTCACAACTTGGAATCTTTAAATCATGCATTGCTTTGAAGTCCACTGAGCATATACATCTCATACATGTTGTATATGTTGTGTTTGAGCTAATTCAGCATGTAATCCATGCCTGTACCAAGTTGTAGCATAGAAAATGCAATTATAGGTCATTTTCAAAACCACTATCGGATTTTGAGGAGGGAGTGTGATCTAAAAAAAATACCACCACCATTGGATTCCTTGTGAAATTCTGGTCCAGGTGCATATAAACTTTGTCTCAAAACATTAAGAAATGAGAAAGTTATGACCTTCATGTTTCTGAGCCAAAACTTGCCTTGCCTTGCCTTGGGCCAGGCCTAAAACCAAGGCATGACTTGTATATTTGTGTTTTCACTCCAAACAATGGATGTATCACCACCCCAGTGGTAAGGCACCCGCCTTGTAACCTTGAGGTCGTGGGTTCAAACCCCACCCATGCCATTTTGTGTTTTTTCAGATTTTTGCTATATTTTTCAATATTTTCATGTTTTGTTAATTAATTGGAAAATTAATAACACCTCCAATTTTAATTATTTTTTATTGGTTCTTTTTGTAAAAAATCACAAAAATGTTGAAATATTGTATTCCACAAAAAAAAAAGTTTATATTATTTATTTAATATAATTAGTATTTTTGTGAATAAATTTATTTTATTTGGTTTTAAACATTTTAAAATGAACATTCATTTTGAAAAATCAAGACCAAATGAGTTTAAATATCTCTTGTGATTTATACCTCATTTTTCAAACCTTAAAAAAAATCACAAGGGGTTATTCAAACCTATTTGGTATTTTTCATTGATTTTCTTTTAATATTTACTTTTAAAGGAAAACAAATTAGGGTTTCTTTGATTTTCACCCTCACCAAGCATTTTAAAACACTTTTGGGCATCTAATAGAGTGTAAGACCCAACCCCCTTTTAACCAAAACAATTTTGGGCCTCACTCATTGTGTAAGTCCCTCCGCGTTAAAAGAAAATCTCGGCGCAACCGCCAGTTCAAAATCAAATCAAAAATCACAAGTGGTTATTCAAACCTATTTGGTATTTTTCATTGATTTTCTTTTAATATTTACTTTTAAAGGAAAACAAATTAGGGTTTCTTTGATTTTCACCCTCACCAAACATTTTAAAACACTTTTGGGCATCTAATAGAGTGTAAGACCCAACCCCCTTTTAACCAAAACAATTTTGGGCCTCACTCATTGTGTAAGTCCTTCTGCGTTAAAAGAAAATCTCGGCGCAACCGCCAGTTCAAAATCAAATCAAAAATCACAAGTGGTTATTCAAACCTATTTGGTATTTTTCATTGATTTTCTTTTAATATTTACTTTTAAAGGAAAACAAATTAGGGTTTCTTTGATTTTCACCCTCACCAAACATTTTAAAACACTTTTGGGCATCTAATAGAGTGTAAGACCCAACCCCCTTTTAACCAAAACAATTTTGGGCCTCACTCATTGTGTAAGTCCCTCTACGTTAAAAGAAAATCTCGGCGCAACCGCCAGTTCAAAATCAAATCATCTGGGCCTCTCCCCGAGCTATAAGACCCATTCAAAACTTTTAGGGCCCCTATTAGAGTCTAAGACCCAACCCCTTTGAAAACCAAATTACTTTTGGGCCTCAGTCATTGTATAAGACCCACCGCGTTTTCAAAACCTCGACACGATCGCCATTTCAGAAAGGAAAATCATATGGGCCTATCCTCGAGTAGTAAGACCCAACTCTTTTTTTTTCTTTAAAACTTTTTGGGCCTCTTGAGAGAGTGTAAGACCCATCTCTTTGTACAAAAAACCTTTTGGGCCTCAGTCACTTGTATAAGTCCCTCTGTACAAATTCAAACAACAGTGCAATCACTGATAAAACCCTGGGCCTCTCCTTGAGATGTAAGCCCCAAATTTTCTTTTCAAAGCACTTTCTCCTTTGATTTTTAATATATTGTTTTTTCCAATTTATCTTTGTTGAACAACTAACCAAACAGCATGGAAGCTCTACAACCGAATAAGTGTTTACTCGCTTTCATTTACCGCTTTCATATGTATATAACTGTATTGTGGGGCTGCTCAGTGTAAGTCTCCTTTCATAAACTCATATCAACTGTGTAATAATAGTATAGATATTTAGAGTTTCCTTGGCAACTGCGTCTAGAACTAAGTAAAGCCGTTTCGATTACTCTTAGAAATAGACAAGCTAGATCCCCAATAGCAGCACCAGATATTGTCTTCTCTTCGGCAGTCCTCCTTAGGAATTGTCAAGAGACTCTACTTCCCCAGAGATGAATGTATTCTCTGTGAATACATCTCTTGAGTTTCTTCCAAATTCTCAAACTTTCTTGGCTTAATCTATTCCTTGTGAATAGCCTGTCTTGAATTTCTTAGGGTTTGGGGACCCACAGTCTTCTTAAAAGCATCGGTCTCCTCTTGGGCATTGTACAAGGACCCACAGGCTTCCTAAAAGCCTCCCTGCCTCCTCTTGGGCTTAGTACAAGGACCCGTCGGCTTCTTAGAAGTATTCACAGCCTCCTCTTAGGCTTCGTATAATGATTATTCCTTCGAGAAAGATAGCCTCCTCTTGGGCTTCGCACAAGGACCTCTCGGCTTCTTAAAAGTTTACAGCCTCCTCTTGGGCTTCGTACAAATTGTCCCGACGACCTCCTAGAGGTATAGGAACAGAAATTAGTCATCTTCATAGAACAGTCTTTCAAAGAGTCTAGACCATACTACTGTTTCTCAAAGCATAGTACAAAAGATAAAACTCTAGACTTGGACAGTCTAATCTCCTTGTGTCTCAAAGACATTCTCAAGCTCCCTTCTGAAAATAGGAAGAAAACCCGTAGACTCGGACAATCTCAATAGTCCTGAGTGAAAACATTACTCATATAAGACCTGATTTTCTCTTTAAATCAGCATTTTGGATCTGTCAATCAACTGAAATAGTCATAATAGCCTCCTCTTGGGCTTTGTACAATGATTCTCCCCAGCGGAGCAAAACCTTTTCAGCCTCCATCTTGGGCTTCGCACCAGATACCAAAAACACTCTCTTGTTGAGTCAAACAACCTCCATCTCGAGCTTTAAACGAGATACAAAAGACTCCCTTGTTGAGTCACCCTTTTGGCCTCTCTCTCGGGCTTCGTACGAGACACATAAAAGGCTCTCTTGTTGAGTCAATCCCCTTTTAAGCCTCTATCTCGGGCTTTGTACGAGATACACAAAACGACTCTCTTGTTGAGTCAAACGACTTTTAGCTTCCGTCTTGGGCATTGTACAAGACACATAAAAAGACTCTCTTGTTGAGTCGACCCCTTCAGCCTCTTTCTCAGGCTTTGTACGAGACACCTATCATCCTCGTCTTAGGCTTTGTATAAGGAAACCCTGGTTGAGACAATCAACCTTTTAGCATCAAAGTTGTGTCGCGTTCACAGTATACAAACATCAACAACTCCTTCCTCTTCATCTAATCGCTGTAAGTGGCAAGCCTCTGGATCATCTACATCCACGCCACTGTCCCTCTTTTAGCATGAGAAATTCCTAAGGAAAGATGGCATTGCTATACACTGAGTTAAAGTCTTCTCCTTCAGGTTGGAACTCCCCTATAAACGAAATTATGGCATTGCAGGATTCACATATCCCGGTTAAAGTAATTCTCCTTTATTAATAGTTGTGACAAACCGACCCTCTTTAGAGATGACAAATTCTCTCTAAAGACCACACCTTTTAACTTCATATCTTGTGCTTTGAACAAGATACAAATCACCTTTCGCTTCACGTCTTGGGCTTTGAACAAGACACCAAAACAACCATTTCCTCCCATAGAATAGGAGGAACTACGATCGCTCTGATTTCCCCTGTTTCGGTAAACGGGAATATGTAGGCATAAGATTGAAAGAAAAATCTTAGCAAAGCACACTAAACAAAAACCCAAAATCCCATACCTTCATACATCAATCGAAAAAACAGTCCTAAACCCCTACCCATGAATAGTCCCATCATTTCATTCTTAACAAAATAAGTAGAGAGAGGCCCACGATCTAAACCGCATCTGTAAACCAACAGTTTTGACTGTTTAACCTCAGTATGCAAGCAGGGTTAGTTGAAGACATCTATTTCCCTTCCTTCATCAGCTTCAATAGGATAAAAAATGAATCGACCTGTAGTAACCCCAAAAGAGCGACAGTGCTTAAGAACCACGTCCAAAACCGCTCGCTACAATAAGGACCACCACGAAACGGTTGCTTTCCTATCCTTTCGTTCACACTCTTATAATGAGTAGAACGAGCTTTGCTATCTTCCTCATAAATTCTACAACAATCTACCAAATCTGAAAACCTTCTAATCCTTTGATAACCAATTGCCTGCTTGATCTCGAGACGCAAACCCATTCTCAAACTTCACACATTTGGAAAACTCTGCAGTTGCTTCAGCATAATATGGATAAAACTGAACAAGCTCCACAAACTTAGCAGTGTAATCAACAACATACATGTTACCCCTGTTTCAACTCCAAGAACTCTATTTCCTTCTTTTCTCTAACATCTTCAGGGAAATTCTTCCTCAAAAAATCCCTGCTAAACAAAGCGCAGGTGACCTCTTCACCTGTAGCTTCCCACACATGACGCGCACTAACCCACCAATCATCAGCCTCCTCTTGCAACATGTGAGTACCCAATCTCACCTTATGTTCCTCAGCACAGTCCATCACTCAAAAAATTCTTTCAATCTCCCTAAGCCAAATCTGAGCACCATCAGGATCATGTCTCCCCTTGAAGACAGGCGGTTTTTTCTTCCTGAACTCATCATTCCACCCCAGCATTAGGTGCACCCCGCACAGCCTGAGCCATAGCTTGCATATCAGCAGCAAGAGCAGCATCATTCCTACCAGCCATATTTTGTTCATATCCAATAACAGTAACTATGGTTAAACAATCAACTCACGAGACCACAACGGCCGCACAACAACCACTTGGTCAAAATGACCGACACGGACTGACACAAACACAAACTGACACAAACTGGCTCTGATACCACTTAATGTAACACCCCCAATCTAACCCCTAAATAATTAAAGCGATAACAAATCATCAGAGTATAATTTAAACATTCATGGCATAGACAGAGGCGTCACATCAATTAAAACGAAATACAATAACCTGCTCATATAGATATGCAACAATTAGGTAGCAACATAAACAAAGGAACTCAGTTCCTAACACCCACAATTCAGATACAGAATAAAAGCGGAAAATCTACAACTGAAATCTCTCATATATATATATATATATATATATATATAACATAAAAGTTTGTCTGTCATATACAGAGTCATACATGTACAATCCAAAAAGATATATATACATAAATGCATAATCACATAACGATCTCCCTGACTACCCGATGCTACATATTAGAGCCGACCGACAAAAGAATGAAGACATAATCTTCACAAAAAGACCTCCAGCATCTAATTTGCAATGCCTCATAGAGCATTCAAAACAGCAGAAGGGTGAGAATCACAATTATAATATAGTTGCATACAATTATATAATAACATAAAATACACATGTAAAACATTCTCACCACAACTTACACCATAATTCAAATACAAAGCAACACAATTCTTATCTCATACATCCATCACAAAGGCATATCAATCATGCTCAATACATTTATCACCATCATATATATATATATATATATATATATATATATATATATATATATATATATATATATATATATCAACTCATCAATTCCATTCACAATTCCACACATAATCAATCCATTCATGATTTATGCAAATGCACAGAGACCGACACAACGACTCTATGCAATGCAATGCGGTACCATTCCATCCATCAATCTCATCATTAATTCACTCAGGAATTATTGGAATCATCGCTTGTTACTTAGCGTAACTCCCCGTCGGGCAAACGATGTTCCCCTTCGCTCACACCTCTTTGTATAAGGCACACGACATTTATGGATCACTCACACCTCTTTGTATAAGGCACACGACCCGATCACTTTCGGTCCTCTTTGTATAAGGCTCACGGTCGTCTATAACATCGCTTTCGGTCCTTTTTGTATAAGGCACACGACCCGATCGCTTTCGGTCCTCTTTGTATAAGGCTCACGGTCGTCTATAACGTCGCTTTCGGTCCTCTTTGTATAAGGCTCACGACCGTTATAGCAGATTCCCTCTAGAATCATTTCGTCACTCACACCCACTAGGGAACACGACATCATAAGAATGCATATCATGATGCTTGGCATACAATGACTAATGACAATCAAATGCATACATATACACATTCATGTGAACCATTCCAACATCCATAATCATGCATATACAATCAAACACAATCACAATGCATTTACTTGCCCTTTGGCCACAAACCATCATCACAACATTTCATCACATGCATTCACATCATACAACAGTACACAAGTCATACGTTATATATCAAAAACATATTGCATGATAACACATCAAATACACACAGTTAAGACGGTAAAAGTCAACAAAACGACACATTTTCAAATTTCCGAGACAATTAAATTGGCCACTAATCCCAAAACCATTTTAATAAGAAAGAACATTTCATAAGCTTTCCAACGCATCCGACCTCGCCTCAATCTGAGTTACGGATCAAAAGTTATGAAGGAAACAAAACGGAACAATCTGTCATGTTCGCTATGTGAAGCTCCTAACGAGCATTCGCTTTCCTCATTCGCAGTGCAAAGCCCCAGCGAACCATGGCAGAAGAAAAAAGGGCACAAAGTTCTCTTTGCGAACTGATGGCAAACATTCGCCTTCCCATTCGCACTGCGAAGCTCTGGCAAGCCTTCGCTTTCCTCTTCACTGCTGTTCACAATGCGAACCTGCGAATTCTGAGATTCGCAGCAGCGCTGTTACTCATCCCAAATCAAAATTTTCCCCACCAAAACACTCCCAAACCATAACATAACAACCAGAACATATTCCAATCATAACAGCAAGTATTCTACCGCATTTACATCGCATTTCAACCGCGAAAACATCGATTCCTATCGTTTTTCCTCATTCAACCTAGAATTGAAAAACTATGAAAAAAAACCAACAAACATTCCAACACACACATACATAATCATACACAAGCATAGCATAACCGAGTTTCGCACCCTTACCCGATTAATCGTGCTTTGAAAAGTCGGTTGAATCGGTTTCTTACTCTCCAAGTTTTTCCTCTTTTTCTTATATTCTTTCTCTTTTCCTTCTTCTCTTTCTTTTCTCTCTATTTTTCTCTCTATGTTTCTATTTTTATGAAAAACATAATATCTACCCATCAAAAGACCAAAATACCCTTACACTCAAATATCTCGCAAACGCTCTCAAAACGCGATAAAACATCACAACCGTGAAAAATAATATATTGCCAAATAAAAGTCAAGAATAAAATAATATAAAAACAAAAATAATTAAATCGACTCGATTAAACAACTCTAACAAAAACCCGGGGCGTTACATTACTACTGGTCAAGGGGCATGTCCAAACCAGGTCTCCTCTTACAGTACCGGAAAATCTGCCTTTCTGGTTCAAAGCGGATCCGAATGTTCTCACGAACCCGTTGCCTCAACACGAGAAAGCTGCAGTCAATTTGATAGAGGGAGAGTCTAGCGACAACTATCAAATTCATGATGAACTCTTATTAAGGGCCAACTTGGTCAAGATGCATTGTAATCAGAGTGGATATGGGCATGTGCCACCTCATAATTATCACCAGTGTGATATCTGCTCTAAAAACAATCAAGGATGTTCTGTGGTGCAATCAGCTCTACAGGAATAGTTGGATCTCAGATGGATCCAAGAACACCGAGTTCATGGAGTCAACATGACCTATACGAATTACAACATCATTCAGAACTACGACATCTATGCAATGAATGTCAACTTGGTGGCGATGCACTCAAGGCAAAGCCAGTTTCATAATCTGCCGCGGTACGATTACAATTCCTGTCTGACTTGCTCGGTAAACAAACAGGGATACTCTTTCATACAAGAGGCCCTCCAGCGTCAAATGGATCTTGGGTAGGTCTAGGATTACCATGATAGAAATCCTTATCAGATCAACGTGATCCAAATCTTTGATATCCGTTTGATGAATACCAGCTTGGTGGAGTTACACGCCAGTAAGTCCAACTCGGTTTTCTCACTTCGCATAATTATCAGAACTATAAAGTATGCAGTGAGAGTAACCAAGGGTGCCCTCTTGTTCAAATAACTTTACAACACTTGTTAAACCACTGATGGCTTTCGATCTATATGGATGAAGACACGCAGCTGAGCAGTGTGCTTAATGGGAACCCTACTCGGCGTCAAAATCAGGATGTCCAATCTATGGAAACCGACCTAGTAAGGTTACACTGCATCCAAAACGGGCGTGGCTAAGTGCCACCACATAATTATGAACGCTGTAGGGTCTGTTCGGAAAATAACCAAGGATGCTACCTTGTGCGGGCAGCTCTTCAAGGTCAGGTGGATCGTAGAGAGATTCGCCCATGTCTGGGTTCTGAGCCAATCGATTGGATGCTGGACTACTTCGCTGATCAAATCAGACGCGTTGTCATAATCTCTGATCATCAACAGAACAAGGATATTTGTACAATCATCCCTTTACTGGACGAATCAAAAGTTCCTAGCCAGGAGCTGATTGAAGTTACTTATGACAGTCAGAAAAATCAGAAGGCTCCTGTATTTATTTATCTGTCGGGACTATTACCGTATGAATCAGCTAAGGAGATCCCTTACAAATACGGTGCAACAATAATCGAGAATGGGAAGGAAATTCCATTACCCACCGTCGTGAATATCGCAAACATCAGTCGAGTAACACAGAGCGGTCGAATCTTCAATCGAGGAGTTGGAGAACCTAACAAAGAAAATGAACTTCCGACAGAAGCTCTTGATCCACCAGTCGGCCAATCCAATAATCCCGACCTTTCAAAAAACAATGAAGAGATGTTGAAGCTTATCCAAAGGAGTGAATACAACATTGTTGATCAGCTGTTACAAACTCCTTCAAAGATCTCAGTGTTATCACTTTTACTTAGTTCTGAAGCCCACAGGGAGGCTCTACACAAAGTCTTAGAGCAGGCCTTTGTGGAACAGGATGTGTCAATACGACAGTTCGACAACATCATCTCTAACATCACTTCCTGCAACAACTTAGGATTCAGTGATAAGGACTTGCCAGAGGGAGGCAAAAGTCACAACATGGCGCTTAATATCACAGTTAACTTCCAGGACGATGCTTTAGCTAGCGTACTGGTAGACACATGATCGGCCATCAACATTATGCCAAAGTCCACTTTAATGCGACTATCATTCAAAGGATCCCCGATGAGGGGCATTGAGGTCATCGTCAAAGCCTTTGATGGATATCAGAAAGCAGTTATTGGCGAAGTCGACCTTCCCATAACTATCGGTCCTCACACTTTCCTAATCACTTTCCAGGCCATGGACATCCGAGAAGCGTATAGCTGTTTATTAGGAAGACCTTGGATACACCAGGTTGGGGCAGTCACTTGGACACTGCACCAGAAACTGAAGTTCGTCAAGAATGATCAACTTGTCATAATTTGTGGAGAACAAGCCTTGATCGTGAGTAACCTGTCATTATCTACTTGTATAGAACCCGAGGAGATTGTTGGAACTCAATTCCAAGCACTTTCGGTGAGCAATAAGAATCAATCAGAGAAAGGAGCCTCGATTTCCTCATACAGAGACGCTCTCAAAGTGATTGAAAGTAACAATATGAAAGGATCGGGACAACTTGTCATTCCTACTGATAATAAAACAAAGAAGGGTCTTGGTTTTTCTGCAACCTATACCTAGACAGCTCCTAATGATGAAAGTCTTCATCCCATTCATGATTTCTTCCACAGTAGAGGTTTCCTTCACCCAGTGCCTCAAGCAGTCCATACCATCAACGACGAAGATTCCTCCGACACGGATGAGAGGTGGAAGTCCTATCTTAACGAGGACGGTTATATGTCTCAAGAAGAGGTGGCTACGCCATTTTGCTATCCTGCACAGAGTCCAAGATTTATACAGAGGACAGACGTCGAAATGATATACGGAGATTGTGATCCGGAAGGATGTCGTGCTCCACCAAAATAATTAGAGGAAGACACTCTGATGAAGGACAACTTGGACCATGACTATTATGGCCCAATGGATGGCTTGCGTATCTGGCAGCCGTATCCAGGAAACTCAGGGCAAGAAAATCAGCCGAACGATGAAAATCAGCTGACCATCATTGAACAGAATACCTGCGTCCCCACCATGTCATGGGATCAACACTCAGGTCATTTAGAAAATTTTCGATATGACGATGAATTGGCAAAGCTTGCCGGACTAGAATTCATCAACTATGCTTTTCCCGAGGTCAACGTCATCGAAAGGGATGACTCCTCCAGTTCCAAAGAAGTGTGGGACACCTTAGGACAACCAAGTGGAAAATATGACTTTATGGTCAAGTACACTGCTCCTGAGAGCTCTCGTATCAGGCTCGAAGACATCCAACCAACTGGATGAGGAGATTTGCCTGAGAGCACAAATACTATGCAAAATACAACTGAGGAATCCTCCTATGAGAACTCCGCCTGGGAGACAGATTCCAATGATCCTGCTCCACCAGAATTTTGTTTTATAGGGCTGTAGTTTCAAAAGACGACTTGTTCATGAATAAAATAACGTCCTTCTATAATTTTTGCATTTTATTGCTATTTTCACTTTTCGATTTTTCAAAAAATGGTTATCCTAAAAAACAAATAATAATAAACAAGCAGTAAACAAGAAATACACTGCACACACTCTTGCATTTTCTCTATCTCTTCTAAACATAAATCAACACGTCATGCAGATTGCTTGTTTTAAACCCTGTTGAAACATACGATCCGATGCCTTCTCCCAACTTTGAATTCCCAGTATTTGGGGCAGAAGAAGAAGTTGACGACGAAATTCCAGAAGAGATCTCCCGACTACTCAGACAAGAGGAAAGGTCCATTGAACCTCACAAAGAGCCGTTGGAAAAGGTCAACTTGGATTCGGAAAAAGAGAGAAAAGAAATCAGGATTGGGGCACTGCTCAGTCCAACTGCCAAAGAGAGTTTGACAATGCTTCTCAAAAAATTTTCCGATGTATTCGCTTGGTCCTATCAGGACGTGCCAGGGTTAGATACCAACATCGTGGAACATCATTTACCATTAAAATCGAAATGTCCGCCAGTAAAACAGAGGTTGAGACGGACTCACCCGGACATGGGCATAAAAATCAAAGAGGAGGTACATAAATAGATTGACGCGGGTTTCCCCGCCACATTAGAATATCCTCTATGGTTAGCCAACATAGTACTCGTTCTGAAAAAGGACGGAAAAGTCAGAATGTGTGTCGACTACAGGGATCTGAAAAAGCCAGTCCAAAGGACGACTTTCCCTTACCGCACATTGACATGCTGGTAGACAGTACCACAAAGTTCAAAGTTTTCTCCTTCATGGATGGATTCTCGGGCTATAATCAGATTAAAATGGCGCCGGAAGACATGGAGAAAACTTCGTTCATCACCCCATGGGGTACCTTTTGTTACAAGGTAATGCCATTCAGTTTGAAGAACGCCGGGGCAACCTATCAACGGGCCATGACTACTCTTTTTCATGACATGATACACAAAGAAATCGAAGTGTATGTCGATGATATGATTGCCAAATCTAAAACAAAAGAGGAGCATGTGACCCACCTGTCAAAATTATTCGAGCGGTTGAGAAAGTACAGACTCAGCTTGAATCCAAATAAGTACACATTCGGTGTCCGTTCAGGGAAACTGTTAAGGTTCATCATCAGCCAGAAAGGAATTGAGGTTGATCCTGACAAGGTCAAGGCTATTCAAGAAATGCCTTCTCCGAAAACTAAAAAACAAGTCAGAGAATTCCTGGGATGTTTGAATTACATTTCCAGATTCATATTCCTCATGACTGTGACATGCACGCCGATTTTCAAATTACTCAAAAAGAACCAGGACTGCGCTTGGACAGAAGACTGTCAAACCGCCTTCAACAGTATTAAGGAATACCTGTTGAACCCACTGATTCTATCACCTCCAGTGGAAGGAAGACCACTGATCATCTACCTCACAGTCCTAGAGGACTCAATGGGTTGTGTACTTGGCCAACAAGATGAAACCAAAAGGAAAGAGTCTTCCATTTACTATATGAGCAAGAAATTCACCGACTGCGAGACTCGATACACTATGCTCGAGAAAACTTGTTGTGCTATGGCTTGGGTAGCCAAACGTCTTCGCCAGAATATGATTCATCACACTACTTGGTTGATCTCCGAAATGGATCCAATCAAATATGTATTTGAAAAACCTGCTCTCACGGGAAGGATTGCCCGTTGGCAGATGTTGTTATCAGAATACGACATTGAATACCATGCTCAAAAATCCGTTAAAGGGAGTATGTTAGCCGATCATTTGGCTCATCAACTGATTGACGATTAGGAATCAGTCGGGTTCGACTTCCCAGACCAAGATGTCATGTATTTGAAAATGAAGTATTACGACAAACTGCTACCCAGTGAAGGGCCAGAACCAGGTTTCCAGTGGGAACTTATCTTTGACAGAGCTGTCAATCATTACAAAAACGGAATTGGGGCAATCATCATAACACCTCAGGGTACCCACATTCCTTTCACCGCCAGACTTACGTTCAAATGCACAAACAACGAAGCCGAATACGAAGCTTGTATCATGGGTCTCGAAGAAGCGATCGACTTAAGGATAAAAAACTTGGATGTATATGGCGACTTAACCCTGGTTATTAATCAGATTAAAGGAGATTGTAACACATACCGATCAGGACTGATTCCTTACAAAGATTACGCGAGAAGGTTGTTACCTTTCTTCAACAGAATTGAGTTTCATCATATCCCTCGTGAAGAGAATCACATGACTGATGCATTAGCCACTCTCTCTTCCATGACTAGTGTAGGTCAATGGAATGACCTACCTAAGATCGACATAATGCGCCTTGAAAGGAAGGCTTATATCTTCACGATTGAAGTAGTCATAAACAACAAACCTTGGTATCACGATATCAAATGCTTCCTTCAGAAACAAGAGTACCCACCTGGGGCACTAAGAAAAGACAGGGAAACCCTCAGAAGACTGGCAGGAAGCTTCTTTCTGAGCGGTGATACACTCTATAAGAGAAATTTTGACATGGTCTTGCTCTGATGCGTAGACAGACCAGAAGCAGACATGCTGATAAAAGAAATTCACGAAGGATCCTTTGGCACTCATGCCCACGGACACCCAATGGCGAGAAAAATTCTAAGAGCAGGGTACTACTAGTTGACCATGGAATCCGACTACTGCAAGTACATGAGGAGGTGTCACAAGTGTCAGATATACTCCGACAAAATCCATGTGCCGCCAACACATCTCAAAATTCTCTCTTCCCCGTGGCCTTTTTCCATATGGGGAATCGACATGATCGGCGTGATTGAACCTAAGGCTTCGAGCGGACATCAGTTCATCCTAGTAACCATTGACTACTTCACCAAGTGGGTCGAAGCAATGTCATACGCCAATGTGACCCGACAAGTGGTGGTTCGATTTATCAAAAACAATCTCATCTGCCGTTATGGTGTTCTGAGCCAGATAATTACAGATAATGGGTCTAACTTGAACAATAAGATAATGAAAGAGTTGTGTGCTGAATTCAAGATTGAACACCATAACTCATCTCCCTACCGACCCAAGATGAACGGCGCAGAAGAAACGACTAACAAGAACATCAAGAAGATCGTTCAAAATATGGTTGTAACCTATAAAGACTGGCACGACATGCTACCCTTTGCTCTTCACGGTTATCGAACATCTGTCTGCACTTTAATAGGGGCAACTCCTTTCTCTTTAGTGTATGGTATGGAAGCAGTGCTCCCCATAGAGGTAGATATCCCATCAATCCGGGTATTGATGGAAGCTAAGCTTACAGAAGCTGAATGGTGTCAAAGTCGACACGACGAGCTGAATCTGATCGAAGAAAAATGAATGACGGCACTATGCCACGATCAGTTGTATCAACAAAGAATGAAGAGGGCGTTTAACAAAAAGGTCCGACCTCGCGTCTTCAGGAAAGGAGACCTTGTGCTCAAAAAGATCCAGTCATTTCTCACTGATTCCCAGGGCAAATGGACTCCGAATTAAGATAGCCCCTATGTGGTCAAGAAAGCTTTCTCAGGCGGTGCCTTGAGACTTGCAACCATGGATGGAGAAGAATTTTCCTACCCCACGAATGTTGACGTAGTCAAGAAATACTTTTCCTAAACTAAAAAAAACATCTCGGTGGATTGAAAACCCGAAAGGGCGGTCCAGGAAAAAATTAGAGACAAAATAAAAAAAATCATCCTGATGGATTGGAAATCTCAAAGTCTAATCCAGGAAAAAGTTAGGGATAATGGCAAGTAACTATGTCTAACAGAGGCGAGTCCCTCAGCAGCAGTTACGCCATCCATTAGAAAACTCCAGTCAAGGTCATCTTCGACAGAAGCTCAGGATGTCCAGAATTTAAAGTTGGTAGAAGGATAGTGGTCGTTATGTTTCAACGTAGCCCTTTTGCCTGTAAATTACCATTTTTATAACTTTGTAAATACTCTATGGAATCAAGCGTTTAGCTGATTTCCATCCTTTCAATAAAATTTGAGCCCTAGCGCTTTTGTTTGCAATTCTTATTTGTTTTAGGTTTACAGAACGTCATTTTAATATGATCTACGATTCTTGAAATAAAACAAAAAATGAATTTACTGGTAAAGATTTTTCTGCTTTTAAAATAAAGATGGGAATTCTTTTGACTATTGAACATCGAACGAACGTCAATCGCTTCTCCAAAGATGGTTGAGCTTCAAAGTGAAGAATCAAAGTAATCCTTCTAAACCAGATGTGACTATTCCATCTAACACCCCTCGGCAGAGTCCTTATCTCCTAAGCCCGACCAACATAGCTCCCGACAGGGACTATCTCTCCTAGGCAAGGCAGAATTGCTACTTTTAGACCAGTGATACTTTTTATCTCCCACTGTGGCCGAGTATCCAGTCGTGTTCATCTACTAGTTTGTATGTCGCGTCAGTTTTGTCAGCATAAACATACATACATCATGCATTATTGATTCATATTCATAATCATATTGCATCATTATCACTCTAGTCGGTCTTATCCCCAAGTGATAAAAGTCATCTCGATCGAGTTGACAGTTCTTTCCTCGTGAGGAAATGTTGTGTTTGAACTATCTCTCTCCTCCAGTTTATTTATGGATTAGAGTTGGCCCTCGACCACTTTGATAACTTGAACCTCTGAAAGGCCCGAGATCCTTCACCAAACATCACTCTTCGCCATTGAAGATGATATCTTCGCTTTCCCAGATTAAGGAAGATCCCCAGAGAAAGCCTTTTGGTCAGAAATTCGGCAGTACGACAGTTCTTCTCCGAGAAAAACCCGCTGACGAAAAGGTCATCGGCACCTCAAAATTGGATCACATCATATGGCATTTCTCCGAGAAGATCTCGAGAAAAGTATGATGTAATATCCCCAAGCAAGAAATAGTCTCTCAAGAGACTCGTTTTCCACAGTAGAGTCGACAAATGGCGTCTCCAACAAAGAAGTTTGTGCACCTCTACAATTCAAATGACCGGGTTCCCCAGCAAGTATGACATCAAAAGTTTTTCCCATCAAAGAGCATCTCCCCAGGAAAATTCGGCGAGAAGTTTGAGGAAAACCGCTACAAATAGCGTCCCATGTCAAGAAAGTTTATTGACAAAAGAAACTTAGACCAGTTCCTTGGTAGGAAACTAGGATCGAGGGGAAGTTTATATCAAAAACTTAGACCAGTTCTTTGGTAGGAAACCAGGATCGAGGGGAAGTTTATTTCAGAAACTTAGACCAGTTCCTTGGTAGGAAACCAAGATTGAGGGGAAGTTTATTTCAGAAACTTAGACCAGTTCTTTGGTAGGAAACCAGGATCGATGGGGAAGTTTATATCAGAAACTTAGACCAGTTCTTTGGTAGGAAACCAGGATCAAGGGGAAGTTTATTTCAGAAACTTAGACCAGTTCCTTGGTAGGAAACCAGGATCGAGGGGAAGTTTAGATCAGAAACTTAGACCAGTTCCTTTGTAGGAAACCAGGATTGAGGGGAAGTTTACCTTTTCTAAGCATCATTGCTTAGCAAAATAAGAAGGATGCGTGAACTACCATCCCTAACCACCATCAAAATTTCGTGTATTCTGATATTTAATCATCTTGCACCCCGAATGCCCGAATACCTTCCCCATTCACACCTTCGGGTCCAAGAAGATTAAATAGGGGCATATGTCATACCCCAAATTTTGACCACTAAGATTTCCCATCATTGTGTAAATCATCACCACAATATGGATGTACCATTATGCCTCATCAGTCTCCCCAAAGATGGGTGAGCATTCCCTACAATCAGGATTAGGGTTTCAAGCCCTCTCAGAGCTCTTAGACAAAGGATCAATCAATAATTGACATGATCTTCAACTTTTCTAACCTCTCAAACATCCACAAAGAATCAAGAGGACTCCCACCTCAATGATTAAGCACAAGGCAGCTCCCTTCTAGGTGGATTAAGCCTCCAGGTTGCGAGTGTCACCAAACTAGGGTTTTGGTCGACTAGGGCCTCCAAATGGAAATTTTCCTCGGGGAATGAGCCAATGCTTCAAAGCATAACCTAAGATACTGCAAGGGACATCATGAACCCAATCATCAAGTCAATTTTTCCTCAGGGGATGCATTCATAAAAAATCAGGAATTAGCGTTTCTTGACCTAATTCACCCCTAAGTTGACTTTTGGGATAAATCATGAGCCAAGACCTCATGAGAAGATTTGAGGGTCTCCAATACACCACATTGATCCATTTGCAACAATGGATTAATCCAAGAAGCTTGAGTAACAAGTTTCAAGTTCATCAGAACCACAGTTAGGGTTTCGCGGGAAAAGTCAACTGTACCTTTGACTTTTGACCCCGGCATGCTCCCAAACCTTGGGACATGATCCAATACACCCTATAGCATCTATGAAATCAATCCAACAAGTTTGATTTAGGTCAAGGACTTGATTTCATATAGGATCGCACAGTTTGGAATTCATCTGACAAAAAGTCAACTGTGCACAAAAGTCGACTTTGACTTTTTGAGATTTTTCACAATTATGGTCCTTTGACCCTAAAATGATGTTAATGTGTGATTGGAATCATCATTCATCATGAAAAATCAAGAAAAGTGGGATAACTTGTAAAAGGGGTAACCATAAAAACTTACAAATTTTTCTAAGTTATGGAACAAAGTGGCTAGGGTACCAACTTTGGAGGATCATAACTCCTAAACCACAAGGCCATCTTTCCCCATCCAAAGCTGGATTTCTAGCTCTCATTAACCTCTACAAAAGCTTCAACTACACCTCATTCTAATTCATCATGGATTTTGAGTTATGGAATGATCAAAATCATAAAAAGTGAAAATGTCACTTTTTTCCAACACTTAGTGAAATTTTCACTAAGTCAGAATCTGCCTTCACTTTTTTCCAAATGTAGGGGGATTTTTCACTTGGATCCAAAAGGTATCAAAACAAACTATGATCAAACAGTTGTTGTATCATATAAGGGCTTTCCAAAATGGCCAAAACCTCCATCAAATTCCACTTGAGCCATGAGATATGACAATGGCAATATGCCTTGCTGAAAACTGTCAAGGTGTAGCGTGCGATTTTTGGACGTGGTTGCGAAGCACTATCGCTCTTTTGGGGGAACTACAGGTCGATTCATTTTGTATCCTATTGAAGCTGATAAAGGAAGGGGAATAGATGTCTCCAATTAACCCTGCTTGCATACTGAGGTTAAACAGTCAAAACTGTTGGTTTACAGATGCTATTAAAAGTGTGGGTTTCTCTTAAGTTATTTTGTTAAAAAGGGGGGCCTGGGCGATTGGTGGGAGGTTTAGGACTGATGCTTTTTTATTGATGTATGGGATTTTGGGTTTTGGATTAGTGTGCTCGCTTAGATTTTTCTTTCAATCTTATGCCTACGTATTCTCGTTTACCGAAACAGGGAAATCAGAGCGATCGTAGTTCCCCCTATTCTATGGGAGGAAATGGTTGTTTTGGTGTCTTGTTCAAAGCCCAAGACGTGAAGCTAAAGGTTGTTTGTATCTTGTTCAAAGCCTAAGATATGAAGCTGAAAAGTCTATTTGTATCTTGTTCGAAGCCCAACATGTGAAGCTAAAAGGTGTTGTCTTTAGAGAGAATTTGTCATCTCTAAAGAGGGTCTGTTTATCACAACTATTTATAAAGGAGAATTACTTTAACCGGGATATATCAATCTGGCAATGCCATAATTTCCTTTATAGGGGAGTTCCAACCTGAAGGAGAAGACTTTAACTCAGTGTAGAGCAATGCCATCTTTCCTTAGGAATTTCTCATGCTAAAAGAGGGATAGTGGCGTGGATGTAAATAATCCAGAGGCTTGCCGCTTACATCGATTAGATGAAGGGGAAGGAGTTGTTGATATTTGTATACTGTGAACGAGGCACAACTTTGATGCTAAAAGGTTGATTGTCTCAACCAGGGTTTCCTTATACAAAGCCTAAGAGGAGGCAGTTATGTGTCTCGTACAAAGCCCGAGAAAGAGGCTAAAGGGGTCGACTTAACAAGAGAGTCTTTTTGTGTGTCTTGTACAAAGCCCAAGACGGAAGCTAAAAGTCATTTGACTCAACAAGAGAGCCTTTTGGTATCTCGTACAAAGCCTGAGATGGAGGCTAAAAAAGGGATTGACTCAATAAGAGAGTCTTTTGTATCTCGTACGAAGCCCGAGATAGAGGCTATTTGACTCAACAAGAGATTGTTTTTGGTATCTCGTACGAAGCCCGAGATGGAGGCTAAAAGGGTTTGCTCTGCTTGGGAGGATCATTGGACAAATCCCAAGAGGAGGCTATTATGACTGTTTCAGTTGAGTGACAGATCAAAAATGCTGATTTAAAGAGAAAATCAGTTCTTATATGAGTAATGTTTGGACTCAGGGCTTTTGATTTGAGGATCAGGGATATTTCCTTTTCTTTAAGGAAATGGGAAATCCAATGGGCATTGAGACCATTCGAGTCTACGAGTTTTCTTCCTATTTTGGAAGGAACTTGAGAATGTCTTTGAGACTCAAGGG
This sequence comes from Lathyrus tuberosus, assembly GCA_022829125.1. NCBI lineage: Eukaryota > Viridiplantae > Streptophyta > Magnoliopsida > Fabales > Fabaceae > Lathyrus > Lathyrus tuberosus. Next base: position 9,145,858 of record JALAZF010000191.1, read on the forward strand.
AAATAGATTGTCCAAGTCTGGAGTTTCATCCTTTGTACTATGTTTTGAGAAACAATAGTATGGTCTAGACTCCTTGAAAGACTTCTCTATTAAGATGACTAATTTCTGTTCCTATACCTCTAGGAGGTCGCCGGGACAATTTGTACGAAGCCCAAGAGGAGGCCGAAAACTTTTAAGAAGCTGAGAGGTCCTTGTATGAAGCCCAAGAGGAGGCCGAAAACTTTTAAGAAGCTGAGAGGTCCTTGTATGAAGCCCAAGAGGAGGCTATCATTCCCAAAGGAAGGATCATTATACGAAGCCTAAGAGGAGGCTGTGAATACTTCTAAGAAGCCGAAGGGTCCTTGTACTAAGCGCAAGAGGAGGCGGGGATGCTTTTAGGAAGCCTGTGGGTCCTTGTACAACGCCCAAGAGAAGGCTGATGCTTTTAAGAAGCCTGTGGGTCCCAAACCAAAGAAAAAATCTAGAAAAGTTTCACCGAGAATAATTCATTTAGTGAACATTTCTGAGGTTTGAAGAAATTCAAGAGAAGTTTCACCGAGAATAATTCATCTATGGGGAATAGAATTTCTTTGACAATACCTAAAGAGTGACAGCCGAAGAGAAGACTGTATCTGGTGCTCCTATTGGGGATCTAGCTTGTCTATTTCTAAGAGTGATCGATATGGCTTTTCCTAGTTCTAGACGTAGTTGCCGGGGAAACTCTAAATATCTATACTATTATTACACAGTTGATATGAGTTAATGAAAGGATACTTACAGTGAGCAACCCCACAATATAGTTATACATATGAAAGTGGTAAATGAAAGCGAGTAAACACTTACTCGGTTGTAGAGCTTCCATGCTGTCTGGTTAGTTGTTCAACAAAGAAAGATTGAAAACAACAGTATATTCAAAATCAAAGGAGAAAGTGCTTTGAAAAGAAAATTGGGGCTTACAGCTCAAGGAGAGGCCCAGGGTTTTATCAGTGATCGCACTGTTTGTACAGAGGGACTTATGCAAGTGACTGAGGCCCAAGAAAGGTTTTTTGTACAAGGGATGGGTCTTACACTCTTTCAAGAGGCCCAAAAAGTTTAAAGAAAAAAGAGTTGGGTCTTACTACTCGAGGGTAGGCCCAGATGACTTTTCGTTCTAAAATGGCGATCGCGCCGAGATTTTGAAAACGCAGTGGGTCTTATACAATGACTGAGGCCCAAAAGTAATTTGGTTTTCAAAGGGGTTGGGTCTTACACTCTAACAGAGGCCCAAAAAGTTTTGAATGGGTCTTATATCTCGGAGAGAGGCCCAGTTGATTTCGTTAAAAAGGCGATGATCGCGCCGTTTATTTGAAAATGTACAAAGGGGCTTATACAATGAGTGAGGCCCACAAATATGTTTATGTACAAATGGATTGGGTCTTACACTCTATTAGAGGCCCAAAAAGTGTTTTAAAATGTTTGATGAGGGTTAAATTAATCAAAACCCTAATTTGTTTCCAAAATGCATTTTAATTGAATAAAAATTCAATTAAAATGATAAAAAATTGTTTAACATGTGGAAAACAAATTGTGATCTTGGATTAATGTCTCAAAAATCAAGTTTTGACCTACCAACGTGACCAGACATGTGGTGGTCCGTTTTATCAAAAACAATCTCATATGCCGTTATGGTGTTCCGAGCTAGATCATTATAGACAATGGATCTAACTTGAATAACAAGATGATGAAGGAGTTGTGTTCTGAATTCAAGATCGAACACCATAACTCATCTCCCTACCGACCAAAGATGAACGGCGCGGTAGAAGCGGCTAATAAGAATATCAAAAGATCGTTCAAAAGATGGTTGTGATCTACAAGGACTGGCATGAGATGCTACCTTTCGCTCTTCACGGTTACCGTACATCAGTTTGCACTTCAACAGGGGAAACCCCTTTCTCTCTAGTGTATGGCATGGAAGCAGTGCTCCCCATAGAAGTAGAGATCCCGTCAATGAGAGTCTTGATGGAAGCCTAGATAACAGAAGCTGAATGGTGCCAGAGCAGGCATGATGAATTGAACCTCATCGAAGAAAAGAGAATGGCAGCCTTATGTCACGGTCAGCTATATCAACAAAGAATGAAAAGGGCGTTAGACAAAAAGGTTCGACCTCGAGTCTTCAGAGAAGGAGACCTTGTGCTCAAGAAGCCACCCTTATTTCTCACTGATCCCAGAGGCAAGTGGACCCCGAATTACGATGGCCCTTACGTTGTCAAGAAAGCTTTCTCAGGCGGTGCCCTGAAACTCGCGACAATGGATGGAGAAGAATTCACTTATCCTACAAACGTAGATGTAGTCAAGAAATACTTCGCCTAAAATGAAAAAAAAAACGTCTCGGTGGATTGAAAACGTGAAAAGGAAGTCTAGGAAATAATTAGAGACATAAAAATGAAATCATTCCGATGGATTGGAATCCGAAAAGACGATCCAGGCAAAAGTTAGGGATTCATGGCAAGTAACTACATTCTCACAAATGCCTCAGAGGTAACATTATCTGTCAGAAAAGTCTCCAATCAAAGTCACCTTCGACAGAAGCTCAGAATGTCCAAAATTCCAAGTTGATGAGAGGATAATTGTCGTTATGTCTCGATGTAGCCTTTTTCCCTTTAAATTATCATTTTCTAACTTTGTATTGTTCTATGGTAACGCGCTCTTGGCTGATTACCATCCTATAAATAAAATTCGAGCCTTTGTGCCTTTTGTTTATAATTCTCATTTGTTATGCTTTGCAAAATGACATGTTTATTTGATTAACATTCTTAAAACAGAAAAAATGAATTTTACTCTTGTTTTAAGTTTATTTCTGCTTTTAAATATGGCAATTACTTTTTCGTCGAACACAAGAAGAACATCTACGTTTTCTCGAAAAATGGCCAAACTTCAAAGTTCATGATCAAGTGTCCTCGGTAGAATTCCTACTCTGGAAGCCATCGATAGGTCTCGTTCTCCCCAGAAGATTCTATCTCTCGAAAAAAAGCAGGAATGATTTCTAATCACTAACAGGTTTACACCTTCACCAGCGGAGCTCTTGGTTTTCCAACGAAAGTACGACGCTTTAGCGATACTCTTGCCCTAGTGTGGTTGGATATCCCATTGTACACATCATCTGTCTATATGTCGTGTCTGTTTTGTCAGTATAAATTCATTCATTCATACTTTATGCGTTATTAATTTGTATTCATATTCATATTGCATCACTATCACTCTGGTCAGTCTCACTTCCAAGTAATAAAGTCCTCTCTTCTGTCGAGTCATCAGTATTCCCCTCGTCAAGACACTTTCGTCTGAACAATCTCTTTTCGGTCTACTTCTAGATTGAAACCGTTCTCAACCACTTTGATAACTTAAACCTCTAAAGGATAGGAAAAACGTCTTATGAACATCCTTTGGAATATCACTCTTCGACATTGAAGATGATACCCTTTGCTTTCTCGGATTAAAGAAAATCCCAGAGAAAATGTCTCAACAAATGACTCTCGACAATACATCGGTCTTTCTTCAAAGAAACCAATGTTAATGAAGTCATCAACACTTCAAAATTGAATCGGATCACATGGCATTTCTCCGTCGAACGAATTCCGAAGAAAAGTGTGATATCTCCAAACAGAAAGCAATCTCCTAACAGACTTATTTTCCCCAGAAGAGTCTACAAATGGCATCTCCAACAGAGAAGTTTTCACCTCTACGACTCAGACCAATGGGCTTTCCCCCAACAAGTCTAACATCAACACTTTTTCCATCAAATGGCATCTCTCCAGTAAACCTCGACGAGAAGTTTGATGAAAACTGCTACAAATAGCATCCCTTGCCAAGAGAAAGACTTAACAAGAAGAAACTAAGACCACTTCCTTGGTAGGAAACCAGGATCGAGGGGAAGTTTATTTCATAAACTAAGACCAGTTCTTTGGTAGGAAACTAAGATCGAGGGGAAGTTTATTGACAAAATAAACTAAGACCAGTTCCTTGGTAGGAAACCAGGATCGAGGGGAAGTTTATTTCAGAAACTGAGACCAGTTCTTTGGCAGAAGACCAGGATCGAGGGAAAGTTTTACCTTTTCTAAGTAACAACACTTAGTAAAAGAAGATGAATGTAAACCACCATTCATAGACACCATCAAAATTTTGGGTATTCCGATATTTATCATTCGCCATTCCCAAAATTTTCATGTTGTCTATGAATGGTGGTTTACATTCATCTTCTTTTACTAAGCGTTGTTACTTAGAAAAGGTAAAACTTTCCCTCGATCCTGGTCTTCTGCCAAAGAACTGGTCTCAGTTTCTGAAATAAACTTCCCCTCGATCCTGGTTTCCTACCAAGGAACTGGTCTTAGTTTCTTTTGTCAATAAACTTCCCCTCGATCTTAGTTTCCTACCAAAGAACTGGTCTCAGTTTATGAAATAAACTTCCCCTCGATCCTGGTTTCCTACCAAGAAAATGGTCTTAGTTTCTTCTTGTCAAGTTTTTCTCTTGGCAAGGGATGCTATTTGTAGCAGTTTTCATCAAACTTCTTGTCGAGGTTTACTGGAGAGATGCCATTTGATGGAAAAAGTGTTGATGTTAGACTTGTTGGGGGAAAGCCCACTGGTCTGAGTCGTAGAGGTGAAAACTTCTCTATTGGAGACGCCATTTGTAGACTCTTCTGGGGAAAACAAGTATGTTAAGAGACTGCTTTCTGTTTGGAGATATCACACTTTTCTTTGGAATTCGTTCGACGAAGAAATGGCATGTGATCCGATCTAATTTTGAAGTGTTGATGACTTCATTAACATTGGGTTCTTTGAAGAAAGACCGATGTATTATCGAGAGTCATTTGTTGAGAGATTTTCTCTGGGATTTTCTTTAATCCGAGAAAGCAAAGGGTATCATCTTCAATGTCGAAGAGTGATATTCCAAAGGATGTCCGTAAGAAGTTTTTCATATCCTTTAGAGGTTCTAGTTATCAAAGTGGTTGAGAATGGTCTCAATCTAGAAGTAGACCGAAAAGAGATTGTTCAGACGAACGTTTCCTGATGAGGGGAATACTGATGACTCGACCGACGAGAGGACTTTATCACATGGAAGTGAGACTGACCAGAGTGATAGTGATGCAATATGAATATGAATATGAATTAATAATGCATAATATATGTATGAATGAATGTATGCTGACAAAATAGACATGACATATAGACAAGTGATGTGTACAACGGGATATCCGACCATACTGGGGCTAAGAGTATCGCTAAAGCGTCGTACTTTCGTTGGAGAACCAAGAGCTCTGCTGGTGAAGGGGTAAACCTGTTAGTGATTAGAAATCATTCCTGCTTTTTTTTCGAGAGATAAAATCTTTTGGGGAGAACGAGACCCATCGATGGCTTCCAGAGTAAGAATTTTACCGAGGACATTTGATCCTGCTCTTTGAAGTTCGACCATTTTTTGGGAAAACGTAGATGTTCCTCTTGTGTTCGACAAAAAAGTAATTGTCGTATTTAAAAGTGGAAATAAACTTAAAACAAGAGTAAAATTCATTTTTTTTTTGTTTCAAGAATGTTGATCAAACAAACATGTCATTTTGTAAAGCAGAACAAATGAGAATTATAAACAAAAGGCACAAAGGCTCGAATTTTATTTATAGGATGGTAATCAGCCAAGAGCGAGATTCCATAGAACAGTACAAAGTTTAGAAAATGGTAATTCAAAGGGAAAAGGGCTACATCAAAACATAACGACCGTTATCCTCCCACCAACTTTGAATTCTGGATATTCTGGGCTTTTGTCGAAGGTGACCTTGACTGGAGACTTTTCTGACAGATGATGTTACCGCTGAGGCGTTTGTGAGAATGTAGTTACTTGCTAGGAATCCCTAACTTTTTCCTGGATTGTTTTTTCGAATTCCAATCCATCGGGATGATTTCATTTTTATGTCTCTAAATTTTGCCTGGACTGCCCTTTCAGGTTTTCAATCCACCGAGACGTTTTTTTTTCATTTTAGGTGAAGTATTTCTTGACTACATCTACGTTTGTGGGATAAATGAATTCTTCTCCATCCATTGTCGCGAGTTTCAGGGCACCGCCTGAGAAAGCTTTCTTGACAACGTAAGGGCCATCGTAATTCGGGGTCCACTTGCCCCTGGGATCAGTGAGAAATAAGGGTAGCTTCTTGAGCACAAGGTCTCCTTCTCTGAAGACGCGGGGTCGAACCTTTTTGTCAAATGCCATTTTCATTCTTTGTTGATATAGCTGACCGTGACATAAGGCTGTCATTCTCTTTTCTTCGATGAGGTTCAATTCATCATGCCTGCTCTAGCACCATTCAGCTTATGTTAGCTTGGCTTCCATCAAGACTCTCATTGATGGGATCTCTACTTCTATAGGGAGCACTGCTTCCATGCCATACACTAGAGAGAAAGGGGTTGCCCCTGTTGATGTGCAAACTGATGTACGGTAACCGTGAAGAGCGAAAGGTAGCATCTTGTGTCAGTCCTTGTAGGTAACAACCATCTTTTGAACGATCTTTTTCATATTCTTGTTAGCTGCTTCTACCGCGTCGTTCATCTTTGGTCGGTAGGGAGATGAGTTATGGTGTTCAATCTTGAATTCAGCACACAACTCCTTCATCATCTTGTTGTTCAGGTTAGATCCATTGTCTGTAATGATCTGGCTCGGAACACCATAACGGCATATGGGATTGTTTTTTATAAAACGGACCACCACTTGTCTGGTCACGTTGGTGTATGAAGCTGCTTCGACCCATTTGGTGAAGTAATCAATGGCTACTAGGATGAACCGATGTTCGTTTGAAGCTTTGGGTTCAATCATGCCAATCATGTCGATTCCACATATAGAAAATGGCCATGGGGAAGAGAGAACTTTGAGATGCTTTGGCGGTACATGGATTTTGTTAGCGTATATCTGACACTTGTGACACTTTCGCATGTACTTGTAGCAGTCGGTTTCCTTTGTCAACAAATAATACCGTGCTCTTAGGATTTTTCTTGCCATTGTGTGTCCGTTGGCATGAGTGCTGAAGGATCCTTCATGAATTTATTTCATCAACATGTTTGCTTCGTGTCTTTCCACGCATCTGAGCAGAACCATGTCGAAGTTTCTTATGTAAAGCACATCGTTGTTCAGGAAGAAGTTGCCAGCCAGTTTTCAGAGGGTCTTCCTATCTTTCTTTGATGCCCCAACTGGGTATTCTTGTCTTTGAAGTAAACACTTGAAGTCGTGATACCAAGGTTTGTTGTCGAGAACGACTTCTACAACAAATATGTAAGCAGGCCTATCTAGGCGCATTATGTCAATCTTGGGCACGTCGTTCCATTGGCTCACACTGATCATGGAGGATAGAGAAGCTAGTGCGTCGGCCATGTTATTCTCATCGCGAGGAATGTGATGAAAATCAACTCTGTTGAAGAAAGGTAGCAACCTTCTTGCATAGTCTTTGTAAGGAATCAATCCTATTTGATAGGTGTTCCACTATCCTTTGATCTGATTTATGACCAGGGCTGAGTCTCTATAGACATCCAAATATTTGATTCTTAAGTCTATTGCTTCTTCGAGTCCCATGATACATGCTTCGTACTCGGCTTCATTGTTCGTGCATTTGAATGCCAGTCTGGCAGTGAAAGGAATATGGGTACCCTGAGGGGTAACAATGATTTCCCGAATTCCGTTTCCATAAGCGTTGACAGCTCCGTCAAAAATTAATCCCCATTGGGATCTGGCTCTGGCCCTTCATTGGGTAGCGGTTCGTCGCAATCTTTCATTTTGAGATACATGACATCTTCGTCTGGGAAGTCGAACTCGACGGATTCCTGTTTGCTGATCGGTTGATGAGTCAAATGATCGGCTAAAATACTTCCTTTGACATCTTTCTGGGCGTGATATTCGATGTCGTATTCTGATAACAGCATTTGCCAACGGGAAATCCTTTCTGTGAGAGCAGGCTTTTCAAAAACATACTTGATCGTATCCATCTCTGAGATTAACCAAGTAGTGTGGCGAATCATGTACTAGCGAAGACGTTTAGCTGCCCAGCAAAAGCGCAACAAGTTTTCTTGAGCATAGTGTATCGAGTTTCACAGTCTGTGAATTTATTATTTAAGTAATAAATGGCAAATTCTTTTCTTTTTGTTTCGTCTGGTTGGCCAAGTACACATCCCATGGAATCTTCCAAGACTGTAAGGTAAATGATGAGTGATCTTCCTACTACTGGAGGAGAGAGAATCGGCGGATTCACCAGATATTCTTTGATGCTGTCAAAAGCTTTCTAGCAATCTTTTGTCCATACACAGCTTTGGTCCTTTCTGAGGAGTTTGAAAATTGGCGCGCATGTCGTGTTCATGTGGGATATTAATCTGGAGATGTAATTCAATCGTCCGAGAAATCCTCTGACTTGTTTCTCTGTTTTCGGAGAAGGCATTTCCTGAATGGGCTTGACCTTGTCAGGAATAACCTCAATTCCTTTCTGGCTGACAATGAAACCCAAGAGCTTTCCTGAACGAACACCGAAGGTGTACTTGTTGGGATTCAAGCGGAGTTTGTATTTCCTCAGATGCTCGAATAGTTTTGTCAGGTTTTCTACATGCTCTTCTTCTGTTTTTGATTTGGCGATCATGTCATCAACATACACTTCAATTTATTTGTGCTTCAGGTCGTGGAAAAGAGTAGTCATCGCTCTTTGGTAAGTTGCCCCAGCGTTCTTCAGACCGAACGACATTACCTTGTAACAAAAAGTGCCCCATGGGGTGATGAATGAAGTTTTCTCCATGTCTTCAGGTGCCATTTTGATTTGATTATAGCCCGAGAAACCATCCATGAAGGAGAAGACTTTGAATTTTGCTGTGCTGTCGACTAGCATGTCAATTTATGGTAGAGGAAAGTCATCCTTTGGACTTGCTCTGTTTAGATCTCTGTAATCTACACACATTCTGACTTTTCCTTCCTTTTTCGGAACTGGCACTATGTTGGCCAACCACTGAGGATAGTCTGAAGTGGCGAGGAAACCTGCGTCGATCTGTTTCTGCACTTCCTCTTTGATTTTGATAGAAATATTCAGGTGAGTTGTGAGAGCAAGAATTGTCTCTACAAGTCAATCTATGTTTTGATGATAACAATAAGTATTTGTGAAAGAACCATTTTATAGTCTAACGTGTGTTGTGTGCAGATCATAAGAACTAAAGACATCAGAACCAACATACACCAGCTAGATGTACTATGATTGAATATATATATATATATACGAAGTTACTATGTGTGACTAAAGTCGAGAGAAGCAAGAACACTTGTTTATCTAGTCATGATCAGCCAGATCCAAGGATGCCAAGATTGCTGTTGCAATGCTCTTGTGGATGCTCTCTGAAAGTGATTAAGATTCTGAAGATAGCAAAGCTTCTGAAGAAGTACACTCAGAAATAACCAAAGTTCTGAAGACTCCTATGACTTGAAGTTCTGATGGCTGAAGGCGCTGAACACCAAGTGCAGAAAGAATCTGAAGACTGACAAGTTCTGAAGATTAAGGTTTCAAACAAGAAGTTCTGAAGACTCTGAAGACAGGCTCTGAAGTTTCGAAAGACTTAAAGTAAAAAAGAATAACGCTCTTAAAGACCAAGTGTTGAAGTTCTGAAGACTGATTCCTAATGGACTTCTTCAATTAACGAAAGACTTGAAGCATCAGATATTCTGCTATAAAGACCCCACTCATGCTTCATCAAATTCACATCAGAAGCCACAGAAGTTTCGAAGTCTAAATATTACCGTTGTGAGTTAGATGTACACACTGCCCAAGAAAAGGTGTCTGTTCACTTCCTCCTCTGTAAAAAGAAGATGTGTCAGTACAACTCATTATATCACAACGTCTCTTTTCCAAACATCCAACAATATTCTCTAACGGCTATATTTCTACTGGCTATTTAATGGAAAGAGTTTTTGCTTCTGATGTGTCGATCACTTGTAGAATTACGAACTGAATGTTCATCTACTAAATTGACCAAGTCATTGTATGAAGATAGCAACAACGATGAGTTCTCGTTGTAACATTTAGAATATTCAAAGTTGTCATTAATTCACTCATGGCAATTGTTGCTGAATCTCAAAAGAACAAATTAACACAACAACAATAATCAAATAGAAGTTGTTGATGAAGAAGACAACAATTGAAGATCAGTCAAGTCATCAACCTACCTTCTCATCAAAGCTACATTGAAGATCGGAAGCAAGGAGTTTCTGCTCAAAGCTTGCTCAACCAGAAGACGAAGAAGAAGAAGATCTACAAGATGTCAACAATCATAATATCTAAATACATCTTTGTAGCTTCTTAGGAAAGCAAGGAGCTGATTGCTCAAAACTTGCTTGAACACATGTGTGTGTTATTTGTACTTAAACCTAGGAGAAACTTGCTTATTAAGAAGCACAATTTGTAATCTCCAATTTTCCAATTCAACTAAATGAATTGAGACTCCTCAATTGAACGTTATATCCTGATGGGATCCCTGAACAGTTCAGCTGTGAGTTGAGGCCTTTGAGTAGATCACGTGGTGATCAGATACTTGAGATGACAATGGCTGAGGGTCATTGTCGAAAATCTTGAAATATGGTTAGTAGCATTATATTCATTGTGATGAATCCCTGAACGGCTAGCTGTGAAATCCCAGCAGTGGGTCTGCTCGGTCAATGAACGTAATATCCTATTGGATCCCTGAACGGTTCATTGGGTTGTTAGTCACAGTGCGGATGTGCTATTGGTTAGTCACCGGCTGTTGCTCGTGCAAGTGTAATCATGATATGATTATAGTCGATTAAGTCCTTGTGTTCAAGGTGAAATCACCTGAGGTGGGTGGACTGGATTAGCCCGCGTGGTGAACCAGGATATATCGTGTCTCCTTTACTCTCTTGCTTAGTATCTCTATTTATGTTTCTACATTGAATATCAGAACCTCATATTAAGCAAAGTCAGAACCTTGCAGCCTATCTCTGATAAGCTTCCGCACTGCAAGTTCTAAGTATTGTATCTTAAGAACAGAACCTATACGGTTCTCATACTCTTTAGTTAATAGATCAGAATCTCTCAACGAACATTGAAGGTTCTTGAGCGTCAAATTAACAAGATGCGAAAAGTTACAAAAAGAGTAAATACATAATTCCAACCCCCTTTCTTGTGTCTTTCTCTCACCTTCAATTGGTATCAGAGTCCCGGTTCTGTTATTAATTTACATCAAACACTTAATAGTGTTAGAAAAAGATCCAGATGTGGTGCGTAGAAGTACTCTTGGTGAGATTGAAATCCACTTACAATTTCTATAACAGTTCAGCAGTTAACTATGTACAAAATTGTAATCAATCTGATTACTTCATGAGCATTTCACTGATTCGAGATGAAGCCTCACTAAAGTTGAAGAATCAGTTGATAAGATAAATTCATCAGATAAAAGGAAGTATCTGTTGAATGCTCATTCTGGAAAATACGTGTGGATAAAACCACGTATATGATTAAAATATGAATCATCAAAAAGCAAGAAATCTTGTTTGATGAAGATTAATCCTTTATGAGTTTTTAAGATGTTTTCAAGAAGCAGATTAAGTCCACCCTTGACTTTCTCGTCTAAAACTCATTCTGGATCTCTTCATGTAAAGAAGAAAGATTGTTGTTCTAAGATTTTGAATTTCAGAAAGAAATCTGTTAAACTCAGAATCTGAAGAATTCAAATTATTAGAAATGATTCAATGTCAGAACCTGAAATGATCAAAAGATTCAATGGAGAACTGAATCCCAAAGACTCAGTAATGACTTGATTCTGAACGAACTCTTAAGATCTTAACTGGTTCAGTGATCAAGCTCCAACAACTTGAAATCATCCTAGTAAAGATCAAATGTTGATAATCTAATTTTTGACAGATCAAGTGTTCTCAGAATCACTTGTGATATGAAATTAAATGCTATCATTTCAGGTATCTAGGTTCTCAAACTAAGATGATGTTAATGATGTTTCGTTTGATGAAATTAGTTAAATCATAGATATGTGTGAACAACCCCAAATAAGTTGATCATTGTTGTAAGAATAAGAGGTTCATGCAAATCATGTCTAGTGATGTACACATGAGGCATGATGATGTTTTGGTTCCGAACAAGTTCTGAAACAACCTTGAGGAACAAGTCAGATGCTGATATGATAATTCCTCCTCGTATAATCTCTCAAAGGTTCTTACTGAACTGGTGAAATCAATCATCTTTCAAAGAAAAGAAACTCTCACAAACACATACAGAATTCAGGCTTTGAAAGGAAAACTCAACCAATTCTTGAAGTTTGTCGTTTAAGATTCAGATCCATATCTTAGGAATTGTATCGGAACTAAACAGGTTCTATGGATCAAGGAAATGAGAAGTGAGAAACATTCAAAATAGATGTAATATGTTATTTATGAATAGGGTCATCAAATGAAATTTACTGTTCACTCAGTATTGCTCCCAAGCATATGAGTGTCGCCTTATAAAAAAGGATTGCATGTAATTGGCTAAGTTTAAATAAAATGGTCACTCTGATCATGCTAAGTCCTAGTCTCGGTTATTGTAACCTGGAGAACTAAAGGACAAGGTTGAACAGGAAAAGAGAGAGAAAGCTATAATCCAACTAGGATCACTTTCCAAGAAAATATTCTCTTCAGAAGTCAGAAGACAAGCTTATCTTGAAGAACCCAAGAAACATCTGCAGCTTACTCGGAAATAGGCAGAATCAGAAAGATGCTCAAAGCAAGCCAAGTCTGAAAGAAGTCGATCAAAAGCTCAGAAGAATGCACTCACGAAAAATTACGAAGATTTCAAAATTCATCAGAATGAAGACCAAAGTCAAGACAAAAAGCACTCAGTTAAGTCTGAAAAATCTAAGGTACACTTTTCTTTTCACTAATAATCTGTTAAACTCATGAGATGCCTTTCTTTCAAATTTGTTATAGCATGTTTTACTAGGTAATTATTTACGAATCCTTACATGTTTCTTTAGGGAAATATTCAACCAATAGAAAATCTGTTAAGCATAGATGAAAGAAATTGCTAAATACAAGAAAACCCTTTAACAAAAACTACACGTAAAAGATACAATCATAATTGCGAATCTATTGAAACCACAACATATCTCTGACAACTTAATGAAATCTTACTAAAATCTTTTGAACTTACCTATATCTTCCCTAGACTAGGCATAATTCAATCTACACACTTACTCTATAAAGTCACGTCTCCCTTTCATGCTCCTATACTCAAAACCCTAAAACTCTAAGCCTCTTTGTCCATCCACTATCATGCCTCCACTAACCTTTCTCGGTAATCCAAATCTTATTGAACTTATTCCTAAGAAACGATTCTCATTCAGTACTCCTTTACTCTCAAGAGACACTGCATGTAGTATAACAGATATTTTGTATACTCAACAATGGACTAGGTACTCCATGATGCTAGAAAAGCCTATCTATGTAAACCTAGTCAAAGAATTTTGGAAACATGTCGATCTTGATGTTGAAAGAAAATGCATCACTTCTTATGTTTTTGAAATCCCTATTGACATCAACCTATTCTCAGTGATCCCTGCAACTGGATGTGAGGATGTTGGAATTCATGTTAATTTTGACAAACACAATTTCTTTCCTGCAAGAAATTTTGCATCCCTTCACGATATATCTTCCATATACATACCCTACAATCCTGAGAATCTCCTACCAACTCCCAAAGCCTGGTACAAATTCATGTTGTCAAATTTTCTTCCCATAATAGATAGCAACAATCTAATTAGATCTCACGACCATAAGTTCATTTATTTACTAATGAATGACTTTTGGATAAATTTACCACACTCAATCTTCAACTGTCTCTGGAAAATCATTCTTGAGTATTGAAACCTCACAAAATCCTACATTCCTTATGGAAGAGTTTTGTCTGAGATTTTCTTCAAAGATGGAATTGTGGACATGATCAAGGAAAGAATTGAAGAAGATGGTCCTAAAGAGTTTCCAGAAAACTGTCTGTTAAAGACATATTGTGAAGTCTTTAGTGACTAGAGAAACTATGTTAATTTTGGTTTAATTGTTTTGGTTGTGCTCAATTATCCTTAGACTATTTAAGAAAAACGTATTGTCAAATCTATGATCATTAATTAAAGTCTCTCTTTAAACAATAAAATGTTACATAAATAATAAGCCTTATTAGAATTTTACAGTTAAAATTTAAAAATATTAACCCATTAAAAAAATTTCTGTGACTCAAATTTATTACCATCATTAATGTACCCGACTCATCGACCACTCATCGAAAAGCCATCATTAACTCTAGTATCCTTCCCAATAAATAGAACTCGTCTCTTTAGCTACACGCATTAACATCTCTCTATATACCCAAGATTTAATACAATATCAAGGAAATTACAAATCAAATCCTATCCCCAAAAGTGATCATCACACTTCATCCTAACTCACCCATAAAAGGTAGGGTTTCTCTCTCTCTCTCTCTCTCTCTCTCTCTCTCTCTCTCTCACTCTCTCTCTCTCTCTCTCCACTCAATTAAAAATTCTAAACTCACTAAGAACAATGAACTCTCAAAGAAATGGACCGACCTTCCTTGGAAACAAACAAAATCTACACCTTTTTCCTGAGAAGAAACTCAACCTTGCTCATCCATGAGAAAATGGTTTGGAGATACTCAGAAGCATGCAAGCCCAATCTTGGCAAGACTATTGCACTCTCCTATATGGTCCTATCTATCCAGACCTTGTTAAAGAGTTTAGGAAATTTTCCAGAATTAGTAATGATGGAAAAACATCTGGTCGGAAGTCTACCTTCAACCCATTGCTGTCTCTGTCTCCTCGATAGAGAAAATAACTGGTTGCATCTCCTCTGGAGTTACGATTGATGACTATCAATCATATCTAAGCCTGGTGGATCAGTGAAAAATCTTATTTGACAATTCAGTACCTTACGAACCAAACAACCCTGAGAGGCTTCTCCCCTTTCCAAAAGCTTGGTTCTACTTTTCTCTGACTAACCTTCGTCCTCGTATGACTCCTGCGAACATCCTAACGCACAACGACAGAATCCTTATCTTTCTTCTAACACATCATGTTACAATAGATCTCCCTAAAACCATTTTTAATCATATGAAACATTCTATCAAAATCTCCAGAAACAAAGTACAGGCTTTCATCCCATACGGAAGAATAATTTCGGATATACTTCTACAAGAAAAGACCTGGGATTTAATTATCAGGCTTGAACCTCGTACCTCTCATGGAGAAATCAGTTGTGAAACCATGAACAGTGTTGAGGTTTCTGATGATTAAGGTGGTAATGTTCATTTAGCAGTTGCTATGTTTTGTCTTTAAATCGTTATGTACAATCACCATTGAATTAATGGAAATGTCTTATTTGTCTCTTAGTAAATTTGACCAACATTAGAAATAAAGTGGCTAAATTAAAAGAAACTCATTAATTTATCCCATCTAGGAAATCGCGTACAAAAGGCTACTTCCCTATTTCTTACTAGAAATCTCTCAGCTGTTCAACTCTCTTGAAATACGCATACAGTCGTTCGACTAATAAACTAGTAAGGAACATCTCAATCCTTCATAACACGAAAATACGTACCTCTAAAAGTTTTTCTCTTATAAGAACCTGTTTTTGTCGAGTCTAAATCTGTATCTATATGTTTGTGTTTAAACCCTTATCTAATCTATGTTTGACTACAGTTAGCCTGTTTAATGAGCTTCTTATTGGTTATGTCTAATTGTTCCTCCGAGTATCTACGCCATAATGAAAATTAGTTGCCTTTAAGGTACCTGAACACCATTTCACGTCCTTTACTTTTGGCTTCCATCTATCCACCTTCAATTAAATACATACTGAGTATAGATGTGTTTCCCTAAAATGAGTCTAATTGCTTCTGAATGTTTAAAATGACTCTGTGACTCTGTAACTGAATATAAATGACTACATGCTTAAATGGTCATATGCCCTGACACTTTTTGATGATGTCAAAAAGGGGGAGAAATATATTGATTCATTTTGATTGAAAGAAATTGATTTTGATTGAAAGAAGGAAATCTGAAAGAATGCCTACATGCTTAAATGGTCATATGCCCTGACACTTTTTGATGATGTCAAAAAGGGGGAGAAATATATTGATTGATTTTGATTGAAAGAAATTGATTTTGATTGAAAGAAGGAAATCTAAAAGAATGCAGAACTCAAACAAAGTACTCTTATAAAATGCGTTACTACTAACGTTTGTTGTTTGATGTTATCCGAGGAACTCTAAACAAGTTCACTAGGCATTCTAAAGACAGGATATGAAGAAGAACTACGATCATAGAATAAAAGTTGTCTAAGAAGAATCAGAATGAATAAGAAAACTCTGAAAGCAGTCAAGTCTCAAGTCTACATTTCAAGATGCTCACTCATAAGTTCTGTGCAAATCAGAAGTCAAGAACTGTCTGAAGATCCAGATTAAAGATCCAAGCAAGAAACCATTCTATCAGGAACCATTTAAATTAAAGACGATTTGGTATCAGACTAAATCATCAATTGGAAATCAGATTCAGTACACAAAGATTAGTATCCGACTCTCAATCAAAGCAAAGTTGTGGATTACTGTCAAAGTACCTTCATTGGTATCCTATCAGCACACAAAGGAAATACTCTTCAAAGTAATATCAAAAGAACTCCTTTAGCATCAGAATCAACAAAATCTGGTATAAGAGTCAGCACATCATTTTTACATCCGACTAAAATAAGATGTACCAGATTCAGAATCAAGCAATGATTGATCACAAATTTTAACCTTCAATTGGTATCTGATCAAAAATCAAGCTTTGATAATTTAACTGAGTTGTGACAATAACAAGGTCTGAAATCAACCTGTGTTCAAAGTCAAACTCTGAAAAGTCATGATCAACACTGGTGATTAAATTTAGAAACTCTGAATTTCGATTCTGAAAGATCCCAATATCTGACTTATGGAAATTAGGGGGAGATTACCCCGAAGACTAAAATGCAAAATCTAAAATCTTTATATAGCCTGAAACTCAGGGGGAGTGTCTCAAAAGACAGTTTCTGATATACAGCGAAGCTATGTTTATTAGTCGAAGAACTGCTCTAATTCTGTGCTCAATTGAATCTACTGAAAAGTAGAAATGCTTCAGACAACTCTGAAGATAACAAGCTCTGATATGACAACAAAGGAAACTGGGTTCTGAAGATCTGAAGGTGGAAGTTCTGTTGAACTAGTCCAGATGCTAAAGACTCTTCATTTTCCTAAGGACAAGATAGAAAAGTAACTCTTTTCTATTTCTGTTCTGGCAACTCAAGTTGTTACTCTGTATATCTTTGGATTATATAAAATCCTAGATGATCTCAGATAAATCTTTGAGGATAACTCATTCAGGGGGAGCTGTTGTTCCATACTCTGAATTTGTTTGCTTTGGTGATTACCTTGTATAAAATGTTCAATCAAAATACTTCGTTTTGTCATCATCAAAAAGTGGGAGATTGTGAGAGCAAGAATTGTCTCTACAAGTCAATCTATGTTTTGATGATAACAATAAGTATTTGTGAAAGAACCATTTTATAGTCTAACGTGTGTTGTGTGTAGATCATAAGAACTAAAGACATCAGAACTAACATACACCGGCTAGATGTACCATGATTGAATATATATATATATATATATATATATATATATATATATATATATATATACACACACACACACACACATATATATATATATATATATATATATATATATATATATATGCGAAGTTACTATGTGTGACTAAAGTCGCAAGAAGCAAGAACGCTTGTTTATCTAGTCATGATCAGCCAGATCCAAGGATGCCAAGATTGATGTTGCAATGCTCTTGTGGATGCTCTCTGAAAGTGATTAAGATTTTGAAGATAGAGAAGCTTCTGAAGAAGTACACTCAGAAAGAACCAAAGTTCTGAAGACTCTTATGACTTGAAGATCTGATGGTTGAAGGCGCTGAAGTCCAAGTGCAGAAAGAATCTGAAGACTGACAAGTTCTGAAGATCAAGGTTTCAAACAAGAAGTTCTGAAGACTCTAAAGACAGACTCTGAAGATTTGGAAGACTTAAAGCAGAAAAGGATAACGCTCTTAAAGACCAAGTGCTGAAGTTCTGAAAACTGATTCCTAATGGACTTCTTTAATTAACGAAAGACTTGAAGCATCAGATATTCTGCTATAAAGGCTCCACTCATGCTTCATCAAATTAACATAAGAAGCCACTGAAGTTTTGAAGTCTAAATATTACCGTTGTGAGTTAAATGTACACATTGCCCAAGAACAGATGTCTGGTCACGTCCTCCTCTGCAAAAAGAAGATGTGTCAGTACAACTCATTATATCACAATGTCTCTTTTCCAAACAGCCAACAATATTCTCTAACGGCTATATTTCTACTGGCTATTTAATGGAAAGAGTTTTTGCTTCTGATGTGTTGACCAATTGTAGAATTACGAACTGAATGTTCATCTACTAAATTGACCAAGTCATTGTGTGAAGATAGCAACAACGATGAGTTCTCGTTGTAACACTTAGAATATTCAAAGCTGTCATTAATTCACTCATGGCAATTGTTGTTTAATCTCAAAAGAATAAATTAACACAACAACAACAATCAAACAGAAGTTGTTGATGAAGAAGGCAACAATTGAAGATCAGTCAAGTCATCAACCTACCTTCTCGTCAAAGCTACATTGAAGACCTGAAGCAAGGAGTTGGTGCTCAAAGCTTGCTCAACCAAAAGACGAAGAAGAAGAAGATCTACAAGATGTCAACAATCATAATATCTAAATACATCTTTGTAGTTTCTTAGGAAAGCAAGGAGCTGATTGCTCAAAACTTGCTTGAAGACATGTGTGTGTTCTTTGTACTTAAACCTAGGAGAAACTTGTTTATTAAGAAGCACAATTTGTAATCTCCAGTTTTCCAATTCAACTAAATGAATTGAGACTCCTCAAGTGAACGTTATATCCTGATGGGATCCCTGAACGGTTTAGTTGTGAGTTAAGGCCCTTGAGTAGATCACGTGGTGATCAGATACTTGAGATGACAATGGCTGAGGGTCATTGTGAAATATGGTCAGTAGCGTTATATTCATTGTGATGAATCCCTGAACGGCTAGCTATGAAATCCCAGCAGTGGGTCTGCTCGGTCAATGAAAGTTATATCCTGTTGGATCCCTGAACGGTTCATTGGGTTGTTAGTCACAGTGCGACTGTGCAAGTGGTTAGTCACCGGCTGTTGCCCGTGCAAGTGTAATCATGATATGGTTATAGTGGATTAAGTCCTTATGTTCAAGGAGAAATCACCCGAGGAGGGTGGACTGGATTAGCCAGCGTGGTGAACCAGGATATATCGTGTGTCCTTTACTCTCTTGCTTAGTATCTCTATTTATGTTTCTGCATTGAATATCAGAACCTCATATTATGCAAAGTCAGAATCTTGCAGCCTATCTCTGATAAGCTTCCGCATTGCAAGTTCTGAGTATCGTATCTTATGAACAGAACCTATACGGTTCTCATACTCTTTAGTTAATAAATCAGAATCTCTCAACGAACATTAAAGGTTCTTGAGCGTTAAATTAACAAGATGCGAAAAGTTACAAAAAGAGTAAATACACAATTCAAACCCCCTTTCTTGTGTCTTTCTCGCACCTTCATGAGTCCTTCTCAATCTTTGTTTAACCGGAGAACATTCTGGATTTAGCAGAAAATGGTGTTGTACAATGCGGGTATCCAGCACTGGCATGCCCTAGTAAGACCAAGCAAACACATCTGAAAATTCTCTGAGAAGCTTTATCAAATCTTCTTTGACAGTTGAACTGAGCAGTGCTCCAATCTTAACTTCTTTCTTTTCTTCCTCTGATCCCAAGTTTACCGTTTCCAACAGTTCTTTGTGAGGTTCAATAGATCTTTCCTCTTGTTTGAGTAGTCGAGAGATCTCTTCTGGAATTTCCGTGTCCTCTTCTTCTTCGGCTTCGAATACCAGGAACTCAAAATTGGGAGAAGGCATCAGATCGTATGTTTCGATGGGGTTCAAAGCAGGTGATCTGCATGACGTGATGATTTTGTTTAGAAGAGATAGAGAGAGAATGCAAAAGTGTGTGCAGTTTCTTGTTTTAAATTTCTGGGTTGTTTTTAGGATTACCATTTTCTGAAAAAAAGCAAAATGAGAAAACAGCAATAAATGCGGAAATTTACAGAATGACGTTTTATTTATGATTTTTTGATTCTTGAAACACAACCCTATAAAACAAAACACTGTCGCTTTGGGAGAAGCGAAGAGGGATATTTACAGAAGAGTAAGCCCTATAAAACATCTGTTTCACTCGGGCGAAAGTGAAAGGTTAAAGACACAAAAATTACTTTGACTTGCGAACGACATTCGGGACATCGACGACGACCCAATGGCGACGAACTCCTCGGTGAATTACAAAGTCTGGTATCTTTTTTTCTAGATTAGCTTCAGAAATGACGCTGATTTCTGGTGGAGTCTGGTTGTCAGAGTCTTCTTCCCAAGCAGAGTTGTCGTATGAGGACTCTTCCATTGTTTCAACAGTATTTGTACTTTCAACAGAATCTCCCTATCCAGTTGGCTGGATGTCTTCAATTCTGATGCGAGAACTCTCGGGGGCAGTGTATTTTACCAGGTAATCATACTTTCCACTTGGCTGTCCCAAGGTATCCCAAATTTCTTCAGGAGAGGATGAGTCATCTTCTTCAATGACGTTGACTTCAGGAAATGCATAGTTAATGAATTCTTGTCCTGCCAACCTTACAAATTCATCGACGTGGCGTTGATCATTCTTAGAATGCTCTGGGTGTGGAGTCCATGATTGTGGAGGAATAGGAAGATTCCTATCAAAGTCGTTCTGCTGATAAGCTGGATCAGGCTAACTCTGTTGTTCCAAATTCTCTGTATGAGGTTTCCAAATGGGCAGATTGTCCATCAAATCATAAAAAGTGTAATGAGAGCTACCTTTCTAGAGAGCATCGTCTTTTAAGGAGTTAGGTGGAGCATGGCATCCTTCGGGATCACAGTCTCCATAGGTTTCCTTGACCTCTGACCTTGGTATATATCTCGGACTAGAGAGGGGAAAGTAGAATGGTCTGTGTGTTTCCTCTTGAGATATATATATATCCTTCTTTGTTGAAATATGTTTTCCATTCTTCATCTGAATCATCTGGATCATTTTCTTCAACATTGTGAACCTCTTGGGATATCGGGTGTAGAAATCCTCCGCTGTGGAAGAAATCCTGAATGGGACGAAAACTTTCATCCTTCTTGATATCCGGGGAACATGTTATGGAGAAACCAAGACCTTTCCTGGTTTTGTTGTCAGTGGGAATTACCAGCTGTCCCCATCCTTTTATGTATTTTCTATCTATCACTTTGAGAGCATCTTTGTATGAGGAAATCGATGTTCCTTTGTCTTGTTGATTCTCATTGCTCACCGAAAGTGCCTGGAATTGCGTTCCTATCACCTCTTCTAGTTCCAACTGAGAGAGTGATGACAAGTTACTCACGATCAGAGATTACTCCCCGCAAACTGTGACTAACTTGTTGTTCATGACAAACTTCAACTTCTGATGAAGTGTCGAGGTGACTGCCCCTGCCTTATGTATCCAAGGTTTTCATTATAAATAATTGTACGCTACCCGGATGTCCTTGACCTGGAAAGTGACTTGGAAAGTGTGGGGTCCAATAATTATGGGAAGATCGACTTCACTGATAACTGGTTTTTGAGATCCGTCAAAAGCTTTAACAATGATCTCACTGCTTCTCATCGGGTTTCCTTGAAATGAAAGTCATGCTAGAGTAGATTTTGGCATAACGTTCAAAGAAGAACCTGTATCTACCAATACGCTGGCTAAAGCATTGTCCTGGCAATTTACTGTGATATTGAGAGCCATGTTGTGATTTTTCCCTTCTTCGGGAAGATCTTCATCACTGAATCCTAGATTGTTGCAGGAAGTGATGTTGGAGATGATGTTGTTGAATTGCCCAATCGTCACGTCTTGTTCTATAAATACTTGTTATAAGACCTTCTGCAGAGCTTCACTATGAGCTTCGGAGCTGAGTAAAAGAGATAAGACAGAAATCTGAGATGGAGTCTGTAAGAGTTGATCCACAATGTTGTATTCACTCTTCTGTATCAATTTTAGTATTTCATCATTGTTTTTGACAGGTTTCGTGTTATTGGGTTGACCCATCTAAGGATTAGGAACATTAGCTGATGGTTCTTTTTCTCTGCTGGGATCTCCAACTCCTCTGTTGAAGATTCATCCGCTCCTGGTGACTCGACTGATGTCGGCAATGTTTATCACGAAGGGTAATGGATTTTCCTTTCCATTTTCAATTGTAGTTGCACCGTACTTGTATGGGATAGCCTTATCCGACATGTATGCTACTGGTCCTGGAAAGTAGATGACGACAGGAACTTTCTAGCTTTTTCGGCCGTCATAAGGAATCTCAATCAGTTTCATACTGGGAACTTTCTTAATGTCAGGAGGGACCTTTGATTCGTCTAATAAAGGAATTATGGAGTGAACAGTCTTGACTATTCCATAATTGTTGATGATTCCCTCGCTTTGCGACTGCTGATTTTCATCGAGAACCAGAGTATCACTCTATATCATATTGATGAACTGTGAATCCCAATAGGGTGGGACTTCTTTGCGATCGAACTGATCTTGAAGAGAAGCGCGCACCAAATAACATCCTTGGTTATTCTCTGAGCAGACCGTGCAGCGTTCGTAGTTGTGAGCTGGCACTCTTCTGTACCCACTTTGTATGCAATGCATTGTGACCAGATCTGTTTCCATGGACCGGACGTCGATAGTTTGATGTCTACTCGGGTTTCCATTGATCATGCTAATTTATTGTGTTTCTTCATCAAAATTGATTGGAAGCCACCAGCGATCCAAAAGGTGTTGAAGAGTTCTTGGTACCAAGGCGCAACCTTGATCGTTGATGCAGCACTCATTGCATTGTTGATAATCATGTGAAGCCAAAAAACCTAGCTGAACTTGCATGGCATGGAGCTCTACATGGCTAGTGTTCATTAGGTGAATATCGAAGATATGAACCATATTAACTTGATGGCTATCTCTTTGATGATAATCCTGGATCCATCCAAGATCCTCTGACACTGGAGGGCTTCTTGTACGAAAGAGCAACCCTAATGTTTTTGCGAGCAGATTGAGCAGGCGTCGTAATCATGACGAGGCAGATTGTGGTATCGACTTTGTCTGGAATGCATAGCTACCAGGTTGACATTCATGGCTCGGATGTCATGATTTTGAACAACGTTTGGATGTGAATTTGACATGTTGACTTCACGGATTTGATAATCTTCACCTAGTTCTTTCTCAACTAGGTTAATTGCAGTCTTCTGATGCAGCGGTAGTGGATTTGTCTGGACATTAGGGTTGGTGTCTTTGAAAGATACAAGTCCGCTCCTTAAAAGCTTTTGTACGTCCGATTTGAAACTGAGGCAATTCTCAATGTTGTGTCTCGATCCTCCTTGATGATAAGGACAAGTTTGATCAGCCTTGAACCAAAAAGATGGATTTTCTGGTATCGCAAGAGGAGCTTTGGTTTGGATGTGCCCCTTGGCTAGTAAAAGTGGAAACAATTCAGCGTACAATACTGGTATCTGGTCGAACCCTGATGGTCGATGATTGTTGTTGTTGTATTGTTGGCGAGCCTATTGAAAAGGTTGTTGTGGCCTTTGCTGATACTGTTGTTGATTTGGTTGCTGAGCAACCTGAGGTTGATAAGTTGGAACCGGTGTTGGGCTGATAGCAGGAGTTATTGCTACTCTTGGTTGATACCTTCGCCTTTGTTTTCCCAAAGAGATATTGCTGATCACTTGTTCCTTTTTCTTTTGGAAAGTGCTACCGTATTTCTTCGCACTGTTGGATGATTCTGGATTTTTTATCAGACGTCCCTCTCGAACTGTTTCTTCCAAACGTACTCCCATGTTTACCATCTCGGTGAAATCACTGGGCGCACTGGCGGCCATTCTGTCGTAATAAAAAGAACTCAATGTTTTCAGAAAGATTTTCGTCATTTCCTTTTCTTCAAGAGATGGAGAGATCTGAGCGGCTATTTCATGCCATCTTTGAGCATACTCTCTGAAAGTCTCCTTGTCCTTTGGAGACATTGCTCGGAGTTGATCTCTGTCTGGGGTCATGTCCAGGTTGTATTTGTACTATTGAATGAAGGCTGTCCCAAGATCTCTGAAAGTACTGATCTTTGAGCGGTTTAAACACATGTACCATTTGAGTGCGGCACCGGTTAAACTTTCTTGGAAATAGTGGATCCGTAGTGGTTGATTGTCTAGCTGAGTAGACATCTTTCGAGCGTACATTGTCAAATGACTTTGGGGGAAAGTGTTACCCTTGTATTTTTCAAAGTCAGGTAATTTAAACTTGCGCGGAATATTTACATTCGGAACCAAGCAGAGGTCGGCGACGACTTTCCTAAATAGATCCTGGTTGCGAATGGAGTGCAGTTCCTTCTGCATTTATGAGAATTGTTCCTGGAATTCGTTCATTCTTTCACGCACTTCTTCACTATATGTGAACTGCGAATATTGTTCCTCAGGGATTGTGTGTACCACTGGCGGCGGTATTGTCATCAGTGCTGTGACTCTTGGCGCTTCAGAGACCAAAAGTTTGTAACCTTCAGGGTTTCCCGTTGTTTCCATTGTATCTTCAATTATCCGAAGTTTGTAACCTTCGGGCCTTGAATTTCCTGCCGTAGCTTCTGGATCTTCAATGGTTGGTTGAATGTATCCTTCTGGAATGAAGTCAGGAGGCATCCCTCAGGGACAACCTTTTGGCATGTTGTCCCGAGGGTGATTGTCGTGCCTTCCAGCTATTGAGGTGGATGTAACCTCTGAGATTACAGTCCTCTGTTGTTGTTGTTCCTGAGTTGTTGCCAGGGTTTGCATATCGTTGTGAAGTTTTTCCAGACTTTCCTTTAGAGCATCGATTTCTTCTCTCAGCTCTCTGTTCTCTTCCTCGAGTTCGTCCATTTTCTTTTGTCGATTAGCCCGAGTGTTGTACCAATGAGACAGTTTGAAACTAGAATCGAGACGTAGACGTGAGATTTGTGAGAAAGGAGAACACATTATGTTAGAATGATGAATGATAATACAAATATATTTATTTTGTTATATTTGTTTCTTAGAAGAAAACTGAACAAACTAATTGAAAATATCACACAGAGATAGGAGACCCCTTTTTATTGAAGATGGAAAAGTTGCGATACGTTACAAAGAAAAGTACAGTATTTACAAAGCGCTAAAAGGAAAACTAGATCTGAAAATCATGAGTTCTCTCAGAGGAGAGCTCAGATGCTGGTTCTTGAACTTTTCTTTTCTTTGATAGGGCCCCTTCGGCTGTTGTTGGATCGCTGATTCTTTGCCAAGTGAAACTTCTTTGCTCATCCTGATTTGCCACAACATGTTGCTCTAGTATTTCAATCAGGGAATCCTTTTCTCTCAATAGTTCTTGAATCTTGGTACATTCCAAATTGAGGATCTAGTACTTGATCTTCCAAGCATCCTTTTCCCGTTGAACTTTGCTGAGCTTGACTTTGAGTTTTTCCGTGTTAGACATGAAATAAAGGACAGACTCCTTAAACGGAAGATCTTCTTGACGAGGATAAGGCATCCTTAACTTAAGGGCCCTAGCCTGTACCCACTGGAGATATGATTGTCTAACGAAATAGTTTGGTTTTCCCAAAGACTCTTTTCTTTTTAGATGAACGTGTTGCCTTGAAGAAAAGACCTTCTAGATGAACATTATGCGGGACATGTCTCATCGGGTATCCAAGTTGACGACGAACTAAGACTGGATGATAGTTAATTCATCATTTGATAATAATGAGGGGGACATTGGAAAAATTTCCACAACGATCGATGATGTTTATCCCCTCAAAGATCCTATTGCACCAATCTATGTCAGAGTGGGTAAGCGACATAATCTTCTGCGACCATCGCAGGTTGTTCTTGAGATCCCAAAATGCAGCTAACTTGGGCAAGTGAGAGACAAACCACTTGTAAAGTAAGGGTACACAACATGTTATCATTCCTGACTTGTATAGATTCCTTAAATGTATAGAATGATAAGCATCTGGGAGCAAAGTCGGAACGGGATTCCTAATCAAGAAGATCTTAAGGGCGTTCATATCGACGAAGTGATCGAAGTTCAGAAAGAGGAATAGTCCATAAATGAGCAAAACAAAGATATCCTAGAAAGCAGTAATGTTTTCTATACTGGAAAATTATAAAGCTTTCTCTGTCAGGAATTTAGTTGGTAAACCCTGAATTCCTCCCTTGGTGGTCATATGAGCCCTGATCTCTGATTCTTCCATAGATATTGCCCTTGCAATGGTTAGATCCTTTGGAATTTCCTCAAGTCTAGAAAATGGAGCTCGATCGGTGATAGGCAAGTCAATCAGATGGGAATATTCTTCCAGTGTTGGTGCTAGCTGATAATCTGGAAAGGTGAAGCAATGGTACACCGGGTCGTAGAACTGAACGAGTGTAGACATGATTCCTTCAACTACGTTGACTTTCAAAAGAGCTAACAGTCCTCCGTGCTTTTTCCTGAAAGCATCCGAAATTGTAATCATCCTTGCTAGTTTCCCTAAATCCTCTAGTTTCGGAGCTTTGAAAGTGTACTTGTGCGTTTCCCTTCTACCGAAATCCATAACGCAACTCTGATCTTTGCAGTTACTGTTTAGTTTAATTTTGAAAAACAAACAGAGGGAATAGAAGAGAAGTGATTTTTTTTTGTTTTAAGTTTTTTAGATGAATGCATGAATACAGCACACAAAAACATAGAAAAAACATGGGTTCAAAGGTTCAACGTCACGAGCATGGAGTCATGGCTCTACCCACCCCCCAAAAATGGTTTGTTTGAACTAAAGGGTTTTGTGGAAACCTCCACAGTTCTCAATGATTATTTCTTAGGAACTCAACAGCAAGTGGAATCACCCAAGCAAGCTGGAAATTCAACTAAGAAACAATTTCTTTTGAGCGTAGTATCGCGTATAAACTATTTCCGATAGTTACTGCACTACTTTAATGTCTAAAAAAAAGGCTAAGAACCAGCTTCTCTGATACCACACTGGGATTGCCATGCTTTTGCAACAGAATTGGTCGCGTAGCACTTCGTATCCACACGGGTATCTCCAGCGGCTGATGGTCTACCGGGTTCGTTTTACCAGGATTCACTCCCAAGTAACCCTTCCCCCGTCTATGCCAGCACTTATCTTACGGTTTTACACTCTTTCCAGATGCGACATCACTCGCAGTCCCATTAGCAGAAAAATAAACACGAATATCAAGTAGGAAAGCGATATATATAGTATTTGATCCTAAAACTAACATCCTAGGCCTCTTAAGAAAGTTAGTTCTATAAAATTAAACAGAACAATGGCTCCCCAGCAGAGTCGCCATTCTTCTGTAGCATGCGATTTTTGTCGGTGACGCGACCACCTTATCGCCATGGGGGGGACTCCCTCACCTCAGTGGGAGGAAGGGCATTTTGGTTGAGGAAAATCATTATACAAAGCCTAAGAGGAGGCTGTTTTACTGGTTCCACTTAGGAAAGATCATTATACAAAGCCTAAGAGGAGGCTGAAAAGATTGACTGAATCCACTGGGGAGAATCATAATACAAAGCCTAAGAGGAGGCTGAAAAGACTGTTTATACTCAACAAGAGAGTGTTTTTATTTGGTATCTTTGTACAAAGCCCAAGATGGAGGCTAAAAGACTGTTTTATACTCAACAAGAGAGTGTTTGTATCTTGTATGAAGCCTAAGATAGAGGCTGAAAGACTGTTTTATACTCAACAAGAGAGTGTATGTATCTTGTATGAAGCCCAAGATGGAGGCTGAAAGACTGTTTTATACACAACAAGAGAGTGTTTGTATCTTGTATGAAGCCCAAGATGGAGGTTGAAAGAGATTTGACTCTGTGGGGAAAAGTTTTATCTCTCTTGTACAAAGGCCAAGATTGAGGCTAAAAGAAAATGACATGTTTATACTCAACAAGAGAGTATCATTATACAAAGCCAAAGAGGAGGCTGACTGTGGTTTAGACTCAACATGAGAGTATAATTATACAAAGCCTAAGAGGAGGCTAAAAGGGTTAATTGACTCAGCTGGAGATTATCTGTCTTGTACAAAGCCCAAGATTGAGGCTAAAAAGGTGATGGACTCAACAAGAGAGTATCATTATACAAAGCCTAAGAGGAGGCTAACTCTGTTTAGGGGAAATCATTATATAAAGCCTAAGAGGAGGCTATCTTTGCTCTACTAAAAAAGGTGTTTCAGTTTAGAGACAGGTCCAGTATAACAGTAAAATAACACATGCTAGGGATTTAACTGTGAAGGTTTAAATTGTGAAAACGGTTTATGCTTTGGAGAATTGATCAAAGGATTAGGGTTATTTCCTGTTCTTTAAGGAAATGGTAAATCCAAAGGGTATTGAGACTGTCCAAGTCTACTGATTTTGAGAAATTTGTTCTCAGATGGTGGGGGAATCATTGTATTATGCGCAAGAGAAGGCTGGTATGTTAAGGTGTCATCATTGTACAAATCATAATCACAATATGGATGTACCTTTTTACCTCATCAATCTCCTCAAGGAATTGTTGAGTATTCACTGTAATCAAAATTAGGGTTTCAAGCCCTCTTTGAGCCTTAGCCAAAAGATCAATCAAGGAATAACATGATCTTCAACTTGACTAACCTATCAAACATCCACAAAGGATTAAGAGGACTCCCATAGCAAGGATTAAGCACAAGGCTGCTCCCTTCTAGGTGGATCAAGCCTCAAGATCGCTAGTGTCACCAAATTAGGGATTGGTCGACCAGGGCGTCCAGATGGAAATTTTCCTCTGGGCATGAGCCAATGATTCAAAACATAACCTAATATGCTCCATGGAACCTCATGGGCCCAATCATCAAGTCAGTTTTGCCCCAGGGGATGCATTCATCAAAAATCAGGAATTAGGGTTTCTTGACCCAATTCACCCATAATTTGACTTCTGGGACAAATCATGAGCCAAGACCTCAAGAGAAGATTTAAGGGTCCCTAACACACCATATTGATCCATTTGCAACAATGGATTGATCCAAGAAGCTTAAGCAACAAGTTTCAATTTCATCTGAACCACAATTAGGGTTTCGCGAGAAAAGTCAACTATAGTTTTGACTTTTGACCAGGATATGCTCCCAAGCCCTAAGACATGATTCAATACACCCTATAACACCTATGAAATCAATCCATCAAGTTGGATTTAGGTCAAGGACTTGATTTCATAGAGGATTGCACAGTTTGGAATTCATCTTACAAAAAGTCAACTATGCACAAAAAGTCAAATTTTGACTTTTTGAGATTTTACACAAAAATGGATTTTTATTCCTAAAATGATGTTAATGTATGATTTGAATCATCATTCATCAAGAAAAATCAAAGAAAGTGGGACAACTTGTAAAAGGGGTAACCATAAAAACTTAGAAAGTTTACTAAGTTATGAACAAAGTGGCAAGGGTACCAACTTTGGAGGATCATAACTCCTAAACCACAAAGCCATTTTTTCCCATCCAAAGCTTGATTTGTATCCCTCGTGGCCCTCTACAAAAGCTTCAACTACACCCCACTCCAATTCATTGTGGATTTTGAGCTATGAGTGAGCCAAAATGGCTGGAAACATGAAAGTACACCATTTTCCAACACTTAGAAAAATTCTGGCCAAGACAGATTTTTGTTGGAAACACCAAAACTTGTGAGATTTTTTCACACAGTTACAGGCTGAATCAATTCATGGTATGAACATCAAAGTTGTTACACATATTGCTTATAATCCAAGCAACTCAATAGCATGAAACCATTCCACTTTTGCCAAGAGTTATGGCTGCCACAACACACCATGGCAAGGCTGCCATGAAAAATCAGTTTGTGAGTTTTTTTGCCATCCACAATTTCTGAGTCAAAAGTAATAATCACTATGCCACATGCATTCAATATGATCATAAACCAAATGAACCAACTGATAGAGCTGAGTCCAAAAGCCAAGGGATCTTCCAACTTGAGATTAATGCATTTTGGCACATTATACCTTGAATTCAAAGGCATTTATGTGAAATAGGGTACTTTCAACAAAGCCACTCTACTCAGTCAAGTTCTCTGATTAAACAACAATAAAAACATCTGAAGAATGTGAATTTGGTCAAGACAAAGCCCTGCTCTTTGGAGAGACTAGTTTGCCTTGCATGAGAAGAAATGCCACCAAGCCAATCCCTTTGAATATGATCTGATCCAGCAGCCATTCACTATTCCTCCAAGACAAGAGTTGATCACCTATAAATAGAGGTTTCAATCTATCATTCAACTCACACCAAATCCAGTTACAACATTGCTTTCTCTCATTCTTCCTTAAGCCTCAAGTTTCTTATTTTTTGAGCAACCACTATCGGGTTTTGAGTTGCAACCCTAAGCAATCCATTCCAATTACTCAAACACATCATATATGATGTATTTGTGGTGTCCAAACACTTAAACACTAACTGTAACACCTCATACTCAAAATCACCCTTCAACCAAGCCATTATGCC
The DNA here is from genome assembly GCA_022829125.1 of Lathyrus tuberosus. Lineage (NCBI taxonomy): Eukaryota > Viridiplantae > Streptophyta > Magnoliopsida > Fabales > Fabaceae > Lathyrus > Lathyrus tuberosus. The sequence goes on from JALAZF010000191.1 coordinate 9,176,551, forward strand.
TCAATTATGCAGTTGGAGTGCTCCATCTTGATCCAAAGAGTTTCAAAGTGTTCCAAAGCTTGCAACACACTCCACAACATCCATTGAAGCTGTAGGGAGTATCAAATCACATCTGGAACACCATTTGTGCAAAGTTCCATTTCAGTTTGCATCAAGGTAAGCCTCGAAACTCCAACTCCATGATCCATGCATATTTCCTCGCATGATATTTTTTCCAATTGATTGCCATCATATGTTGATTGTTTTCCCTCATAAAATTTGATCATAGCACTCATAATCATGTAAGCTCGATTGCTTTTGCAAAATTAGGGTTCATACGGCCACAATGATATAATCTATTATACACTGAAAGTAAATAAAATTGGGTATTGCCATCTTCTTCCTTCTGAAAAAACGCATGAGTTTCATGTTTGAATCATGTCCAATGGTTGAGAATTGAGAGAGATAGGGTGCTTCATTCACGAGCTGGAGGAAGAAGATGGCCATGACGCCATTCTTCAGGTTTTCCAACCAAGTTTGCCTTATATTTATCACTGGCCATGTATATTATGAATTGGCATTGTGCCCCATTGGTTGATCAGCTGGTTTGTGTGTATTGAGTGAGTGGAAGGTCTGGGGTTCGAATCCCCCTCGCCCCAGACCTCTTTTTTTACCACTTTTTCCTATTTTTGTTATTTTCACATTTTATTTTAAATAATTTGAAAAATTAATAACTCTTTCAATTTTAATTATTTTTTATTGGTTCTTTTTGAAAAAAATCACAAAAATGTTGAAATATTTTATTCCACAAAAAAAATTAGACTTATATTATTTATTTAATATAATTAGTATTTTTGTGAATAAATTCATTTTATTTGTTTTTGTGAATAAACATTTTAAAATGGACATTCATCTTGAAAAATCAAGACCAAATGAGTTTTAATATCTCTTGTGATTTATACCTCATTTTTCAAACCTTAAACAAAAATCACAAGTGGTTTATTCAAATTCATTTGGTATTTTTCATTGATTTTCTTTAAATATTTACTTTTAAAGAATAAAATTAGGGTTCCTTTGACTTTCACCCTCACAAACTTTTTCAAACACTCTTGGGCCTCTATTAGAGTGTAAGACCCAATCCTTTGTAAATACAACCTATTTGTGGGCCTCACTTATTGTATAAGTCCCGTCGTATTTTAAAAGTTCGGCGCGATCGTCGCCCGTTTAAAACAAACTTTTGGGCATCTCCTCGAGGTATAAGACCCATTCAAAACTCTTTGGGCCTCTATTAGAGTGTAAGACCCAATCCCCTTTTAACCAAAACAATCTTGGGCCTCACATATTGTATAAGTCCCTCTGCGTTAAAAGAAAATCTCGGCGCGATCGCCATTTCAAACGAAAAATCATCTGGGCCTACCCTCGTGTTATAAGCCCCACTCTTTTTCTTTAAAAACTTTTGGGCCTCTATTAGAGTGTAATACCCAATCCTTTGTAAATACAACCTATTTTTGGGCCTCACTTATTGTATAAGTCCCGTTGTATTTCAAAAGTTCGGCGCGACCATCGCCCATTTAAAATAACCCATCTGGGCCTACCCTCGTGTTATAAGCCCCGCTCTTTTTCTTAAAACACTCTTGGGCCTCTTGAGAGAGTGTAAGACCCATCCCTTTGTACAGAAAACCTTTCTTGGGCCTCAATCACTTGTATAAGTCCCTCTGTACAAATGCGAAACGACAGTGCGATCACTGATAAATCATCTGGGCCTCTCCTTGAGCTGTAAGCCCCAATCTGTCTTTTCAAAGCACTTTCTCCTTTGATTTTGAAATATATTGTTGTTTTCAACTTCTCTTTGTTGAACAAACTAACAAAACAGCATGGAAGTTGTACAACCGAGTAAGTGTTTACCCGCTTTCATATATATATAACTGTATTGTCGGGCTGGTCACTGTAAGTCTTCTTTCATAAACTCATATCAACTGTGTAATAATAGTATAGATATTTAAAGTTTCCCCGGGAACTACGTCTAGAACTAGGTAAAACCGTATCGATCACTTTTAAAAATAGACAAGCTAGATCCCCAATAGGAGCACCAGATACAGTCTTCTCTTCGGCTGTCCTCCTTAGGAATTGTCAAGGGACTCTACTCCCCAGAGATGAACTTTTATCTGTGAATGGAATCTCTTGAGTTTCTTCCAAATTCTCGAACTTTCCTGGCTTGATCTATTCTTTGTGAATAGCCTGTCTTGAATTTCTCGGGGTTTGGGGACCTACAGGCTTCTTAAAAGCATCGGCCTCCTCTTGGGCATTGTACAAGGACCCACAGGCTTCCTAAAAGCATCCCCGCCTCCTCTTGGGCTTAGTACAAGGACCCATCAGCTTCTTAGAAGTATTCACAGCCTTCTCTTAGGCTTCGTATAAATGATTTCTTCCTCCGGGAATGATAGCCTCCTTTTGGGCCTCGTACAAATTGTCCCTCGGCTTCTTAAAAGTTTCCAGCCTCCTCTTGGGCTTCGTACATATTGTCCAGGCGACCTCCAAGAGGTATAGGAACATAAATTAATCATCTCAATAGAACAGTCTTTCAAAGAGTCTAGACCCTGCTGTTTCTTAACGCATAGTACAAAAGACAAAACTCCAGACTTGGACAGTCTAATTTCCTTGAGTCTCAAAGACATTCTCAAGCTCCCTTCAAGAATAGGAAGGAACCTCGTAGACTCAGACTAACTCAATACCCTTTGGATTTCCCCTTTCCTTAAAGAACAGGAAATAATCCCAATCCTCTGATCACACCCATGAGTGCAAGACTGCTCATATAAAAATTGATTTTCTCTTTGAACCGACATACTGGTCACCCAACTGAGACAACAACAAATAGCCTCCATCTTGGGCTTCGTACGAGATACCATAAAAGACTCTCTGGTTGAGTCAATCCACTTTTAGCCTCCATCTCAGGCTTCGTACGAGATACAAAAAGGCTCTCTTGTTGAGCCAAACACATTTAGGCTGGAAAGCCCCTATAAAGGAAATTATGGCATTGCCGGATTCACACATCTCGGTTAAAGTAATCCTCCTTTATAACCAGACATCCAATAGTTGTGACAGACAAATTCTCTCTAAAGCCAACACCTTTTAGCTTCACATCTTAGGCTTTGAACAAGATACCAATAAACCCTTTTAGCTTCATATCTTGGGCTTTGAACAAGATACAAACAAATCACCTTCAGCTTCACATCTTGGGCTTCGAACAAGATACAAACAACTTTTAGCTTCACGTCTTGGGCTTTGAACAAGACACCGAAACACCAATTTCCTCGCATAGAATAGGAGGAACTACGATCGCTCTGATTTCCCTGTTTCGGTAAAACGGGAATACGTAGGCATAAGATTGAAAGAAAAATCTTAGCGAGCACACTAATCCAAAACCCAAAATCCCATACCTTCATACATAAATTGAAAAGCATCAGTCCTAACATCCTACCCATGAGCCGTCCTGTCATGTCCACCTCAAATAAGTAAGAAAGCAAAGAAAGGCCCCATTTCCATATAGCATATGTAACCTAATAGACCGCTGTTTAAACTCAGTATGCAAGCAGGGTTAATTGGAGACATCTATTTCCCTTCCTTAGTCAGTTCACAATAGGATAAAAAATGAATCGACCTGTAGTCCCCCCAAAAGAGCGACAGTGCTTAAGAACCACGTCCAAAATCGCACGCTACAGAAAAGTGGCGCCCACCGTGGGACGCTTCTTTCTTTTTTCTTTAGGAATTTCACTGAGATAGGACTTTTTTGTTGACTTCATTAAGATCTTAGGTCAAAACCTTTAAATTGGGAAGAAACCACAAAGTGGTGCCTCTGCCGGGAAATATAGGATTCATAGGTTTTAAAAGTCTAGGACATTAGGACAAATATATATACTTCTTTTCCTAATTGATATATGTGTTTATTTTTCTGCTAATGGGAATGCGTGTGATGCCGCATGTGGAAAGATTAAGTATACAACTAGGAAAAACCCCTTTTAGTGGTGCAGAAGCTATCAGAAATAGTTGTCACGCGATACCACCCTCTTCTGAGGACTCTTCGAAAAACGCCACCTAGCACGGTTCCCAGCCCGCTGGTGTTTTCTCGACAAGAGTTGATGATGATGAGAGACAGGTACAAAAATCACTAGTATAAACCTTTGGGATGGGTAGAGCCTTGACTCCATGACACCGACCCTTTGACCCCATGTTTTTTCTATGTTTTTGTGTCCTGCATTCATGCATTCATTTAAAAAACATTAAAACAAAGAAAAATTTTCTCTTCTAGTCTCTCTTTTTCAAAGTAAACTAAGACTGTGATTGCAAATGTCAAAGAAAAAGATCGCGCTAATGGATTTCGGTAGAAGAAGAACTCATAAGTACACTTTCAAGATTCCAAAACTAGAGGATTTGAGAGGTTTAGCAAGGATGGTCACTACCCCTAAGGCTTTCAGAGCCAAGTACGGAGGTCTGCTATCTCTATTAAGGGTCCATGTGATTGAGGGAATCATGGAGGCACTCATTCAGTTTTACGATCCGGTTTATCACTGTTTTACATTCCCCGGATTACCAGCTCGCACCAACGCTGGAGGAATATTCTCATCTGAATAATTTACACATTACTGATCGAGCTCCTTTTTCTGGACTTGAAGAAATTCCAAAGGATCAGACCATTGCAAGAGCAATTTATTTGGACGAGTCAGAGGTCAGGGCTCACATGACCACTAAGGGTGGCATCTAAGGTTTGCCAGCCCAGTTCTTGACGAAGAAGGCCCTGTAATTCGCTAGTATCGGGAACGTGACTGCTTTTGAAAGCATCTTCATTTTACTCACCTATGGGTTATTTCTGTTGCCCAACATTAATAACTTCGTCGATATCAACTCTATTAAGGTTTTTCTCATTGGAAACCCTGTACCGACTTTGCTCGCAGGCACTTATCATTCTGTACACTTAGGGAATGTGTACAACGCAGGGGAGATTACATGTTGTGTACCTCTGCTATACAAATGGTTTATCTCCCATTTACCAAAGTCTGCTGCTTTTTGGGATCACAAGAGTGCCTTACGTTAGTCGCAGAAAATAATGTCTCTCACCAACTCTGACATAGATTAGTGTAATAGGATTTAGTATGGGATCAGGATCATTGACCGTTGTGGAAACTTCCCCAACGTACCCCTCATAGGAACTAAAGGAGGAATCAATTACCATCCAGATCTTGTTCGTCGTAAATTTGGATACCCGATGAGGCATGTCCCGCGTAATGCTCATCTGGAAGGTCTTTTCTTCAAGGAAGGAGAAAATGACAGAGCACTAAAGATGGAAATAGTTCACGCTTGGAAACACATTCATAAGAAAGGACGAGAGTCTCTTGAGAAACCTGATTGTGTCTCGGTGGAGCCCTATCTCCATTGGGTACAAACTAGAGCTCTCAAGCTAAAGATGCCTTATCCTCGTCACGGAGTTCTTCCGCCAAGGGAATTTGTCATGTACTTCATGACTGAGACGGAAAAACTCCAGGTTACTCTCAACAAAGTTCAACGGGAGAGGAGGTTTTGGAAGAACAAATACCACATTCTCAATGTAGAGTGTATCAAAATTCAGCAATTACTGAAAGATAAGGATGCTCTAATTGAGATTTTGGAGCAACATGCTGTAGAAAATCAGGATGACCAAAGGAATTTGCTCACTCCTTTCACTTGGAAAAGGAATGACAACCCGAACCCGACAATGGTCCAAGAACCCAGGTCCAAGAAATGGAAAGTACCAGAATCAGCACCCGAGTTCTCCTCAGAGGGGACTCGGGACCCATTAGCTTAGGTTTCTATTTTTGCACCTTGTAATCTACTGTATTTTCGTTTCTGCAATCTTTGAATTCAATAAAATGGGAATTTCCTCACTGTTTGATATTTACAATCTAATTGTCGAAGTTTATTTTGATTAAACCAAAAAAACAATTAATATAATCATTGCATTCATCATTCTCACGTAACGTATTCTTCTTACCTACGAATCTCACGTTTGTGTCTCGATTCTAGAGTCAAACTGTCTCATTCGTACTATACTCGGGCCAGTCATCAGAAAAAGATGGATGATCTCGAGCAAGAGAACAGAGAGTTGAAAGAAGAGATCGTCGCTCTGAGAGAGGATATGATAAAGCTTCGTAACGACATGCAAGCCATGGTAGAAGCTCAGCTACAAAGAACTGTGATCTCGGAGATCACTTCAACACCCATAGTGGTGAAGTACGATACTAGGTATCAAATGCCGAAAGATCGTCCCTGGGGCATACCTGTTAACTATATCCCAGAAGGATATGTTCCGCCGATCACTGGAGATCAGGGAATCATAGCAGAAGTCGCTGGGCCTGAAGGTTACGAACTTTGGGAAAGCGAGGATGCCAGAGGCATACAGAGGACTCCTGAAGGTTACAAACTTCAGGAAATGCCAAGATTCACAGCCGTAGTAACGATACAACCCCCTGTGGTGCACATTGTCCCGGAAGGACAGATTCTAGAGATACCTTCTGGTAGGAAGGAAACTATGTTTGACAGAATGGATGAATTCCAGGAGCAGTTCCTGGAAATGCAGAAGGAGCTGCAAGCCATTCGTGGTCAGGATCTATTTGGAAAGGACGCCGCAGACCTTTGTCTGGTCCCTAATGTGAAAGTCCCGAACAAATTCCAAGTGCCCGACATTGAAAAATACAAGGGTAACTCTTGCCCTCAGTGCCACCTGGTGATGTACGCTCGGTGAATGTCAGCTCAGACAGAGAATCAGGACCTATTGATTCATTACTTTCAAGATAGTTTAACCGGTGCCGCATTAAAATGGTACATGGGTTTAAACCGTGCGACGATCAGCACATTCAGAGATATTGGCACTGCCTTCGTCCAACAATATAAATACAATTTGGACATGGCACCAGATAGAGATGAGCTCAGATCGATGTCACAAAAGGACAAGGAAACCTTTAAGGAGTACGCTCAGAGATGGCGTGAAATTGCCACCCAGATTTGTCCACCTCTTGAGGAAAAAGAGATGACAAAAATCTTCTTAAAGACCTTAAGCTCATTTTACTATGACAGAATGGTTGCCAATGTGCCCAGTGATTTTACCGAAATGGTCGTTATGGGAGTTCGTCTTGAGGAAGCCGTCCGAGAAGAACGTTTAGTAAAAGATGCTGGTTCATCAAGTAGTACAAAAAGATACGGTAGTGATCTCCCTAAGAAAAAAGAGCAAGATATTGGGAATATCTCTCTCGGAAAGCAATGGCGACGTTATCAACCAGTAGCAGCTGTGATTCCTGCATTTAACCCCGCGCCTATTCCTACGTATCAGCCTCAGGTTGCACAAAGCCAACCTAATCAGCAAAAGACACAACAACCAATTCAGCAGGCTCGTCCTCCATACAACAACAACCGTACAACGCGGCTACAAGGATTTGATCCTATACCCGTATCATCTGCAGAACTATTTCTGTTACTACTAGCCAAGGGGCACATCCAGACTAAGTCCCCTCTTACAGTACCAAAAAATCCGCCTTTTTGGTTTAAGTTGGACCAGACATACCCTTATCATCAAGGAGGACCAGGGCATAACATAGAGAGTTGTCTCAATTCCAAATCCGATGTGCAAAAGCTTGTTAGGAGCGGGCTCTTATCTTTCAAAGAAACGAATCCCAATGTTCTCACGAACCCGCTGCTTCAACATGAGAAAGCTGCAGTCAACCTGATAGAAGGAGAGTCTAACAATGTCTATCAAATTCACGATGTACTCTTGTTGAGGACCAATCTGGTCAAGATGCTTTGTAGACAAAGTGGATATGGCCATGTGCCACCTCATAATTATCATCAATGTGATGTCTGCTCTAAAAGTAATCGAGGATGTTCTATGGTGCAATCAGCTCTACAGGAACAAATGGATCTCAGATGGATCCAAGAGCACCGATTTCGTGGAGTTAACATGGTCTATACGAATTCCAACGTCATTCAAAACCACGACATCCGTGCGATGAATGTCAACTTGCTGGCAATGCACTCAAGGAAAAGCCAGTATCATAATCTGCCACAGCACGATTACAGTTCTTATCTGACTTGCTCGGTAAACAAACAAGGATGCTCTTTCATACAGGAGGCCCTCCAACGTCAGATAGATCTGGGATGCATCCAAGACTACCATGATAGGAATCCCTATCAGATCAACATGGTTCAGATCTTCGATATTTGCTTAATGAATACCGACCTGGTAGAATTACATGTTGAGCAGGTCCGACTCGGGTTCCTAATTTCACATTACTATCAAAACTGTAAAGCGGGTTGCGAAAATGATCAAGGTTGTGCCCTTGTCCTGGAAGCACTTCAGCACTTATTAAATCACTGGTGGATGCCAATCTATATGGATGAAGATACTCAGCAAATTAGTATCAATGACAAAAACCCTGCTCGGCGTCAAAGTCAGGATGTCTGATCTGTGGAAGCTAGCCTAGTAAGGTTACATTGTATTCAAAGTGGGCGTGGCCAGGTTCCACCACACAATTATGAACGTAGTGAAGTCTGTCCGGAAAGTAACCAAGGATGCTACCTTGTGCGAGTAGCTCTCCAGGGTCAGGTGGATCGGGGAGAGATTCGCCCATATCCGGGCTCTGGACCCATCAACTGGACGCCGAACTACCTTGCTGATCAAATTGAGGACGTTGTCGTAATCCCTGGTCATCAGAGGACTAGGGATGTTTTCACCATCATCCCTCTACTTGAAGAATCCAGAGTTCCTAACCGGGAACGGATCGAGATTACTTACGATGGTCAGAAAAATCAGAAGGTTCCCATAGTCATCTATCTGCCGGGACCACTACCGTATGAATCAACTAAGGCAATCCCTTACAAATACGGTGCAACGATAATTGAAAATGGAAAGGAAACTCCATTACCATCCGTCGTGAATATTGCAGACGTCAGTCGTGTAACGCAGAGTGGTAGAATCTTCAACGGAGGAGTTGGAGAGTCCAACATAGAAAAGGAACTTCAGACGGAACTTCCCAATCCACCAGTCAGCCAATCCAATATTCCCGACCTTTCGAAAAATGATGATGAGATGCTGAAGCTCATCCAAAGGAGTGAATACAACATTGTTGATCTACTGTTATAGGCTCCTTCAAAGATCTCGTTATTATCACTGTTACTCAGTTCAGAAGTGCACAGGGAGGCTCTGCAGAAAGTCTTGGAGCAAGCCTTTGTGGAATAGGATGTAACAATCAGACAGTTCGATAGCATTATTTCTAACATCACTTCCTGCAATAATTAGGGATTTAGTGATGAGGAATTACCTGAAGAAGCTCACCGTCATAACATGGCGCTCAATATCACAGTCACCTGCCAGCACAATGCTTTAGCCAACGTACTGGTAGACACGGGGTCAGCCCTGAATGTTATGCCAAAGTCCACTTTGATGCAATTATCATTCAAAGGCCCTCCGATGAGAACCAGCGAGGTCGTTTTCAAAGCATTTGACGGATCTAGGAAAATGGTTATCGGCGAACTTTACCTTCCCATAACCATCGGTCCTCACACTTTCCAAGTCACTTTCCAGGTCATGGACATCCGGGAAACGTACAGTTGTTTATTAGAAAGACCTTGGATACATCAGGCTGGGGCGGTCACCTCGACCCTCCACCAAAAGTTAAAGTTCGTCCAGAACGGTCAACTCGTCACAGTCTGTGGGGAACAGGTGTTGCTCGTGAGCAATTTATCGTGATCCATTTATGTGGAACCAGAAGGGATAATCGGAACCCAGTTCCAAACGCTTTCGTTACACAGTGACGATCGATCAGAAGGGGGAACTCTGATTTCCTCATAAAAAGATGTTATTAAAGCAGTCGGGAGTGCTAATACAATAGGATGAGGACAGTTTGTCATTCCTACTGACAAAAAACAAAGAAGGGTCTTGGTTTTTCTGCAACCTGTACCCAGACAGCTGCCAATGACGAAAGTCTTCGTCCCATTCAGAACTTCTTTCACAGTGGAGGTTTCCTTCACCCAGTACCTCACGCAGTCCATGCTATCAGTGAGGAGGATTCCTCCGATACGGAGGAAGGATGGGAGTCCTATCTCAACGAGGATGGTTACATGTCTCAAGAAGAGGTGCCTACGCCATTTTGCTATCCCGCACAAAGTTCGAGATTTATACCAAGGTCAAACGTCAAAATAATATATGGAGATTGTGATCCGGAAGGATGCCTTGCTCCACCAAATTCATTAGAGAAAGACACTCCGATGAAGGACAGCTTTGACCACAATTACTCTGGCCCGATGGATGGTCTTTCCAATGTGGCAACCTTATCCAGGAGACTTAGGGCAAGAAAGTCAGTCGAACAATGAAAATCAACTGAGCCTCATTGAACAGAATACCTATGTCCCCACCATGTCATGGGATCAACACACAGGTTATCCTAAAAATACTCAGCACGACGTTGAATTCGCAACGTTTGCATGACTAGAATTCATTAACTATGCTTTTCCCGAGGTCAACGTCATCGAGAGGGATGACTCCTCCAGTTCCAAAGAAGTGTGGGACACCTTGGGACAACCGAGTGGAAAATACGAATACATGGTCAAGTACACCGCTCCCGAAAGCTCTCGTATCAGGCTCGAAGACATCCAGCCAACTAGATGGGGAGATTTACCTGAGAGCACAAATACTATACAGAATACAACAGAGGAATCCTCCTACGACAACTCTGCTTGGGAGACAGATTCCAATGATCCCGCTCCGCCAGAAATCAGCGTTATTTTTGAAGATAAATCAAGGAAGGTGCCAGACTTTGTGATTCACCGAGGATTTCTCCGCCAATGGGTTGCTGTCAATGTTCCGAAGATCGTTCATAAGTTAAAGTAATTGCCATCTTTAACCTTTCACCCTGCCCAGGTGAAACATATGTTTTGATAGGGCTCGCTTTTTGTAAATTTTCCCTCTTCGCTTCAGCCAAAGAGACAGAGGTTTGTTTTATAGGGCTGTAGTTTCAAGAGTCGACTTGTTCATTAATAAAATAACATCGTTCTGTAATTTTCGCATTAATTGTTGTTTTCTCTTTTCGCTTTTTCAGAAAATGGTAATCCTAAAAAATAATTCAAATAATAAAAACAAGCAGTAAAAAGAATATACACTACACACACTTGCATTCTCTCTATCTCTTCTAAACACAAATCAACACGTCATGCAGATTGCTTGTTTTAAACCCCATTAAAACATACGATCCGATGCCTTCTCCCGACTTTGAGTTCCCGGTATTTGGGGCTGAAGAAGAAGATGACGACGAAATTCCAGAAGAGATCTCCTGATTACTAAGAAAAGAGGAAAGATCCATTGAACCTCACAAAGAGCCGCTGGAAACGGTCAACGTGGGTTCCGAAAAAGAGAGAAAAGAAATCAGGATTGGGGCACTGCTCAGTCCAACTGCTAAAGAGAGTTTGACAAAGCTTCTCCTAGAATTCCCCGATGTGTTCGCTTGGTCCTATCAGGATATGCCAGGGTTGGATACCGGCATCGTGGAGCATCATCTACCGTTAAGATTGGAATGTCCGCCAGTTAAATAAAGGTTGAGAAGAACTCACCCGGACATGGCCATCAAAATCAAAGAGGAGGTACAGAAGCAGATTGAGGCGGGCTTCCTCACCACGTCAGAGTATCCTCAATGGTTAGCCAACATCGTACCCGTTCCGAAAAAGAATGGAAAAGTTAGAATGTGGGTCGACTACAGAGATCTAAACAAGGCAAGTCCAAAGGACGACTTTCCTTTACCACACATTGACATGCTGGTGGATAGTACAACAAAGTTCCAAGTTTTCTCCTTCATGGATGGATACTCGGGCTATAATCAGATAAAAATGGTGCCGAAAGACATGGAGAAAACTTCGTTCATTACGCCATGGGGTACCTTTCATCGTCAGCCAGAAAGCAATTGAGGTTGATCCTGACAAGGTCTAGGCCATTCGAGAAATGCCTTCTCCAAAAACTGAAAAACAAGTCAGAGGATTCTTGGGACGTTTGAACTACATCTCCAGATTTATATCCCTTATGACCGCGACCTGCTCGCCAATTTTCAAGTTACTTAAAAAGAACCAAGACTGCGTTTAGACAGAAGACTGCCAAACCGCCTTCGACAATATCAAGGAATACCTATTGAATCAGCCGATTCTATCACCTCCAGTGGAAGGAAGACCACTGATCATTTACTTAACTGTCTTGGAAGACTCGATGGGATGTGTACTTGGCCAAAAACACGAAACCAAAAGGAAAGAGTCTGCCATCTACTATCTAAGCAAGAAATTTACTGACTGCGAGACTCGGTACACGATGCTCGAGAAAACTTGTTGTGCTTTGGCTTGGGCAGCCAAACGTCTTCGTCAATATATGATTCGTCACACTACTTGGTTAATCTTAGATATGGATCCAATCAAGTATGTTTTTGAAAAACCTGCTCTCACGGGAATGATTGCCCGTTGGCAGATGTTGTTATCGAAATATGACATAGAGTACCACGCTCAGAAAGCCATCAAAGGAAGTATTTTAGGCGATCATTTGGCTTATCAACCGATTGATGATCAGGAATCAATCGGGTTTGACTTCCCAGATGAAGATGTCATGTATCTAAAAATTAAAGACTGAGACGAACCGCTACCCAGTGATGGGCCAGAACCAGGTTCCCGATGGGGACTTATCTTTGACGGAGCAGTTAATCATTATGGAAACAGAATTGGGGCAATCATCATAACACCTCAGGGTACCCACATTCCTTTCACTGCCAGACTTACGTTCAATTGTACAAACAACGAGGCCGAATACAAAGCTTGTATTTTAGGTCTCGAAGAAGCGATCGACTTAAGGATCAAAAACTTGGATGTGTATGGCGACTCAACCCTGGTTATCAATCAGATAAAAGGAGATTGGAACACATACCAATCAGGATTGATTCCTTACAAAGATTATGCAAGAAGGTTGTTACCCTTCTTCAACAGAATCGAGTTTCATCACATCCCTCGTGAAGAGAATCACATGGCTGATGCCTTAGCCACTCTCTCTTCCATGATTAGCGTAGGTCAATGGAATGACATACCTAAGATCGACATAATGCGCCTAGAACGGCCCGCTTACATCTTCACGATTGAAGCTGTCATAGACGACAAACCTTGGTATCACGATATCAAATGCTTCCTTCAGAAACAAGAGTACCCACCTGGGGCATCCAGGAAGGATAGAAAGACCCTCAGAAAGTTGGCAGGCAACTTCTTCCTGAGCGGTGATACACTCTATAAGAGGAACTTTGACATGGTCTTGCTTCGATGCGTCGACAGACCAAAAGCAGACATGCTGATAAAAGAAATTCACGAAGGCTCCTTTGGCACTCATGCCAATGGACACACAATCGCGAGAAAAATTCTAAAAGCAGGGTACTATTAGTTAACCATAGAATCCGACTGCTACAAGTACATGAGAAGGTGTTACAAGTGTCAGATATACGCTGACAAAATCCATGTACCGCCAACGTATCTCAAAGTTCTCTCTTCCCTATGGCCTTTTTCCATATGGGGAATGGACATGATTGGTAGGATTGAGCCCAAGGCTTCAAACGGACATCGGTTCATCCTGGTAGCCATTGATTACTTCACCAAGTGGGTCGAAGCAGCGTCATTCGCCAATGTAACCCGACAAGTGGTGGTTCGATTTATCAAAAACAATATCATCTGCCGCTATGGTGTTCCGAGCCAGATCATTACTGATAATGGATCTAACTTGAACAATAAGATGATGAAAGAGTTACACGCTGAGTTCAAGATCGAACACCATAACTCATCTCCCTACTGACCGAAGATGAACGGAGCGGTAGAAATGGCTAACAAGAACATCAAGAAGATCGTTCAAAAGATGGTTATAACCTATAAAGACTGGCACGAGATGCTACCCTTTGCTCCTCACGATTATCGAACATCTGTTCGCGCTTCAACAGGGGCCACCCCTTTCTCTCTAGTATATGGCATGGAGCCATTGCTCCCCATCAAAGTAGAGATCCCATCAATCCAGGAATTGATGGAAGCTAAGCTTACAAAAGCTGAGTGGTGTCAAAGTCGACACGACGAACTGAATCTGATCGAAGAAAAATGAATGGTGGCACTATGCCACGGTCAGTTGAATCAGCAAAGAATGAAGAAGGCGTTCGACAAAAAGGTCCGACCTCGTGCTCAAGAAGACACAATCATTTCTCACTGATTCGCGAGGCAAATAGACCCCGAATTATGACGGCCCCTATGTGGTCAAGAAAGCTTTCTCAGGCGGCACCTTGAGACTTGCAACCATGTACGGAGAGGAATTTTCCTACCCCACGAATGTTGATGTAGTCAAGAAATACTTCGCCTAAAATAAAATAAAAATGTCTCGGTGGATTGAAAACCCGAAACGGCGGTCCAGGCAAAAATTAGAGACAAAATAAAAAAAATCATCCCGGTGGATTGGAAACATCACAGTACAATCCAAGAAAAAATTAGGGATAATGGCAAGTAACTATGTCCAACAGAGGCAAGTCCCTCAGCAGCAGTTACGACGTCCATCAGAAAGACTCCAGTCAAGGTCATCTTCGACAGAAGCTCAGGATGTCCCGAATTCAAAGTTGGTAGAAGGATAGTGGTCGTTATGTTTCAACGTAGCACTTTTCCCTGTAAATTACCATTTTCTAACTTTGTATATACTCTTTGGAATTACGCGTTTGGCTGATTTCCCTCCTATCAATAAAATTTGAGCCCCTGTGCTTTTCTTTATAATTCTTGTTTGTTTTAGCTTTACAGAACGACATTTTAATATGATTAACGATTCTTGAAATAAAACAAAAATGAATTTACTTGTTAAACTTTTTCTGTTTTTAAAATAAAGATGGCAATTCTTTTGACTGTTGAACATCGAAAGAACATTGATTGCGTCTCCAAAGGTGTTCGAGCCTCAAAGTGCAGAATCAAAGTGCTCCTTCTAAAACAGTGCGCCTGAACAAAGGATCGACTGTGTCAGAGACCATGTTCCATCTGACACCTTCGGCCGAGTTATCATCTCCTAAGCCCGATTGACGGTATTCTGTAATACCCCAAATTTTGACCACTTAGATTTCCCATCATTGTGAAAATCATCATCACAATATGGATGAACCATCATGCTTCATCAGTCTCCCCAAAGATGGGTGAGCATCCAATACAATCAAAATTAGGGTTTCAAGCCCTCTCTGAGTGCTTAGACAAAGGATCAATCAAGAAATGACATGATCTTTAACTTGTCTAATCTCTTAAACATCCACAATAGATCAAAAAGGACTCCCACTTCAAGGATTAAGCACAAGG
Organism: Lathyrus tuberosus; assembly: GCA_022829125.1. Lineage (NCBI taxonomy): Eukaryota > Viridiplantae > Streptophyta > Magnoliopsida > Fabales > Fabaceae > Lathyrus > Lathyrus tuberosus. The sequence continues at coordinate 9,191,920 of JALAZF010000191.1, forward strand.
CTGCTCCCTTCTAGGTGGATCAAGTCTCAAGATCGACAGTATCACCAAATCAGGGTTTTGGTCGACCAGGGCCTCCAGATGGAAATTTTCATCTGGGCACAAGCCATTGATCGAAAACATAACCTAACATACTTCATGGAACCTCATGAACCCATGCATCAAGTCAATTTTGCCTCAAGGGATGCATTCATCAAAAATCAGGAATTAGGGTTTCTTGACCTAATTCACCCCTAAGTTGACTTTTGGGACAAACCATGAGCCAAGACCTCAAGAGATGATTTGAGGGTCTCTAATATACCATATTGATCCATTTGGAACAATGGATTGATCCAAGAAGTTTGAGCAACAAGTCTCATTTTCATCTGCACCACAATTAGGGTTTTAAGGGAAAAGTCAACTGTAACTTTGACTTTTGACCAGGACATGCTCCCAAACCCTAATACATGATTGAATATACCCTATGACACCCATGGAACATGTCCATCAAGTTTGATTTAAGTCAAGGACATGATTTCCTGAAGAATTGCACAGTTTGGAATTCATCTGATAAAAAGTCAACTGTGCACAAAAGTCAACTTTGACTTTTTGAGATTTTTCACCAAAATGGATTTTTAACCCTAAAATGATGTTAATGTATGATTTGAATCATCATTCATCAAGAAAAATCAAGAAAAGTGAGATAACTTGTAAAAGGGGTAACCATAAAACTTAGAAATTTTTCTAAGTTAAAAATAAAGTGGCAAAGGTACCAACTTTGGAGGACCATAACTCCTAAACCACAAGGCCATTTTTTCTCATCCAAAGATGGATTTGTAGCCCTCATTATCACCTACAAAAACTTCAACTACAAGTCATTCCAATTCATTAAGGATTTTGAGTTATGGAGTGATCAAAGTGGCTGAAAAGTGAAAATGTCACTTTTTCCAACACTTAGTGAAATTTTCACTAAGTCAGATTCTGCCTCACTTTTTGCCAAATGTAGGGGGATTTTTCACTTGGAATCAAAAGAGATCAAAACCAAACTTGTTCAAACAGTTGTTGTATCATGTAAGAGCTTTCCAAAATGGCCAAGAACATTGCCAAATTCAACCTACACCATGAGATACAACATTGCCAAGTTGCCTTGTTGAAATCTGTCAAGGCAAGGCAGAATTTGCAACTTTGGTCGATTTGCCAAAATCAGCCAAATTCAATTGCTCCAATCCACTTGGACACCTCAGAGGATTGAATCTAAAGGGGACAATCACTGAGCCAAGCCTCCAAAGTCCATGGAACAAGAAATAGCATGTTGAACCTATAATGGCCAAAATAGGGACAAGACTTCAAATTTGGAATGAGGCATTCAATGGAACCATCAAGGTGGCATGGACTGAGCCATTCTCATCTGAAATCAGTCAAGACTTATCCAAGACCAAGGGGACCAAAGCTCTGTGCCCTAACCTCTAGTCAATGGCTAGAGGAGACTTGGATTTTCATTTGCCAACATTGGCCAAACCTACTTACCAGCTACCATGCACTATTCCTTGCAAAACAAACTTGCTCTACTATAAATAGAGCTCAATTGTGGTCAGTTTAAGTACACCAAAGCCATCTAACAGATGCTTTCCTCAAAATCTCTTTCTCTTGGCAAAAATGCCTTTCTTAGCAAGGTAGCTATCGGGTTTTGAGTTTGAGAGCAATTCTGCACAAACCAATCACTCACACACCTCACATACATCACATATGAGCTGATCAAACACTCACATAACATCTGGAGCATCAAAATCTCAAAATCACTTGCCATCCACACAAGTTTGAAGTGAAGTTGCAGCTGAGATGCCATAAACTGATCCAGTCCATTTCAATTCAATCCAAGTGTTCAAACACGATCCATAGGGTGTAGGGAAGCTGTCCAGATCATCACAACTTGTCTGTAACACCTCCAACTCAAAATCACATCTGCTCTTGCTGTCACGACTTGGAGGTAAGCCTAAACTTGGGCATCTCTCAATCTATGCATATTTCCTCGCACAATAATTTGGCCATATGTTCATAACATGCATGGAATGTTTCCCCTCAATTAATTGAATTGTTTGAAACGTGTATCAAAAATCCTAGCCTTCATGCAGAAATTAGGGTTCTTGAGGTCTCTTCGTGATTTCTTGTTGTATGTTTAATTTAAATGAAATTAAAGTACATAGACATGATCGTGAGGTTGAGACGAGCATAATGATATGTGGATTGCATGATATGATTACGTATTCATGGAGATTGGATAGAAAATGCAAATCTGGGCAAACTGAAAAACGCACGTGTTCTTGGTGTTGTTCTTGGCACCATTTTCATAAATTCAAATATTTGAATTTTGTGATTTTGTTTAATTGATTCAAAAATTAATTTCTCTCTGAGTTTTAATGATTTTGAGTTGATTCTTTTTTTAATAATTCACAAAAATGTTAAAATATTTTATTTTCCCAAAAAATCCCAAAAATATTATTTATTTCATATAATTGATATTTTTGTAAAGAATTAATATTTTGATTGTTTTTGGCATTTTATATATTTTTTCTACATTGATTTTGCAACTTTTAATGCTTTCTAATTATTTTGTAGGTCAATACTTAATTTTTGAAGCATTAATCCAAGATCACAATTTGTTTTCCATGTGTTAAACAATTTTTGATCATTTTAATTGAATTTTTATTCAATTAAATACATTTTGAAAACAAATTAGGGTTTTGGATTAATTCAACCTTCATAAATTATTTTCAAAACACTTTGGGCCTCTTGAGAGAGTGTAAGACCCATCCCTCCTTGTACAAAAACTTTTTGGGTCTCACTCATTGTATAAGTCCCTCTGTACAAGTAAATGGCGCGATCGTCGCCCGTTTAAAAATAAAATCATCTGGGCCTCTCCTTGAGCTATAAGACCCATTCAAAACACTTTGGGCCTCTATTAGAGTGTAAGACCCAATCCCCCTTTTAACCAAAACATTTTGGGCCTCACTTATGGTATAAGTCCCTCTGCGTTAAAAGAGAACCTCGGCGCGATCGCCATTTTTAAAGGAAAAAATCATTTGGCCCTACCCTCGTGTTATAAGCCCCACTCTTTTTCTTTAAACCTTTTTGGGCCTCTTGAAAGAGTGTAAGACCCATCCCTTTGTACAGAAAACCTTTTTTGGGCCCCAGTCACTTGTATAAGTCCCGCTGTACAAAGTCAAACAGTGCGCTCACTGATAAAACCCTGGGCCTCTCCTTGAGCTGTAAGCCCCAAATCTTTCTTTTTCAAAGCGCTTTCTCCTTTGATTTTGAATATACTGTTGTTTTCAATCTTTCTTTGTTGAACAACTAACCAAACAGCATGGAAGCACTACAACCGAGTAAGTGGTTATCGCTTTCATTTACTGCTCTCATATTATAAACTGTATTGTGGGGCTGCTCACTGTAAGTCTCCTTTCATAAACTCATATCTACTGTGTAATAATAGTATAGATATTTCGAATTTCCCCGGCTACTACGTCTAGAACTAGGTGACGCCGTTTCATTTATTCGTAGAAATAGACGCCTAGATCCCCAATAGGAGCACCAGATACAGTCTTCTCTTTGGCTGTCCTCCTTAGGAATCGTCAAGAAGCTCTACTCCCCAAGATGAACGTATTCTCCGTGAATGGCATCTTTGAGTTTCTTCCCAAATTCTCGAACTTTCCTGACTTGATCTATTCCTCGTGGATAGCTTGCCTTGAATGTCTCGGGGTTTGGGTACCCACTACGGTCATAATCTTGGACCTTAACTAAGAAACCCTCTTTAAAAGCTAAAAGTCGCTGGATAGTAAACCTCGCACGTTTACCAGTGGTTTTTATCTTTAAAAGAGTTATCTCTCCTAATGGAAAGGAGATGATAGACCCACGGGCTTCTTAAAAGCATCGGCCTCCTCTTGGGCATTATTCAAGGACACTACGGCTTCTTAGAAGGATTCACAGCCTCCTCTTAGGCTTCGTATAATGATCTCTTCCTCCGGGAATGATAGCCTCCTCTTGGGCTTCGTACAAGGACCCGTCGGCTTCTTAAAAGTTTCCAGCCTCCTCTTGGGCTTCGTACAAATTGTCCCGACGATCTCCTAGAGGTATAGGAACAGAACTTAGTCATCTTCATAGAACAGTCCTTTCATAGAGTCTACTACTGTTTCTCAAAACACAGTATAAAAGATGAAACTCTAGACACGGACAGTCTAACTTCCTTGAGTCTCAAAGACATTCTCAAGTGACCCCTTCATTAAATAGGAAGGAAACCCGCAGACTCGGACAGTCTCAATACCCTTCGGATTTCCCGCCTCCTTAAAAAACAGGAATAACCCGGATCCTTGAATCAAATCCATGAGTACAGTGTTGCTCATATAAGAACTGATTTTCTCTTTCAAAATCAGTATACCGGACCTGTCACTTAACTGAACAGTCACCATAGCCTCCTCTTGGGCTTTGCACAACGATTCTCCCCAGCGGAGTCAAACAACGTTCGGCCTCTCTCTCGGGCTTTGTACGAGACACATAAGAGACTCCCTTGCTAAGTCAATTCCCCCTTTCGCCTCCATCTCGGGCTTTGTACGAGATACAAAAAGGTTCTCATTGAGCCAAACAAACAATCGCCTCCATCTCGGGCTTTATACGAGATACCAAAAGATTCCCCAGTGGAGTCAAAACAACCTTTTCGCCTCTCTCTCGGGCTTTGTACGAGATACAAAAACACTCTCTTACTGAGTATAAAAGATTCTCCAACTGAGTCAACTCTTTGCTAGCCTCCTCTTAGGCTTTGTATAACGATATGCCCCACTGGGTCGAAACCTTTTAGCCTCTTTCTCAGGCTTTGTACGAGACACAAAATAGCCTCCTCTTAGGCTTTGTATAATGATTTTCCTAGCGGAAATTAGCCTCCTCTTAGGCTTCGTATAAGAAAACCACTGGTTAATCCAATTAACCTTTTAGCATCAAACATGTGCCTCGTTCACAGCAAACAAACATCAACAACTCCCCTTCATCTAATCGCTGTAAGCGGCAAGCCTCTGGATCATCTATATCCATGCCACTGTCCCTCTTTTAGCATGAGAAATTCCTAAGGAAAGATGGCATTGCTCTACACTGAGTTAAAGTCTTCTCCTTCAGGTTAAAACCCTTTCTTCAGAAATTATGGCATTGTTCGGATCCGCGTATTCCAGTTAAAGTAATTCTCCTTCTCCCCTCTTTAGAGATGACAAATTCTCTCTAAAGCCGAGGTCTTTCAGCTTCACATCTTGGGCTTTGAACAAGATACAAACTACCTTTTGCTTCACGTCTTGGGCTTTGAACAAGACACCAAAAACAACCATTTCCTCCCATAGAATAGGAGGAACTACGAATGCTCTGATTTCCCTGTTTTGGTAAACGGGAATACGTAGGCATAAGATCGAAAGAAAAGATCTTAGCGAGCGCAATCAACAAAAAAACCAAATCCCATATCTCAGTCAATCAAAAGCAGTAATTCAAAAGCATCAGTCCTAACATCCTAATCCTTGTTCCCCGCCAGAAACCTTCTGTCAAAAATGAGAGAAAGAAAACAGTATTGGCGAAAATACAAATAACCAGTACAAAGGCCCCCCACATTGATAGCATCTGTAACCTAACAGACCGCTGTTTAAACTCAGTATGCAAAGCAGGGTTAATTGGAGACATCTATTTCCCTTCCTTATTCAGCTCACAATAGGATAAAAAATGAATCAACCTGTAGTTCAAGCTGAACCCGCAGAGAGCGACCAGCGCTTAAGAAACGCGTCCAAAATCGCTCGCTACAGAAAAGTGGCGCCCACCGTGGGGCCCGTTCCTTTCCTTCTACTTCTCTTGTGTGAAAAATTACACAAATGGCGACTCTGCTGGGGAGTCTCCTTTTCTGCCTTAGGGCATCATCCCCGTTCTCTACGGAAAATAGGAACTCTACCGAGGAGAAAGATTGACCTATGCTGGTCCATCTCTTAGGCAGGGAACCACAGATTGGGGCTTCTGCCGGGGAACCCATTTCTGTCAGGAACTTAAGAATCATAGCTTTATAAGTCTAGGATGATTAGGAAAAATATATATACTGCTTTTCCTAATTGCTATACGTGTTTATTTTTCTTCTAATGGGAATGCGTGTGATGCCGCATGTGGTGAGAATGAGTATACACCTAGAAAAGCCAAACCCTTTCGTAGTGCGGAAGCTATTGGAAATAGCTGTTATGCGATACTACCCTCATTTGAGGCTGGTGATCTATTCTCGGTGAATGGCACTTACTCTAAGATTGCACACAACTCGCTGGCGATCCGCTTGTTGTCTTGCTTTCCTGGGAGGAGCTGATGATAATGAGTACAGGTACAAAAATCACCCTAGTATAAACCTTTGGGGATGGGTAGAGCCTTGACTTCATGACAACGACCCTCTGCCCCATGTTTTTTCTATGTTTTTGTGTGTTGCATTCATGCATTCATTTAATAAAACATTAAAACATTCAAAAAACTTCTCTTCTAGTCTCTCTGTTTTTCAAATTAAACTAAGACTGTGATTGCAAATATCAGAGAAGAGGATTACGCTAATGGATTTCGGTAGAAGGAGAACTCACTAGTATACCTTCAAGGTTCCAAATTAGGGGATTTGAGAAAGTTAGCGAGGATGATCGTTAACCCAGAGGCTTTCAGAGCCAAGCACGGTGGTTTGCTACTACTGTTAAGAGTCCATGTGATTAAGGGGATCATGGACGCGCTCATTCAATTCTACGATCCGGTTTATCACTGTTTCATATTCCTAGATTACCAGCTATCACCAACGCTGGAGGAGTATTCTCATCTGACTGATTTACATATCACTGATCGAGCTCCGTTTTCTGGACTGGAAGAAATTCCAAAGAATCAGACTATTGCAATAGCAATTCATTTGGACGAGTCTGAGGTCAGGACTCACATGACCACTAAGGGTGGCATCCCAGGTTTGCCAGCCCAGTTCCTGACCAAGAAAGCTCTGTACTTCGCTAGTATAGGGAACACGACTGCTTTTGAAAGCATCTTTGTCTTGCTCACCTACGGGTTATTTTTGTTTCCCAACATTAATAATTTCGTCGATATCAACGCCATTAAGGTTTTTCTTATTGGAAACCCTGTGCCGACTTTGCTCGCAGATGCGTATCATTCTGTACACTTGGGGAATTTGTACAGCGGAGGGGAGATCACATGCTGTGTACCTTTGCTTTACAAATGGTTTATCTCTCACTTGCCCAAATCCGCTGCTTTTTGGGATTGCAAGAGTGTCTTACGTTGGTCGCAGAAGATCATGTCTCTTACCAACTCTGATATAGATTGGTGTAATAGGATTTATGAGGGAATCAGAATCATTGACCGTTGTGGAAACTTCCCCAGCGTACCCCTCATAGGAATTAAAGGAGGAATCAACTATCTTCCGATATTGGTTCTTCGTCAATTTGGATACCCGATGAGACACATCCCACTGGGTGTTCATCTGGAAGGTCTTTTCTTCAAGGAAGGAGAAAACGACAGAGCACTAAAGATGGAAATAGTGCAAGCTTGGAAACATGTTCATAAGATAGGACGAGAGTCTCTGGGAAAACCGGACTGTGTCTCGGTGGAGCCTTATCTCCACTGGGTACAAACTAGAGCTCTCAAGCTAAAGGTGCCTTATCCTCGTTACGGAATTCTTCCGCCGAGGGAAACTGTCATGTACTTCATGACGGAAACTGAAAAGCTTCAGGTTACTCTCAACAAAGTTCAAAAGGAAAGAAGATCTTGGAAGAACAAGTACCGCACCCTCGACGTAGAGTGTATCCAAATACAGCAACTACTAAAAGAGAAAGATGCTCTGATTGAAATTTTGGAGCAGCATGCTGTAGAGAATCAAGATGACCAAAGGAATTTGCTCGCTCCTTTCACCTGGCAAAGGAATGACAACCCGACAACGGCCCAAGCGCCCCGGTCAAAGAAGAGGACTCGGGACCCATTAGTTTAGGTTTATGTTTCTGCAATTTGTAATCTACTGTATTTCCGTTTCTGTAATCCTTTGGAATTCAATAAAAAGGGGTTTCCCCACTGTTTGATATTTGCAATCTAATTGTTGAAGTTTATTTTGATTAAACCTAAAAACAATTAATATAAACATTGCATTCATCATTCTCACATCACGTATTCTCCTTACCTACGAATCTCACGTTTGTATCTCGATTCTAGAGTCAAACTGTCTCATTCGTATAATACTCGGGCCAATCGTCAGAAAAGGATGGATGATCTTGAGGAAGAAAATAGAGAGTTGAAAGAAGAGATCGACGCTCTGAGAAAGGATATGAGAAAGCTTCGTAACGACATGCAAGCCATGGCAGAAGCTCAGCTACAAAGAACTGTGATCTCAGAGATCACCTCAACGCCCATCATAGAAAAGTATGATCCTAGGTATCAGATGTCGAAAGATCGTCCTTGGGGCATGCCTATTAACTATATCCCGGAAGGATATGTTCCGCCGATCACTGAAGATCAGGGAATCGCAACAGAAGCCGCTGGGCCTGAAGGTTACAAACTTCAGGAAAGCGAAGATGCCAGGGGCATGCTGAAGACTCCTGAAGGTTACAAACTTCAGGAGGCGCCAAGACTTACTTCCGTAGTCACGGTACCACCCCCTGCGGTGCACACTGTCCCGGAAGGACAGATTCCACCAACACCTTCTGGTAGGAAGGAAACTATGTTTGACAGAATGGATGAATTCCAGGAGCAGTTCCTGGAAATGCAGAAAGAGCTGTAAGCCCTTCGCGGTCAGGATCTATTTGGAAAGGACGCCGCAGACCTCTGCTTGGTCCCAAATGTGAAAGTCCCGCACAAATTCCAAGTGCCCGACTTTGAAAAATACAAGGGTAACTCTTGCCCTCAGAGCCATCTGGTGATGTACGCTCGGCGGATGTCAGCTCAGACGGAGAATCAGGACCTGCTGATTCACTACTTTTAGGATAGTTTAACCGGTGCCGCACTCAAATGGTACATGGGTTTAAACCGTACTACGATCAGTACATTCAGAGATCTTGGTACTGCCTTCGTCCAACAATACAAGTACAATTTGGACATGGCACCCGACAGAGATCAACTCAGATCAATGTCGCAAAAGGAAAAGGAAACCTTTAAGGAGTATGCTCAAAGGTGGCGTGAAATTGCCGCTCAAATTTGTCCACCTCTTGAGGAAAAAGAGATGACAAAGATCTTCTTAAAGACCTTAAGCTCATTTTACTATGACCGAAAGATTTCCAGTGCGCCCAGTGATTTCACCGAAATGGTCGGCATGGGCGTACGTCTTGAGGAAGCCGTCCGAGAAGGACGTTTGGTAAAAGACACTGGATCAACGAGCGGTACTAAAAAATATGGTAGTGCTCTCCCTAAGAAAAAAGAGCAAGATATTGGGAATATCTCTCTCGGAAAGCAAAGGCGACGTTATCAGCCAGTGGCAGCTGTTACTCCTGCTATCGGCCCCACGCCTGTTCCTATGTATCAACCTCAGGTTGCGCAGAGCCAACCTGACCAACAAAGGACACAACAGCCTCTTCAGCAGGCTCGTACTCCATATAACAACAACCGTACAACACGGCCACCGGGATTTGATCCTATACCCGTAACGTACGCAGAGCTGTTTCCGTTACTGCTGGCTAAGGGGCACATTCAGACTAAGTCTCCCCTTTCAGTTCCGGAAAGTCCGCCTTTTTGGTTTAAGGTGGATCAGACATGCCCTTATCATCAAGGAGGTTTGGGGCATAACATTGAGACTTGTCTTAATTTCAGATTTGACGTGCAAAAGCTTGTTAGGAGCGGGCTCTTATCTTTCAAAGATACGAATCCTAATGTTCTTACGAACCCGCTGCCTCAACATGAGAAAACTGCAGTCAACCTGATTGAGAAAGAGACTAACAATGTCTATCAAATTCATGATGTACTCTTGTTAAAGACCAATCTGGTCAAGATGCATTGTAGACAGAGTGGATATGGCCATGTGCCACCTCATAATTATCACCAGTGTGATATCTGCTCTAAATACAACCAGGGATGTTCTGTAGTGCAAGCAGCTCTACAGGAACAAATGGATCTTGGATGGATCCAAGAGCACCGAGTTCGTGGAGTTAACATGGTTTACACGAATTCCAACGTCATTCAAAACCACGACATCCGTGCGATGAATGTCAACTTGGTGGCGATGCACTCAAGGCAAAGCCAGTATCATAATCTGCTGCGGCACGATTACAGTTCCTGTCTGATTTTCTCAGTAAACAAACAGGGATGCTTTTTCATACAAGAGGCCCTCCAGCGTCAGATGGATCTTGGATGGATCCAAGACTACCATGATAGGAACTCCTATCAAATCAACATGGTTCAGATTTTCGACATTCGCGTGATGAATACCAACTTGGTAGAGTTACATGCTGAGCAGGTCTGACTTGGATTCTTAATATCACATGACTATCAAAATTGTAAAGCGGGTTGCGAAAACGATCGAGGTTGTACCCTTGTCCACGAGGCACTTCAGCACTTGTTAAATCACTGGTGGATGCCAATCTATATGGACGAAGATACTCAGCAGATTAGTATCAATAACAGGAATCCTACTCGTCGTCAAAGCCAGGATGTCCGATCAATGGAAGGTAACCTAGAGAGGTTACATTGTATTCAAAGTGGGCGTGGTCAGATGCCACCACACAACTATGACAGTTGTAGCGTCTGTTCGAAAAGTAACCAAGGGTGTTACCTTGTGAGAGCAGCTCTTCAGGGTCAGGTCGATCACGAAGAAATTCGTCCATATCCAGGTTCAGGACCCATCATTTGGTCGCCGAACTACCTTGCCGAGCAAGTTGAGGATGTTGTCACGATCTCTGGTCATCACAGGACCAGGGATGTTTTTGCCATCATCCCTCTACTTGACGAATCTAGAGTTCCCAACCGGGAACGGATCGAGATTACTTATGATGGTCAGAAAAATCAGAAGGTTCCCATAGTTATCTATCTACCGGGGCCACTACCGTATGAATCAGCTAAGGCAATCCCTTACAAATACGGTGCAAGAATAATCGAGAATGGAAAGGAAATTCCATTACCCTCCGTCGTGAATATTGCAGACATCAGTCATGTAACACGGAGCGGTCGAATCTTCAACCGAGGGGTTGGAGAATCCAACAAAGAAAAGGAACTTTAGGCAGGAATTCCTGATCCACCAGTCGGTCAATCTAGTAATCCCGACTTTTCAAAAGTCAAAGATGAGATGCTAAAGCTCGTCCAAAGGAGTGAATATAACATTGTTGATCAACTGTTACAGACTCCTTCAAAGATTTCAGTATTATCACTGTTACTCAGTTCAGAGGCCCACAAGGAGGCTCTACAAAAAGTCTTGGAGCAAGCCTTTGTGGAACAGGATGTAACAATCAGACAGTTCGATAGTATTGTCTCTAACATCACTTCCTGCAACAATTTGGGATTTAGTGATAAAGAATTACCTGAAGAGGGTCGCCGTCATAACATGGCGCTCATTATTACAGTTAACTGCCAGGGCGATGCTTTAGCCAATGTACTCGTAGACACAGGGTCAGCCCTGAATGTTATGCCAAATTCCACTTTGATGCAATTATCATTTAAGGGCCCTCCGATGAGAGTCAGCGAGGTCGTCGTCAAGGCATTCGACGGATCCAGAAAAACAGTTATCGGCGAAGTTGATCTTCCCATAACTATTGGTCCTCACACTTTCCAAATCACTTTTCAGGTCATGGACATCCGGGCAACGTACAGTTGTTTATTAGGAAGACCTTGGATACATCAGGCTGGAGCGGTTACTTCAACCCTCCACCAAAAGCTAAAGTTCATCAAGAACGATCAACTTGTCACAGTTTGTGTGGAACAAGCCTTGCTTGTGAGCAACTTATCATCATCTACTTGTGTGGAACCCGAGGAGGTTATTGGAACTCAGCTCCAAGCACTATCGGTGAGCAAGGACAATCAGCTCAAAGAAGGAACTTCAATTTCTTCATACAAAGATGCTATAAAAGCGGTCAAGAGTACCGATACGACGGGATGGGGACGGCTTGTCATTCCTATTGACAATAAAACAAAGAAGGGTCTTGGTTTTTCTGCAACCTGTATCCAGACAGCCGGCAACGATGAATGTCTTCATCCCCTTCAAAACTTCTTCCACAGTGGAGGTTTTCTCCACCCAGTGTCTCAGACAGTTCATGCTATCAATGAGGAAGATCCCTCTGACACAGATGAAGAATGGAAGTCCTACCTTAACAAGGACGGTTATATGTCTCAGGAAGAGGTGCCTATGCCTTTTTGCTTTCCTACAGAAAGTCCGAGATTTATACCAAGATCAGATGTCGAAATGATCTACGGAGATTGTGATCCGGAAGGATGCCGTGCTCCGCCAAATTCATTAGAGGAAGACACTCCGATGAAAGACAGCTTTGATCACAATTACTATGGCCTGATGGATGGCCTGCCAATGTGGCAGCCTTACCCAGGAAACTCGGGGCAAGAAAGTCAGCCGAGTAATGAAGCTCAGCTGAGCCTCATTGAACAGAATACCTATGTCCCTGCCATGTCATGGGATCAACACTCAGGTCATTCAGAAACTACTCAACATGAAGATGAATTCGCAACGTTTGCAGGACTTGAATTCATCAACTATGCTTTTCCCGAGGTCAACGTCATCGAGAGAGATGACTCCTCCGGTTCGAAAGAAGTGTGGGACACCTTGGGACAACCAAGTGGAAAATACGACTATATGGTCAAGTACACTGCTCCCGAAAGCTCTCGTATCAGGCTCGAAGATATCCAGTCAACTGGATGGGGAGATACAGCTGAGAGCACAAATGCTATGCAAAATGCAACAGAGGAATCCTCCTACGACAATTCTGCCTGGGAGACAGATTCCAATGATACTGCTTCACCAGAAATCAGCGTTATTTCTGGAGACAAATCAAGGAAGGTGCCAGACTTTGTGATTCACCGAGGAGTTCGCCGCCAATGGGTTGCCGTCGATGTTCCGAAGGTCGTTCGTCAGTCAAAGTAATTGCCATCTTAACCTTTCACCCTGCCCAGGTGAAACGGATATTTTGATAGGGCTCGCTTTTTGTAAATTTCCCTCTTTGCTTTGTCCAAAGCGACAGAGTTTTGTTTTATAGGGCTGTAGTTTCAAGATTCGACTTGTTCATTAATAAAATAACGCCGTTCTGTAATTTCCGCATTAATTGCTGTTTTCTCTTTTTGCTTTTTCAGAAAATGGTAATCCTAAAAAACATTCAATAATAAAAACAAGCAGTAAAATCAAAACACTGCACACACTTACATTTTCTCTATCTCTTCTAAACACGAATCATCACGTCATGCAGATTACTTGTTTTAAACCCCGTTGAAACATACGATCCGATGCCTTCTCCCAACTTTGAGTTCCCGGTATTCGAGGCTGAAGAAGAAAATGACAACCAAATTCCAGAAGAGATCTCCCGACTACTCAGACAAGAGGAAAGGTCCATTGAACCTCACAAAGAGCCGTTGGAAACGGTAAACTTAGGTTCAGAAAAAGAGAGAAAAGAAATCAGGATCGGAGCATTGCTCAGTCCAACTGCCAGAGAGGGTTTGATAAAGCTTCTCAGAGAATTTCCCGATGTGTTCGCTTGGTCCTATCAGGATATGCCAGGGTTGGATACCAGCATCGTGGAACATCACTTACCGTTGAGATCGGAATGTCCGCCAGTAAAGCAAAGGTTGAGATGGACTCACCTGGACATGGCCATCAAAATCAAAGAGGAGGTACAGAAACAGATCGACGCGGGTTTCCGCGCTACATCTGAATATCCTCAATGGTTAGCCAACATCGTACCCGTTCCCAAAAAGGACGGAAAGGTCAGAATGTGTGTTGATTACAGAGATCTAAACAAGGCAAGTCCAAAGGACGACTTTCCTTTACCACACATTGACATGCTGGTAGACAGCACAGCAAAGTTCAAAGTTTTCTCCTTCATGGATGGATTCTCGGGCTATAACCAGATCAAAATGGCGCCGAAAGACATGGAGAAAATTTCGTTCATTACCCCATGGGGTACCTTTTGTTACAAGGTAATGCCGTTCGGTTTGAAGAATGCCGGGGCAACCTATCAAAGGGCCATGACTACTTTGTTTCATGACATGATACACAAAGAAATCGAGGTATATGTCGATGATTTGATTGCAAAATCAAGAACAGAGGATGAGCACGTTGAACATCTGTCAAAATTGTTCGAACGTCTAAGAAAATTCAAGCTCTGCTTGAATCCCAACAAGTGCACCTTCGGTGTCCGTTCAGGGAAACTACTAGGGTTCATCGTCATCCAGAAAGGGATTGAGGTTGATCCTGACAAGGTCAAGGCCATTCAAGAAATGCCTTCTCCGAAAACTGAAAAACAAGTCAGAGGATTCCTGGGACGTTTGAACTACATCTCCAGATTCATATTCCTTATGACCGCCACTTGTGCGCCGATTTTCAAGTTATTGAAAAAGAACCAGGATTGCATTTGGTCAGAAGATTGCCAAACCACCTTCGACAGTATCAAGGAATATCTGTTGAATCCTCCGATTCTATCACCTCCAGTGGAAGGAAGACCACTGATCATTTACCTCACAGTCCTAGAGGACTCAATGGGATGTGTACTTGGCCAACAAGACGAAACTAAACGGAAAGAGTCTTCCATTTACTATCTAAGCAAGAAATTCACCGACTGCGAGACTCGGTACACAATGCTTGAGAAAACTTGTTGCGCTTTGGCTTGGGCAGCCAAACGTCTTCGCCAGTACATGATTCATCATACTACTTGGTTGGTCTCCGAAATGGATCCAATCAAGTACGTTTTCGAAAAACCTGCTCTCACGGGAAGGATTGCCCGTTGGCAGATGTTACTATCAGAATATGACATAGAGTACCATGCTCAGAAAGCCGTTAAAGGAAGTATTTTAGCCGATCATTTGGCTCATCAACCGATTGACGATCAAGAATCAATCGGGTTTGACTTCCCAGACGAAGATGTCATGTATCTAAAGATGAAAGATTGCGATGAACCGCTACCCAGTGAAGGGCCAGAACCAGGTTCCCAGTGGGGACTTATCTTTGACGGAGCAGTCAATCATTATGGAAACGGAATTGGGGCAATCATTGTTACCCCTCAGGGTTCCCACATTCCTTTCACTGCCAGACTTACGTTCAAATGTACGAACAACGAGGCCGAATACGAAGCATGTATCATGGGTCTCGAAGAAGCGATTGATTTAAGGATCAAAAACTTGGACGTATACGGCGATTCATCCCTGGTTATTAACCTGATAAAAGGAGATTGGAACACATACCAATCAGGATTGATTCCTTACAAAGACTATGCAAGAAGGTTGTTACCTTTCTTCAACAGAGTCGACTTTCATCACATCCCTCGCGATGAGAATCACATGGCTGACGCATTAGCCACTCTCTCTTCTATGATTAGTGTAGGTCGATGGAATGACATACCTAAGATCGACATAATGCGCCTTGAACGGCCCGCTTACATCTTCGCGATTGAAGCAGTCATAGACGACAGACCTTGGTATCACGATATCAAATGCTTCCTTCAGAAACAAGAGTACCCATTTGGGGCACTCAGAAAAGATAGAAAGACCCTCAGAAGATTGGATCGAAACTTCTTCCTGAGCGGTGACACTCTTTATAAGAGAAATTTTGACATGGTCTTGCTCCGATGCGTCGACAGACCAGAAGCAGACATGCTTATGAAACAAATTCATGAAGGATCCTTTGGCACTCATGCCAACGGACACACAATGGCGAGAAAAATTCTCAGGGCCGGGTACTATTGGTTGACAATGGAATCCGACTGCTACAAGTACATGAGGAGGTGTCACAAGTGTCAGATATACTCCGACAAAATTCATGTACCGCCATCACATCTCAAAGTTCTTTCTTCCCCGTGGCCATTTTCCATATGGGGAATCAATATGATTGGTATGATTGAGCCCAAGGCTTCAAACGGACATCGGTTCATCCTGGTAGCCATTGACTACTTCACCAAGTGGGTCGAAGCAGCGCCATTCGCCAATGTAATCTGACAAGTGGTGGTCCGATTTATCAAAAACAATATCATCTGCCGTTATGGTGTTCCAAGCGAGATCATTACTGATAATGGATCTCACTTGAACAATAAGATGATGAAAGAGTTGTGTGCAGAGTTCAAGATCGAACACCATAACTCATCTCCCTACAGACCCAAGATGAACGGAGCGGTAGAAGCGGCTAATAAGAACATCAAGAAGATCGTTCAAAAGATGGTTGTAACCTACAAAGATTGGCATGAGATACTACCCTTTGCGCTTCACGGTTATCGTACATCTGTCCGCACTTCAACAGGAGCTACCCCTTTCTCTCTAGTGTATGGCAAGGTCGACACGACGAATTGAATCTGATCGAGGAAAAATGAGTCACGGCACTATGCCACGGTCAGTTGTATCAGCAAAGAATGAAGAGGGCGTTCGACAAAAAGGTCCGACCGCGTGTCTTCAGGAAAGGAGACCTTGTGCTCAAGAAGATATAATAATTTCTCACTGATTCTTGGGGAAAATGGACCCCAAATTATGATGGCCCTTATGTGGTCACGAAAGCTTTCTCAGGCGGCGCCTTGAGACTTGCGACCATGGACGGAGAAGAATTTTCCTACCCCACGAATGTTGATGTAGTCATGAAATACTTCGCCTAAACTAAAAAAAAAACGTCTCAGTGGATTGAAAACCCGAAAGGGCGGTCCAGGAAAAAGTTAGAGACATTGAAAAAATCATCATCCCGATGGATTGGAAATCTCGTAGTACAATCCAGGAAAAAGTTAGGGATAATGGCAAGTAACTATGTTCAACAGAGGCAAGTCCCTCAGCAGTAGTTACATCATCTATCGGAGGAAATCTCCAGTCAAAGGTCATCTTCGACGGAAGCTCAGGATGCCCCGAATTCAAAGTTGGTAGAAGGATAGTGGTCGTTATGTTTCAACGTAGCCCTTTTCCCTGTAAATTACCATTTTCTAACTTTGTATATACTCTTTGGAATCACGCGTTTGGCTGATCTCCATCTTATCAATAAAATTTGAGCCCTTGTGCTTTTGTTTGTAATTCTTTACTTGTTTTAGCTTTACAGAACGACGTTGTTTAAACTTAATCAGCGATTCTTGAAATAAAACAAAAATGAATTTACTTGTTAAACTTTTTCTGCTTTTAAATTAGAGATGGCAATTTCTTTTGACTGTTGAACATCAGAAGAACATCGATCGTTTTTCCCGAAGTAAGTGAACCTCAAAGTGCAGAATCAAAGTACTCCTTCTAAGCCAGTATGCCTAAATGAAGGGATCAACTGTGTCAGAGACCTTGTTTCGTCTGACACGCCTCGGCTGAGTTCTCATATCCTAAGCCCGATCAACATAGCTCCCAACGGGACTATCTCTCCTAAGCAAGGTGGAATTGCTATTTTGAATCAACGATACTTCTTCGCCCCGCGATGGCCGAGTATCCAATTGTGTTCATCCGTTAGTCTGTATGTCGCGTCTGTTTTGTCAGCATATACATACATACATCATGCATTTTTTATTTGCGTTCGCATTTCATATTGCATCACTATCACTCTAGTCAGTCTTGTCCCCTAGTGATAACAGTTTTCTCAATCGAGTTTGTCAGTTCTTTCCTCGTCAGGAAACGTTGTGTCTGAACAATCTCGCCACCAGTGTATCTTTAGATCAGAGTCGGCACTCGACCACTTTGATAGGTTGAACCTCTGAAAAGCCAGAGAAAACTTTCAATAAGCATCACTCTTCGCCATTGAAGATGATATCCTTGCTTTCCCGGATTAAGGAAAATCCACAGAGAAAGCATCGTGATCAGAGATTCGGCAGCACGACAGTTTTGCTCTGAAAAACCACTGATGAGAAGGTCATTGGCACCTCAAAATTGGATCCAATCATATGGCATTTCTCCGGGAAGATCCCGAGGAAAGTATGATGTAACCCTAAACGAAAACAGTCTCCCAAGAGACTCGCTTTCCCCGGTAAAATCGACAAATGGCATCTCTCCAGGAAAATTCGGCAAGAAGTTTGAAGGAAAACCGCTACACAAAGCGTCCCTTGTCAATAAAGTTTATTGACAAAAGAAACTTAGACCAGTTCTTGGTAGGAAACCAGGATCGAGGGGAAGTTTAAATCAGAAACTAAGACCAGTTCCTTGGTAGGAAACCAGGATCGAGGGGAAGTTTAAATCAGAAACTAAGACCAGTTCCTTGGTAGGAAACCAGGATCGAGGGGAAGTTTAAATCAGAAACTAAGACCAGTTCCTTGGTAGGAAACCAAGATCGAGGGGAAGTTGACAAAAGAAACTTAGACCAATTCCTTGGTAGGAAACCAAGAACGAGGGGAGGTTTATTCCAAAAGAAAACTGAGACCAGCTCCTTGGCTGAAGACCAGGATCGAGGGGAAGTTTACCTTTTCTAAGCATCATCACTTAGCTAAAGAAGATGAATACGTAAGCTACCATTCATAACCACCATCAAAATTTCGGGTATTCCGATATTTAATCCTCTTGCACCCCGAATGCCCGAACACCTTCGTCATTCACACCTTCGGGTCCAAGAAGATTAAATAGGGGCATCTGTAATACCCCAAATTTTGACCACTTAGGTTTCCCATCATTGTGAAAATCATCATCACAATATGGATGAACCATCATGCTTAATCAGTCTCCCCAAAGATGGGTGAGCATCCAATACAATCAAAATTAGGGTTTCAAGCCCTCTCTAAGTGCTTAGACAAAGGATCAATCAAGAAATGACATGATATTTAACTTGTTTAACCTCTCAAACATCCACAATAGATAAAAAAGGACTCCCACTTCAAGGATTAAGCACAAGGCTGCTCGCTTCTAGGTAGATCAAGTCTCAAGATCGACAGTATCACCAAATTAGGGTTTTGGTCGACCAGGGCCTACAGATGGAAATTTTCATCTGGGCACAAGCCATTGATCCAAAACATAACCTAATATACTTCATGGAATGTCATGAACCCATGCATCAAGTCAATTTTGCCTCAAGGGATGCATTCATCAAAAATCAGGAATTAGGGTTTCTTGACCTAATTCACCCCTAAGTTGACTTTTGGGACAAACCATGAGCCAAGACCTCAAGAGATGATTTGAGGGTCTCTAATATACCATATTGATCCATTTGGAACAATGGACTGATCCAAGAAGTTTGAGCAACAAGTCTCATTTTCATCTGCACCACAATTAGGGTTTTAAGGGAAAAGTCAACTGTAACTTTGACTTTTGACCAGGACATGCTCCCAAACCCTAATACATGATTGAATATACCCTATGACACCCATGGAACATGTCCATCAAGTTTGATTTAGGTCAAGGACATGATTTCCTGAAGAATTGCACAGTTTAGAATTCATCTGATAAAAAGTCAACTGTGCACAAAAGTCAACTTTGACTTTTTGAGATTTTTCACCAAAATGGATTTTTAACCCTAAAATGATGTTAATGTATGATTTGAATCATCATTCATCAAGAAAAATCAAGAAAAGTGAGATAACTTGTAAAAGGGGTAACCATAAAACTTAGAAATTTTTCTAAGTTAAAAATAAAGTGGCAAAGGTACCAACTTTGGAGGACCATAACTCCTAAACCACAAGGCCATTTTTTCTCATCCAAAGATGGATTTGTAGCCCTCATTATCACCTACAAAAACTTCAATTACAAGTCATTCCAATTCATTAAGGATTTTGAGTTATGGAGTGATCAAAGTGGCTGAAAAGTGAAAATGTCACTTTTTCCAACACTTAGTGAAATTTTCACTAAGTCAGATTCTGCCTCACTTTTTGCCAAATGTAGGGGGATTTTTCACTTGGAATCAAAAGAGATCAAAACCAAACTTGTTCAAACAGTTTTTGTATCATGTAAGAGCTTTCCAAAATGGCCATGAACATTGCCAAATTCAACCTACACCATGAGATACAACATTGCCAAGTTGCCTTGCTGAAATCTGTCAAGGCAAGGCAGAATTTGCAACTTTGGTCGATTTGCCAAAATCAGCCAAATTCAATTGCTCCAATCCACTTGGACACCTCAGAGGATTGAATCTAAAGGGGACAATCACTGAGCCAAGCCTCCAAAGTCCATGGAACAAGAAATAGCATGTTGAACCTAGAATGGCCAAAATAGGGACAAGACTTCAAATTTGGAATGAGGCATTCAATGGAACCATCAAGGTGGCATGGACTGAGCCATTCTCATCTGAAATCAGTCAAGACTTATCTAAGACCAAGGGGACCAAAGCTCTGTGCCCTAACCTCTAGTGAGACTTGGATTTTCATTTGCCAACATTGGCCAAACCTACTTACCAGCTGCCATGCACTATTCCTTGCAAAACAAACTTGCTCTACTATAAATAGAGCTCAACTGTGGTCAGTTTAAGTACACCAAAGCCATCTAACAGATGCTTTCCTCAAAATCTCTTTCTCTTGGCAAAAATGCCTTTCTTAGCAAGGTAGCTATCGGGTTTTGAGTTTGAGAGCAATTCTGCACAAACCAATCACTCACACACCCCACATACATCACATATGAGCTGATCAAACACTCACATAACATCTGGAGCATCAAAATCTCAAAATCACTTGCCATCCACACAAGTTTGAAGTGAAGTTGCAGCTGAGATGCCATAAACTGATCCAGTCCATTTCAATTCAATCCAAGTGTTCAAACACGATCCATAGGGTGTAGGGAAGCTGTCAAGATCATCACAACTTGTCTGTAACACCTCCAACTCAAAATCACATCTGCTCTTGCTGTCACGACTTGGAGGTAAGCCTAAACTTGGGCATCTCTCAATCTATGCATATTTCCTCGCACAATAATTTGGCCATATGTTCATAACATGCATGGAATGTTTCCCCTCAATTAATTGAATTGTTTGAAACGTGTATAAAAAATCCTAGCCTTCATGCAGAAATTAGGGTTCTTGAGGTCTCTTCGTGATTTCTTGTTGTATGTTTAATTTAAATGAAATTAAAGTACATAGACATGATCGTGAGGTTGAGACGAGCATAATGATATGTGGATTGCATGATATGATTACGTATTCATGGAGATTGGATAGAAAATGCAAATCTGGGCAAACTGAAAAACGCACGTGTTCTTGGTGTTGTTCTTGGCACCATTTTCATAAATTCAAATATTTGAATTTTGTGATTTTGTTTAATTGATTCAAAAATTAATTTCTCTCTGAGTTTTAATGATTTTGAGTTGATTCTTTTTTTAATAATTCACAAAAATGTTAAAATATTTTATTTTCCCAAAAAATCCCAAAAATATTATTTATTTCATATAATTGATATTTTTGTAAAGAATTAATATTTTGATTGTTTTTGGCATTTTAAATATTTTTTCTACATTGATTTTGCAACTTTTAATGCTTTCTAATTATTTTGTAGGTCAATACTTAATTTTTGAAGCATTAATCCAAGATCACAATTTGTTTTCCATGTGTTAAACAATTTTTGATCATTTTAATTGAATTTTTATTCAATTAAATACATTTTGAAAACAAATTAGGGTTTTGGATTAATTCAACCTTCATAAATCATTTTCAAAACACTTTGGGCCTCTTGAGAGAGTGTAAGACCCATCCCTCCTTGTACAAAAACTTTTTGGGCCTCACTCATTGTATAAGTCCCTCTGTACAAGTAAACGGCGCGATCGTCGCCCGTTTAAAAATAAAATCATCTGGGCCTCTCCTTGAGCTATAAGACCCATTCAAAACTCTTTAGGCCTCTATTAGAGTGTAAGACCCAATCCCCCTTTTAACCAAAACATTTTGGGCCTCACTTATTGTATAAGTCCCTCTGCGTTAAAAGAGAACCTCGGCGCGATCGCCATTTTTAAACGAAAAAATCATTTGGGCCTACCCTCGTGTTATAAGCCCCACTCTTTTTCTTTAAACCTTTTTGGGCCTCTTGAGAGAGTGTAAGACCCATCCCTTTGTACAGAAAACCTTTTTTGGGCCCCAATCACTTGTATAAGTCCCGCTGTACAAAGTCAAACAGTGCGCTCACTGATAAAACCCTGGGCCTCTCCTTGAGCTGTAAGCCCCAAATCTTTCTTTTTCAAAGCACTTTCTCCTTTGATTTTGAATATACTGTTGTTTTCAATCTTTCTTTGTTGAACAACTAACCAAACAGCTTGGAAGCACTACAACCGAGTAAGTGGTTATCGCTTTCATTTACTGCTTTCATATTATAAACTGTATTGTGGGGCTGCTCACTGTAAGTCTCCTTTCATAAACTCATATCTACTGTGTAATAATAGTATAGATATTTCGAGTTTCCCCAGCTACTACGTCTAGAACTAGGTGACGCCGTTTCATTTATTCATAGAAATAGACGCCTAGATCCCCAATAGGAGCACCAGATACAGTCTTCTCTTCGGCTGTCCTCCTTAGGAATCGTCAAGAAGCTCTACTCCCCAAGATGAACGTATTCTCCGTGAATGGCATCTTTGAGTTTCTTCCCAAATTCTCGAACTTTCCTGACTTGATCTATTCCTCGTGGATAGCTTGCCTTGAATGTCTCGGGGTTTGGGTACCCACTACGGTCATAATCTTGGACCTTAACTAAGGAACCCTCTTTAAAAGCTAAAAGTCGCTGGATAGTAAACCTCACAAGTTTACCAGTGGTTTTTATCTTTAAAAGAGTTATCTCTCCTAATGGAAAGGAGATGATAGACCCACGGGCTTCTTAAAAGCATCGGCCTCCTCTTGGGCATTATTCAAGGACACTACGGCTTCTTAGAAGTATTCACAGCCTCCTCTTAGGCTTCGTATAATGATCTCTTCCTCCGGGAATGATAGCCTCCTCTTGGGCTTCGTACAAGGACCCGTCGGCTTCTTAAAAGTTTCTAGCCTCCTCTTGGGCTTCGTACAAATTGTCCCGACGACCTCCTAGAGGTATAGGAACAGAACTTAGTCATCTTCATAGAACAGTCCTTTCATAGAGTCTACTACTGTTTCTCAAAACACAGTATAAAAGATGAAACTCTAGACACGGACAGTCTAACTTCCTTGAGTCTCAAAGACATTCTCAAGTGACCCCTTCATTAAATAGGAAGGAAACCCGCAGACTCGGACAGTCTCAATACCCTTCGGATTTCCCGCCTCCTTAAAAAACAGGAATAACCCGGATCCTTGAATCAAATCCATGAGTACAGTGCTGCTCATATAAGAACTGATTTTCTCTTTCAAAATCAGTATACCGGACCTGTCACTTAACTGAACAGTCACCATAGCCTCCTCTTGGGCTTTGCACAACGATTCTCCCCAGCGGAGTCAAACAACGTTCGGCCTCTCTCTCGGGCTTTGTACGAGACACATAAGAGACTCCCTTGCTAAGTCAATTCCCCATTTCGCCTCCATCTCGGGCTTTGTACGAGATACAAAAAGGTTCTCATTGAGCCAAACAAACAATCGCCTCCATCTCGGGCTTTATACGAGATACCAAAAGATTCCCCAGTGGAGTCAAAACAACCTTTTCGCCTCTCTCTCGGGCTTTGTACGAGATACAAAACACTCTCTTACTGAGTATAAAAGATTCTCCAACTGAGTCAACTCTTTGCTAGCCTCCTCTTAGGCTTTGTATAACGATATGCCCCACTGGGTCGAAACCTTTTAGCCTCTTTCTCGGGCTTTGTACGAAACACAAAATAGCCTCCTCTTAGGCTTTGTATAATGATTTTCCTAGCGGAAATTAGCCTCCTCTTAGGCTTCGTATAAGAAAACCACTGGTTAATCCAATTAACCTTTTAGCATCAAACATGTGCCTCGTTCACAGCAAACAAACATCAACAACTCCCCTTCATCTAATCGTTGTAAGCGGCAAGCCTCTGGATCATCTATATCCATGCCACTGTCCCTCTTTTAGCATGAGAAATTCCTAAGGAAAGATGGCATTGCTCTACACTGAGTTAAAGTCTTCTCCTTCAGGTAAAAACCCTTTCTTCGGAAATTATGGCATTGCTCGGATCCGCGTATCCCAGTTAAAGTAATTCTCCTTCTCCCCTCTTTAGAGATGACAAATTCTCTCTAAAGCCGAGGTCTTTCAGCTTCACATCTTGGGCTTTGAACAAGATACAAACTACCTTTCGCTTCACGTCTTGGGCTTTGAACAAGACACCAAAAACAACCATTTCCTCCCATAGAATAGGAGGAACTACGAATGCTCTGATTTCCCTGTTTCGGTAAACGGGAATACGTAGGCATAAGATCGAAAGAAAAGATCTTAGCGAACGCAATCAACAAAAAAACCAAATCCCATATCTCAGTCAATCAAAAGCAGTAATTCAAAAGCATCAGTCCTAACATCCTAATCCTTGTTCCCCGCCAGAAACCTTCTGTCAAAAATGAAAGAAAGAAAACAGTATTGGCGAAAATACAAATAACCAGTACAAAGGCCCCCCACATTGATAGCATCTGTAACCTAACAGACCGCTGTTTAAACTCAGTATGCAAAGCAGGGTTAATTGGAGACATCTATTTCCCTTCCTTATTCAGCTCACAATAGGATAAAAAATGAATCGACCTATAGTTCAAGCTCAAACCGCAGAGAGCGACCAGCGCTTAATAACCGTGTCCAAAATCGCTCGCTACATATTCCCCGCAGGGACTATCTCTCCTAAGCAAGGTAGAATTGCTACTTTTTGACCGACAGGCATGTATTTGCCCCGCGATGGCCAAGTATACTATCATGTTCATCCATTAGTCTGTATGTCGCGTCAGTTTTGTCAGCATATACATACATACATCGTGCATTTTATTTACATTTGCATTTATATTGGATCGCTATCACTCCAATCCGTCTTATCCCCAAGTGATAACAGTCCTCTCAATCGAGTCGTCGATACTTTCCTCATCAGGAAGTGTTATGTCTGAATAATCTCTCCTCCAATTTATTTCTGGACTGAAGTTGGCTCCCTTGACCACTTTGATAACTT
Organism: Lathyrus tuberosus; assembly: GCA_022829125.1. Taxonomy (NCBI): domain Eukaryota; kingdom Viridiplantae; phylum Streptophyta; class Magnoliopsida; order Fabales; family Fabaceae; genus Lathyrus; species Lathyrus tuberosus. The sequence continues at coordinate 9,217,003 of JALAZF010000191.1, forward strand.
GAACCTCTGAAAGGCCAGAGAAACGTTCAACAAACATCACTCTTCCCCATTGAAGATGATACCCTTGCTTTCCTGGATTAAGGCAAATCCCCAGAGAAAGCCTCTTAAGCAGAGACTCGGCAGTACGGCAGTTTTTCTCCGAAAAACCACTGATGAAAAGGTCATTGGCACCTCAAAATTGGATCACATCATATGGCATTTCTCCGGGAAGATCCCGAGAAAAGTATGATGTAAAACCCCAAGCGAAAGCAGTATCTCAAGAGACTCTCTTTCCCCAGTAGAAACAAATGGTGTCTCCAAAATAGAGAAGTTTGTACAACCCTATAACTCAGACGAATGGGTTCCCCAGCAAGTCTGACGTCAAAACTTTTTCCGTCAAATGGCATCTCCCCGGGAAACCGCTACGAATAGCGTCCCTTGTCAATTAAGTTTATTGACAAAAGAAACTAAGACCAGTTCCTTGGTAGGAAACCAGGATCGAGGGGAAGTTTGCATCAGAAACTGAGACCAGTTCCTTGGTAGGAAACCAGGATCGAGGGGAAGTTTGTATCAGAAACTGAGACCAGTTTCTTGGTAGGAAACCAGGATCGAGGGAAAGTTTATTTCAGAAACTGAGACCAGTTCCTTGGTAGGAAACCAGGATCGAGGGGAAGTTTTACCCTTTCTAAGCATCATTGCTTACCAAAAGAAGAAGGATTCCTGAACTACCACTCTTAACAACCATCAAAATTTTGGATATTCCGATATTTAATCCCCTTGCACCCCGAATGCCCGAATAACTTCGCCATTGACACCTTCAGGTCCAAGAAGATTAAATAGGGGCATCTGTCATACCCAAAATTTTGACCACTTATGTTTCCCCTCATTGTGCAAATCATCATCATAATATGGATGTACCTTTTTGCCTCATCAATCTCCTCAAGGAATTGTTGAGTATTCACTGCAATCAAAATTAGGGTTTCAAGCCCTCTTTGAGCCTTAGCAAAAAGATCCATCAAGGAATAACATGATCTTCAACTTGAATAACCTCTCAAACATCCACAATGGATCAAGAGGACTCCCATAGCAAGGATTAAGCACAAGGCTGCTCCCTTCTAGGTGGATCAAGCCTCAAGATCGCTAGTGTCACCAAATTAGGGTTTGGTCGACCAGGGCCTCCAGATGGAAATTTTCCTTTGGGCATGAGCCAATGATTCAAAACATAACCTAATATGCTCCATGGAACCTCATGGACCTAATCATCAAGTCAGTTTTGCCCCAGGGGATGCATTCATCAAAAATCAGGAATTAGAGTTTCTTGACTTAATTCACCCCTAAGTTAACTTCTGGGACAAATCATGAGCCAAGACCTCAAGTGAAGATTTGAATGTCCCTAACACACCACATTGATCCATTTGCAACAATGGATTGATCAAAGAAGCTTAAGCAACAAGTTTCAATTTCATCTGAACCACAATTAGGGTTTCGCGAGAAACGTCAACTATAGTTTTGACTTTTGACCAGGACATGCTCCCAAGACCTAAGACATGATTTAATACACCCTATAACACCTATGAAATGAATCCATCAAGTTTGATTTAGGTCAAGGACTTGATTTCATAGAGGATTGCATAGTTTGGAATTCATTTGACAAAAAGTCAACTGTGCACAAAAAGTCAAACTTTGACTTTTTGAGATTTTTCACAAAAATAGATTTTTAACCCTAAAATGATGTTAATGTATGATTTGAATCATCATTCATCAAGAAAAATCAAAGAAAGTGGGATAACTTGTAAATGGGGTAACCATAAAAACTTAGAAAATTTTCTAAGTTATGAACAAAGTGGCAAGGGTACCAACTTTGGAGCATCATAATTCCTAAACCACAAAGCCATTTTTCCCCATCCGAAGCTTGATTTGTAGCCCTCATGTCCATCTACAAAAGCTTCAACTACATCTCACTCCATTTCATTGTGGATTTTGAGCTATGAGTGAGGAAAAATGGCTGGAAACATGAAAGTACACCATTTTCCAACACTTAGAAAAATTCTGGCCAAGACAGATTTTTGTTGGAAAAACCAAAATTGTGAGATTTTTTCACACAGTTACAAGCTGAATCAATTCATGGTATGAACATCAAAGTTGTTACACATATTGCCTATAATCCAAGCAACTTAATAGCATGAAACCATTCCACTTGTGCCAAGAGTTATGGCTGCCACAACACACCATGGCAAGGCTGCCATGAAAAATCAGTTTATGAGTTTTGTTGCCATCCACGATTTCTGAGTCAAAAGTAATGATCACTATGCAACATGCATTCAATATGATCATAAACCAACTCAACCAACTGATAGGGCTGAGTCAAAAAGCTAAGGGATTTTCCAACTTGAGATTAATACATTTTGGAACATTATGCCTTGAATTCAAAGGCATTTATGTGAAATAGGGTACTTTCAACAAAGCCACTCTACTCAGTCAAGTTCTCTGATTAAACAACAATAAAAACATCTGAAGAATGTGAATTTGGTCAAGACATAGCCCTGTTCTTAGGAGAGGCTAGTTTGCCTTGAATGAGAAGAAATGCCACCAAGCCAATCCCTTTGAATGTGATCTGATCCAGCAGCCATTCACTATTCCTCCAAGACAAGAGTTGATCACCTATAAATAGAGGTTCCAATGGATCATTCAACTCACACCAAAGCCAGTTACAGCACTGCTTTCTCTCATTCTTCCTTTAGCCTCAAGTTTCTTAGTTTTTGAGCAACCACTATCGGTTTTTGAGTTGCAGCCCTAAGCAATCCATTCCAATTGCTCAAACACATCAAATATGATGTATTTGAGGTGTCCAAACACTTAAACACTAACTGTAACACCTCAAACTCAAAATCACCCTTTAACCAAGCCATTATGCCTCAATTATGCAGTTGGAGTGCTCCATCTTGATCCAAAGAGTTTCAAAGTGTTCCAAAGCTTGCAACACACTCCAAAATATCCATTGAAGCTGTAGGGATCATCAAATCACATTTGGAACACAATCTGTGCAAAGTTCCATTTCAGCTTGCATCAAGGTAAGCCTCAAAACTCCAACTCCATGATCCATGCATATTTCCTCGCATGATATTTTTGACAATTGATTGCCATCATATGTTGATTATTTTCCCTCATAAACTTTGATCACAGCACTCAGAATCATGTCTGCTCGATTGCTTTTGCAAAATTAGGGTTCATACGGCCACAATGATATAATTTGTTATACACTGAAAATAAATAAAATTGGGTATTGACATCTTCTTCCTTGTGAAAAAACGCATGAGTTTGATGTTTGAATCATGTCCAACGGTTGAGAATTGAGAGAGATATGGTGCTTCATGCACGAGATGGAGGAAGAAGATGGCCATGGCGCCATTCTTCAGGTTTTCCAACCAAGTTTGCCTTATATTTATCACTTGCCATGTATATTATGAATTGGCATTGTGCCCCAGTGGTTGATCAGCTGGTTTGTGTGTATTGAGCGAGTGGAAGGCCTGGGGTTCGAATCCCCCTCGCCCCAGACCTCTTTTTTTTTACCACTTTTTCCTATTTTTGTTATTTTTCACATTTTATTTTAAATCATTTGAAAAATTAATAACTCTTTCAATTTTAATTATTTTTTATTGGTTCTTTTTGCAAAAAATCACAAAAATGTTGAAATATTTTACTCCACAAAAAAATTAGACTTATATTATTTATTTAATATAATTATTATTTTTGTGAATAAATTCATTTTATTTGTTTTTAAACATTTTAGAATGGACATTCATCTTGAAAAATCTAGACCAAATGAGTTTTAATATCTCTTGTGATTTATACCTAATTTTTCAAACCTTAAACAAAAATCACAAGTGGTTTATTCAAATTCATTTGGTATTTTTCATTGACTTTCTTTAAATTTTTACTTTTAAAGAATAAAATTAGGGTTCTTTTGATTTTCACCCTCACAAACTTTTTCAAACACTCTTGGGCCTCTATTTGAGTGTAAGAGTCAATCCTTTGTAAATACAACCTATTTTTGGGCCTCACTTATTGTATAAGTCCCGTTGTATTTTAAAAGTTCGGTGTGATCGTCGCCCGTTTAAAACAAACTTTTGGGCCTCTCCTCGAGGTATAAGACCCATTCAAAACTCTTTGGGCCTCTATTAGAGTGTAAGACCCAATCCCCTTTTAACCAAAACAATTTTGGGCCTCAGATATTGTATAAGTCCCTCTGCGTTAAAAGAAAATCTCAGCGCGATCGCCATTTCAAACGAAAAATCATCTGGGCCTACCCTCGTGTTATAAGCCCCACTCTTTTTCTTTAAAAACTTTTGGGCCTCTATTAGAGTGTAAGACCCAATCCTTTGTAAATACAACCTAGTTTTGGGCCTCACTTATTGTATAAGTCCCGTTGTATTTCAAAAGTTCGGCGCGACCATCGCCCGTTTAGAACAACCCATATGGGCCTACCCTCGTGTTATAAGCCCCACTCTTTTTCTTAAAACACTCTTGGGCCTCTTGAGAGAGTGTAAGACCCATCCCTTTGTACAGAAAACCTTTCTTGGGCCTCAGTCACTTGTATAAGTCCCTCTGTACAAATGCGAAACGACAGTGCGATCACTGATAAATCATATGGGCCTCTCCTTGAGCTGTAAGCCCCAATCTGTCTTTTCAAAACACTTTCTCCTTTGATTTTGAAATATACTGTTGTTTTCAACTTCTCTTTGTTGAACAAACTAACAAAACAACATGGAAGCTCTATAACCAAGTAAGTGTTTACCCGCTTTCAATTACCGCTTTCATATGTATTTAACTATATTGTGGGGCTGCTCACTGTAAGTATTCTTTCATAAACTCATATCAACTGTGTAATAATAGTATAGATATTTAAAGTTTCCCCGGTAACTACGTCTAGAACTAGGTAAAGCCGTATCAATCACTCTTAAAAATAGACAAGCTAGATCCCCAATTGGAGCACCAGATACAGTCTTCTCTTCAACTGTCCTCCTTAGGAATTGTCAAGGGACTCTACTCCCCAAAGATGAACTTTTCTCCGTGAATGACATCTCTTGAGTTTCTTCCAAATTCTAGAACTTTCCTGGCTTGATCTATTCTTTGTGAATAGCCTGTCTTGAATTTCTCGGGGTTTGGGGACCCATAGGCTTCTTAAAAGCATCAGCCTCCTCTTGGGCGTTGTACAGGACCCACAGGCTTCTCACAGCCTCCTCTTAGGCTTTGTATAAATGATTTCTTCCTCTGGGAATGATAGTCTCCTCTTGGGCTTCGTATAAATTATCCCTCAGCTTCTTAAAAGTTTCCAGCCTCCTCTTGGGATTTGTACAAATTGTCCCGACGACCTCCTAGAGGTATAGGAACAGAAATTAATCATCTTAATAAAACAGTCTTTCAAAGAGTCTAGACCCTGCTGTTTCTTAATGCATAGTACAAAAGACAAAACTCTAGACTTGGACAGTCTAATTTCCTTGAGTCTCAAAGACATTCTCAAGCTCCCTTCAAGAATAGGAAGGAACCTCGTAGACTCAGACCAACTCAATACCCTTTGGATTTCCTCTTTCCTTAAAGAACAGGAAATAATCCCAATCCTTTGATTACACCCATGAGTGCAAGTCTGCTCATATAAAACTGATTTTCTCTTTGAACTGACATACTGGTCACTCAACTGAGACAACAACAAATAGCCTCCATCTCGGGCTTCGTACGAGATACCATAAAAGACTCTCTGGTTGAGTCAATCGACTTTTAGCCTCCATCTCGGGCTTTGTACGAGATACAAAAAGGCTCTCTTGTTGAGCCAAACACTTGTAGCCTCCATATCGGGCTTCGTACGAGATACAAAAACACTTTCTGGTTGAGTATAAAAGACTCTCTTGTTGAGTCACTTCCTTTTAGACTCTCTCTCGGACTTCGTACGAGACACATAAAAACACCCTCATGTTGGGCCAATAGCCTCCTCTTAGGCTTTGTATAAGCAAACCTCGGTTGAGATAATTAACCTTTTAGCTTCAAATTTGTGCCTCGTTCACAGTATACAAACATCAACAACTCGTTTCCCTTTATCTAATCGCTGTAAGCGTCCAGCCTCTGGATTATTTACATCCACGCCACTGCCCCTCCTTTAGCATGAGAAATTCCTAAGGAAAGATAGCATTGCTCTACACTGACTTAAAGTCTTATCCTCTAGGTTGGAAAGCCCCTATAAAGGAAATTATGGCATTGACAAATTCACACATCTCGGTTAAAGTAATCATCTTTTATAACCAGTCACCCAACAGTTGTGACAGACAAAACCCTCTTTAGAGATGACAAATTCTCTCTAAAGCCAACACCTTTTAGCTTCACATCTTGGGCTTTGAACAAGATACAAATAAACCCTTTTAGCTTCATATCTTGGGCTTTGAACAAGATATAAACAAATCACCTTTAGCTTCACATCTTGGGCTTCGAACAAGATACAAACAACTTTTAGCTTCACGTCTTGGGCTTTGAACAAGACACCAAAACACCAATTTCCTCCCATACAATAGGAGGAACTACGATCGCTTTGATTTCCCTGTTTCAGTAAAATGGGAATACGTAGGCATAAGATTGAAAGAAAAATCTTAGCGAGCACACTAATCCAAAACCCAAAATCTCATACCTTCATACATCAATTGAAAAGCATCAATCCTAACATCCTACCCATGAACCATCCTGTCATGTCCACCTCAAATAAGTAAGAAAGAAAAGAAAGGCCCCATTTCCATATAGCAACCGTAACCTAACAGACCGCTGTTTAAACTCAGTATGCAAGCAGGGTTAATTGGAGACATCTATTTCCCTTCCTTAGTCAGCTCACAATAGGATAAAAAATGAATCAACCTATAGTCCCCCCAAAAGAGCGACGGTGCTTAAGAACCACGTCCAAAATCGCTCGCTACATAAGGGATGAAGGTCAACCCATTAACTGGTATGACACTTGACTCAGAAAGACAGCTCTAGCAAATTGATGACTAGGATATGTTCCTATACCTGTAGAGGTCTCTGGGTCCTTGTACTAAGCCCAAGAGGAGGCTAAGAACTTCTAAGAAGCCGGAGGGTTCTTATACCAAGCCCAAGAGGAGGCTGGGGAATGCTTTTAAGAAGCCCGTGGGTCCAAACTGAAGAATGTTCAAGAAAAGTTTCACCGAGAATAATTCTTTTCTTGTGTGAAGAATTCTAAATTTTGAAGAAATTCAAGAGATGTTTCACCGGGAATAATTCATCTCTGGGGAATAGAATTTCTTTTGACAGTTTCTAAAGTGACAGTCTGAGAAAAGGTTCACCGGGAATACTGCCTTTCTCTTTGTTCCATATTGTTTAACCCCAAGAGAAGGGAAGACTGTATCTGGAAATCCTATGGGGGATCTATGTCTGACTGTTAAAAGAGAGAATAACTGGCTTTACTTAAGTTCTAAACCTAATTGCCGAGGAAAACTTTATACAAGTATATATACAGTTGATATATGACAAGTATTTAAAAGTTTAATGAAAGAAGACTTACAGTGCGCAGCTTCCCACAATACAGTATATATATAGAAAGCAGTAAATGAAAGCAGGTAAAAACTTACCCATTGTAGAGCTTCCATGCTGTAAAGGTTAGTTGTACAAGAAATTGAAGAAAGTATTTGATAACAGTTATTGTAAAACAGTAAATGGGGCTTACTCAACAAGAGATGCCCTGATGATTATTGAATACAGACTGTATTATTTATAGAGGAGAATTGGGTCTTATACAACAAGAGAGCCCAAAGATTTATTTATGTACAGAGATATGGGACTTACAGCTCAAGGAGTGGCCCAGATGATTTGTTAAAAAGGCGATAACCGCGTTAGGGTTTTGAAAACTATACAGAGGGACTTATACAAAGTTGAGGCCCAAATTATTTTTGTACAAAGAGGTTGGGTCTTACACTCTAATAGAGGCCCAAAGATTTTTTTTAAAAGAAAAGATAGGGCTTCCAGCTCAAGGAGAGGCTCAGATGAAATTTGTTTTGAAAACGACGATCGCGTCAAGATTTTTGACGTATCGGGACTTATACAATACACTGAGGCCCAAAAAAGGTTTTGGTCAAAAAGGGATTGGGTCTTATAAAACAAGAGAGGCCCAAGTTTGATTTTGAAAGATGTATGGGACTTACAACACAAGGGTAGGCCCAGATGAAAATGTTTGAAAACGACGATCGCGCCGTTATTTTGAAAATGTACAGAGGGACTTATACAATAAGTGAGGCCCACAAATGGTTTATGTACAAAAAGGGTTTGGACTTACACTCTATTAGAGGCCCAAATATTTTGTTTAAAAGAAAAGATTTGATTAGGGTGAAAATTATCAAAACCCTAATTTCATTTTAGAAAGATAATTAATTTTGTTTAAAAATTAATAAAATGATCCATAATTATCAAAAATGAATTATGACCTTAGGTTAATGTTTGAAAAATTGTGTTTTTATCCATGGAATGATTAAAAATCATTTAAATGAAAAAAGACAAGAAAGAAAAAATATTTCAAAATGTTAAAAACAAATAAAATATTAATTCTTTGAAAAAAATATCAAATATATGAAATAAATAATATTTTTGGGAAATTTTTGGTAAAATAAAATATTTTAATATTTTTGTGAATTATTAAAAAAAGAATCAACTCAAAATCATTTAAAATAATAGTGAAATTAATTTTTGAATCAATTAAATAAAATCACAAAATTCAAATTTTCAAATTTTCAAAAAAAGGTGCTAAGAAGAAAGGAAGAACGCGCGCGTGTTCTAGGTTTGGCCAGATTTGCATTTTCTATCCAATCTCACTGAATACTTGATGAAATCACACAATCCACCCATCAATCTGCTCGTTTTTAACTCACGATCATGTCTATGGTTTTTAATTTCATTTATTTTAAGTATAGAATAAGAAATCAAAGAGAAACCTCAAGAACCCTAAAATTTGCATGAAGGCTCAGAAATTCCATACACGATTTAAACAAAGCAATTAATGGAGGGGAAACACTTTATGCATGATTATGAATGTTTGGCAAAAGTATTGTGCTAGAAAATATGCATAAATCAAGAGATGACCAAGTTTAAGCTTACTTGAAGTTCGTGGCAACAAGAGCAAAGTGATTATTGAATTGGAGATGTTACAGATGAGTTGTGGTGATCTGGACAACTTCCCTACACCATATGGAGTGTGTTTGAACACTTGGAGTGATTTGAAATGGTTTAGAACTTATTTTGGCACCTAAACTACAAACCTGTTATGAACTTGAGCAGTTGGATGATGATCTTGTGATTTTGGTGTTACAGATGTTATATGAGTTTTTTATCAGCTCATATTTGATGTTTATGAGGTGTTTGAATCATTGGTTTGGTTGGAATTGCTCTCAAACTCAAAATTGGATGGTGACTTGCTTTAGAAGGCAAATTTGGAAGTGAGGAAGTGATTTTGAGAAAGGAAAGTGTTTAGGGGTCAAGTTTGTTTTGGCATCAATAGTGAATGGCAACTGCAGCAAGTGTTGGACCAATTGAATCACTTTGGAATCTCAAGTCTCCTCCTACCATTGACTTGAGATTTAGGGCACAAGCTTTGTAGCTTTGGTTCAGGAATAAGTCTTGACTGAATTTAGTTTGAATGGACTTAGTTCATGCCACCTTGGTGCATCCATTAATGGCTTGGAAACAAAATTGGAGTCTTGTCCCTCTTTTAGGCTTTTTAGGTTTGGCACGCTACTTGTAGAATCTTGGACTTGGAAGGCTGATGGATCAGTGCTTGTCCCTCCTTGGTCTCCCTCTGAGTTGTTTAGATGGATAAACTTGTTTGTACTTTGTAAATTTTGCATAAATCGAGCAAAATGCACAAATCTTCCTTGCCAAGACAGTTTGCAACAAGGCATGTTGCAGGTGTCATAACTCCTAGCTCAGATGGAGTTTGATGATGTTCTTGGCCATTTTGGAAATCTCTCATATGATACAACACATGTGTGATCATAGTTTGTCTTGATAATTTTTGGATCCAAGTGAAAAAACATCATGAACATTGATGTTCATGACTGCCAACTTAGGCAGATTTTTTGCTAAGTGTTGAAAAAGTGTAAAAGTCCACATTTTTTCATTTTGATCACTTAATAACTGAAAATCCACGAGTAATTAGAATGAGGTCTAGTTGAATCTTTTGTAGAGTGTAACAAGACCTACAAATCCATAATTGGATCCTCCAAAATGGTTGCTTGGATCTCAAGTTACGGTCCTTGGAAGTTGGTTCCCTTGTCACTTTGTTTATAACTTAGAAAAATTTCTAAGTTTTTTATGGTTACCCCTTTTACAAGTTATCCCACTTTTCTTGATGAATGATGATTCAAATCACATATTAACATAATTTTAGAGTTAATGGAACCTTGGTTGACCAAAATTTCAAAAAGTCATACTTTGACTTTTTGCACAGTTTACTTTTCAACAGATGACTTTTGACTTTGAGATTCCTCTGTGAAATCAATCCTTGGGCTTAATCAAACTTCATGGATAGCCTTTAGGGATGTTTAGGGATGTATTGGACCCCTACCCAAGGTTTGAGATCAAGTGTAGGTTAACAGTCAATGATAGGGTTGACTTTTTCTTCAGAAAAAACCCTAATTTCCTGATTTTTGGTAGATGAATACTCAAAGTGGTTTGGGCCACTGTGGATGGACTCTTGAGGTTACTTTGAGCTTGTTGGACCATTAATTGAGGTATGGGCTTATGTCCAGATGAAAAGTTTCATCTGGAGGCCCTGGTCGACCAAAACCCTAATTTGGTGACACTGGTGATCCTGAGGCTTGCTTAGCCTAAAATGTGGAACTTTTGTGCTAAATCCTTAATGTGGGATGTCTCTTGATCCCTTGTGGATGTTTAAGAGTTTAGGCAAGTTGAAGATAAAGTCATTTATTGATTGATCCTTTGTCTGAGTGCTCAGAGAGGGCTCAAAAACCTAATCCTTGATTGCAGTGAATGTCTGACAAGGTGAGATAGGATAAGTGTATCCTTATTATGATGATGATTTGCCCAAATGATGAAAATCCTTGGGGGGTCAAAATTTTGGGTATGACAGGGATCAAGAAACATCCCACATTAAGGATTAAGCACAAAAGTGCCATATTTCAGGCTAAGGAAGCCTCAGGATCGCCAGTGTCACCAAATTATGGTTTTGGACGACCAGGGCCTCCAGATGAATATTTTCATCTGGGCATGAGCCCATACCTCAATTAATGGTCCAACAAGCTCAAAGGAACCTCAAGAGTTCATTCATAGTGGCCCAAATCACTTTGAGTATTCATCTACCAAAAATCAGGAAATTAGGGTTTTTCTGAATAAAAAGTCAACCCTATCATTGACTGTTGACCTACACTTGATCTCAAACCTTGGGGAGGGGTCCAAGACATCCCTAAACATCCCTAAAGGCCATCCATGAAGTTTGATTAAGCCCAAGGATTGATTTCACAGTGGAATCTCAAAGTCAAAATTCATTTGCTGAAAAGTCAATTGTGCAAAAAGTCAAAGTTTGACTTTTTGAAATTTTGGTCAACCAAGGTTCCATTAACCCTAAAATAATGTTAATATGTGATTTGAATCATCATTCATCAAGAAAAATCAAGAAAAGTGGGATAACTTTTAAAAGGGGTAACCATAAAAATACTTAGAAATTTTTCTAAGTTATAAACAAAGTGACAAGGGTACCAACTTCCAAGGACCATAACTTGAGATCCAAGCAACCATTTTGGATGATCCAGTTATGGATTTGTAGGTCTTCTTACACTCTACAAAAGCTTCAACTAGACGTCATTCCAATTCCTCATGGATTTTCAGTTATTAAGTGATCAAAATGACAAAATGTGTACTTTTACACTTTTTCGACACTTAGCAAAAATCTGCCTAAGTTGGCAGTCATGAACATCAATGCTCATGAGGTTTTTTCACTTGGATCCAAAAAGTATCAAGATAAACTATGATCACAAATGTGTTGTATCATATGAAAGCTTTCCAAAATGGCCAAGAACATCATCAAACTCCATCTGAGTTAGGAGTTATGACAGCTGCAACATGCCTTGTTGCAAAATGTCTTGGTAAGGAAGATTTGTGCATTTGGCTCGATTTGTGGAAAATTTGCAAAGGACATACAAGTTTATCCATCTGAGCACCTCAGAGGGAGACCAAGGAGGTACAAGCACTGATCCATCAGCCTTCCAAGTCCAAGATTCTTCAAGTAGCATGCCAAACCTAAAAAGCTTAAAAGAGGGACAAGACTCCAATTTTGTTTCCAAGCCATTAATGGATGCACCAAGGTGGCATGAACTGAGTCCATTCAAACTGAATTCAGTCAAGACTTATCCCTGAACCAAAGCTACAAAGCCTGTGCCCTAAATCTCAAGTCAATGGTAGGAGGAGACTTGAGATTCCAAAGTGATTCAATTGGTCCAACACTTGCTGCAGTTGCCATTCACGATGCCTAAACAAACTTGACACACTATAAATAGAGCTCATTTCTGATCAGTTTGAGTACACCAAAGGCCCTAAACACTTGCCTTTCTCAAAATCACTTCCTCACTTCCAAATTTGCCTTCTAAAGCAATTCACTATCCAATTTTAAGTTTGAGAGCAATTCCAACAAAACCAATGATTCAAACACCTCATAAACATCAAATATGAGCTGATCAAACACTCACATAATATATGTAACACCAAAATCACAAGATCATCATCCAACTGCTCAAGTTCATAGCAGGTTTGCAGCTAAGGTGCCAAAATCAGTTCTAAACCATTTCAAATCGCTCCAAGTGTTCAAACACACTCCATATGGTGTAGGGAAGCTGTCCAGATCATCACAACTCATCTGTAACATCTCCAACTCAAAAATCACTTTGCTCTTGCTGCCACGACCTTCAAGTAAGCCTAAACTTGGTCATCTCTTGATTTATGCATATTTCCTCGTACAATACTTTTGCCAAACATTCATAATCATGCATAGAGTGTTTCCCCTCGATTAATTGGTTGGTTTAAATCGTGTATGGAATTTATGAGCCTTCATGAAAATTTTAGGGTTCTTGAGGTTTCTCTTTGATTTCTTATTCTATACTTAAAATAAATGAAATTAAAGACCATAGACATGATTGTGACTTAAAAACGAGCAGATTGATGGGTGGATTGTGTGATTTCATCAAGTATTCAATGAGATTGGATAGAAAATGCAAATCTGGCCAAACCCAGAACACGCGAGTGTTCTTCCTTTGTTCTTGGCGCTTTTTTTTTTTTTAAATTTGAATATTTGAATTTTGTGATTTTATTTAATTGATTCAAAAATTAAATTATCTCTGATTTTAAATGATTTTGAGTTGATTCTTTTTTTAATAATTCACAAAAATGTTAAAATATTTTATTTTACCAAAATTTCCCAAAAATATTATTTATTTCATATATTTGATATTTTTTCAAAGAATTAATATTTTATTTGTTTTTCACATTTTGAAATATTTTTTATTTCTTGTTTTTTTCATTTAAATGATTTTTAATCATTCCATGGATAAAAACATAATTTTTCAAACATTAACCTAAGGTCATAATTCATATTTGACAATTATGGATCATTTTATTATTATTTAAACAAAATTAGTTATCTTTTTAAAATGAAATTAGTGTTTTGATAATTTTTATCCTAATCAAATATTTTTAAAACAATTTTGGGCCTCTAATATAGTGTAAGTCCAAACCCTTTTTGTACATAAACCACTCGTGGGCCTCACTTATTGTATAAGTCCCTCTGTACATTTTCAAAATAACGGCGCGATCGTCGTTTTCAAACATTTTCATATGGGCCTACCCTTGTGTTGTAAGTCCCATACATCTTTCAAAATCAAACTTGGGCCTCTCTTGTTAAATAAGATCCAATCCCTTTTTGACCAAAACCATTTTGGGCCTCAGTGTATTGTATAAGTCCTGATACGTCAAAAATCTCGACGCGATCGTCGTTTTCAAAACAAATTTTATCCCGGCCTCTCCTTGAGATGTAAGCCCCATCTTTTCTTTTAAACAAAATCTTTGGGCCTCTATTAGAGTGTAAGACCCAGCCTCTTTGTACAAAAATAATTTAGGCCTCAGCTTTGTATAAGTCCCTTTGTACAGTTTTGAAAACCCTAACGCGGTTGTCGCCTTTTTAACAAATCATCTAGGCCACTCCTTGAACTGTAAGTCCCACATATCTGTACATAAATAAATCTTTGGGCTCTCTTGTTGTATAAGACCCAATTCTCCTCTGTAAATAATACAATTTGTATTCAATAATCATAAGGGCATCTCTTGTTGAATAAGCCCCATTTACTATTTTACAATAACTGTTTTCAAATACTTTCTTAAATTTCTTGTACAACTAACCTTTATAGAATGGAAGCTCTACAACGGGTAAGTTTTTACCTGCTTTCATTTACTGCTTTCTATATATATACTGTATTGTGGGAAGTTGCGCACTGTAACTCTTCTTTCATTAAAATTTTAAATACTTGTCATATATCAACTGTATATATACATGTATAAAGTTTTCCCCCGACAATTAGGTCTAGAACTTAAGTAAAGCCAATTGTTCGCACATTTAACAGTCAAACATAGATCCCCCATAGGATTTCCAGATGCAGTATTCCCTTCTCTTGGGGTTAAACAATATGGAACAAAGAGAAAGGCAGTATTCCCGATGAACCTTTTCTCAGACTGTCACTATTAGAAAATGTCAAAAGAAATTCATTTCCCCAGAGATGAATGATTCCCGGTGAAACATCTCTTGAATTTCTTAAAACTTTAGAACTGTTCACACAAGAAAAGAATTATTCCTGGTGAAACTTTTCTTGAACATTTTTAAGTTTGGACCCACTGGCTTCTTAAAAGCATTCCCCAACCTCCTCTTGGGCTTTGTACAAGGACCCTCCGGCATCTTAGAAGTTCTCAGCCTCCTCTTGGGCTTTGTACAAGGACCCAGAGACCTCTACATGTATAGGAACAGAACCTAGTCATCAATTTGCTAGAGCTGTCTTTCTGAGTCAAGTGTCATACCAGTTATTGGGTTGACCTTCATCCCTTAACATACCAGCCTTCTCTTGGGCATAATACAATGATTCCCCCACCATCTGAGAACAAATTTCTCAAAATCAGTAGACTTGGACAGTCTCAATACCCTTTGGATTTCCCATTTCCTTAAATAACATGAAATAACCCTAATCCTTTGATCAATTCTCCAAAGCATAAACAGTTTTCACTACTTAAGCCTTCACAGTTAAATCCCTAGCATGGGTTATTTTACTGTTATACTGGACCTGTCTCTAAACTTAAACACCTTTTGCAGTAGAGCAAAGATAGCCTCCTCTTAGGCTTTATATAATGATTTCCCCTAAACAGAGTTAGCCTCCTCTTAGGCTTTGTATAATGATACTCTCTTGTTGAGTCCATCACCTTTTTAGCCTCAATCTTGGGCTTTGTACAAGACAGATAATCTCCAGCTGAGTCAATGAATCCTTTTAGCCTCCTCTTAGGCTTTGTATAATGATACTCTCTTGTTGAGTCTAAACCACAGCCAGCCTCCTCTTAGGCTTTGTATAATGATACTCTCTTGTTGAGTATAAACATGTCATTTTCTTATAGCCTCAATCTTGGGCTTTGTACAAGACAGATAAAACTTTTCCCCACAGAGTCAAATCTCTTTCACCCTCCATCTTGGGCTTCATACAAGATACAAACACTCTCTTGTTGAGTATAAAACAATCTTTCAGCCTCCATCTTGGTCTTCATACTAGATACGTACACTCTCTTGTTGAGTATAAAATAGTCTTTCAGCCTCTATCTTGGGCTTCATACAAGATACAAACACTCTCTTGCTGAGTATAAAACAGTCTTTTAGCCTCCATCTTGGGCTTTGTACAAAGATACCAAATAAAAACACTTTCTTGTTGAGTATAAACAGTCTTTTCAGCCTCCTCTTAGGCTTTTTATAATGATTCTCCCCAGTGGAGTCAGTCAATCTTTTCAGCCTCCTCTTAGGCTTTATATAATGATCTTTCCCCAGCGGAATCAGTAAAAACAGCCTCCTATTAGGCTTTGTATAATAATTTTCCTCAACAGAGATTTCTCTCTTTAGAGATGACAAATTTTCTCAAATAAACCTTTTAGCTTCATATCTTGGGCTTTGAACAAGATACAGTCAAATAAACCTTTTAGCTTCACATCTTGGGCTTTGAACAAGATACAAATAAAAACACCTGTTTCTCCCTTAGATTAGGAGGAACTACGATTGCTCTGATTTCCCTATACCTCATAACAGGGAATACGTAGGCATAAGATTTGCAATAATCTTAGCGAGCACACTAAACTAAAAACATTAGGTCCCTGACCTTACAAAAAACATCAGAAAACTAAAAACAACAAAACTCTCTCTCATTCCATCAAAGACATCATAAACAAACTTCTCCCATTTACAGACAAACACGAACCAATACCGAGTATTTAAGCATTGATCCTGAAACTATAACATGTGGATAACCACATACAGGATGGGTAATTGACAACTATCCATTGTGTAACCTGACCCCGGACTCCCCAATCTCTTTTACCGCAATGTTGTTCAGATGAACAATGTCTGCATCGCAAGGTTAGTTTGAGATAGCTTTCCTTTCCCTTCAAGCTTGATCGGGATAAATAAGAAATCAGAAAGTAGCAACCAAAATGCCCTTCCTCCCACTGAGGTGAGGAAGTCCCCCCATGGCGATAAGGTGGTCGCGTCACCGACAAAAATCACACTCTACAAAGGTGAAAATCACACCGACAAAGACCTCACTGAGCGAAATCAACCAGGTGGTCGGGAGACAATGTGAAACTTCTCCGCCCAAGATCACCACACAAACTTCTCACACTAGCAAATATGTCCGCGAAGATGACCAAAACAAAGGCACACAAGCTGAAACAACTGGGCCTGACATGGAGGAAGATAACCCTGACGCGCAAGTCGAAGAAGAAGTTGATGATAGATCTCCCAGAGTCGAAATTTCAGATGCCAGAGAAGACGATGTTATAGAAGAAGGAAGTAAACATTTTACGTTCCCTAACCAATCAATGACTATTGAGGATTTTATGGACGATGATGAAAACATCAAAGCTGATAATGATCATGATGAAAGAGGCGTTCAAGAGGATATAATTGTCGAGATAGCTCATAACCCTAATATGTCAACTGCAAAGGATTCGAGCAAAACCCCCATGATGCTTTCTCCAGAAGAACTAGAGGCCCTGAAAAAGAACAATCCTCGTGAATACTTAAAAGTTTTACTTGGTTTTATGGGAAGTTCGTCTGACAAGACCCTCAGTTCGCCCTCTGTATCTGGTGGTCATACCACAGCTGATCCTTCAAGCCAGATATCGTCAAAGATCAAAGAAAAAGTTTTCAAGGGTGACTTGTTTCGACTTATTGAATCTGACCCCACTTCTCCAATTGTTTTTAAGAATCTCTTCAAAGAGGTTGATATCCTAACTGCTTCTCCAGAAATTGCTAATATCATATTGGAGCTGACCTCGATGGTTGATCGAATTGCCACAGACCTTGCCAAAATCAAATAACTCTCGAAAGATAGTAAAAATCAAACTGGCTCAGTTGCAGCTGCATGGGATACTGCCATAGAATCAACCAATAGACTGGCAAATTTGGAGAAAATCCAAGAACAGAACAAGGCTCATATCGAAGCCAATGACCAAAGTATCAAATCCTGGGAGGCACATATAAAAGAGATGCAAGTGAAGATTTCGAATGCTAAGAAACAAAACGCCGAGCTCGAACAATTTGACAACTCCCAGATGGCGAAAGAGCTTAACATAGGTCTAAATTCTGCTAACAAAGCTCAAAAACTAGAAGCAAATCTGGAGACCATGAGGTCGAACCAATCCCTGTGTGAGAGGCGGCTAGAGCTTTTGAGGGCGAAGTACTCTTCCATCAAAGACAACTTGCCATTCTAATTTCCAAAGACTTTTTATTTCTGTTATTATGTTTCATCATTGTTCTTTGGATTCTGTAAGGCTTGTTCGCCTTTTGATGTAACAAATTTAGCCATTTTGGCACTATGTTTTATTTTATTTTGCCGTATTAGCTTCATTTATTTTGCATGCGTGATTACTCTTTAGCTATTCTTATTTCTAGATGAGCATGCTTGTACTTCTTTAAGTACTTCCCATTTACCTTTAAGATCCTCCTATCTTGATCTAATTCTTACCGACTGAAGATAGATTTCAACTGGTAATACCGTGTCATAGCCAAAGGTCAATCGAAAAGGCATGGAATTCGTCGCCTCCTTGGGGGAAGTTCGACATGCCTAAAGTACTTGGTCTAATGTTTTATGCCAATTTCTAGGCTTTTTTCCCACATGTTTTTTAATTAGGCTAATTACCACTTTATTCGCTGCTTCAACTTGACCATTAGCCTGAGCATAATAGGGTGTAGAGGTTAATAGTTTGAAACCCATTTCTTTAGCGAATTCCTGCATCTTCCGACCAGTAAAAATAGATCCCTGATCCATTGTAACAGTTTCTGGGATTCCAAACCTATAAATGATGTGTTTCTAAATGAATTCGATCACATACTGTTGGTCAACATTTGGTAAAGGTATAGCCTTGATCCACTTTGTAAAGTAATTAATACCCACCAAAATGTACCTTTGACTCTTAGATGATGCTGGTCGAATCTCACCAACCAAATCCAAAGCCCAACCCCTAAAGGGCCATGGTTTGACTATGGAGTGTAGTTCGCTCGCAGGAACATGTTGTATACCTGCATGCACTTGGCACTCTTGACATCCTTTGGCGAATTCGATGCAGTCTTTCAACATAGTAGGCCAGTACATGCCTTGCCGAAATAAAAGCCATTTCATTTTGTGAGCTACCTGATGTGCCCCACATGCCCTACTATGGACAGTTGAAAGGGCTAGGTATGCCTCTGATTCACCAAGGCATTTGAGCAAGACTTCTTCAGGAGTCTTTTTAAACAATTCATTACCCAAAAGAACATAACTCAAAGTTCGATACCTAATTTTATATTATGTGGATGTTATTCGATTTTGCAAATATTCTACTATTGGCTTCCTCCAATCTTCGTCCGTCAAACTATCTACGACTAAGACTTCGAAATTCTCCTTATCAGTGTACCTTAGCTTTGTAGCTTCCAAATCTGATGGGGCTAATCTGGTTGACACTAATCTACCTCTGACTTCTATTACATCTTGCAATTTTTATTTCAAAATTTTGTACCCAGAAGCAATTTGAGCCAAGTCATTGGCCACATGATTCTCTAGTCGAGGTATGTGTCGAACACTCACTAATTCGAACTTTTTCAGTAATCTATTGACTATCACAAAGTACATGATGAGATTTTCTTTCACACATTTATACCCCCTTGTTATCTGGTTGATGACTAACTCCGAGTCTCCCATTATTTCGACTCGAGTTGCCCCCAATTCCAACAAAATTTCAAGTCCTGCTATTAAGGCTTCATATTCAACCTCGTTGTTCGAGCATACTGTCATACCCCAAATTTTGACCACTAAGATTCCCATCATTGTTCAAATCATGATCACAATATGGGTGTCTCATCAAGCCTCATTAGTCTCCCCAAAGATGGGTGGGCATCCACTATAGTCAAAATCAAGGTTTCAGACCCTCTCAGAGCTCCTAGACAAAGAATCAATCAAGGAATGACATGATCTTCAACTTGTCTAACTCCTCAAACATCCACAAAGGATCAAAAAGACTCCCACTTCAAGGATTAAGCACAAGGTTGCTCCCTTCTAGGTGGATCAAGCCTCAAGATCGCCAGTGTCACCAAATTAGGGTTTTGGTTGTCCAGGGCCTCCAAATGGAAAATTTCCTTTGGGCATGAGCCAATGCTTCAAACCATAACCTAATATGCTCCATGGAACCTCATGGACCCAACCATCAAGTCAATTTTTGCCTCAGGGGATGCATACATAAAAAATCAGGAATTATGGTTTCTTGACCTAATTCACCCCTAAGTTGACTTTTGGGACAAATCATGAACTAAGACCTCAAGAAAGGATTTGAGGGTCTCTAATATACCACATTGGTCCATTTGCAACAATGAATTGATCCAAGAAGCTTGAGCAACAAGTCTCAATTTCATCTGAACCACAGTTAGGGTTTCGTGAGAAAAGTCAACTGTAACTTTGACTTTTGATCAGGACATGCTCCCAAACCCTAGGACATGAATCAATACACCCTACAACACCCATGGAACATGTCCATCAAGTTTGATTTACGTCAAGGACTTGATTTCATAGAGGATTTCACAGTTTGGAATTCATCTGATAAAAAGTCAACTGTGCACAAAAGTCAACTTTGACTTTTTGTGATTTTTCATAAAAATGGGTTTTTAACCCTAAAATGATGTTAATGTATGATTTGAATCATCATTCATCAAGAAAAATCAAAGAAAGTGGGATAACTTGTAAAAGGGGTAACCATAAAAACTTAGAAAATTTTCTAAGTTATGAAATAAAGTGGCAAGGGTACCAACTTTGGAGGATCATAACTCCTAAACCACAAGGCCATTTTTCCCCATCCAAGGCTTGATTTGTAGATCTCATTGCCCTCTACAAAAGCTTCATACTGATCTATGTCCAAATTCCTAATGGATCTTGATATATGGAGTGATCAAAATCAAGAAAAGTCACTTTGTTCCAACACTTAGTGAAATTTTCACTAAGTCAGAATCTGCCTTTACTTTTTTCCAAATGTAGGGGGGTTTTTCACTTGGATCCAAAAAGTATCAAAACCAAATATTATCAAACACTTGTTGTATCATATGAGGGCTTTCCAAAATGGTCAAGAACATCACCAAATTCCATTTGAGCTAACAGATATGGTAGTGGCAAAATGCCTTGCTGAAAACTGCCAAGGCAAGGCAGAATTTTGCACTTTTGGTCGATTTGCCAAAATCAGCCAATTCCAAGCCTTGTCATCATCTTGGACACATCTGAGGATCAAATCTAAAGGGGACAATCACTTAGCCAAGCCTCCAAAGTCCTTGGAACAAGAAGTAGCATGCCAAACCTAGAATTGCCTAAAATAGGGACAAGACTCCAATTTTGGAATGGAGCATTCAATGGATGCACCAAGGTGGCATGGACTGGGCTATTTGCAACTAAATTTAGTCAAGACTTATCCAAGACCAAGGGGACCAGCAGCCTGTGCCCTAACCTCTAGTCAATGGCTAGAGGAGACTTGGATTCTCATTGCTCAACATTGGCCAACCCTACTCAGCAGTTGCCATTCACTATTCCTTGCAAAACAAACTTGCTCTATATTAAATAGAGCTCAATTGTGATCAGTTTGAGTACACCAAAGCCATCAAACAGATGCTTTCCTCAAATTCTCTTCTTTCACTCCACTTTTGCCTTCTAAGACAAGTCACTATCGGGTTTTGAGTTTGGGAGATTTTCCAATCAAACAAATCACACACACACCTCACATACATCTTATAGAAGTGATCCAAACACTCACATAACATCTGGAGCACAGATTTCACAAAATCACCAGCCAATTGCTCAAGTTCTTGACAGATTTGCAGTTGGGGTACCATCTTAAATTCCAGATCATTTCAATCAAGTCCAAGCATCCAGACACACTCCATGGCACCTAGGGAAGCTATCCACATCATTGGAACCTAGCTGTAACACCTCCAACACAAAACACGATCACCAGCTGCAAGTGGTAAGCATGAGCTCTTCTAACTCTATGATCCATGCAATTTTTGCTGCACAATAATTTTGCCATATGTTCATAATCATGCATGGAATGTTTTCCCTCAATCAATTGCATTGTTTGAATCATGTGTAGAATTTCTGAACCTTCATGCAGAAATTAGGGTTCTTGAGGTTTCTCTTTAATTTCTTATTCCATGTTTAAAATAAATGAAATTAAAGACCCTAGACATGATCGTGAGGTTGAAACGAGTAGATTGATATGCAGATTGTATGATATAATCAAGTATTCAGTGAGATTGGATAGAAAACGCAAATATGCTGAAACAGAGGAAGGGCGCGTGTTCTTGCCGTGTTCTTGGCACCCTTTTTCAAAATTTGAATATTTGAATTTTGTGATTTTATTTAATTAATTCAAAAATTAATTTCTCTCTGAGTTTTAATGATTTTGAGTTGATTCTTTTTTTAATAATTCACAAAAATGTTAAAATATTTTATTTTACTAAAAAATCCCAAAAATATTATTTATTTCATATAATTGATATTTTTACAAAGAATTAATGTTTTAATTGTTTTTGACATTTAAAATATTTTTCCTTCTTGGTTTTGCAAAGATTAATGACTTCTAATTATTTTGTAGGTCAAAACTTGACTTTTGAGGCATTAATCCAAGATCAAAATTAGTTTTCCACATGTTAAAAAATTTTTGATCATTTTAATTGAATTTTTATTCAATTAAAATGCATTTTGGAAACAAATTAGGGTTTTGATTAATTCAACCCTCATCAAACATTTTAAAAAACTTTTTGGGCCTCTAAAAGAGTGTAAGACCCAATCCATTTGTACATAAACATATTTGTGGGCCTCACTCATTGTATAAGTCCCTCTGTACATTTTCAAATAAACGGCGCGATCGTCGCCTTTTTAACGAAATCAACTGGGCCTCTCTCCGAGCTATAAGACCCATTCAAAACTTTTTGGGCCTCTTTTAGAGTGTAAGACCCAACCCCTTTGAAAACCAAAGTACTTTTGGGCCTCAGTCATTGTATAAGACCCACTGCATTTTCAAAATCTCGGCGCGATCGCCATTTCAGAACGAAAAGTCATCTGGGCCTACCCTCGAGTAGTAAGACCCATTTTTTTTCTTTAAAACTCATTTCGCTTGGGGGTCTTACATCATACTTTTCTCGGGATCTTCCCGGAGAAATGCCATATGATGGGATCCAATTTTGAGGTGCCGATGACCTTTTCATCAGCGGTCTTTTTCGGATAGAAAAAATGCTGCACCGCCGAATCTCTGATTAAGAGGCTTTCTCTAGGGATCTTCCTTAATCCGGGACAGCAAGGATATCATCTTCAATGGCGTAAAGTGATGCTGACTGAAGGTTCTCTGGTCTTTCATAGGTTCAAGTTATCAAAGTGGTCGAGGAGCCAACTTCATTCCAGAAGTAAACTGGAGAAGCGAGATCGTTCAGGCGCCGCGTTTCTTGACGAGACAAGAACGGATAACTCGATTGAGAGGGCTGTTATCACTAAGTTTCTCTGCACTTTGAAGTTCGCTTACTTCTGAAGAAGCGGTTGATGCTCTTTTGATGTTCAATAGTCAAAAGAAATTGCCATCTTTATTTTAAAAGCAGAAAAAGTATTACAAGTAAATTCATTTTTGTTTTATTTCAAGAATTGTTGAGCATGTTAAAATGTCGTTCTGTAAAGCTAAAACAAATGAGAATTACAAACAAAAGCACAAGGGCTCAAATTTTATTGATAAGATGGAGATCAACCAAACGCGTGATTCCAAAGAGTATATACAAAGCTAGAAAATGGTAATTTACAGGGAAAAGGGCTACGTTAAAACATAACGACCGCTATCCTTCTACCAACTTTGAATTCGGGACATCCTGAGCTTCTGTCGAAGATGACCGTGACTGGAGTTTTCCTCCGATGGACGGTGTAACAGCTGCTGAGGGATTCGCCTCGGTTGAATATAGTTACTTGCCATTATCTCTAATTTTTTCCTGGACTGTACTTTGATGTTTCCAATCCACCGGGATGATTTTTTTTCATTTTTTTACTTTTGCTTTTGTCTCTAACTTTTGCCTGGACCGCCCTTTCGGGTTTTCAATCAACCGAGACTTTTTTTTAGGCGAAGTATTTCTTGGTTATGTCAACATTTGTGGGGTAGGCAAATTCCTCTCCGTCCATGGTGGCAAGTCTCAAGGCGCCGCCTGAGAAAGCTTTCTTGACCACATAGGGGCCGTCATAGTTTAGAGTCCACTTGCCCCGAGAATCAGGGAGAAATGGTTGTATCTTTTTTAGCACGAGGTCTACTTTCCTGAAGATGCGAGGTCGAACCTTTTTGTCGAACACCTTCTTCATTCTCTGTTGATACAACTGCCCATGGTATAGTGCCGTGATTCATTTTTCTTTGATCAGATTCAATTCGTCGTGTCGACTTTGACACCATTCAGCTTCTGTAAGCTATGCTTCCATCAATACCCGGATTGATGGGATCTCTACTTCGATGGGGAGCACTGCTTCCATGCCATATACTAGAGAGAAAGGGGTTGCCCCTGTTGAAGTGCGGACAGATGTTCGATAACCATGAAGAGCAAAGGATAGCATCTTGTGTCAGTCTTTGTAGGTTACAACCATCTTTTGAACAATCCTCTTGATGTTCTTGTTAGCCGCTTCTACCGCTCCGTTCATCTTGGGTCGGTAGGGAGATGAGTTATGGTGTTCAATCTTGAACTATGCGCACAACTCTTTCATCATCTTATTGTTCAAATTAGATCCATTATCTGTAATGATCTGGCTCAGAACACCATAACGGCAGATGATATTGTTTTTGATAAATCGGACCACCACTTGTCGGGTTACATTAGCGTACGACGCTGCTTCGACCCACTTGGTGAAGTAATCAATGGCTACAAGGATGAACCGATGTCCGTTTGAAGCTTTGTGCTCAATCAAGCCAATCATTAAGATTCCCCATATGGAAAAATGCCATGGGGAAGAAAGAACCTTGAGATGCGTTGGTGGCACATGAATTTTGTCGGAGTATATCTGACACTTATGACACCTCCTCATGTACTTGTAGCAGTCGGATTCCATGGTCAACCAATAGTACCCTGCTCTTAGAATTTTTCTTGCCATTGTGTGTCCGTTGGCATGAGTGCCAAAGGATCCTTCATGAATTTATTTCATCAACATGTCTGCTTCTGGTCTGTCGACGCATCGAAGCAAAACCATGTCAAAATTTCTCTTATAAAGAGTATCACCGCTCGGGAAGAAACTGCCAGCCAGTCTCCTGAGGGTTTTTCTGTCCTTCCTTAGTGCCCCATGAGGGTACTCTTGTTTTTGAAGGAAGCATTTGATATCGTGATACCAAGGTTTGTCGTCTATGACTGCTTTAATCGTGAAGATGTAAGCGGGCCTTTCAAGGCACATTATGTTGATCTTAGGTAGGTCAGTCCATTGACCTACACTAATCATGGAAGAGAGAGTGGCTAATGCATCAGCCATGTGATTCTCTTCACGAGGGATATGATGAAACTCGATTCTGTTGAAGAAAGGTAATAACCTTCTTGCATAATCTTTGTAAGGAATCAGTCCTGATTGGTATGTGTTCCAATCTCCTTTTATCTGATTGATAACCAGGGCTGAGTCGCCGTATACGTCCAAGTTTTTTATCCTTAAATCAATTGCTTCTTCGAGACCCATAATACAAGCTTCGTATTCGGCCTCATTGTTCGTACATTTGAACGTGAGTCTGGCGGTGAAAGGAAGTGGGTACCCTGAGGGGTAACAATTATTGCCCCAATTCCATTTCCATAATGATTAACTGCTCCGTCAAAGATAAGTCCCCACTGGGAACCTGGTTTTGTCCCTTCACTGGGTAGTGGTTCATCGCAATCTTTCATTTTCAAATACATGACATCTTCGTCTGGGAAATCAAACCCGATTGATTCTTGATTGTCAATCGGTTGATGAGCCAAATGATCGGCTAAAATACTCCCCTTAACGGCTTTCTGAGCGTGGTACTGTATGTCATATTCTGATAGCAACATCTGCCAACGGGCAATCCTTCCCGTGAGAGCAGGTTTTTCGAAGACGTACTTGATTGGATCCATTTTGGAGACCAACCATGTAGTGTGACGGATCATGTACTGGCGAAGACATTTGGCTGCCCAAGCCAAAGCACAGCAAGTTTTCTCGAGCATCGTGTACCGAGTTTCGCAGTCGATGAACTTCTTGCTTAGATAGTAAATGGCAGAATCTTTCCGTTTGGTTTTGTCTTGTTGGCCAAGTACACACCCCATTGAGTCTTCCAAGACTGTGAGGTAGATGATTCGTGGTCTTCCTTCCATTGGAGGTGATAGAATCGGAGGATTCAACAGATATTCCTTAAAACTGTCGAAGGCGGTTTGGCAATCTTCTGTCCAAACGCAATCCTGGTTCTTTTTGAGTAATTTGAAAATCGGCGCACATGTCGCGGTCATGAGGAATATAAATCTGGAGATGTAGTTCAAACGTCCCAGGAATCCTCTGACTTGTTTTTTAGTTTTCGGAGAAGGCATTTCTTGAATGGCCTTGACCTTGTCAGGATCAACCTCAATTCCTTTCTGGCTGACGATGAACCCTAAGAGTTTCCCTGAACGGACACCGAAGGTGCATTTGTTGGGATTCAAGCGGAGTTTGTATTTTCTCCGACGCTCGAATAGCTTTGACAGGTGGGTTACATGCTCCTCCTCTGTTTTAGATTTGGCAATCATGTCATCAACATATACCTCGATCTCCTTGTGTATCATGTCATAAAACAGAGTAGTCATGGCCCTTTGATAGGTTGCCCCGGCGTTCTTCAAACCGAACGACATTACCTTGTAGCAAAAGCTACCCCATGGGGTGATGAACGAAGTTTTCTCCATATCTCTTGGCGCCATTTTGATCTGGTTATAGCCCGAGAATCCATCCATGAAGGAGAAAACTTTGAACTTTGCTGTACTGTCAACCAGCATGTCAATGTGTGGTAAAGGAAAGTCGTCCTTTGGACTTGCCTTGCTCAGATCCCTATAGTCGACACATATTCTGACCTTTCCGTCCTTTTTCAGAACAGGTACGATGTTGGCTAACCATTGAGGATATTCTGACATAGCGAGGAAACCTGCGTTAATCTGTTTCTGTACCTCCTCTTTGATTTTGATGGCCATGTCCAGGTGAGTGTGTCTCAACCTCTGCTTTACTGGTGGACATTCCGATCTTAACAGTAAGTGATGTTCCACGATGCTGGTATCCAACCCTGGCATATCCTGATAGGACCAAGCGAATACATTGGGAAACTCTTTGAGAAGCTTTATCAAACTCTCTTTGGTAATTGAACTGAGCATTGCACCAATCCTAATTTCTTTTCTCTCCTTTTCTGAACCCATGTTTACTGTTTCCAACGGCTCTTTGTGAGGTTCAATGGACCTTTCCTCTTGTCTGAGTAATCGGGAGATGGAATTTCGTTATCATCTTCTTCTTCAGCCTCAGATACCAGGAATTCAAAGTTGGGAGAAGGCATTGGATCGTATGTTTCAACGGGGTTTAAAACAAGTAATCTGCATGACGTGATGATTCGTTTTTAGAAGAGATAGAGAAAATGCAAGTGTGTGCAGTGTATTTTTTTTATTACTGCTTGTTTTTATTATTGAATTGTTTTTTAGGATTACCATTTTCTGAGAAAAGTGAAAAGAGAAAACAACAATTAATGCGGAAATTACAGAACGATGTTATTTTATTAATGAACAAGTCGATTCTTGAAACTACATCCCTATAAAACAAAACTCTGTCGATTTGGGCAAAGCGAAGAGGGAAAATTTACAGAAAGCGAGCCCTATCAAAATATCCGTTTCACCTGGGAAAGGTGAAAGGTTAAAGATGGCAATTACTTTGACTTATGAACAATCTTCGGGACATCGACAGCAACCCATTGGCGGCGAACTCCTCGGTGAATCACAAAGTCTGGCACCTTCCTTGATTTGTCTTCAGAAATAACGCTGATTTCTGGTGGAGCAGGATCATTGGAATCTGTCTCCCAGGCAGAATTGTCGTAGGAGAATTCCTCTGTTGCATTTTGCATAGCATTTGTGCTCTCAGTTGTATCTCCCCATCCAGTTGGCTGGATGTCTTTGAGCCTGATACGAGAGCTTTCAGGAGCGGTGTACTTGACCATATAGTCGTATTTTCCACTCGGTTGTCCCAGAGTGTCCCACACTTCTTTCGAACTGGAGGAGTCATCCCTCTCGATGACGTTGACCTCGGGAAAAGCATAGTTGATGAACTCAAGTCCTGCGAACGTTGCAAATTCATCGTCATGTTGAGTGTTGATCCCATGACATGGTGGGGACACAGGTATTCTGTTCAATGATGCTCAGCTGAGTTTCATTACTCGATTGACTTTCTGGCCCCAAGTCTCCTAGGTAAGGCTGCCACATAGGCAGGTCGTCCATCGGGCCATAGTAATAATGGTCAAAGTTGTCCTTCATTAGAGTGTCTTCCTCTAATGAATTTGGTGGAGCACGGAATCCTTCTGGATCACAACCTCCGTATATCATTTCGACATCCGATCGTGGTATAAATCTCAGACTCTGTGCGGGATAGAATAATGGCCTATGCACCTCTTCTTGAGACATATAACCGTCCTCGTTAAGATAGGACTTCTATTCTTCATCCATGTCGGAGGGATTCTCCTCATTGATAGCATGGACTATTTGAGACACTGGGTGAAGGAAACCTCCACTTTGGAAGAAGTTCTGAATGGGATGAAGACTTTCATCGTTAGCAGCTGTCCGGGTATAGGTTGCAGAAAAACCAAGACCATTCTTTGTTGTATTGCTAGTAGGAATGACAAGCTGTCCCCATCCTGTTGTATCGGTACTCTCGACTGCTTTAATAGCATCTTTGTATGAGGAAATCGAAGTTCCTCCTCCAGATTGATCGTCCTTGTGTAACGACAGCGCTTGGAACTGGGTTCCGATTATCCCTTCTAGTTCCACATAAGTGGATGACGATAAATTGCTGACGAGCAAGGCTTGTTCCCCACAGACCGTGATGAGTTGGCCGTTCTGGACGAACTTTAGCTTTTGGTGGAGGGTCGAGGTAACCGCACCAGCCTGATGTATCCAAGGTCTTCCTAATAAACAACTGTACGTTGCCCGAATGTCCATGACCTAGAAGGTGACTTGGAAAGTGTGAGGACTAATAGTTATGGGAAGGTCAACTTCGCCGATAACCGTTTTTTTGGATCCGTCGAACGCTTTGACGACGACCTCACTAGTTCTCATCGGAGGGCCTTTGAATGATAATTGAGTCAAGGTGGACTTCGGCATAACATTCAGGGCTGACCCTGTGTCTACCAGTACACTGGCTAAAGCATTGTCTTGGCAGTTGACTGTGATATTGAGTGCCATGTTATGACGGCGAACCTCTTCAGGTAATTCCTCATCACTAAATCCCAAGTTGTTGCAGGAAGTGATGTTAGAGACAATACTATCGAACTGTCTAATGGTTACATCCTGTTCTACGAAGGCTTGCTCCAAGACTTTCTGTAGAGCCTCCCTGTGCGCTTCTGAACTAAGTAACAGTGATAATACCGAGATCTTTGAAGGAGTCTGTAACAGCTGATCAACAATGTTATATTCACTCCTTTGGATGAGCTTCAGCATCTCATCATCATTTTTTGAAAGGTCGGGATTACTGGATTGACCGACTGGTGGATTGGGAGCTTCCGTCTGAAGTTCCTTTTCTTTGTTAGACTCTCCAACTCCTCTGTTGAAGATTCTACTACTCCTCGTTACACGACTGATGTCTGCAATATTCACAACAGAGGGTAATGGAATTTCCTTCCCATTTTCAATTATCGTTGCACCGTATTTGTAAGGGATAGGCTTAGTTGATTCATACGATAGTGGTCCCGGCAGATAGATAACTATGGGAACCTTCTGGTTTTTCTGACCATCGTAGGTAATCTCGATCCGTTCCCGGTTGGGAACTCTCGATTTGTCAAGCAGAGGGATTGTGGTAAAAACATCCCTAGTTCTTTGATGATCAGAGATTACAACAACATCCTCAATTTGATTGGCAAGGTAGTTCGGCGACCAATTGATGGGTCCGAAACCTGGATATGGGCGGATCTCTCCACGATCCACCTGCCCCTGGAGAGCTACTCGCACAAGGTAGTACCCTTGGTTACTTTCTGAACAGACTCCACAACGTTCATAATTGTGTGGTGGCACCTGGCCACGCCCACTTTGAATACAATGTAACCTCACTAGGTTAGCTTCCACGAGTTGGACATCCTGACTTTGACGCCGAGTGGGGTTTCTGTTATTGATACTAATTTGCTGAGTATCTTCATCCATGTAGATTGGCATCCACCAATGATTTAACAAGTGTTGAAGTGCTTCCTGGACAAGGGCACATCCCTGATCATTTTCGCAAACCGCTTTACAGCTGTGATAATTATGTGATATCAAGAATCCGAGTCGGACCTGCTCAGCATGCAATTCTACTGAGTTGGTATTCATTAAGCAAATGTCGAAGATCTGAACCATATTGATCTGATAGGGATTCCTATCATGGTAGTCTTGGATCCATCCGGGATCCATCTGACGTTGGAGGGCCTCTTGTATGAAAGAGCATCCTTGTTTGTTTACCGAGCAAGTCAGACAAGAACTGTAATCGTGCCACGACAGATTATGATACTGGCTTTGCCTTGAGTGCATTGCCACCAGGTTGACATTCATCACACGAATGTCGTGGTTTTGAATGATGTTGGAATTTGTATAAGCCATGTTAACTCCACGAACTCGATGCTCTTGGATCCATCAGAGATCCATCTGTCCTGTAGAGATGATTGCACCACAGAACATCCTTGATTACTTTTAGAGCAGATATCACACTGGTGATAATTATGAGGTGGCACGTGGCCGTACCCACTCTGTCTACAATGCATCTTGACCAGATTGGTCCTCAACAAGAGCACATCGTGAATTTGATAGACATTGTTAAATTCTTTCTCAATCAGGTTGACTGCAGCTTTCGCATGTTGAGGCAGCGGGTTTGTAAGGACATTGGGATTCGTATCTTTGAAAGATAAGAGCCCGCTCCTAACAAGCTTTTGCACGTCGGATTTGAAATTAAGACAATTCTCTATGTTATACCCTGATCCTCCTTGATGATAAGGGCGTGTATGATCCACCTTAAACCAAAAAGGCAGATTTTCCAGTACTGTAAGAGGAGACTTAGTCTGGATGTGCCCCTTAGCCAGTAGTAACGGAAATAGTTCTGCGAACAACATGGGTATAGGATCAAACCCTGACGGTCGTGTTGTACGGTTGTTGCTATATGGAGGACGAGCCTGCTGAAGAGGCTGTTGTGTCCTTTGCTGATTAGGTTGGCTCTGCGCAACCTGAGGTTGATACGTAGGAATAGGCGCAGGGCTGATAGCAGGAGTTACGGCTGCTATTGGTTGATAACGTCGCCTTTGCTTTCTGAGTGAGATATTCCCAATATCTTGCTCTTTTTTCTTAGGGAGAGCACTACCGTATCGTTTTGTACTACCTGATGATCCAGCGTCTTTTATTAGACGTCCTTCTCGGACGGCTTCCTCAAGACGAACCCCCATATCGACCATTTCGGTGAAATCACTGGGTGCACTGGCAACCATTCTTTCATAGTAAAATGAGCTTAAGGTCTTTAAGAAGATCTTTGTCATCTCTTTTTCCTCAAGAGGTGGACAAATCTGAGCGGCAATTTCGCGCCATCTCTGGGCGTACTCCTTAAAGGTTTCCTTGTCCTTTTGTGACATTGATCTGAGTTGATCTCTGTCTGGTGCCATGTCCAAGTTGTATTTGTATTGTTGGACGAAGGCAGTGCGAAGATCTCTGAATGTACTAATCGTAGTACGGTTTAAACCCATGTACCATTTGAGTGCGGCATCGGTTAAACTATCCTGAAAGTAGTGAATCAGTAGGTCCTGATTCTCCGTCTGAACTGACATTCGCCGAGCATACATCACCAGATGGCTCTGAGGGCAAGAGTTACCTTTGTATTTTTCAAAGTTGGGCACTTGAAATTTGTGCGGAACTTTCACATTGGGGACCAGACAAAGGTCTGCGACGTCCTTTCCAAATAAATCCTGACCGCGGATGGCTTGCAGTTCCTTCTGCATTTCCAGGAACTGTTCCTAGAATTCTCTGTAAACTCATTGTGTTAGAACTTAAAGTTGTATTCCTTAAGAGATTCTTAGTGATTAGATCTCTTGAGAAGTCTAGGACAACTGTCTTAGAGGTTGTGCCTTGAGTAAGACCTGTGTGGTTGGATTACTTGAGAAGTCTAGGACGTGTGAGTTCTAGAGGTTGTGGTTAGCACCAGCTGTGTAGCTTGTGCAGTGTACTATTTTGTTGAATAGTGGATTAAGACCTCGTTGAGAGAGGCGAAATCACCTTGGCGGGTGGACTAGACTAACATGAGAAATTCTCAAGTGAACTAGTATAAACATAACGTGTTTATATCTTTTTGTTTAACTAAGACGTTTGATTCTTTGGAAAAACTTTTTAACAAGAAAGAAACTCTTAAAAAATAATTAATTTTTTAAAAATCAATTCAAACCCCCTTTCTTGCGTTTTTCACACCTTCACATAGTGCCTCCAACAAGGATGACTATAAATGCAATTGTCAGGTTTACGCCAGAACTAGTACCGAAGGAACAATATAGGATTAAAATTTGAAGTAAATCTTTAAACATACTTTTAAAGACAATATCATCCTTCTCATATATAATCGAATTGATTCATAAGTTTAACGATTTGAACTATGTATAATTCAAGTTCAATTCATTTAATTAATGATATTATTTTTTCCTTCATATTGAACTCATTTGGTTCATGAATTTAATTCAACGATTTAATTTTCAAACTAAATTTCAATTATTTTCGAGTTGTTAGTTTCATTGTCAGCGTTGATTCAAATAGATAAATGTTAACTAAAATCGATAAATACAAATCTAAAAATTTGATTTTTTTCCCTAATAATAGATATTGGCTGTGGTGTTTTAATAAATGTCCTATTTTAAATGTTGAATGTTATATAATATAAAGAGATTTAATTTGTTTATTTGGTAAAAACAAATTTTAAATAGAAGAAAACCATCACAATAATTATGTTGATTAATTTAGATTTATTTCAACCATTTAGAATAAAATATCATCGGATATAACATATATTTCATGTGATTAATGTTAACTAAATCTGAATATTTATTTCCTTATGCTAGTGATGGTTGTAGTATTTTATTAAATATCCTATTTTAAATGATTAATGCTACATATTATAAAAGCCCAATAGATCAGTGTTAACTACCACCCTTACGATTTTGAGAAGTTGAAAAATATTACAATTACAATACAAGCATCATGACATTTCGATCCCCTGTTCTTTCCATCCTTGTTTTGTTGGCCTTTGCGACCTTGAATCAAATATCAGGCCAATGGACGCCCATCGAGAAACTCAATGATCCATACTTAATCCAACTCGTAAATTGGGCTATCACCGAGTACGACAATAGGAAAATTTTACCCCTTACCCCTACAATTATACCGATACCCCTACCAAAAAAAATTTATGACCAAAATACCCTTGTATAAATAGGTAAAAGTCAGATTTTTTTTCATTTCCCAGTTACCACACGTTTAAGTCATCCGGAGAAGATTTTCAAGTATTGCATTCCGGAACACTTCTACCAACTCTTCCGGTTCACATTTTCATTTCAGGAACACATAGCAAAAGTCATCCGGTGCATTTGATATTACCGGAACACATCAAGTAAGTCTTCCGGTGGTCTTTTTTGTTCCGGAAGCATGGAAGAAGTCTTCCGGTTCATCTAGTTTATGAGTTTGCTTTCCGGAACTCTTTAGAGAAGTGTTCCGGAACGCTTCCAAAACATGTCAAACCGGAACTCTTCACTAAAGTGTTCCGGAACGCTTTTTTTTTTTTTTTTTTTATATTTCATATTTATGTTTTTATTTTGACAGTGGTGCGCACACGAGGCAGAGACGGTTTGATCCCTAGGCGTGGGCTAGGACGGGGCGAATCATCGCGGGTGGCTGAGGAAGAGCATACCGGTGCATCTGCTTCAGCAGCGCAACCCGTTGGATATCCAGGAGGACCGTACGATACCTCTCTTTTGGTTACGTACGAACATCATGTTGCTAGACGTATATGGTTCGGTGAGGTAAATAAACTACAATTATTTGATATTGAATAAAAGTTGAATTTGTTATGTTGTAATTTATAATATATTTACGTTTAATTGTTTTCAGGAGAGGGGTTCGAAGAAAGAGCTGAAGGTAGCAGGTCATGGGTTGAAGCTGGCTCAGAGGGTTCCACAGCTTCTTCCTAGAGAGATGGAGAATTTGATAGCTCACTCTGGTTTAGCTTCACTTCAGAGGACGAGTATGTCGAAGATAGATACGAACCTGGTATCTGCATTTGTGGAGAGATGGCATATAGAGACATCTTCATTTCACATGCCGTTTAGTGAGATGACGATTACTCTGGATGACGTCTCTTGTCTGCTTCACTTGCCCATCAGGGGAGTATTTTGGAGCCCTCAAGATATCAGCGAAGGGCTTGCTGTTGATTGGGCAGTTGATTACTTGGGAGTTTCACAGAGAGAGGCACAGAAACATGTCCGTGCATGCAGAGGTTCTTATTATAAGCTGGAGTGGTTATACGATTTATTCGTCGAGCACAGAGCCGCTTCTAACTGGACATTAGCGACTAGAGCATATTTGTTGATGTTAGTGGGTTGTACCATTTTTGCGGATAAGACATTTACGCTTGTGGAGGCACGATACCTTGCGCTATTTATGGACTTGGGGGCCTTATCCGGATACAGTTGGGGAGCAGCTGCGTTGGCTACCCTTTATAGACATCTCGGAGATGCTTCCATGTTCAGTTGTAAGCAGCTCGGTGGTTATCCGACTCTCCTACAGGTATTTTTTTTAATTGAGTTTATTTTCGTGTAATTAATTTTATTAAGTATAATAATTTTATTTTTCTAGTTTATTATGTTATAATTAATTATTTTAGATTAACTAATAGTTTTTATTTTGTAACAGTGCTGGATTCATGAGTATTTCCCAGGACTTGGAAGAAAAAGAGAGAATTGGACACCAGCTACTAATTTTGGTCTTCCTCAAGCGATGAGATGGTCCTATAAGCAAGGTGCCCTGAAGGTGGATGACTTGCGACCTATTCTGGATGAGCTGACACCTGACGATGTCATATGGCGCCCGTTTGAGGACCATAGAGCATGGCGGCAGTTTGATGAGTTGTGTCTGTATAGGGGGTGTCTGAGATGGGGTGACATTATTTTGCCATACTTGCCTGACAGAGTGTTGCGTCAGTTTGGATATAGGCAGTATGTTCCACCTCCACCTCTTGATCCTACGATGGCTGGTGATATTGATGTTGAGTGGATTAGTTACCATCAGAGTGTTGCAGATGTGATTCGTCCGACAGCACTAGCCACCACCCCATTTGAGACAGTTGATGGATATCTTCAGTGGTATTATCGTGTTTCGCATCCTCGTCTCATACCGCCCCGTCGTGACGGGCCAAGAGAGGTGCCAGTTCCCGTTTACGACGCAGGACCATCTGATCCTAGCTGGGCTCGTGTTTCTTCATTGATTCATCGTTATCTTCAGCGAGCTGGTGCTGAAGAGGATGATCCACAGTTTGCTGAATTGTTCGAGGCTTTACAGATTGCTCGTGATCATTGACTTATATTTATGTTTATGTTTATTTAGACTATGTCACTTATGTTTATGCTTATGTATTAACCTTTAGACTCTATTGTATTAACCTTTAGACTTTATTGTATTAACCTTAAAAATGAATAACTTGTTAATCACAGCATCTATTGTTTAGCTTTAAAATGAATAACTTGAAATAAGAAATGAATAACATAATTTATATTTCATAATGCGTTGGTAATATGGGCGTAAGTTGTTGCCAATGTTGTAGACGTGCTGCAAATCCTATCATCCAAGATGTTGCTTCTGTAGAACGAAACTTCTTCCAATCTACTGTCACTGGTGGTAATGGAAACCCTTCTTTCATGTTTACCTGAACAAAAAAAAATCAAAATGTCAAGTAAAAATAACTAAGATATTTGGTTAGTCACATTAACTAAAAAAACTAAGTAAAAATAACTAAGTACCTGAACCCAGTGATTCCCGTTTACAAAACCAATGCAATAAAAGGATACATTGAAGTTAGAGAAAATTATCAAGGCTGGTGAATCACTAGTTTTCGAAGGAAATTTCTATCGCATCATTCTTTCTGCCAACAATGGATCTATTTCTAACAATTATGAAGCCATTGTGAATGACATGCCATGGCGTTACGATAGGAACCTCAATTCCTTTGAACCTGTTCATGTTTAAATTATTAAATCTTTTTTAATAAATGATCTTATGGTATCTTTCCCATGTATGCCTTATTACAATACTAAATAAAATAAATTTATTTAAATTTGTTGTATTTAATAATGGATTATGGATATACTTTTATTATATGATTGGCAAATTAATCATTTTCAAACTTCTTGTTATGATTGTTTGAAATATAATGTGATTTTCGTTAATCTTTACTGTTTGAGCCTTTTTTATTTAAAAAAACATTGATAACTCGGAACAAACGAGAGAAACAGAACAAATGAGATCACACTTTACCAAACTAATGCTCGTAAAAATAAATTGATAATCTGAACCAATGCATTTTGGAACATGTTCATCCTGACCTCACATCTTCCCTCGAACAACTCAAGTGAACTTACTTTCAATAAGAGGAAGAGTAAAAAAAAAAGCATGTTCTCAATAAAGTTGTTGAAATGAATCATCATATTTACGAACATAAGAAAATCTCTAATTGTACAACTCATTTTTGAACACTTTACTCGATCTATTAAATCATATTATCTTAAAATAACTCATTTAATTTTCTTTTTAAAGGTACAATTTTAAAATTTTAATTAGATCACACAACTTTATCTCATATATTAATATTGTATTCATGTTAAAAAAAAAAACCTTGAAAACTTGAATTGAAATATTTGAATGTAAAAAATTTTAATTATCATTATTTAAAAGTAAAAGAATTATTCAAATAACAAAAAATAAGAAAATTAAATAAAACATATAAAACAAACTATTTACTGTGTTTATTATTATTATATTCAAAGCAACGTTGCATCATGATACAAAGGTACGCAATGCTATCCAAATTCAACGGCATTTTGTTGATATCCAACTTCAATGACATTTTGTTTGTTGGTTCTTGGATTGGCTAGAATTTTGGTAAAACAAAGTGTTCAATGTTGATGTCACATGGGTGATGTCTTAACATTGAGTCTTAACATTGAATAATGTTAAGTGTTTAGCTTGTTGAAGTTGTGGAGTCTGATGTCACATGCGATGTCATGACATCAGATATGCAGATCAGTAAAACATCAGGTTTGAGAGTTTTTTAGGGTTAACCGTTTTAGTTGGATTTTGGAAGACCTGGCAGAGTAATTGGATGCGAATATCTTGGAGGAGATATTTTCTATTACAAACAGATTTGATGCAGATTTGTAGGAGAGTTTAAAGGCTGAAGATTTAAGAAGATTTTGAGAGAGAAAATCTGTCGAAGATTCAGTTTTAAATAACAAATCAGGTCAGATATTGTAGGAGGTCCAAGACCAGATTAAAGAGCTATTTAAAGCGCAACAATCCTTTGAAGAAAGTACAGAAGATAGAGAGCATAGACTGAGGGTCATTCATTGTCTTTGTACGTGTTTTTGTAAGCCATTCTAGGTTGAATTGGTGAGTTGTAAAGTGTACTCTCTTAGAGCTGTGAAGCAAGAGAGTGTTTTTACTTGATCAAAGCTTGTAAGCAGGATCAAGGTGTTTCTCAAAGTGTGATCTTTGAGGTGTTTTAGGAAGCGAGTAGTGTTCTCATACCTAAGTGGTCTCTTAGGTAGAAAGTTCATTAGGTATAGATTAAGTTTAGGAGATGTCAACTGGGTTGTTGAGTCTGTAAATTAATTCTACTAATAGTGAAATTCCTTCCTGGCTTGGTAGCCCCCAGAGTAAGTTGTTTAACTGAACTGGGTGAACAATTCTTTGTGTAATCTTCTATTGTTTTACATTGTCTATTGCAGAGTGTGTTGTTGTGACATCACACGTAACATCACGTATCTGGTACCATAATTTCAATTGGTATCAGAGCAGGCATCCTGCTCTGAATCTGGGTGAGACCTAGGGCTGATACTTTCTGGTAAAGATGGACAAGGAAGTTGGTGGATTTGTGAATATACCCCCTATTTTGGATGACTCTAATTATGATTATTGGAAGCCAAGGATGATTACCTTTTTGAAATCCTTGGATAGCAGGGCTTGGAAGGCTATCATAAGAGAATGTAAAGCACCTGTTGTTGTTGAGAAAGATGATGCTGGGAAAGAAAAAGAAGGCAGCTCAAAATTGAAACCTGAAGAAGAATGGACCAGGGATGAAGATGAGCTTGCCCTTGGTAATTCCAAAGCCCTAAATGTTATTTTCAATGGAGTTGATAAGAACATATTCAGGTTGATCAATACCTGTGAAGTTGCCAAGGAAGCTTGGGACATCTTGAAGACTACTCATGAAGGAACTTCAAAGGTTAAGATGTCAAGACTTCAACTTCTGACATCAAAGTTTGAAAGTCTAAAGATGAAGGAAGATGAAACTATTCATGACTTTCATATGAGTATTCTTGAGCTGTCCAATGCCTCTAGTGCTCTTGGAGAGAAGATGACTGAAGAAAAGCTGGTGAGGAAAATCCTTAGATCCCTTCCCAAGAGGTATAAGATGAAGGTGACTGCAATTGAGGAAGCTCAAGACATCAGGAAAATGAGAGTTGATGAGCTAATTGGATCTCTTCAAACCTTTGAGTTAGGATTGAATGAAGAGGAACCTGAGAAGAAGTCCAAGAGTATAGCTTTGGTCTCCAGTTCTGAAGAAGCCAAGAAAGGGAATGGTGCTGAATCTCAGGAGGAGCTGTCTCAGGCCATTGCTATGCTGGGAAGACAGTTTAACAAGGTTTTCAAGAGGATGAATAAGAACTACAAACCTAATGTCAAGAACATCTCCTCTGACATCAGCAAGTCAAAGGAGAAGGATGAAGAGAAGACTGCTTAAGACAAAGGGATTCAATGCTTTGAGTGTGAAGGATATGGACATGTTAAGAAAGAATGTCCTACATTCCTTAAGAAGCAGAAAAAGGGCATGACAGTTTCCTGGTCTGATACTGACAGTGAAAGTGAAGAAGAGTCAGCCAAGCATGTCAGAGCCTTGACATGGACATGTGTGACTGATGGAGAATCAAGTGATGAGGAACTGTCTTTTGAGGAGTTAGCAGCCTCCTATCATGAGTTATGTCTGAAGAGTGCAGAAGTATGTCAAGAAAGTGAGAAACAAAAGAAACAAATTGTTCAGCTTGAGACTGTCAAAACTGATATTGAAAATGAAGTCTTGTTGGTTAAATCTCAACTTGATCAAATGACAAAATTTGTTAGAATGTTGAATAGTGGATCTGATACTCTTGATAAGATCCTTCAGGCTGAAAAAGTAGCAGGAGACAAATCTGGCTTAGGATTCGTTGAGGAGCAGGTTTCTGCTGAAGCTAGTACTTCAGGACCCAAAAAGGACATGTCTCAACCAATGTCTCAACATAACAAAAAGAGACATAATCCTAAACCCAAGCAGGGTGCTCACCAACAGAATCAGAATGTTGGGATAAGAGATGCTCTTGGTCCTCATCAAGGGAAGGTACACACTTATGGAGCTAGGCAGTATATACCTCTACAATGCCATAGGAGTATGCAGGCTCCTATGTTCAACATGTTCCATCAAATGTCTCAACATCAAGGGAACATGTATGGCTTTGAATATAATAATGTTGTGCCTCATTATTATGGAAGAAGGAAGCCACATCACCATAGAAGACAGCCTAAGAGACAAAATCCTCACTACAGGAGACAGGCAAACTATGGAAGAAAAAAACACCAGTACTCTGGATGGCAGCCACAGTAGTTTCATCATCAAGGTGGCAGAAAGTTTAACAACTTCAGAAAAGAAAGAGTAAGGTGCTTCTATTGTGGAAGATTTGGCCATATGCAATTTTCTTGCTTCAAGCTTCATGGTTATCCAAAGTCTATCCCTCAACCTAGACAGAAGGATAACAAGCCCAAGGTTGTTAAGCAGTGGGTTCCTAAAGAAGAGGTTAAATGTCTATTGGCTCACTTTTCAGATAGACACTGTACTAAGGATGGATGGTACTTTGACAGTGGCTATTCAAAGCACATGACTAGATTCAAAAACCAATTGGTGGATGTCAATTCTTGCTCATCAATTGATGTTACTTTTGGAAATAGAGAGAAAGGGGTGGTAAAAGGTGTTGGAAAAGTGAAGTGTCATGATGGACCTGATCTTGACAATGTGCTACTTGTC
This sequence comes from Lathyrus tuberosus, assembly GCA_022829125.1. Taxonomy (NCBI): domain Eukaryota; kingdom Viridiplantae; phylum Streptophyta; class Magnoliopsida; order Fabales; family Fabaceae; genus Lathyrus; species Lathyrus tuberosus. The sequence continues at coordinate 9,257,361 of JALAZF010000191.1, forward strand.
AAAGGTTTGAGTGCTAACCTGATTAGCATAAGTCACCTCTGTGATGATGGATATAAGGTCAGCTACACTAAAGATGAGTGTTTGATAACTAATGAGGAAAATGAGGTAGTTATGAAAGGAGTCAGATCCAGAGATAATTGTTATCAATGGATACCTCAAGAGGTCTGCTCATCTAATGATGTTAAGGTTGATGTTGTGACATCAGACTGTAACATTAAGGGTGATAGTCTGAGCATGCTGAAAGGTCAAGTAGGGTCAACAACTTGTGGTGTGAATCCTCTTAAAAATTTAAAAGGAAAGTTATTTTGGAGGGAGAAAATCCTTGATTGGCGTTTAAGTGACCCACAAAATCAGGATCCATACTTTAGGAAGTCATTTCCTATTATAGCCATCTCACGCTTCATCAAACTTCATATCCCTAATTTGTTCATCTCCTTCTCCTTCAACAGAAATCGCCATTCATCTCTGAATCTAAAGTGCTTCACAGGAACAATGTCAAAACATATATCATCTCCATCTAAGAAATCTGCCTCACAAAGTTCATCACGAGATAAAGCTAGGATTGCTACAGAAGAGGGCTCTGCAGAAGAAGCTTTGAATGTAGAACCCATCTCCATGATGGTTCCTGAATCTGGTAGGTCAAGACCTTCCAAACTACAACCAAAAAGGGCTGGAACTAAATTTAATGATAATGAAACTAAGAGGCTGGTCACTAGTGTACTTTTTAGCGATAAATCTGCATCTAGGTCTTCCACCTCTCAAGCTGTTGAGGAGAAGTTTTATGTTAATCGCAGTCTTAATCAGATTGCCACCAAGATTTTGGATAAGGGTTTATCTGTAAAAGGAATTTCTATTCCCCTTAAACAAATGCCTGCTGAAAAGGAAGACATGCAAAGTGCTGCTACAAATCTTCACAGACTGGCTATGTCTGTTATTGAAGATGTTGAAGTGGGTGGTGAAGAAGAAGGTGTTCAGGAGGAAGCTGATGTTGAAACAAATGTCAGAACATCGCCTGATAGGGATGTTGAAACTTGCCCTAGTGAAAAGAAGAATACTGATAAGTTGGATGTAATTGATCTGTCTGATAATGAAGTGATTGGAAGAGCTATCCCTGGGAATGCCAATAGATTGAAAACAAGGAAAGGAAAGAATGTGGAAGCTTCTCCTAAGAATTCAGCTGAAGGGAAGAAGAAAAAGGCTTCTATGGTTGGTCCAACCAAGTCATGGAGCAAAGTGGCTGTGAAATCCAAAAAGAGAAAGGTGAGGGAGGATTCAGAGTCTGAATTTGATGTTGAGGATGATGTTCAAGACATCACACCTGTGAGAAGATCTATATTAAAAAGATTTGCTGACAAGATCCCTGATATCCCTGTTGACAATATTTCATTCCACTATGCTAGCAGTGCATCCATGTGGAAATTTGTCTGTCAGAGGAGACTAGCACTGGAGAGAGAACTTGGTGGAGATGCCTTAGATCTTAAGGAAGTCATTGAATTGATTAGATTTGCTGGGTTAATGAAGACTGTGTCTGGACTGTCTAAGTGCTATGATGGATTAGTCAAGGAATTTATTGTCAACATTCCTATGGCTATTAATGACAGCAGAAATATGGATTTTAGGAAGGTTTATGTGAGAGGCCAATGTGTAAACTTTTCTCCTGAGGTAATTAACACGTATCTAGGAAGGGATGAGCAGGAGTATAGAGAGTTAGAAGAAACAGACAATGTTGTGTGCAAGGAAATCACAACAGGGCAAGTGAAAGTCTGGCCTCTGAAAGGAAAATTGTCTGCCAGTTTGTTGAGTGTCAAATATGCTATTCTGCACAGAATAGGAGCAGCTAATTGGGTCCCTACCAATCACAAGACAACTATCTCTGCTGTATTAGGAAAATTCATTTATGCTGTTGGGACAAAGAGGTTGTTTGATTATGGGGCTTATATATATGATCAGACTATCAAGCATGCTGCTACAAATGCAGTGAAGATGCCTATTGCCTTTCCCTCTCTCATTTGTGGGATCATCTTGTCACAACATCTTGATATTCTTCATCAATCTGATGTGGTGTGTAAGAGAGAACCTGCCTTGTCAATCCACTATAAGATGTTTGAAGGGAAGCATGTCCCTGACATTGTCAAGACATCAGCTTCAACATCACAACAGCCACCTGCCAAAACTGGGTTGATATCAGAATTGGAGGAGGCTTGCAAGGAGTTGGATGAAGTCATCAGAGTGAGTACTGAAAGAAAGCTAAAATTTGAAAAACTTCTCATGACTCTGAGATTGGCAGAAAAAGAAGATGAAGCAGTCAATGCTAGCCAAAATGATGATGATGATGTTGAAGGACCAGGTTCTGCAGAAGGTGGCCCTAGCACTGATGGTGAAGATAGGTCTATCTCAGATGAAGATTAAATTTCTTTAGCTGTTTCTACTAGACAGTAGTTTTTTTTTGTTTTTGTTGTTTTGTTCTGCACTTGATGTGCTTATTTATGTAATTTGAATATTATGGCTTTTTAAGCACTTTTTATGTTCTATGATTTGTCTTGTCTTGAATGCTGACTTTACACTGACAATGAGAGCTAGCTTAGGACTAACTGGTAGTTAGTAGGTGGTTGTCCAATTATGGCTAAAAAGGGGGAGACTTAGCCAAGCCCATATGTGCTGCAGAAGTTGAGGGGGAGTTTGTGCAGCTGTGTGCAGTTCGAAGATGATTCTGGTTTTGAGGGGGAGCTTGACCCTTTGCTGAGCTGATGAAGTATGTGCAGCATTTTGTAGTAGGAGCTGTTTTGAAGGAGTGTTGCTTCTGCTAACTGCTAGGAGTTTTAATTTTTCTTATGTTTTATCCGCTGCTGAAGTCTCTGATGTTGCAGAGATTGTTTTAGCCAAAATTAGCCAAAGGGGGAGATTGTTGGTTCTTGAATTGGCTAGAATTTTGGTAAAACAAAGTGTTCAATGTTGATGTCACATGGGTGATGTCTTAATATTGAGTCTTAACATTGAATAATGTTAAGTGTTTAACTTGTTGAAGTTGTGAAGTCTGATGTCACATGCGATGTCATGACCTCAGATATGCAGATTAGTAAAACATCAGGTTTGAGATGTTTTTAGGGTTAAGCGTTTTAGCTGGATTTTGGAAGAGCTGGCAGAGTAATTGGATGCGGATATCTTGGAGGAGATATTTTCTGTTCCAAACAGATTTGATGCAGATTTGTAGGAGAGTTTAAAGGATGAAGATTTAAGAAGATTTTGAGAGAGAAAATTTGTCGAAGATTCAGTTTTAAATAACAAATCAGGTCAAATATTGTAGGAGGTCCAAGACCAGATCAAAGAGCTATTTAAAGCGCATCAATCCTTTAAAGAAAGTACAGAAGATAGAGAGCGTAGACTGAGGGTCATTCATTGTCTTTGTAAGTGTTTTTGTATGCCATACTAGGTTGAATTGGTGAGTTGTAAAGTGTACTCTCTTAGAGCTGTGAAGCAAGAGAGTGTTTTTACTTGATCAAAGCTTGTAAGCAGGATCAAGGTATTTCTCAAAGTGTGATCTTTGAGGTGTTTTAGGAAGTGAGTAGTGTTCTCATACCTAAGTGGTCTCTTAGGTAGAAAGTTCACTAGGTAGAGATTAATTTTAGGAGATGTCAACTGGGTTGTTGAGTCTGTAAATTAATTCTACTAATAGTGAAATTCCTTCCTGGCTTGGTAGCCCCCAGAGTAAGTTGTTTAACTGAACTGGGTGAACAATTCTTTATGTACTATTCTGTTGTTTTACATTGTCCATTGCAGAGTGTGTTGTTGTGACATCACACGTAACATCACATATCTAGTACCAGAATTTCATTGTTAAGTCGTTTCTAGTGGTTATAACGGATGTCGCGGGGTGCTAATACCTTCATCGCACATAATTGACTCTTGAATCTGAATTTTGTTGCGATGACCATATTGCTGTTCTTTAAAGATTTTATCGACATTTTTCCTTTTAAAAATTAACATTGGCGGTGACTTCATTGTCATTAGAGCATTTATTCGTTCGGGTATTTTTTGCGCTATGATATATATATATATATATATATATATATATATATATATATATATATTCATATTAGGACTGGAAATGAGTCGAGTAGAGTCGAACTCACCTTAGTTCGGTTAGATTTGTTAAGAATTGGTTTGACTCAAATTTCAAATTGAATTCGATACAAACTTATTTTAAACTCAAATTCGATTTGTTATAAGTTCACAAATAATTTGGTTCAAGTCGTTAGGATCCTCTCGATATGCTCAGCTCACTTGCTTCATGAATTTAAAAACCATTTTTTTAAGTCTATTTTTTTTTCTATATTTGATATTTTTAATTAATTATTTTTTTTTAAATATTAAAATAAAATAAAAGTTATCAGATATAAATTTAACTTTGTTTCAAAAATCTACTAATTCAAAAACTGCACAACTTTCAAGAGATATATTTGAAAGTCTAATTAAAAAAACTACTCAATTGGTGTTTAAATTTATCTCAAAAATCCACAACTTCGTCTAAATATGTAGAATCTAACAAATTTAATGAAATAATACACCAAAAATTACTAAAAATTTAAACATTTCTATCACATAATAATTACACCACTTGCAACCTTCGTTACATATATTATTTTAGCGATTCCATAGTGCCTCCATCAAGAATGACTATAAATACAATTGTCAGGTTTACGCCAGAACTATTACGGAAGGAACAATATAGGATTAAAATTTGAAGTAAATCTTTAAACATACTCTTAAAGACAATATCATCCTTCTCATATATAATCAAATAGATTCATTAGTTTAACGAGTTGAATTATGTATAATTCAAGTTCAATTCATTTAGTTAATGATATTATTTTTTCCTTCATATTGAACTCATTTGGTTCATGAATTTAATTCAACGATTTAATTTTCAAAATAAATTTCTATTATTTTCGATTTGTTAGCTTCATTGTCAGCGTTGATTCAAATAGATGAGTGTTCACTAAAACCGATTAATACAAATCTGAAAATTTGATTTTTTTTCCCCTTATAATAGAGATTGGCTGTGGTGTTTTAATAAATGTCCTATTTTAAATGTTGAATGTTATATAATATAAAGAGATTTAATTCGTTTATTTGGTAAAAACAAATTTTAAATAGAAGAAAACCATCACAATAATTATGTTGATTAATTTAGATTTATTTCAACCATTTAGAATAAAATATCATCGAATATAACATATATTTTTTTTAATAAGCTAAATTTTCATATAAACAGGGGTACAAAGGGGTACCCCAACCCGTATACAAAAGCCAGATCAAAAATCACCGGCTACAAAATTCACTGAGAGAATTAACCCAAGTGAAATAATTACTAAAATAAGAACTATTATGACTCCTTCCTATCCACCACCAAGTTTAAAGTAAAATACGATTTGAAATCGTATCCAAATCCTAAAATTCATCCCGAAATATTATGTTGTTACGGGATGACCAAACAATCCAACTAATCGATAACCAAAGGCCTACAGCTATACTAACCTCCAACCCACTATCAACACAGCCCTGCACCCAACAAGTTAAATGAATTATCATATTCCCCACCAATATACAAGGAATCCCTACCCATTTACAAGCAAAATTCCACACCAACATCGTCTTACTATAGAAACATAAAACATGCTCCACCGACTCCATTTCAAGGAAACAGAAAGAACAAGACATCTCGCGTCTATTAGTAATAATACCTCTACATGTCAAATTATCCCTCGTAGGAATTCTCTTGTGAAGTATCCTCCAGCCAAACACTTTCACCTTAAAAGGAACCTGAGCCAACCAAACTAACTTGAATGCCGTTTTCGACTCAATTCCAAGCTGAGCAACTTCCTCTCCAAGTTTCTCCTGCAAAAAAACATACATAGAAGTAACAGAAAAAACATGGTTTTCCTCCAGCAACCACTTGACCGAAACATTGGCTTTCTTGTCAATGGAAATGTCAGCCAAGATAGAATATAATTCTTCCATCTGTGACCGAACCTGATCAACCACATCATTTTCCTCCACTTTAATATCCCAAATCCAATTCTCACCCTCCCAATAACCATTATCCAATACTGTCCTAGAAGATGTATCTGCTACACTAAACAGTAGAGGAAATCGCCTACCAAAAGTATCATTCATTGCCTATTTAGTACTCCAGAAATCCACCCTACTACCATCACCAATATCGTATTCAATTAAGTCAGCCAACATACCCTCACCCGCAACTTTCGTGGCACGGCACAAATCTAAAAACCACTTAGAAGCAGGTGTCATACCCCAAATTTGTCCTACTTGTGTATAGCTTTCATCTGTCACACCCTCATTTTCACTTTAACCCTAACCTTGCATATCATATCATTTTTATCATCTCTGCATCCTCCATTAGATCATAACTTTGCAATCTTGCATTCATCAGCTTTTATTTTCAGTTTGCATCATCCGTATAGCATAACATGCTCTTCATCGTGCATACTGCCTAAAATGTCAGCAGGAGTAGAATTTTCGGATTTACAGACGAATCAGTCAAACTAAATGCCAGTCACGATTAATTTCAAAATCTGACAAAATGTTGTATTGTTCCGAGTGGTTTATTCCGCGCTGATAATTTTGGTGCAGACGTTTTTATTCGGGAATTTCGATGCCTGACTTTTTATTCGCTTCTTATTCATTTTTGGTTAAATCATCCTTTAATTAATTTAGAACTAATTTAAATTTGTCTAGTTAATTAAAAATTTATCTTGGTTAACTTTGTTTATTTTTATCTTTTTTTTATTTGAATAATATTTTAATTAATCTAAATTTATTTATTTTGTTTAGATAAGTAGGTTTTATTTTAGTTAAATTCATTTATTTTATCATTTTATATTTAATGTTATAATATATATTTATTTCTATTTTCTAACTTTTTTTAGTAATCTTGTTTATTAAGATTTGAAAAGTTTTTTTTTTATTTTGCTTTATTGGGAAAACCTAATCCACCTGTGTATATATACACGTTTGCAATGGTATGAGGGGGCGGCCACAGATCCACATTTTCTTTCTCCTCTTAAAACTTCAAAAAGAATACAAAGAAAAGATCCTCTTCTTGGAAACTCAATCTCCTCACACTCCATCTTACCATGTTCTAAGCTTCATTTGTTAAACATCTCCGACAACTTATTCGTCGGAAACTTGCCGGAATTCAACTCAGAAACCTTCCAACTAAGAGTACTCGACCTTTCATTAAACAATTTCACCGGCAACATTCCGACGAGCTTCGGCCGGTTTCCTCAACTGAAAACTCTCATTTTATCTTCAAACCTTTTCACCGGAACGATTCCTTTATTCTTAGGTAACCTCAGTGAGTTAACTCATTTCGAACTCACATATACAGAAACAATGAAACCATGTTCTTTACCTTCAGAACTAGGAACCTCACGATAAACCTCTAAACTACCACCCTCAGTTTCCAACCTCACTCCACCACCATAAACATCCCTCATACTACTTTCAACCAACCTCCAAAAAGCTGTTGTTCTCACCACAACAAATACTTATCTCAAGTAACCACACAAACACCTCACAAGACCAAAATCAACCTTTCCTCAAGACACTATTCTCGCCACCATTACACATCAGGACACCATAAATCATACCCTGTGTTTCCAACCATCAATCCACAAACCGCCAAGCTGCCACAAAATCCATACGGACCATCTCCTCGTCATAAAACAACAACCCAACCTTGTTCAGTACCAACACTACTCCCTCCGTCTACAACCCAGTCACCCTCAAATCTTCTCCGAAACAAAGCCCGTCCACCCTTCTTCTTTCCTTCCACCCTCAACCACCGCTCACAAAACAACCACAACACAAGATCTTCAACCAACTCTTCATCACAACCACACAAATTCGGGATACTCAGAATAGAAGAACAGAATGAGATGAAGTAGACAGATTGAATGACGAATTTGGAGGTGAACTTGAATTGCTAACAAACCGTGAATCTTTAACGCAGATCTGAAGTTAAGTTGAATCCAAACCTGAATCGAACGGAGAAGAGAATGGAGATTCAAATCGAAGAAGAAAACCTTCACGTTCATGGAGTTAGAACTCAGAACTCACCAACTCGTGGCCATGACATCGGTTCACAACACCGTCTCTCCGCAGAGCTTCTCACCTTGAATCTCCGAAGGAAAATCGAGAGCGATTTCTTCAATTTTTAAAGGCAGTAAACTCCCTGGCATTGAGATCCCATATTGATGATGAGTCGTGTGAAAGATGATGATGTTAATTGAGCTTAAATCAAAGCGAACAGCGACCAAAATGCGAAGCGAAGGTTTGAGCAGCGATGTCGATGATGGTGACCGGACAATGTTGAAGACGATGGCGAGTCGATGTTGTTGATGGTGATGAGACGATGTTGTTGAAGGTGACGAGTCAACGATGATGACAGTGTCGAATCATGTCGTGGCGGTGGCATTTTATTCTCAGAAAAGGAACGATGGTCTGATGAAGTTGCTAGACCATTTGACCGTGTCTTCAAGTAGTTGTTGGTTTTTAATTTAATTTAATTGTTTTTTAATCCCTAAAATCTAATGGGCTCTTGGCCCGTATTGGATCTCCACCCTTGCTGATCCATGTTTAAATTTTTATTAACCTTTTTTTGGATTAATGTTTTTTCTATATTCTTAAGTTGTCTTTGGATTAAAGGTTTCTTAACTTTAGAAATTAATTAGATATTTGGAGTTAATTTTGACTTGGTTTTGGTTTTAATTAAATCTTTTAAGTTTTGTTCAAATAGTATTTTGATTGAAACTCAGGTTATTTAGAATAGAATTGTTATTGAGGTCTATGATTAATTTCTTAGTGGATTTTGATTAGAATTTTAATTGACTTTCTTTATTCAAGTTCTTGCTAACTTCTTGATTCTCTTGATTAGTACTTTTGATTTTGGGCTAAGTTGATCTTGGATGTGGATTATTTTTGACGTTGGGCACTTGAGGATTAATCGGGTTGATCATGTGTAGCTTCTACAAGTCTCCTTGAGCTTTTAGCACGTGTTGAAGAGGCAACGGACCTTCTCCGTTAGGTACCCCTAGAATCTCGATTTTATCTTCCATGCCTCATTCTAGGATTGTATCCATATTAGAAGCATATTTCTTCCCCATTTTATTCATGATCTTTAGATGAGGTGTATGATCATCTCTTGTAGATTTTTATGCCTTGATTATATTATGCTATGTCATTGCGTGTTTATTCAAATCAAAATATTTTTCAACTAATATTTGGACTTCGTGTCAATCATTTTCATACCTGATAAGTCGATCGTTTTCACGATTGCAACCGACCTCCCCTTTGCCGCCTCTTGGGCCTTATGCAACGATTACCCATTTTATTTTGATTTGTATGCATGTGCTTGGTTTGTGTTTAATCATGGCTTAATTAATTCCATAAGATTAAAATCAACCCTTTTTATAAGAGTAAAACAAACTTGATCCAACATCAAGTATTTTCCAAATAAATTCAATCAATTCAATCCTAAGCATTTACTTGATCCATATGTCAAGCATTTCCAACCTTCATTCCACACCATAACTTCCTTTCCTTCCATTTCTTAACCTCCTCATACGTAAATTAAAATCTTGATCCAACGTCGAGTGCTTTTCTCAAATCAAACCAACATACGTAATAATACTTAAACATTTTCATAAAGGTAAAAAGAGGGGGACTAAGTATTTGGTCTTTCTCTTCAATTGCTTGGGTGTGAGTTTCCTTACTCGTGTGTGGGCAATTGACGCCTTTAAAATACATATAATTCGATAACACTCAAACTCCTTTTCTTAATCAATCATCAATACATTTAATTGTACTTAAAGATCATTTTTTAAAAGGTGAAAAGGAGGGGGATCAAGTCTTTGGTCTTTCTCTTCACTTGTTTGGGTGCGAGTTTTCTTACTCGTGTGTGAACAATTGACACTTCTAAAAGACACAAACCTTAATTCGTCAATTGCTTGTGTGCGAGTTCTCTTACTCGTGTGCGAACAATCGTCAGCTATTGCTTGGGTGCGAGTTCTCTTACTCGTGTGTGAGCAATTGTTGCCTCTAAAGTATCCAACATGATCAAAATTATCCTTTCCTCGCTTCCGTGCGGCCGAAACCCTAAAACACGTCCAAATCCAAACCTTTTTATCAATCAAATCTTAACATACTTAATTCATAATCAAACAACTTTTCACAAAAAAGAACATTGTTTAATCCATTCTCTCGCGCATATGAACTAGTGCTTCAGCCTCCCATGACGAGCCGACAAGCCAACGTTTAGTAGTTAGAATGCGAATTAAACTCTCGTTTGTCTAAAAAACACAAACAGACCGTAGTGCCACGAACTACGAATGCTCTGACTTTCCCATTGCACGAGGGAATACGTAGGCCCGAGGATCTTAATCCTCGCCGAGCACACTAATAATAAAAACCACCCATTTTCCCCTTAAAATTGATTACTTTAGAAGATAAACAAACAAACGTAGCTAACTTTCTCACGAATCGAATCAAGAGGTTCCCGTTGAGTACAACGGACGTAGAGGGTGCTAATACCTTCCCTCTTGCATAACCGACTCCCGAACCCGAATTTAGTTGTGATGACCATGTTCTTATCTCCCTTTAAAGGTTTTTTCGATATTTTCCTTTCCCTCTTTTGGGATAAATAATGTTCGGTGGCGACTCTGTTTCGAACAGTTTTTTCCGCGTCCATCGCGAGGATCGTATTTTTTGAGGTACGACAGATGACGACTCTGTTGGGGATTGACATTGCCCTATGCTAGAGAGAGTCAAGCCTAACTTGACTCGATTCATGAGTGTTAGATCCGCTTGTATGTTTATCTTCTCTGGTTTGTTTGCTTGCCTGTGTAACTATCTGTTATTTACTTGATTGCTTATTTATTGTTATATCGATTATTATGACACTGTTAGGGTTCCCTGATCATTGGTACTTTGTGAGATGGCTCTACACCCGAGTCGGAGTATAACCCTATAATTGAATTGGTGGTTGTGTAGTGTAGGCTTACGTGGTTCCTTCCGCGTGAGCTGAAACGAAAACCCCGCTTGGAGTAGATTCCCTTGGAATATATTATTGTTGTGATGAAACTTTTCCATGGCGGTAATGTTTTCGAGCCTGAATCGTCGATCCCAAGGACCTTTAACCCATTTTACCCATGGTGGTTAGTAGTGTTAATTCTATGTGAGTTAATGAGAACGCCACAATCAGATGAGATCCCTCGAACATATTACTTCCTGACAGTAATATTGTGGACCTCGATCTTAGATTCTGAGAACCCTAAACCCGTGTGTCGATGGTTGTGTAGTGGGCGCCTCCGAGGAATCTTTCTCGTGGGGAAGAAACGAAGACCTCACCTAGACGAGATCCTTTCAAGGATATTATCGTCTGATGTTCCTTCATCATGGCCATAATGTCTTTGAAAGATATCTGTAACTCTAGGCACCTACCTGATTAGAGCCTACCTATGGGGGGTTTTGTGATCAGAGATATCCTGTGTCTAGCTCCTTCCTCAGAATCAGATGTCATTTTGATCCTGCATCCTTGCATGAGCATCGCATGACCATAACATTTGCACCCTTTTTATTTTCAGGGAATCTAAGAATTGTCATTTGCTACAGATAGGAATTATGGAAACTGGCATCCGTTGCCCTCATTCTTTCAAGTTCAAGAAGCCTGATCTGACTGCTTTACGTCGGTTGGTTTCACGTATGCCTTCTGTCTACCGAATCAACTTTGGGAAGAACTATGGTAAACTACTGCGTATTCTGAATCAAGATGTAGATTTTGCCATGTTAAGCACCTTCGTACAATTCTATGATGCTCCCTTGAGATGTTTCACATTTCAAGACTTCTAATTAGCACCGACGTTAAAAGAGTACGAGAAACTGGTGGATATCCCAATGAGAGGCAAGTTGTTATTTGAAGGGGTTGATGTGACTCTGAAGGATGAAATCATTGCAAAAGCTCTCCACATGACTAAGCAGGAGGTCACTAACAACTGGAAGATCAAGGGAGGGGTTAAGGGTTTCCTCCTCCCATTTCTGCTGGAAAGGGCTGAGGCTATGATGAAAGAGGAAAGTTGGGAAGCTTGTTATGCTGCTGTAGCATTGGCCATCTATGGGATTGTTCTATTTCCTAATGTGGATCTGGATGACTTCATAGATGTTACTGTCATCCATGTTTTCATCACAGGAAACCCTGTGCCTACCCTTCTAGCTGACGTGTGTTATTACTTTAGTTGGAGACACATTAAGAAGGGAGGTATGGTTGCCTGCTGTGCCCATCTGTTGTATCAATGGACTCAAATGCACCTTCCGAAGAAGGGACCCTTCATAGAACAAGTGGACGAAAGTTGGGACCAAAGGTTGGGAACTCTCAGATCAGCTGACTTATCTTGGTACTCCCTAGACTACGATGCAGTCATATCCAGTTTTGGTCGGTTTCCTAATGTTCCCCTCATCAGGACCCGTGGTTGTATTAATTCTAATCCTATATTGTCCGTGAGGCAGTTGGGGTATCCGATGAGTGGACCACCTAATGAGAAGGCTTTGGAAGCATTCTTAGTGCATGGTTTGAAAACTGAGAATCCGGACTTACTCAAAAGAATCACAAAGGCATGGAAGGAGGTCCATAGGAAAGGAAGAGCTGAGTTGGGGAGGAAGAACAACATCACTAAGGAGCCTTACTTCACATGGGTCAAAGAAAGAGTGGAAAGAATCAAGTTGCCTTTTGCCATTAAGGTGTCTGAGCCTTTGCCTGAGCCAAAGCCTACTCACGTCCCGATTGAGGAGGCCGAGGATCTCAAGGCAACGATAGCCAGATTAGTGAAGGAAAATGAGCAACTGGAGTCGAAGCTTCGAGATGTTACTAGTGAGAAGAATAACTTGAAGTGGGATCTTCAACGAAAGAACACTCAACTAGAAACAACAAGAAGTAAGGCCAATGAAAAAGAGCAACTGAAGAAGAAAGTTAAGATTTGTCTAAATCAGGCTGATAGTGCATTAGAGAAGATTAAGGGAGAATTGAATCAGGCATATGCAAAGTGTGCTGAAAATAGGAAAGCTTGGCTCCTTGCCACTGAGAGGAAGAAGGCACTTAGAGAAGAGATGGGAACGGAAATAGAAAAACTAAGCTCAGCTCTACGCCAGTCAAAGGCTTCTGAAGCAATGGAACGCCAACTTAAGGAGGATCTCATGAGAGTTACTTATGTGGAGCCAGCAGATTGGGACAAAGTGTGTGGTGAATTGAATAATCTCAAAAGGCTTGCAGAAGAGCAGAAGAATCATCTTGAGGCTGTCCTGGCAGACAAAGATATCTGGGCCTCTGCGAGGAAGTAGGTGCTTGACGAGTGTACTGGTTATGAGCCTTCTATTCACATTCTAATAGCTGATAGAGATATGTACCGCAACAAGCTTAATGGGCTAGTGGATTTTTGTAACTGGTTGGCTGAAGACTTGGTATGGAAGCATAGAGATGCCTTGGAGGCTCTCGACGAATCTACCCCTCAAGCAATCGTCGATTTTGTTTGCCTGTGTAGGGAGATGTTGAAGAGGTTTAGAGAAGAGTTGAAGGAGCGCGAGGCTCGAAGGCCTAAGTTCTGAATCTTTATGTTGCTTCTGTATTTTCTTGCTTTATGAATTGTACTAATGTCCGGATGATTATGTATCACTTGATTATTACACTCTTATGAATGAATGAGACTTGATCTCCTTTGCAACAGTTTGTTTCTTAATATTCTTGTATAAATAATGATTAATTCGAATGATTCCCTGAAAACAAATGCATACCATCCTGCATACATATCATTGCATTCGTTTTCCGAAAAGCACCTAGCAATAAACTCATTTACTCTATCATTTCTCCAAACAAAAAACCTGACTACTCGACGCCGATACGAGACTCGCCAAAATTTCAAGATGACGCTGGAACAGATCGAAGAGAACCAGAACACAATGAGGAATGATATCGATTCGCTGAAGGCTAAAATGGATCAGCTACTGGAAACTATGATGTTGCTTGCACAGAAAGAAAAAGATGTTGAAACAGTGGCTAATGCTAAGAAGCTGGTTGACAAGATAGACACTTCTGGAGTTAAGGGAATCCCTCCTCCTGTTCACATAGACTTGTCAGAACACTCGGATCATCATGGATCTATGAGCGATACGGACGAGCAAGTTGATGCCTTCAACATACCACCTCCAACTCCTCAACTTGTTGGATCTGACCCATCTGCTGACCGGTTACACGTACTAGAAGAGAAATTCAAGGCCTTGGAGGTTCAGACAACTCCCAGCTTGGATGCTGTCGACATGTGCTTGGTCCCTGGACTGGTAATCCCTCATAAGTTTCAAGTGTCGACGTTTGACAAATACAAGGGACTTAGCTGCCCTAAGACTCATTTGCGAGCATATTGTCGCAAAATGGCTGCCCACATTAAGGACGACCCTCTGCTAATTCACTACTTTCAGGATAGCCTCAGTGGGGCATCGCTTGAATGGTACATACAGCTAGAGAAGAGACAGATTAATACTGGGAGGGATCTCTCTGAGGCGTTCCTCAAACATTACCAGTACAATATTGATTTAGCACCAAATCGTACTCAGTTACAAGACATGACTCAGCGCAACAATGAGTCATTCAAAGAATATGCTCAACGTTGGCGGGAATTGGCTTTTCGTGTTCAACCACCTTTGCTGGACAAAGAATTGATGGATATGTTCATGGGAACTTTGCAGCCTCAGTATTCATACCGTATGATGGGATCCAGCTTCCCCAACTTTGTTGAGATTGTGTCAGTAGGAGAACGAATCGAGAGCCAGTTGAAGAAAAAAGCTGCTATTGCTTCTACAAGCGGAGTTAAAAAGCCTTTTGTGAAGAGGAAGGATGAAGAAACTAATGTTGTCATGAGAGGACAAGGGGGTAGAGCCCCAGTGAATATACCGTATCAGCAAGTGGCTGCAGTTGCACAAGCCCCACTTTAACCACCTGCTTAGCAGCCGAATTATCAGAATGTTCCTCCACCGCAATATCAGAATGCCCCGCCACAGAGGCAGCCAAGACCAAGAAGACATATCAATCCTTTGCCAATGTCGTATTGCCAGATTTTTTCTCAATTGTATCAGAGTGGGCATTTAAAACTCAGGGATTTGAGACCAGCAGTCTTCCCATATCCTCCCGGATACGATGCTAACGCCCGTTGTGAGTTTCACAAGGGTACTCCCGGGTATACTATAGAAAACTGCTATGTGTTCCAGAACAGAGTTCAAGATTTGGTTGAGTCCAAAGATCTTACTTTCACTCAGCGAGGCGCTAATGTTAAAAATAATCCCATGCCCCCGCATGAAGGACCGTCTGTTAACGCTGTAGAGGAAGGCAATGGCCAGAGTTTGATTATGAGGGTTGAAGATATTCGTACTCTTATGGCGATTATAGGAGAAAAGTTGAAGAGATGTGGGATGATTCCTGAAGATGAGCTTGATAATTTGACTGATGAGGTAGTTAGGAAACATTTGCAGAAGTTCCTGGATCAAGGTGTGATTCAGATTGAACGTCGGGATGCAAAGGAACAAAGTGTGGCTGTCATTAACCTTCAATATGATGCACCTGAAGGACGCCAACAAAGGCCAGTTCGTCCTGCTCCGGTAATCATTGAATATGATGGAGCTAGTGTTTTCCAACAAAGACCTGTTCGTCCTGCACCGTTGGTTATTCAGTTTGATGAGGCAGATGTTAACATGTCAAGGCCAGTGCGCCCTGTTCCGATAACTATTGAGTATCCTGGTAATGTTCCTGAGTCTAAGTGTGATGTTATGGTAGGAACAAGTGGGATGACTCATAGTGGTCGAATCTTTGCAGCAAAACCAGTAGATGTGCCAAATAATGACAAAGGTAAGGCGGTTTCTATACCAGTTGAAACTCCGAGGGCCGAATTACAAGAAGGGTTGTCGTCCCCAAGAGGGGCATTCACACAAAAAGAGGCTGAAGAGTTTCTGAAGATTATAAAGAAGAGCGACTACAAGGTGGTCGATCAGTTGAATCAAACTCCCGCCAAGATATCTATGCTCGCTTTGTTGCTCAGTTCTGAGACACATAGATCCTCCCTACTGAAGGTGTTGAGTGCTGCACACATTACCAAGGATATCATTGTAGCACAGTTTAATGATGTGATGGCCAATGTTACCACTGGCAACTTTCTAGGGTTTAACGATGATGATCTGACTGCTGAAAAGAAAAACCATAACAAGGCCCTTCACATTTCCTTTAGGTGTGAAGACGTTTTGATATCTAGAGTCTTGGTGGATACTGGATCCTCCTTAAATGTGCTCCCGAAGACAACTATGGAGAGGATGCTTGTGAATGGGGTAATCATGAAGCCAAGTACTCTCATAGTGAGGGAATTTGACGGATCTAGGCGTGCGGTTATTGGTGAGGTGGACTTACCGATTAAGATTGGACCTACTATTTTTACCATTACTTTTCAAGTGATGGACATATATCCTGGTTACAGCTGCTTGCTAGGAAGGCCCTGGATTCACTCAGCAGGGGTGGTTACGTCCACTCTTCATCAGAAACTGAAGTTCATTACCAATGACAAGATGGTTGTGATACGCGGCGAAGAGGATATCCTAGTAAGTCATTTGACATCGTTCCGTTACATTGATGTCGAAGGTGAAATGGTTGAGACCCCTTTTCAGTCCTTTGAAGTGGTGAGTACACTGGTTGTGCAGCGAGTACCAGAACACCAAGAGTTAAGATCATCAATGGCCTCGTACAAGGAAGCTAAAGCTGTAGTGGAAGGAGGAAGTGCCCAAGGCTGGGGCAAAATGGTTGAGGTTACTGAAAAGCTTGATAAGTTTGGGCTAGGTTATCAGCCATCCCGCAGTTCAGCTTTTGTTCCATACAATGGAAACCAATTCCCTACTGTTAAGAAGACTTTCATAAGTGCTGGCCGCATCTTTGATTCTCCAATAGCAATGATCATTGAAGACCATGTTGGTGATGAGCAAGTTTCTGCAAGCTGGATCCGACAAGCAAAGCCTGGTGAAGAGCTCCAGAATTGGAAGACCATTGAAGTCCCTCAGTTTTTCACACACCAAACGTAATTTTACTATTTATCAAAAACCCTACGCTCTGCCCAAGGCATAGTGGAGCATTATATGGACCACCTGATGTTTTCAAACTTTGTTTATCATTAATGAATTTCAGTTTGCATTCAATTTTTGCTCACTTTCTTTCATTCTTTTTACTTTACAATAAATGGCAATATTTTTCGTGCACACACTTTCTTAAATAAACTGCATAAATCATGAACATGCAGAAACACCACCGAGGTCCTTGACATAGACGCTGCTACAGGCCTATTCGACTTTGATTGCCCAATCTACCAAGATGAAGAGGAAGGCGTGAAAGATTGTGAACTCCCCAACGAGTTGGCAAGGCTGCTCAAGCAAGAGGATAAAGTCATCCTGCCGCACCAAGAAGACACTGTAGTCATCAACCTGGGTATTGAGGAAGATAGAAGAGAGGTAAAGATAGGTGCATCTCTTCAAACTGAAGTCAAGACCAAGTTGATAGAGCTCCTCCATGAGTACGCCGACGTATTCGCCTGGCCGTATCAAGACATGCCTGGGTTGGATACTGATATGGTTGTCCACAAGTTACCACTCAAGGAGGAATGCCATGCTGTCAAACAAAAATTAAGAAGGACTCATCCGGATATGGCTCTCAAAATTTGTGAAGAAGTTCGAAAGCAGATTGATGATGGATTCCTGGCAGTAGCAAAGTACCCACAATGGGTTGCCAACATTGTGCCTGTACCGAAGAAAGATGGAAAGATTTGCATGTGTGTGGATTACAGAGATTTGAATAGAGCTAGTCCTAAGGACGACTTCCCATTACCTCACATTGACGTATTGGTTGACAACACAGCTCAATTCTCCGTATTCTCTTTTATGGACAGATTTTCTGGATATAATCAAATTAAGATGGATCCAGAGGATATGGAGAAGACCACATTTATCACACCATGGGGCACCTTCTGCTATAAGGTGATGCCATTCGGACTTAAGAATGCTGGGGAAACGTATCAACGTGCAATGGTAATGCTCTTTCATGATATGATCCATAAAGAGATTGAAGTGTATGTCGATGATATGATTGCCAAGTCTCAAATCGAAGAAGAGCACTTGATCAATCTGCAGAAGCTGTTTGTTCGATTGAGGAAGTTTAGACTGAGACTCAACCCTAACAAGTGCATATTTGGGGTACGATCTGGAAAACTGTTGGGCTTCATCGTAAGTCAAAAAGGAATCGAAGTGGATCCTGATAAGGTGAGGGCAATTCAGAATATGCCTGCGCCTAGAACAGAGAAAGAGGTTCATGGCTTTCTGGGAAGATTAAACTACATCGCCAGATTTATTTCATATCTTACTGCCACCTGCAAACCTATTTTCAAGCTGCTAAGAAAAAATCAGTCAATTGTGTGGGATGACGATTGCCAAGAGGCATTCGATAAGATCAAAGAGTATCTGCAAGAACTACCGATCCTGATACCGCCTGTTCCTGAAAGGCCACTCATTATGTACTTGACTGTACTTGACGATTCTATGGGCTGTGTGTTGGGGCAACAAAATGAGATGGGAAAGAAAGAACATGCCATCTATTACCTCAGTAAGAAGTTCAATGACTGTGAGACAAGGTATTCCTTACTCGAGAAGACTTGTTGCACATTAGCCTGGGATGCCAAACGTCTCAGGCAGTATATGTTGACCCACACTACTTATCTGATTTCCAAGATGGATCCCATTAAATACATCTTTGAGAAACCTGCTCTCACTGGCAGAATAGCCCGATGGCAAATGCTTTTGTCTGAGTACGACATTCAATACGTCACTCAAAAAGCCATCAAGGGTACCATACTGGCGGACCATCTTGCCCATCAACCGGTGGATGATTATCAGTCCATGAAGTTCGATTTCCCAGACGAAGACATAATGGTACTAAAAGATTATGAAGAGCCAGGTCCAAATGAAGGGTCCGAACCAAGGGAGCGATGGACTCTCATGTTCGACGGTGCCTCAAATGTTCTTGGAAATGGAATTGGGGCAGTGATTACATCACCCAAGAATTTCCACTTACCGTTCATAGCTAAGCTCTGCTTTCCATGCACCAATAACATGGCTGAGTATGAAGCTTGTATACTTGGATTGGAAGAAGCCATCAATTTAAGAATTAAGACTCTTGATGTGTTCGGAGATTCTGCTTTAGTAATACATCAGATTCGAGGTGACTGGGATGCCAAACATGCCAATCTAGTTCCATATCGAGATTACGTGGCAAAGCTCCTTCCCAGATTTGATGATATCACCTTCACCCATGTGCCTAGAAAGGAAAACCAAATGGCAGATGCTCTCACAACTTTGGCTTCTATGTATAAATTGATATGGCCCAACCATCGGCCGCATATTGATCTACAGCGATTTGAAGAGCCAGCTCATTGTTTGGCTACCGATGAAGAGTCAGATGAAAAGTCATGGTTCTATGACATCAAACATTATCTGGAAAAACAAGAATATCCAGAGGGCGCTTTGGCGGTGGATAAGAGAACTTTACGCAGATTGGCATTAAATTTCTTCCTCAATGGGAATGTGTTATACAAGCACAATCATGATACTGTGCTACTCAGATGTGTGGAAAAGCATGAAGCTTAGCAGATTCTGAAAGACATTCATGAAGGTTGTTTTGGTACACACGCAAATAGGCATACTATGGCAAAGAAGATATTGAGAGCAGGCTATTATTGGCTTACCATGAAGGCTGATTGCTACCATCATGCTCGAACTTGCCATAAATGCCAGATCTACTCTGATAAGATTCATGTACCTCCCACTCCCTTGAACGTCTTGACTTCACCATGGCCATTTTCCATGTGGGGAATAACCATGATTGGGATGATCGAGCCAAAAGCCTCAAATGGGCACCGCTTCATATTAGTTGCCATAGACTACTTTACCAGATGGGTTGAGGCTGCATCGTATACGAACGTTACCAAGCAAGTGGCCGCTCGCTTCTTAAAACACAACATCATATGTAGATATGGAGTGCCTAACCGTATCATCACTGACAATGGGTCTAATCTCAACAACAAAATAATGGATGAATTATGTGCTAGTTTCAAGATTGAGCACCATAATTCGACACCATACAGACCCAAGATGAACGGAGCCATTGAGGTAGCCAACAAAAACATTAAGAAGATCATTCAAAAAATGGTGGTCACTTATAAGGATTGGCATGAGATGCTACATTTTGCGCTGCACGGCTACCGTACCTCAGTGCAAACTTCAACAGGGGCAACTCCCTACTCATTGGTTTATCGAATGGAAGCGGTCCTTCCGATAGAAGTCGAAATTCCCTCATTGAGAGTGTTAATGGAAGCTCAGCTTGACGAAGCGGAATGGGCGAAGACAAAATACAATGAGCTCCAATTTCTTGAAGAAAAATGCTTGGCAGCAATATGCCATGGCCAGCTCTATCAAAGACGCATGAAGAAAGTTTTTGACAAGAAAGTGCATCCTCGGACTTTCCAGGAAGGTGACTTGGTGCTCAAGAGGATCATGACCATGTATAATGAATCCAGGGGCAAGTGGACGCCAAACTACGAAGGCCCATATGCTGTAAGAGAGGCATTCTCCGGTGGTGACTTAAAGCTCGCAACTATGGACGAGGATGAATTACCATACCCGATGAATGCAGAGTACGTTAAGCGATACTACGCCTAAAAAAGTGGAATAATAAAGCCGCTAAGTCGAAAACTTGAAAAGGCGACTTAGGCAAAAAAATGGCAATCCCGGTGGACTTGAAAAAACTAAATCAGTCCAGGCAAAAATTAGGGATAAAATAAAAGATATAGGCCCGCTGAATTGAAAACCCTAAAGGGAGGTTCAGGCAAAAATGGGCGTCCCGGTGGATTGAAAACCCGAAAGGGCGATCCAGGAAAAAGTTAGGGACAGATTCCAAGGCAAAGTATCTAGTACGCACGTCTACGTGATCCTGATGTACCGCTAAAGAGTGAATTCAACCCAGCCGTCTTCCTACGAAGCAAGGTGTTAAAATTATCAAAGTCATAAGGACCATAGCAGTGTTGAAACTCAATGGAACTTCATTAATTTGTATTGCCATTATGTTTTTTTCTTGCACCGCAATTACCTCATTAAGGAATTTCATCCCTATACATACTTACCCTTTCCAGGGGCAAATCAATACAAAGAGAGATTTGTCACCAAATTGTGTTCTTTTTTTTACTTTATCTGTTTGTTTGCAAATTGATTTTGTTTTTGATAAACTTTGTTTTGAAACTTCGGTTAATAAAGACAATATTTGAAAACGATAAAGTTTGTTTGGTGTTGGGAGATCTAAAAGGAATTAGATAGTCTCCAAAAGAATTTCACCGCAAGAAAGCATCAAATCAGTTGTCAGTCGTTCTAGCTCTTCACCGCGAGCAGTGTAGCCTTTCAGGGATGTACTTAATACAATCCCCAGCAATGAATCTTTCAAGCCCAGCAGGGGAAACCACGCTCTCTAGTCATATTTGGCGTGCTCAAAAAGGGGTCGAGTAGTCAAACACTCTCACCATCCCCATAAAACCCAAAGTTCAATCCTTTATTGGCAACTACTCAAAAGTTCACATTCGTTGGCAGCTTCAAATTTACCTTTTAAAGTCCAGTCTTCATTGGAAACCATTAAAAGTCCACCGTCATTGGCATCCTCATAACACCTAAAAGTCCAATTTATTGGCAAACACCACAATAACCAAAGTCTAATTTCACTTGGCAACTACCAAATCTAATCCCTGGTGATACCCTCAACAAGGAAACTTATCCCCAGAGCACCCGATCATGTGCATTGACATACGCATGGCATGCAGGCGTAGTATCATAATCATATCTGGCATTAGCATATTAGTTTTGTGCATTAGTTTCCCTAGCAGTTGCATTTTAGTACATGTTTCAGTGTACTATGTTAGTGCATGGCATATCCATCCCCAGCATAGTATAACAGGATCCAGGATCAGTTCACAAGCATCTTGGCCAGTCCTCCATCAAAGTCAGCAATATTCTTCTAAAGATAAGTTGATACCCCGCGTGCTCATGGAATCTTATTCCCGAGCAAGTCATTCTTCAGCCAGGCAGTTGATATTGACAATCCCCAGCAGCTGTTGTTATTCTTACTCCCCAAGCAGAGGATATCCTAGAAAGTTTCTTGTGAGCCTTCCCTTGCAGATCCCGCACATTTCCTCTGATAGGAATTGTGCTCGACTATCCTTCAACCAGTTTATCGCAAAGGTACTGCTTTGGTATCGTTGAGGAACCTTAACGGATAAGGTACTGCTTCAATGTTCCAGAGAATCTTCTGCTTTCAAAGATACTGCTTTGGTATCGTTGAGGAACCTTAACGGATAAGGTACTGCTTCAATGCTCCAGAGAATCTTCTGCTTCCAAAGATACTGCTTTGGTATTGCCGGGGAACCTTAACGGATAAGGGACTGCTCCGACCACCCAAAGGATCTCAAGTTATTTTGTTCAGTTTGAATCCTGTTACTTCATTCTATCAACTCTTACTCTATATCATTTTACCTTATGTCGGACAAATTTTTGGTCCCTTCTTATATCTAATTGACTTCTACCCTAAAAATGAACGCCATGCAGCCGTTCACTCTCTCGGGTCCAAGACAATTAGATAGGGGTATCTGTCATACCCCAAATTTGTCCTACTTGTGTATAGCTTTCATTTGTCACACCCTCATTTTCACTTTAACCCTAACCTTGCATATCATATCATTTTTATCATCTCTGCATCCTCCATTAGATCATAACTTTGCAATCTTGCATTCATCAGCTTTTATTTTCAGTTTGCATCATCCGTATAGCATAACATGCTCTTCATCGTGCATACTGCCTAAAATGTCAGCCGGAGTAGAATTTTCTGATTTACAAACGAATCAGTCAAACTAAATGCCGGTCACGATTAATTTCAAAATCTGACAAAATGTTGTATTGTTCCGAGTTGTTTATTCTGTGCTGATAATTTTGGTGCAGACGTTTTTATTCGGGAATTTCGATGCCTGACTTTTTATTCGCTTCTTATTCATTTTTGGTTAAATCATCCTTTACTTAATTTAGAACTAATTTAAATTTGTCTAGTTAATTAAAAATTTATTTTGGTTAACTTTGTTTATTTTTATCTTTTTTTTATTTGAATAATATTTTAATTAATCTAAATTTATTTATTTTGTTTAGATAAGTAGGTTTTATTTTAGTTAAATTCATTTATTTTATCATTTTATATTTAATGTTATAATATAAATTTATTTATGTTTTCTAACTTTTTTTAGTAATCTTGTTTATTAAGATTTGAAAAGTTTTTTTTTTATTTTGCTTTATTGGGAAAACCTAATCCGCCTGTGTATATATACACGTTTGCAATGGTATGAGGGGGCGGCCACAGATCCAAATTTTCTTTCTCCTCTTAAAACTTCAAAAAGAATACAAAGAAAAGATCCTCTTCTTGGAAACTCAATCTCCTCACACTCCATCTTACCATGTTCTAAGCTTCATTTGTTAAAGATCTCCGACAACTTATTCGTCGGAAACTTGCCGAAATTCAACTCAGAAACCTTCCAACTAAGAGTACTCGACCTTTCATTAAACAATTTAACCGGAAACATTCCGACGAGCTTCGGCCGGTTTCTCAACTGAAAACTCTCATTTTATCTTCAAACCTTTTCACCGGAACGATTCCTTCATTCTTAGGTAACCTCAGTGAGTTAACTCATTTCGAACTCACATATACAGAAACAATGAAACCATGTTCTTTACCTTCAGAACTAGGAACCTCACGACAAACCTCTAAACTACCACCCTCAGTTTCCAACCTCACTCCACCACCATAAACATGCCTCATACTACTTTCAACCAACCTCCAAAAAGCTGTTGTTCTCGCCACAACAAATACTTATCTCAAGTAACCACACAAACACCTCACAAGACCAAAATCAACATTTCCTCAAGACACTATTCTCACCACCATTACTCATCAGGACACCATAAATCATACCCTCTATTTCCAACCATCAATCCACAAACCGCCAAGCTGCCACAAAATCCATACGGACCATCTCCTCGTCATAAAACAATAACCCAGCCTTGTTTAGTACCAACACTACTCCCTCCGTCTACAACCCAGTCACCCTCAAATCTTCTCCGAAACAAAGCCCGTCCACCCTTCTTCTTTCCTTCCACCCTCAACCACCGCTCGTGAAACAACCACAACACAATATCTTCAACCAACTCTTCATCAAAACCACACAAATTCGGGATACTCAGAATAGAAGAACAGAATGAGATGAAGTAGACAGATTGAATGACGAAGTTGGAGGTGAACTTGAATTGCGAACAAACCGTGAATCTTTAATGCATATCTGAAGTTAAGTTGAATCCAAACCTGAATCGAACGGAGAAGAGAATGGAGATTCAAATCGAAGAAGAAAACCTTCACGTTCATGGAGTTAGAACTCAGAACTCACCAACTCATGGCCATGACATCGATTCACAACACCGTCTCTCCGTAGAGCTTCTCACCTTGAATCTTCGAAGGAAAATTGAGAGCGATTTCTTCAATTTTTAAAGGCGGTAAACTCCCTGGCGTTGAGATCCCATGTTGATGATGAGTCGTGTGAAAGATGATGAAATCAAAGCGAACAGGGACCAAAATGGGAAGCGGAGGTTTGAGCAGCGATGTCGATGATGGTGACCGGATAATGTTGAAGACGATGGCGAGTCGATGTTGTTGATGGTGATGAGACGATGTTGTTGAAGGTGACGAGTCAACGATGATGACGGTGTCGAATCATGTCGTGGCGGTGGCATTTTATTCTCAGAAAAGGAACGATGGTCTGATGAAGTTGCTAGACCATTTGACCGTGTCTTCAAGTAGTTGTTGGTTTTTAATTTAATTTAATTGTTTTTTAATCCCTAAAATCGAATGGGCTCTTGGTCCGTATTGGATCTCCACCCTTGCTGATCCATGTTTAAATTTTTATTAACCTTTTTTTGGATTAATGTTTTTTCTATATTCTTAAGTTGTCTTTGGATTAAAGTTTTCTTAACTTTAGAAATTAATTAGATATTTGGAGTTAATTTTGACTTGGTTTTGGTTTTAATTAAATATTTTTAGTTTTGTTCAAATAGTATTTTGATTGAAACTCAGGTTATTTAGAATAGAATTGTTATTAAGGTCTATGATTAATTTCTTAGTGGATTTTGATTAGAATTTTAATTGACTTTCTTTTATCAAGTTCTTGCTAACTTCTTGATTCTCTTGATTAGTGTCGCTCCCGGGATTTTCATCCTAGTACAAACGCGAAAGTGGCACCGAACAGAGTCGCCAGCAATGTGTATTTATCCCATGAGAGGGAAAGGAAACACCGCATAAACCTGAAGGAAGGAAAGAGCATGGTCTTACGACCAAGAGAACTGGGTTCGGGAGTCGGTTACGCGAGAGGAAGGTATTAGCACCCCCTCGCGTCCATCGTACCCGATGGGATCCACGCTTGCTTGTTTCGATCAAAGGGTGAAGAAAACTGGAGCTCCGCTGCTACTGGAAAGGAAAAGGAACGAGAACGGAAAGAAACGAAGAAACAAATGTAGGGAAAATAAAAGAAGTGCTCGCATGGGCCCTACCCCACTGCCTACGTATCTCATCGGGAGCATGAGAATCAGAGCAACGTAGTTCCCCTCACTAGGGAAAGTTGTTTGTGTTTTTTAGAGAATGGCTTACGTTCTAGCTCAGGTGTTGCAGGCTCGCTGGTCCGAGTGCGTTACCATCTTGCAAGAGAACGAGTAGAAGCGCGTTCGTACGCTGAGAGTGAGTGAGGTGAGAAAAGAATTCCCGAAGGAAAGACGTTATTGTTTGTTTTTGTCTTTTAAGAGTTTTTTCATTTGTTTGCATATGATAGTGTATCTGAATCTTAGTCATTGGAATGTGTACATTCTCACATTCCAAGATGGAATGAGTAAGAAAGTACACTAAGGGTGAAGAAGACCCCCACACTTAGTTCCAATTGTCAAGGTTCAAACACACTAGCATACTTGTGTTTATTAAGTGTTTTTGTTGATTAAGAAATGAAGAAGTGCTTTTTATTATTTGTACCTTCAACAAGTATTGCATTTAGGTCCCTCATACAAGATCAAATGTTTAACACATTGACCCAAGAAGGGCTATATGCTACACATTCTAAGATTATAAGAGAAGACCCCTTATAATCTTTTCTTTATATGAAAGGCCTAAATGCAATAAATGCCTACCTTCATTAGATATTTTGAATTTTCTTTAAGAGATGAGAAGAGAGACTCAAGAGAGGAGAAAAGGTAAAACCTATATGGACTAAGACTCAATCCTAATTGAAGATTAAAGGGAGTGATCCTAAAGGTTTGTGAGGTTTCAACCTAAAGTCTAAAGACAGAAAGAATTAAACAATTCACTTCTAAAGTAGAAGATGAATTGTAATTCAAAAAGGGAAAGTAATGAGTTATTAAAAGAAAGCACATAAGTGCTTAACAAAACATAAAATGGAATTGTAAAAGAGAAAGGATAGAAGTTGAATGTGGATTCCTTATCCACACTCAATTGAAACTTACCAAAGCCCCTACATGGTTAGTAAACATGTATAAGAAGTATAAGAAGTAAAAGAACATGTAATGCATTATAAAACTCAAAAGAATTAAATGAGAAACCAAATCCTAGAGCCACAACCAGAATGTACATCATATGGAAAACAAATGGTTATTATCATGCAACTCCAAGTGGCTAGGCAACAAACATCATCCATGGCATTAGAACATGCCACCATAAGAAAAGGGAGAATGAAAGATGAAGGGAAAAAGAAAAAATGTGCATAAATGGAACATGTAATCCATGGATCAGAATTGAAATGAAAATGAAAAATGATTCACAAACCTCTCACAAGTATTCATGAAGCACATCAAGACATTTAAGAAGTGATAGAAGAAGTAGAATTGAAATGGAAGTTCAAAAGAAAACACAAGTACAAACACCACATGTTAAAGGTGCACAAGGTTTAAATGAAAGTCAACATGCAAGGATGACATATAATATGTACCAATGACCTATAATGTCAAGTGAATGGTTCACCAAATATGCAAATGATCATGCCATTATGTACAAAAGAAAACATGTAAACATGCACAAAAGATTACAATGATATGACATGTTATAATGCTTTAAATGAAATGCATCAAACAAAAATCAAATGGCCTCATGAAAATTATGAAAACATGGTATTGAAGTTCACTAATCAGAGATGAATCACATATCAAAGTAGCATGCAAGGAACCAAGGCAAAATGATGTCACACAATGCACTTAGGTCAAATAGGCATATCATACAAAGTAGCACAAAAGTGAACACCAAACATGCCATAAAATGACCTAAAAAATCAAATAAAAATCACTTAACATACCTCAAGATGCTAATGACTCAATACAAAAAGAAGAGCATCAAAACAATTTTTAATGATGAAGAACAAAATTAAACAAAATCATGTACCACATTAAGAATGCACACCAAAGAAATTCAAATAAAATTATGGAACAGGGGCAAAAATGTCATAAAATCAAGAAACAAAATCATGAAAAAATTTCTAAATGTTTTAAGAAGGCTCATGAATTTTTGTGGAATTTTATGATGCTATTTAGTATTTTTAAAAATTAAAAAGCAAACGTGTAGAAAAATGGAAAAATTAAAATGAAATGAAAAGCAAGTGTGGGGTGCAGACATAGTAAATTTCAGTTCAACATTATTGGGCTTTAAAAAGAGGAGGTGTGAATATCAAAATGTCTTAAGTCCAATTCTGCGCAATCCACACCAATAACCATGCACACTCAGTCAACAAAATTGACTCATTAATAACCATTGGATGAGGTCTCAGTCAAGCCAAAGTCAAAGTATGCCAAATCAACGCACGCGCACGCATGAACACCCTTACTATCATGTACCATGTCACACCATGCTTAAATGAAATCAGAAATAACACACGTGACACGCACATGGATTTTAATGCGTTGGCACCTTTTGGACCACACGATCATGAAAAACGGACGGATGAGATTATAACATGCATAAACCCTAGTTCTAACAGTCACCGGCCGGAGGTGATCTCCGGTCACCTTCTCCGACCAAACCACCACCGTCTGCAACCTTAATTTCTCCAGAAATCCACAAATGAAATACCAAAATGAAGCCGAGATCACACACATCATGAATATGCAATCAGTTTTCATAGATCATGCACGCATAACACAAACCGAGCCAAAACAATTTGCCCTAACATTTGGTCTATGCCTCTAAAGGCCTATCAACTAGCCAGGCAAGTTCTTGAGCTTATAAGAAGCTTCAAGAACCTGAAAACAACTTCACATTAGGTCTATAATGGTGGAGATTCGTACCTGAAGTTTTGAAACCTTGAAGTGTTCTTCAGAAAACCAGAGGTCTTGTCTCTTCTACAATCTTCACTTGGCCAAATAAAGGTTGGGATGTAGAACTTGATGATGATTCAATGGAGAAGAGGTTGAAACCAAGCTCCAAACAAGTATCACTGTGGAGAACTTGAGAGAATCAGAGAGATTGTTGAAGTGGAATGAACAAGGTAGAGCTCAAGAATCAGTGGCAATGGTGGAATCGAGAGAGAAGAAGAAAGTGTTTCTGAAGTGAATGTGTGGAAATGAAGTTAGAAAATGAAGTTAGAGTGTGTGATTTCTATTTATAAGGTGAACTAACCACGGTTAAATGAGTTGAGTTAGGGTGAGTCAAGTTGGTTAACTGAGTCATCCCTAACTAACTGAGTCAAGTTAGTTAGGGAGAGCAGTGCTATGGTGAAGAGGGCTCATGACATGCTATGGTGTGGGAAAAATAAATGGCACGGCTTGTGAAATAGAAGCTTGTTCATCAAAAACTTGCTAAGCAAGTTTTCCCCCTTCTATTCTCATGCAATGCACGTGCCACTGTGCTTAGTGTAAGTAGTGTATGCTCGGTCAAAAGAGGAAATTGAAGTGAAGAAGTGTTTGGTGTGTGAGTGAACCAAATTATGAACTGAACTGTCAATGTACCAGTGCCAACATAGGGTAGTTTGTTGAAGTTTTTCTCCTTATTCAATGAATGGTTTGGTATGCTTTTGGAGTCAATTGAAAGAGGAGATATTGAAGAACAATGTTGGTTTGAAAATTGAAGTGAAATGAGGTCTCTAACATGCCTAAAAATGACCACAAACAGATGGAAAAAGAGACTGGTACATGGGCGCGCAGACTTGTGGCATGACCTGGTTGTGACCTGGTCAAATTTCAGTTGCAATGACCATTCTTTGAGCCATCATAACTCCTTAACCTTTGATCAAATGAAAAATTGATAAACACCAACTTTGAAGATCTCACATAGAGGAACAACTTTGATGTTGAAAAGTTTTCCATTTGAAGCCTCTAATCATGAGTAATTGATCAATACATTTGGCCCACCAAGTGTTTGAGAAAATGACTGCGCGCGTGCCCTGAAAATCTTGGTCATGACCTAGTTTTGGACCTACTTTGCTCAAACTTTGATCAATCATATCTCACTCAATTTTTATCCAATGGAGATGTTCCACATATGGATGTGAAGCTTAAAACAAGATCTTTTGTTGTGACCGAGTGGAATTTTCATTTGGTGCTTCAATTTTAAATGGCCTTGGTTCAAACTCTGATGCAAAATGGCCAAAACTTGCTATTTTTAGTAACCCTTCCTCTTCCAAAAATGGCAACTTTCCACCTCTTGATTTTTTCATGATTCCTTTGGAGTTTCTTGATCAAATTTTGTACATTGGACATATGTAACATGAATTTCATGATTTTGGGCTCAAAAAGTCAAGAGTTGACTTTTTCCTCTGATTATTTGACTTGGCCCCAATTTTCCTGATTTCTGATCTTTCTTCCAATTGAAACACTTCCAAAACCAATTGAGAGGCAATTTTCCATACACATACACTTAAGAACATGTAGAATACCATGACATCAAGTTTTGTCCAAAAAATCAAAGATTCCCTGATTTAATGGGAAACCCTAGTTTTGGTGCCCACCTCCTAGGAGAAAAATGTGCAGTCTTCAATTTCAAATTCCTCAGAGTATGTTGTGTACCTTCTTAAAGGATGATGATATATGCCATTTGAGGATGATTTTGGATCAATGAGCTATCTCTTTTGAGGGTTTTCCTTCATTTTTTGAACCTCTTGCATAGTGAAAGATGTAATGCTTTAATCTCCCATTGTATCTCTCATCCTTGAGGTTGTGGATGATCAATTGAGATAGTATGAGACATGAAAGGCTTCTTGGCTTGCCTTGAGGAAACTTGATTGACCTTTCTGTGCTTTGAATGATCCCTTGATTGTCCACCTTCCACCCGATCACATGCCTTGATGGTAAGAGGAATGCTATGCTTCATTTTTCTATGTTAAATGCAATGCAATGCTAATGAGATGGATATGATATGATATATGATAATGTTGAACTATGATGCCAAAAGGGGAGAGCAAATTTTGGGGTATTACAGCTGCCCCTATTCAAACGCTGTAGACCTGAATGCCTGAAAGCGATTGCTTTCAGACTTTCAAGGTATATAGTGATTGAATACCAAATATAACCAAAAATTTGCTCTGGATGATGAGGAAGAAACTCCCCCGACATTGCTGGATTGAATCTTCAATGAAACATTGTCGGAGAAATCTGTCTTTTGAACGACACCAGACGTCTACTGGCTCGCCGCGTTACTGGTAAACTTTAACAATGTCTTTTATGCAATTCCAGACGACTACTGGCCTGCCACACTACTGGTGGACTTCAGAAATGTCTTTTTGAACGACGCCAGATGACTACTGGCTTGCCACGCTGCTAGTGGACTTCCATAATGTCTTTTATGAAACTCCAGACGACTACTGGCCTGCCACACTACTGGTGGACTTCAGAAATGTCTTTTTGAACGACGCCAGACGACTACTGGCTTGCCACACTACTGGTGGACTTTGCAGCTTCGTGCCACCCGAAGATGGACTTTTGCCAATCCACTGTTGGACTTTTGCCACCCGAAGACGGACTTTTGCCAATCCACTGTTGGACTTTTAGAATATGCCACCCTTAGATGGACTTTTCGCCAATCCACTGTTGGACTTTTGCCACCCGAAGACGGACTTTTGCCAATCCACTGTTGGACTTTTAGAATATGCCACCCTTAGATGGACTTTTCACCAATCCACTGTTGGACTTTTGCCACCCGAAGACGGACTTTTGCCAATCCACTGTTGGACTTTTAGCTGCTTTGCCACCCGAAGATGGACTTTTGCCAATCCACTGTTGGACTTTTGCCAATCCACTGTTGGACTTTTGCCACCCGAAGACGGACTTTTGCCAATCCACTGTTGGACTTTTGCCACCCGAAGACGGACTTTTGCCAATCCACTGTTGGACTTTTAGAATTTGCCACCCTTGGACCTTTGCCAATCCACTGTTGGACTTTTAGAATTTCAAAATTGGATTACTCTCTGCATCTGTGTCAGACATCTCTGCTGACTCTGCTGAGGAACAATGATCAATAATTTGACTTCGGAGACTCCTGAAAGGATAATATCTCTGCTGAAGAATGAATGAATAATCTGTCTGCTTCGAATTGTCACGCTTGCCAAAAATAAATTAGACTTTGAGATATGAGGAATGATGACTCTGCCAGGAATCACTTCATCTGCTGGGGGGAATGAATTCTGGTCACAGCGATTCCGCTGGGGATGAGAATTTCTTTGCATGGCGTCTTGCTAGGGAAGAAAAGTCATAAAACTCTGCTTGGGGATCTATCCAATCCAGGACCCTTTGTAGGGGTTATCCACCTTCTGACCCGGCTGGGGAAAGGCTGTACCATCCTTGTTGAGGAATAGATTCTGTCGATCTTATAAACCTCTGCGGGGAGAACAACAACTCAGCTGGGAGTTGCTGACAAGATTCGATGCTGACCTCTGTGGGGATACCATTACCAGAGACACAATCTTGCTGGGGGTCAGGGCTACTCTGCCAGGGATATGCAAATCCTGATTAGAACATTCCATTGCAACTTGCTAAGAAGGAGTCCTTAGAGATCTGTTGGGGAAACCCAAAGCAAATCCACAGTAGTCTGCTGAAGAATATGACTGTCAAGCTTAGGATAAGTACCACAATGCCCCATGTTAGGCGAGCTTCCCTTTAGACAATTCCGTTAGGGATGACGAGTTTATAGCAAACTCTGCTGGAGGAAACTGCTTTAAAATGTCTCGTGCTGGGGAATGCCTTTTGAGAGGATTTTACAGAAGACCAACTGTCCTCAAACTCTACTGGGGATGATCAACACTTCATGCTGGGGAAACAAACATACCCCATGCTTGGGCAAACCAACAATTTATCCCCGAAGAGGATGTCATAAGAGGATTTTACAGAAGATTTAGCCTCTTCCAACTCCTGCGACTTCGCTGGGGATAATGACCATCAGCTTCGGTATCAACGAGACCACTCTCTTGGGGAATTTGCGACCGTCATCGACACAGAAAAGCTTGTAGCTGTTGGAAGTACTGTATGAGAGAATCGACTTAATAAGATGCAACGGTACCCAGTTGAACTTAATTCACTGATATCCACCCGTTATGAACAATCGTCGACCGAACGATGGACGCCGATCTCCTTACCCGTAATTGCCCCAGTCTTTTGCGTGGGGTGATTTATTACTGGTCTTGTGCTTAAAATCATCTGCACCTGCTACCTGCAACAAAAGAATATGCCCACATGCCCCGAATATTGCGTGGCTAGAATCCACCATCCGGGAGTATTCAACATTCGAAGTAATTTCAAATGTTTTTTCTGTGCATGTTATTGCAAGGCTGCCATGTTTTCAAATGCAATGTTTTATAAAAAATTAGGACGTTTTTGCAAACAAAGCAATAAAACAAAAATAGAAAGCTTTTTATTGAAATTCAATTTATTGACTGAGAGCCCAGAATAGGCAATTACATCAGGAAGCAATCCCTGGAAAGAGGTGATCGCTGAAAATTGAGAAAAGAAACTATCCTAATGGCAATGTGAAAACGGACTTCCACTGAGTTTCCATTCTGTTATGACCAGTATGTCTTCAAAACTCCCCGACCTTGCCTTCTGAGGAATGATCAGACCGATTCCTATCTTTCAGAACGTCAGTTGTTCAAACGGTAATGGGGTACAGATAACTCAGACCGTAGTCATTCGCTTAAATCCCTTTTTTGCATGGACCGCCCTTTCAGGTTTTCAATCCACCAGGATACCCTTTTTTGCCTAAGTTGCCCTTTCGGGTTTTCAACTTACCGGGTGTACAATCTTTTTTTTTTTCAATTATATCCCTAATTTTTGCCCGAACCTTATTCTGTTTTTGGTTCGCCGGGATGCCCTTTTTTGCCTGGATTTTTTTATTTTTATTATCCAGCGAGTCTATTCATGCGAAGTATTTTTTGACTACGTCCGAGTTGACAGGGGATGAAAAGTCTTCGCCATCCATGGTTGTAAGCAATAAGGCTCCGCCCGAAAAGACCTTTTTAACCACGAATGGACCTTCATAGTTAGGAGTCCATTTTCCCCTGTGATCTGTATTGGGAGGAAGGATCCTTTTGAGTACCACATCTCCGACTTTGTAAACCCGAGGACGCACCTTTTGGTCAAATGCCTGCTTCATTCTGCGCTGGTATAATTGCCCATGACATACAGCCGCCAATCGCTTTTCCTCAATAAGGCTCAGCTGATCAAATCTGGCTCGTACCCATTCAGCCTCATCTAGCTTAACATCCATCATGACTCTGAGGGACGGAATCTCTACTTCAACCGGTAGCACTGCCTCCATACCATATACGAGTGAGAATGGGGTTGCCCCAGTGGACGTGCGTACCGACGTTCGATACCCATGCAAAGCAAATGGTAACATCTCATGCCAATCTTTGTACGTGACAACCATCTTCTGTACAATCTTCTTGATATTTTTGTTGGCCGTTTCGACCGCGCCATTCATCTTTGGGCGGTACGGAGAAGAATTGTGATGTTCGATTTTGAAGTCCCGGCATAACTCAGCCATCATCTTATTATTCAAATTAGAACCATTATCAGTAATGATTCTTTCGGGAACTCCATATCGGCAAATGATATCCCGTTTTAAGAAACGAGCTACCACTTGTTTTGTAACATTAGCATAGGATGCAGCTTCAACCCATTTAGTGAAATAATCAATCGCCACCAAGATGAAACGATGACCATTAGAAGCTGTAGGCTCAATCTTTCCAATCATATCAATGCCCCACATGGCAAACGGCCAAGGCGACGACATGATACTCAACGGATTTGGAGGTACATGCACTTTATCTGCATAGATCTGGCATTTATGGCATTTGCGGGCATATTTGCAACAATCTGACTCCATAGTCAACCAATAATATCCCGACCTTAACAACTTTTTAGCCATTGCATGTCCTCCGGCATGGGTACCGAAAGAGCCTTCGTGCACTTCAATCATCAACAAGTCTGCTTCATGTCTATCCACACATCTAAGCAGGACCGTGTCAAAATTTCTTTTATACAGCACACCATCTTTGTTCAAGAAGAAACTACCAGCTAACCTTCTCAACGTCTTCCTGTCTTTGGACGATGCCCCGGACGGGTACTCTTGACTTTTCAAGAAACACTTAATGTCATGAAACCATGGCTTGTCATCAGACGCTGCATCGACTGCAAACACAAATGTTGGTCTGTCAAGGCGGGATACCTCAATCTTAGGTACATGGTTCCATCCTTGCACTTTGATCATGGAAGACAAAGTGGCCAAGGCATCAGCGAACCTATTCTCATCTCGAGGAATATGGTACAGTTTCACTGTTGTGAAAAATGTCAGCAATCTCCTTGTATAATCTCTATACGGCACTAGATTTGCTTGGTGCGTGTACCAACTCCCTTTCACTTGATTGATTACCAAAGCTGAATCACCAAATATATCAAGGGTCTTAATCCGTAGATTAATCGCCTCCTCGATCCCCATTATACAAGCTTCGTACTCTGCTTCATTGTTGGTGCATCCGAAAGTTATTCGGGCAGTGAAAGGCATATGAACACCTTCCGGCGTGATAAGAACCGCTCCAACTCCGCACCCATTCATATTGACAGCCCCATCAAACATCAGACTCCATTTGGACTCAGGGTCTGGCCCCTCCTCTGGGAGTGGTTCCTCGCAGTCTTTAGCTTTGAGAAACATGATGTCCTCATCAGGGAAGTCAAATTTCATGGGTTGGCAATCATCAATCGGTTGTTGCGCAAGATAATCGGACAGAATACTTCCTTTGATGGCCTTTTGTGAAGTGTACTGAATGTCATACTCTGTCAAGACCATTTGCCACCGTGCAACTCTGCCTGTCAATGCTGGTTTCTCGAAAATGTACTTGATAGGATCCATTTTTGAAATCAACAAGGTCGTGTGCCTAACCATATATTGCCTCAATCGCTTAGCGGCCCATGCAAGCGCACAACATGTCTTTTCAAGCATTGAGTATCGGGACTCACAATCATTGAACTTTTTGCTCAGGTAGTAGATAGCATGCTCCTTCCTACCTGTCTCGTCATGTTGACCGAGAACACAACCCATGGAACCTTCAAGCACTGTCAAATACATTATCAGCGGTCTCCCTTCAACTGGAGGCATTAGAATCGGAGGTTCCTGCAAGTATTCTTTTATCTTATCGAATGCAAATTGGCAATCGTCATTCCACCTGACCGTTTGATCTTTCCTTAACAATTTAAATATTGGTTCACACGTGGCTGTTAGGTGAGATATGAACCTTGCAATGTAGTTCAATCTACCCAAGAAACCACGAACCTCTTTTTCTGTTCTCGGTTCAGGCATTTCTTGTATTGCTTTCACCTTGGCAGGATCAACCTCGATTCCTTTTTCGCTCACGATGAAACCCAGTAACTTTCCAGAACGCACCCCAAACGTGCACTTGTTTGGATTTAATCTCAGACGGAACTTTCTCAACCTTTCAAACAGCTTTTTCAGGTTAACCAGATGTTCCTCTTCTGTTCTCGACTTGGCAATCATATCATCTACATAACATTCGATCTCCTTATGAATCAAGTCATGAAACAATGTCACCATCTCCCACTGGTACGTTGCCCCTGCGTTTTTCAACCCGAAAGGCATTACTTTATAACAATATGTACCCCACGGAGTAATGAACGTGGTCTTCTCCATATCTTCAGGTGCCATCTTGATCTGGTTGTACCCGGAGAACCCGTCCATAAAGGAGAACACTGAAAATTGAGCTGTATTATCGACCAGCACATCAATATGAGGTAGTGGAAAATCATCTTTCGGGCTAGCTTTATTAAGATCTCGATAATCCACACACATTCTCACTTTTCCATCTTTCTTCGGTACTGGCACGATGTTGGCTACCCACGGAGGATACTTTGTCACAGCAAGAAACCCAGCATCCCACTGCTTCTGGACTTCCTCCTTAATCTTTAAAGCCATGTCGGGGTGAGTCCGACGAAGTTTCTGCTTGACTGGCGGACATTCTTCTCTTAATGGCAGCCTGTGCACGACAATATCCGTATCCAACCCCGGCATGTCTTGATACGACCAGGCGAAGATGTCAACATACTCGCGCAACATTTCAGTCAAAGTTTTCTTCACGTCTGCTTGCAAGCTGGCACCAATCCTGATCTCTTTCTTGGCATCCTTGGAACCAATATTGATGATTTCTACAGTCTCCTGGTGAGGCTGGATGACCCTTTCCTCTTGTTTCAACAATCTGGCCAGTTCTTCAGGGAGTTCACAATCTTTCTCATCCCCTTCTTCGGCTTGATAAATCGGATTGTCAAAGTCATACATAGTCATATCAAAATCGTTATCAGTGGTATCCGGAGGATCAAGTCTGCATGAACGGGTTCATGCCTTATTTTAGAATTTATTTTTAAGCAAAACAAAAGAAAATGAAACATTGCCATTTTATTTTTTTTGTGCAAAAATAAAAACTGAAAGACAGAGAACAAAATTTGATTGCAAAACGTCCTTTATTAATGATTAAACATTGCAAATGCAACCATGGTGGCCCTACAAATGAATCTATACGCCTTGGGCAGAGCGCAAGATTTTGACATGCATTATGGTTAGAAAAAACAAAGAAAAATTACTCTATCTGAAGAGTAACCCGGATGACTTCTTCAACGAACCAGATCTGCACTTGTTGTCCCGGAGCATGAGGGCGTACCCAGTTGTCCAGGTCACAATCACTGTCAACACTATCCTCTGTGGCCGCACAAGACTGGTCCGTGTAGATAATTCCCCCACTATTGAAAGTAATGGGTCCCCTGCTCCCCGCATCTGAAGTTGTAGAGGGATGATAACCAATACCAAATTTGTCTTCCTTCATTGGGGTCTCTATCACCCTGCCCCAACCTTGGGCGTTGCCTGCCCTGACGACTTCGACAGCTTGTTTGTAAGATGAAATGGAGGTACCAGCCCCAACTGGTACAGAAGAAGACTCAGGTGCATCGTCAATATTGACTGCTTCAAATGATTGGCACAACATCTCATGAATTTCCCCATCCATTTCAATGTACTTGAACGTGGGCAAGTGACTCACAAAGATGTCTTCTTCCCCACTCACCGTCACAACCTGCCCTTCAAACTCATACTTCAGCTTTTGATGTAGAGTAGAAGTAACAGCCCCGGCTCCGTGAATCCAAGGGCGTCCCAATAGGCAGCTATATGCAGGTTGTATGTCCATTACATGGAACGTGGATTTGAATACCTGTGGTCCAATTTGTACGGGCAATTCCACCTCACCAAACACAGATCGTCTAGTTCCATCGAATGCTCTGACCACCAACTCACTAGGCCTTAAGATCAAACCATCAACTTCCAGCTTCATTAATGCCTTCTTGGGCAAGACATTGAGTGATGAACCAGTGTCTACCAGTACATGAGATAACACTGCGCCCTTACACTCCATCGTGATATGCAAAGCCTTATTGTGGTTTCTTCCTTCAACAGTCAAATCTCTACTTGTAAAGCCCAAGCCATGGCTAACATTAACATTGGAGATTACGCCCTCGAGCTGATTAACAGTAATTTCTTGTGGCACGTATGCACTCTTCAACACTTTCAACAACTCCTGCCGATGCGCATCAGAGCACATCAATAGTGACAAGATTGAAATCTTTGAAGGGGTCTGATTCAGTTGGTCCACAATCTTATAATCGCTTTTCTTGATTATCTTCATAAATTCTTCCATTTCCTTATCAAAAGTAATCTTTGTCTCTGCTTCAGGTGTAGGCGCATTTTCAACCACCTGTTTACCTTTAGCCTTTGCTGCGGCTTCGGCCTCTTTATCACTTCTCAAGGTTTGGGGAGCGAACAACCTTCCACTCCTTGTAAAGCCCCCTACACCCCCTACGTTATCAATATTTGGGCTGACTGACGACTCAACTTCCTGCTTTTTACCTTCGTAATATACATCTGCCCCATAGTGCCATGGGATAGCCTTCGTAGACGTGAACGGAATTGGTCCTGGCACCGTGATAGTGACAGGACTGGGTCTTTCTGGCGCAACACTCGCCACGGGAACTGCATTGACCGGCATTTGAATCTCAGCGGGAGTGTAATAGATGGTCACGGTTGATATCTCATCAGTGTCTTTCACGACTCTGTCGAACTGTAGACATCCTTCATCGATCAGATTCTGTAAACTCACCTTCAACTTATTACAACCATTCTCCTGATTCATACACTCGGAACAATCCTGATTACAGCCCGGGAACACCTGTCCCTTCAATAAACGATCTTTTACAACCAACAAAGAAGTTTTCACTTGATGAACGTCTAACACCAAATTCAATCTCCTCCCATCTTCAATAGCGTACACATTTGCTGCACTATGATCAGGCATGGGATGCTGAGTAATATTAGGAGCGGGAGAGAAATTGATGGCTTTAGCATCAATCAAATCTTGTACTTTATGATGGAAAGCCCAGCATTTTTCAATGGAGTGCCCCTGAGCACCTGAGTGGAACTCACAACGAGCATTAGCATCGAAATTAGGTGGCAGGTTTCCAGCAACCGGAGCTTTCATAGTACGGAGTTCTACCAACTTTAACTCGAGTAGCCGGGGCAACAGCGCGGCATAAGTCATAGGGAGAGGATCCATCTTACGATCCCTCTGCCTAGACCTTTGCTGGAAAAAAGGTTGTTGCTGTTGAACTTGTTGTTGGGGTTGTTGTTTCTGAACATACGGTGTGGGGATTGTTACAGCATCTACCTGATAATAAGCTTGAGAACGCCCTCTGCCTCGTCCTCTAAACACAGCATTCGTATCACCTTCTCTTCTTTTCTGGTTACTAGCAAACGGTTTCTTCGTCCCCGAAGAGCCAGCCCCACTCACATCCTGGATCTTTCCAAGCTTTAACAGACTTTCTATTCTTTCTCCCGCAATCACAATATCAGCAAATCCAGTTGACGGACAAGCAGCTAATCTATCAAGATAGGCCCCTTGCAAGGTGCCCATAAACATATCCGCCATTTCTCTGTCTGACAAGGGAGGTTGGACCTGGGCAGCCATTTCCCTCCACCTCTGTGAATATTCTTTGAAACTCTCCTTGGCATTCTGGGACAACCCCTGCAATTGGGTGCGGTTGGGCGCCATGTCGATATTGTACTGGTATTGCTTCAAGAACGCTTCTGCCAGATCTTTCCAACTCTTCACAGCAGCTCTATTCAACTTCATATACCAGGTCAAGGACGCCCCAGCCAGACTGTCCTGAAAATAGTGCATCCATAGCTTCTCGTCATCCGTATGGGCTGAAATCTTCCCAAAGTAAGCTTGAAGATGCGTTTGGGGACATGCATTACCGTGATACTTATCAAAAGTGGGAGGTTTGAATTTAGGGGGAATTCTGACTCCTGGGACCAGCCCCAAGCTAGTAACATCAATACCCATAGAGTTCTTGCATTCTATGGCCCTGATCTTTTCTGCTAACTCATCATACCTTCGATCACCTTGATTACCCACATCAGCATCCAGCAGAGTAAATTGGTCTTCCAGGGTATCTTCAAGAGTAACACCAGCATGCCTACCATTTCCATTACCCCGATTGTTACCACCAGGAGGAGGGTTGCCACCGGGAGGAGGGATGCCATGTCCCTGTGAATTGTCATGCTGATCACCTTCGGGCCCATTGTCTGGACGCTCGACCAGAAGCCTCAATCTCTCCTGATTTTGCGCCATGCCAGTCATGAGGGTCATGAACTGGTCCATACGCGCCCTCATTTCAGCCAAATCACTTTGCACTTGATCCATGATTCTTACTTGATTCCTTCGCGTCGAATATCGGTGAATATGATTCTCAGCTATACTGCCTGAAACCAAATAAAGGTTAGAGACCCTGCAACGAGTACCTGAAAAGCAAGTAACAAAAAATGCAAAATGATATACAATGCCATGCAATGCCATGTTTGTCATTTCCGAGGTGCTTTATACCCTGATTCCAATCCAACCACAGAAATCTGAAGACCAGAAATCGTGATATAAAGAGACGTGTCGTGGTCATGTGCTTGTGTGCAGCTATCTGATAAGGAATAAGTCTGAATAAAACTGCTCATACTCATTCAACGAAGTATTCAAGTACATTTAAGAAAGGTTCAACCGCAAATGCAATACAAGGAAAAATGGATCCATCAACAAGCCTGATGGTAACCATTAACAACAAAATATAAGGAAAAGAACATCAGTCTGACAATTCCACATCCTTCAGCTTATCACTTGAGTATTTGATCTCCTCAAAAAGTATACGGGTACGCTGGTGATTCGGCTTTTCAATCATTTCTTTGATCAAGACATCCCTTTTCTCAAGAGCTTCAGTTAAAGAACCCATATACAGCATCAGAGCCTCGTCATCACACACTCCTTTGTGTCTCTTTATGCCAGCTTGCGTCTTGAGTATCTCCCTTTCTATCATGATTTCTTCAAGCTCTTTCTTGGTATTCTTCAGCTCACCTCTAGCTTCTTCTAGCTGTTCTTGACTCTTACCGAGGCTTTCCCGATACTTTCTCCTCTGCTCATGCGCCTTTTCAAGCTCTTCGTCCTTAATCTGCAACTGTTCCTGTAATTCAGCATTCTCTATCCTAACTTCGTCCCAAGCGTGCTGAAACTTTGTTAACTTTTCTTTGGTCTGTGCTAACGCCTGTTTGGTTTGCTTGTGGGCTTGAGTAGCATCATCAGCACCTTTACTAATCTTCCGGAAATGTTGGGTTCTTCCAGCAAAGTCTTTCTCTTTTGCAGTTAGGATTTGTTCAGCATCTTGGGCTTTCCGCTCCAGCTCTTTGTTGGCATGTAGAGCATTCTGAAGATGGCTACTCAACTCGGAATTCTCTCCTTGGAGCTTTTTCACCAAGGCTTGCAACTTGTCAACTTCTTCCACAGTAGCAGTGCTTCTTGCTTTCTCATTCTCCGGATACAAAAGGGGTGCCTTACCAAAAGGCAAGAGAAAATCTTCAACTCTTTTCTTCACCCACTCTTCATATGCTGGATAAACCCGGTTGTTAGGCTTGCCTAGAGTAACTTTCCCCTTTTTCAGTATGCTACCCCAGCTTTCAGAAGCTTTCTGTGCTGCTTCCCACCCATCTGATGTATGAAAATAGAGGGACTCCTCCACATCTCTCTTAATAGGCGGACCTGTTAGGGCATACCCAAATTGTCGAATGGCCAAAGAAGGATTGTAGTTAATCCCACCCATTCTTCCTATCAGTGGAACATTAGGGAACTTACCACAGTTGTGGATAATATTCTTGCCAATCAGCCCATGATCTACCCATACGATGTCCTTGGCCACCAATCCCATTAAACGCTGTTTCCACTCTAGAGAATCTTTGGAATCCACAAAAGCCCTTGATTGTGGTAAACGGCCCGCAAACCACTTATAGAACAAGGGTGCACAACAACGAATTATCCCTCCTCTTTTCTTTTCGTTTCGGTTGTACAACGAGTAGTGAAGATCTCCCAGTAGCGTTGGCACCGGGTTCTTCATCATGAATATTCGTATAGCGTCCGTATCAATAAAATCCGGCTCGTTGGGAAACAACACTATGCCGTATATACAAAGGGCTAGCAAAGCATTAAAACCAAGCCAATTCTCGCCTTTAGCTGCTTCCTGGGCCTTCTTAATCAGATATTCCAGCTTGTAACCACGAATCTTTCCTTTGTTGGAGACATTGTCGCCTAACTCTGATTTGCTCAAATAAAGAGCACCAGCCACCTTTCCAAAGTCAAGATCCCCCACTGATCCAAAGAAAGGGGGCTCCTCCTTGATAGCAATCCCCAACATGTT
Organism: Lathyrus tuberosus; assembly: GCA_022829125.1. Classification (NCBI taxonomy): domain Eukaryota; kingdom Viridiplantae; phylum Streptophyta; class Magnoliopsida; order Fabales; family Fabaceae; genus Lathyrus; species Lathyrus tuberosus. The sequence goes on from JALAZF010000191.1 coordinate 9,299,934, forward strand.
GGAATACTCCTCCAAGGTAGGAACCAACACATAGTCTGGAAATACAAAACACCTCAGAGGCGGATCATAGAACTGCATCAACGTATGGAGACCTCTGGCTTCATAATCACTGACATTACGGACCATAGATAAAATCCACCCATATTTCTCTTCAAAAGCTTCTCGTACTGCAGGGCTCGCCATTCCCTTCAGCATAACAATAGGGCCTAAAGTAGGCGTAAGGAACTTATAGCTGATGATATTCTTCCTCTCTTTAGTGTTCATCTTTGCAGGGACCTGATGACTGGAATCAAGGGTAATATATGCACCTGGAAATGAATAAACATGTATGTTAAAATATGATAATGCAATGCAAAGGGCAATGTGATCAGGTAATCAGGTGTCTGTGCTGAACTGTGAACGGTGTCAGTGTAGCTCTGAGACTAATATAGAACCATAGATAAGAACCATCTGAATACAATAGGATGAAACTTCCTTTTTGTGCACTGATGATAGAAAAAATTGGTATGTAGGAGGTCATGGTTACCTGCAAACCTGTAAACAACCCGCCCTTCTCACATGTGGGTACTAGGATGTTCAGTATCCCGGGCTCTCAGGTCGAGAAATGATGATACGTTCACCATTTCTGGTTTGGCATCATCATCAATCGAGGAGGCCTCAACTGATTCTCCAAAACAAAAGGTCCTCAGCTTCTGGCACTGAGGTCGAGAAGCAATAGTACATTCATCCCTCAGGGTACAGTACTATCGCCAATCGAGGAGTGCCTCCGCTGATTCTCTTTCAAAAAGGGATGTCCTATAGCAAGTTCCCAGCATTGGGTCCTCGGATCGAGAAAATGTGCAATGGGTTTGCCACAGAATGTGGTCTGCCACTGTCACATCTCGGGAGGAGTGCCGCAACTGAGTCCTCGGGAATGGTCACCAGAGTCGACAGTTCCTCAAGAGAATAACCACTGGCCTGCATAACATGCAGTAGCAGAAAGCTCCTGATAGAACCTCGTCTGGTTGTGGGTCTCATGAACAACAATACGTGGTCACCACCACGCAAGCGTCATGACTATCCACTCTAATACCTATGTATGTACTCAAGCCTTGGTAGTGAGCTTATCTCTCAGAACACCCATCCCGCCAAACAGACAAAACAGTTCAACACAATATAATATATGATATGTAATGCTAAAATGCGGTAAATACAGTAAAATAAATAAACAGCAACATATAGCACAACAGTAAACACCCAATGAAAGAAAAGCAGACAAGCGCTAGGATTGACTCGCTAAGTAAACCAGAGATTCTGGGTTCGATCCCCAGCAGAGTCGCCAGCTGTCGCTCCCGGGATTTTCATCCTAGTACAAACGCGAAAGTGGCACCAAACAGAGTCGCCAGCAATGTGTATTTATCCCATGAGAGGGAAAGGAAACACCGCATAAACCTGAAGGAAGGAAAGAGCATGGTCTTGCGACCAAGAGAACTGGGTTCGGGAGTCGGTTACGCGAGAGAAAGGTATTAGCACCCCCTCGCGTCCATCGTACCCGATGGGATCCACGCTTGCTTGTTTCGATCAAAGGGTGAAGAAAACTGGAGCTCCGCTGCTACTGGAAAGGAAAAGGAACGAGAACGGAAAGAAACGAAGAAACAAATGTAGGGAAAATAAAAGAAGTGCTCGCATGGGCCCTACCCCACTGCCTACGTATCTCATCGGGAGCATGAGAATCAGAGCGACGTAGTTCCCCTCACTAGGGAAAGTTGTTTGTGTTTTTTAGAGAACGGCTTACGTTCTAGCTCAGGTGTTGCAGGCTCGCTGGTCCGAGTGCGTTACCATCTTGCAAGAGAACGAGTAGAAGCACGTTCGTACGCTGAGAGTGAGTGAGGTGAGAAAAGAATTCCCGAAGGAAAGACGTTATTGTTTGTTTTTGTCTTTTAAGAGTTTTTTCATTTGTTTGCATATGATAGTGTATCTGAATCTTAGTCATTGGAATGTGTACATTCTCACATTCCAAGATGGAATGAGTAAGAAAGCACACTAAGGGTGAAGAAGACCCCCACACTTAGTTCCAATTGTCAAGGTTCAAACACACTAGCATACTTGTGTTTATTAAGTGTTTTTGTTGATTAAGAAATGAAGAAGTGCTTTTTATTATTTGTACCATCAACAAGTATTGCATTTAGGTCCCTCATACAAGATCAAATGTTTAACACATTGACCCAAGAAGGGCTATATGCTACAAATTCTAAGATTATAAGAGAAGACCCCTTATAATCTTTTCTTTATATGAAAGGCCTAAATGCAATAAATGCCTACCTTCATTAGATATTTTGAATTTTCTTTAAGAGATGAGAAGAGAGACTCAAGAGAGGAGAAAAGGTAAAACCTATATGGACTAAGACTCAATCCTAATTGAAGATTAAAGGGAGTGATCCTAAAGGTTTGTGAGGTTTCAACCTAAAGTCTAAAGACAGAAAGAATTAAACAATTCACTTCTAAAGTAGAAGATGAATTGTAATTCAAAAAGGGAAAGTAATGAGTTATTAAAAGAAAGCACATAAGTGCTTAAGAAAACATAAAATGGAATTGTAAAAGAGAAAGGATAGAAGTTGAATGTGGATTCCTTATCCACACTCAATTGAAACTTACCAAAGCCCCTACATGGTTAGTAAACATGTATAAGAAGTATAAGAAGTAAAAGAACATGTAATGCATTATAAAACTCAAAAGAATTAAATGAGAAACCAAATCCTAGAGCCACAACCAGAATGTACATCATATGGAAAACAAATGGTTATTATCATGCAAGTCCAAGTGGCTAGGCAACAAACATCATCCATGGCATTAGAACATGCCACCATAAGAAAAGGGAGAATGAAAGATGAAGGGAAAAAGAAAAAATGTGCATAAATGGAACATGTAATCCATGGATCAGAATTGAAATGAAAATGAAAAATGATTCACAAACCTCTCACAAGTATTCATGAAGCACATCAAGACATTTAAGAAGTGATAGAAGAAGTAGAATTGAAATGGAAGTTCAAAAGAAAACACAAGTACAAACACCACATGTTAAAGGTGCACAAGGTTTAAATGAAAGTCAACATGCAAGGATGACATATAATATGTACCAATGACCTATAATGTCAAGTGAATGGTTCACCAAATATGCAAATGATCATGCCATTATGTACAAAAGAAAACATGTAAACATGCACAAAAGATTACAATGATATGACATGTTATAATGCTTTAAATGAAATGCATCAAACAAAAATCAAATGGCCTCATGAAAATTATGAAAACATGGTATTGAAGTTCACTAATCATAGATGAATCACATATCAAAGTAGCATGCAAGGAACCAAGGCAAAATGATGTCACACAATGCACTTAGGTCAAATAGGCATATCATACAAAGTAGCACAAAAGTGAACACCAAACATGCCATAAAATGACCTAAAAAATCAAATAAAAATCACTTAACATTCCTCAAGATGCTAATGACTCAATACAAAAAGAAGAGCATCAAAACAATTTTTAATGATCAAGAACAAAATTAAACAAAATCATGTACCACATTAAGAATGCACACCAAAGAAATTCAAAGAAAATTATGGAACAGGGGCAAAAATGTCATAAAATCAAGAAACAAAATCATGAAAAAATTTCTAAATGTTTTAAGAAGGCTCATGAATTTTTGTGGAATTTTATGATGCTATTTAGTATTTTTAAAAATTAAAAAGCAAATGTGTAGAAAAATGGAAAAATTAAAATGAAATGAAAAGCAAGTGTGGGGTGCAGACATAGTAAATTTCAGTTCAAAATTATTGGGCTTTAAAAAGAGGAGGTGTGAATATCAAAATGTCTTAAGTCCAATTCTGCGCAATCCACACCAATAACCATGCACACTCAGTCAACAAAATTGACTCATTAATAACCATTGGATGAGGTCTCAGTCAAGCCAAAGTCAAAGTATGCCAAATCAACGCACGCGCACGCATGAACACCCTTACTATCATGTACCATGTCACACCATGCTTAAATGAAATCAGAAATAACACACATGACACGCACATGGATTTTAATGCGTTGTCACCTTTTGGACCACACGATCATGAAAAACGGACGGATGAGATTATAACATGCATAAACCCTAGTTCTAACAGTCACCGGCCGGAGGTGATCTCCGGTCACCTTCTCCGACCAAACCACCACCGTCTGCAACCTTAATTTCTCCAGAAATCCACAAATGAAATACCAAAATGAAGCCGAGCTCACACACATCATGAATATGCAATCATTTTTCATAGATCATGCACGCATAACACAAACCGAGCCAAAACAATTTGCCCTAACATTTGGTCTATGCCTCTAAAGGCCTATCAACTAGCCAGGCAAGTTCTTGAGCTTATAAGAAGCTTCAAGAACCTGAAAACAACTTCACATTAGGTCTATAATGGTGGAGATTCGTACCTGAAGTTTTGAAACCTTGAAGTGTTCTTCAGAAAACCAGAGGTCTTGTCTCTTCTACAATCTTCACTTGGCCAAATAAAGGCTGGGATGTAGAACTTGATGATGATTCAATGGAGAAGAGGTTGAAACCAAGCTCCAAACAAGTATCACTGTGGAGAACTTGAGAGAATCAGAGAGATTGTTGAAGTGGAATGAACAAGGTAGAGCTCAAGAATCAGTGGCAATGGTGGAATCGAGAGAGAAGAAGAAAGTGTTTCTGAAGTGAATGTGTGGAAATGAAGTTAGAAAATGAAGTTAGAGTGTGTGATTTCTATTTATAAGGTGAACTAACCACGGTTAAATGAGTTGAGTTAGGGTGAGTCAAGTTGGTTAACTGAGTCATCCCTAACTAACTGAGTCAAGTTAGTTAGGGAGAGCAGTGCTATGGTGAAGAGGGCTCATGACATGCTATGGTGTGGGAAAAATAAATGGCACGGTTTGTGAAATAGAAGCTTGTTCATCAAAAACTTGCTAAGCAAGTTTTCCCCCTTCTATTCTCATGCAATGCACGTGCCACTGTGCTTAGTGTAAGTAGTGTATGCTCGGTCAAAAGAGGAAATTGAAGTGAAGAAGTGTTTGGTGTGTGAGTGAACCAAATTATGAACTAAACTGTCAATGTACCAGTGCCAACATAGGGTAGTTTGTTGAAGTTTTTCTCCTTATTCAATGAATCGTTTGGTATGCTTTTGGAGTCAATTGAAAGAGGAGATATTGAAGAACAATGTTGGTTTGAAAATTGAAGTGAAATGAGGTCTCTAACATGCCTAAAAATGACCACAAACAGATGGAAAAAGAGACTGGTACATGGGCGCGCAGACTTGTGGCATGACCTGGTTGTGACCTGGTCAAATTTCAGTTGCAATGACCAATCTTTGAGCCATCATAACTCCTTAACCTTTGATCAAATGAAAAATTGATAAACACCAACTTTGAAGATCTCACATAGAGGAACAACTTTGATGTTGAAAAGTTTTCCATTTGAAGCCTCTAATCATGAGTAATTGATCAATACATTTGGCCCACCAAGTGTTTGAGAAAATGACTGCGCGCGTGCCCTGAAAATCTTGGTCATGACCTAGTTTTGGACCTACTTTGCTCAAACTTTGATCAATCATATCTCACTCAATTTTTATCCAATGGAGATGTTCCACATATGGATGTGAAGCTTAAAACAAGATCTTTTGTTGTGGCCGAGTGGAATTTTCATTTGGTGCTTCAATTTTAAATGGCCTTGGTTCAAACTCTGATGCAAAATGGCCAAAACTTGCTATTTTTAGTAACCCTTCCTCTTCCAAAAATGGCAACTTTCCACCTCTTGATTTTTTCATGATTCCTTTGGAGTTTCTTGACCAAATTTTGTACATTGGACATATGTAACATGAATTTCATGATTTTGGGCTCAAAAAGTCAAGAGTTGACTTTTTCCTCTGATTATTTGACTTGGCCCCAATTTTCCTGATTTCTAATCTTTCTTCCAATTGAAACACTTCCAAAACCAATTGAGAGGCAATTTTCCATATACATACACTTAAGAACATGTAGAATACCATGACATCAAGTTTTGTCCAAAAAATCAAAGATTCCCTGATTTAATGGGAAACCCTAGTTTTGGTGCCCACCTCCTAGGAGAAAAATGTGCAGTCTTCAATTTCAAATTCCTCAGAGTATGTTGTGTACCTTCTTAAAGGATGATGATATATGCAATTTGAGGATGATTTTGGATCAATGAGCTATCTCTTTTGAGGGTTTTCCTTCAGTTTTTGAACCTCTTGCATAGTGAAAGATGTAATGCTTCAATCTCCCATTGTATCTCTCATCCTTGAGGTTGTGGATGATCAATTGAGATAGTATGAGACATGAAAGGCTTCTTGGCTTTCCTTGAGGAAACTTGATTGACCTTTTTGTGCTTTGAATGATCCCTTGATTGTCCACCTTCCACCCGATCACATGCCTTGATGGTAAGAGGAATGTTATGCTTCATTTTTCTATGTTAAATGCAATGCAATGCTAATGAGATGGATATGATATGATATATGATAATGCTGAACTATGATGCCAAAAGGGGAGAGCAAATTTTGGGGTATTACAATTAGCACTTTTGATTTTGGGCTAAGTTGATCTTGGATGTGGATTTTTTTTTGACGTTGGGCAATTGAGGATTAATCGGGTTGATCATGTGTAGCATCTACAAGTCTCCTTGAGCTTTTAGCACGTGTTGAAGAGGCAACGAACCTTCTCCGTTAGGTGCCCCTAGAATCTCGATTTTATCTTCCATGCCTCATTCTAGGATTGTATCCATATTAGAAGCATATTTCTTCCCCATTTTATTCATGATCTTTAGATGAGGTGTATGATCTTCTCTTGTAGATTTTTATGCCTTGATTATATTATGCTATGTCATTGCGTGTTTATTCAAATCAAAATATTTTTCAACTAATATTTGGACTTCGTGTCATTCATTTTCATACCTGACAAGTCGATCGTTTTCACGATCGCAACCGACCTCCCCTTTGCCTCCTCTTGGGCCTTATGCAACGATTACCCGTTTTATTTTGATTTGTATGCATGTGATTGGTTTGTGTTTAAACATGGCTTAATTAATTCCATAAGATTAAAATCAACCCTTTTTATAAGAGTAAAACAAACTTGATCTAACATCAAGTATTTTCGAAATAAATTCAATCAATTCAATCCTAAGCATTTACTTGATCCATATGTCAAGCATTTCCAATCTTCATTCCACACCATAACTTCCTTTCCTTCCATTTCTTAACCTCCTCATACGTAAATTAAAACCTCGATCCAACGTCGAGTGCTTTTCTCAAATCAAACCAACATACATAATAATACTTAAACATTTTCATAAAGGTAAAAAGAGGGGGACTAAGTCTTTGGTCTTTCTCTTCAATTGCTTGGGTGCGAGTTTCCTTACTCGTGTGTGGGCAATTGACGCCTTTAAAATACATATAATCCGATAACACTCAAACTCCTTTTCTTAATCAATCATCAATACATTTAATTGTACTTAAAGATCATTTATTAAAAGGTGAAAAGGAGGGGGATCAAGTCTTTGGTCTTTCTCTTCAATTGTTTGGGCGCGAGTTTTCTTACTCGTGTGTAGACAATTGACGCCTCTAAAAAACTTAAACCTTAACTTCTCAATTGTTTGGGTGCGAGTTCTCTTACTCATGTGTGGACAATTGATGCCTTTAAGACATGCGACTTCGACAGACATTCAAATGTTTTCCAAGCAATTATTAAAACACTTAATACCTATTTAAACACATTTTACCAAAGGTGAAGTGAGGGGGATCAAGTCTTTGGTCTTTCTCCTCAATTGTTTGGGTGCGAGTTTTCTTACTCGTGTGTGGACAATTGTCACCTCTAAAACATCCTACACGACTAAAACTTTTCTTCCCCGCGCAAGGGAAGTCCTAAAATACACATATGAATCAAATCCTCTTTTTTAATCAAACTCCTTAATACACTTAATCTCTATTTAAACACAATTTCCTAAAAGGTGATGTGAGGGGGATTAAGTCTTTGGTCTTTCTCCTCGATTGCTTGGGTGCGAGATTTCTTACTCGGGTGTGAACAATTGACACTTCTAAAAGACACAAACCTTAATTCGTCGACTGCTTGTGTGCGAGTTCTCTTACTCGTGTGCGAGCAATCGTCAGCTATTGCTTGGGTGCGAGTTCTCTTACTCGTGTGTGAGCAATTGTTGCCTCTAAAGTATCCAACACGATCAAAATTATCCTTTCCACGCCTCCATGCGACCGAAACCCTAAAACACGTCCAAATCCAAACCTTTTTATCAATCAAATCTTAACATACTTAATTCATAATCAAACAACTTTTCACAAAAAAGAACATTGTTTAATCCATTCTCTCGCGCATATGAACTAGTGCTTCAGCCTCCCATGACGAGCCGACAAGCCAACGTTTAGCAGTTAGAATGCGAATTAAACTCTCGTTCGTCTAAAAAACACAAACCAACCGTAGTGCCACGAACTACGAATGCTCTGACTTTCCCATTGCACGAGGGAATACGTAGGCCCGAGGATCTTAATCCTCGCCGAGCACACTAATAATAAAATTCACCCATTTTCCCCTTAAAATTTATTACCTTAGAAGATAAACAAACAAACGTAGCTAACTTTCTCACGAATCGAATCAAGAGGTTCCCGTTGAGTACAACGGACGTAGAGGGTGCTAATACCTTCCCTCTTGCGTAACCGACTCCCGAACCCGAATTTAGTTGCGATGACCATGTTCTTATCTCCCTTTAAAGGTTTTCTCGATATTTTCCTTTCCCACTTTTGGGATAAATAAAGTTCGGTGGTGACTCTGTTTCGAACAGTTTTTTCCGCGTCCATCGCGAGGATCGTATTTTTCGAGGTACGACAACAGGGACCTGCAATTTTGAGAGCTCACCACTGAAAAAATCAGAACTGCTGTAAGGATATCTATAATTGATAAAGTCTTTCCAAATTGAACCCTTATTCACTAAAATCTTCCAAGACCATTTAAGGAACAAAGCCAAATTGAATAACTTGAGATCTTTCACCCCTAAACCACCCAACTCTCTCTTACTGCATACCATTTTCCAGCTTATCCATGTAATCCCTCTTTTATTCTCCAGTCCATTCCACAAAAACGATTTTTGGATCTTCATGAGAATTATAACCACCTTGGCCGGCATTTTATAGAAAGACATATAGTGAATAGGTAAATTATTCAGAACAGAATTAATTAACGTAACTCTACCACCCATTGATAGGAAACAGCTCCTCCACGTATTCAATCTAGAACGCATCGTATCAATCACCGGCTTCCAAAATGAAATTAACCTATGGTTGCCTCCAATAAAGATCCCAAGAAACGAAAACTGAGATGAAGAAATTTTACAGGAAAGATACATCTCTGCAGCTCTAATTCTATTCTCTTCCAGACCAACACATATCAAAGAACTCTTGCTGAAATTTATATCCAACCCTGAGGTGAGATGAAAACCTTTCAAGATGGATTTAATAGCAATAATATTTTTTCCAAGAACCGTCACCAATTAGGACAGAATCATCAGCATATTGTAACAAATGAAAATCAATATTAGAATTGACTCTAAACTCAGAAAAAGTACCAGCTGCTATAGTACGCTTCATTATAACTTCCAGCCCCTCTGCAGCCAAGCAAAAAAGGAAAGGAGCAAGGGGATCTCCTTGCTTCAGACCCCTAGATACTCTGAAATCTTTAGATGGACTGCCATTAACTAATACAGATGAGAAACTATAAAAAACTCCAAGGTCCATCCATCTCATCCACTTCGAACCAAATCCCATATGCTTCATGACTTCACGAAGGTAGTTCCAGTCTACACAATCATATGCTTTAGCGAAATCCACTTTGATAATCATTAACTCCTTCTTAGATCTCTTGGCATACTCCATAATTTCATTTAAGACAAACACCCCGTCTAATATATTTCTACCTTCCAAAAACGCAGTTTGGGTAATAGAGACAATTCCTCCAATCTTCTTCTTGAGCCTATTGGAAAGAATCTTAGAAATTACCTTATAAACGGAACTGACAAGAGATATAGGTATATATCCATCAAAATCCTCAGGGTTTTCACTCTTCGGAATCAAAACCACAAAAGAGGAAGCAAAGCTTTTATGTAATTGTTCTCCTGCAAAAAACTCCAACACACAATTTGAAAATTCTGGACCTACTATGTCCCAACATTTTTTAAAAATTCGAAACTGAAGCCATCAGGCCCAGGACTACGATCCCCAAAAATACCAAACACCACTTCCTTGATTTCCTGACAGATTACATCAACCTCTAAGTCTTGACTGTCTTCAAGAGAAAGAGATTTAAAACCAACACCACCAATAAGAGGGAAAGGTCTATCAACCCTACTGAATCTGCTAGCAAAATGAGACCTGGCTGCTTGTTTCACACTCTGCACATCCTCCACCAATTTAGTATTTATTATGACTCCATTAATAGTGTTCAGGTTTATCCTCTGTCTCAGCACACTATGGAAGAACTTAGAATTGATATCTCCATCAGTTATCCACTTTGATCTCGATTTTTGTTTCAGAATACTCTCTTTGACTCTAATGGCTTTCCAGAAATTATCCTCTGCTACATTTCTGCACAACAAGTCCTCACCTGTGATAACTCATCTGTTCTTAACAATTAGTTCTTCCATCTCATTAATAGCCTCAACTTCCTTTTGAATACTAAGATTAATTCTTCCATCGGATATAATCACTAATTCTTCCATTTCTGCGCAAATTGGGCTATAATTCTTCCATCGGATATAACATATATTTCATGTGATTAATGTTAACTAAATCTGAATATTTATTTCCTTATGCTAGTGATGGTTGTAGTATTTTATTAAATATCCTATTTAAATGATAAATGCTACATATTATAAAAGCCCAATAGATCAGTGATAACTACCACCCTCACGATTTTGAGAGCTTGAAAAATATTACAATTACAATACAAGCATCATGATCCCTATTCTTTTCCTCCTTGTTTTGTTGGCCTTTGCGACCTTGAATCAAATATCAGGCCAATGGATGCCCATAGAGAAACTCAATGATCCATACTTAATCCAACTCGCAAATTGGGCTATAACCGAGTACGACAATAAAACAGGGGCCAAGTTGAAGTTAGAGAAAATTATCAAGGCCGGTGAATCACTAGTTTTCGAAGGAAATTTCTATCGCATCATTCTTTCTGCCAACAATGGATCTATTTCTAACCATTATGAAGCCATTGTGAATGACATGCCATGGCGTTACGATAGGAACCTCAATTCCTTTGAACCTGTTCATGTTTAAATTATTAAATCTTTTTTAATAAATGATCTTATGGTATCTTTCCCATGTATGTCTTATTACAATACTAAATAAAATAAACTTATTTATATTTGTTGTATTTAATAATGGATTATGGATATACTTTTATTATATTATTGGCAAATTAATCATGTTCAAACTTTTTGTTATGATTGTTTGAAATATAATGTGATTTTCATTAATCTGTACTGTTTGAGCCTTTTTTTTATTTAAAAAAACATGGATAACTCGGAACAAACGAGAGAAACAGAACAAATTTGATCACAGTTTACCAAACTAATGCTCGTAAAAATAAGTTGATAATCGGAACCAATGCATTTTGGAACATGTTCATCCTGACCTGACACCTTCCCTCGAACAACCCAAGTGAACTTACTTTCAATAAGAGAAAGATTAAAAAAAAGCATGTTCTCAATAAAGTTGTTGAAATGAATCATCATATTTACGAATATAAGAAAATGTCTATTTGTACAACTCATTTTTGAACACTTTACTCGATCTATTAAATCATATTATCTTAAAATAACTCATTTAATTTTCTTTTTAAAGGTACAATTTTAAAATTTTAATTAGATCACACAACTTTATCTCATATATTAATAGTGTATTCATTTAAAAAAAAAAAAACCTTAAAAAAATTGAATTGAAATATTTGAATGTAAAAAATTTTAATTATCATTATTTAAAAGTAAAAGAATTATTCAAATAACATAAAAAATATGAAAATTAAATAAAGCCTATAAAACAAACTATTTACTGTGTTTATTATTATTATATTCAAAGCAACGTTGCATCATGATACAAAGGTACGCAATGCTATCCAACTTTGTTGTGAATCGGATACCTTAGAAACAAAGTATAATTGGTTCCTTGATTAGTCAAGAAACTCACAAGGGTTATGGTTAACAAAGAAAACAAGCGAAAAACAACAAGGATTGATTATAAAACTGTTATTCTTTCCTTTCTCCTTAAAACAAGGATTACAAGTATACAAGAATAATAAACTAACCACTCTCACTCTTATTAGGTTTTGTCACACTCTAGAATGAGAGACTAGCATGCTATTTATAATAAAACCTAGCACACTAAACTAATGGGCTTTTAACAAAATACCCATTACAAGCTAACTTAGGGTACAAGCTAACTTAAACAATTGGATCCTTAACACAAGGCCCAATTCAATATGCTAACAACCCTAGCAATATTAACTAATACATGTTAGAACAACCTTCGACTACAACATGTATTATTTCGACAGTATAACACTTCGACAGCAGCATGCGAACGGACTTCGACCTCATGCTTAAAACTAGAGTTCGATCCAAATCTCACAAATCTCCACCTTGGATCTAACTCTACCATCAAGGAAACAGACTAGCTTTCTTCATGCAGATTTATCAACTGCATACATTGGAAAAACTTACAACTTGGCAACGTCTTGGTGATCATATAAGCAGCATTATGATCTGTCGAAACCTTCAGCACTTGGACTTCTCCACGCTCGATTACCCCTCTGACGAAATGCATCCTCACATCAATGTGCTTGGTCCGCTCATGATAGGCTGAGTTCTTCGACAGGTGTATTGCACTTTGACTATCACATTTAACAGTGATAACTGGACCTTGAAGTTTTAGCTCCTTTGCAAAACCTTCAAGCCACAATGCTTCCTTCACAGCTTCAGTTAAAGCAATATATTCCGCTTCAGTGGTTGATAAAGCAACCACCTTCTGAAGTGTTGCTTTCCAACTGATTGATGTCCCAAACATAGTGAACACATATCCAGAAATAGATTTTCTGGTATCCATACATCCTGCATAGTCAGAGTCGACATATCCTTCGATTTCTGCTTTACTATAAATTAAGAGACTCATTTATGTACCTTAAAATCCACTTCAATGCTTGCCAGTGAGCCTTTCTAGGATTCGACATGTACCTGCTTACAAGACTTACTGCATATGCTATGTCGGGTCTAGTACAGACCATAGCATACATCAAAGAACCAACTATATTAGCATATGGAATGCTATTCATATAAGTTCTTTCGACATCAGTACTGGGACACTGATCTATACTCAGCTTGAATTGAGGGTTTGTCGGAGTTACAACAGGCTTTGAATTCGACATTCCATACTTTTCGAAAATCTTTCGTAGGTATGCCTCTTGAGATAAGCATAATTTCGAATGCTTTCTATCTCTTCGGATGTCAATCCCAAGAATCCTGGACGCAACTCCCAGATCCTTCATTTCGAACTCCTTACTGATTTCAGCCTCTTGAAACTATAAGGACATCAGATGAGTCGAAGTCACCTTGAACAATGAATGCGTTGCCATTATCCTTACCTCCATGATCTTTCAGGCGTTCAGGGCACACCTTTCATGTGTGACCCTCCTTCTTACAGTGATAACATCGAAAACCAGATGTTTCGCCACTAGAAGACTTCTGCTGACTTTTACCTTTCTTCTTGTCGAACCTACCATCCTTTCGCAAGAATTTTCCCTTAACTGCCAAACCTTCACCAACCGTCGAAACTTTATGCTCCTTTCGTTCGTTCAGGTCCTTAGAGTACAAGGCTGATTGAACTTCTTCAAAGATCAGGGACTCCCTTCCATACAAGAGAGTTTCTTTGAAGTGAGCATTTGTTATAGGCAAAGCGCACAACAACAATAGTGCTTGATCTTCGTCATCGATCTTCACATCGATATTTTCAAGATCAAGAATCAGCTTGTTGAACATATCCAACTGCTCAGCTAAAGCTTTGTCTTCACTCATCTTGAACGAAATCAAGGCTTGTTTCAGGTAGAGTCGATTCACCAAAGATTTGGTCATGTATAAGCTTTCAAGCTTCACCCATAACCCTGATGACGTCATCTCTTTGATACCTGTCGAAGAACCTTATCACCAAGGCTCAACAATATTGCACTGTGTGCTTTCTCGATCATGGTAGTCTTTTTTTTTGTTGTTAACGCAGCATCCATGGCTGTCATTCCCTTCAACGCTTACAAACAACCCTGCTGAACCAGTAGGGCTTTCATCTTCAAGCGCCACAGACCGAAGTCATTCACTCTGGTGAACTTCTCGATCTCATACTTTGTTGAAGGCATCTTCTCCACGCTCACCGCACCAATTTGTTATGAATCGGATACCTTGAAACAAAGTATTTACGGTTTCTTTATGATCAAAGAAACTCACAAGGGTTATGGTTAACAAAGAAAACAAAAAAAAAACAACAAGGATTGGTTATAAAACTGTTATTCTTTCCTTTCTCCTTAAAACAAGGATTACAAGTATACAAGAATAGCAAACTAACCACTCTCACTCTTATTAGGTTTTGTCACACTCTAGAAAGAGAGACTAGCATGCTATGTATAATAAAACCTAGCACACTAAACTAATGGGCTTTTAACAAAATACCCATTACAAGCTAACATAGGGTACAAGCTAACTTAAACAATTGGATCCTTAACACAAGGCCCAATTCAATATGCTAACAACCCTAGCAATATTAACTAATACATGTTAGAACAACCTTCGACTACAACATGTATTATTTCGACAGTATAACACTTCGACAGCAGCATCCGAACGGACTTCGACCTAATGCTTAAAACTAGAGTTCGATCCAAATCTCACAAACTTCAACGGCATTTTGTTGATATCCAACTTCAATGACATTTTGTTAAGTCGTTTCTAGTGGTTATAACGGATGTCGCGGGGTGCTAATACCTTCAACGAACATAATTGACTCTTGAATCTGAATTTTGTTGCGATGACCATATTGTTGTTCTTTAAAGATTTTATCGACATTTTTCCTTTTAAAAATTAACATTGGTGGTGACTTCATTGTCATTCGAGCATTTATTCGTTCGGGTATTTTTTGCGCTATGATATATATATATATATATATATATATATATATATATATATATATATATATATATATATATATATATATATATATTCATACTAGGACTGGAAATGAGTCGAGTAGAGTCGAACTCACCTTAGTTCGGTTAGATTTGTTAAGAATTGGTTTGACTCAAATTTCAAATCGAATTCGATACAAACTTATTTTAAACTCAAACTCGATTCGTTATAAGTTCACAAATAATTCGGTTCAAGTCGTTAGGATCATCTCGATATGCTCAGGTCACTTGCTTCATGAATTAAAAAACCATTTTTTTAAGTCTTTTTTTTCTATATTTGATATTTTTAATTAATTATTTTAAAAAAAATATATTAAAATAAAATAAAAGTTATCAGATAGAAATTTAACTTTGTTTCAAAAATCTACTAATTCAAAAACTACACAACTTTCAAGAGATATATTTGAAAGTTTAATTAAAAAAACTACTCAATTGGTGTTTAAATTTATCTCAAAAATCCACAACTTCGTCTAAATATGTAGAATCTAACAAATTTAATGAAATAATACACCAAAAATTACTAAAAATGTATACATTTCTATCACATAATAATTACACCACTTGCAACCTTCGTTACATATATTATTTTAGCGATTCCATAGTGCCTCCAACAAGAATGACTATAAATGCAATTGTTAGGTTTAAGCCAGAACTATTACGGAAGGAACAATATAGGATTAATATTTGAAGTAAATCTTTAAACATACTCTTAAAGAATATATCATCCTTCTCATATATAATCAAATTGATTCATAAGTTTAATGAGTTGAACTATGTATAATTCAAGTTCAATTTATTTAGTTAATGATATTATTTTTTCCTTCATATTGAACTCATTTGGTTCATGAATTTAATTCAACAATTTAATTTTCAAAATAAATTTCAATTATTTTCGAGTTGTTAGCTTCATTGTCAGCGTTGATTCAAATAGATAAGTGGTCACTAAAACCGATTAATACAAATCTGAAAATTTTATTTTTTTTCCCTTATAATAGAGATTGGCTGTGGTGTTTC
Source organism: Lathyrus tuberosus (assembly GCA_022829125.1). Classification (NCBI taxonomy): domain Eukaryota; kingdom Viridiplantae; phylum Streptophyta; class Magnoliopsida; order Fabales; family Fabaceae; genus Lathyrus; species Lathyrus tuberosus. Next base: position 9,316,251 of record JALAZF010000191.1, read on the forward strand.
AATAAATTTCCTATTTTAAATGTTGAATGTTATATAATATAAAGAGATTGAATTCGTTTATTTGGTAAAAACAAATTTTAAATAGAAGAAAACCAACACAATAATTATGTTGATTAATTTAGATTTATTTCAACCATTTAGAATAAAATATCATCGGATATAACATATATTTCATGTGATTAATGTTAACTAAATCTGAATATTTATTTCCTTATGCTAGTGATGGTTGTAGTATTTTATTAAATATCCTATTTTAAATGATAAATGCTACATATTATAAAAGCCCAATAGATCAGAGTTAACTACCACCCTCACGATTTTGAGAGCTTGAAAAATATTACAATTACAATACAAGCATCATGACATTTCGATTCCATGTTCTTTCCATCCTTGTTTTGTTGGCCTTTGCGACCTTGAATCAAATATCAGGCCAATGGACGCCCATCGAGAAACTCAATGAACCATACTTAATCCAACTCACAAATTGGGCTATAACCGAGTACAACAATAGAACAGGGGGCAAGTTGAAGTTAGAGAAAATTATCAAGGCCGGTGAATCACTAGTTTTTGAAGGAAATTTCTATCGCATCATTCTTTCTGCCAATAATGGATCTATTTCTAACCATTATGAAGCCATTGTGAATGACATGCCATGGCGTTACGATAGGAACCTCAATTCCTTTGAACCTGTTCATGTTTAAATTATTAAATCTTTTTTAATAAATGATCTTATGGTATCTTTCCCATGTATGCCTTATTACAATACTAAATAAAATAAACTTATTTATATTTGTTGTATTTAATAATGGATTATGGATATACTTTTATTATATGATTGGCAAATTAATCATGTTCAAACTTTTTGTTATGATTGTTTGAAATATAATGTGATTTTCATTAATCTTTACTGTTTGAGCCTTTTTTTATTTAATAAAACATTGATAACTAGGAAAAAACGAGAGAAACAGAACAAATGAGATCACAGTTTACCAAACTAATGCTCGTAAAAATAAGTTGATAATCTGAACCAATGCATTTTGGAACATGTTCATCCTGACCTCACACCTTCCCTCGAACAACCCAAGTGAACTTACTTTCAATAAGAGAAAGATTAAAAAAAAGAAGCATGTTCTCAATATAAAGTTGTAGAAATGAATCATCATATTTACGAACATAAGAAAATCTCTAATTGTACAACTCATTTTTGAACACTTTACTCGATCTATTAAATCATATTATCTTAAAATAACTCATTTAATTTTCTTTTTAAAGGTACAATTAAAAAATTTTAATTAGATCACACAACTTTATCTCATATATTAATATTGTATTCATTTCTTTAAAAAAAAACCTTCAAAAAATTGAATTGAAATATTTGAATGTAAAAAATCTTAATTATCATTATTTAAAAGTAAAAGAATTATTCAAATAACATAAAAAATATGAAAATTAAATAAAACCTATAAAAAAAACTATTTACTGTGTTTATTATTATTATATTCAAAGCAACGCTGCATCATGATACAAAGGTACGCAATGCTATCCAACTTCAACGGCATTTTGTTGATATCCAACTTCAATGACATTTTGTTAGGTCGTTTCTAGTGGTTATAACGGATGTCGCGGGGTGCTATAATACCTTCGTCGCACATAATTGACTCTTGAATCTTAATTTTGTTGCGATGACCATATTGCTGTTCTTTAAAGATTTTATCGACATTTTTCCTTTTAAAAATTAACAGTGGTGGTGACTTCATTGTCATTCGAGCATTTATTCGTTCGGGTATTTTTTGCGCTATGATATATATATATATATATATATATATATATATATATATATATATATATATATATATATATATATATATATATATATATATATATATATATATACATATTCATACTAGGACTGGAAATGAGTCGAGTAGAGTCGAACTCACCTTAGTTCGGTTAGATTTGTTAAGAATTGGTTTGACTCAAATTTCAAATCGAATTCGATACAAACTTATTTTAAACTCAAATTCGATTCGTTATAAGTTCACAAATAATTCGGTTCAAGTCGTTAGGATCATCTCAATATGCTCAGCTCACTTGCTTCATGAATTTAAAGACCATTTTTTTAAGTCTATTTTTTTTTTTCTATATTTGATATTTTCAATTAATTATTTTTTTTAAAACAAATATTAAAACAAAATAAAAGTTATCAGATAGAAATTTAACTTTGTTTCAAAAATCAACTAATTCAAAAACTACACAACTTTCAAGAGATATATTTGAAAGTCTAATTAAAAAAACTACTCAATTGGTGTTTAAATTTATCTCAAAAATCCACAACTTCGTCTAAATATGTAGAATCTAACAAATTTAATGAAATAATACACCAAAAATTACTAAAAATTTATACATTTCTATCACATAATAATTACACCACTTACAATGTAATACCCCGTAAATTTATAAACGCTCTGGTGAATATTATTATGATCAACTGGGTTCCGGAGTACTCTGAGTAATTATTTGATAAAATAATTAGAGTAAACTGACGAACTCAGAGTTGATTAAATTAATAGTATTTAACTTGGAGTTTTTATTAATTGGTGCATTTGAGCTAATTTGGACATTTAGTAGTATTGCTAATTAATGGAAATTATTTTCTTTACTATGTTTTCTTTTTCCCATTTGGAAACCAAAATAAAAGTTAGAAAGAAAAACAAAGGAAAAGGAAAGGAAAAGTGAAGGAGAGGGGAAAAGGAGAGAAATTTTCTCAAAAGCTCAAGATCATCATCAATCATCTGTTCTTCATCTCTTCATCTCTGTATCAACCTCCTCATCTTGTTGTCCAGGTGGGTTCTAGTTAGACCCTTTAGAATAGAGTTATTTTTTAGTTTAGAGTTAGGTTGGAATTGTGAAAATTGAGTATTTTTGCATAAAATCATGAATCTAACTGTTGAAATTCAATGTTTGATTGTATGTTATACTGCTTGTTGTGTTAAAACATGTTTTGATGCTTTGTGATTGATCAAAAATGGGATTTTGGGGTGATTTTGGATCAACCCGTAACAGGAAATTTCTGCTGGTTTTTCTGCATTTTTCTCTGCCCATACGCGTATGGGGCATGTCAATACGCGTATGGGGCTTGTCATTACGCGTACGGCAAGGGTGTTACGCGTATGGCAATTTTAAAAGGAAATTCAAAGGGAAAAATGTCTCTGCCCATACGCGTATGGCCTTGGGCAATACGCGTATGGCTGAGCGAGAATTTTGGCCATTACGCGTATGGGGTGTGCCAATACTCGTATGGCCAGGAGGATTGCAGAAATTCTGCTGTTGTGATTATTTTTCCGATCGTTGTTTCAAATGCCGTAACTTTTTATACGTAACTCGGATTTGAACATTTTTGGTATCGTTGGAAAGATAATAAAATGTACTTTCTTATTACAATGGTTTTAAGATTGTCGGCCGATTTAATTAAGTCGGAATTTCTGGAATAGCGCCGTTTTGTCGACTTTTATCTGTTAATGGTGTGTATTTATTGCTGAAAATGTATGCATATTAAAATATGGAATAGGCAGAGTGAGGATTATTACCAAAACTGTGTCGGAAGTGTGAATTGTTTCATTTGTGGCAACGCTCATGCATGAAAGGCCGAGGCTTGTGCATTTAAATCATAACCACTGTTTCTTACGGTGTAGTTTCATGAGACTCGAGCACCTCCTCTGAAACGTTATGCACAACTACTTGGCAGGTTTGATTTCCGTAGTGAGTACGATTGGAGCCTACGGGTAAAGAGACTTGTGACGGTGTACGGGCCGTGAGAAGTGACGGATCACGGTGTACGGACCAGTGATCCCGAATCCAATTCGTATGCCAAGTAGCTACAAGGATCCATGACTCGGGTCGTCTTCTAGACGTAGAAGCGGACGGGAATAGGGGATACCTTGGTATTGGTTATTGATTTGTGAATCCTTGAGTTTACAGGCTCAGGAGGTACTTCGGTACTAGCGTGAGTTTACAGGCTCACCGTGATAGTTACTTGTGTGTGTGTACTCATGGTCCTTCCCCTATCCCTTTGGACATGAGTTAGGGTTATTTTTAGAACCTTGTAGAGCCGAGAGGACTTTAAGATAGGGAACTCACTGAGATTTGATGTATCTCACCCCACTGTTGTTGTTACATCACAGGTTCTGCAAGTTCGGCGAAGGGTAAGGACAAGGTCATTTGACTTTCCTTACGGATCGTAGCGTTTCTGATGGCATGGCTTCCGCTATGGCGTTATGTTTTGAGATCATCGTATTGATCTAGTTCTTAGTTTTTATCATTTTGGAACATCTTGTATATGTAATGCCTTAGTCTTTTGGTGTTTTGTTTTAGAGGCATTTATGTGTATAATATGTTAACTAGAAACTTATTGTATATTTCAGTACCAAACGTACTTATCATGTATAATATATGATTTGATGCATGTATTATAAATGGGCTTTACAGTTGGTATCAAAGCAGGTCGTATCCTCGACCTAGCCATGAAATAGAATAAGTAATTCTTTCCGTTTCAGATACGTGGTGTCGCCATTGGTCTTACGTGTTATATTTATGGTATTGAGCCTGATCAACTTAATCCTATTTGTATTACATTCAGGAACATGGCCGACAGACGTAGAAACAACCATGGAAGACCAAGGACTCCTAGGACTACTCCAGCTGGGACGGTTCCACAGGGTGCTGAAGGGAACGCCCCTTTGTATCAATTCATGCAACAGATGCAGCAGCAGCAAAATTAGTTCATACAAGGAATGGTACAGCAAATGGCTGATGGTCTGCATCCTCCAGTGGTTGTTCCTGAAGTTGCAGGGGGAACCTATAGGGAATTCATTCGTATGAATCCTCCGGAGTTTCAGGGAGGGTTAGATCCAGTGAAGGCGCATGAATGGATATCAGGTATGGAACGGATTTTCTTGATAGTGCATTGTAGTGAGGAAAATAAAGTGGTCTTTGCTTCTCACTTGTTGAAGGGTCCTGCCATGAGGTGTTGGGAGAGCGCTTCAGCCTTGATGACAATTCAAGAGGTACCAAAGGTGTGGGAACAGTTTAAGGTAACTTTTATGGAGAAATATTTTTCGAGTTCTTTAAGGTCTCAGAAGGAGTTTGAGTTCCAACAGTTGAGACAGGGCAATTTATCAGTGGCTTCCTATGCGGAAAAATTTGAGATCATGGCTGACTATTCTAGGCAGGCCATGCATGCTCCTGATAAGAGGTGGAAGATTGATCAGTTTTTGTTTGGTTTGAGGGCTGAAATTTCACATAGCGTGTCTCAACGGGAATTTGCTACTTATGCGGAAATGTTAAGACAATGTTATGTGGCGGAGAATAGTTTGAAAAAGGTACAAATGGAGGTGGATTTGAACAGGACAACTCAAAATGATCGTGGAAAGTTGAATCAACAGTTTAGGCAAAGGCAACAGTCTTTCAAAGGGAAGCAAGTACAGGGTTCTAGAACTAGTGTGCCCCCGGTATGTCGTACTTGTGGAAGGAATCATTATGGTAGGTGCAATTTGGAGGTAATTCGGTGTTATCAGTGTAACAAGATGGGTCATGTATCGAGAGATTGTCCTCAGGGTAGGAATCCGACACAAGGGAAGACTACTGGCCGAGTGTATACCTTGGATGCAAGGAAAGCAAAGGGTGACAACTCCTTGATTGCGGGTACGTGTTTCGTAAATGGACATCTTTGTTTTGTTTTATTTGATTGTGGGGCAACACACTCTTTTGTGTCCACGCGTTGTGTGAAGCGACTTGGGTTGCAAACTATTCCTTTGTTTCCTCCTATGGTAGTTACTACTGCCATGGATGAAGTGGTTGAAACACCTTTGATGTGTGAAAATTGTGTGTTGTCGGTGAACGAAAGAGTCTTCCAGATTGATCTTATTTGTTTGCCGCTTAAGAAAGTGGATGTTGTTCTGGGAATGGACTGGCTTTCAGCTAATTTGGTTTTTATCGGTTGTGAGGAGAAGCTAATTATTATTCCATCTGCTGAGGCTACTCCGAAGGATGTATTATCAACGATTTTAGAAGGTACGGTGGGAATGGTAAATTTCTTGTTTGGGAAAGAGGAATCAGTTCTATTGGTTCTTACTAAGGAAGGAAGTAGTGAACAACAAGTTCTGAGTATTCCAATAGTGTGTGAGTTTCCAGAAGTGTTTCCTGAGGATGTTTCTTCTCTTCCTCTGGTGAGAGAAGTTGAGTTCTCTATTGACCTGGTACCGGGAACGGCTCCTATATCCGTTTATCCTTATCGGATGGCACCGCTGGAATTAAGAGAATTAAAGGACAAATTGGAGGACTTGATGTCTAAGCATTTTGTTAGACCTAGTGTTTCACCTTGGGGAGCTCCAGTGTTATTGGTAAAGAAGAAAGATGGGGGAATGCGTTTGTGCATTGATTACCGCAAGTTGAATAAAGTCACCATTAAGAATAAGTACCCCTTACCCAGGATAGACGACTTGTTAGATCAATTGAAGGGAGCATGTGTGTTCTCAAAGATTGATTTACGGTTGGGTTATCATCAGATCCGAGTGAAGAGTTCCGATGTGCCAAAGACTGCATTTAGAACACGTTACGGTCATTATGAATTCTTAGTGATGCCTTTCGGTGTGACTAATGCTCCAGCTGTTTTTATGGATTACATGAACCGTATATTTCAGGTTTACTTGGACTAATTTGTGGTAATCTTTATTGACGACATTCTTATTTATTCTCGTACTCCACAAGAGCACGGAGAATATCTGAGAATTGTCTTATCGATATTGCAAGAGAAGCAATTGTTTGCTAAGTTGAGTAAGTGTGAGTTTTGGATGTCGGAAGTAAATTTTCTTGGACATGTTATATCTCAAGGTGGTGTGGCAGTGGATCCATCGAAAGTAGAAGCAGTGATTAATTGGGAGAGACCGAGAAATGTTTCAGAGGTTAGAAGTTTCTTGGGATTGGCAGGTTACTATAGAAGGTTCATTAAAGGCTTTTCTCAATTGGCCTTACCAATGACGAAACTTACTCGGAAGGATTTTGCTTTTGAGTGGGATTCGGGTTGTGAGCAAAGTTTTATGAAATTGAAGGAAAGTTTGACGAGTGCTCCAGTATTAATTATTCCTGATCCTAACAACTCTTATGAAGTATTATGTGATGCTTCTAAGAGGGGATTAAGGGGTGTTCTGATGCAAGGCGGTCAAGTAGTAGCTTATGATTCTCGACAGTTGAAAGTTCATGAGAAGAATTATCCAACTCATGATTTGGAATTAGCTGCAGTGGTGTTTGCACTGAAGGTGTGGCGTCATTATTTATATGGTGTACGTTTTGAGATGTTTAGTGACTACAAAAGTTTGAAGTATTTGTTTGACCAAAAGGAGTTGAATATGCGACAGAGAAGGTGGATGGAGTACTTAAAGGATTATGACTTAGAATTGAAGTATCATCCAGGGAAGGCGAATAAAGTAGCGGATGCTTTAAGTCGGAAAATGGTTCATAACGCAGAACTGATGATTTTGGAGTATTCGTTGTTGGAAAAGTTTAGAGATCTTAATCTTCAATTTGTGTGGACTCCGAATGGTGTAATTATGGGGAATTTGAATGTCAATTCTACTTCAAGAGTTGAGATTCAACAAGCACAATTGTTAGAGGAAGAGTTACAAGAATTGTTACTTCAACCGGGTTTTACACGAGTAACTGATGGGATTGTTCTGTTTAATCAACGGATTTGTGTTCCGAATAATGAGGCATTGAAAAGGAAGATTTTAGATGAAGCTCATAAAGGTACTTTTACGATACACCCTGGTTCTTCGAAGATGTATCAAGATTTAAAGAAGGATTATTGGTGGTCTGGGATGAAAAAGGATATAGCGGAATATGTGTCAAAATGTGCGGTGTGCCAACAGGTGAAGATTGAACACCAAAGACCGGGTGGTCTGTTGCAGCCTTTAGATATTCCAGTTTGGAAGTGGGATAGTATTTCTATGGACTTTGCAGTGGGTTTACCCCGTACACAAGGTGGGTGTGATTCTATTTGGGTAATTGTAGATCGACTAACGAAATCTGCACATTTCTTAGCCGTGAAGACTACTTATAAGGCAAGTCATCTTGCAAGGTTGTTTATTGCTGAGATTGTGAGATTGCATGGTATTCCTTCTAGTATTGTGTCCGATAGAGATCCGAAGTTTACTTCGAGGTTTTGGAAGGTGTTCCAACAAGCGATGGGTACGAATTTGCGTTTGAGCACGTCGAATCATCCTCAAACGGATGGTCAGACTGAGCGAACAATACAGACGGTGGAGGATATGTTAAGAGCTTGTGTGTTAGAGAGTAGAGGGAATTGGAAAGAGCTTTTACCGTTAATTGAGTTTTCCTATAACAATAGTTACCATGCGAGCATCGGTATGGCTCCTTATGAAGCATTGTATGGGAGGAAGTGTAGAACACCTTTGTGTTGGGCTGAAATTGGCGAAGATAGAATTTTGGGACCCGAGATTGTTCAAGAGACTACAGAAAAGATTCGAATGATCCGTGAGAAAGTTAAACAAGCACAAGATCGTCAAAAGAGTTATGCGGATAATCGCAGGAGACCTTTGGAATTTGAGGAAGGTGATGACGTATTTCTGAAAGTTACTCCGAGATTAAGACTGAAAGGACCGTTTAAGTCACGTAAATTAAGTCCGAGGTACGTGGGACCGTATCAGATTTTAGAAAGGATTGGTGAAGTTGCTTACAGATTAGCCTTACCGCCCTCTCTATCTGAAATGCATGATGTTTTTCACGTATCTCAGCTCCGTAAGTTTATTCCTGATCCTCTTCAGCCAATTCTACCAGAATCTGTGGGAATAGAAGCGGATTTGACTTTTGAACCACAACCGAGTTGTATTGTGGGAAGAGAAACCAAAGTGTTAAGGAACAAAGATATTCCACTTGTTAAGGTGCAATGGGATATGACACATCCGGGTGATGCCACTTGGGAACTAGAATCGGAAATGCGAGATTCTTATCCACATCTGTTCAGGTAATATTTTAAATTCGAGGACGAATTTCTATTTAAGGGGGGAGGATGTAATACCCCGTAAATTTATAAACGCTCTGGTGAATATTATTATGATCAACTGGGTTCCGGAGTACTCTGAGTAATTATTTGATAAAATAATTAGAGTAAACTGACGAACTCAGAGTTGATTAAATTAATAGTATTTAACTTGGAGTTTTTATTTATTGGTGCATTTGAGCTAATTTGGACATTTAGTAGTATTGCTAATTAATGGAAATTATTTTCTTTACTATGTTTTCTTTTTCTCATTTGGAAACCAAAACAAAAGTTAGAAAGAAAAACAAAGGAAAAGGAAAGGAAAAGTGAAGGAGAGGGGAAAAGGAGAGAAATTTTCTCAAAAGCTCAAGATCATCATCAATCATCTGTTCTTCATCTCTTCATCTCTGTATCAACCTCCTCATCTTGTTATCCAGGTGGGTTCTAGTTAGACCCTTTAGAATAGAGTTATTTTTGAGTTTAAAGTTAGGTTGGAATTGTGAAAATTGAGTATTTTTGCATAAAATCATGAATCTAACTGTTGAAATTCAATGTTTGATTGTATGTTATACTGCTTGTTGTGTTAAAACATGTTTTGATGCTTTGTGATTGATCAAAAATGGGATTTTGGGGTGATTTTGGATAAACCCGTAACAGGAAATTTCTGCTGGTTTTTCTGCATTTTTCTCTGCCCATACACGTATGGGGCATGTCAATACGCGTATGGGGCTTGTCATTACGCATACGGCAAGGGTGTTACGCATATGGCAATTTTAAAAGGAAATTCAAAGGGAAAAATGTCTCTGCCCATACGCGTATGGCCTTGGGCAATACGCGTATGGCTGGGCGAGAATTTTGGGCAATACGCGTATGGGGTGTACCAATACGCGTATGGCCAGGAGGATTGCAGAAATTCTGCTGTTGTGATTATTTTTCCGATCGTTGTTTCAAATGCCGTAACTTTTTGTACGTAACTCGGATTTGAACATTTTTGGTATCGTTGGAAAGATAATAAAATGTACTTTCTTATTACAATGGTTTTAAGATTGTCGGCCGATTTAATTAAGTCGGGATTTCTGGAATAGCGTCGTTTTGTCGACTTTTATCTGTTAATGGTGTGTATTTATTGCTGAAAATGTATGCATATTAAAATATGGAATAGGCAGAGTGAGGATTATTACCAAAACTGTGCCGAAAGTGTGAATTGTTTCATTTGTGGCAACGCTCGTGCATGAAAGGCCGAGGCGTGTGCATTTAAATCATAACCACTGTTTCTTACGGTGTAGTTTCATGAGACTCGAGCACCTCCTCTGAAATGTTATGCACAACTACTTGGCAGGTTTGATTCCCGTAGTGAGTACGATTGGAGCCTATGGGTAAAGAGACTTGTGACGGTGTACGGGCCGTGAGAAGTGACGGATCACGGTGTACGGACCGGTGATCCCGAATCCAATTCGTATGCCAAGTAGCTACAAGGATCCATGACTCGGGTCGTCTTCTAGACGTAGAAGCGGACGGGAATAGGGGATACCTTGGTATTGGTTATTGATTTGTGAATCCTTGAGTTTACAGGCTCAGGAGGTACTTCGGTACTAGCGTGAGTTTACAGGCTCACCGTGATGGTTACTTGTGTGTGTGTACTCATGGTCCTTCCCCTATCCCTTTGGACATGAGTTAGGGTTATTTTTAGAACCTTGTAGAGCCGAGAGGACTTTAAGATAGGGAACTCACTGAGATTTGATGTATCTCACCCCACTGTTGTTGTTACATCACAGGTTCTGCAGGTTCGGCGAAGGGTAAGGACAAAGTCATTTGACTTTCCTTACGGATCGTAGCGTTTGTGATGGCATGGCTTCCGCTATGGCGATATGTTTTGAGATCATCGTATTGATCTAGTTCTTAGTTTTTATCATTTTGGAACATCTTGTATATGTAATGCCTTAGTCTTTTGGTGTTTTGTTTTAGAGGCATTTATGTGTATAATGTGTTAACTAGGAATTTATTGTATATTTCAGTACCAAACGTACTTATCATGTATAATATATGATTTGATGCATGTATTATAAATGGGCTTTACATACAACCTTCATTACATATATTATTTTAGCGATTCTATAGTGCCTCCAACAAGAATGACTATAAATGCAATTGTTAGGTTTAAGCCAGAACTATTACGGAATGAACAATATAGGATTAAATTTGAAGTAAATCTTTAAACATACTCTTAAAGACAATATCATCCTTCTCATATATAATCAAATTGATTCATAAGTTTAACGAGTTGAACTATGTATAATTCAAGTTCAATTTATTTAGTTAATGATATTATTTTTTCCTTCATATTGAACTCATTTGGTTCATGAATTTAATTCAACAATTTAATTTTCAAAATAAATTTCAATTATTTTCGAGTTGTTAGCTTCATTGTCAGCGTTGATTCAAATAGATAAGTGTTCACTAAAACCGATTAATACAAATCTGAAAATTTGATTTTTTTTCCCTTATAATAGAGATTGGCTGTGGTGTTTTAATAAATTTCCTATTTTAAATGTTGAATGTTATATAATATAAAGAGATTTAATTCGTTTATTTGGTAAAAACAAATTTTAAATAGAAGAAAACCATCACAATAATTATGTTGATTAATTTAGATTTATTTCAACCATTTAGAATAAAATATCATCGGATATAACATATATTTCATGTGATTAATGTTAACTAAATCTGAATATTTATTTCCTTATGCTAGTGATGGTTGTAGTATTTTATTAAATATCCTATTTTAAATGATAAATACTACATATTATAAAAGCCCAATAGATCAGTGTTAACTACCACCCTCACGATTTTGAGAGCTTGAAACATATTACAATTACAATACAAGCATCATGACATTTCGATTCCATGTTCTTTCCATCCTTGTTTTGTTGGCCTTTGCGACCTTGAATCAAATATCAGGCCAATGGACGCCCATCGAGAAACTCAATGAACCATACTTAATCCAACTCGCAAATTGGGCTATAACAGAGTACAACAATAGAACAGGGGCTACGTTGAAGTTAGAGAAAATTATCAAGGCCGGTGAATCACTAGTTTTCGAAGGAAATTTCTATCGCATCATTCTTTCTGCCAACAATGGATCTATTTCTAACCATTATGAAGCCATTGTGAATGACATGCCATGGCGTTACGATAGGAACCTCAATTCCTTTGAACCTGTTCATGTTTAAATTATTAAATCTTTTTTAATAAATGATCTTATGGTATCTTTCCCATGTATGCTATTAGGAATTAATAATTTATATTTTAATTAATATTCACAAACTTGGTGACCAAGATTGTTAGAGGGTATTTTAGTATTTTAGTGTTGCTTTTGTAGCCCTAGTTTTAGCTTATAAATAGACTAGTGGTAGTGAGTCTTTTAGTAATCCTTTTGTAATCCTTGTAGCCGTCATTCTCTATAATATATTCTTCTCCTTTTCACCATTATTTTCACCTTGTACACCAACAATTGGTATCTAGAGCTCCGGTTGGGATCAACGGGAAACACGAGTGAAAACGTGAGGATTTTCTTTGTGTGATTGATTTTGATTCTTGATTCTTGTTGAATCTTGAACAAAATCTGATCAGAATCATAATTTTTTGTGATTTTGTGGGTTGGGAAACACTATGTGCGGTGAGATTCTGAGTGTACTGTACAAGAAGGTTGAAGATGATGAACGGCGGCGGCGGCATGAACACCAAGCTTCCAGTATTTGATGGCAAAAACTGGAATCGTTGGATGATTCAGATGCGTGTACTGTTCGGTGTTCAAGATGTTCTAGATCTTGTCACCGACGGTTATGTTCCAGTAGCAGCAGATGCGACGGAGGAGCAGAAGAACGCGCAGAAGGATACAAGGAAGAAAGATCAGAAAGCATTGTTCTACATCCATCAGTGTGTGGATGCGAATGTGTTTGAGAAGCTGGCAGATTCAACGACGGCGAAGGCGGCGTGGGACACACTGGTCAGATGTTACGGTGGTGACACATCAGTGAAGAAGGTGAAGCTTCAGTCTCTACGTAAGCAGTACGAGAATCTCAACATGAAGAACAATGAGAAAGTTTCTGAGTACATCTCCAGAGTGATTCTGATCACTAATGAGATAAAGGCGTGTGGAGAAACTCTTTCTGAACAAGTAATCATTGAGAAGGTATCGAGATCCCTTACTCCTCAGTTTGATTACATTGTGGTAGCAATAGAACATTCTAAAGATTTGAGCACCATGAGAATTGAAGAGCTGCAAAGCAGTCTAGAAGCGCAAGAGTTGCGTCTGACTGAGAGAACTTCTGAAAGGGAAGTAGAGCAGCAGGCTCTGAAAGCAGTTTCTGATAGGAAGCATCAGAAGCAGTCAGAAGCCAGGAGAAGATTTGATGGTGGTCAGAAGTCAGAAAGCTCAACTTCTGATAGGCAAAATAATGCTCAAAAGGGAAAAGAGAAGTATGACAAGAAGAAGATCCAATGTTACTGTTGCAAGAAGTTTGGTCACTTTGCTAGAGATTGTTGGTCAAACAAGGAAAGGAAGTCAGAAGAAGCAAATATAGCCAGAAGTTTTGATGATGAATCTGTGCTACTGATGGCTTCTGAATCTAATGATACGAATTTGACAGACTGGTGGTATATGGACACTGGCTGCTCAAATCATCTTACTGGAAATAAGAAATGGCTGGTTGATTTTGACTCTGAAAAGAGGACAAAGATCAGATGTGCTGATGATAAATATCTTAACGCTGAAGGTATGGGAAATGTCAGAGTCGTTCTGAACAATGGGAAAACAACATTAATTCAGAATGTGTGGTATGTACCTGGCATCAAAAGCAATCTGATGAGCGTGGGACAATTAATTGAGAAAGGTTTTTCAGTTACCATGAAGGACAATCTTCTGAAGCTGTATGACTGTAATCAGAAGTTGATTATGGATTCAGAATAAGGAAGGAATAGAACATTCAAGGTGAATGTCAGAACCTCTGATTCTGAATGTCTTAGTGCAACAAGTGTTGTGAAAGAAAGTGAGTTGTGGCACAGAAGATTTGGTCATTTGAATTTCAGAAGCTTAGAACATCTGAATTCGAAGAAGCTGGTACATGGAATTCCTACAATTAAGAAGCCTGAGAAGTCATGCAGAGTGTGCATGAAAGGAAAGCAACCAAGATTGCCATTTGCGTCAGAAGTTGCTCCAAGAGCAAAACATGCCTTGGGAGTAGTACATTCTGATGTGTGTGGTCCATTTCTAGTAGAATCGTTCGGAGGGAATAAATACTTCGTGTCATTTATTGATGAATTCACAAGAATGATATGGGTATCCCTTATTAAGTTCAAACACGAGGTGTTTGGTGAATTCAAGAAGTTCCGAATGAAGGTTCAGAATCAGAGTGGTCAGACTCTGAAGATTCTCAGAACCGGTGGTGGGGGTGAGTATAGCTCCAAAGAGTTACAGAAGTTCTGTGAGGAGAATGGAATTGAGCATGAGGTTACTGCTCCTTACACTCCTCAACACAATGGTCTTGCTGAAAGAAGAAATCATACTTTGCTTGATATGGTGAGAAGCATGCTGAAGGAGAAGAAGCTTCCTCAGAACTTCTGGGGAGAAGCTGTTGCCACCGCAGCATATGTGCTCAATAGATGTCCAACGAAGAAGCTGAAGGAAATAGTTCCTATTCAGAAGTGGACGGGAGAAAAGCAAAGTGTTAGTCATCTAAAGGTGTTTGGTTCTGTTTGTTACAAACATGTTCCAGAAGCTAGAAGACAGAAGCTGGATGATAGAAGCAAAGTAATGTTACTGGTGGGGTACCACAGTACAGGTGCGTACAAGCTTTATTGTCCAGAAACTAATAAAGTTGAGTTCAGCAGAGACGTTATTGTGAAGGAATCAGAAGTTTGGAATTGGGATAAGTCTCAATCTGATTCTGATGTGAGAACTTCTGAAGAAAGGTCAGAAATAAGAATTTCTGAAACTGGTGGTGATTCTGACTCTGAAGGAGACTCAGAAGATGAAGGTGATTCTGATGATCCAGATTCTGATGATGATCAAGATTCTGGTGGTGATTCAGATTCTGGGAATATGCCAGACTCTGAAGGTGGTCAAAGTTCTGGAGGAAGTCCAACTTCTGAAGCAAGAGGTTCTGAAGGAGAAACTTCTGAGGACAGAACTTCTGAGGTTCAAGCATCCGGAGAAAGTTCTGAACGAGGTCAGAGGCCACAGAGAATCAGAAACATTCCAAGAAGATTTGAAGAGTTTGACATGTTGCAAGACACTGAAGTAGATTCTGAGGGAGAGATTATTTAGTGTGCCATGTTATTAGACTCTGAACCCGTGAGTACAGAAGAGGCTCTCAAGCAGAAGTTCTGGCTAAAGGCCATGAAAGAAGAACTTGAGGCCATAGAAAGAAACAAGACTTGGAAGCTGTCAGAACTTCCAAAGGACAAGAAAGCCATCAGCGTCAGATGGGGTTTCAAGCAGAAGCTAAAGCCAGATGGATCAATTGGCAAATACAAAGCGAGGTTGGTAGCAAGTGGATTTCTGCAGAAACCTGGGCTGGATTATTCTGAAGTATTTGCACCTGTAGCGAGACATGAAACAATCAGATTGGTGATTGCAATAGCTGCTAACAGGAATTGGCCTCTGATGCATTTAGATGTGAAATATGCATTTCTGAACGGTCCATTAGAAGAAGAAGTTTATGTGTCACAACCTCCTGGATTTGTGAAAAAGAATCAGGAAGGGATGGTGTACAGATTGCATAAAGCTTTGTATGGATTGAAGCAAGCGCCCAGAGGTTGGAATCAGAAGATTGATTCATTTTTCAAGAAGCAGGGTTTTCAGAAATGTGAGATGGAATACGGTGTTTATGTTCAGCATATTTCTGAAGGAAATATGATTCTGGTGTGTTTGTACGTTGATGACATATTGCTGACCGGAAGTTCTGAACAAGAATTAGCTAAGTTCAAGAAGGTGCTGATGAATGAGTTTGAAATGACTGATCTCGGGAAAATGACATACTTTCTAAGGATGGAGTTTAGATATTCTGAGAAAGGTATCATTTTGCATCAGCTGAAGTATGAACGAGAACTTATGAAGAGATTTAAGCTGCAGAATTGTAAGGCTACTATCACACCTGCAGATAGGAATCAGAAACTAGATTCTGATTCTAATGATGAGGATGTGGATGCTACAACCTTCAAACAGTTGGTTGGTTCTCTGAGGTATTTGTGTAATACCAGACCTGATATTTGCTATGCAGTTGGAATGGTTAGTAGATTCATGAGTAAACCTAAGTGGTCCCATTACCAAGCTGCTGTCAGGATTCTGAGGTATATCAAGGGAACTCTGAAGTATGGAGTGTTGTTCCCTTCTGGAAGAAAGACTGAATCAGAACTTCTGAGTTATTCAGATTTTGATTGGTGTGGAGACAGAGTTGATAGAAGAAGTACTTCTGGATACTTGTTTAAGTTTCTAGGAGGCCCCATTTCTTGGTGTTCCAAGAAACAACCTGTTGTTGCACTATCAACCTATGAAGCTGAATATATTGCAGGTGCTGTTACTGCATGTCAAGCTGTGTGGATTCTGAACTTGCTGGAGGATCTGAAGATCAAAGTTGACAAACCTCTGAAGCTGATGATTGATAACAAGTCTGCAATCAATCTTGCCAGAAACCCAGTGTTGCATGGGAGAAGCAAGCATATTGAGACAAAGTATCACTATCTGAGAAGTCAAGTTCATAATGGAGTGTTAGAAGTTCTGCACTGTTAGTTTTGAGGAAATATAAATTAAGGGATGGTATTAGGAATTAATAATTTATATTTTAATTAATATTCACAAACTTGGTGACCAAGTTTGTTAGAGGGTATTTTAGTATTTTAGTGTTGCTTTTGTAGCCCTAGTTTTAGCTTATTAATAGACTAGTGGTAGTGAGTCTTTTAGTAATCCTTTTGTAATCCTTGTAGCCGTCATTCTCTATAATATATTCTTCTCCTTTTCACCATTATTTTCATCTTGTACACCAACATATGCCTTATTACAATACTAAATAAAATAAACTTATTTATATTTGTTATATTTAATAATGGATTATGGATATAGTTTTATTATATGATTGGCAAATTAATCATGTTCAAACTTTTTGTTATGATTGTTTGAAATATAATGTGATTTTCATTAAACTTTACTGTTTGAGCCTTTTTTATTTAAAAAAATCATCGATAACTAGGAACAAACGAGAGAAACAGAACAAATGAGATCACAGTTTACCAAACTAATGCTCGTAAAAATAAGTTGATAATCTGAACCAATGCATTTTGGAACATGTTCATCCTGACCTCACACCTTCCCTCAAACAACCCAAGTGAACTTACTTTCAATAAGAGAAAGATTTTAAAAAAAAGCATGTTCTCAATATAAAGTTGTTGAAATGAATCATCATATTTACGAACATAAGAAAATCTCTAATTGTACAACTCATTTTTGAACACTTTACTCAATCTATTAAATCATATTATCTTAAAATAACTCATTTAATTTTCTTTTTAAAGGTACAATTTTAAAATTTTAATTAGATCACACAACTTTATCTCATATATTAATATAATATTCATTTTCTTAAAATAAAAACCTTAAAAAAATTGAATTGAAATATTTGAATGTAAAAAATTTTAATTATCATTATTTAAAAGTAAAAGAATTATTCAAATAACATAAAAAATATGAAAATTAAATATAACCTATAAAACAAACTATTTACTGTGTTTATTATTATTATATTCAAAGCAACGCTGCATCATGATACAAAGGTACGCAATGCTATCCAACTTCAACGGCATTTTGTTGATATCCAACTTCAATGACATTTTGTTAAGTCGTTTCTAGTGGTTATAACGGATGTCGCGGGGTGCTAATACCTTCAATGCACATAATTGACTCGTGAATCTGAATTTTGTTGCGATGACCATATTACTGTTCTTTAAAGATTTTATCGACATTTTTACTTTTAAAAATTAACATTGGTGGTGACTTCATTGTCATTCGTACATTTATTCGTTCGGGTATTTTTTGCGCTATGATATATATATATATATATATATATATATATATGTGTGTGTGTGTGTGTGTGTGTATATATATATATGCGTACATATATATATATATATATATATATATATATATATATATATATATATATATATACACACATATACATATTCATACTAGGACTGGAAATGAGTCGAGTAGAGTCGAACTCACCTTAGTTCGGTTAAATTTGTTAAGAATTGGTTTGACTCAAATTTCAAATCGAATTCGATACAAACTTATTTTAAACTCAAACTCGATTCGTTATAAGTTCACAAATAATTCGGTTTAAGTCGTTAGGATCATCTCAATATGCTCAGCTCACTTGCTTCATGAATTTAAAAACCATTTTTTTAAGTCTATTTTTTTTTCTATATTTGATATTTTTAATTAATTATTTTTTTAAAAAAAAAATATTAAAATAAAATAAAAGTTATCAGATAGAAATTTAACTTTGTTTCAAAAATCTACTAATTCAAAAACTACACAACTTTCAAGAGATATATTTGAAAGTCTAATTAAAAAAACTACTCAATTGGTGTTTAAATTTATCTAAAAAATCCACAACTTCTTCTAAATATGTAGAATCTAACAAATTTAATGAAATAATACACCAAAAATTACTAAAAATTTATACATTTCTATCACATAATAATTACACCACTTGCAACCTTCGTTTCATATATTATTTTAGCGATTCCATAGTGCCTCCAACAAGAATGACTATAAATGCAATTGTTAGGTTTAAGCCAGACCTATTACGGAAGGAACAATATAGGATTAAAATTTGAAGTAAATCTTTAAACATACTCTTAAAGAATATATCATCCTTCTCATATATAATCAAATTGATTCATAAGTTTAACGAGTTGAACTATGTATAATTCAAGTTCAATTTATTTAGTTAATGATATTATTTTTTCCTTCATATTGAACTCATTTGGTTCATGAAATTAATTCAACGATTTAATTTTCAAAATAAATTTCAATTATTTTCGAGTTGTTAGCTTCATTGTCAGCGTTGATTCAAATAGATAAGTGGTCACTAAAACCGATTAATACAAATCTGAAAATTTGATTTTTTTCCCCTTATAATAGAGATTGGCTGTGGTGTTTCAATAAATTTCCTATTTTAAATGTTGAATGTTATATAATATAAAGAGATTTAATTCGTTTATTTGGTAAAAACAAATTTTAAATAGAAGAAAACCATCACAATATCATTGGATATAACATATATTTCATGTGATTAATGTTAACTAAATCTGAATATTTATTTCCTTATGCTAGTGATGGTTGTAGTATTTTATTAAATATCCAATTTTAAATGATAAATGCTACATATTATAAAAGCCCAATAGATCAGTGTTAACTACCACCCTTACGATTTTGAGAGCTTGAAAATATTACAATTACAATACAAGCATCATGACATTTCGATCCCATGTTCTTTCCGTCCTTGTTTTGTTGGCCTTTGCGACCTTGAATCAAATATCAGGCCAATGGACGCCCATCGAGAAACTCAATGAACCATACTTAATCCAACTCGCAAATTGGGCTATAACAGAGTACAACAATAGAACAGGGGGCAAGTTGAAGTTAGAGAAAATTATCAAGGCCGGTGAATCACTAGTTTTCGAAGGAAATTTCTATCGCATCATTCTTTCTGCCAACAATGGATCTATTTCTAACCATTATGAAGCCATTGTGAATGACATGCCATGGCGTTACGATAGGAACCTCAATTCCTTTGAACCTGTTCATGTTTAAATTATTAAATCTTTTTTAATAAATGATCTTATGGTATCTTTCCCATGTATGCCTTATTACAAAATTAAATAAAATAAACTTATTTATATTTGTTGTATTTAATAATGGATTATGGATATACTTTTTATTATATTATTGGAAAATTAATCATGTTCAAACTTTTTGTTATGATTGTTTGAAACATAATGTGATTTTCATTAAACTTTACTGTTTGAGCCTTTTTTATTTAAAAAATCATTGATAACTAGGAATAAATGAGAGAAACAGAACAAATGAGATCACAGTTTACCAAACTAATGCTCATAAAAATAAGTTGATAATCTGAACCAATGCATTTTGGAACATGTTCATCCTGACCTCACACCTTCCCTCGAACAACCCAAGTGAACTTACTTTCAATAAGAGAAAGATTAAAAAGAAAAGCATGTTCTCAATATAAAGTTGTTGAAATGAATCATCATATTTACGAACATACGAAAATCTCTAATTGTACAACTTATTTTTGAACACTTTACTGGATCTATTAAATCATATTATCTTAAAATAACTCATATAATTTTCTTTTTAAAGGTACAATTTTAAAATTTTAATTAGATCACACAACTTTATCTCATATATGAATATAATATTCATTTTTAAAAAAAAAACCTTAAAATAATTGAATTGAAATATTTGAATGTAAAAAATTTTAATCATCATTATTTAAAAGTAAAAGAATTATACAAATAACATAAAAAATATGAAAATTAAATAAAACCTCTAAAACAAACTATTTACTGTGTTTATTATTATTATATTCAAAGCAACGCTGCATCATTATACAAAGGTACGCAATGCTATCCAACTTCAACAGCATTTTGTTGATATCCAACTTCAAAGACATTTTGTTAAGTTGTTTCTAGTCGTTATAATGGATGTCGCGGGGTGCTAATACCTTCAACGCACATAATTGACCCTGGAATCTGAATTTTGTTGCGATGACCATATTGCTGTTCTTTAAAGATTTTATCGACATTTTTCCTTTTAAAAATTAACATTGGTGGTGACTTCATTGTCATTCGAACATTTATTCGTTCGGGTATTTTTTGCGCTATGATATATATATATATATATATATACACTAGGACTGGAAATGAGTCGAGTAGAGTCGAATTCACCTTAGTTCGGTTAAAAACCATTTTTTTAAGTCTATTTTTTTTTCTATAATTGATATTTTTAATTAATTATTTTTTTTTAAATATTAAAATAAAATAAAAGTTATCAGATAGAAATTTAACTTTGTTTCAAAAATCTACTAATTCAAAAACTACACAACTTTCAACAGATATATTTGAAAGTCTAATTAAAAAAACTACTCAATTGGTGTTTAAATTTATCTCAAAAATCCACAACTTCGTCTAAATATGTAGAATCTAACAAATTTAATGAAATAATACATCAAAAATTACTAAAAATTTATACATTTCTATCACATAATAATTATACCATTTGCAACCTTCGTTACATATATTATTTTAGCGATTCCATAGTGCCTCCAACAAGAATTACTATAAATGCAATTGTTAGGTTTAAGCCAGAACTATTACGGAAGGAACAATATAGGATTAAAATTTGAAGTGAATCTTTAAACATACTCTTAAAGAATATATCATCCTTCTCATATATAATCAAATTGATTCATAAGTTTAACGAGTTGAACTATGTATAATTCAAGTTCAATTTATTTAGTTAATGATATTATTTTTTACTTCATATTGCACTCATTTGGTTCATGAATTTAATTCAACGATTTAATTTTCAAAATAAATTTCAATTATTTTCGAGTTGTTAGCTTCATTGTCAGCGTTGATTCAAATAGATAAGTGTTCACTAAAACCGATTAATACAAATCTGAAAATTTGATTTTTTTTCCCTTATAATAGAGATTGGCTGTGGTGTTTTAATAAATTTCCTATTTTAAATGTTGAATGTTATATAATATAAAGAGATTTAATTCGTTTATTTGGTAAAAACAAATTTTAAATAGAAGAAAACCATCACAATAATTATGTTGATTAATTTAGATTTATTTCATCCATTTAGAATAAAATATCATCGGATATAACATATATTTCATGTGATTAATGTTAACTAAATCTGAATATTTATTTTCTTATGCTAGTGATGGTTGTAGTATTTTATTAAATATCCTATTTTAAATGATAAATGCTACATATTATAAAAGCCCAATAGATCAGTGTTAACCACCACCCTCACGATTTTGCAAGCTTGAAAAATATTACAATTACAATACAAGCATCATGACATTTCGATTCCATGTTCTTTCCATCCTTGTTTTGTTGGCCTTTGCGACCTTGAATCAAATATCTGGTCAATGGACGCCCATCGAGAAACTCAATGAACCATACTTAATCCAACTCACAAATTGGGCTATAACCGAGTACAACAATAGAACAGGGGCCAAGTTGAAGTTAGAGAAAATTATCAAGGCCGGTGAATCACTAGTTTTCGAAGGAAATTTCTATCGCATCATTCTTTCTGCCAATAATGGATCTATTTCTAACCATTATGAAGCCATTGTGAATGACATGCCATGGCGTTACGATAGGAACCTCAATTCCTTTGAACCTGTTCATGTTTAAATTATTAAATCTTTTTTAATAAATGATCTTATGGTATCTTTCCCATGTATGCCTTATTACAATACTAAATAAAATAAACTTATTTATATTTGTTGTATTTAATAATGGATTATGGATATAGTTTTATTATATGATTGGCAAATTAATCATGTTCAAACTTTTTGTTATGATTGTTTGAAATATAATGTGATTTTCATTAATCTTTACTGTTTGAGACTTTTTTTATTTAAAAAAACATTGATAACTAGGAACAAACGAGAGAAACAGAACAAATGAGATCACAGTTTACCAAACTAATGCTCGTAAAAATAAGTTGATAATCTGAACCAATGCATTTTGGAACATGTTCATCCTGACCTCACACCTTCCCTCGAGCAACCCAAGTGAACTTACTTTCAATAAGAGAAAGATTAAAAAAAAGAAGCATGTTCTCAATATAAATTGTAGAAATGAATCATCATATTTACGAACATAAGAAAATCTCTAATTGTACAACTCATTTTTGAACACTTTACTCGATCTATTAAATCATATTATCTTAAAATAACTCATTTAATTTTCTTTTTAAAGGTACAATTTTAAAATTTTAATTAGATCACACAACTTTATCTCATATATTAATATTGTATTCATTTCTTTAAAAAAAAATCCTTAAAAAAATTGAATTGAAATATTTGAATGTAAAAAATCTTAATTATCATTATTTAAAAGTAAAAGAATTATTCAAATAACATAAAAAATATGAAAATTAAATAAAACCTATAAAACAAACTATTTACTGTGTTTATTATTATTATATTCAAAGCAACGCTGCATCATGATACAAAGGTACGCAATGCTATCCAACTTCAACGGCATTTTGTTGATATCCAACTTCAATGACATTTTGTTAAGTCGTTTCTAGTGGTTATAACGGATGTCGCGGGGTGCTAATACCTTCAACGCACATAATTGACTCTTGAATCTTAATTTTGTTGCGATGACCATATTGCTTTTCTTTAAAGATTTTATCGACATTTTTCCTTTTAAAAATTAACATTGGTGGTGACTTCATTGTCATTCGAGCATTTATTCGTTCGGGTATTTTTTGCGCTATGATATATATATACACATATTCATACTAGGACTGGAAATGAGTCGAGTAGAGTCGAACTCACCTTAGTTCGGTTAGATTTGTTAAGAATTGGTTTGACTCAAATTTCAAATCGAATTCGATACAAACTTATTTTAAACTCAAACTCGATTCGTTATAAGTTCACAAATAATTCCGTTCAAGTCGTTAGGATCATCTCAATATGCTCAGCTCACTTGCTTCATGAATTTAAAGACCATTTTTTTAAGTCTTTTTTTTTTCTATATTTGATATTTTCAATTAATTATTTTTTTTAAAACAAATATTAAAACAAAATAAAAGTTATCAGATAGAAATTTAACTTTGTTTCAAAAATCTACTAATTCAAAAACCACACAACTTTCAAGAGATATATTTGAAAGTCTAATTAAAAAATCTACTCAATTGGTGTTTAAATTTATCTCAAAAATCCACAACTTCGTCTAAATATGTAGAATCTAACAAATTTAATGAAATAATACACCAAAAATTACTAAAAATTTATACATTTCTATCACATAATAATTACACAACTTACAATGTAATACCCTGTAAATTTATAAACGCTCTGGTGAATATTATTATGATCAACTGGGTTCCGGAGTACTCTGAGTAATTATTTGATAAAATAATTAGAGTAAACTGACGAACTCAGAGTTGATTAAATTAATAGTATTTAACTTGGAGTTTTTATTAATTGGTGCATTTGAGCTAATTTGGACATTTAGTAGTATAGCTAATTAATGGAAATTATTTTCTTTACTATGTTTTCTTTTTCTCATTTGGAAACTAAAACAAAAGTTAGAAAGAAAAACAAAGGAAAAGGAAAGGAAAAGTGAAGGAGAGGGGAAAAGGAGAGAAATTTTCTCAAAAGCTCAAGATCATCATCAATCATCTGTTCTTCATCTCTTCATCTCTGTATCAACCTCCTCATCTTGTTGTCCAGGTGGGTTCTAGTTAGACCCTTTAGAATAGAGTTACTTTTGAGTTTAGAGTTAGGTTGGAATTGTGAAAATTGAGTATTTTTGCATAAAATCATGAATCGAACTGTTGAAATTCAATGTTTGATTGTATGTTATACTGCTTGTTGTGTTAAAACATGTTTTGATGCTTTGTGATTGATCAAAAATGGGATTTTGGGGTGATTTTGGATCAACCCGTAACAGGAAATTTCTGCTGGTTTTTCTGCATTTTTCTCTGCCCATACGCGTATGGGGCATGTCAATACGCGTATGGGGCTTTTCATTACGCGTACGGCAAGGGTGTTACGCGTATGGCAATTTTAAAAGGAAATTCAAAGGGAAAAATGTCTCTGCCCATACGCGTATGGCCTTGGGCAATACGCGTATGGCTGGGCGAGAATTTTGGGCAATACGCGTATGGGGTGTGCCAATACGCGTATGACCAGGAGGATTGCAGAAATTCTGCTGTTGTGATTATTTTTCCGATCGTTGTTTCAAATGTCGTAACTTTTTGTACGTAACTCGGATTTGAACATTTTTGGTATCGTTGGAAAGATAATAAAATGTACTTTCTTATTACAATGGTTTTAAGATTGTCGGCCGATTTAATTAAGTCGGGATTTCTGGAATAGCGTCGTTTTGCCGACTTTTATCTGTTAATGGTGTGTATTTATTGCTGAAAATGTATGCATATTAAAATATGGAATAGGCAGAGTGAGGATTATTACCAAAATTGTGTCGGAAGTGTGAATTGTTTCATTTGTGGCAACGCTCGTGCATGAAAGGCCGAGGCGTGTGCATTTAAATCATAACCACTGTTTCTTGCGGTGTAGTTTCATGAGACTCGAGCACCTCCTCTGAAACGTTATGCACAGCTACTTGGCAGGTTTGATTCCCGTAGCGAGTACGATTGGAGCCTACGGGTAAAGAGACTTGTGATGGTGTACGGGCCGTGAGAAGTGACGGATCACGGTGTACGGACCGGTGATCCCGAATCTAATTCGTATGCCAAGTAGCTACAAGGATCCATGACTCGGGTCGTCTTCTAGACGTAGAAGCGGACGGGAATAGGGGATACCTTGGTATTGGTTATTGATTTGTGAATCCTTGAGTTTACAGGCTCAGGAGGTACTTCGGTACTAGCGTGAGTTTACAGGCTTACCGCGATGGTTACTTGTGTGTGTGTACTCATGGTCCTTCCCCTATCCCTTTGGACATGAGTTAGGGTTATTTTTAGAACCTTGTAGAGCCGAGAGGACTTTAAGATAGGGAACTCACTGAGATTTGATGTATCTCACCCCACTGTTGTTGTTACATCACAGGTTCTGCAGGTTCGGCGAAGGGTAAGGACAAGGTCATTTGACTTTCCTTACGGATCGTAGCGTTTGTGATGGCATGGCTTCTGCTATGGCGTTATGTTTTGAGATCATCGTATTGATCTAGTTCTTAGTTTTTATCATTTTGGAACATCTTGTATATGTAATGCCTTAGTCTTTTGGTGTTTTGTTTTAGAGGCATTTATGTGTATAATGTGTTAACTTGGAACTTATTGTATATTTCAGTACCAAACGTACTTATCATGTATAATATATGATTTGATGCATGTATTATAAATGGGCTTTACAGTTGGTATCAAAGCAGGTCGTATCCTCGACCTAGCCATGAAATAGAATAAGTAATTCTTTCTGTTTCAGATACGTGGTGTCGCCGTTGGTCTTACGTGTTATATTTATGGTATTGAGCCTGATCAACTTAATCCTATTTGTATGACATTCAGGAACATGGCCGACAGACGTAGAAACAACCGTGGAAGACCAAGGACTCCGAGGACTACTCCAGCTGGGACGGTTCCACAGGGTGCTGAAGGGAACGCCCCTTTGTATCAATTCATACAACAGATGCAGCAGCAGCAAAATCAGTTCATACAAGGAATGGTACAGCAAATGGCTGATGGTCTGCATCCTCCAGTGATTGTTCCTGAAGTTGCAGGGGGAACCTATAGGGAATTCATTCGTATGAATCCTCCGGAGTTTCAGGGAGGGTTAGATCCAGTGAAGGCGCATGAATGGATATCAGGTATGGAACGGATTTTCTTGATAGTGCATTGTAGTGAGGAAAATAAAGTGGTCTTTGCTTCTCACTTGTTGAAGGGTCCTGCCATGAGGTGCTGGGAGAGCGCTTCAGCCTTGATGACAATTCAAGAGGTACCAAAGGTGTGGGAACAGTTTAAGGTAACTTTTATGGAGAAATATTTTCCGAGTTCTTTAAGGTCTCAGAAGGAGTTTGAGTTCCAACAGTTGAGACATGGCAATTTATCAGTGGCTTCCTATGCGAAAAAATTTGAGATCATGGCTGACTATTCTAGGCAGGCCATGTATGCTCCTGATGAGAGGTGGAAGATTGATCAGTTTTTGTTTGGTTTGAGGGCTGAAATTTCACATAGCGTGTCTCAACGGGAATTTGCTACTTATGCGGAAATGTTAAGACAATGTTATGTGGCGGAGAATAGTTTGAAAAAGGTACAAATGGAGGTGGATTTGAACAGGGCAACTCAAAATGACCATGGAAGGTTGAATCAACAGTTTAGGCAAAGGCAACAGTCTTTCAAAGGGAAGCAAGTACAGGGTTCTAGAACTAGTGTGCCTCCGGTATGTCGTACTTGTGGAAGGAATCATTATGGTAGGTGCAATTCGGAGGTAATTCGGTGTTATCAGTGTAACAAGATGGGTCATGTATCGAGAGATTGTCCTCAGGGTAGGAATCCGACATAAGGGAAGACTACTGGCCGAGTGTATACCTTGGATGCAAGGAAAGCAAAGGGTGACAACTCCTTGATTGCGGGTACGTGTTTCGTAAATGGACATCCTTGTTTTGTTTTATTTGATTGTGGGGCAACCCACTCTTTTGTGTCCACGCGTTGTGTGAAGCGACTTGGGTTGCAAACTATTCCTTTGTTTCCTCCTATGGTGGTTACTACTGCCATGGATGAAGTGGTTGAAACACCTTTGATGTGTGAAAATTGTGTGTTGTCGGTGAACGAAAGAGTCTTCCAGATTGATCTTATTTGTTTGCCGCTTAAGAAAGTGGATGTTGTTCTGGGAATGGACTGGCTTTTAGCTAATTCGGTTTTTATCGGTTGTGAGGAGAAGCTAATTATTATTCCATCTGCTGAGGCTACTCTGAAGGATGTATTATCAACGATTTTAGAAGGTACGGTGGGAATGGTAAATTTCTTGTTTGAGAAAGAGGAATCTGTTCTATTGGTTCTTACTAAGGAAGGAAGTAGTGAACAACAAGTTCTGAGTATTCCAATAGTGTGTGAGTTTCCTGAAGTGTTTCCTGAGGATGTTTCTTCTCTTCCTCCGGTGAGAGAAGTTGAGTTCTCTATTGACCTGGTACCGGGAACGGCTCCTATATCCGTTTCTCCTTATCGGATGACACCGCTGGAATTAAGAGAATTAAAGGACCAATTGGAGGACTTGATGTCTAAGCATTTTGTTAGACCTAGTGTTTCACCTTGGGGAGCTCCAGTGTTATTGGTAAAGAAGAAATATATGGGAATGCGTTTGTGCATTGATTACCGCAAGTTGAATAAAGTCACCATTAAGAATAAGTACACCTTACCCAGGATAGAAGACTTGTTAGATCAATTGAAGGGAGCCTGTGTGTTCTCAAAGATTGATTTACGGTTGAGTTATCATCAGATCCGAGTGAAGAGTTCCGATGTGCCAAAGACTGCATTTAGAACACGTTACGGTCATTATGAATTCTTAGTGATGCCTTTCGGTGTGACTAATGCTCCAGCTGTTTTTATGGATTACATGAACCGTATATTTCAGGCTTACTTGGACCAATTTGTGGTAATCTTTATTGACGACATTCTTATTTATTCTCGTACTCCACAAGAGCACTGAGAACATCTGAGAATTGTCTTATCGATATTGCAAGAGAAGCAATTGTTTGCTAAGTTGAGTAAGTGTGAGTTTTGGATGTCGGAAGTAAATTTTCTTGGACATGTTATATCTCAAAGTGGTGTGGCAGTGGATCCATCGAAAGTAGAAGCAGTGATTAATTGGGAGAGACCGAGAAATGTTTCAGAGGTTAGAAGTTTCTTGGGATTGGCAGGTTACTATAGAAGGTTCATTAAAGGCTTTTCTCAATTGGCCTTACCAACGACGAAACTTACTCGGAAGGATTTTGCTTTTGAGTGGGATTCGGGCTGTGAGCAAAGTTTTATGAAATTGAAGGAAAGTTTGACGAGTGCTCCAGTATTAATTATTCCTGATCCTAACAACTCTTATGAAGTATTCTGTGATGCTTCTAAGAGGGGATTAGGGGGTGTTCTGATGCAAGGCGGTCAAGTAGTAGCTTATGCTTCTCAACAGTTGAAAGTTCATGAGAAGAATTATCCAACTCATGATTTGGAACTAGCTGCAGTGGTGTTTGCACTGAAGGTGTGGCGTCATTATTTATATGGTGTACGTTTTGAGATGTTCAGTGACCACAAAAGTTTGAAGTATTTATTTGACCAAAAGGAGTTGAATATGCGACAAAGAAGGTGGATGGAGTACTTAAAGGATTATGACTTAGAATTGAAGTATCATCCAGGGAAGGCGAATAAAGTAGCGGATTCTTTAAGTCGGAAAATGGTTCATAGCGCAGAACTGATGATTTTGGAGTATTTGTTGTTGGAAAAGTTTAGAGATCTTAATCTTCAATTTGTGTGGACTCCGAATGGTGTAATTATGGGGAATTTGAATGTCAATTCTACTTTAAGAGTTGAGATTGAACAAGCACAATTGTTAGAGGAAGAGTTACAAGAATTGTTACTTCAACTGGGTTTTACACGAGTAACTGATGGGATTGTTCTGTTTAATCAACGGATTTGTGTTCCGAAGAATGAGGCATTGAAAAGGAAGATTTTAGATGAAGCTCATAAAGGTACTTTTACGATACACCCTGGTTCTTCGAAGATGTATCAAGATTTAAAGAAGGATTATTGGTGGTCTGGGATGAAAAAGGATATAGCGGAATATGTGTCAAAATGAGCGGTGTGCCAATAGGTGAAGATTGAACACCAAAGACCGGGTGGTCTGTTGCAGCCTTTAGATATTCCAGTTTGGAAGTGGGATAGTATTTCTATGAACTTTGCAGTGGGTTTACCCCGTACACAAGGTGGGTGTGATTCAATTTGGGTAATTGTAGATCGACTAACGAAATCTGCACATTTCTTAGCCGTGAAGACTACTTATAAGGCAAGTCATCTTGCAAGGTTATTTATTGCTGAGATTGTGAGATTGCATGGTATTCCTTCTAGTATTGTGTCCGATAGAGATTCGAAGTTTACTTCGAGGTTTTGGAAGGTGTTCCAATAAGCGATGGGTACGAATTTGCGTTTGAGCACGTCGAATCATCCTCAAACGGATGGTTAGACTGAGCGAACAATACAGACGATGGAGGATATGTTAAGAGCTTGTGTGTTAGAGAGTATAGGGAATTGGAAAGAGCTTTTACCGTTAATTCAGTTTTCCTATAACAATAGTTACCATGCGAGCATCGGTATGGCTCCTTATGAAGCATTGTATGTGAGGAAGTGTAGAACACCTTTGTGTTGGGCTGAAATTGGCGAAATAGAATTTTGGGACCCGAGATTGTTCAAGAGACTACAGAAAAGTTTCGAATGATCCGTGAGAAAGTTAAACAAGCACAAGATCGTCAAAAGAGTTATGCGGATAATCGCAGGAGACCTTTGGAATTTGAGGAAGGTGATCACGTATTTCTGAAAGTTACTCCGAGATTAAGACTGAAAGGACCGTTTAAGTCACGTAAATTAAGTCCGAGGTACGTGGGACCGTATCAGATTTTTGAAAGGATTGGTGAAGTTGCTTACAGATTAGCCTTACCGCCCTCTCTATCTGAAATGCATGATGTTTTTCACGTATCTCAGCTCCGTAAGTTTATTCCTGATCCTCTTCAGCCAATTCTACCAGAATCCGTGGGAATAGAAGCGGATTTGACTTTTGAACCACAACCGAGTTGTATTGTGGGAAGAGAAACCAAAGTGTTAAGGAACAAAGATATTCCACTTGTTAAGGTGCAATGGGATATGACACATCCGGGTGATGCCACTTGTGAACTAGAATCGGAAATGCGAGATTCTTATTCGCATCTGTTCAGGTAATATTTTAAATTCAAGGACGAATTTCTATTTAAGGGGGGAGGATGTAATACCCCGTAAATTTATAAACGCTCTGGTGAATATTATTATGATCAACTGGGTTCCGGAGTACTCTGAGTAATTATTTGATAAAATAATTAGAGTAAACTGACGAACTCAGAGTTGATTAAATTAATAGTATTTAACTTGGAGTTTTTATTAATTGGTGCATTTGAGCTAATTTGGACATTTAGTAGTATTGCTAATTAATGGAAATTATTTTCTTTACTATGTTTTCTTTTTCTCATTTGGAAACCAAAACAAAAGTTAGAAAGAAAAACAAAGGAAAAGGAAAGGAAAAGTGAAGGAGAGGGGAAAAGGAGAGAAATTTTCTCAAAAGCTCAAGATCATCATCAATCATCTGTTCTTCATCTCTTCATCTCTGTATCAACCTCCTCATCTTGTTGTCCAGGTGGGTTCTAGTTAGACCCTTTAGAATAGAGTTACTTTTGAGTTTAGAGTTAGGTTGGAATTGTGAAAATTGAGTATTTTTGCATAAAATCATGAATCGAACTGTTGAAATTCAATGTTTGATTGTATGTTATACTGCTTGTTGTGTTAAAACATGTTTTGATGCTTTGTGATTGATCAAAAATGGGATTTTGGGGTGATTTTGGATCAACCCGTAACAGGAAATTTCTGCTGGTTTTTCTGCATTTTTCTCTGCCCATACGCGTATGGGGCATGTCAATACGCGTATGGGGCTTGTCATTACGCGTACGGCAAGGGTGTTACGCGTATGGCAATTTTAAAAGGAAATTCAAAGGGAAAAATGTCTCTGCCCATACGCGTATGGCCTTGGGCAATACGCGTATGGCTGGGCGAGAATTTTGGGCAATACGCGTATGGGGTGTGCCAATACGCGTATGGCCAGGAGGATTGCAGAAATTCTGCTGTTGTGATTATTTTTCCGATCGTTGTTTCAAATGTCGTAACTTTTTGTACGTAACTCGGATTTGAACATTTTTGGTATCGTTGGAAAGATAATAAAATGTACTTTCTTATTACAATGGTTTTAAGATTGTCGGCCGATTTAATTAAGTCGGGATTTCTGGAATAGCGTCGTTTTGTCGACTTTTATCTATTAATGGTGTGTATTTATTGCTGAAAATGTATGCATATTAAAATATGGAATAGGCAGAGTGAGGATTATTACCAAAACTGTGTCGGAAGTGTGAATTGTTTCATTTGTGTCACACTCGTGCATGAAAGGCCGAGGCATGTGCATTTAAATCATAACCACTGTTTCTTGCGGTGTAGTTTCATGAGACTCGAGCACCTCCTCTGAAACGTTATGCACAACTACTTGGCAGGTTTGATTCCCGTAGTGAGTACGATTGGAGCCTACGGGTAAAGAGACTTGTGACGGTGTACGGGCCGTGAGAAGTGACGGATCACGGTGTACGGACCGGTGATCCCGAATCCAATTCGTATGCCAAGTAGCTACAAGGATCCATGACTCGGGTCATCTTCTAGACGTAGAAGCGGACGGGAATAGGGGATACCTTGGTATTGGTTATTGATTTGTGAATCCTTGAGTTTACAGGCTCAGGAGGTACTTCGGTACTAGCGTGAGTTTACAGGCTCACCGTGATCGTTACTTGTGTGTTTGTACTCATGGTCCTTCCCCTATCCCTTTGGACATGAGTTAGGGTTATTTTTAGAACCTTGTAGAGCCGAGAGGACTTTAAGATAGGGAACTCACTGAGATTTGATGTATCTCACCCCACTGTTGTTGTTACATCACTGGTTCTGCAGGTTCGGCGAAGGGTAAGGACAAAGTCATTTGACTTTCCTTACGGATCGTAGCGTTTGTGATGGCATGGCTTCTGCTATGGCGTTATGTTTTGAGATCATCGTATTGATCTAGTTCTTAGTTTTTATCATTTTGGAACATCTTGTATATGTAATGCCTTAGTCTTTTGGTGTTTTGTTTTAGAGGCATTTATGTGTATAATGTGTTAACTAGGAACTTATTGTATATTTCAGTACCAAACGTACTTATCATGTATAATATATGATTTGATGCATGTATTATAAATGGGCTTTACATACAACCTTCATTACATATATTATTTTAGCGATTCTATAGTGCCTCCAACAAGAATGACTATAAATGCAATTGTTAGGTTTAAGCCAGAACTATTACGGAATGAACAATATAGGATTAAATTTGAAGTAAAGCTTTAAACATACTCTTAAAGACAATATCATCCTTCTCATATATAATCAAATTGATTCATAAGTTTAACGAGTTGAACTATGTATAATTCAAGTTCAATTTATTTAGTTAATGATATTATTTTTCCTTCATATTGAACTCAT
Organism: Lathyrus tuberosus; assembly: GCA_022829125.1. NCBI lineage: Eukaryota > Viridiplantae > Streptophyta > Magnoliopsida > Fabales > Fabaceae > Lathyrus > Lathyrus tuberosus. Next base: position 9,349,433 of record JALAZF010000191.1, read on the forward strand.
TTGGTTCATGAATTTAATTCAACAATTTAATTTTCAAAATAAATTTCAATTATTTTCGAGTTGTTAGCTTCATTGTCAGCGTTGATTCAAATAGATAAGTGTTCACTAAAACCGATTAATACAAATCTGAAAATTTGATTTTTTTCCCTTATAATAGAGATTGGCTGTGGTGTTTTAATAAATTTCCTATTTTAAATGTTGAATGGTATATAATATAAAGAGATTTAATTCGTTTATTTGGTAAAAACAAATTTTAAATAGAAGACAACCATCACAATAATTATGTTGATTAATTTAGATTTATTTCAACCATTTAGAATAAAATATCATCGGATATAACATATATTTCATGTGATTAATGTTAACTAAATCTGAATATTAATTTCCTTATGCTAGTGATGGTTGTAGTATTTTATTAAATATCCTATTTTAAATGATAAATACTACATATTATAAAAGCCCAATAGATCAGTGTTAACTACCACCCTCACGATTTTGAGAGCTTGAAACATATTACAATTACAATACAAGCATCATGACATTTCGATTCCATGTTCTTTCCATCCTTGTTTTGTTGGCCTTTGCGACCTTGAATCAAATATCAGGCCAATGGACGCCCATCGAGAAACTCAATGAACCATACTTAATCCAACTCGCAAATTGGGCTATAACAGAGTACAACAATAGAACAGGGGCCACGTTGAAGTTAGAGAAAATTATCAAGGCCGGTGAATCACTAGTTTTCGAAGGAAATTTCTATCGCATCATTCTTTCTGCCAACAATGGATCTATTTCTAACCATTATGAAGCCATTGTGAATGACATGCCATGGCGTTACAATAGGAACCTCAATTCCTTTGAACCTGTTCATGTTTAAATTATTAAATCTTTTTTAATAAATGATCTTATGGTATCTTTCCCATGTATGCTATTAGGAATTAATAATTTATATTTTAATTAATATTCACAAACTTGGTGACCAAGTTTGTTAGAGGGTATTTTAGTATTTTAGTGTTGCTTTTGTAGCCCTAATTTTAGCTTTTAAATAGACTAGTGGTAGTGAGTCTTTTAGTAATCCTTTTGTAATCCTTGTAGCCGTCATTCTCTATAATATATTCTTCTCCTTATCACCATTATTTTCACCTTGTACACCAACAATTGGTATCTAGAGCTCCGGTTGGGATCAACGGGAAACACGAGTGAAAACGTGAGGATTTTCTTTGTGTGATTGATATTGGTTCTTGATTCTTGTTGAATCTTGAACAAAATCTGATCAGAATCATAATTTTTTGTGATTTTGTGGGTTGGGAAACACTGTGTGCGGTGAGATTCTGAGTGTACTGTACAAGAAGGTTGAAGATGATGAACGGCGGCGGCGGCATGAACACCAAGCTTCCAGAATTTATGGCAAAAACTGTAATCGTTGGATGATTCAGATGCGTGTACTGTTCGGTGCTCAAGATGTTCTAGATCTTGTCACCAACAGTTATGTTCCGGGTAGCAGCAGATGCGACGGAGGAGCAGAAGAACGCGCAGAAGGATACAAGGAAGAAAGATCAGAAAGCATTGTTCTACATCCATCAGTGTGTGGATGCGAATGTGTTTGAGAAGCTGGCAGATTCAACGACGGCGAAGGCGGCGTGGGACACACTGGTCAGATGTTACGGTGGTGACACATCAGTGAAGAAGGTGAAGCTTCAGTCTCTACGTAAGCAGTACGAGAATCTCAACATGAAGAACAATGAGAAAGTTTCTGAGTACATCTCCAGAGTGATTCTGATCACTAATGAGATGAAGGCGTGTGGAGAAACTCTTTCTGAACAAGTAATCATTGAGAAGGTATTGAGATCCCTTACTCCTCAGTTTGATTACATTGTGGTAGCAATAGAACATTCTAAAGATCTGAGCATCATGAGAATTGAAGAGCTGCAAAGCAGTCTAGAAGCGCAAGAGTTGCGTCTGACTGAGATAACTTCTGAAAGGGAAGTAGAGCAGCACGCTCTGAAAGCAGTTTCTGATAGGAAGCATCAGAAGCAGTCAAAAGCCAGGAGAAGATCTGATGGTGGTCAGAAGTCAGAAAGCTCAACTTCTGATAGGCAAAAGAATGCTTAGAAGGGAAAAGAGAAGTATGACAAGAAGAAGATCCAATGTTACTGTTGCAAGAAGTTTGGTCACTTTGCTAGAGATTGTTGGTCAAACAAGGAAAGGAAGTCAGAAGAAGCAAATATAGCCAGAAGTTTTGATGATGAATCTGTGCTACGGATGGCTTCTGAATCTGATGATACGAATTTGACAGACTGGTGGTATATGGACACTGGCTGCTCAAATCATCTTACTGGAAATAAGAAATGGCTGGTTGATTTTGACTCTGAAAAGAGGACAAAGATCAGATGTGCTGATGACAAATATCTTAACGCTGAAGGTATGGGAAATGTCAGAGTCGTTCTGAACAATGGGAAAACAACATTAATTCAGAATGTGTGGTATGTACCTGGCATCAAAAGCAATCTGATGAGCGTGGGATAATTAATTGAGATAGGTTTTTCAGTTACCATGAAGGACAATCTTCTGAAGCTGTATGACTGTAATCAGAAGTTGATTATGGAGTCAGAACAAGGAAGGAATAGAACATTCAAGGTGAATGTCAGAACCTCTAATTCTGAATGTTTTAGTGCAACAAGTGTTGTGAAAGAAAGTGAGCTGTGGCACATAAGATTTGGTCATTTGAATTTCAGAAGCTTAGAACATCTGAATTCGAAGAAGCTGGTACATGGAATTCCTACAATTAAGAAGCCTGAGAAGTCATGCAGAGTGTGCATGGAAGGAAAGCAACCAAGATTGCCATTTGCGTCAGAAGTTGCTCCAAGAGCAAAACATGCCTTGGGAGTAGTACATTCTGATGTGTGTGGTCCATTTCTAGTAGAATCGTTCGGAGGGAATAAATACTTCGTGTCATTTATTGATGAATTCACAAGAATGATATGGGTATCCCTTATTAAGTTCAAACACGAGGTGTTTGGTGAATTCAAGAAGTTCCGAATGAAGGTTCAGAATCAGAGTGGTCAGACTCTGAAGATTCTCAGAACCGATGGTGGGGGTGAGTATAGCTCCAAAGAGTTTCAGAAGTTCTGTGAGGAGAATGGAATTGAGCATGAGGTTACTGCTCCTTACACTCCTCAACACAATGGTCTTGCTGAAAGAAGAATCGTACTTTGCTTGATATGGTGAGAAGCATGCTGAAGGAGAAGAAGCTTCCTCAGAACTTCTGGGGAGAAGCTGTTGCCACCGCAGCATATGTGCTCAATAGATGTCCAACGAAGAAGCTGAAGGAAATAGTTCCTATTCAGAAGTGGACGGGAGAAAAGCAAAGTGTTAGTCATCTAAAGGTGTTTGGTTCTGTTTGTTACAAACATGTTCCAGAAGCTAGAAGACAGAAGCTGGATGATAGAAGCAAAGTAATGTTACTGGTGGGGTACCACAGTACAGGTGCGTACAAGCTCTATTGTCCAGAAACTAATAAAGTTGAGTTCAGCAGAGACGTTATTGTGAAGGAATCAGAAGTTTGGAATTGGGATAAGTCTCAATCTGATTCTGATGTGAGAACTTCTGAAGAAAGGTCAGAAATAAGAATTTCTGAAACTGGTGGTGATTCTGACTCTGAAGGAGACTCAGAAGATGAAGGTGATTCTGATGATCCAGATTCTGATGATGATCAAGATTCTGGTGGTGATTCAGATTCTGGGAATATGCCAGACTCTGAAGGTGGTCAAAGTTCTGGAGGAAGTCCAACTTCTGAAGCAAGAGGTTCTGAAGGAGAAACTTCTGAGGACAGAACTTCTGAGGTTCAAGCATCCGGAGAAAGTTCTGAACGAGGTCAGAGGCCACAGAGAATCAGAAACATTCCAAGAAGATTTGAAGAGTTTGACATGTTGCAAGACACTGAAGTAGATTCTGAGGGAGAGATTATTTAGTGTGCCATGTTAGTAGACTCTGAACCCGTGAGTACAGAAGAGGCTCTCAAGCAGAAGTTCTGGCTAAAGGCCATGAAAGAAGAACTTGAGGCCATAGAAAGAAACAAGACTTGGAAGCTGTCAGAACTTCCAAAGGACAAGAAAGCCATCAGCGTCAGATGGGTTTTCAAGCAGAAGCTAAAGCCAGATGGATCAATTGGCAAATACAAAGCGAGGTTGGTAGCAAGAGGATTTCTGCAGAAACCTGGGCTGGATTATTCTGAAGTATTTGCACCTGTAGCGAGACATGAAACAATCAGATTGGTGATTGCAATAGCTGCTAACAAGAATTGGCCTCTGATGCATTTAGATGTGAAATATGCATTTCTGAACGGTCCATTAGAAGAAGAAGTTTATGTGTCACAACCTCCTGGATTTGTGAAAAAGAATCAGGAAGGGATGGTGTACAGATTGCATAAAGCTTTGTATGGATTGAAGCAAGCGCCCAGAGCTTGGAATCAGAAGATTGATTCATTTTTCAAGAAGCAGGGTTTTCAGAAATGTGAGATGGAATACGATGTTTATGTTCAGAATATTTCTGAAGGAAATATGATTCTGGTGTGTTTGTACGTTGATGACATATTGCTGACTGGAAGTTCTGAACAAGAATTAGCTAAGTTCAAGAAGGTGCTGATGAATGAGTTTGAAATGACTGATCTCGGGAAAATGACATACTTTCTAAGGATGGAGTTCAGATATTCTGAGAAAGGTATCAATTTGCATCAGCTGAAGTATGAACGAGAACTTCTGAAGAGATTTAAGCTGCAGAATTGTAAGGCTGCTATCACACCTGCAGATACGAATCAGAAACTAGATTCTGATTCTGATGATGAGGATGTGGATGCTACAACCTTCAAACAGTTGGTTGGTTCTCTGAGGTATTTGTGTAATACCAGACCTGATATTTGCTATGCAGTTGGAATGGTTAGTAGATTCATGAGTAAACCTAAGTGGTCCCATTACCAAGCTGCTGTCAGGATTCTGAGGTATATCAAGGGAACTCTAAAGTATGGAGTGTTGTTCCCTTCTGGAAGAAAGACTGAATCAGAACTTCTGAGTTATTCAGATTCTGATTGGTGTGGAGACAGAGTTGATAGAAGAAGTACTTCTGGATACTTGTTTAAGTTTCTAGGAGGCCCCATTTCTTGGTGTTCCAAGAAACAACCTGTTGTTGCACTATCAACCTGTGAAACTGAATATATTGCAGGTGCTGTTACTGCATGTCAAGCTGTGTGGATTCTGAACTTGCTGGAGGATCTGAAGATCAAAGTTGACAAACCTCTGAAACTGATGATTGATAACAAGTCTGCAATCAATCTTGCCAGAAACCCAGTGTTGCATGGGAGAAGCAAGCATATTGAGACAAAGTATCATTATCTGAGAAGTCAAGTTCATAATGGAGTGTTAGAAGTTCTGCACTGTAGTACCCAGAAGCAGTTGGCAGATGTTCTGACGAAGGCTATCAAGACTGATCAATTCCTTCGCTTAAGGGATGGAATTGGAGTTGTTAGTTTTGAGGAAATATAAATTAAGGGATGGTATTAGGAATTAATAATTTATATTTTACCATTATTTTTGTTATAATATATTCTTCTCCTTTTCACCATTATTTTCACCTTGTACACCAACATATGCCTTATTACAATACTAAATAAAATCAACTTATTTATATTTGTTATATTTAATAATGGATTATGGATATACTTTTATTATATGATTGGCAAATTAATCATGTTCAAACTTTTTGTTATGATTGTTTGAAATATAATGTGATTTTCATTAAACTTTACTGTTTGAGCCTTTTTTATTTAAAAAAATCATTGATAACTAGGAACAAACGAGAGAAACAGAACAAATGAGATCACAGTTTACCAAACTAATGCTCGTAAAAATAAGTTGATAATCTGAACCAATGCATTTTGGAACATGTTCATCCTGACCTCACACCTTCCCTCGAACAACCCAAGTGAACTTACTTTCAATAAGAGAAAGATTTAAAAAAAAAGCATGTTCTTAATATAAAGTTGTTGAAATGAATCATCATATTTACGAACATAAGAAAATCTCTAATTGTACAACTCATTTTTGAACACTTTACTCAATCTATTAAATCATATTATCTTAAAATAACTCATTTAATTTTCTTTTTAAAGGTACAATTTTAAAATTTTAATTAGATCACACAACTTTATCTCATATATTAATATAATATTCATTTTTTTTTAAATAAAAACCTTAAAAAAATTGAATTGAAATATTTGAATGTAAAAAATTTTAATTATCATTATTTAAAAGTAAAAGAATTATTCAAATAACATAAAAAATATGAAAATTAAATATAACCTATAAAACAAACTATTTACTGTGTTTATTATTATTATATTCAAAGCAACGTTGCATCATGATACAAAGGTACGCAATGCTATCCAACTTCAACGGCATTTTGTTGATATCCAACTTCAATGACATTTTGTTAAGTCGTTTCTAGTGGTTATAACGGATGTCGCGGGGTGCTAATACCTTCAATGCACATAATTGACTCTTGAATCTGAATTTTGTTGCGATGACCATATTACTGTTCTTTAAAGATTTTATCGACATTTTTACTTTTAAAAATTAACATTGGTGGTGACTTCATTGTCATTCGAACATTTATTCGTTCGGGTATTTTTTGCGCTATGATATATATATATATATATATATATATATATATATATATATATATATATATATATATATATATATATATATATATATATATACATATATATATATATATATATATATACGCATATATATATATATATATATATATATACACACACACACACACACACATATATATATATATATATATATACATATTCATACTAGGACTGAAAATGAGTCGAGTAGAGTCGAACTCACCTTAGTTCGGTTAAATTTGTTAAGAATTGGTTTGACTCAAATTTCAAATCGAATTCGATACAAACTTATTTTAAACTCAAACTCGATTCGTTATAAGTTCACAAATAATTCGGTTTAAGTCGTTAGGATCATCTCAATATGCTCAGCTCACTTGCTTCATGAATTTAAAAACCATTTTTTTAAGTCTATTTTTTTTTCTATATTTGATATTTTTAATTAATTATTTTTTTTAAAAAAAATATTAAAATAAAATAAAAGTTATCAGATAGAAATTTAACTTTGTTTCAAAAATCTACTAATTCAAAAACTACACAACTTTAAAGAGATATATTTGAAAGTCTAATTAAAAAAACTACTCAATTGGTGTTTAAATTTATCTCAAAAATCCACAACTTCTTCTAAATATGTAGAATCTAACAAATTTAATGAAATAATACACCAAAAATTACTAAAAATTTATACATTTCTATCACATAATAATTACACCACTTGCAACCTTCGTTTCATATATTATTTTAGCGATTCCATAGTGCCTCCAACAAGAATGACTATAAATGCAATTGTTAGGTTTAAGCCAGACCTATTACGGAAGGAACAATATAGGATTAAAATTTGAAGTAAATATTTAAACATACTCTTAAAGAATATATCATCCTTCTCATATATAATCAAATTGATTCATAAGTTTAACGAGTTGAACTATGTATAATTCAAATTCAATTTATTTAGTTAATGATATTATTTTTTCCTTCATATTGAACTCATTTGGTTCATGAAATTAATTCAACGATTTAATTTTCAAAATAAATTTCAATTATTTTCGAGTTGTTAGCTTCATTGTCAGCGTTGATTCAAATAGATAAGTGGTCACTAAAACCGATTAATACAAATCTGAAAATTTGATTTTTTTTCCCTTATAATAGAGATTGGCTGTGGTGTTTCAATAAATTTCCTATTTTAAATGTTGAATGTTATATAATATAAAGAGATTTAATTCGTTTATTTGGTAAAAACAAATTTTAAATAGAAGAAAACCATCACAATATCATTGGATATAACATATATTTCATGTGATTAATGTTAACTAAATCTGAATATTTATTTCCTTATGCTAGTGATGGTTGTAGTATTTTATTAAATATCCAATTTTAAATGATAAATGCTACATATTATAAAAGCCCAATAGATCAGTGTTAACTACCACCCTTACGATTTTGAGAGCTTCAAAATATTACAATTACATGTTCTTTCCCATGTTTTGTTGGCCTTTGCGACCTTGAATCAAATATCAGGCCAATGGACGCCCATCGAGAAACTCAATGAACCATACTTAATCCAACTCGCAAATTGGGCTATAACCGAGTACAACAATAGAACAGGGGCCAAGTTGAAGTTAGAGAAAATTATCAAGGCCGGTGAATCACTAGTTTTCGAAGGAAATTTCTATCGCATCATTCTTTCTGCCAACAATGGATCTATTTCTAACCATTATGAAGCCATTGTGAATGACATGCCATGGCGTTACGATAGGAACCTCAATTCCTTTGAACCTGTTCATGTTTAAATTATTAAATCTTTTTTAATAAATGATCTTATGGTATCTTTCCCATGTATGCATTATTACAATACTAAATAAAATAAACTTATTTATATTTGTTGTATTTAATAATGGATTATGGATATACTTTTTATTATATTATTGGCTAATTAATCATGTTCAAACTTTTTGTTATGATTGTTTGAAATATAATGTGATTTTCATTAAACTTTACTGTTTGAGCCTTTTTTATTTAAAAAATCATTGATAACTAGGAATAAATGAGAGAAACAGAACAAATGAGATCACAGTTTACCAAACTAATGCTCATAAAAATAAGTTGATAATCCGAACCAATGCATTTTGGTACATGTTCATCCTGATCTCACACCTTCCCTCGAACAACCCAAGTGAACTTAATTTCAATAAGAGAAAGATTAAAAAAAAAAGCATGTTCTCAATATAAAGTTGTTGAAATGAATCATCATATTTACGAACATACGAAAATCTCTAATTGTACAACTTATTTTTGAACACTTTTGTAATACCCCGTATTTTGTTACACCGAATAATGTTACATTGTGATTAACTGAGTCAGGTTGCTCTGAGAAATTATTTGATAAAATAATTAGAGTAACTTCGGTACTTAGAATTGATCCAATAAATATTAATTGTTTCGGAGACATTTATTTAAATTGGACTTAAGAGACTTTTTGGACATTTAGTAGTATTATTTCTAATACTAAGTTACTATATTTTTCCTCCCATTTGCCAAAGATAGTAAGACATAGAGAAAGTTAGAGGAAAGAAAGAAGGAAGAAGGAAAGGAAGGAGAGAAAAAGAGTAGAAGAGGAAATTTGAAGAAAAGCTCAAGAACCATCAAGATCATCATCCAATCTTCATCCAAACTTCTCAATCATCTTCATCTTGCTCATTTTGAAGGTGGGTTCTAGTTAGTACCATTGTTAGAGAGCTCTAGAGAGTTTTTGGATTTAGGTTAGATTATGAAAATATGGAATTTTATGGTTGAATCTTGTTATAAATGTTGTTGAATGCTTGTTATCATGTCTATATTGAGTTTAGATCATGTGGGTATTATTGGGTTATGTTTTGATGGAGAAAAATGTGGATTTAATGGAGTTACAGCAGCTGGGAGAGGTTCTGGTTCGCAGGGTTCGCCTAGCGAACCTGGGGCGAAGCTCAGCGAACAGCAGTCGAGGGTTCGCCTAGCGAACCCGAACGTTCGCCTAGCGAAGGTTCGCTGGCATGTTCGCCTAGCGAACTTAGTGTGTTCTGAATATGGGAACTTACTGCCTAGGTGCTCGCTGGCACATTCGCCTAGCGAAGGTGAAGGCGAAGGTTCGCCAGACGTTCGCCTAGCGAACTTATGGTGTTTTGGGTCTGGGAGTTTCTGTTTAATTACTCGCCAGCTTGCTCGCGAAGCGAAGGGCGAGGCGAAGGTTCGCCAGGGCGTTCGCGACGCGAACTTTATGTCTGTTTTGTTCTGTTTGTTCATTCGCCAGAGGCTTCGCCTAGCGAAGGCGGAAGCGAACGCTCGCTGGGAGGTTCGCCTAGCGAACATGTCAGTTTGTGCAGTTTTGTTTCCTTCATAACTTTTGATCCGTAACTCGGATCGGGGCGTTCTTGTTAGTTGTATACTGTAGGACAAATTATTTAGAGGCAAATGAATGAAAGTCTTGATATATGATATGTTGTTATGTGATTCTATTATGCAATTGACTTATGTTTTACCTATTTTCTCTTGTTGTTAAGCATGTTTGAGAATGTATGCATGTCAAAATATGAAATAGTAAGAGTGAGGAAAACCCCTTTTGAACTATAGGAAACTTTAGAAGTTGGAAACACTAGTATGTAACATGAGGTTAACTTTATGGATTGAAGGACAAGAAAGGCCTTGAGGCCTTATGGCCGAGGCAATTGTCGTATACATTGTTTTGTGTGGTATTTATCATGTAATCGTAACCATTTTATTTTGAATTTCCCTTGGAAGGCCTTCATGAGTCTCGAGCTCCTCTGAAGTGCAGGCAGGTTTTACTTGGTAGGTTTGATGCCCTACGTGTAGTACAATTGGAAGCCCGTGCATGGGTACGAGACTTGTGATGGTTAACAGGCCATGAGAAGTGACGGTTCACGATTAACATGCCGGTGATCCCGAATCCAATTGTATACCAAGTAACTACAAGGATCTATGACTCGGGTCGCCTTCTAGACGTAGAAGCGGACGGGAAGATGAGATGCCTTGGTACCGGTTATCGATTAATGATGTGATGAGTTAGTGAACTCATGTCATGTTTCCATATAGGGTGAAATTATCAAGTGTGAACTCAAGAGTCCTTCCCTTCCCCGGACTCGAGTTAGGATTGTTAGAACCGTAAATAACCCGAGAGAATCCATAAGATAGGGAACTCACTGAGATTTGATGTATCTCACCCCACTGTTGTTGTTTACATCACAGGTTCGGCAACGGGTAAGGATAAAGTGGTTTGACTTTTCCTTCCGGTTCGTAGTTTTGAGATGGCATGGCTTCCGCTATGACGTTTTATTTTGAGATCATTGCATTGGTCTAGTTCTTAGTTTTTATCATGTTGGAACATCTTGTATATGTAATGCCTTAGATTTTAGTGTTATGTATTAGAGGCATTTATGTGTATAATGTGTTAACTAAGACTTATTGTATTTCAATACCAAATACTTGGATTCATATATATAATTTATGCTTTGATGTATGGATTTTATATGTGGGTGTTACAGTTGGTATCAGAGCAGGTCGTATCCTCGACCTAGCCATGAAATAGTATAAGTAGTTTCTTTCCACTTCATATGCGTTGTGTCGCTATTGGTCTTAAGTGTTGTATGTATGGTATTGAGCCTGATCAACTTAATCCTATCTATATGACGTTTAGGAACATGGTTGGCGGACGCAGAAGCAATCGTGGTAGACCCACGTATCCTCCATCTGGGACGAATCTGCCAGGCGACGATGAGAATGCTCTTTTGTATCAGTCTGTACATCAGATGCAGCAGCAGCAGAACCAGTTCATGCAACAGATGGTGCAGAGGATGAATGGAGGCCTTCATCCTCAGGTGGTTGTTCCAAATGTTGTAGGTGGAAGTTTTCGGGATTTCCTCCACATGAATCCTCCAGAATTTCATGGCGGAGTGGATCCTGTGAAAGCTCATGACTGGATTACTGGCGTGGAGAGAATCTTTCTGATAATTGGCTGTAGTGAGGAGAACAAGGTAGTGTTTGCTTCTCGCTCACTGAGAGGTCCTGCTAGGACATGGTGGGATGTTGCTTCAGTTTTTATGACTATGCAAGGTGTACCTAAAGTGTGGGAGCAGTTCAGGGCTATTTTTATGGAAAAGTACCTTCCTAGTTCTTTGAGGATCCGAAGAGAGTTTGAATTCCAGTAGCTGAGGCAGGGTTACATGGTTGAGAATGATTGCGGGGGGTCAAGCCAACAATCTAAGCCTAGGCCACAAGCTTTCAAAAGGAAACAAGTTCAGGATTCTCGGAATAATGCACCTCCTATGTGTCGTACGTGTGGTAAAATGCATTTTGGAGAATGTCGCTTCAAAGGGGTGAAGTGTTATCAATGTCGGAAGGTGGGACATTTGGCGAAAGACTGTCCTCAGATGAGGGATACCGGGCGAATTTACACAATGGATGCGAAGAAAGCAAAGGGCGATGACTCTAGGATTGCTGGCACGTGTTTTGTTAATAGAAATTATTTCTTTGTTTTGTCTTATTCGATTGTGGACCAACGCACTCCTTTGTGTCCATGCAATGTGTGAAATTGTGTATTTCCGGTAGCCGGTGAGATTTCAGAAGTTTCCCTCGAAGATGTCACTTCTCTTCCTTCGGAGAGGGTAGTGGAATTTTCTATTTGACCTGGTACCGGGAACGGCTCCTATATCCGTTTCTCCGTATCAGATTACACCGAAGGAGTTAATGGAATTATAGGATCAGTTAGAAGAACTCATGGCGAAACATTTCGTGCGGCCTGGTGTTTCTCCATGGGGAGCCCCTGTTCTACTGGTGAAGAAGAAGGACGGTGGGATGCGGATGTGCATCGATTATCGTCAGTTGAATAAAGTCACTATTAAGAACAAGTATCCCTTGCCCAGGATAGACGACCTTTTAGATCAATTGAAAGGAGCCTGCGTGTTCTCGAAGATTGATTTGAGGTCGGGTTATCACCAAATTCGAGTGAAGAGTTCCGATGTACCTAAGACTGCATTTAGGACCCGCTATGGCCATTACGAATTCTTAGTGATGCCTTTCGGTGTGACTAATGCTCCAGCCGTCTTTATGGACTACATGAACCGTATATTTCAAGCTTACTTGGGCCAGTTTGTTGTAATCTTCATTGACGATATTCTTATTTATTATCGTACTTCACAAGAGCACGAGGAACATCTGAGAATTTTGTTATCTGTGTTGTAAGAGAAGCAACTTTTGCTAAACTGAGTAAGTATAAATTTGGATGGCAGAAGTCAAGTTTCTTGGTCACGTTATATCACAAGGTGGTGTCGCAGTGGATCCGTCGAAGGTAGAAGCAGTGATAAATTGGGAGAGGCCGAGAAATGCCTCGGAAGTCCGAAGTTTCTTAGGGCTGGCAGGTTACTATAAGAGGGTGATCGAAGGTTTCTCTAAGTTGGCTTTACCGATGACGAAGCTTACTCGTAAAGATTTTGCTTCTAAAATGGGATTGGGAGGTGTCCGGATGCAAGGCGGTCAAGTAGTAGCTTATGCCTCCCGACAATTGAAAATTCATGAACAGAATTATCCAACTCACGATTTGGAATTGGCGGCGGTTGTTTTTACACTAAAGGTGTGGCGACATTATTTGTATGGGGTACGTTTTGAGATGTTCAGTGACCATAAGAGTTTGAAATATTTATTTGACCAAAAGGAGTTATATATGCGACAATGAAGATGGATGGAGTACTTAAAAGATTATGATTTAGATTTGAAGTATCATCCAGGAAAAGCGAATTAGGTAGCAGATGCGTTAAGTCGGAAATTAGTGCATGGCGCGAAATTGATGGTTTTGGAGTATGCATTGTTAGAGAAGTTTAGAGATCTTAATCTTCAGTTTGTATGGACCCAAGATGGTGTGATTATGGGAAATTTGAATGTCAATTCTACTTTGGGAGTTGAGATTCACCAAGGTCAAATGGCAGATGAGAAGTTGCAAGAAGTGTTACTTCTACCGGGTTTTATTCAGGCTACCGATGAAATTATTATGTTCGACCAAAGAATTTGTGTTCCGAATGATGCAATGTTAAGAAGAAAGATTTTGGATGAAGCTCATAAAGGTACTTTTACAATACATCCTGGTTCTTCGAAGAGGTATCAGGATTTGAAGGAGGACTATTGGTGGGCCGGGATGAAAAAGGATGTTGCGTTGTATGTGTCAGAGTGTGCAGTGTGCCAACAGGTTAAGATTGAACACCGAAGACCGGGCGGTATATTGCAACCTTTAGAAATTCCAGTTTGGAAATGGGATAGCATTTCTATGGACTTTGCAGTAGGTTTGCCCCGTACGCAAGGTGGTTATGATTCAATTTGGGTGATTGTGGATCGGCTAACGAAATCTGCGCACTTCTTGGCGGTGAAAACTACATTTAAGGCAAGTCATCTTGCGAGGTTGTTTATTGCGGAAATTATAAGATTGCACGGTATTCCTTCCAATATTGTGTCGGACAGAGATCCGAAGTTTACCTCAAGGTTTTGGAAAGTCTTTCAACAAGCTATAGGGACGGAGTTGCGTTTGAGCACGTCTAATCATCTGCGGAAGGATGGACAGACTGAGCGAACGATACAAACGATGGAAGATATGTTGAGAGCTTGTGTGTTAGAAAGGAAAGGGAATTGGAAAGAACTCCTACCATGAATTGAGTTTTCCTATAACAATAGTTATCATGCTAGTATAGGTATGGCTCCGTATGAAGCGTTGTATGGGCGGAAATGTAGAACACCCTTGTGTTGGGAGGATGTTGGGGAAGATAGAATCTGAGGACCCGAAATCATCCAAGAGACTACAGAAAAGATTCTAATGATTCGCGAGAAAATTAAGCAAGCCCAAGATCGACAAAAGAGTTATGCAGACAATCGAATGAGACCTTTAGAATTTGAAGAAGGTGACCATGTGTTTTTGAAAGTTACTCCTAGATTGAGATTGAAAGGACCATTTAAGTCACACAAGTTAAACCCGAGATACGTAGGACCGTATCAGATCTTAGAAAGGATTGGTGAAGTAGCGTACAGGTTTGCCTTGCCGCCTTCTCTGTCGGAAATACATGATGTTTTTCATGTATCTCAGCTTCGGAGATTTGTTCCAGATCCTCTTTAACTGATTCTACCGGATACTATTGAAATAGAAGCGGATTTGACGTTTGAACCTCAACCGAGCCACATTGTGGGAAGAGAAACGAAGGTATTAAGGAACAAGGATATTCCTCTCGTTAAGGTACAGTGGGATGTAACGCACCCGGGAGATGCAACTTGGGAACTGGAATCGGAAATGCGAGATGCCTACCCTTATCTGTTCAGGTAATTTTTAAATTCGAGGGCGAATTTCTATTTAAGGGGGGGAGGATGTAATACCCCGTATTTTGTTACACCGAATAATGTTACATTGTGATTAACTGAGTCAGGTTGCTCTGAGAAATTATTTGATAAAATAATTAGAGTAACTTCGGTACTTAGAATTGATCCAATAAATATTAATTGTTTCGGAGACATTTATTTAAATTGGACTTAAGAGACTTTTTGGACATTTAGTAGTATTATTCCTAATACTAAGTTACTATATTTTTCCTCCCATTTGCCAAAGATAGTAAGACATAGAGAAAGTTAGAGGAAAGAAAGAAGGAAGAAGGAAAGGAAGGAGAGAAAAAGAGTAGAAGAGGAAATTTGAAGAAAAGCTCAAGAACCATCAAGATCATCATCCAATCTTCATCCAAACTTCTCAATCATCTTCATCTTGCTCATTTTGAAGGTGGGTTCTAGTTAGTACCATTGTTAGAGAGCTCTAGAGAGTTTTTGGATTTAGGTTAGATTATGAAAATATGGAATTTTATGGTTGAATCTTGTTATAAATGTTGTTGAATGCTTGTTATCATGTCTATACTGAGTTTAGATCATGTGGGTATTATTGGGTTATGTTTTGATGGAGAAAAATGTGGATTTGATGGAGTTACAGCAGCTGGGAGAGGTTCTGGTTCGCAGGGTTCGCCTAGCGAACCTGGGGCGAAGCCCAGCGAACAGCAGTCGAGGGTTCGCCTAGCGAACCCGAACGTTCGCCTAGCGAAGGTTCGCTGGCATGTTCGCCTAGCGAACTTAGTGTGTTTTGAATATGGGAACTTACTGCCTAGGTGCTCGCTGGAACATTCGCCTAGCGAAGGTGAAGGCGAAGGTTCGCCAGACGTTCGCCTAGCGAACTTATGGTGTTTTGGGTCTGGGAGTTTCTGTTTAATTACTCGCCAGCTTGCTCGCGAAGCGAAGGGCGAGGCGAAGGTTCGCCAGGGCGTTCGCGACGTGAACTTTATGTCTGTTTTGTTCTGTTTGTTCATTCGCCAGAGGCTTCGCCTAGCGAAGGCGGAAGCGAACGCTCGCTGGGAGGTTCGCCTAGCGAACATGTCAGTTTGTGCAGTTTTGTTTCCTTCATAACTTTTGATCCGTAACTCGGATCGGGGCGTTCTTGGTACCGTTAGAAAGCCATGACAACCCTCTACCCAATAAAATGTGGAAATTAGTTGTATACTGTAGGACAAATTATTTAGAGGCAAATGAATGAAAGTCTTGATATATGATATGTTGTTATGTGATTCTATTATGCAATTGACTTATGTTTTACCTATTTTCTCTTGTTGTTAAGCATGTTTGAGAATGTATGCATGTCAAAATATGAAATAGTAAGAGTGAGGAAAACCCCTTTTGAACTATAGGAAACTTTAGAAGTTGGAAACACTAGTATGTAACATGAGGTTAACTTTATGGATTGAAGGACAAGAAAGGCCTTGAGGCCTTATGGCCGAGGCAATTGTCGTATACATTGTTTTGTGTGGTATTTATCATGTAATCGTAACCATTTTATTTTGAATTGCCCTTGGAAGGCCTTCATGAGTCTCGAGCTCCTCTGAAGTGCAGGCAGGTTTTACTTGGTAGGTTTGATGCCCTACGTGTAGTACAATTGGAAGCCCGTGCATGGGTACGAGACTTGTGATGGTTAACAGGCCATGAGAAGTGACGGTTCACGGTTAATATGCCGGTGATCCCGAATCCAATTGTATACCAAGTAACTACAAGGATCTATGACTCGGGTCGCCTTCTAGACGTAGAAGCGGACGGGAAGATGAGATGCCTTGGTACCAGTTATCGATTAATGATGTGATGAGTTAGTGAACTCATGTCATGTTTCCATATAGGGTGAAATTATCAAGTGTGAACTCAAGAGTCCTTCCCTTCCCCGGACTCGAGTTAGGATTGTTAGAACCGTAAATAACCCGAGAGAATCCATAAGATAGGGAACTCACTGAGATTTGATGTATCTCACCCCACTGTTGTTGTTTACATCACAGGTTCGGCAACGGGTAAGGATAAAGTGGTTTGACTTTTCCTTCCGGTTCGTAGTTTTGAGATGGCATGGCTTCCACTATGACGTTTTATTTTGAGATCATTGCATTGGTCTAGTTCTTAGTTTTTATCATGTTGGAACATCTTGTATATGTAATGCCTTAGATTTTAGTGTTATGTATTAGAGGCATTTATGTGTATAATGTGTTAACTAAGACTTATTGTATTTCAATACCAAATACTTGGATTCATATATATAATTTATGCTTTGATGTATGGATTTTATATGTGGGTGTTACAGTTGGTATCAGAGCAGGTCGTATCCTCGACCTAGCCATGAAATAGTATAAGTAGTTTCTTTCCACTTCATATGCGTTGTGTCGCTATTGGTCTTAAATGTTGTATGTATGGTATTGAGCCTGATCAACTTAATCCTATCTATATGACGTTTAGGAACATGGTTGGCGGACGCAGAAGCAATCGTGGTAGACCCACGTATCCTCCATCTGGGACGAATCTGCCAGGCGACGATGAGAATGCTCTTTTGTATCAGTCTGTACATCAGATGCAGCAGCAGCAGAACCAGTTCATGCAACAGATGGTGCAGAGGATGAATGGAGGCCTTCATCCTCAGGTGGTTGTTCCAAATGTTGTAGGTGGAAGTTTTCGGGATTTCCTCCGCATGAATCCTCCAGAATTTCATGGCGGAGTGGATCCTGTGAAAGCTCATGACTGGATTACTGGCGTGGAGAGAATCTTTCTGATAATTGGCTGTAGTGAGGAGAACAAGGTAGTGTTTGCTTCTCGCTCACTGAGAGGTCCTGCTAGGACATGGTGGGATGTTGCTTCAGTTTTTATGACTATGCAAGGTGTACCTAAAGTGTGGGAGCAGTTCAGGGCTATTTTTATGGAAAAGTACCTTCCTAGTTCTTTGAGGATCCGAAGAGAGTTTGAATTCCAGCAACTGAGGCAGGGTTACATGGTTGAGAATGATTGCGGGGGGTCAAGCCAACAATCTAAGCCTAGGCCACAAGCTTTCAAAAGGAAACAAGTTCAGGATTCTCGGAATAATGCACCTCCTATGTGTCGTACGTGTGGTAAAATGCATTTTGGAGAATGTCGCTTCAAAGGGGTGAAGTGTTATCAATGTCGGAAGGTGGGCCATTTGGCGAAAGACTGTCCTCAGAGGAGGGATACCGGGCGAGTTTACACAATGGATGCGAAGAAAGCAAAGGGCGATGACTCTAGGATTGCTGGTACGTGTTTTGTTAATAGAAATTATTTCTTTGTTTTGTCTTATTCGATTGTGGAGCAACACACTCCTTTGTGTCCATGCAATGTGTGAAATTGTGTATTTCCGGTAGCCGGTGAGATTTCAGAAGTTTCCCTCGAAGATGTCACCTCTCTTCCTTCGGAGAGGGTAGTGGAATTTTCTATTTGACCTGGTACCGGGAACGGCTCCTATATCCGTTTCTCCGTATCGGATGACACCGAAGGAGTTAATGGAATTATAGGATCAGTTAGAAGAACACATGGCGAAACATTTCGTGCGGCCTGGTGTTTCTCCATGGGGAGCCCCTGTTCTACTGGTGAAGAAGAAGGACGGTGGGATGCGGATGTGCATCGATTATCGTCAGTTGAATAAAGTCACTATTAAGAACAAGTATCCCTTGCCCAGGATAGACGACCTTTTAGATCAATTGAAAGGAGCCTGCGTGTTCTCGAAGATTGATTTGAGGTTGGGTTATCACCAAATTCGAGTGAAGAGTTCCGATGTACCTAAGACTGCATTTAGGACCCGCTATGGCCATTATGAATTCTTAGTGATGCCTTTCGGTGTGACTAATGCTCCAGCCGTCTTTATGGACTACATGAACCATATATTTCAAGCTTACTTGGGCCAGTTTGTTGTAATCTTCATTGACGATATTCTTATTTATTCTCGTACTTCACAAGAGCACGAGGAACATCTGAGAATTTTGTTATCTGTGTTGTAAGAGAAGCAACTTTTGCTAAACTGAGTAAGTATAAATTTGGATGGCAGAAGTCAAGTTTCTTGGTCACGTTATATCACAAGGTGGTGTCGCAGTGGATCCGTCGAAGGTAGAAGCAGTGATAAATTGGGAGAGGCCGAGAAATGCCTCGGAAGTCCGAAGTTTCTTAGGGCTGGCAGGTTACTATAAGAGGGTGATCGAAGGTTTCTCTAAGTTGGCTTTACCGATGACGAAGCTTACTCGTAAAGATTTTGCTTCTAAAATGGGATTGGGAGGTGTCCGGATGCAAGGCGGTCAAGTAGTAGCTTATGCCTCCCGACAATTGAAAATTCATGAACAGAATTATCCAACTCACGATTTGGAATTGGCGGCGGTTATTTTTACACTAAAGGTGTGGCGGCATTATTTGTATAGGGTACGTTTTGAGATGTTCAGTGACCATAAGAGTTTGAAATATTTATTTGACCAAAAGGAGTTATATATGCGACAACGAAGATGGATGGAGTACTTAAAAGATTATGATTTAGATTTGAAGTATCATCCAGGAAAAGCGAATAAGGTAGCAGATGCGTTAAGTCGGAAATTAGTGCATGGCGCGAAATTGATGGTTTTGGAGTATGCATTGTTAGAGAATTTTAGAGATCTTAATCTTCAGTTTGTATGGACCCAAGATGGTGTGATTATGGGAAATTTGAATGTCAATTCTACTTTGGGAGTTGAGATTCACCAAGGTCAAATGGCAGATGAGAAGTTGCAAGAAGTGTTACTTCTACCGGGTTTTATTCAGGCTACCGATGAAATTATTATGTTCGACCAAAGAATTTGTGTTCCGAATGATGCAATGTTAAGAAGAAAGATTTTGGATGAAGCTCATAAAGGTACTTTTACAATACATCCTGGTTCTTCGAAGAGGTATCAGGATTTGAAGGAGGACTATTGGTGGGCCGGGATGAAAAAGGATGTTGCGTTGTATGTGTCAGAGTGTGCAGTGTGCCAACAGGTTAAGATTGAACACCGAAGACCGGGCGGTATGTTGCAACCTTTAGAAATTCCAGTTTGGAAATGGGATAGCATTTCTATGGACTTTGCAGTAGGTTTGCCCCGTACGCAAGGTGGTTATGATTGAATTTCGGTGATTGTGGATCGGCTAACGAAATCTGCGCACTTCTTGGCGGTGAAAACTACATTTAAGGCAAGTCATCTTGCGAGGTTGTTTATTGCGGAAATTATAAGATTGCACGGTATTCCTTCCAATATTGTGTCGGACAGAGATCCGAAGTTTACCTCAAGGTTTTGGAAAGTCTTTCAACAAGCTATGGGGACGGAGTTGCGTTTGAGCACGTCTAATCATCCGCGGACGGATGGACAGACTGAGCGAACGATACAAACGATGGAAGATGTGTTGAGAGCTTGTGTGTTAGAAAGGAAAGGGAATTGGAAAGAACTCCTACCATGAATTGAGTTTTCCTATAACAATAGTTATCATGCTAGTATAGGTATGGCTCCGTATGAAGCGTTGTATGGGCGGAAATGTAGAACACCCTTGTGTTGGGAGGATGTTGGGGAAGATAGAATCTGAGGACCCGGAATCATCCAAGAGACTACAGAAAAGATTCTAATGATTCGCGAGAAAATTAAGCAAGCCCAAGATCGACAAAAGAGTTATGCAGACAATCGAATGAGACCTTTAGAATTTGAAGAAGGTGACCATGTGTTTTTGAAAGTTACTCCTAGATTGAGATTGAAAGGACCATTTAAGTCACACACGTTAAACCCGAGATACGTAGGACCGTATCAGATCTTAGAAAGGATTGGTGAAGTAGCGTACAGGTTTGCCTTGCCGCCTTCTCTGTCGGAAATACATGATGTTTTTCATGTATCTCAGCTTCGGAGATTTGTTCCAGATCCTCTTTAACTGATTCTACCGGATACTATTGAAATAGAAGCGGATTTGACGTTTCTACCTCAACCGAGCCACATTGTGGGAAGAGAAACGAATGTATTAAGGAACAAGGATATTCCTCTCGTTAAGGTACAGTGGGATGTAACGCACCCGGGAGATGCAACTTGGGAACTGGAATCGGAAATGCGAGATGCCTACCCTTATCTGTTCAGGTAATTTTTAAATTCGAGGGCGAATTTCTATTTAAGGGGGGCAGGATGTAATACCCCGTATTTTGTTACACCGAATAATGTTACATTGTGATTAACTGAGTCAGGTTGCTCTGAGAAATTATTTGATAAAATAATTAGAGTAACTTCGGTACTTAGAATTGATCCAATAAATATTAATTGTTTCGGAGACATTTATTTAAATTGGACTTAAGAGACTTTTTGGACATTTAGTAGTATTATTCCTAATACTAAGTTACTATATTTTTCCTCCCATTTGCCAAAGATAGTAAGACATAGAGAAAGTTAGAGGAAAGAAAGAAGGAAGAAGGAAAGGAAGGAGAGAAAAAGAGTAGAAGAGGAAATTTGAAGAAAAGCTCAAGAACCATCAAGATCATCATCCAATCTTCATCCAAACTTCTCAATCATCTTCATCTTGCTCATTTTGAAGGTGGGTTCTAGTTAGTACCATTGTTAGAGAGCTCTAGAGAGTTTTTGGATTTAGGTTAGATTATGAAAATATGGAATTTTATGGTTGAATCTTGTTATAAATGTTGTTGAATGCTTGTTATCATGTCTATACTGAGTTTAGATCATGTGGGTATTATTGGGTTATGTTTTGATGGAGAAAAATGTGGATTTGATGGAGTTACAGCAGTTGGGAGAGGTTCTGGTTCGCAGGGTTCGCCTAGCGAACCTGGGGCGAAGCCCAGCGAACAGCAGTCGAGGGTTCGCCTAGCGAACCCGAACGTTCGCCTAGCGAAGGTTCGCTGGCATGTTCGCCTAGCGAACTTAGTGTGTTTTGAATATGGGAGCTTACTGCCTAGGTGCTCGCTGGCACATTCGCCTAGCGAAGGTGAAGGCGAAGGTTCGCCAGACGTTCGCCTAGCGAACTTATGGTGTTTTGGGTCTGGGAGTTTCTGTTTAATTACTCGCCAGCTTGCTCGCGAAGCGAAGGGCGAGGCGAAGGTTCGCCAGGGCGTTCGCGACGCGAACTTTATGTCTGTTTTGTTCTGTTTGTTCATTCGCCAGAGGCTTCGCCTAGCGAAGGCGGAAGCGAACGCTCGCTGGGAGGTTCGCCTAGCGAACATGTCAGTTTGTGCAGTTTTGTTTCCTTCATAACTTTTGATCCGTAACTCGGATCGGGGCGTTCTTGGTACCGTTAGAAAGCCATGACAACCCTCTACCCAATAAAATGTGGAAATTAGTTGTATACTGTAGGACAAATTATTTAGAGGCAAATGAATGAAAGTCTTGATATATGATATGTTGTTATGTGATTCTATTATGCAATTGACTTATGTTTTACCTATTTTCTCTTGTTGTTAAGCATGTTTGAGAATGTGTGCATGTCAAAATATGAAATAGTAAGAGTGAGGAAAACCCCTTTTGAACTATAGGAAACTTTAGAAGTTGGAAACACTAGTATGGAACATGAGGTTAACTTTATGGATTGAAGGACAAGAAAGGCCTTGAGGCCTTATGGCCGAGGCAATTGTCGTATACATTGTTTTGTGTGGTATTTATCATGTAATCGTAACCATTTTATTTTGAATTGCCCTTGGAAGGCCTTCATGAGTCTCGAGCTCCTCTGAAGTGCAGACAGGTTTTACTTGGTAGGTTTGATGCCCTACGTGTAGTACAATTGGAAGCCAGTGCATGGGTACGAGACTTGTGATGGTTAACAGGCCATGAGAAGTGACGGTTCACGGTTAACATGCCGGTGATCCCGAATCCAATTGTATACCAAGTAACTACAAGGATCTATGACTCGGGTCGCCTTCTAGACGTAGAAGCGGACGGGAAGATGAGATGCCTTGGTACCGGTTATCGATTAATGATGTGATGAGTTAGTGAACTCATGTCATGTTTCCATATAGGGTGAAATTATCAAGTGTGAACTCAAGAGTCCTTCCCTTCCCGGGACTCGAGTTAGGATTGTTAGAACCGTAAATAACCCGAGAGAATCCATAAGATAGGGAACTCACTGAGATTTGATGTATCTCACCCCACTGTTGTTGTTTACATCACAGGTTCGGCAACGGGTAAGGATAAAGTGGTTTGACTTTTCCTTCCGGTTCGTAGTTTTGAGATGGCATGGCTTCCGCTATGACGTTTTATTTTGAGATCATTGCATTGGTCTAGTTCTTAGTTTTTATCATGTTGGAACATCTTGTATATGTAATGCCTTAGATTTTAGTGTTATGTATTAGAGGCATTTATGTGTATAATGTGTTAACTAAGACTTATTGTATTTCAATACCAAATACTTGGATTCATATATATAATTTATGCTTTGATGTATGGATTTTATATGTGGGTGTTACAACTTTACTGGATCTATTAAATCATATTATCTTAAAATAACTCATATAATTTTCTTTTTAAAGGTACAATTTTAAAATTTTAATTAGATCACACAACTTTATCTCATATATGAATATAATATTCATTTTTTTAAAAAAAACCTTAAAATAATTGAATTGAAATATTTGAATGTAAAAAATTTTAATCATCATTATTTAAGAGTAAAAGAATTATTCAAATAACATAAAAAATATGAAAATTAAATAAAACCTCTAAAACAAACTATTTACTGTGTTTATTATTATTATATTCAAAGCAACGCTGCATCATGATACAAAGGTATGCAATGCTATCCAACTTCAACAGCATTTTGTTGATATCCAACTTCAATGACATTTTGTTAAGTTGTTTCTAGTGGTTATAACGGATGTCGCGGGGTGCTAATACCTTCAACGCACATAATTGACCCTGGAATCTGAATTTTGTTGCGATGACCATATTGCTGTTCTTTAAAGATTTTATCGACATTTTTCCTTTTAAAAATTAACATTGGTGGTGACTTCATTGTCATTCGAACATTTATTCGTTCGGGTATTTTTTGCGCTATGATATATATATATATATATGTATGTATATATATATACATATTCATACTAGGACTGGAAATGAGTCGAGTAGAGTCGAACTCACCTTAGTTCGGTTAAATTTGTTAAGAATTGGTTTGACTCAAATTTCAAATCGAATTCGATACAAACTTATATATATATATATATATATATATATATATATATATATATATATATACATATTCATACTAGGACTGGAAATGAGTCGAGTAGAGTCGAACTCACCTTAGTTCGGTTAAATTTGTTAAGAATTGGTTTGACTCAAATTTCAAATCGAATTCGATACAAACTTATTTTAAACTCAAACTCGATTCGTTATAAGTTCACAAATAATTCAGTTCAAGTCGTTAGGATCATCTCAATATGCTCAACTCACTTGCTTCATGAATTTAAAAACCATTTTTTTAAGTTTTTTTTTTTTCTATAATTGATATTTTTAATTAATTATTTTTTTTTTAAATATTAAAATAAAATAAAAGTTATCAGATAGAAATTTAACTTTGTTTCAAAAATCTACTGATTCAAAAACTACACAACTTTCAACAGATATATTTGTAAGTCTAATTAAAAAAACTACTCAATTGGTGTTTAAATTTATCTCAAAAATCCACAACTTCGTCTAAATATGTAGAATCTAACAAATTTAATGAAATAATACATCAAAAATTACTAAAAATTTATACATTTCTATCACATAATAATTACACCATTTGCAACCTTCGTTACATATATTATTTTAGCGATTCCATAGTGCCTCCAACAAGAATGACTATAAATGCAATTGTTAGGTTTAAGCCAGAACTATTACGGAAGGAACAATATAGGATTAAAATTTGAAGTAAATCTTTAAACATACTCTTAAATAATATATCATCCTTCTCATATATAATCAAATTGATTCATAAGTTTAACGAGTTGAACTATGTATAATTCAAGTTCAATTTATTTAGTTAATAATATTATTTTTTACTTCATATTGCACTCATTTGGTTCATGAATTTAATTCAACGATTTAATTTTCAAAATAAATTTCAATTATTTTCGAGTTGTTAGCTTCATTGTCAGCGTTGATTCAAATAGATAAGTGTTCACTAAAACCGATTAATACAAATCTGAAAATTTGATTTTTTTTCCCTTATAATAGAGATTGGCTGTGGTGTTTTAATAAATTTCCTATTTTAAATGTTGAATGTTATATAATATAAAGAGATTTAATTCGTTTATTTGGTAAAAACAAATTTTAAATAGAAGAAAACCATCACAATAATTATGTTGATTAATTTAGATTTATTTCATCCATTTAGAATAAAATATCATCGGATATAACATATATTTCATGTGATTAATGTTAACTAAATCTGAATATTTATTTCCTTATGCTAGTGATGGTTGTAGTATTTTATTAAATATCCTATTTTAAATGATAAATGCTACATATTATAAAAGCCCAATAGATCAGTGTTAACCACCACCCTCACGATTTTGAGAGCTTGAAAAATATTACAATTACAATACAAGCATCATGACATTTCGATTCCATGTTCTTTCCATCCTTGTTTTGTTGGCCTTTGCGACCTTGAATCAAATATCTGGTCAATGGACGCCCATCGAGAAACTCAATGAACCATACTTAATCCAACTCACAAATTGGGCTATAACCGAGTACAACAATAGAACAGGGGCCAAGTTGAAGTTAGAGAAAATTATCAAGGCCGGTGAATCACTAGTTTTCGAAGGAAATTTCTATCGCATCATTCTTTCTGCCAATAATGGATCTATTTCTAACCATTATGAAGCCATTGTGAATGACATGCCATGGCGTTACGATAGGAACCTCAATTCCTTTGAACCTGTTCATGTTTAAATTATTAAATCTTTTTTAATAAATGATCTTATGGTATCTTTCCCATGTATGCCTTATTACAATACTAAATAAAATAAACTTATTTATATTTGTTGTATTTAATAATGGATTATGGATATAGTTTTATTATATGATTGGCAAATTAATCATGTTCAAACTTTTTGTTATGATTGTTTGAAATATAATGTGATTTTCATTAATCTTTACTGTTTGAGCCTTTTTTTATTTAAAAAAACATTGATAACTAGGAACAAACGAGAGAAACAGAACAAATGAGATCACAGTTTACCAAACTAATGCTCGTAAAAATAAGTTGATAATCTGAACCAATGCATTTTGGAACATGTTCATCCTGACCTCACACCTTCCCTCAAGCAACCCAAGTGAACTTACTTTCAATAAGAGAATGATTAAAAAAAAGAAGCATGTTCTCAATATAAAGTTGTAGAAATGAATCATCATATTTACGAACATAAGAAAATCTCTAATTGTACAACTCATTTTTGAACACTTTACTCGATCTATTAAATCATATTATCTTAAAATAACTCATTTAATTTTCTTTTTAAAGGTACAATTTTAAAATTTTAATTAGATCACACAACTTTATCTCATATATTAATATTGTATTCATTTCTTTAAAAAAAAATCCTTAAAAAAATTGAATTGAAATATTTGAATGTAAAAAATCTTAATTATCATTATTTAAAAGTAAAAGAATTATTCAAATAACATAAAAAATATGAAAATTAAATAAAACCTATAAAACAAACTATTTATTGTGTTTATTATTATTATATTCAAAGCAACGCTGCATCATGATACAAAGGTACGCAATGCTATCCAACTTCAACGACATTTTGTTGATATCCAACTTCAATGACATTTTGTTAAGTCGTTTCTAGTGGTTATAACGGATGTCGCGGGGTGCTAATACCTTCAACGCACATAATTGACTCTTGAATCTTAATTTTGTTGCGATGACCATATTGCTTTTCTTTAAAGATTTTATCGACATTTTTCCTTTTAAAAATTAACATTGGCGGTGACTTCATTGTCATTCGAGCATTTATTCGTTCGGGTATTTTTTACGCTATGATATATATATATATATATATATATATATATATATATATATATATATATATATATATATATATATATATACACATATTCATACTAGGACTGGAAATGATTCGAGTAGAGTCGAACTCACCTTAGTTCGGTTAGATTTGTTAAGAATTGGTTTGACTCAAATTTCAAATCGAATTCGATACAAACTTATTTTAAACTCAAACTCGATTCGTTATAAGTTCACAAATAATTCCGTTCAAGTCGTTAGGATCATCTCAATATGCTCAGCTCACTTGCTTCATGAATTTAAAGACCATTTTTTTAAGTCTTTTTTTTTTCTATTTTTGATATTTTCAATTAATTATTTTTTTTAAAACAAATATTAAAACAAAATAAAAGTTATCAGATAGAAATTTAACTTTGTTTCAAAAATCTACTAATTCAAAAACCACACAACTTTCAAGAGATATATTTGAAAGTCTAATTAAAAAAACTACTCAATTGGTGTTTAAATTTATCTCAAAAATCCACAACTTCGTCTAATACACCAAAAATTACTAAAAATTTATACATTTCTATCACATAATAATTACACAACTTACAATGTAATACCCCGTAAATTTATAAACGCTCTGGTGAATATTATTATGATCAACCGGGTTCCGGAGTACTCTGAGTAATTATTTGATAAAATAATTAGAGTAAACTGACGAACTCAGAGTTGATTAAATTAATAGTATTTAACTTGGAGTTTTTATTAATTGGTGCATTTGAGCTAATTTGGACATTTAGTAGTATTGCTAATTAATGGAAATTATTTTCTTTACTATGTTTTCTTTTTCTCATTTGGAAACCAAAACAAAAGTTAGAAAGAAAAACAAAGGAAAAGGAAAGGAAAAGTGAAGGAGAGGGGAAAAGGAGAGAAATTTTCTCGAAAGCTCAAGATCATCATCAATCATCTGTTCTTCATCTCTTCATCTCTGTATCAACCTCCTCATCTTGTTGTCCAGGTGGGTTCTAGTTAGACCCTTTAGAATAGAGTTACTTTTGAGTTTAGAGTTAGGTTGGAATTGTGAAAATTGAGTATTTTTGCATAAAATCATGAATCTAACTGTTGAAATTCAATATTTGATTGTATGTTATACTGCTTGTTGTGTTAAAACATGTTTTGATGCTTTGTGATTGATCAAAAATGGGATTTTGGGGTGATTTTGGATCAACCCGTAACAGGAAATTTCTGCTGGTTTTTCTGCATTTTTCTCTGCCCATACGCGTATGGGGCATGTCAATACGCGTATGGGGCTTGTCATTACGCGTACGGCAAGGGTGTTACGCGTATGGCAATTTTAAAAGGAAATTCAAAGGGAAAAATGTCTCTGCCCATACGCGTATGGCCTTGGGCAATACGCGTATGGCTGGGCGAGAATTTTGGGCAATACGCGTATGGGGTGTGCCAATACGCATATGGCCAGGAGGATTGCAGAAATTCTGCTGTTGTGATTATTTTTCCGATCGTTGTTTCAAATGTCGTAACTTTTTGTACGTAACTCGGATTTGAACATTTTTGGTATCGTTGGAAAGATAATAAAATGTACTTTCTTATTACAATGGTTTTAAGATTGTCAGCCGATTTAATTAAGTCGGGATTTATGGAATAGCGTTGTTTTGCCGACTTTTATCTGTTAATGGTGTGTATTTATTGCTGAAAATGTATGCATATTAAAATATGGAATAGGCAGAGTGAGGATTATTACCAAAATTGTGTTGGAAGTGTGAATTGTTTCATTTGTGGCAACGCTCGTGCATGAAAGGCCGAGGCATGTGCATTTAAATCATAACCACTGTTTCTTGCGGTGTAGTTTCATGAGACTCGAGCACCTCCTCTGAAACGTTATGCACAGCTACTTGGCAGGTTTGATTCCCGTAGTGAGTACGATTGGAGCCTACGGGTAAAGAGACTTGTGACGGTGTACGGGCCGTGAGAAGTGACGGATCACGGTGTACGGACCGGTGATCCCGAATCTAATTCGTATGCCAAGTAGCTACAAGGATCCATGACTCGGGTCGTCTTCTAGACGTAGAAGCGGACGGGAATAGGGGATACCTTGGTATTGGTTATTGATTTGTGAATCCTTGAGTTTACAGGCTCAGGAGGTACTTCGGTACTAGCGTGAGTTTACAGGCTTACCGCGATGGTTACTTGTGTGTGTGTACTCATGGTCCTTCCCCTATCCCTTTGGACATGAGTTAGGGTTATTTTTAGAACCTTGTAGAGTCGAGAGGACTTTAAGATAGGGAACTCACTGAGATTTGATGTATCTCACCCCACTGTTATTGTAACATCACAGGTTCTGCAGGTTCGGCGAAGGGTAAGGACAAGGTCATTTGACTTTCCTTACGGATCGTAGCGTTTGTGATGGCATGGCTTCCGCTATGGCGTTATATTTTGAGATCATCGTATTGATCTAGTTCTTAGTTTTTATCATTTTGGAACATCTTGTATATGTAATGCCTTAGTCTTTTGGTGTTTTGTTTTAGAGGCATTTATGTGTATAATGTGTTAACTTGGAACTTATTGTATATTTCAGTACCAAAAGTACTTATCATGTATAATATATGATTTGATGCATGTATTATAAATGGGCTTTACAGTTGGTATCAAAGCAGGTCGTATCCTCGACCTAGCCATGAAATAGAATAAGTAATTCTTTTTGTTTCAGATACGTGGTGTCGCCATTGGTCTTACGTGTTATATTTACGGTATTGAGCCTGATCAACTTAATCCTATTTTTATGACATTCAGGAACATGGCCGACAGACGTAGAAACAACCGTGGAAGACCAAGGACTCCGAGGACTACTCCAGCTGGGACGGTTCCACAGGGTGCTGAAGGGAACACCCCTTTGTATCAATTCATGCAACAGATGCAGCAACAGCAAAATCAGTTCATACAACATAAGCTGGCCAACAAGGTATAGTATTCCAGCCAATATACCAATTTTGTATAGAAGGTATTAGACTGGTGTCTTTTAAATTCTTGAAAGTGTGTACAAATCATTTTTTATTATTTTAATCATGGTTTCAAAAGTGGAGATTTGATTAAAAGTTCTAATTTTACTTAGGTTTAGTTGATAATAGAGGGCTCTTGTATTGTGCCTTAGGAGTGTATTAATTGTTCCTAAATCTTTTTCTAAATTAGTAATAATTGCCCTATATTCCTTTAATTCGGCTTTTCCTTTTGTTAGATCCATGTTATCAGAGTTATAAAAAATTAAGGGGAAGCAAAAATGTATCAATAATAATATAAGGAGGCTCAGCCTTCCATTGAATGATCTAATTAAATATGCGCACAAATGTATGAACAATAATATGAGGAGGCTCGGCCTTCCAATGAATGGTCTAATTAAATATGAACAGATATTTTTGGAGGCTCAGCCTTCCAATGTTATGATGCAACAAATAGCTGAAATGACTAATCAGTTTCATAACCATCAATATCATAATTTATTTAATTGTGTAAATTACTAGGGTTGAAATATCTGAAGTTTATAGAAACTAATGGATTATTTTGTCTAGGATTTCTCATCCTATAATCTGTTTGTGATGAATATCCGAAAAAATGTCCTTCAAAATAACTTAAGTAATATGAACTAGAGGTAAACTCATTTAATTCTCTAATTATACATCTTAGTTCGTGTTCTTCAAAATCTTGCTCTATTGTAGTTTTTAGTTCTTCGAGAAATATTTTTTCTTGAAAATAAGCAAATTTAAATTTTTTCAAAATAATTTTTATCAAATCTGGGTAAGGAAATCTTTTGAATAAGCATAATATTTTTTCATCAAAGTCTTGGATACAAATTAAGTTTGATAATTTTTTGTTAGAGTTTGGTTCTGAATAGTCTACTCCAAAATTATTTGTAAAATATTTTTGTGTTGTGAAATTTGTTTCTGGGTAATGATTTTCATGTTCCATTTTAAATTTTTTTCAAATTTCTTTGTATCAAAATGTGATTGATTTTAAGTCTTATTCCTACTTCCCTTTGCATAATAAGGTTTATGCTTTCTAAAAAACTATCTCAAAAATATATGTTATACTCTTATTATTTTTGAATATTCCTGGTTTATTTTGGAACCTTGCATTGTCATCCCTCACCTACTACCACATAGTTCTTCCAGAGACATCTATGCGTTTATGACCTAAGATCTATGAATCTCCTCCTAGCGGTACTATTTTTTCCTTTTTCAGGTTTCTTCCCTAAATGGATTCTTTCATAGATTAACGATCACATTCAGTTCAAACGGGACTTACGTCTTTTGATCATAAAATAAACCTAGATTAACAATAATCATAAGAGTAAAAACATATATTATCAAGAATAAGTTATTAAGAAACCATACCTCTTAATAGCAATTTAGGAAGTTGGAATAAGGAATTTTAGTGTGAAAGCATAAATTTAGAGTAAGTGGTTTTGGAGAGCATATTTGAAAGCATACTTGTTATTTCTTCGTTATATGATTGTTGGTGTATTTTACAATAAGAGAAGTCTCTCTTATATAGAAGAGAGATGAAGGTTCTAGAGATAATATAATATTATCTTTACAACAAGAAAAGTTAAAGCACTATTTGCTTTAATACTTTTCGTTAACAAAACAAGAAAACTTTACAAAAGAAAAGTTAAAGCACTATTTGCTTTAAGACTTTTCAAAAGCAAAATTATTTGCTTTACAATTTTGCCTATACAAAACAAAAGACTTTACATTGTTAAAAAGTTGAAAGGGACAGGCCCCATTTCCTTAGCCGTGTAAATTAGGATCACCCTTACATGACTCCGAAGGGTCAAGTAACTGTATCCTTTTTCGTGTCTTGCCTTTGTTTTGTCGGCAATAATTTATTGTAGATAATATTTTTGTATGCCTTTGTCTTTTCTGTCGGCAATGGACCACGTGTTTTGACAATAATCTACATTGTCATTTTTTCCATAGAAGAGCTTGAGGAACCAATCCTACTCTTTCCTGCTTGGCTTCTTTTCCTGTAAGCCTCAACCAATTTTGGCCTTGAATGTTTAACATCAAATGGAAAGAAGAAGTTCCTTGAAATCTTAGAATTGCAATAAATTTTTCCTAATTTATCTTCTCTCAGTAAATTCTTGTCATTCATCTTGAGCTGGGACCAATCAAAATTTTGAGCTAAAATTTTTGCTCTGGAGATTTCTACTTGTTGTTGCAAATCTTCAAGGTGTAATGATCTGGGTCCAGAATTTTGGACTTGGAAATCTTCAAATTCTATATCTAAATTTTTAAAATAAATCCAAATAATATGACAACTTGGATGGTTATTTAAAAAATCCGGGTATAAAGATACTATTTCCAGTTTTGCTCTATGGGGATATTCTGGAAATAACGTTTCCATGGTATCTCCTAAGAATGGTGGCAGATGTGGTGTAAAGTCATATAATGGTGGAGTATTAATTACACTTATTAGTCCATGTTTGAGTAAATTACTCACAGTGACAGGGTAATCTTTAATCTTAAAAGATTTAAATGTAGGAATTGAGATTCTTGCTTTACGAATTGCAGAATCTAGTTTACAAAGACAAGTTCCTTCTTGGTTCTCAGGGCAGTCTTCATACTGGCTCTGACAAGGTTTGTAATCATTGTAAACATATCCCCATTTTGTGGAAAGTCCATGAGGGAAAATTTGGCTATTACTAATTTGTGCTAAGATTTCTTGTAACACAATAAAAGTCTTAATTCCCATTTCTTCACTTGAAGCTTTTGGTTGAGAATGTAATGTGGGTTTTCCCAAATTTACAAATTTTGTGGGTTGTTGGGCTTGCGCCTGTGAAGATGAAGCTACAGAATCTTTGAATGATTTCTGTGGTCTTAATGAAATTTCTTTTCCCTTTGGAATTTTGTCATTAATTTCTTACAAAAATTCTTGATCCTCAAAAGTTTCCAAATGTTTTAAGTATTCTTGATACTTAATAACCCGTGGAGAAATAATAATTTCAGGTCCACAAGTCTTAATTACTGAATCAATTGCTTCCTGAATGTTAAAAAATCCCTAATATAGAGGTTATCCATATCTGGGGAATAATTTAAGTTCTTCAATTAACAGGGCCATTTCGTCCCAGTCTAAGTAAACTTCGGCTTTATTCTGGTGTATAATGTGTAACAAATGAAAGGCTTTTTGCCTAAATGTCTGCCAGTGCTGAAATATGATGCCAGAGCATTTATTACAGCAACTTTTTTGTTGTTACCTGCAGATATAGTCTGCAAATTCCAAATGTTGTCAAGGAGACAATGTTCTTCTTCTTTGAGTTGATTTCTCAAAGGTGTTTTAAATTGTTCCTTTGCAGGAGGAAATGTCTTTAATTTGGTGACTTCAAAATCAATGAATTTTTCTGTCATCAGGAATGTCTGAAATCCTTGTAATTTTCTGAAACATATAAGTACAATTGTTAGTCATGTAACAATTTTCTAGATAATAAATCTGGTATTTTGTTATCTTTTTCTTTAATATGTTCCCACTTGATCTTAAATCCTCTGTTTAAGACAAATTCTCTGAATTTAAGCCACCTATTAGAGGTTAATTTTCTTTCATTGTTTGTATCCGCAAATTTTACAATTGCCTCACAATCAGTTCTAATAGTGATTTGTTTTTTAGATAAAATAAATAATGCAAATTTTTCTAATACATAAATGATTGACAAAATTTCGTAATCTAAGGATGTTAAGTATCCTTTTTCTTTAAACGTTCCAGAAGTGTATCTGCAGATTTTTTCTAATGACTTTAAAGAAAATTCATTAGGTTTTTTAATTAATATTCCTCCTCATCCTAATTCACATACATCAGTTTCAATAATCAAATAATCTGATTCTAATGGTAAGGCTAAGGGTTCTAATTTAGCAATTTCTTCTTTTAATTGTTGGACAATTTTAATATCCTGATCATTAAATTTTCTAACTCCTTTTTGTTGTGCCTTATTATATAAGGGGGAAGTTAATTTTGACAGGTTTTTAAAATATGGTCTGACATAATTTACTAGTCCTAAAAAAGATTGTAACTGTTTTAGTTCTTCCAGTTTATCTGGAAATTCCAAAAATTTTCTGGCAATATGGGGTTGTAATTTGATAGTTCCATTTCCTATCTCCGCCCCTAAAAAAGAAATATAATTTTTTCCAATTTCAATTTTCTTTTTACAAATGATTAAGCCATGTTTTTCGAATAAAGAAAAAATTATATATAAATGTTCTATATGTTCTTTTTCTGTTTGGGAGAAAACAAGAACATCATCAATATAGACACATGTAAAATTATAACAATTTTTAAAAATGTCATCCATCATTCGTTGGAAAATTTATGGTGCATTTTTTAATCCAAATGGAATTACTAACCATTCAAAATATCCTAATGGGCAAGAAAAAGTTGTCCATTCAATACTGCCTTTATGCATTTTTACTTGCCAAAATCCTGATTTTAAATCAAATTTAGAAAACCAATTTTTTCCTTGTATTTTATTAATTAACGTATCTTTGTCTGGAATACAATAACCATCTTCAAAAGTATTATCATTTAATCTTCTATAATCGAAAACCATTCTAGATTGTCCTCTTTTCTTTTATGCTACTTTTTGGACAATAAAGGTAGGGGTTCTATGTCTAGAATTTGATCTTTGGATAATTTCTAGTTTTAATAATTGATCAATGTGCATTTTGAATTCTTCTTGTTCCCAATTACCATACTTAAAATTAGGTGATTTAATGGTAATATTTGGGTTGATAATCTCTAATTTGCACAGAGTTTTATTCCTTTCCCAAAATTTTGTAGGGTTTTCTCCTATAACCTCAATTTTTTCTAATTTTTTAATTATTTGCTCTAAATCATAATTTTTTATATTTTTTGTAAAATTTGTGGTATCTATTAAGTGTAACTCACTTTCTATACCATTGTCAAAATCTAAGTCTAGATCAAAATTTTGTTCTATATTATTGCAAGAACATTCATCTTTGTTTTCCTTACAATTGCATGTTTCCTTTTTGAAGGGTTCCTTTTTTATCAAAAGTTTAAAATTTGAAACAATGTGAATCATGGAACAATTTTTACTTATTGTTATTGAAATTCTGGTACATGTGCAGAGTTCAGATGTCCTATAACACGCCATTCGACATCTGATATGACATGAACATAAATCGCAAGGTATATATCAATAATCATGGTACTGAAAAGGATAAAAGCACACCAGAATTGTTTACCTAGTTCGATGACATACATCTACTCCGGGGGCTACCAAGCCAGGGATGAAGTCCACTATTAGCAGTATTAATTTGCAGACCCTACAGCCAACACACCCATTGACAATCTACACACTTAATCACTACCCAATGACCCTTCTACCTAGGTCCTCCCTAGATATGAGAAACTCTTCTCACTCCCAATCATCGCAATGATGTCTAGTAGTCAACATCACAGCCACTGCATCGACAACCCTTTGCCTACAGACTGATTACACAGATAACCATGAATCCACTCGTCCATGGTGAGGAGACACACTCTTATGACACATCAACATCTGATAAGAATAATACCTAGCTAAGTATGATGCCAAACTCCACCGTTTGTTAGCTTCTTCCCTTAACTAAGACCACAACCTGGAGTTGCTTCAAAGCTTCCTCCAAGAACAATACGTACTGCCTCTTACCTACAGGTTTTGAGGAATACGAGTAACCTTCCCACAAGTCAGGAGGTTTACCTATACAGAACCCTAGACTTCTACATCTTGAGCCATCTCTTCCAAGGCTACAAACCCTTTTAATTATAACCTGTACCCAACTGGATTTGGGCCTTCAATCACAACTTCATTAGCTGTTACAATTAGCATTTGCTTCTGCCACAAGTTAGGTCTTCAATCTTTTAGTTTCCTAAATAATCTCCTTATTTAGAGAATCTTTAACTTGATTTCTGATTGAATCTTCTAGACCTTTAAAATTGTGCCACATAGGATGCATGATTTTCTCTTGAAGATTCTGCACAATTCAAGACATAACTGAGTCTCATTAATCCAACTCAGCAGGCGCGATGTCGAATGCTCCCTCTTAGGACATCTTCTTCGACATGTTGTTCCAGTTGTTGAATGCCTTCAACACAACATGTTCTTGTTGTACCTGTTCTTCTTAGCAAGTTTATACATACTATTCTCTATTACATTATTGCTGCTATTATTTGTTTTACAAAAATTAAGCCAACCCTAATGCAAGAGAACTAACAATCTCCCCCTTTGGCAAATTTTGGCTAAAACAAATAATCTAAAACCAATTATAATCCAGGAGTTTACAACAATATAAATAGACACAACCAACAGCAGCAGTATTCAGAGTCTACTACACACAGCAACAGGTCTTTAGTTTGAGAATAATGTCTCAACATCTTTGTTCGACATCTTCTTTGCAGCACTCTGAAGAACTCCATTGCATCAGCACCAGAACAACAACCTTCAGGATAAAAGGAAGGAAGGTCCTGAAGTTTGTTGATGCACCCGAGGTACAAGATAGCAGAAGACAGCTTGTACTCCCCCTCAATCCAGGAACCTCTTCTTAACATCGAAGACCAATGGTGGCATCAGAGAACTCTTAGTTTCTCTTTGAAGGGCATAAGAGAAAACTTAAGACCAAACCCTCCACCACTCCTGGTAACTCAGAACACAGATCACAACTGTGTTCATAACTCAGATCACAGGTCACAAAAATATCCAAATAGAAACATGATAGACATTTGATTCGACATGTTTGGACAACATTTGCAATCACAGACTCCTGTCTGAACCTCTGAGCAATAATCCCTTTCTCCCCCTTTTTGGCCAAAAATTGACAAAGGAGGCCATCACAAAACCAGACCCAGGCACAACTTACCCAGACCCGAACAAAACCCATAGTTTTTATGAGAACAACCCTTACTTGATGGTAGAGGATAGGAGAAGCCTCTATAAATAGCAGAGCAGTTTCTTAGATATTAACGATCTTTAATTCTTGGTCAAGGAGAATGTTAATTGAGAATGGAAAACCTGTAGCTTAATTCAAGGTGCACCGTCCAAACTGACTTTGAACGCCTTTAATAGCTCTTAGACCAGTCCTGCAAGGCCAATCAACACTTTCTAGGCTCCCTTCTTACGCGTGGCTGGATGCACAGTCTAGAATATTCCTTTGTTTGGCTCAGGGAAACATGTCTTGAGTACTGTTCTGACATCTTTTCAGACATTGTCTCCAACACATCTTCAGTGCTTTGGTTAGGGATGTTTCCCAGCCTTCTTCAAAAGTTCAGAGGCATGACCACAATGCCTTCAACTAAAATCTCTATGTGAGCTTCTTTCAGACCATATGGGAAAACAGATGTGACCTCTCCCAACAACCAGCAATACATTCTCGCACATCAACAACTCCATAAGCTCAAGCTCCAGAGCAAACCAATTATTCCATTGACTCCCCCCATCACAACTCTAGCTGAGCACAAAACTTCATTGAGGAGAATACTCAAAATTAAACAATCACCCGCTCACAGGGAATGACTCCAAGTACCCTGAACTAGTCTCTGAGTCATGCTGTTGCACCTCCACACATACTGTCATGACTCTCTGGATGACTGAGGAGTCATGCAACCATAGTCTGAAACCAATCTCCAACCTTTTCTCAGTGTGCTTAAAAGCTTTAACAAGATTCAGACTTTCTAACAATAACTGAAGGAATACCCCTTAAACAATATGCTGATCAAATCATCCTTATGCACATTAAGTCTTCAAGCCAAAATAGTAGTAATTCATTACTGAGCATACTACTCCAAACAGACTTAGAATCTTCTTATTCTATACCAGAGATAGAACTGCCACTTCTGAATGTGGTGTTTGAATATTAAGATTCATGGTTCCAAGTCTCTGCCACAGACTATCAACAAAAATGATGTAACATCACATCATTTGGGACATCAGCAACATTACCACAGAACCTATCAGCTTTTGGTTCTGAAGGCATTATTCAAGGGACTTAATTCCATCCACGCCCTTTACTAAGCACCCAAACTACACCATAGGGTCCCAATAGATCTCATCTTCAGTAGGACCACACACCAGAATATCATAGAGAGAAATAACATCTCCACCATTTCCAAAAAAAAAACATGTTCAGAAATCAGATTTGCACTCAATCATCAGACAAACACTTAGTCTCCCGTCAAGGTATTTGTAGTCAACTTTCATGCACAATCCTAATACATACTCGGTTTCCTGTGATACTTGTCGAATCTTCTACATAACATCCCGTCATGGCATCCAGAACATCCTAGTCTAGGTTAGTGGCTTAACCTCAAACTCTACTCACAAAGACACTGAGAAGATGTTCCAATATCTGATACGACATCATCTATTCTTACTATGGTTTTGGGGGTAGCATCCATCGTAACTCATATATACCTCTTGCGGGAGTAATTCAAGGAACCAAACCACTTACTGATCCTCTTCTGGAACAGATCATACCCTAATGCAGGGAATTGCACGAACCACATCTCAATAAGCCTCGAATCAGACCTCCTATCTGATGTTGAGATGATGGATGCCATTGCAAAAAAAAAAACAATGCTCTTCAGACTTTAACATCTTCATCATGACTGACATTACTTCAACCCTAGACTAGGAAATCTTCTTCATTCTAACTCACTTAGATCAGAAATAAACTAATCCAAGTTATAACCATCAAGATTATGATGCCAGACCATCAGGAAGAACATCCCCACTCTTGACATTCAAGGATAATCAATTGATCTTAAATCCTTATACACTAACCCTTCTGCACTGCTGTAGCTGAGCTCCACCAGATGAGCATTAACAATGTTGAGATACCAAGGCTGCCACTCTTGACTCACGTAACTAAGACTTTCTCTGAACAAGTCTTCTTTACCTTAACGAATCTTCAAACAGATTGGATTCCCTCTTAGGGTCAAAAGAGATGTATCCTTCCTTGCTGATTTTATGAACGCTAAAAATAAATCAGGTAGAGACTTGTAATCTCAGGAGACAAACACCATAGCATTCTGAACAAAATGTTCTGTCAACAGATGTTGAGACATCAGTCTTGACATCATGAAAAGAATCCAGCTGCACTAAGAAAAACACCACATTCTAAAACAGATTCACCAAACTACCCCCTTTAAGCCTCGGGACCAGAAACAACCATCATACCCCATCACATCACAGAAGCATGAGAGTAGTATTCTCTCATCCAACTCTCCAATCTGTAATCAATCACCTTTAACAGCAGCTCAAGCTATGATTGGATCACACACAGCAAATACTAGTCTAGCTTCACACGATCATTCAGATGATACTTCTAGAGAAAAATCATGCCTCTTTGATCTTTGACCTTCATGTCCAAGAAGTCTGCTAGCGAGAATACTTCTTGAAATCTCAGGTTCTCCACTCATGCAGCAAGGACCAGAAATAAACTGACCTCAGGAGTAAATAACATGTTGATCATACCTTGACCAACTTACACATCTAAGATAAGTTCCAGGACCAGAAACTTCTTAGACATACCACACAGATGCCTCCTCTTCCAGATCAGGAGTAGGTTCCAAACTCATGTGATCAAACCACATTAGTTTAGCACCCAAAGCATCTGCTATTCCACTCCTTCAGACAACAGAATTCAACACAATTCTGACGTGATGTTCTACCACAAGATAGGGCATCATTCCAATGAACACATCAAGAGATCAAAGACTGGAGATTGGCCCTTTTAGGAATAGAGGCAAAAGTAAATTACTTCTCTTCCTTACAACTTCACTTATCAATGCCTTTATGAGTGGACTTGAACAATAATCTTCAAGTATCGTTGACAAAGTAAGTTGAAGCAGTCGTGCATATATCCCATCACCATCGTATATACATTTAGAGAAGAATAACCTTCTCAATTACAACATCAGGAGTTTTCAGATAGATACGCAGCGGATCAAAACACAAACTCCTCAAAACCTTCAGGTGTCACATATCAGCCCTATCATCATAATCTAGGTGACATCGCAATACCACAGGTTTGAAAATAAATCAAACCTAACAAAACCACAACACAGCAGCTTTTCAACCAAACCTCCAAACCTTTAGCACATGCCACTGCCTATCACGAACAATCCATCCTCCACTTCTAGGGACCATTCTCACACCTATATGAACTTCTCCAAGTTCAAACAACTTTTCAGTAGAAAGTTTCTACCTTGACCATGAACCAGAAAGTATCTTCCCTCGGATCTCATCCAGATACAGAACAGAATGACCTGCTCTGATACCAATTGAAATTCTGGTACATGTGCAGAGTTCAGATGTCCTATAACACGCCATTCGACATCTGATCTGACATGAACATAAATGGCAAGGTATATATCAATAATCATGGTACTGAAAAGGATAAAAGCACACCAGAATTGTTTACCCAGTTCGATGACATACATCTACTTTGGAGGCTACCAAGCCAGGGATGAAGTCCACTATTAGCAGTATTAATTTGCAGACCCAACAGCCAACACACCCATTGACGATCTACACACTTAATCACTACCCAATGACCCTTCTACCTAGGTCCTCCCTAGATATGAGAAACTCTTCTCACTCCCAATCATCGCAATGATGTCTAGCATTCAACATCACAGCCACTGCATCGACAGCCCTTCACCTACATACTGATTACACAGATAACCATGAATCCACTCTTCCATGGTGAGGAGACACACTCCTATGACACATCAACATCTGATAAGAACAATACCTAGCTAAGTATGATGCCAAACTCCACCGTTTGTTAGCTTCTTCCCTTAACTAAGACCACAACCTGGAGTTGCTTCAAAGCTTCCTCCAAGAACAATACGTACTGCCTCTTACCTACAGGTTTTGAGGAATACGGGTAACCTTCCCACAAGTCGGGAGGTTTACCTATACAGAACCCTAGACTTCTACATCTTGAGCCATCTCTTCCAAGGCTATAAACCCTTCTATTTATAACCTGTACCCAACTGGATTTGGGCCTTCAATCACAGCTTCATTAGCTGTTACAATTAGCATTTGCTTCTGCCACAAGTTAGGTCTTCAATCTTTTAGTTTCCTAAATAATCTCCTTATTTAGAGAATCTTTAACTTGATTTCTGATTGAATCTTCTAGACCTTTAAAATTGCGCCACATAGGATGCATGATTTTCTCTTAAAGATTCTGCACAATTCAAGACATAACTGAGTCTCATTAATCAGCTCAGCAGGCGCGAGGTCGAATGCTCCCTCTTAGGACATCTTCTTCGACATGTTGTTCCAGTTGTTGAATGCCTTCAACACAACATGTTCTTGATGTACCTGTTCTTCTTAGCAAGTTTATAAATCCTATTCTCTATTACATTATTGCTGCTATTATTTGTTTTACAAAAATTAAGCCAACCCTAATACAAGAGAACTAACAGTTATATAATATTTGTTAATATTAATTTGTCCATAATTATGGAGTAAAAAATCTAATCCCATAACAAGTGGTATTGAAAGATTTAGGTCTTGGACCCAAACTTTTGGCCAAGGATAATACTCGCACCATTGATTACAATTTGTTAAGAATTTTACTTGAATATTTTTAAATTGCAAATCATTTGGAGTTTTAGTCCCATCAAATTGTACTGAATAAATTGGTTTTACTTTAACAATTTTAGTTTTTAATTTTTCTGGGATAATTTTCATATCTATAGTAGATGAGGTTGCTCCAGTATCAATTAAAATTGGTATGGTTATTTCTTGACCATGAATATTAATTTTTGCTGGAACTATAATTTTTTATGGAGTCTAAAATAGATTATCTTAAAACTTGTTTAGATAAACTAGACAAAACATTAGAAGCTTTAGAGCAATTATTAAGAGAAAATATAAATTCTACTAAACAAATTTTACTACTTATTAAAGATCAATCAAAACAAAAAATTCCTATAAACGGAACTGCGGATTTAAAAATATCTATAGATTCTTTAACTGAACAATTTTCTCAAATTAGTACTGAACGAAAAATAAAAACTACGAGTACTATGAATTTTTTAACTTACAATATTGAAGAAGTTAAAAAACATTTGAAAATATGAATCCTTTTTCTGGTCGGTCAAGAACATTAATGGATAGTGAAGCTAGCACATCTAGAATGACAACTATAAATCAAACCCAAAATACCTCTTATTTAGACAGAATGTTTAGTAGAAAAGAAAATAAAATTTTTTCAACATTAGAACAAATTGTGAATACTGATAAAGATTTAGAAATAATGACAAATGATCAAATAAATCTTTTAAAACCAACACAATTGTACAAATCCGGAATATTTGAAAATAGTCCCAGTCTAATTCGAACACACGGATCTGAAATGTTAGAATTACCAGATGAAAAAGTTGAAGAATTTGGATTATTAACCACTGATAGCATAAATCAATTAACAGATAAAAATATGAATTATGTACATTTAGAATTAATTACCACAGCTGTAAGAGGCTTAGTAATGAAACAAAATGGTGCCAAAGTGTTAGTAGCCATACTAGACACTAGACATCCTACATTAGTCAGACAAATTATGGGAATA
This sequence comes from Lathyrus tuberosus, assembly GCA_022829125.1. NCBI lineage: Eukaryota > Viridiplantae > Streptophyta > Magnoliopsida > Fabales > Fabaceae > Lathyrus > Lathyrus tuberosus. The sequence continues at coordinate 9,392,099 of JALAZF010000191.1, forward strand.
ATTGAAGTTGACATGAATAATAATTGTGGAATTCATTATTTATGTTCAAATTTTACCATAGCATTAAAAGATTTAAAATATATAAAAATACAGGTCCAAAGTAAAGGATTTAAAAATTTTAAAGGATCAAATATTGTAGTAGATATAATCTTTTTAGGAAAATTATCTACTCAAATGTCACCATAATTTAAAATAAAAATCCAAGAAATGGTAAAAACTGTAACATCCAAAGGAATTAACTTTCTAGGACCAGAACCAATATCACCTTCACTCCTAGCAGGAGAAGAATGGAAAATTAAGGAAAATATTGAGGAAGAAGCTGATACGTTAACACCCACAGAAGTTGTGACATATGCAATTAAAGGGGCTTTATCTTTAAGATTAAAAAATTATGAAGAATCTTATACACAAGTTAATGATGATGAATGAACACATATTAACCCTCTCAGAATTAGAGAAAATTAGAAATGATGAAATTCTAATGAAAAAATTTAATTTAGAAATTGAAGCGGCTAATACGAATAAAAATTTTCTCATGGATAAATACTTCCAAGATATAACAAATTTAAAACAAATCTTTGAAGAAACTGAAAGTGTAACAGAAACTTCTGAAACAGATTACACTGGAAAATATTTAGTAAACGAAGAATCCAGGTCCTCTTATGGATCATTTTTTCCCAATAGGCAACCAATGAGGATGGGTTATTCTATAGGACATCCATCTAGACTACCTATTGCAATCTATGACAACAACAACCCTAACTTAAGAACATTAGGAAAAAGAAATCCAAATGAAATTAATTTATATGGTCAGGGGCATGTTATGCTAAATATTACTAATATACATCCACAACTCTTAAATAATTACATTGAACAATGGACTTCCCTGGTAATTAGAGACTATGAAAGTTGTAACGCCCACATATATATACATACATCAAAGCATATATCATACATGAAAAATATGTTTGGTACTGAAATACATAAGTTCCTAGTAACACTGTATACATAAAAATGCCCAAAGCAACCTAAACCAATACACTGGCATGTTATATGTACAAAATGTTCAAAAGATGAAACTAAGAACTAGATCACTAAGGATCTCAAAATACTCCACAACAGAAGCAAAACCAACAGCTAAGTAAGGATAATCACACAGCCTTATCCTTACCCTACGCGGAACCTGCAGAACCTGTGATGTAACAACAACAGTGGGGTGAGATACATCAAATCTCAGTGAGTTCGCTATCTTATAGTCCTCTCGGCTCTACAAGGTTCTAATACACCTAACTCAAGTCAAAAGGGAAGGGAAGTGATTTGAGTACTCACACACACAATATCTCCACACTAGTGAGCCTATTAGCTCACTATAGTACCAAGGCACGTCCTGAGCCTGTAAACTCAAGAAAACTCACTAATCAATAACCATACCAAGGTATCCCCTTTTCCCGTCCGCTTCTACGTCTAGAAGACGACCCGAGTCATGGATCCTTGAAGTTACTTGACATACGAAATGGATTCGGGATCATCGGCCCGTACACCGTGATCCGTCACTTCACACGGCCCGTACACCGTCACAAGTCTCTTTACCCGTAGGCTCCATTCGTACTACACGCTGGAATCAAACCTACCAAGTAATTGTGCATACGTTTCAGAGGAGGTGCTTGAGTCTCATGAAACTACAACGCAAAAGACACTGGTTATGATTATAATACACACGCCTCTGCCTTTCATGCACGAGCGTTGCCACTTATGACAATTCACACTTTCCGACACAGTTTATGGTAATGCTCCTCACTCTGCCTATTCCATATTTTAACATGCATACATTTTCAACATCAATTACACACCATTAACGATAAAAGTTGACAAAACGACACTATTTAAAAGTCCCGACATAATTAAATCGGCAAACAAATCTTAAAATCATTTTAGTAAGAAAGTACGTTCTGTTAGCTTTCCAATGATATCAAGAACGTTAAAAACGGACAAACGAGTCAAAAGTTATGGACATAACACGAAATGGTATCGCGAAAAACCACATTTCTGCACCCTCCTGGCCGTACGCGTACTGCCCTAAGCCATACGCGTATTGCCAAGCTGGCTCGCTCAACCATACGCGTATTGTCCAAGGTCATACGCGTATGGGCATAGGCTATTTTCCTTCAAAATTCCTTTTAAAATTCCAATACGCGTCCTACCATGACTCATACGCGTATTGCCTTGTACATACGCGTAACGCCCAAAATTCTTCACTTCCATACGCGTATTGCCCAACTCAATACGCGTATGGCCCTGCGTGATACACGTATGGGCAGATGAAACCCAGAATTTTTCCTGCTGAAAAGTTCTGCTACGGGTTGATTCAATTCAACCCCAAAATCTCATTTTTCCAATAAAAAATACACCAAAGCATGCTATAATCATAACAACCAGTATAACATACAATCAATAATCGAATTTCAGCAGTTAGACTATGATTCTAATGTAAAATTTCACATTCCCTTACAATATCAAACTAACTCTAAAACTCAAATAAACCTTAATCTGAAGTGTCTAACTAGAACCTACCTGGATTCCAAGACGAGGAGGTTGAAGCTGAGATGAAAAGATGAAGATTGGCTGATGATTGATGACCTAGAGCTCTTGGGAGAATTTCCTCTTCTTCCTCTTCCTTTTCCTTCATTTCTTTTCTTTTTCTCTCAGTTTTTCTAACTTTACCAAATAAGGAAATGAAAAGAAAATACACAAGGAAATATTAATTGGTAATACTACTAATTATCCAAATTATCTCAAATGCACCAATTAATAAAATTCCAAATTAAATAATATTAAATCTAATTAATCCGAGTTCGTCAGTTTACTCTAATTATTCTATCTAATAATTGCTCAGAGTACACCGGAACCCAGTTGATCAAAATAATATTATCCAAAACGCTCAGAATTTTACGAGGTATTACATCCTCCCCCCCTTAAATAGAAATTCGCCCACGAATTTAAAACAATTACCTAAAAAGATGAGGATAGACCTCCCGCATTTCCGATTCCAATTCCCAAGTGGCATTGCCCGGATGTGTCTCGTCCCACTGGACCTTAACAAGAGGAATCTCTTTATTCCTTAACACTTTAGTTTCTCTTCCTGTGATACTACTCGGCTGAGGTTCAAATGTCAAATCAGCTTCTATCTCAATTGTATCCGGTAAAACTGGCTGAAGGGGATCGGGAACAAATTTCCGAAGCTGAGACACATGGAAAACGTCGTGCATTTCTGACAGAGAAGGCGGTAAGGCTAATCTGTAGGCTACTTCCCCAATTCTTTCCAAAATCTGATATGGTCCCACGTATCTTGAACTTAATTTCCGCGATTTAAATGGTCCTTTCAATCTCAATCTCGGAGTAACCTTCAAAAATACATGATCACCCTCATCAAACTCCAACGGTCTCCTACGGTTATCCGCATAGCTTTTCTGACGGTCTTGGGCTTGTTTAATTTTTTCCCGAATCATTCTAATCTTTTTCGTGGTCTCGTGAATAATCTCGGGTCCCAAAATTCTATCATCGCTAACCTCCGTCCAACACAATGGCGTTCGAAACTTCCTACCATATAACGCCTCATAAGGTGCCATACCAATACTTGCATGATAACTGTTATTATAAGAGAATTCGATCAATGGCAAAAGTTCTCTCCAATTTCCCCCACTTTCAAGCACACAAGCTCTTAACATGTCTTCCATAGTCTGTATTGTCCGTTCTGTCTGACCGTCCGTCTGCAGATGATTCGACGTACTCAAGCACAACCTCGTTCCCATGGCTTGTTGAAAAGCTCTCCAAAATCTGGAAGTAAATTTTGGATCCCTATCCGAAATAATACTAGTAGGAATACCATGCAATCTTACTATCTCTGAAATGAACAACCTTGCGAGATGACTCGCCTTGTAGGTAGTCTTCACAGCTAAGAAATGCGCAGATTTCGTTAACCGGTCCACAATTACCCAAATTGAATCATAACCACCCTGCGCACGAGGTAATCCCACTGCGAAGTCCATCGAAATACTATCCCATTTCCACATTGGAATTTCTAAAGGTTGCAACAAGCCACCCAGCCTTTGATGCTCAATCTTCACTTGTTGACACACTGCACATTCTGACATAAACACCGCAATATCTCTTTTCATCCCTGACCACCAATAGTCCCTCTTTAAATCTTGATACATCTTTGAAGCACCAGGATGTATAGTAAAAGTACCCTTATGCGCTTCCTCCAAAATCCTTAGTTTTAACTCCGTGTTATCAGGAACACAAATCCTTTGGTTAAACAAAATGACTTCGTCGGTGGTTCGCACAAAACCAGGTTGAGTCAACAATTCTTGTAACTTCTCATCTAACCCTTGCTCTTGTTGGATTTCTTCCATAAGAGTAGAGATGATATTCAAATTTCCCATAACCACACAATCAGGAGTCCAGTTAAATTGAAGATTTAGATCCCTAAACTTTTCCATTAAGGCATACTCTAACATCATCAACTCGGCACTATGCAACACTTTCCTGCTTAAAGCATCCGCCACCCTATTCGCTTTACCCGGATGGTACTTCAGTTCCAGATCATAATCTTTCAAATATTCCATCCACCTCCTTTGACGCATATTCAACTCCTTTTGATCAAATAAGTACTTTAATCTTTTGTGGTCACTAAACATCTCGAAATGTACACCATACAAATAGTGGCGCCACACTTTCAAGGTAAAAACAACTGCCGCCAATTCTAAATCATGCATCGGGTAATTCTCTTCATGGACTTTCAACTGTCGTGAAGCGTAAGCCACTACTTGTCCATTCTGCATTAACACTCCGCCTAAACCCTTCTTCGATGCATCACAATATACCTCATATGACTTGCTAGGATCGGGAATAACCAAAACAGGAGCAGTCGTCAATCTCTCCTTCAAACTCCTAAAACTCCTTTCAGAAGCCGAATCCCACTCATACAAATAATACTTCCTAGTAAGTCTTGTCAATGGTAAAGCCAATTGCGAAAAACCCTTGATAAACCGTCTGTAATAACTTGCTAATCCCAAGAAACTCCTAACTTCAGAAACATTCTTCGGTCTCTCCCAATTAATTACTGCTTCCACTTTTGATGGATCGACCGCCACACCTCCCTGGGATATGACATGACCAAGGAAATTAACCTCAGACATCCAAAACTCACACTTACTTAACTTAGCAAAAAGTTGCTTCTCTTGCAAGATGGATAAAACGATTCTTAGGTGTTCACCGTGCTCTTGCGGATCACGAGAGTAAATAAGAATGTCATCAATGAAAATCACCACAAATTGGTCCAAGTAAGGTTGAAATATCCGATTCATATAATCCATGAAAACTGCCGGAGCATTTGTCATGCCAAAAGGCATCACCAAAAATTCATAATGACCATAACGGGTTCTGAACGCGGTCTTTGGTACATCTGAACTCTTCACACGAATCTGATGATAACCCGACCGTAAATCAATCTCCGAGAACACACAGGCTCCTTTCAATTGATCAAACAGGTCGTCTATCCTTGATAATGGGTATTTCTTCTTGATGGTGACCTTATTCAACTGACGATAATTGATACACAACCGCATTCCACCATCCTTCTTCTTTACCAATAACACTGGAGCTCCCCAGGGTGAAACACTGGGTCGAACAAAATGCTTAGCCAACAGTTCTTCCAATTGGTCCTTTAATTCCTTTCATTCAAGTGGTGCCATCCGATACGGAGAAATGGATATTGGAGTCGTTCCCGGTATCAGGTCAATAGAGAATTCCACTTCTCGCTCCGGAGGAAGAGAAGTGATATCCTCGGGGTAAACTTCAGGAAAGTCGCAAACTACCGGAATACTCAAAACTGGAATGCTACTACTCTCCTCCTTAGTAAGAATCAAAAGAACAGACTTTTCTTCCTCAAACAAGAAATTAATCATTCCAACCGTACCTTCTAAAATGGTAGTTAACACATCCTTCGAAGTAGCCTCTTCGGACGGAATAATGATCAGCTTTTCCTCACACCCAATAAACACCAAATTAACGGAAAGCCAATCCATTCCCAGAACAACATCCACTTTCTTAAGTGGTAAACAGATAAGGTCAATCTGGAAAACTCTTTCATTCACCGATAAAACACAATTTTCACACATCAACGGTGTCTCTACAATCTCATCCATGGCAGTAGTAACCACCATAGGAGGAAACAAAGGAACAACTTGCAACCCAAGTCGCTTCACGCAACGCGTGGACACAAAAGAATGAGTTGCCCCACAATTAAATAAAACAAAACAAGGATGTCCATTTACGAAACACGTACCCGCAATCAAGGAGTTATCATTCTTTGCTTTTCTGGCATCCAAGGTATACACTCGGCCGGTATTCTTCCCTTGTTCCTGATTCCTACCCTGAGGACAATCTCTCGATACATGACCCATCTTATTACACTGATAACACCGTATTCCCTCCGAATTGCACCTACCATAATGATTCCTTCCACAAGTACGACATACCGGAGGCACACTAGTTCTAGGACTCTGAGCTTGTTTCCCCTTGAAAGATTGTTGCCTTTGCCTAAACTGTTGATTCGATCTTCCCCGGTCACTTTGAGTTGCCCTGTTCAAATCTCCCTCCATTTGTACCTTTTTCAAACTATGCTCCGCCACATAACATTGTCTTAACATTTCGGCATAAGTAGTAAATTCTCGTTGAGACACGCTATGTGAAATTTCAGCCTTTAAACCAAACAGAAACTGATCAATCTTTCACCTCTCATCAGGAGCATACATGGCTTGTCTAGAATAAGCGGCCATAGTTTCAAATTTCTCAGAATAAGAAGCCACAGTCAAGTTACCTTGTCTCAGTTGTTGAAACTCAAATTCTTTCTGAGACCTCAAGGAACTTGGAAAATATTTCTCCATTAAAATTACCTTAAACTGTTCCCATACCTTTGGTACCTCTTGAATTGTCATTAAAGCTGAAGCGCTCTCCCACCACCTCATAGCAAGACCCTTCAACAAGTGGGAAGCAAAGACCACCTTGTTTTCCTCACTGCACTGAACTATTTGGAAAACCCGTTCCATACCTGATATCCATTCATGAGCCTTTACTGGGTCTAACCCTCCTTGAAATTCCGGAGGATTCAACCGAATGAAATCCCTAAAGTTTCCTCCTGCAACCTCAGCAACAACCACTGGAGGATGTAAACCACCCGCCATCTGCTGAACCATTTCACTACAAGAAAATTGGCAGATTACGACGGTTATTTTGGCAAGTTACGACGGTTAAAACCGCCGTAATTTGCAATCACGACGGTTGCATCACTGTCGCAGAAACGTGCGTTGCGAGGCCATATTGCGTCGGTTCTCAAAACCGTCACACCAACCGTCGTTATCTCTCACGACGGGTAGCAAACTGACGTAATCTGCATATTGCGACGGTTATCAACCGTCGTAACTTTCGATTTGATTTTTGTTTTTATTGTTGATTACGACGGTTCCAATCGTCGCAACTCTCTGTTCCATGGATGCTTTTGCAGGTAAATCCGTAGGAAATTTCCATTCCACAGGTAAATCCGAAGGTAATTTATTTTTAAAATTAAAAAAAAAATTAGTTGAAATATGAACTTAAATATCGAATAATGAGAACATCAATGTATTAATGAAAACATGACTATCAATAAAAAGTATAGATATTTTATTGAAAAAGAAAAAGAATCAAACATTATGGAATAAGTTTAATACTTTGACCAAATTAGCAAATTGTCAATCTTGTAAGAATCAAACATTCATTATGGAATATATTTACAATATTGAACGGTCATACAAAATCAGTTGAAACAATCAATTATCCATTATAGAATTCTCTCTACTCAGTGGCGTGATACCAAACAACCTATAGTGTATAAAGAAGTGAAATACAGTGCAACACAATATTGTATGCATCTTGGTCTTAAGGGAGGAAAAAGAAAGTCTCACCTAGTTTTTTCTACAATGTCATCAGTGTCTCTGATGCCTGCTGTATGAAGAAGGGTTATGGGGATTTCGTTGATGTTAATACTTGCTTCACTAACAGCTCGAGCGGTTCCACCAATTTCAGTAACTATTGCTCTCTGACTCTACATGCCACAAGAAACCATGCGATCAATAAGTTAAGTAATCAGGAAGTTAAATATGCCAAGATGATTTCTCCAGCTTCCAAACAAGTTCTAAGTATACAACACAAACAAACTTTAACCACATCTTCACGCATATAAGATCTCGGTGCTAGCATCCGCTAAAACCTATCACCAAAAACATAATGATGAACTTCAAAAAATTTCATTACATAAAGATAAAAAAATTATTAAATATGCTATATTTACTAACCAACCTCGTCGACGACATTTCCATCAGAATCCATAAGGATGTCGTATGCAAAAACATGACTGGTAGGCTGCCACTGTTTCCTAGCAGGTTGGAAAACTCGACCCACGATAGACAACACGTGAGGACCCGAAAGTTGAACAATTCCTATAGCAGCAGGTGGACCGCCTAACAATGTTACAATGGTTGCAATTGTTGAAATTGTAGTCGAATTTACTAACCTTTGACTTTTTGAACAAAATATATTAACCATTTCTGAGCTTGTTACCGATGTTGCCTGCAAATGAATGAGAACTCAGACCACCTCTATTATCTAAAGGTATAGCATATCTCTCACCAAATTGATTCTTCTTGGAGTGCTTATTAAAATCTCTACAAAGAAAATAGTTAGCCTAGTTATCGTATCTAAACTTTAAAATCCCGATACAAAAAGAAACACATTTCCTTGAAGATATTTCCATTTCCAATTTGACAGAAGAGATCATTAGTATAGAACTACAAGCTAAGAGCTACAATTATACCAGGGGAAACTAGTGTGGTGCAAATTGAAACTGAAGGCTCTCCACAAGTGTTATCCATACAAGTTGGCAGCTAATATAACATGAAACTCCAGTTACACATATACTTCGGCAGATAACCAGTTAGAGGACTTTCTTGGAAAATGCTTTAATGTACTGGACAAAATATCCCCCAATTCCTTCAAAAACCAATTTGCTAAGTAGATCTCCAAATCTGAAGTGAGGTAGAAATAGAATTAAAAATAAACTATCTTTTCTTCCACATTATGAATCTCTAATTATTCAAAAGACCAAACCCAATTTAATTGGCAAAATCTTCAAACTAAACAAAAAAACATCATAAAATTAACAAAACAATAGGTTTAAGTAAAACAAAACCCACTTAAAACCTAGACTGTGTCATGTTCAAGTGAAGTCAGCATTTTTGCATGTATATATTTTAATTAGTTATGGCTAATTTATATATTAAGTAATATGAAACACATGCAGCTCTATTATTGAAAGGCATTGGTATTAATATAACACAGTAATAAGGGATACTCTTCAATTCTTATTGTATTGTAATAAATTAATAAAAATCAAGAATTTTCTTGTGTTACGGGCCCTTCACATGCACCTTCCATGTATTTACGCCATTTATGATAGAAAATTGGCCATATGTGTTTGAATTGAATAATATTAGCTAGGTCATTGTTAATTAATAAAGTAGGTTATGTTAATTGATGGATGCAACTGAAGTATAAATGAATTAGAAAAAAATATCACCTAAGAATATGCATCACAAGATTATTACATTGATCTTAAAAAGAAAGACTCATGGGATAATCACTTTAATGAATTTATAGTTCTTATGAAGGTAGTTGCTAACTTCATTGGTTAATAAGAGAGTTACAAGTTAATTTTATAGTGAAAGATTAGTATACACTAGTTTGTTTAAGGTAAGTTAACATATAGAGAAACTAACTAACGGCTAACTAATTTGTTAACTAACTAACTAGCTTTATATACAAGTAACTAACATTAAGTGTGAAAGGATGCATCACCATCATCATGAATCTTATAGTGAAGTATTCCCCCATAAAGCGACTAGAGTTAATATACATAAAATCCTCTATCAAGGGGAATGGATTTGGATCCTCTAAGTGGCTAAAATGTAAAGTGAGAAAATCAAGGGATGTTTTATTTTAATAAACTTGTGTTCTGTTATGAATTTACCTACAATATCTACCCTTGATTTGTTATTTAATGGACATTAATCACTCTACACTCTAAAGCAAAATGCTCACTTTAGAGGAGCCAATACCCAAGGGAATATCTAACAGTAAGAATCAAACTTAAGACTTGTCTTATTTGGTCTATTTATGTGTTTTCTACCGAGAGACAGCATAATATAGTGTTATATAGTTCAGAAGGTTTTATATTGTTGCAGCAACACAAAGACAACACAAAAAAGATTATCCAATCCCAAAGATAACATTAACCTATTTGTAAACCCTTATATCCAATACACCCTAAGCCTATATACAGTGCACCAAACAGTGCCTATGATAAAAAGAGACTAAGTGGAAAATATTGTAAACCAGTACTCACCTCCACCATCCATTTAAAATTCTTGTAGTAATCAGGATCAACCGCTTCAATGTCATGGTATGTAACCTTAACACCGAGTATATGCTTATAGAAAGATCGGGTAAAGTAACCATCCAATAGTTGTGCATCAAACAATTCCTTTCCCACCTGCATTTAAGATTATAATTATGACTGTCAAAGAACCTCTCAACATGTAAGTGGAAGATGTAATATAACTGCAAGAGGTGGTTTATATCTAAATCTACCAACAAATTTTTTAGAAGAGGGATGGAAGGAAATATATATATATATATACTTTTGGCTCTAAATACAAACCACCCTTATAGTTAAAGAGCATACCACTCGGCCTACAAACTTAAAGTATGAGAGGTGTTCAGTCTGGTAAACAAAGTTAGGTTTGGTTGAAAAATTGCATTGTTCCCCACTGTTGTGAAAAGTAAAGCACCCTTGTCAAATATGACCCTTGATAGTAGCTGATACATTCTCTGGTCAGACCACCAGCATCAATACCCTCTTCACCTTGAAATTGCACATTTAATCTCCCCTTGAGATTCGGAGTAGGACGCATCCTTAATTGATTATATGAGTCCTCCAAAATGTAAGCACGCCTTACACTTATACGCAATGGCCCATACAAGTGTTGGTCATGTTGTTGCCTGATTCTTGAGCGGAAATAGGCTCTCTTATTGTCAAAGTCAATCAATCTTGGGGCCTTGAGCATCATGGAGAGAGATTTCTCCAACAAACTTGGACTCTGCCTAATGCAAGCATTAGTAAGCCGACAATGCTTCTCGGCAAACCCTGTAAATGTAAAAGCACCATATATTAATTCCTCCTAACTAGACCTCAATAGCCATATTTCAAATCTTCAAAGCATACACAACAACACTATAATTTGAAACAGGGTCATCAATGTGAATAACGACACAAATATTTAATAAAAAAGCATTCACATTCAAAGACTTGTGACACTTTTCCTTTGTACTCTTTAGTAAAGCTCAGCCATTTAATCAGATTCAATTTTAAGATAAGAAAGTATATCCACAACTTTTCTTATAGATAAGTCATAAACCTAAATCATTTTTTCATAGAAATTAAATCTTCTTAGTGTTCTATGTTGCTATAATTGATTGAGAAATAAGGAGAAAGAAAGAGGGTCATGATAAATTGGGTGAGTTTTAGGGTTTTGCAAGAAAGAGTTGAAACATTGAAAGAAACCATAAATTTCTATGAGAGAAGAGTTAGAGAGGAAGAAGTTAACCTTAATTATGATAAATTGGAGTACGGAGAATGGTACATGGAAAACTGGGGACGGTGAACGGAAAACGGCAGACGGTGAACCGAAAACGGTGGACGGTGGACGACCGTTGAGAGAGGAAGAATGAGTTTTTTGAGCGTGAAACATGATTCTCATTTTTTAAATATATTTGTATGCTATATTTCTATTCTTTATTGAATATGTATAGATATTTCTTTTATATTATAAATAAATAAATCCTACTAATATTAATATAATTAACAAGGGATTTCCAAAAAAAATATAATTAACAAGTAGTAATTAATATTGTAATAATAATAATAATTATAATAATAATTATTATAATAATAATAATTATTATTATTTTTATTATTATTATTATTATTATTATTATTTTTATTATTATTATTATTATTAAAATTATTATTATTATTATTATTATTATTATTATTATTATTATTATTATTAAAAGAGAAAAAGTGGGAAAACAAAAAATCAAAAGAAAAAAGTGGGAAAGTAAAGGAATAAAAAATAGTAGTGATTATGATTGGTTAGTGTAGTCACGACAGTTCATCCTAACTGTCGCGGATGTGAAAAGAGGGCGGTTCTTTGGTAACCGTCGCAATTATGTTATTCATCATGTCTAGAAAATCTACGACGGTTAGGCATAACCGTCGTGACAACCGTCGCAATCCAGGAATAAGGACGGTTTTGTGGGAACTGTCGCAACTCATGGTCCTTTAATTCCTTTAATTCAAGTGGTGTCATCCGATACGGAGAAATGGATATTGGAGTCGTTCCCGATATCAGGTCAATAGAGAATTCCACTTCTCGCTCCGGAGGAAGAGAAGTGATATCCTCGGGGTAAACTTCAGGAAAGTCGCAAACTACCGGAATACTCAAAACTGGAATGCTACTACTCTCCTCCTTAGTAAGAATCAAAAGAACAGACTTTTCTTCCTCAAACAAGAAATTAATCATTCCAACCGTACCTTATAAAATGGTAGTTAACACATCCTTCGAAGTAGCCTCTTCGGACGGAATAATGATCAGCTTTTCCTCACACCCAATAAACACCAAATTAGCGGAAAGCCAATCCATTCCCAGAACAACATCCACTTTCTTAAGTGGTAAACAGATAAGGTCAATCTGGAAAACTCTTTCATTCACCGATAAAACACAATTTTCACACATCAACGGTGTCTCTACAATCTCATCCATGGCAGTAGTAACCACCATAGGAGGAAACAAAGGAACAACTTGCAACCCAAGTCGCTTCACGCAACGCGTGGACACAAAAGAATGAGTTGCCCCACAATTAAATAAAACAAAACAAGGATGTCCATTTACGAAACACGTACCCGCAATCAAGGAGTTATCATTCTTTGCTTTTCTGGCATCCAAGGTATACACTCGGCCGGTATTCTTCCCTTGTGCCTGATTCCTACCCTGAGGACAATCTCTCGATACATGACCCATCTTATTACACTGATAACACCGTATTCCCTCCGAATTGCACCTACCATAATGATTCCTTCCACAAGTACGACATACCGGAGGCACACTAGTTCTAGGACTCTGAGCTTGTTTCCCCTTGAAAGATTGTTGCCTTTGCCTAAACTGTTGATTCGATCTTCCCCGGTCACTTTGAGTTGCCCTGTTCAAATCTCCCTCCATTTGTACCTTTTTCAAACTATGCTCCGCCACATAACATTGTCTTAACATTTCGGCATAAGTAGTAAATTCTCGTTGAGACACGCTATGTGAAATTTCAGCCTTTAAACCAAACAGAAACTGATCAATCTTCCACCTCTCATCAGGAGCATACATGGCTTGTCTAGAATAAGCGGCCATAGTTTCAAATTTCTCAGCATAAGAAGCCACAGTCAAGTTACCTTGTCTCAGTTGTTGAAACTCAAATTCTTTCTGAGACCTCAAGGAACTTGGAAAATATTTCTCCATTAAAATTACCTTAAACTGTTCCCATACCTTTGGTACCTCTTGAATTGTCATTAAAGCTGAAGCGCTCTCCCACCACCTCATAGCAAGACCCTTCAACAAGTGGGAAGCAAAGACCACCTTGTTTTCCTCACTGCACTGAACTATTTGGAAAACCCGTTCCATACCTGATATCCATTCATGAGCCTTTACTGGGTCTAACCCACCTTGAAATTCCGGAGGATTCAACCGAATGAAATCCCTAAAGTTTCCTCCTGCAACCTCAGCAACAACCACTGGAGGATGTAAACCACCCGCCATCTGCTGAACCATTTGTTGCATGAACTGATTTTGTTGTTGCTGCATCTGTTGCATGAATTGATACAACGGAGCATTCCCTTCATCAACCGGCAGATTAGTCCCTACTGGAGTGTTTCTCGGTCTACCACGGTTGTTTCTGTGCCCATCAACCATGTTCCTGAATGTCATACAGATAGGATTAAGTTGATCAGGCTCAATATAGTAAATATAACACGTAAGACCAATGGCGACACAACACATATGAAACTGAAAGAAAATGCTCATACTATTTCATGACTAGGTCGAGGATACGACCTGCTCTGATACCAATTGTAACACCCACATATATATACATACATCAAAGCATATATCATACATGAAAAATACGTTTGGTATTGAAATACATAAGTTCCTAGTAACACTATATACATAAAAATGCCCAAAGCAACCTAAACCAATACACTGGCATGTTATATGTACAAAATGTTCAAAAGATGAAACTAAGAACTAGATCACTAAGGATCTCAAAAGACTCCACAACGGAAGCAAAACCAACAGCTAAGCAAGGATAGTCACACAGCCTTATCCTTACCCTTCGCGGAACCTGCAGAACATGTGATGTAACAATAACAGTGGGGTGAGATACATCAAATCTCAGTGAGTTCGCTATCTTATAGTCCTCTCGGCTCTACAAGGTTCTAATACACCTAACTCAAGTCAAAAGGGAAGGGAAGTGACTTGAGTACTCACACACACAATATCTCCACACTAGTGAGCCTATTAGCTCACTATAGCACCAAGGTACATCCTGAGCCTGTAAACTCAAGAAAACTCACTAATCAATAACCATACCAAGGTATCCCCTTTTCCCATCCGCTTCTACGTCTAGAAGACGACTCGAGTCATGGATCCTTAAAGTTACTTGGCATACGAAATGGATTCGGGATCATCGGCCTGTACACCGTGATCCTTCACTTCACACGGCCCGTACACCGTCACAAGTCTCTTTACCCGTAGGCTCCATTCGTATTACACGCGGGAATCAAACCTGCCAAGTAATTGTGCATACGTTTCAGAGGAGGCGCTCGAGTCTCATGAAACTACACCGCAAAAGACACTGGTTATGATTATAATACACACGCCTCGACCTTTCATGCACGAGCGTTGCCACTTATGACAATTCATACTTTCCGACACAGTTTATCGTAATGCTCCTCACTCTGCCTATTCCATATTTTAACATGCATACATTTTCAACAACAATTACACACCATTAACGATAAAAGTCGACAAAACGACACTATTCAAAAGTCCCGACATAATTAAATCGGCCAACAAATCTTAAAATCATTTTAATAAGAAAGTACATTCTGTTAGCTTTCCAATGATATCAATAAATTTAAAAACGGACAAACGAGTCAAAAGATATGGACATAACACGAAATGGTATCGCGAAAAAATACATTTCTGCACCCTCCTGGCCGTACGCGTACTGCCCTAAGCCATACGCGTATTGCCAAGCTAGCTCGCCCAGCCATACGCATATTGCCCAAGGTCATACGCGTATGGGCAGAGGCTATTTTCCTTAAAAATTCCTTTTAAAATTCCAATACGCGTACTACCATGACTCATACGCGTATTGCCTTGTCCATACGCGTAACGCCTAAAATTCTTCACTTCCATACGCGTATTGCCCAACTCAATATGCGTATGGCCCTGCGTGATACGCGTATGGGCAGATGAAACCCATATTTTTTCCTGCTGAAAAGTTATGCTACGGGTTGATTCAATTCAACCCCAAAATCTCATTTTTCCAATAAAAAATACACCAAAACATGCTATAATCATAACAACCAGTATAACATACAATCAATAATCGAATTTCAGCAGTTAGACTATGATTCTAATGTAAAATTTCACATTCCCTAACAATATCAAACTAACTCTAAAACTCAAATAAACCTTAATCTGAAGTGTCTAACTAGAACCCACCTGGATTCCAAGACGAGGAGGTTGAAGCTGAGATGAAAAGATGAAGATTGGCTGATGATTGATGACCTAGAGCTCTTGGGAGAATTTCCTCTTCTTCCTCTTCCTTTTCCTTCCTTTCTTTTCTTTTTCTCTAAGTTTTTCTAATTTTACCAAATAAGGAAATGAAAAGAAAATACACAAGGAAATATTAATTGGTAATACTACTAATTATCCAAATTATATCAAATGCACCAATTAATAAAATTCCAAGTTAAATAATATTAAATCTAATCAATCCGAGTTCGTCAGTTTACTCTAATTATTCTATCCAATAATTGCTCAGAGTACACCGGAACCCAGTTGATCAAAATAATATTATCCAAAACGCTCAGAATTTTACGGGGTATTACAAAAGTAGACACTACAATATTACTAATGGAGAAGAAATGATTAAAATTGCCGAAAACTATTTAGGAGACATAGCTAGGGCTGCTTGGGAAGCATTCAAAGTGAAATTCCCAGAAGAATTAGGTCAATTGATAACCCAAGGAAATAATATTCATAATTTTGTTTATACAATACATAGAATTATTACAGGCAAGGATGCCAATGTAGGATTGACTATGAGACAAGCTGAAGCGATGAGAGATTTAGAACAAATTCAATTATATGATTGGAATCATGTAATAGAATTCTTACAAGATTTTTATGCTTTAGCAAGCACATCCGAAAATTATTTTTCTCAAGAATTAGGAGAAAGACTATTTACCAAATTTCCAGGACCTTTAGGTCAGGAAATTCATGAAAGTTGGAAAAAATTAGAAATAACAAATGAATTTGATAATATTGGAATAAAAATACAATTTATTATTTCTGAATTAAAAAAGAAATGTACTTATATTCAAATCCAAAAAGAATTAAAACATAAGAATGTAGGTTTTTGTAAACAAATTTATACTCCTCAACAGTACGGAAAACATCCACAGGATAAAAACCAGAGGAGACAACCTAGATTCAAGAAAAATTACACTAAGAAAAATTATTTAAGGAAATCTAACGCTAGAAAACCTTATTTAGACAAGGAAAAACATGTTAGAAAGTATAATCCTAACAAAACTTATAAAAATACAATTACTTGTTTTGCATGTAACAAAACAGGACATTTATCCTCAGTGTGTCCAAACAAACAAAATCTGTTTACAAGAGAATCAAACCTAATTTCTACAATTAAAGAGGATATATTAGAAATAACCTCAGACATTTCAGACAACTCTGAAATTTGGAGTATTTGCTCTCTAGAAGGAATAGAGAGTGAAGAAATTGAAATTCCTCTAGAAGAAGAAAATAATAATAATTATATTCTTTTGGAAAAATTGAAAAAATTTACCCTCTAATGGAATCAAAAAAATTAGTACCAGATTGTAACCATAATTGGAATTACAAAGCTGGAAGCGATAATATTAAATGTTTCAAGTGTAATTGGTTTTCCTCTTTTGACAAAAGATGGAAATGTCAAATTTGTCTAAAAAAAATCTGTTCAAATTGTATTAAAAAACATTTTAAGGTAGAAAATAAAATTAAAGATACACATGAAAATTCTGATAAAAAACATGGGGAAAAAAGAATAGATCAATTAGAAGAAAAATTTGACAGGTTGGAAACCAAAGTAGATAAATTAGAAACTAGAATTAATAGTCTAGAAGAAACTATTAAAGAATTAATAGAAATTATTAAAAAAGAAAAATTCACGGCTATTGAAAATAATTTAAAATTAACAGAAATTACCCAAGAAGACATAAATATTATAAATAACACAGAACAACCTCAAGACCTCCAGATACCTTTAGAACAACCAGAACAACCTAGAAGAAACAAGTTTTAAGATAATCTATTTTAGACTCCATAAAAAATTATAGTTCCAGCAAAAATTAATATTCATGGTCAAGAAATAACCATACCAATTTTAATTGATACTGGAGCAACCTCATCTACTATAGATATGAAAATTATCCCAGAAAAATTAAAAACTAAAATTGTTAAAGTAAAACCAATTTATTCAGTACAATTTGATGGGACTAAAACTCCAAATGATTTGCAATTTAAAAATATTCAAGTAAAATTCTTAGCAAATTGTAATAAATGGTCCAAGTATTATCCTTGGCAAAAAATTTGGGTCCAAGACCTAAATCTTTCAATACCACTTGTTATAGGATTAGGTTTTTTACTACATAATTATGGACAAATTAATATTAACAAAGATTATATAACAATAAGTAAAAATTATTCCATGATACCCATTGTTTCAAATTTTAAACTTTTGATAAAAAAGGAACCCTTCAAAAAGGAAATATGCAATTGCAAGGAAAACAAAGATGAATGTTCTTGCAATAATATAGAACAAAATTTTGATCTAGACTTAGATTTTGACAATGGTATAGAAAGTGAGTTACACTTAATAGATACCACAAATTTTATAAAAAATATAAAAAATTATGATTTAGACCAAATAATTAAAAAATTAGAAAAAATTGAGGTTAGAGGAGAAAACCCTACAAAATTTTGGGAAAGGAATAAAACTCTGTGCAAATTAGAGATTATCAACCCATATATTACCTTTAAATCACCTAATTTTAAGTATGGTAATTGGGAACAAGAAGAATTCAAAATGCACATTGATCAATTATTAAAACTAGGAATTATCCAAAGATCAAATTCTAGACATAGAACCCCTCCCTTTATTGTCCAAAAAGAAGCAGAAAAGAAAAGAGGACAATCTAGAATGGTTTTCGATTATAGAAGATTAAATGATAATACTTTTGAAGATGGTTATTGTATTCCAGACAAAGATAGGTTAATTAATAAAATACAAGGAAAAAATTGGTTTTCTAAATTTGATTTAAAATCAGGATTTTGGCAAGTAAAAATGCATAAAGGCAGTATTGAATGGACAACTTTTTCTTGTCCATTAGGATATTTGAATGGTTAGTAATGCCATTTGGATTAAAAAAATGCACCACAAATTTTCCAACGAATGATGACATTTTTAAAAATTGTTATAATTTTACATGTGTCTATATTGATGATGTTCTTGTTTTCTCCCTATCAGAAAAAGAACATATAGAACATTTATAATTTTTTCTTTATTCGAAAAACATGGCTTAATCATTTGTAAAAAGAAAATTGAAATTGGAAAAAATTATATTTCTCTTTTAGGGGCGGATAGGAAATGGAACTATCAAATTACAACCCCATATTGCCAGAAAATTTTTGGAATTTCCAGATAAACTGGAAGAACTAAAACAGTTACAATCCTTTTTAGGACTAGTAAATTATGTCAGACCATATTTTAAAAACCTGCCAAAATTAACTTCCCCCTTATATAATAAGACACAATAAAAAGGAGTTAGAAAATTTAATGATCAGGATATTAAAATTGTCCAACAATTAAAAGAAGAAATTGCTAAATTAGAACCCTTAGCCTTACCATTAGAATCAGATTATTTGATTATTGAAACTGATGGATGTGAATTAGGATGGGGAGGAATATTAATTAAAAAACCTAATGAATTTTCTTTAAAGTCATTAAAAAAAATATGCAGATATACTTCTGGAACGTTTAAAGAAAAAGGATACTTAACATCCTTAGATTACGAAATTTTGTCAATCATTTATGTATTAGAAAAATTTACATTATTTATTTTATCTAAAAAACAAATCACTATTAGAACTGATTGTGAGGCAATTGTAAAATTTGCGGATACAAAAAATGAAAGAAAATTAACCTCTAATAGGTGGCTTAAATTCAGAGAATTTTTCTTAAACAGAGGATTTAAGATCAAGTGGGAACATATTAAAGGAAAAGATAACAAAATACCAGATTTATTATCTAGAAAATTGTTACATGACTAACAATTGTACTTATATGTTTCAGAAAATTACAAGAATTTCAAACATTCCTGATGACAGAAAAATTCATTGATTTTGAAGTCACCAATTTAAAGACATTTCCTGCAAAGGAACAATTTGAAACACCTTTGAGAAATCAACTCAAAGAAGAAGAACATTGTCTCCTTGACAACATTTGGAATTTACAGAATATATCTGCAGGTAACAACAAAAAAGTTGCTGTAATAAATGTTCTGGCATCATATTTCAGCACTGGCAGACATTTATGCAAAAAGCCATTCATTTGTTACACATTATACACCGGAAATAAAGCCGGGGTTTACTTAGACTGGGACGAAATTGCCCTGTTAATTGAAGAACTTTAATTATTCCCCAGATATGGACAACCTCTATATAAGGGATTTTTTAACATTCAGGAAGCAATTGATTCAGTAATTAGGACTTGTGGACCTGAAATTATTATTTCTCCACTGGTTATTAAGTATCAAGAATACTTAAAACATTTGGAAACATTTGAGGATCAAGAAATTTTGCAAGAAATTAATGACAAAATTCCAAAGGGAAAAGAAATTTCATTAAGACCACGAAAATCATTCAAAGATTCTATAGCTTCATCTTCACAGGCGCAAGCCCAACAACCCACAAAATTTGTAAATTTGGGAAAACCCACATTACATTCTCAACCAAAACCTTTAAGTGAAGAAATGGGAATTAAGACTTTTATTGTGTTACAAGAAATCTTAGCACAAATTAGTAACAACCAAATTTTCCCTCATGGACCTTCCACAGAATGGGAATATGTTTACAATGATTACAAACCTTGTCAGAGCCAGTATGAAGACTGCCCTGAGAACCAAGAAGGAACTTCTCTTTGTAAACTAGATTCTGCAATTCGTAAAGCAAGAATCTCAATTCCTACATTTAAATCTTTTAAGATTAAAGATTACCCTGTCACTGTGAGTAATTTACTCAAACATGGACTAATAAGTGTAATTAATACTCCACCATTATGTGACTTTACACCACATCTGCCACCATTCTTAGCAGATACCATGGAAACGTTATTTCCAGAGTATCCCCATAGAGTAAAACTGGAAATAGTATCTTTATACCCGAATTTTTTAAATAACCATCCAAGTTGTCATATTATTTGGATTTATTTTAAAAATTTGGATATAGAATTTAAAGATTTCCAAGTCCAAATTTCTGGACCCAGATCATTACACCTTGAAGATTTGCAACAACAAGTAGAAATCTCCAGAGCAAAAATTTTAGCTCAAAATTTTGATTGGTCCCAGCTCAAGATGGACGACAAGAATTTACTGAGAGAAGATAAATTAGGAAATTTTTTTTGCAATTTTGAGATTGCAAGGAACTTCTTCTTTCCATTTGATGTTAAACATTCAAGGCCAAAATTGGTTGAGGCTTACAGGAAAAGAAGCCAAGCAGGAAAGAGTAGAATTGGTTCCTCAAGCTCTTCTCTGGAAAAAATGCAAATGTAGATTATTGTCAAAATACGTGGTCCATCCCCTCCTCTCTCTTTTTTGTATGCCTTTGTCTTTTCTGTCGGCAATGGACCACGTGTTTTGACAATAATCTACATTGTCATTTTTTCTAGAGAAGAGCTTGAGGAACCAATCCTACTATTTCCTGCTTGGCTTCTTTTCCTGTAAGCCTCAACCAATTTTAGCCTTGAATGTTTAACATCAAATGGAAAGAAGAAGTTCCTTGCAATCTCAGAATTGCAATAAATGTTTCCTAATTTATCTTCTCTCAGTAAATTCTTGTCGTCCATCTTGAGCTGGGACCAATCAAAATTTTGAGCTAAAATTTTTGCTCTGGAGATTTCTACTTGTTGCAAATCTTCAAGGTGTAATGATCTGGGTCCAGACTTTTGGACTTGAAAATCTTCAAATTCTATATCCAAATTTTTAAAATAAATCCAAATAATATGACAACTTGGATGGTTATTTAAAAAATCCGGGTATAAAGATACTATTTCCAGTTTTGCTCTATGGGGATATTCTGGAACTAACGTTTCCATGGTATCTGCTAAGAATGGTGGCAGATGTGGTGTAAAGTCATATAATGGTGGAGTATTAATTACACTTATTAGTCCATGTTTGAGTAAATTACTCACAGTGACAGGGTAATCTTTAATCTTAGAAGATTTAAATGTAGGAATTGAGATTCTTGCTTTACGAATTGTAGAATCTAGTTTACAAAGACAAGTTCCTTCTCGGTTCTCAGGGCAGTCTTCATACTGGCTCTGACAAGGTTTGTAATCATTGTAAACATATTCCCATTCTGTGGAAAGTCCATGAGGGAAAATTTGGCTGTTACTAATTTGTGCTAAGATTTCTTGTAACACAATAAAAGTCTTAATTCCCATTTCTTCACTTGAAGGTTTTGGTTGAGAATGTAATGTGGGTTTTCCCAAATTTACAAATTTTGTGGGTTGTTGGGCTTGCCCCTGTGAAGATGAAGATACATAATCTTTGAATGATTTCTGTGGTCTTAATGAAATTTCTTTTCCCTTTGGAATTTTGTCATTAATTTCTTGCAAAAATTCTTGATCCTCAAAAGTTTCCAAATGTTTTAAGTATTCTTGATACTTAATAACCCGTGGAGAAATAATAATTTCAGGTCCACAAGTCCTAATTACTGAATCAATTGCTTCCTGAATGTTAAAAAAAATCCCTTATATAGAGGTTGTCCATATCTGGGGAATAATTAAAGTTCTTCAATTAACAGGGCAATTTCGTCCCAGTCTAAGTAAACCCCGGCTTTATTTCCGGTGTATAATGTGTAACAAATGAATGGCTTTTTGCATAAATGTCTGCCAGTGCTGAAATATGATGCCAGAACATTTATTACAACAACTTTTTTGTTGTTACCTGCAGATATATTCTGTAAATTCCAAATGTTGTCAAGGAGACAATGTTCTTCTTCTTTGAGTTGATTTCTCAAAGGTGTTTCAAATTGTTCCTTTGCAGGAAATGTCTTTAATTTGGTGACTTCAAAATCAATGAATTTTTCTGTCATCAGGAATGTCTGAAATTCATGTAATTTTCTGAAACATATAAGTACAATTGTGAGTCATGTAACAATTTTCTAGATAATAAATATGGTATTTTGTTATCTTTTCCTTTAATATGTTCCCACTTGATCTTAAATCCTCTGTTTAAGACAAATTCTCTGAATTTAAGCCACCTATTAGAGGTTAATTTTCTTTCATTTTTTGTATCCGCAAATTTTACAATTGCCTCACAATCAGTTCTAATAGTGATTTGATTTTTAGATAAAATAAATAATGCAAATTTTTCTAATACATAAATGATTGACAAAATTTCGTAATCTAAGGATGTTAAGTATCCTTTTTCTTTAAATGTTCCAGAAGTATATCTGCAGATTTTTTCTAATGACTTTAAAGAAAATTCATTAGGTTTTTTAATTAATATTCCTCCCCATCCTAATTCACATCCATCACTTTCAATAATCAAATATTCTGATTCTAATGGTAAGGCTAAGGGTTCTAATTTAGCAATTTCTTCTTTTAATTGTTGGACAATTTTAATATCCTGATCATTAAATTTTCTAACTCCTTTTTGTTGTGCCTTATTATATAAGGGGGAAGTTAATTTTGACAGGTTTTTAAAATATGGTCTGACATAATTTACTAGTCCTAAAAAGGATTATATCTGGAAATTCCAAAAAATTTCTGGCAATATGGGGTTGTAATTTGATAGTTCCATTTTCTATCTCCGCCCCTAAAAAAGAAATATAATTTTTTCCAATTTCAATTTTTCTTTTTAGAAATGATTAAGCCATGTTTTTCGAATAAAGAAAAAATTATATATAAATGTTCTATATGTTCTTTTTCTGATTGGGAGAAAACAAGAACATCATCAATATAGACACATGTAAAATTATAACAATTTTTAAAAATGTCATCCATCATTCGTTGGAAAATTTGTGGTGCATTTTTTAATCCAAATGGCATTACTAACCATTCAAAATATCCTAATGGACAAGAAAAAGCTGTCCATTCAATACTGCCTTTATGCATTTTTACTTGCCAAAATCCTGATTTTAAATTAACTTTAGAAAACCAATTTTTTCCTTGTATTTTATTAATTAACGTATCTTTGTCTGGAATACAATAACCATCTTCAAAAGTATTATCATTTAATCTTCTATAATCGAAAACCATTTTAGATTGTCCTCTTTTCTTTTCTGCTTCTTTTTGGACAATAAAGGCAGGGGTTCTATGTCTAGAATTTGATCTTTGGATAATTCCTAGTTTTAATAATTGATCAATGTGCATTTTGAATTCTTCTTGTTCCCAATTACCATACTTAAAATTAGGTGATTTAATGGTAATATCTGGGTTGATAATCTCTAATTTGCACAGAGTTTTATTCCTTTCCCAAAATTTTATAGGGTTTTCTCCTATAACCTCAATTTTTTCTAATTTTTTAATTATTTGCTGTAAATCATAATTTTTTATATTTTTTGTAAAATTTGTGGTATCTATTAAGTGTAACTCACTTTCTATACCATTGTCAAAATCTAAGTCTAGATCAAAATTTTGTTCTATATTATTGCAAGAACATTCATCTTTGTTTTCCTTGCAATTGCATGTTTCCTTTTTGAAGGGTTTCTTTTTTATCAAAAGTTTAAAATTTGAAACAATGGGTATCATGGAACAATTTTTACTTATTGTTATATAATCTTTGTTAATATTAATTTGTCCATAATTATGTAGTAAAAAATCTAATCCCATAACAAGTGATATTGAAAGATTTAGGTCTTGGACCCAAATTTTTGGCCAAGGATAATACTCGGACCATTGATTACAATTTGTTAAGAATTTTACTTGAATATTTTTAAATTGCAAATTATTTGGAGTTTTAGACTCCGTGGAGGTTTGTGTGGTAAATATTTTTGTAAATTTCATCAATAGTTGTTATAGTTATGAAATTTAACATAATGATTTTGCATAAAATATGATTTTTTATTTTAAATGTTTTTTATAAAAAAAATCAACTTTATGAATAGTTACTCGTGAATAGTAACTCGTGAATAGTGAGTCGTGAATAGTGATTGGAAAAGTATGATTAATGTTCACGTGAATGATTTCAACAATTTCAACATAATAATGAATGACTAGTGATATTAAATAGTAAGTCAACATGATGAATAGTAAAAAAATTTAATTGTATTATTTTGTTGTTTAAAATAATAAAAATATCTTTTAAGCTCTGGATATTGATTCCAGGTCATCTTTTGTAATAAGAATTAGGGTGTAAGTAGAATATATATATATTCATACTAGAACTGGAAATGAGTCTTTTGTAATAAGTATTAGGGTGTAAGTAGAATATATATATATATATATATATTCATACTAGAACTGGAAATGAGTCGAGTAGAGTCGAACTCACCATAGTTCGGTTAGATTTGTTAAGAATTGGTTTGACTCAAATTTCAAGTCGTTAGGATCATCTCGATATGCTCAGCTCACTTGCTTCATGAATTTAAAAACCTTTTTTTTAAGTCTATTTTTTTTCTATATTTGATATTTTTAATTTATTATTATTATTTTTTTTAAATATTAAATAAAATAAAAGTTATCAGATAGAAACTTAACTTTGTTTCAAAAATCTACTAATTCAAAAACTACACAACTTTCAAGAGATATATTTGAAAGTCTAATTAAAAAAACTACTCAATTGGTGTTTAGATTTATCTCAAAAATCCATAACTTCGTCTAAATATTTAGAACCTAACAAATTTAATAAAATAATACACCAAAAATTACTAAAAATTTATACATGTCCATCACATAATAATTACACCACTTGCAACCTTCGTTACATATATTATTTTAGTGAGTCCATAATGCCTCCAACAAGAATGACTATAAATGCAATTGTCAGGTTTACGCCATAACTAGTACGGAAGGAACAATATAAGATTAAAATTTAAAGTAAATCTTTAAACACACTCTTAAAGACAATATCATCCTTCTCATATATAATCGAATTGATTCATAAGTTTAACGAGTTGAACTATGTATAATTCAAGTTCAATTCATTTAGTTAATGATATTATTTTTTCCTTCATATTGAACTCATTTGGTTCATGAATTTAATTCAACGATTTAATTTTCGAACTAAATATCAATTATTTTCGAGTTGTTAGTTTCATTGTCAGCGTTGATTCAAATAGATAAGTGTTAACTAAAACCGATTAATACAAATCTGAAAATTTGATTTTTTTCCCCTTATAATAGAGATTGGTTCTGGTGTTTTAATAAATGTCCTATTTTAAATGTTGAATGTTATATAATATAAAGAAATTTAATTCGTTTATTTGGTAAAAACAAATTTTAAATAGAAGAAAACCATCACAATAATTATGTTGATTAATTTAGATTTATTTCAACCATTTAGAATAAAATATCATCGGACATAACATATATTTCATGTGATTAATGTTATCTAAATCTGAATATTTATTTCTTTATGCTAGTGATGGTTGTAGTATTTTATTAAATATCCTATTTTAAATGTTAAATGCTACATATTATAAAAGCCCAATAGATCAGTGTTAACTACCACCTTCACGATTTTGAGGGCTTAAAAAATATTACAATTACAATACAAGCATCATGACATTTCGATCTCCTGTTCTTTCCATCCTTGAATCAAATATCAGGCCAATGGAGGCCCATCGAGAAAATCAATGATCCATACTTACTTCAACTCGCAAATTGGGCTATCGCCGAGTACGACAATAGAACAGGAGCCAAGTTGACGTTTGAGAAAATTATCAACGCCGGCGAATCACAAGTTGTCGAAGGAAATTACTATCGCATCATTCTTTCTGCCAACAATGGATCTATTTCTAACAATTATGAAGCAATTGTGCATGACATGCCATGGGGTTACTTTAGGAACATCACTTCCTTTGAACATGTTCATGTTTAAATTATTAATTCTTTTTTAATAAATGATCTTATGATATCTTTCCCATGTATGATCTTAGGATAACTCGGAACAAACGAGAGAAACAGAACAAATGAGACCACAATTTACCAAATTAATGCTCGTAAAAATCATTTGATAATCAGAACCAATGCATTTTACAAAAAGTTCATCCTGACCTCACACCTTTCATCTAACAACCCAAGTGAACTTACTTCCAATAACAGGAAGATTAAGAAAAAAGAAGCATGTTCTCAATAAAGTTGTTGAAATGAATCATCATATTTGTGAACATAAGAAAATCTCTAATTGTACAACTCATTTTTGAACTCTTTATTTGATCTATTAAGTCATATTATCTTAAAATAACTCATTTAATTTTCTTTTCAATGGTACGATTTTAAAATTTTAATTAGATCACACAACTTTATCTCATATATTAATATTGTATTCATTTTTAAAAAAAAAAATTAAAAAAAATTGAATTTAAATATTTGAATGTAAAAAATTTAAATCATCATTATTTAAAAGCAAAAGAATTATTCAAATAACATAAAAAATAAGAAAATTAAATAAAATCTATAAAACAAACTATTTATTGTGTTTATTATTATTATATTAAAAGCAACGTTGCATCATGATACAACGGTACACAATGTTCTCCAACTTCAACGGCATTTTGTTGATATCCAACTTCAATGGCATTTTGTTGAGAAAACAGTGTTTCAATAAATTCCATGTTGGCGATCCTAGTAAAAAAACCTCAATTGGAAGTGCTTTAAGAGATTCACATCTACATTCACTTTTTGTACTGTCGAAAGAATAAAGTTAAAATTGCCACACACACATCACTTCAAGTTTCAATGACTACCACAGATACCACTCAGTTGACCAAAAGTACATGCTTATCACTACTATGACAAGAGGCATAAATATTTACAATACAATGTTAAAAGTTATAATTCTATATTATGGCAAAATCTAACATTTCACTATGTCGAAGTCGTTAGAGTTCAATGTTACGTCAAAATAGCTAGTATGAGGTATAAAAATAAGTTGTATTCGACTATGCGAATACAACATTTAGTTGGCATGTCGAAATATTTTGGGCATGTGTCGAATTGTATAATTTTGGGCCTAGACTTTAGTTGCATATGTAAAGGGTCTTGTATATGTAAAGGGTCTTGTAAATATATAGAGCTTCAATCAATACGAATCCTAATTTTCACAATTTAGTTTGTAGTTTTTCTCTTTCTCTTCTTCTTCGTCTTCTTCCTTTTTCATCTTTCTTGAAAACCCTTTTGTTCCAACAAATTGGTATAAGAGTGTTTAGAAACGACGAAAGAAGTGTGGGACAAGTTGAAAAGCTTGTACGAAAGAGATGAAAAGATAAAGATGGTCAAGTTGCAGACGTTGAGAAAGCAATTTGAGATGACTCAGATGAAGGAAGATGAATCGGTCTCAGAATATCTTTTTACGTGTGGTGGTGCTAACGAACTAGATGAAGTCGTATGGTGAATCAATCAATGATTTGCAGAAGATTGAGAAAGTGTTCAGATCTTCGACTGTAAAGTTTGATTATATTGTAGTGTCAATTAAAGAGTCCAAGAACCTAGTTGAGATACAATTAGAAGAACTCAAGCTTCAATATAAGCTTATGAGATGAGGCTGAAATAGATGAACTCAAAAGGGAGAAGGTGGCTGATCATACACTACAAGCAAGATTCATCTAGAAATATGGGAAAGAAAATGGAAAGAATCTTGCTAATGATGAGAAATCAAGCAATAACTCAAAGAAACACACTAATTCGATCATCAAAGGCATGGGCAACAAGTATTCTAGGAAGAAAGTTGACATGAAGGAGGTGCAGTGTGTTTACTTGGAAATTTGGTAAACAAAACAAGTTTATAATAATACTTAAGGGATTAAACTCGAAAATATCCCGGAACATATTTGTGTGAATTAGAACTCGTGGACAACATATTGCTATAGAAATCGAAATACAACGTTTGAGAGATAACAATTCGAACTTGACTAAAATCGAAATGTAAAGGATTTAAAAGTAAAATGACTGAAATTGAAATGTAACTTAAATGAAGAAATGACTTCATGCAAAAAGAAATGGAATTTATAAATGTGGAGCGCATACGTAAATTTCTTCACTCGTTTCTCAATCACACATATACTTTGAGTTTGTAGGAATTTGAGTACAATTACGGACCCCTACAACTTAAGCAAGCGTCTACTTATATACTAGTCTAAAATGACTGCCTACAACGATTGACTAAACACATCACGACACATTTTTTCTTCTATGCAATCATTGTCTTCGACGAACCTCCACGTGTCTCTGAATAACTACCTGGTCTCATCCAATTCTCACTCTTTCGACTAAACAAAATAACCAACCAAAATACCTGGAAATTTCACTAAGTCCAAAGACTTCGTAGATACTCTTTGACCTTTAGCTACAAGATTCGACCGAAATTGCCAAATCACCTTTCGAAGTACCAAAATCAAATCACCTCATGGTCTCGATTTACCATACTCGACTTCAACCCTCGCCATGGCATGCCAATTCGTCTTACTTAACATTTATATCTATGTCAAAAATCCAAGGTAACAAATTGCCCCCCAAAATTCCATATTTCGATTTAGGCCATTAAAGAGAAAAATGACATTTTTTATTGCATTTGCGACGGTGTTTCAGCTTCTCCACTGACGCCATCATCATTACTACTTTCCTGCACTTTGTCATTTTCCATAAGATGTCTTTAGAATCTCATTATTACTCCTATTTTCTAGGAGGTCATGAGTGTGCACGTCTTCCATAACTGCTCCACTCACATCAATGCTGGCACTTTTTGATACACGAAACCCTTCAATTCTTCAATGCGGATGCCACGTGTACGACTCTCACCAAACACTAAAATGTTATAAACACCTATCTCCACCTTCTTTCTCATCTTCTTCGTTCAAACATTCTCTTAACTCCCTTTACGCAAACAAAAAACTTCCGCTTTCTCATTGCAGTAACATATAATCTTCAAAAAATGGCAACCAAGACCTCAACCCCACAGTTTGACACTAGGAAAACCCTATGGCCTTCAGGATCTTGCCAGAAGAAGATGAAAAAGGTAGAGACTTTATTCCCGAACTCCCATTGTCAAAAGAAAAGATCTTCATCTGGGCAAACCAGGTACTCATCCCCTTTTCATTATCCAATAAACTTTTTTCCTTCTTGGGGCCATATCCGACTACAAAGTCAAATGATGGGAAAGTTAAGAATTTTTTCCCAGGCTACCTAGTCACCATGACCTCAGCGTTGGAAGAATGCTTTCTCGATTTGTCCTGCACGGACAAACATGCTTGTGTGTTCCAATCTGCACCGCTTACTCAAAACAAGGAATACCTTGCTTGGCTTGACAATGTTGAGCCTTAAATGAAAAAGCATTGGCAAGACTTAGTCATTTATGACATGATCAAAATATCTAGAACTGGTCCTAGGTATAACCCAACCATACTACTTGCTTCGATCTTTTTCAGGGAAGGTTCGACCAATACCTTTCAGTTTCCTTGTGGCGTGTTAACACCAGCCTTATTCGATGTAACAACCATCACATGGTTAAACCCTCCAGGAGAGACCTTTACTCTGACCATAGAAACAACCAACGAATTTACTATCGAACGATTCAGATTCAAGAACTCTATCATTGACAACCATGATAAGAAAATTGATGAAGTCTCCGACCAGGAACACGTAGCTTTTTTAAACCTTTGGCTTTCTTACTATGTTTTCTATTCTAGCTCTTTACAGGTAGCTAAGAAATTCTTGCCTTTAGCTATCCAACTTCACGAAGATCGTAAGATCTCATTAAGCAAATTCCTTCTAGCCAATCTCTATCAATCACTTGGAGAAGCTTCCTACAAACTTAAACACCTCTCTGAGACCAACAAATCATACTTTCTTTCTAGTCCCTTATGTCTTCTACAACTTGGCTAAATGCCAAATTTGAGCCAAAACTTCATATAATTGACTCTCGAACTTTGATAGCACAAATTAACTACAGGGTCATCGAAGGCACAAGGCTTGCTTTGACTACTCCTCATGAAACCCCTTCACAAATCACACTTATGAAATATATTAATATGTTCATTAAGTCAACCACTTTTGCTTCGACGATGGATACTTTTGTGGACCAATGTATTAGTCTGTCTTTGTTTAGAAACATATTTCCTGGGGCATTGCCTTTAGCAGCTGCCATGTCGAACTCTGTTTGGGCAGCCTTTTTGACTCTCACACTCCTATCTATCAGAATCGATGTTGGGACTCCTGGCTATGGATTTGTTGGCTATCAACCCAACTTATTAGCCAGACAATTCGTCATTAGCCAGCTACTTCCACGCTTACTCTACACTTAGGGAGATGACATTTGTTTGTCAGAAAGGAGATTTAGCATAAAATAGTACAAATATTGCACGACATTTGATCACAACCATGTCCTTGAACTCCCTACCATTTGTTTCCATTCGTCCTTCTATATGAGGGTCTAGTATCATAACTAGTGAACAAAATACTTTAAAGGCCACTTTTCAGAATAAATTTTCCGAAAGTGATTATTAGCTTCCTTCTCCGACGTACCAGAGAATCCATAACAAAAAGGTATACCCTTCCCATTAACTCCAAATTCTTTTATATACCTTTCGTTTTTCTCATACTTCGATTGTAGGTGAACCTGAAACACATGCTAACACCAATGTCGAAGGACCTTCTGACGCTCGTGAAACAAAGAATAATGAATAACCCATGAAAAAGGTAAATCTCTTCTTCTCTGATTTTTCTACTATTAGAATAATTCTGACAATTTATCTTTCAGAATCAAAAGCGTGATCCCAACTCTCCTACTACTAAACCCAAGAAAAAGAAAAATGTTACAACCACTTTGCCTCAGGTATACCACTGATTTCGAACTCTTTCTTCATCTTTCAATAATCTATCCATCTAAATCGACTTAACCTTTTCCAGGGTACTCCAAAACTAACAGAAACTCTGGTTGAAATTGAAAGCTCAGAAGATACTGAGGAAACTCTCATCTACTCGAGGCTAAAACCTAAGGCTTTTCATAATCCAGAAAAGGAAAGGACCTCCTCAAAAATCAAAACCCAAGAAAGAAATTGCTACTTCGACAATCGGTCATTCCCATAAAAACAAAGGCAAAGAGGCAGAGTCAGAAAAAGAAGAAGAAAGGAAAGGAAAAATACAAGAAAGAAATAAAGACCTTCCCCCTTCTAAAAATAAGGAGCCAAACAAGCCTTAAGCCAAACCGGTCTAAGAACCAGCAAAAACTGACTTTAAGGTACTCCTCGACTCATCCCATAATTCCTTTTTTGTACTCCTTAATTCAGGCTTCAACTCACTATTTCCCTTTTCTTTCAAGAAACACCAGAAATAAACAAAAATGAAGTAGAAAAAACACTAGGTATCCCTCGTTCAATTCCTTCTAAAACATTTTCCCACATTCATTGGTCAGACTTTCTTTATTCCAGCCTTTCATTTGTCCGTCCATCCGCCAAACCAATAAAAGAAACAACTAATGCATCTCCACAACCACAACCTGAAGTGGAAGTTAACCTTAACCAACCTTATCCACAACCCAACGAGGAATTAGATTACACTAGTGCCTCCGTCCAAGACAACATAGTTAAATATGACCCAAAGCCTGATAGTCCCTAAAAAACTAATGAAGAGCAAGCCACGCCACACATAAAGATTAACCTACCATCAAAGAACAAGAGAAAACTGAAGCTATCATTCACGCTCATAAAAGGAAAAGTCCAACTGAAGCTCTAAAAAGGCTCTAAAAGCTTTTTGAGCTTTCGACAAGCTCTAGGTCAAGCCACTCATCTGATGCTTCATTGGCTGATACAGGTAATGAATCGGTGAACCTCCGGATTCAATAGTTGAAGGCCAATATTTTTTAGGTTGATCCCTCAATTCTATCGAAGGAGATGCTCGACTTGGTGCTAATATTCGACAATTGTTGGCTGAACTGAACAAACAATAGGTGTCTGATTCCATGGTTTATGTTCTGGACTGGACCAATGGCTAGAATTGGCCCAATCCGCTTCTGCTCCAGAGCGGCCCAAATTGCCTAAGTCCAAATTGTCCCTCCAACCGGGCAAGGAATACAACATTCCTTCCCGGAATTACTGCCCGTCATGCACGGCTTCGCTGCTCCCCGAACAGCCATGGGCAGGTGCCCGGAACTATGCATATGCACGACATAACGGCTAGTTTTGGGCACCCTGCCCGACATAACGGCTAGTTTGGGTAGTTACCGATTCTTTGTGGAAAACGGTTATTTCGCCCCGAAAATAGGACTGTTGGCCACGCGCTGGGGGCTCTATATAAACCCTCTCGCTTGAGAGGGTCAGGTATCCAATATTCACCCTACGAACTAAAACTTTGTACTTGCCCCTTTTCCCTAACCCTTTCTTACTTGAGCGTCAGAGTGCCTTGCGGGTACACCCCCTCCTCTCCATACGACATCATCCCTGACGCACTTGGCGGCCTGATTCTACAGGATCTGATCCAGCCTTCACGATCAGTGGCGCCGTCTGTGGGATCTTTGTTCTCCCCATCTTTGTTTCCTTAGAAACCAAAGATCAAAACAATTCTCAAACATCATCACGATCATGGCCTCCCAAGATCGCACCAAGGATGCTCTCCAAACCACCATCCTTCCCGTCAACAAATCTGACGTTGACGGCCAGCCATCTCTTCTCCGAGATGTCTGTTTCCTCAAGGACGGAGCCACTGCTTCTCCTTCCCCTACCCCTGCTGATCGCAACAACGATCAACCTTCACTTGACGTCCAGCCCGTTCCTGTTCCGTCCAACACCGACCCGGCCGTGGCAGCCCTCCTAGAGGCGATCAACAAAACCAACACCCTGATCCTACAGCAGAACGAAAGGATCGGGGCGCTGGAAGAGTCCAACCGTCCAAGATCCCCTCCTATGTGGAGGAACCAGCGACGATTAAGAAGCCCGCAGCCCCGGAGAGAAATCGACCGAAGACTGCGCCAAGAGCCTGATCCTCGCGCATCCCAGAAGCGCGACCAGATCTCCCCGCATGA
Source organism: Lathyrus tuberosus (assembly GCA_022829125.1). Taxonomy (NCBI): domain Eukaryota; kingdom Viridiplantae; phylum Streptophyta; class Magnoliopsida; order Fabales; family Fabaceae; genus Lathyrus; species Lathyrus tuberosus. The sequence goes on from JALAZF010000191.1 coordinate 9,426,099, forward strand.
CGAGCACGCTCACGACCACAAAAGGATTCAGAGGAACGATCAATCTCCACCGATCAAGTCTAAAGGACGGGCCAGCTCCCCTTCTCCCCGAAGGAACCGCTCACCTTCTCCCCGAAGGAACCGCTCACCTTCTCCACGAAGGAACCAGCGTCGCGAGCATCCCGTTCGGTCCCCATCATACACCAATTCTAGCAACGACTAACGAGCCTCACGACCCATTGTCCCAGGAGATATTGGCTACCCGTCTCCCAAAAGGCTTGGAGAAGTCCCCGTCACTCGGCACGTACGACGGGACCACTGACCCCGATAAGCACATCGAGAACATCGATGCACTATTAGACTACTGCGGCGTACGGGGCGCCATCAAATGCAGATTGTTCCCAACCACGCTCCGGAAGGGAGCAATGACATGGTATAAGCAACTGCCCGAGGAGTCCATTACCTCGTGAACACAGCTGGGCAGGATGTTCTCGCGATACTTCACAGCGTTTCGCTGCCATCTCAAAATTGAGGCCTCTCTTGGAGAAATAATCCGGGGGAAAGACGAACCTCTCCGCCCATATATCGAGAGGTTCAACAAGGAAGTTATACAAGTCCCTACGACAAATAAAATGAAGAAGTTTCTACTCGAGCAAGGGGTCCGCCTAGACTCCGAGTTCTCTAAAACCATTGGCCTCGCGCCACCGAGGAACTTAGACGCCCTCCTCCTCAAAGCCCAATCACATATTCAGTACGAAGAAAAGATTGCAGCCTGCAACGTCCGAGCATCACGCCGCTAGGAGAACGCTCGGACCTCTAAAGGAGAAGAAGCCTCGACATCTCGTCGGGGTGAACAGAGGCACGAGGACCATCCACGGGACACCCGCGACAGCAAAGGACCCTCCGGGCGCTTCCATGACTACACTCCCCTGACCGTTTCTAGGGAAAAGATCTTGTCTGAATGTGCCAATTTGGAGTTCAAACAGGCGGGGGTCCGTTTCCCCAAAAACCTGCTAAACAGACCAAACGTGGACAAATCAAAATACTGCCGCTTCCACAAAAGTCACGGCCATACGACGGAGGACTGCATCCATCTAAAGGATGCCATTGAGATACTGATCAAGGACGGCCACCTGAAATAGTTCGCGAAAAAGAAGGACACTCCTTGGCAAGACGCCCAGGAGTCCAAAAAGGTCGACGAGGAGATACCCTCCTCAGAAGATGCTAATATACAGGTCTCTATGTCCATATCGTGACCAGAGGACTTCGACATCCCGGACGGGCTCAACGCCCCTGCATACTTCGCAGCCCACAGCCCGCGGGAGACTTTTCCCTCCGCCATGGTCATTTCTGGCAGAGGATTCAAAAAATCACTGTGGGCTCCGTGAAACGCAAGTTCGAGCATCTGATCAATACGAACTCCAACAAAGTGACCACGCTTGATCGGGCACAGAAGGGCTCCGTCCCTATCTTCTTCTACCGGGAGGAACTCCTCGGCGGCTCCCCGAACTCAAGCATACCTTTGCTCGTCAGAGCTCAGATGGCGAACTTCGACGTTCGCAGAATACTCGTCGACCAGGGCAGCTCGGTCGACATCATGTACTCCCAACTGTTTTCAACACTTCAGCTGGACGAATCGCACCTTACCCCCTACGTAGGGTCCGATTTATAGGGATTCAACCGGCCTGTGACCAAGCCGTGGGGATACGTCGAGCTGATCGTGACCTTCGGATCAGCTGAAACGGCCAGATCCATCAAGGTGCAATTTCTAGTAATCGACTGCCCGTCGCTTTACCAATGCATTTTCGGAAGGCCAACTCTGGCCGTGTTGGTAGCAGTGCCCTCAACAGTCCACCCGAAGATGAAGTATTACACTTCGAAAGGGATGGTCGCCACCCTCCACGGCGATATAGAAGCTGCCCGACGGTGTTTCAAAGCACTACAAAAGGACTCAACGACATTGTGCTCAAGCCTAAGGTGTCAAGCAAGCCAGCACTGCTAAGCAGCTTCGAGGAGGCCAAGCCTCTGGCCCAGTTCGACTCTATCGACCTCGACAGTCGCTTCCCCGAGGACCAACAGGAGGAACGAGCAGCTTCAGCCAGCCTGTCCAACAGCAGTTCCCATCCGATGCGCCCAATCCCGGATGGCAACTTCGAGATAGTTCTATTTGGCGAAGTGCCCCAACGGGGAGTGAAGATTGGAGCAGACCTGCCCAACATTGCGAGGAAGCAACTCAAAGCATGTCTCAGAGAGAATGCCGACCTCTTCGCATGGAGTACCGCCGAAATGCCCGGCTTGGATCCATCCGTCGCTTGTCACCTGCTGACCATCGACCCGGCTCTCAAGGTCGTAGCACAACGTAGGAGAAAGCAGTCTCCGTAGAAAATGGAGGCTGCTGAAAAAGCTGTAAAGGACCTCCTCGAGGCCAATTTTATTTCGGAAGCCAAGTACACCACTTGGTTGTCCAACGTTGTATTAGTTAAAAAATCTAATGGAAAATGGCGCATGTTCATTTATTATACCGATCTCAATAAGGCATGCCCGAAAGATGCCTACCCCTCCCCAATATTGATAAACTTGTTGATAATTCAGCTGGTTTTAAAATTTTATCGTTCATGGATGCCTACTCGGGCTATAATCAAATCCCAATGGCAATGTCCAACAAAAAATATACGGCCTTCATGACCGAATCGGGCAACTATTACTACAACGTAATGCCCTTCGGCTTAAAGAACGCCGGAGCAACGTACCAACAAATGATGAACAAAGTGTTTCGGGGAGAAATAGGTGACATGCTCGAAGTCTACCTGGACAATATGATCGTAAAGTCCCACGAGGAAACAGATCATACTGCCCATTTGAGAAAGGTCTTCGAACAGGCCAGGAAATACAAAATGCATTTTAATCCGGAGAAGTGCATGTTTGGTGTCTGTGCGGGCAAATTCCTCGGCTTCTACTTCACGGAACGAGGAATCGAGGCCAATCCCGACAAATGCCGGGCATTCTCTAAGTTTCCTACGCACAAGTCCAAAAAATCCATCCAGTCCATCAACGGGATGCTCGTATCACTATCTCATTTCGTGGCCAAGTCCGCCCAACATGCCCTACCATTCTTCAAACTCCTCCACAAAGAGGCAGCATTCGAATGGACCGAGGAGTGCGACAAGGCCCTTCTCCATCTAAAACGAGCTCTCTCAGAACCACCGGTCCTCTCTCTCCCGGACAATGGTGAAACGTTGTACCTATACCTAGCCGTAGCAACCGAAGCAGTGAGTGCCGCTCTCATCCGCGAGATACCTGACGCGCAGAAGCCCATCTATTTCACGAGCAAAGCACTGTAAGGACTAGAATTAAGATACCAACAGATAGAGAAGGTGGGGCTGGCCCTCATCAATGTAGCCAGAAGATTAAGACACTACTTCCTGGCCTACACGATCGTGGTTCGAACAGATCAACCCATAAAGCAGCTGCTTGGACGACCAGATATGGTCTGCCGAATGCTCAAATGGTCGCTAGAACTATCCGAATTTGACATCCAATACGAAGGCAGAAAAGCCCTTAAGGCCCAAGCTCTGGCCGACTTCGTCGCAGAGATGACATTCGCAGACTCCCCCGCGAGCAAAGCGCGTGAGTGGACCATCTTCGTCGATGGTACCTCAAGCTCGGCAGGAAGCGGCGCGGGCATCATACTGGAGAGCGGCGAAGGAATTATCTTCGAGGTATCACTCACGTTGTCTTTCCCAACCTCTAACAACCAGGCTGAATACGAAGCCTTCCTCGCTGGGTTACGCCTAGCCGAGGATTTGGGCACAGCAGAAGTCGTCATTTACACAGATTTCCAACTCGTGGCCCTCCAGGTCCGGGGAGAGTATCAAGCCAAAAATGACAACCTGACCGAATACTTGGCCCTGGTCAAAAAGGAGATGGCAAAGTTCGCAACAGTGGAAGTGAAACACGTTCCCCGCGAACATAACGTACGAGCAGACGTGCGTCTAATTTAGCCAGCACGAAGAAGAAAGGCGGAAACAAATCCGTCATACAGGAGGTACTTCCTCGACCCAGTATCGAGAAAGCCTCCCCGACACTCGACGTACAGGTGATCAGCGACAACAACTGCTGGATGACCCCAATCTAAAACTATCTTGCCAAAGACGAACTCCCGTCTGACCCAAAGGAGGCTAACATAGTCAGGCGAAGAGCCTGCTCTTATGTCTTGGTCGAAGATAAACTCTACAGATGGGGACTCTCTATTCTGCTGCTCAAATGTGTCGAGGAGGAAATGGTCGCACACATCCTGCGCGAAATCCACGAAGGAATCAACGCCCAACATTTTGGCGGAAGGTCCCTTTCTCGAAAGGCTCTCCGAGCAGGATACTACAGGCCGACCATGCAAAATGACGCGAAAGAACACGTGAAGAAATGCGATAAATGCCAACGGCACGGGGACATGCACCTGGCTCCGCCTAACGAGCTCAAGGCTATGTCCTCCCCATGGCCATTCGCCTAGTGTGGCCTAGACATCCTAGGACCCTTCGTGGTAGGATCAAGTCAGAACAAATATCTCATAGTGGGCAGGAGTATTTCACAAAATGGATAGAGGCAGAAGCTCTAGCCAAAATAACTGCCCTTAACATCCTGCGTTTCTACAAACGAAACATCCTTGCACGTTTCGGTATTCCACAAGCGATAGTAACGGACAACGGAATGCAATTCACATATAGGAAGTTCCAAGACTTCGTCCCCCAACTAGGCACGAAGCAGCACTTCGCATCCGTGGAGCACCCTCAAACAAACAGGCAGGCTGAAGCGGCCAACCAAGTCATCCTTCGAGGCCTCAAGCGAAGGCTGGACGAAATAAAGAAGGCATGGGTCGAGGAACTGCACAGCATACTATGGGCATACTGCACAACTCCGCACTCAAAGACCGGGGAAACACCTTTCTCGTTAGCATACGGGACCGAGGCTGTAATTCCCTTCGAAGTTCACGTGCCCTCTAGGAGGACAAAGTCGCCCCTAGATGAGGAGATGAACGATGAATCGTTGAGAGAAGAGCTAGACCTCATCGAGGAAATCCGAACTGGGGCAGTCCTTCGAGAAGCCTCACTAAATCAAAAAATTACCATAAGGCACAACGCCAAGTTGATACGGCGAGAGTTCGACGTGGGAAGCCTTGTTCTAAGAAGAAACCACAAAGACTCTCGCGAAGGCAAACTAGTAGCCAACTGGGAAGGACCCTATCGTGTCCGAGCAAAAATGGAAAATGGGGCCTACTACCTAGAACATCTCACCGGGGAAGAACTTGCTCGACCATGGAACGCTGAAAAGCTAAAACAATATTACAGCTAAATTCTCGGTTCGACCCGTCGCAACGATGAACGTTAGCTACCGACCACTATGCACGTCTAGGTACAAGCGTCGCATGCGATTAAAGTATAACCCCGCTCAGTAACAAACTGGGTAACTGCTCGACCGCGGTCCTCGATCGAGCATCGTCGTCGTCAAAGTACCATGATTGGCAGGACCCCAGCTCGCGATGGGACGTTCACGCCATAAACTTCGGCCTCAAACGCGACCTGAGCTCCGCTCCCCAGCCAGGGTATTCCCCGGCCGTTCGACCAGTTCCCCACACTGGCGAACACATCTATTACGAGCAATCCCCCCAAAATATTCCCACAAGTCAATTACCCCCTATCACGGGCGGACATACATTCACAGCGAGCATGCATACAACACTTAGCAAAAATAAACGCATGTAAAATCATGCAAATGACAAAGCCAAAAATATAATAAGTTACATAATGGGTGACCACAAGGGCCACAATTGTACTTAGTTACATCGAACGGGGGCCATGCCCCCCGAAAAGAAAATAAATTACAATGATTCCACGGCATGCAGGCCGGACAGATTACAACAACATCAAAAATACAAATTCCTCACTCATCCGCATGCTCGGCAGGCTCTGGCTGGGGTCCCTGGTCCTCTGCGGGCTGATCCTCGGGGGTACTTTCAAGGAGACCGTCGGGCACGACAATACAGCCATCCTCTACATGCGCCAGGTAGTGAGTACCCTCGACGGAAAAATTGAGCTCAGGGTTCACCACCCGCAATTGAGCCACGACATTTTTGAAAGACTCCTCCGCGACGGCAATACCATCGTCTTCGGCCAGCAGCATGCGAGCAACCAGCTCGGATATAGTCTTCAATTCTTTCACATCGTCCGGCTCGTCGACACCCGGGGTATTGAGCGCCCTCAGCTCCTTGATCAGCTCCTCGGCAGCTTTCTTCTCCGCCGCCAGCTTGGAGTTCTCCTCCTTCATCCTAACCGCCTCTTCTTCAGCCTTCTTCCAAGCCTCGTCGGCACTCTTGGCTTCTTCCTTGACGGATGCCACAGAAGCCCGGGCAGCATTGAGTTCGGACTCAGTTGCAGAGTCCCCTTCAGCGTAAACAACCACCATCTCCAGCATCCTGACCAAGGCATAAGCGTCTTGGGCCACCAGCGGCCTCTTGCTCGGGCGATCCATACCTTCCAAACGAAGAGATTCCGCCCGGGGAACGACCAAAGAGTTGCCTTCAAAAAACCTCCTATCAAGGATACAGGGAGGAAGCTCAAACTTCCCTTTCTCCGGCACCCGAGTAAGGTCCACAGCGTCAGCTTTCCTTGGCCGCTTTGGTCGCCCGGTCAAGGACAAAGGAGATCCCCGGGGAGCGGAAGTAGGAGAAGAGGAGGTCCCCGCGGCAGTTTAAAAGGGAGGAGGAGCACGAGCACCAGCAAACCGGGATTTCGGATTAGCCGCCCCAGCCTTATTCCTCGCAAGAGCATTCCTTACAACCCTGTCATGGGCTTGAGGCATCTCACCTGCACGAACAAAACACGAACATGTTAGATACGGTTAAAATAAATAACACAAACAAAATCTAAATAACTAAGACTATCGAGAAGCTTCCCAGCGTCCGCGGGAGTCTTGTACTCCAGCAGTGCCTTAACGTTGATGAATCGACGCTCGACCCTCTGACTCCCATCTTTCTCAAAGATCGGGTTGCCCTTGCTCGTCCAGCACTTAGCAAGCCCGAAGGAGTTGACCCACTTCACCAGTGTCTCGTACGCCACGACGTCCTGCCCGCGCAGATCGCTTGGATGGAAGACATAGTCACTGGGCTTCTTGGCAAAATGGTCGGGTGCCCAGTGGAGGGGGAACTTGTAGAGCCTCTGCCCAATATACCTCCCCTCCTCGTCGTGCAGCTCGTTCCCGTTCTCGTCAACTTCGATCTCCCTGACATATGTACTGCCCTGGGCAGCCTCAGACACGGGCTCAACGACGAAGTACCGTTCCATGAATGTCCGAATTGACTCCGAAAACGGCATGAACAGCTTGCGGAGCTGCTTCAAAGAAACCCAGCCGTACTTCCTCCCCATCAGCTGCCTTTAGAGATGGAAAATAGTGAAGAACAGAGGGAGAGTAGCCCCCAAGAAAAGATGCTCGCATACCAACTTGAAGGCCCGGATGAAGGCCAACGAGCTAGGATGCAGTTGTGTAGGGGCTAACTTCAAATGCTCGAACACTGACCACTGAAAATCAGTAAACGACAAACTCAAGCCCAGCTCCTTAAAAGCGTATCCGTACATGGTAAAATGGTCCCCGAAGTGCGTACAGACACGATCTTCTTCGGAAGGGAAGTGTACCTTCCACTCCCCCTCTGGTCCTACCTCCGTGAAAACATCCACCAAAGACTTTGTGAACGTGGACACATGCTCGGAAGGTTCGGCCACCTCCCACTCCTCTGCGGAGAACCCGTCGACATCCTCCTCCATGTCGTCCAACTCTTTATCCCCCCCGACATTGCTGGAACAACTCGAGGTCGCCGAGCTCGAAGCCGTCGAGCTGCTATTTTCTTCGGAGCCCATTTCCTCCTCGGACGTATCTATAATAACTTCTCTTTCTGGCCCCGTCGCCATTACGATCACTTGAAAAGTAGAGAAGAAAGTGAATTCGACAACAAATCAAATCCACCCTTCCACTGCTAAGTCAAGTGAAAGGGCGCGCAAAGGGCTAAGGACAACGTCCCCAGCCTAAGCCCTAACATCAAAGGAAAAGCGGAAACCTCCCCGCGAGGAGACGCTCGAAACTAATCATCCCGGAGCGAGGAGCTTCCCCGCACTCACAAGCAATTTCCGTTTGGAACCTCACCGGAAATCGCAAAGCTTCACTAGAATCTGGGAATGTTCTACCGAAAAACTCATCACTCTCTCATAAGATGAACAAACGTGGCGGTCACGCATGCATAGCTGCCGCAATGTCGCCGTGAACCACCCTCCTCGCTGAACGTGCTAACAAGTCCGACGACATGTCAGAAGTGGAAAAATGGCACAACCACCGTCCACCACCAACAATTGCCGGAGATTCACCCATTTCGTCCTCTAAAACTAGCCCTAACCGCATGCAATCTACCACTAACAACAAACAGAAGCAGAGCAAGCAAAGGATCGGAAAACTTACTTGATTTAAGTAGAAGAAATAAGCTACTCAAAGCTTGATGCGGTGGTCGGAAAGGCAGAAGACGGTGACGGGCAAGAACATGAAGGAGGCGAAGAAAAATCAGAAAAAAAAGTGCCAAATGGAACAATTTTCCCTCTTTTTATAAAAAGGGGCACGTGCGAACACGCGCCCGTAGGCCATTATGACTATCCACTAGCCATCATTGCCTATTAACTGCTACATGGAGCTCTAGGCACACGTGGCGTCCCAACGTTTCCAATTCTGTCAGACCATTAGTCTCCCCGAACACCGGGCAATAATGTCACCACCACGAATCTCACGAACATCTGGGGTCACGAGCACTTTGAGACAATCCTCCTCGTCTTCAAACGAAGACTCCATAATGGCTGTCCGGAGCAATGAGCAGTCCTTAAGTCATCACTCCCATGCTCGGGAGCAACGACTTGGGGGGCTCCTGTTCTAGACTGGACCAATGGCTAGAATTGGCCCAATCCGCTTCTGCTCCAGAGCGGCCCAAATTGCCCCAGTCCAATCCACAAAGGGGCAAAAGTTACCTTTTTGCCCCTCCAACCGGGCAAGGAATACATCATTCCTCCCCAGAATTACTGCCCGTCATGCACGGCTTCGCTGCTCCACGAACAGCCATGGGCAGGTGCCCGGAACTATGCATATGCGTGACATAACGGCTAGTTTGGGTAGTTACCTATTCTTTGGGAAAAACTGTTATTTCGCCCCAAAAATAGGATCGTTTGCCACGCGCTGGAGGCTCTATATAAACCCTCTCGCTTGAGAGGGTCAGGTATCCAATATTCACCCTACGAACTAATACTTTGTACTTGCCCCTTTTCTCTGACCCTTTCTTACTTGAGCGTCGGAGTGCCTTACAGGTACACCCCCTCCTCTTCATATGACCAGCATCCCTGACGCACTTGGCAGCCTGATTCTACAGGATCTGATCCAGCCTTCACGATCAGTTTAAATCTTATTTTAGTTTGAAACTTATTATGATCAAGTCTGCAAAGTCACTGATCTCAAACGGACAAACAACTCTCGTTTTCAGAAAGTGAAATACGCCATGACTATGGCCTGAGACTTAAGTAATGCATCTGAGTAGGAGGTTGATAAACTCGAGACCAAGATCCAGGAATACACTGACAAGAATGCTTCACTTGATAATCAAATTTCACAACGTCGAGCCAAGATTCTCAAATTGAACAAGGAAATCAATAACCTGGAAAAGGAGAAAGCTGAACTTGCTTGGGAAAACTCACTCCCTACCAGAGAAATGATCGACGAAGAGGCTAATAAAGGCGTCGAACATGCTGAAGTCGCTCTCAATCTAGGGCTTGAAATCAACTCTTTAGAAGAAACCCACGATTGACTGACTACAAGACTCGACTTATCTAAGACAAAGCTTGAAGAATTCAAATAAAAAATTACTGTTTAAGTTGCATTTTTATTTCCCTTGCTTTTGATGTTTTGTAATGACAAATCCATTTTGGCACTCTATCTAATACCATTTTGGAGCTTTTGTTTCCTAATGCATACTACTCTTTAGCAATTCGAATTTCTTGTTGTAATACCCCGTATTTTAATTATGTGTCATACCCCAAATTTTGACCACTAAGATTCCCATCATTGTGCAAATCATCATCACAATATGGAGGAACCATCATGCCTCATCAATCTCCTCAAGGAATTGTTGAGCATTCACTACAATAAAAATTAGGGTTTCAAGCCCTCTCAGAGCACTTAGGCAAAGGATCAATCAAGGAATGACATGATCTTCAACTTGTCTAACTCCTCAAGCATCTACAATGGATTAAAAGGACTCCCACTTCATGGATTAAGCACAAGGTTGCTCCCTTCTAGGTGGATCAAGCCTCAAGATCGCCAGTGTAACCAAATTAGGGTTTTGGTCGACCAAGGCCTCCAGATGGAAATTTTCCTCTGGGCATGAGCCAATGCTTCAAAGCATATCCTAATATGCTCCATGGAACCTCATGGACCCAACCATCAAGTCAATTTTGCCTTAGGGGATGCATTTCTAAAAATCAGGAATTAGGGTTTTTTACCTAATTCACCCCTAAGTTGACTTTTGGGACAAATCATGAGCCAAGACCTCAAGAGAGGATTTGAGGGTCTCTAATATACCACATTCATCCAAGAAGCTTGAGAAACAAATTTCAATTTCATTTGCACCACAATTAGGGTTTCGCGAGAAAAGTCAACTATAACTTTGACTTTTGACCAGGACATGCTCCCAAGCCCTAAGACCTAAGTTAATACACCCTATAACACCCATGGAACATGTCCATCAAGTTTAATTTAGGTCAAGAACATGATTTCCTAAAGAATTGCACAATTTGGAATTCATCTACTAAAAAGTCAACTGTGCACAAAAGTCCACTTTGACTTTTTGAGATTTTTCATAAAAATGGATTTTTAACCCTAAAATGATGTTAATGTATGATTTGAATCATCATTCATCAAGAAAAATCAAGAAAAGTGGGATAACTTGTAAAGGGGTAACCATAAAAACTTAGAAAATTTTCTAAGTTATGAAATAAAGTGGCAAGGGTACCAACTTTGGAGGATCATAACTCCTAAACTACAAGGCCATTTTTTCCCATCCAAGGCTTGATTTGTAGATCTCATTGCCCTCAACAAAAGCTTCATACTGACCTATGTCCAAATTCCTCATGGATTTTGAGTTATGGAGTGATCAAAATCAAGAAAACTCACTTTGTTCTAACACTTAGTGAAGATTTCACTAAGTCAGAATCTGCCTTACTTTTTTCCAAATGCAGGGGGATTTTTCACTTGGATCCAAAAAGTATCAAAACCAAATATGATCAAACAATTGTTGTATCATATGAGGGCTTTCCAAAGTGGCCAAGAACATCACCAAATTCAACTTGGGCCATGAGATATGGTAGTGGCAAGATGCCTTGCTAAAATCTGCCAAGGCAAGGCAGATTTTTGCACTTTTGGTCGATTTGCCAAAATCAGCCAATTCCAAGCCTTGTCATCATCTTGGACACATCTGAGGATTGTATCTAAAGGGGACAATCACTGAGCCAAGCCTCCAAAGTCCTTGGAAAAAGAAATAGCATGCTAAACCTAGAATTACCTAAAATAGCGACAAGACTCCAATTTTGGATTGAAGCATTCAATGGATGCACCAAGGTGGTATGGACTGAGCCATTCTCAATTGAATTCAGTCATGACTTATCCAAGACCAAGGGAACCAGCAGCCTGTGCCCTAACCTCTAGTCAATGGCTAGAGGAGACTTGGATTTTCATTTGCCAACATTGGCCAAACCTACTCAGCAGTTGCCATTCACTATTCCTTGCAAAACAAACTTGCTCTACTATAAATAGAGCTCAATTGTGATCAGTTTGAGTACACCAAAGCCTTCAAATAGATGATTTCCTCAAAATCTCTTCTTTCACTCCACTTTTGCCTTCTAAGGCAAGTCACTATCGGGTTTTGAGCTAGAGAGCAATTCCACTCAAACCAATCACACACACACACACCTCACATACATCATATATGAGCTGATCAAACACATAAACAACATCTGGAACACTGATTTCTCAGAATCACCAGTCAATTGCTCAAGGTTTTAACCAAGTTGCAGTTGAGATGCCATGAAGTGATCCAACCCATTTCAATCAGGTCCAAGCATTCAAATACACTCCATAGGGTGTAGGGAAGCTGTTCAGATCATCACAACTCATCTGTAACACCTCCAACTCAGAAATCACTTTGAACTTGCTGTCACGGCCTAGAGGTAAGCCTAAACTTGATCATATCTCAATCTATGCATATTTCATCGCATAATACTTTTGCCAAATGTTCATAATCATGCATGGAATGTTTCCCCTCAATTAATTACTTTGTTTGAATCGTGTATCAAAAATCCTAGCCTTCATGCAGAAATTAGAGTTCTTGAGGTTTTGTCTTGATTTTTCATTCCATGTTTATAATAAATGAAATTAAATACCATGGACATGATCGTGAGGTTGAGACGAGCAGATTGATATGTGGATTGCATGATATAATCAAGTATTCAGTGAGATTGGAGAGAAAATGCAAATCTGGGCAAAACCCAGAACACGCGCGTGTTCTTGGGTGTTCTTGGCGCCCTTTTTTTAAATTCAAATATTTGAATTTTGTGATTTTATTTAATTGATTCAAAAATTAACTTCTCTTTGAGTTTTAATGATTTTGAGTTGATTCTTTTTTAAATAATTCACAAAAATGTTAAAATATTTTATTTTCCCAAAAAATCCCAATTTTTTTTTTTATTTCATATAATTGATATTTTTGCCAAGAATTGATATTTTAATTGTTTTTGACATTTAATATATTTTTTCCTTCTTGATTTTGCAAATTTTAATGATTTCTAATCATTTTGTAGGACAAAACTTGATTTATGAAGCATTAATCGAAGATCATAATTTGTTTTCCACATGTTAAACAATTTTGATCATTTTAATTGAATTTTTTATACAATTAAAATACATTTTGAAAACAAATTAGGGTTTTTGATTAATTCAACCCTCATAAATCATTTTCAAAACTTTTGGGCCTCTTGAGAGAGTGTAAGACCCAAACCCCCTTGTACAAAAAAAACTTTGTGGGCCTCACTTATTGTATAAGTCCCTCTATACAAGTAAACGGCACGACCGTCGTCTGTTTAAATCATTTGGGCCTCTCCTCGAGCTATAAGACCCATTTAAAACTTTTTGGGCTTCTAATAGAGTGTAAGACCCAACCCCCTTTTAACCAAAACAATTTTGGGCCTCACTCATTGTATAAGTCCCTCTGTGTTAAAAGAAAATCTCGGCGCGACCGCCATTTCAATCGGAAAATAATCTGGGCCTACTCTCGAGTAGTAAGACCCAACTCTTTTTCTTTAAACTTTTTGGGCCTCTTGAGAGAGTGTAAGACTCAAATCCCTTTGTACAGAAAACCTTTTTGGGCCTCAGTCACTTGTATAAGTCCCTCTGTACAAATTCAAACAGCAGTGCGATCACTGATAAAACCCTGGGCCTATCCTTGAGCTGTAAGCCCCAATTTTCTTTTCAAAGCACTTTCTCCTTTGATTTTGAATATACTGCTGTTTTTCAATCTTTCTTTGTTGAAGAACTAACAATACAGCATGGAAGCTCTATAACCGAGTAAGTGTTTACCCGCTTTCATATGTATAACTGTATTGTGGGGCTGCTCACTGTAAGTCTCCTATCATAAACTCATATCAACTGTGTAATAATAGTATAGATATTTAGAGTTTCCCCGGCAACTACGTCTAGAACTAAGTAAAGCCGTTTCGATTACTCTTAGAAATAGACAAGCTAGATCCCCAATAGGAGCACCAGATACAGTATTCTCTTCGGCTGTCCTCCTTAGGAATTGTCAAGAGACTCTACCTCCCCAGAGATGAATGTATTCTCCTTGAATGGCATCTCTTGAGATTCTTCCAAATTCTCGAACTTTCCCGGATTGATCTATTCCTTGTGAATAGCCTGTCTTGAAATTCTCGGGGTTTGGGGACCCACAGGCTTCTTAAAAGCATCGGCCTTCTCTTGGGCATTGTACAAGGACCCACAGGCTTCCTAAAAGCAACCTCGTCTCCTCTTGGTCTTAGTACAAGGACCCATCGGCTTCTTAGAAGTATTCACAGCCTCCTCTTAGGCTTCGTATAATGATTCTTCCTTCAGGAATGATAGCCTCCTCTTGGGCTTCATACAAGGACCTCTCGGCTTCTTAAAAGTTTCCAGCCTCCTCTTGGGCTTCGTACAAATTGTCCCGACGACCTCCTAGAGGTATAGGAACATAAATTAGTCATCTTCATATAACAGTCTTTCAAAGAGTCTAGACTATACTACTATTTCTCAAAGCATAGTACAAAGGATGAAACTCTAGACTTGGACAGACTAATTTCCTTGAGTCTCAAAGACATTCTCAAGCCTCCTTCCAAAATAGGAAGAAAACCCGTAGACTCAGACAGTCTCAATACCCTTTGGATTTCCCATTTCCTTAAAGAAAAGGAAATATCCCCGATCCTCGAATCAAAAGCCCTGAGTGCAAACGTTACTCACATAAGAACTGATTTTCTCTTTAAATCAGCATTTTGGATTTGTCACTCAATTGAAACAGTAATCTCCAGCCTCCATCCCGGGCTTCGTACGAGATACAAAAAGACTCTCTTGTTGAGTCACACCCTTTTTAGTCTCCATCTCGGGCTTCGTACGAGATACAAAGAGACTCTCTTGTTGAGTCAATCCCTTTTTAGCCTCCATCTCGGGCTTTGTACGAGATACAAAAAGGCTCTCTTGTTGAGTCAAACGACTTTTAGCTTCCGTTTTGGGCTTTGTACAAGACACACAAAAAGACTCTCTTGTTGAGTCGACCCCTTCAGCCTCTTTCTTGGGCTTTGTACGAGACACATAACAGCCTCCTCTTAAGCTTTGTATAAGGAAACCCTGGTTGAGACAATCAACCTTTTAGCATCAAAGCTGTGCCTCGTTCACAGTATACAAACATCAACAACTCCTTCCTCTTCATCTAATCGTTGTAAGCGGCAAGCCTCTAGATCATCTACATCCACACCACTGTCCCTCTTTTAGCATGAGGAATTTCTAGGGAAAGATGGAATTACTCTACACTGAGTTAAAGTCTTCTCCTTCAGGTTGGAACTCCCCTATAAAGGAAATTATGGCATTGCCGGATTCACATATCCCAGTTAAAGTAATTCTCCTTTATAAACAGTTGTGACAAATAGACCCTCTTTAGAGATGACAAATTCTCTCTGAAGACAACAACTTTTAGCTTCATATCTTGGGCTTTGAACAAGATACAAATCACCTTCAGCTTCACATCTTGGGCTTCGAACAAGATACAAATAGACTTTTTAGCTTCATATCTTGGGCTTTGAACAAGATACAAACAACCTTTAGCTTCACGTCTTGGGCTTTGAACAAGACACCAAAACACCATTTCCTCCCATAGAATAGGAGGAACTACGATCGCTCTGATTTCCCTGTTTCGGTAAACGGGAATACGTAGGCATAAGATTGAAAGAAAAATCTTAGCGAGCATACTAATCAAAAAACCTAAAATCCCATATCTTCATACATTAACCTAAAAGCATCAGTCCTATCTCCACCTAACCTATCAAATCCCCCACCGAAAGGCTACATTCTGTCAAAATAACCTAAGAGAGCCCCCCCCCCCCCCCACATTTATCGCATCCGTAAACCAACAGTTTTCACTGTTTAACCTCAGTATGCAAGCAGGGTTAGTTGGAGACATCTATTTCCATTCCTTCATCAGCTTTAATAGGATAAAAAATGAATTAACCTATAGTACCCCCAAAAGAGCGACAGTGCTTAAGAACCACGTCCAAAATCGCTCGCTACAGAAAAATGGCGCCCACCGTGGGGACGACTTATCTTTTATTTCATTTCTTAGGTAGAAACCACAGAGTGGCGCCTCCGCCGGGGAGCCATTTTCTATTAGGAACATAAGATTCATAACTCTTAAAAGTCTAGGACATTAGGACAAATATATATATACTTCTTTTCCTAATTGATATATGTGTTTATTTTTCTGCTAATGGGAATGCGTGTGATGCCGCATGTGGAAAGATTGAGTATACATCTAGGAAAACCCCTTTAGTGGCGTTGAGGCTATCGGAAATAGTTGTCATGCGATGCCACCCTCTCCTGAGGACTCTTCAAAAAACACCACCTAGCACGGTTCCCGGCCCGCTGATGTTTTCTTAACAAGAGTTGATGATGATGAGAGACATGTACAAAAATCACTAGTAAACCTTTGGGATGGGTAGAGCCTTGACTCCATGACAACGACCCTTTGACCCCATGTTTTTTCTATGTTTTTGTATGTTGCATTCAACATTCATTTAAAAAAAACATTAAAACAAAGAAAATCTTCTCTTCTAGTCTCTCTTTTTCAAATTAAACTAAGACTGTGATTGCAAATATTAGAGAAAAAGATTGCGCTAATGGATTTCGGTAGACGAAGAACTCATAAGTATACCTTCCAGATTCCAAAACTAGAGGATTTGAGAGGTTTGGCGAGAATGATCACAAACCAAGAGGCTTTTAGAGCCAAATAAGGAGGTCTGCTATCTCTATTAAGGGTCCATGTGATTGAGGGAATCATGGAGGTACTCATTCAGTTTTATGATCCGGTTTATCACTGTTTTACATTCCCGAATTATCAGCTGGCACCAATGCTGGAGGAATATTCTCATCTGATTGATTTACACATCACTGATCGAGCTCCATATTTTGGACTGGAAGAAATTCCAAAGGATCAGACTATTGCAAGAGCAATTCATTTGGACGAGTCTGAGGTCAGGGCTCACATGACAACTAAGGGTGGCATACAAGGTTTGCCAGCCCAGTTCCTGACAAAGAAGGCCCTGTACTTCGCTAGTATCGGGAACGTGACTGCTTTCGAAAGCATCCTTGTTTTACTCACCTACGGGTTATTTTTGTTGCCCAACATTAATAACTTCGTTGATATCAACGCCGTTAAGGTTTTTCTCATTGGAAACCCTGTGCCGACTCTGCTTGCAAACGCGTATCATTATGTACACTTAGGGAATTTGTACAGCGGAGGGGAGATCACATGCTATGTACCTCTGCTATACAAATGGTTTATCTCCCATTTACCTAAGTCTGCCACTTTTTGGGATCACAAGAGTGCCTTACGTTGGTCGCAGAAAATCATGTCCCTTACCAACTCTGATATATATTGGTGTAATTGGATTTATGATGGAATTAGGATCATTGACCGTTGTGGAAACTTCCCCAACGTACCCCTTATAGGAACTAAAGGTGGAATCAATTACCATCCGGTATTGGTTCGTCGTCAATTTGGATACCCGATGAGGCATGTCCCGCATAATGCTTATCTGGAAGGTCTTTTCTTCAAGGAGGGAGAAAATGACAGAGCACTAAAGACGGAAATAGTGCATGCTTGGAAACATGTTCATAAGAAAGGACGAGAGTCTCTAGGAAAACTGGACTGTGTCTCGGTGGAGCCTTATCTCCACTGGGTACAAACTAGAGCTCTCAATCTAAAGATCCCCTATCCTCATCACGGAGTTCTTCCACCAAGGGAATCTGTCATGTACTTCATGACTGAAACGGAAAAACTCCAGGTTACTCTCAACAAAGTTCAACGAGAGAGGAGGTCTTGGAAGAACAAATACCGCATTCTAAATGTAGAGTGTATCAAAATACAGCAATTACTGAAAGATAAGGATGCTCTGATTGAGATTTTGGAGTAGCACGCTGTAGAAGACCAAGATGACCAGAGGAATTTGCTCACTCCTTTCACCTGACAAAGGAATGACAACCCGACAACGACCCAAGAGCCCTGGTCTAAGAAAAGGAAAGTGCCAGAATCAGCACCCGATTTCTCCTCAGAGAGGACTCAGGACCCATTAGCTTAGGTTTCTATTTCCGCACCTTGTAATCTACTGTATTTCCATTTTCGCAATCCTTTGAATTTCAATAAAACGGGGTTTCCCCACTGTTTGATATTTGCAATCTAATTGTCGAAGTTTATTTTGATTAAACAAAAAAAACAATTAATATAATCATTGCATTCATCATTCTCACGTAACGCATTCTTCTTCCCTACGAATCTCACGTTTGTGTCTCGGTTCTAGAGTTAAACTATCTCATTCGTACAATACTCAGGCCAATCGTAAGAAAAAGATGGATGATCTTGAGGAAGAGAACAGAGAGTTGAAGGAAGAGATCGACGCTCTGAGAGAGGATATGAGAAAGCTTCGTAACGACATGCAAGCCATGGCAGAAGCTCGGCTACAAAGAACTGTGATCTCAGAGATCATCTCAATGCCCATAGTGGAGAAGTATGATCCTAGGTATCAGATGCCGAAAGATCGTCCTTGGGGCATGCCTGTTAACTATATCCCAGAAGGATATGTTTCGCCGATCACTGAAGATTAGGGAACCACAACAGAAGCCGTTGGGCCTGAAGGTTACAAACTTCGGGAAAGCGAAGATGCCAGGGGCATACTGAGGACTCCTGAAGGTTACAAACTTCAAAAAGTGCCAAGATTTACTGCCGTAGTCACGGTACTACCCCCTGTGGTGCACATTGTCCCGGAAGGACAGATTCCACAGATACCTTCGGGTAGGAAGGAAAATATGTTCGATAGAATGAACGAATTCCAGGAATAATTCCTAGAAATGTAGAAAGAACTGCAAGCCATCCGCGGTCAGGATTTATTTGGGAAGGACGCCGCAGACCTCTGCTTGGTCCCCAATGTGAAAGTTCCAAAAAATTTCCAAGTTCCCGACTTCGAAAAATACAAGGGTAACTCTTGCCCTCAAAGTCACTTGGTGATGTACGCTCGGCGAATATCAGCTCAGACAGAGAATCAGGACTTACTGATTCATTACTTTCAGGATAGTTTAACCGGTGCCGCCTTAAAATGGTACATGGGTTTAAACCGCGCTACGATCAGTACATTCAGAGATCTTGGCACTGCCTTCGTCCAACAATACAAATACAATCTGGACATGGCACCAGATAGAGATCAACTCAGATCAATGTCACAAAAGGACAAGGAAACCTTTAAGGAGTACACTCGGAGATGGCGTGAAATTGCCGCTCAAATTTGTCCACCTCTTGAGGAAAAAGAGATGACAAAAATCTTCTTAAAGACCTTAAGCTCATTTTACTACGACAGAATGGTTGCCAGTGCGCCCAGTGATTTTACCGAAATGGTCAGTATGGGAGTTCGTCTTGAGGAAGCCGTCCTAGAACGACATTTAGCAAAAGATGCTGGATCATCAAGTAGTTCAAAAAGATACGGTAGTGCTCTCCCTAAGAAAAAAGAGCAAGATATTGGGAATATCTCTCTCGGAAAGCAAAGGCGACGTTATCAACCAGTAGCAGCTGTAACGCCTGCTGTCAACCCTGCGACTGTTCCTACGTATCAACCTCAGGTTGTACAGAGCCAACCTAATCAGCACAGGACATAATAGCCTCCTCAATATGCTCGTCCTCCATACAACAATAACCGTACACGCAACCACCAGGATTTGATCCTATACCCATATCGTACGCAGAATTATTTCCGTACTTCTGGCCAAGGGGCACATCCAGACTAAGTCCCCTCTTGCAGTACCCGAAAATCCTTCTTTTTGGTTTAAGGTGAATCAAACTTGCCCTTACCATCAAGGAGGACTAGGGCATAACATAGAGAATTGCCTTAATTTCAAATCTGAAGTGCAAAAGCTTGTTAGGTGCAAGCTCTTATCTTTCAATGATACGAATCCAAATGTTCTTACGAATCTGCTGCCTCAACACGAGAAAGCCACAGTCAACCTGATAGAGGGAGAGTTTAGCAACGTCTATCAAATTCACGATGTACTCTTATTGAAGACCAACTTCGTCAAGATACATTGTAGACAAAGTGGATATGGCCATGTGCCACCTCATAATTATCATCAATGTGATATCTGCTCTAAAAGTAATCGAGGGTGTTCTGTGGTGCAATCAGCTCTACAGGAACAAATGGATCTCGGATGGATCCAAGAGCACCGAGTTCGTGGAGTTAACATGGTCTATACGAATTCCAACATCGTTCAGAATCACGATATTCTAGCGATGGATGTCAACCTGGTGGCGATGCACTCAAGTCAAAGCCAGTATCATAATCTGCCGCGACACGATTACAGTTCTTGTCTGACTTGCTCGGTAAATAAACAGGGATGCTCTTTCATACAAGAGGCCCTCCAGCGTCAGATGGATCTTGGATGGATCCAGGACTACCATGATAGGAATCCCTATCAGATCAACATGGTTCAAATCTTTGATATTCGTTTAAGGAATACCAACCTGGTAGAGTTACATGCTGAGCAGGTCCGACTCGGGTTCCTGATATCACATGACTATCAAAGCTGTAAAGCGGGTTACGAAAACGATCAAGGTTGTACCCTGTCCAGGAGGCACTTCAGCACTTGTTAAATCACTGGTGGATGCCAATCTATATGGATGAAGATACTCAGCAAATTAGTATCAATAACAGAAACCCCACTCGGGGTCAAAGTCAGGATGTCCGATCTGTGGAAGCTAACCTAGTGAGGTTACATTGTATTCAAAGCGGGCGTGGCCAGGTGCCACCACACAACTACGAACGTTGTAAAGTCTGTTCAGAAAGTAACCAAGGGTGCTACCTTGTGTGAGCAGCTCTTCAGGGCCAAGTGGATCGAGGAGAGATTCGCCCATATCCAGATTCCAGACCAATCAACTGGTCGCCGAACTACCTTGCTGATCAAATTGAGGACGTTGTCGTAATCTCTGATCATCAGAGAACTAGGGATGTTTTCACCATCATTCCTCTACTTGACGAATCGAGAGTTCCTAACCAGGAACGGATCGAGATTACTTACGATGGTCAAAAGAATCAGAAGATTCCCATAGTCATCTATCTACCGGGACCGTTACCGTATGAATCAACTAAGGCTATCCCTTACAAATACGGTGCGAAGATAATTGAAAATGGAAAGGAAATTCCATTACCCTCCATCATAAATATTGCAGACATCAGTCGTGTAACACGAAGTGGTAGAATCTTCAACAGAGGAGTTGGAGAGTCCAGCAGAGAGAAGGAACTTCAGACGGAACTTCCCGATCCACCAGTCGGTCAATCCAGTAATCCCGACCTTTCAAAAAATGATGATGAGATGCTGAAACTCATCCAAAGGAGTGAATACAACATTGTCGATCAACTGTTACAGACTCCTTCAAAGATATCGGTATTATCACTGTTACTTAGTTCAGAAGCGCACAGGGAGGCTCTACAGAAAGTCTTGGAGCAAGCCTTTGTGGAACATGATGTAACCATCAGACAGTTCGATAGCATTGTCTCTAATGTCACTTTCTGCAATAATTTGGGATTTAGTGATGAGGAATTACCTGAAGAGGGTTGCCGTCATAACATGGCGCTCAACATTACAGTCAACTGCTAGGACGATGCTTTACCCAGCATACTGGTAGACATAGGCTCAGCCCTGAATGTTATGCCGAAGTCCACTTTGATGCAATTATCATTCAAAGGGCCTCCGATGAGAACCAACGAGGTCGTCGTCAAAGCGTTCGACAGATGCAGAAAAACGATTATCGGCGAAGTTGATCTTCCCATAACTATCAGTCCTCACACTTTTCAAGTTACTTTCCAAGTCATGGACATCCGGGCAACTTATAGTTGTTTATTAGGAAGACCTTGGATACATCAGGCTAGGGCGGTCACCTCAACCCTCCACCAAAAGCTAAAGTTCGCCCAGAACGGTCAACTTATCATAGTCTGTGGGGAACAGGCTTTGCTCGTGAGCAATTTATCATCCACTTATGTGGAACCAGAAGGGATAATCGGAACCCAGTTCCAAACGCTTTTGTTACACAGTGGCGATCAATCAGAAGGAGGAACGTCGATTTCCTCATACAAAGACGCTATTAAAGCGGTCGAAAGTACCAATACAACAGGATGGGGACAACTTGTCATTCCGACTGACAATAAAGCAAAGAGGGGTCTTGGTTTTTCTACAACCTGTACCCAGACAGCTGCCAACGATGAAAGTTTTCATCCCATTCATAACTTCTTCCACAGTGGAGGTTTCCTTCACCCAGTACCTCAGGAAGTCCATGCTATCAATGAGGAGGATCCTCCGATACGGAGGAAGAGTGGAAGTCCTACCTCAACGAGGACGGTTACATGTCTCAGGAAGAGGTGCCTACGCCATTTTGCTATCCCGCACAGAGTCCGAGGTTTATACCAAGGTCAGACGTCGAGATGATATATAGAGATTGTGATCTGGAAAGATGTCGTGCTCCGCCAAATTCATTAGAGAAAGACACTCTGATGAAGGATAATTTTGACTACACCTACTATGGCCCGATGGATGATCTGCCGATGTGGCAACCTTACCCAGGAGACTTGGGGCAAGAAAGTCAGCCGAACAATGAAAATCAGCTGAGCATCATTGAACAGAATACCTGTGTCCCCACCTAGTCATGGGATCAACACCCAGGTTATCCTGAAAATACCCAGCACGACGATGAATTCGCAATGTTTGCAGGACTAGAATTCATCAACTACGCTTTTCCTGAGGTCAACGTCATCGAGAGAAATGACTCATCCAGTTCCAAAGAAGTATGGGACACCTTGAGACAACCAAGTGGAAAGTATGACTACATGGTCAAGTACACTGCTCCCGAAAGCTCTCGTATCAGGCTCGAAGACATCTAGCTAACTGGATGGGGAGATACAGCTGAGAGTACAAATACTATGCAAAATATAAAAGAGGAATCCTCCTACGACAACTCTGCCTGGGAGACAGATTCCAATGATCCTGCTCCACCAGAAATCAGCGTTATTTCTGAAGACAAATCAAGGAAGGTACCAGACTTTGTGATTCACCGAGGAGTTCTCCGCCAATGGGTTGCTGTCGATGTTCCGAAGATTGTTCATAAGTCAAAGTAATTGCCATCTTTAACCTTTCACCCTGCCCAGGTGAAACGAATGTTATGATAGGGCTCGCTTTCTGTAAATTTCCCTCTTCGCTTAGCCCAAAGCGACAGAGTTTTGTTTTATAGGCTGTAGTTTCAAGAGTCGACTTGTTCATTAATAAAATAACGTCGTTCTGTAATTTCCGCATTAATTGCTGTTTTCTCTTTTCGTTTCTCAGAAAATGGTAATCCTAAAAAACAATAATAAAAAAAATAAGCAGTAATAAAAAATACACTGCACACACTTTTGTATTCTCTCTATCTCTTCTAAACACAAATCATCACGTCATGCGGATTGCTTGTTTTAAACCCCGTTGAAACATACGATCCGATGCCTTCTCCCGACTTTGAATTCCCGGTATTTGGGGCTGAAGAAGAAAATGACGACGAAATTCCAGAAGAGATATCCCAATTACTCAGAGAAGAGGAAAGGTCCATTGAACCTCACAAAGAGCCGTTGGAAACGGTAAACTTGGGTTCAGAAAAAGAGAGAAAAGAAATCAGGATTGGGGCACTGCTCAGTCCAATTGCCAAAGAGAGTGTGATAAAGCTTCTTAAAGAATTTCCCGATGTGTTCGCTTGGTCCTATCAGGATATGCCAGGGTTGGATACCAGCATCGTGGAACATCATCTACCATTAAGATCGGAATATCTGCCAGTTAAACAAAGGTTGAGACAGACTCACCTGGACATGGCCATCAAAATCAAAGAGGAGGTACAGAAACAGATTGACGCAAGTTTCCTCGCCACATCAGAATATCCTCAATGGTTAGCCAACATCGTACCCGTTCTGAAAAAGGACGGAAAGGTCAGAATGTATGTCGACTACAGAGATCTAAACAAGGCTAGTCCAAAGGACGACTTTCCTTTACCACACATTGACATTCTGTTTGACAGTATAGCAAAGTTCAAAGTTTTCTCCTTCATGGATGGATTCTCGGGCTATAACCAGATCAAAATGGCGCCGAAAGACATGGAGAAAACTTCATTTATTACCCCATGGGGTACCTTTTGTTACATGGTAATGCCATTCGGTTTGAAGAACACCGGGGCAACCTATCAACGGGCCATGACTACTCTGTTTCATGACATGATACACAAGGAAATCAAGGTATATGTCGATGATATGATTACAAAATCTAAGACAGAAGAGGAGCATGTGACCCACCTGTCAAAATTATTCGAGCGTTTGAGAAAGTACAAACTCCGCTTGAATCCCAACAAGTGCACCTTTGGTGTTCATTCGGGGAAACTATTAGGGTTCATCGTCAGCCAGAAAGGAATTGAGGTTGATCCTGACAAGGTCAAGGCCATTCAAGAAATGCCTTCTCTGAAAACTAAAAAACAAGTCATAGGATTCCTGGGATGTTTGAACTACATCTCCAGATTTATATTCCTCATGACCGCGACATGTGCGCCGATCTTCAAGTTACTAAAAAAGAATCAGGACTGCGTTTGGACAGAAGATTGCCAAACTGCCTTCGACAGTATTAAGGAATAGTTGTTGAACCCACCGATTCTATCACCTCCAGTGGAAGGAAGACCACTGATCATTTACTTAACAGTCCTAGAGGACTCAATGGGATGTGTACTTGGCCAACAAGACGAAACCAAATGGAAAGAGTCTGCCATTTACTATCTGAGCAAGAAATTCACCGACTGCGAAACTCGGTATACTATGCTCGAGAAAACTTGTTGCGCTTTGGCTTGGGCAGCCAAACGTCTTCGCCAATACATGATTCGTCACACTACTTGGTTAGTCTCCGAGATGGATCCAATCAAGTATGTCTTTGAAAAGCCTGCTCTCACGGGAAGGATTGGCCGTTGGCAGATGTTGTTATCAGAATATGACATAGAGTACCACGCTCAGAAAGCCGTTAAAGGAAGTGTTTTAGCCGATCATTTGGCTTATCAACCGATTGACGATCAAGAATTAATCGGGTTTGACTTCCCAGACGAAGATGTCATGTATCTAAAAATGAAAGACTGCGGTGAACCGCTACCCAGTGAAGGGCCAGAACCAGGTTCCTAATGGGGACTTATCTTTGACGGATCATTCAATCATTACGGAAACGGAATTGGGGAAATCATTGTTATCCCTTAGGGTACCCACATTCCTTTCACCGCCAGACTTACATTCAAGTGTACGAACAACGAGGCCGAATACGAAGCTTGTATTATGGTTCTCGAAGAAGCGATCGATTTACGGATCAAGAACTTGGACGTATATGGCGACCCAGCTCTAGTCATCAATCAGATAAAAGGAGATTGGAACACATATCAATCAGGATTAATTCCTTACAAAGACTATGCAAGAAGGTTGCTACCTTTCTTCAAAAGAGTCGAGTTTCATCACATCCCTCATGAGGAGAATCACATGGCTGATGCATTAGCCACTCTCTCTTCCATGATTAGTGTAGGTTAATGGAATGACATACCTAAGGTCGACATTATGCGCCTAGGACGGCCCGCTTACATCTTCACGATCGAAGCAGTCATAGATGACAAACCTTGGTACCACGATATCTAATGCTTCCTTCAGAAACAAGAGTACCCACTTGGGGCATCCAGGAAAGACAGAAAGACCCTCAGAAGACTGGCTGGAAACTTCTTCCTGAGCGGTGATACTCTCTATAAGAGGAATTTTGACATGGTCCTGCTCCGATGCGTTGACAGACCAGAAGCAGACATGCTGAAAAAAGGAATTCACGAAGGATCCTTTGGCACTCATGCCAACGTACACACAATGGCGAGAAAAATCCTAAGAGTAGGGTACTACTGGTTGACCATGGAATCCGACTGCTACAGGTACATGAGGAGGTGTCATAAGTGTCAGATATACTCCGACAAAATCCATGTACCGCCATCGTATCTCAAAGTTCTTTCTTCCCCATGGCCTTTTTCGATATGGGGAATCAACATGATTGGCATGATTAAGTCCAAGGCTTCAAACGGACATCGGTTCATCCTGGTAGCCATTGACTACTTCACCAAGTGGGTCGAAGCAGCGTCATACGCCAATGTAACCCAACAAGTGGTGGTTCGATTTATCAAAAACAATATCATCTGCCGTTATGGTGTTCCAAGCCAGATCATTACAGATAATGGATCTAACTTGAACAATAAGATGATGAAAGAGTTGTGCGCTGAGTTCAAGATCGAACACCATAAATCATCTCCCTACCGACCTAAGATGAACGGGGCGGTAGAAGCGGCTAACAAGAACATCAAGAAGATTGTTCAGAAGATGGTTGTAACCTACAAAGACTAGCACGAGATGCTACCCTTTGTTCTTCATGGTTATCGTACATCTGCCCGCACTTCAATAGGGGCTACCACTTTCTCTCTAGTATATGGCATGGAAGCAATGCTCCCCATCGAAGTAGAGATCCCATCAATCCGGGTGTTGATGGAAGCTAAGCTTACGGAAGCTGAATGGTGTCAAAGTCAACACAATGAACTAAATCTGATTGAAGAAAAGCGAATAACAGCTCTGTGCCACGGTCAGTTGTATCAGCAAAGAATGAAGAGGGTGTTTGACAAGAAGGTCCGACCCCGTGTCTTCAGAAAAGGAGACTTCGTGCTCAAAAAGATACAATCATTTCTCACTAATTCCTGGGGCAAATGGACTCCGAATTACGATGGCCCCTACGTGGTCACGAAAGCTTTCTCAGGCGGTGCCTTGAGACTCGCAACCATGGACGGAGAGGAATTTGCCTACCCCACAAATGTTGATGTAGTCAAGAAATACTTCGCCTAAAAAAAAAACGTCTCGGTGGACTGAAAACCCGAAAGGGCTGTCCAGGCAAAAATTAGAGACATGATCAATAATCATCCCGGTGGATTGGAATCTCAAAGTACAATCCAGGCAAAAATTAGGGATAATGGCAAGTAACTATGTTCAACAGAGGCGAGTCCCTCAACAGCAGTTACATCATCCATCGGAGGAAAACTCCAGTCAAGGTCATCTTCGACAGAAGCTCAGGATGTCCCAAATTCAAAGTTGGTAGAAAGATATCGGTCGTTATGTTTCAAGGTAGCCCTTTTCCCTTAAATTACCATTTTCTAACTTTGTGTACACTCTTTGGAATCACGCGTTTGGCTGATTTCCATCCTATCAATAAAATTTGAGCCTTTATGCTTTTGTTTACAATTCTCATTTGTTTTAGATTTATAGAACGACATTTTAATATGATCAACAATTCTTGAAACGAAACAAAATGAATTTACTTGTTCAAACTTTTCTGCTTTTTAAAAATAAAGATGACAATTTCTTTTGACTGTTGAACATCGAGGGGAAGTTTATTTCAACCACTTAGACCAGTTCCTTGGTAGGAAACCAGGATCGAGGGGAAGTTCACATCAGAAACTGAGACCAGTTCCTTGGTAGGAAACCAGGATCGAAGGGAAGTTTATTTCAGAAACTAAGACCAGTTCCTTGGTTGGAAACCAGGATCGAGGGGAAGTTTATTTCAGAAACTGAGACCAGTTCCTTGGTTGGAAACCAGGATCGAGGAGAAGTTTATTTCAGAAACTTAGACCAGTTCCTTAGTAGGAAACCAGGATTGAGGGGAAGTTTACATCAGAAACTTAGACCAGTTCCTTGGTAGGAAACCAGGATCGAGGGGAAGTTTATTTCGGAAACTAAGACCAGTTCCTTAGTAGGAAACCAGGATCGAGGGGAAGTTTACCCTTTTCTGAGCATCATTGCTTAGCAAAAGAAGAAGGATGGGCAAGCTGCCATTCTTAACCACCATCAAAATTTTGGATATTCCGATATTTAATCATCTTGCACCCTGAATGCCCGAATACCTTCATCATTCACACCTTCAGGTCCAAGAAGATTAAATAGGGGCATCTTTCATACCCCAAATTTTGACCACTAAGATTCCCATCATTGTGTAAATCATCATCACAATATGGAGGAACTATCATGCCTCATCAATCTCCTCAAGGAATTGTTGAGCATTCACTACAACAAAAATTAGGGTTTCAAGCCCTCTCAGAGCACTTAGGTAAAGGATCAATCAAGGAATGACATGATCTTCAACTTGTCTAACTCCTCAAGCATCTACAATGGATCAAAAGGACTCCCACTTCAAGGATTAAGCACAAGGTTGCTCCCTTCTAGGTGGATCAAGCCTCAAGATCGCCAGTGACACCAAATTAGGGTTTTGGTCGACCAAGGCCTCCAGATGGAAATTTTCCTCTGGGCATGAGCCAATGCTTCAAATCATATCCTAATATGCTCCATGGAACCTCATGGACTCAACCATCAAGTCAATTTTGCCTCAGGGGATGCATTCATAAAAATCAAGAATTAGCGTTTTTGACCTAATTCACCCCTAAGTTGACTTTTGGGACAAATCATGAGACAAGACCTCAAGAGAGGATTTGAGGGTCTCTAATATACCACATTGTTTGCAACAATGGATTGATCCAAGAAGCTTGAGCAACAAATTTCAATTTCATCTGCACCACAATTAGGGTTTCGCGAGAAAAGTCAACTGTAACTTTGACGTTTGACCAGGACATGCTCCCAAGCCCTAAGACCTAAGTCAATACACCCTATAACACCCATGGAACATGTCCATCAAGTTTGATTTAGGTCAAGGACATGATTTCCTAAAGAATTGCACAGTTTGGAATTCATCTACTAAAAAGTAAACTGTGCACAAAAGTCAACTTTGACTTTTTGAGATTTTTCATAAATATAGATTTTTAACCCTAAAATGATGTTAATGTATGATTTGAATCATCATTCATCAAGAAAAATCAAGAAAAGTGGGATAACTTGTAAAAGGGGTAACCATAAAAACTTAGAAAATTTTCTAAGTTATGAAATAAAGTGGCATGGGTACCAACTTTGGAGGATCATAACTCCTAAACCACAAGGCCATTTTTTCCCATCCAAGGGTTGGTTTGTAGATCTCATTGCCCTCTACAAAAGCTTCATACTGACCTATGTCCAAATTCCTCATGGATTTTGAGTTATGGAGTGATCAAAATCAAGAAAAGTCACTTTGTTCCAACACTTAGTGAAAATTTCACTAAGTCAGAATCTGCCTTACTTTTTTACAAATGTAGGGGGATTTTTCACTTGGATCCAAAAAGTATCAAAACCAAATATGATCAAACAGTTGTTGTATCATATGAGGGCTTTCCAAAATGGCCAAGAACATCACCAAATTCAACTTGGGCCATGAGATATGGTAGTGGCAAGATGCCTTGCTGAAATCTGCCAAGGCAAGGCAGATTTTTGTACTTTTGGTCGATTTGCCAAAATCAGTCAATTCCAAGCCTTGTCATCATCTTGGACACATCTGAGGATTGAATCTAAAGGGGACAATCACTGAGCCAAGCCTCCAAAGTCCTTGGAACAAGAAATAGCATGTTAAACCTATAATTACCTAAAATAGCGACAAGACTCCAATTTTGGATTAGAGCATTCAATGGATGCACCAAGGTGGCATGGACTGAGCCATTCTCAACTGAATTCAGTCAAGACTTATCCGAGACCAAGGGAACCAGCAGCCTGTGCCCTAGCCTCTAGTCAATGGCTAGAGGAGACTTGGATTTTCATTTGCCAACATTGGCCAAACCTACTCAGCAGTTGCCATTCACTATTCCTTGCAAAACAAACTTGCTCTACTATAAATAGAGCTCAATTGTCATTAGTTTGAGTACACCAAAGCCATCAAACAGATGCTTTCCTCAAAATCTCTTCTTTCACTCCACTTTTGCCTTCTAAGGCAAGTCACTATCGGGTTTTGAGCTAGAGAGCAATTCCACTCAAACCAATCACACACACACCTCACATACATCATATATGAGTTGATCAAACACTTAAACAACATCTGGAACATTGATTTCTCAGAATCAACAGTCAATTGCTCAAGGTTTTAACCAAGTTGCAGTTGAGATGCCATGAAGTGATCCAGCCCATTTCAATCAGGTCCAAGCATTCAAACACACTCCATAGGGTGTAGGGAAGCTGTTCAGATCATCACAACTCATCTGTAACACCTCCAACTCAGAAATCACTTTGAACTTGCTGTCACGGCCTCGAGGTAAGCCTAAACTTGGTCATCTCTCAATCTATGCATATTTCCTTGCACAATACTTTTGCCAAATGTTCATAATCATGCATGGAATGTTTCCCCTCAATTAATTGCTTTATTTGAATCGTGTATCAAAAATCCCAGCCTTCATGCAGAAATTAGGGTTCTTGAGGTTTTGTCTTGATTTTTAATTCCATGTTTAATATAAATGAAATTAAATACCATGGACATGATCGTGAGGTTGAGACGAGCAAATTGATATGTGGATTGCATGATATAATCAAGTATTCAGTGAGATTGGAGAGAAAATACAAATATGGGCAAAACCCAGAACACGCGCGTGTTCTTGGCGCCCTTTTTGAAAATTCAAATATTTGAAATTTGTGATTTTATTTAATTGATTCAAAAATTAATTTCTCTCTGAGTTTTAATGATTTTGAGTTGATTCGTTTTTAAATAATTCACAAAAATGTTAAAATATTTTATTTTCCCAAAAATCCCAAAAAATATTATTTATTTCATATAATTGATATTTTTGCAAAGAATTGATATTTTAATTGTTTTTGACATTTAATATATTTTTTCCTTCTTGATTTTGCAAAGTTTAATGATTTCTAATCATTTTGTAGGGCAAAACTTGATTTATGAAGCATTAATCCAAGATCATAATTTGTTTTCCACATGTTAAATAATTTTGATCATTTTAATTGAATTTTTTCAATTAAAATACATTTTGAAAACAAATTAGGGTTTTTGATTAATTCAACCCTCATAAATCATTTTCAAAACTTTTGGGCCTCTTGAGAGAGTGTAAGACCCAAACCCCCTTGTACAAAAAAAACTTTGTGGGCCTCACTTATTGTATAAGTCCCTCTGTACAAGTAATCGGCACGACCGTCGTCCGTTTAAATCATTTGGGCCTCTCCTCGAGCTATAAGACCCATTTAAAACATTTTGGGCTTCTAATAGAGTGTAAGACTCAACCCCCTTTTAACCAAAACAATTTTGGGCCTCACTCATTGTATAAGTCCCTCTGCGTTAAAAGAAAATCTCGGCGCGACCGCCATTTCAAACGAAAAATAATCTGGGCCTACCCTCGAGTAGTAAGACCCAACTCTTTTTCTTTAAACTTTTTGGGCCTCTTGAGAGAGTGTAAGACCCAAATCCCTTTGTACAGAAAACCTTTTTGTGCCTCAGTCACTTGTATAAGTCCCTCTGTACAAATTCAAACAACAGTGCGATCACAGATAAAACCCTGGGCCTCTCCTTGAGCTGTAAGCCCCAATTTTCTTTTCAAAGCACTTTCTCCTTTGATTTTGAATATACTGCTGTTTTTCAATCTTTCTTTGTTGAACAACTAACAATACAGCATGGAAGCTCTACAACCGAGTAAGTGTTTACCCGCTTTCATTTACTGCTTTCATATGTATAATTGTATTGTGGGGCAGCTCACTGTAAGTCTCCTCTCATAAACTCATATCAACTGTGTAATAATAGTATAGATATTTAGAGTTTCCCCAGAAACTACGTCTAGAACTAAGTAAAGCCATTTTGATTACTCTTAGAAATTGATAAGCTAGATCCCCAATAGGAGCACCAGATACAATCTTCTCTTCGGCTGTCCTCCTTAGGAATTGTCAAGAGACTTTACCTCCCCAGAGATGAATGTATTCTCCATGAATGGCATCTCTTGAGTTTCTTCCAAATTCTCAAACTTTCCTGGCTTGATCTATTACGTGTGAATAGCCTGTCTTGAATTTCTCGGGGTTTGGGGACCCACGAGCTTCTTAAAAGCATCGACCTCCTCTTGGGCATTGTACAAGGACTCACAGGCTTCCTAAAAGCAACCCCGCCTCCTCTTGGGCTTAGTACAAGGACCCGTCGGCTTCTTAGAAGTATTCACAACCTCCTCTTAGGCTTCGTATAATGATTCTTCCTTCGGGAATGATAGCCTCCTCTTGGGCTTCGTACAAGGACCTCTCGGCTTCTTAAAAGTTTCCAGCCTCCTCTTGGGCTTCGTACAAATTATCCCGACAACCTCCTAGAGGTATAGGAACAGAAATTAGTCATCTTCATTGAACAGTCTTTCAAAGAGTCTAGACCATACTACTATTTCTAAAAGCATAGTACAAAGGATGAAACTCTAGTCTTTGACAGTCTAATTTCCTTGAGTCTCAAAGACATTCTCAAGCCTCCTTCCAAAATAGGAAGAAAACCCGTAGACTCCGACAGTCTCAATACCCTTTCGATTTCCCATTTCTTTACAGAAAAGGAAATATCCCCGATCCTCGAATCAAAAGCCTTGAGTGCAAATGTTACTCACATAAGAACTGATTTTCTCTTTAAATCAGCATTTTGGATCTGTCACTTAACTGAAATAGTAATCTCCAACCTCCATCTCGGGCTTCGTACGAGATACAAAAAGACTCTCTTGTTGAGTCACACCCTTTTTAGCCTCCATCTCGGGCTTCGTACGAGATACAAAGAGACTCTCTTGTTGAGTCAATCCCTTTTTAGCCTCCATCTCGGGCTTTGTACGAGATACAAAAAGGCTCTCTTGTTGAGTCAAACGACTTTTAGCTTTCATCTTAGGCTTTGTACAAGACACACAAAAAGACTCTCTTGTTGAGTCGACCCCTTCAGCCTCTTTCTTGGGCTTTGTATGAGACACATAACAGCCTCCTCTTAGGCTTTGTATAAGGAAACCCTAGTTGAGACAATCAACCTTTTAGCATCAAAGCTGTGCCTCGTTCACATTATACAAACATCAACAACTCCTTCCTCTTCATCTAATCGCTGTAAGCGGCAAGCCTCTGGATCATCTACATCCACGCCACTGTCCCTCTTTTAGCATGAGTGATTCCTAGGGAAAGATGGCATTGCTCTACACTGAGTTAAAGTCTTCTGCTTCAGGTTGGAACTCCCCTATAAAGGAAATTATGGCATTGCCGGATTCACATATCCCGGTTAAAGTAATTCTCCTTTATAAACAGTTGTGACAAACAGACCCTCTTTAGAGATGACAAATTCTCTCTGAAGACAACAACTTTTAGCTTCATATCTTGGGCTTTAAACAAGATACAAATCACCTTCAGCTTCACATCTTGGGCTTCGAACAAGATACAAATAGACTTTTCAGCTTCATATCTTGGGCTTTGAACAAGATACAAACAACCTTTAGTTTCACGTCTTGGGCTTTGAACAAGACACCAAAACACCATTTCCTCCCATAGAATAGGAGGAACTACGATCGCTCTGATTTCCCTGTTTCGGTAAACGGGAATACGTAGGCATAAGATTGAAAGAAAAATCTTAGCGAGCATACTAATCAAAAAACCTAAAATCCCATACCTTCACACATTAAACTAAAAGCATCAGTCCTATCTCCACCCAACCTAACAAATCCCCCACCTAAAGGCTATATTCTGTCAAAATAACCTAAGAGAGCCCCCCCGCCCCCCCCACATTGATCGCATCCGTAAACCAACAGTTTTGACTGTTTAACCTCAGTTTGCAAGCAGGGTTAGTTGGAGACGTCTATTTCCCTTCCTTCACCAGCGTCAATTAGATAAAAAATGAATCGACTTGTAGTACCCCAAAAGAGCGACAGTGCTTAAGAACGACGTCCAAAATCGCTCGCTACATTATGCTCTGGATAATATTAGTTCTGAAAAACTGGGTTTCGGTATACTCTGAGAAATTAATTACAAAGATAGTTAGAGTAACTGATAAGCTAAGAGCAGATCAAATTGATATTATCTGACCCTGAGGTTTTATCAAGTGACACTTTAGAGACAAATTGGACTTTTAGTAGTGTTGCTAACTTAAAGATATTTTATATATCATTTCCTTTTTTCCTTTCCTCTCCTTTTGGAACAAAAATAGAAACAAAGAGAGAAGAAGTAGAGAGAAGGATGAGCAAAGAGGAAAAAGAAGAGGAAGAGTGAAAGAAACCTAGAAGTGGAGAGCAAGCTTGGAACTTCTTCATTCTTCATCAAATCATCTCTCAATATTCATCTTCATCTTGTTAGAGGTGGGTTCTAGTTAGGTATTGTATTTAGAAATATTGGAAATGGTTGAGTTAGGTTAGAAATGTTGGATCTGTGAATAATAAAATGGAATCGATGTTCTAACGGTTAAAATGTGGAAATAGTCGGGTAGAATATTTGGGTTATGTGTATATTTAACTTAACATGCTTGCTTGATTGTTCTTATGAGTTTCTATGAATGTTGAATGAGTTTGGATAATTTTTAAACATGAAAAACCAGAATTTTTACTCTGCTTTAGTGAGGTAATAGGTTACATGAAGAAAAAAGTGAGCTTTCATAGGTGAAGTAACTGGTTACACGGTGAGGTAACCGGTTACTTAAAAGTGTCTCCAAATGTGATTTTGGTTCTGGATGAATAATGAACCTCATGTAACCGGTTACATGGTGAGGTAGCCAATTACATTGCTGTTGTAATACCCATATATAAAAACATACATCAAAGCATATATATTATACATGAATCCAAGTTTTGGTACTGAAATACCATAAGTTCCTGGTTAACATATTGTATACATAAAACGGAAGCCATGCCATCCCAAAAGCTATGATTCGTAAGGAAAAGTCAAACCACTTTATCTTTACCCTTCGCAGAACCTGTAGTACCTGTAATATAATCAACAACATGGAGTGAGATAACAAATCTCAGTGAGTTCCTTATCTTATGGATTCTCTCGGCTTTACAAGGTTCTAAACAATCCTAACTAAAGTCCAAGAGAAAGGGAAGGGACTTTGAGTTCTCAATTTCAATTCTCACTCCATATGGAAACATGTTAAGAGTCCGTTAACTCTATTTAATTATCACTATCGATAACCTTACCAAGGCATCCCTTCTTCTCTTCTGCTTCTACGTCTAAAAGTCGGAACGAGTCATGGATCCTCGTAATTACTTGGCATACGAGATGGATTCGGAGCTAAGGGACACATTATCGCCTAGGCGTCACTTCACATGGTCCATACACCGTCATAAGTCTCTTTACCCATAGGCTCTATTCGTACTATAACATTGGGAATCAAACCTACCAAGTAATAGTGCATTCGTGCCAGAGGAGCTCGTTACTCATGGACGGCACAATATAGGGGAATGGTTACGATTTCGTGATTTCTCATACAACCATGATTGTATTCAACATTTCTAGGCCACATACACCTTTCCAACAACTAACATAACACACAAATTCCATAGTAGTGTTTATTCCTTTCTATACTGTTC
Source organism: Lathyrus tuberosus (assembly GCA_022829125.1). Classification (NCBI taxonomy): domain Eukaryota; kingdom Viridiplantae; phylum Streptophyta; class Magnoliopsida; order Fabales; family Fabaceae; genus Lathyrus; species Lathyrus tuberosus. The sequence continues at coordinate 9,461,485 of JALAZF010000191.1, forward strand.
GGTATTGGTCACACGCTTCGGCCTTTCATGCACGACCATTAACATTAGATTATTAACTAATTTCCTAGCCCATTACTAAGTCTAATATAACTTGGTGTAAGTTTTCCCCACTCTTCCTATTTTTCATCTTTTAAGCATGCATATATCTCACAAACATGTCTAACAACAATAAGATAGGCAAAGCATATTACAATTGCACCATAGAATTACATATGATAATTCAAACATAATTATACCAGTTTTGGATTTCCTCCAATTATTTAATCGGGCAATAAAATCGACATTTTCCACCTTCATCATATAGGTTATTTCCACAACTTTTTATCGGTACCAAAAACACTCAAATCGGATAAACGAGTCAAAAGTTATGGATTTTTAAAAGAAAATGGGACATTTGAAAAAAACCCAGGAGCGCTCGGCGCTCCAAATTTTGCCCGACGGAGTTCCCTTCACCTCTGCTTCACCCGGGGAAGCAGGGGCGTAAATCCCTCTTCAAAAATCCTTAGTTACATAAGTGTTCCCTGCTGCGCCTCTCAAACATTGCCCGGCGAAGAAGGGGCGCTCGCCTCGAATCGTACGGCAAAGCAGGCTTCGCCCGACGCTCTGTACCAGAAGCAGAATTTCTGCTTGCATTTTTACACATTTTCAAGGGTTCCAACTCCAACCATTCATCCCAAAACCATTCCAAACAACACAAACAAGCACCAACAATGTTCATATGCATGTTATGATCATACAACACAATTTATATCAATTTTCATCGGTTAGATTCATGATTTTAGCAAGATTATTCATTTTCTCACAATATCAAACCTAACTCTAAAACTCATGAAACTCTACAACCGAAGTATCTATCTAGAAACCACCTTGATTAGAGGATGATGATGAAGAAGATGAGATGATTTGGTGAAGAGTGGATGATGATCTTGATCTTTCTCTCTTCTAGGTTTCTCTCTCTTTTTCCTTCCTTTCCTATTCCTTCTCTCTAACTTCTTTCTATCTTTTTCTTTCTTTGTTTTTTATGTTGGAAGAAGGGTGGAAAGAAATGATATAGAAAATATCATGAATTAGTAATACTACTAATTGTCCAAATAGTCTCTATAGCTCCAATAACTAAATACTTCAGAGTCAGATAATACTAATTGGATTTGCTCTGAGCTCAACAGTTACTCTAATTATCTTTGCAGATAATTTCTCAGAGTACACCGGAACTAAGTTGATCACAACTAATATTATCTGGAGCAATTAAAATACGGGGTATTACATCCTCCCCTCCTTAAATAGAAATTCGTCCTTGAATTTAAAGATTACCTAAAAAGATGAGGGTAAGTATCTCGCATCTCTGATTCTAGTTCCCAAGTTGCATCGCCCAGATGCGTCTCATCCCACTGAACTTTCACAAGAGATATCTCTTTATTCCTTAGTACCTTAGTTTCTCTTCCTGTGTCAAACGTCAAATCTGTTTCGATCTCAACTGTATCTGCTAGAATTGGCTGAAGAGTATCTAGGACAAACTTCCGAAGCTGAGACACATGAAAAACATCATGCATTTCTGACAGAGAAGGCGGTAAGGCTAATTTGTAAGCTACTTCACCAATCCTTTCTAAAATTCAATACGGTACCACGTATCTCAGACTTAACTTTCACGACTTAAACGGCCCTTTCAATCTCAATCTCGGAGTAACCTTCAAAAACACGTGATCACCTTCATCAAATTCTAAAGGTCTCCTACAGTTACCCGCATAACTTTTTTGACGATCTTGTGCTTGTTTAACTTTATCACGGATCATTCGAATATTTTCTGTAGTCTCTTGAATAATTTATGGTCCCAAAATTCTATCTTCGCCAACTTCCGCCCAACAAAAAGGCGTCCTACATTTCCTTCCATATAATGCCTCGTAAGGAGCCATACCAATACTCGCATGATAACTATTATTATACGAAAACTCAATCAACAGTAAGAGTTCTATCCTATTTCCTCCACTTCCAAGCACACAAGCTCTTAACAAATCTTCCATTGTTTGTATCGTCTGTTCCGTCTGACCATCCATTTGCGGATGATTCGACGTACTCAAACACAACTTCATTCCCATAGTTTGTTGAAAAGCTCTCCAAAACCTCGAATTAAACTTCGGATCTCTATCGGATACAATACTAGAGGGAATACCATGCAACCTCACAAATTCCGAAATAATCAACCTCGCAAGATGACTTTCCTTGTATGTATTCTTTACGGCTAAGAAATGCGCAGATTTCGTCAACCGATCTACAATTACCCAAATAGAATCATATCCACCTTGAGTACGGGGTAATTCAACTGCGAAGTCCATAGAAATACTATCCCACTTCCATAACAGAATTTCTAAAGGTTGTAGCAATCCTCCCGGTCTCTGATGCTCAATCTTTACTTGTTGGCATATCGCACACTCCGATACATACACCGCAAGTGGTGCCATCTGATACGGAGAAACGAATATAGGAGCCATTCCCGGTATCAGGTCAATATAAAATTCCACTTCCCTCTCCGGAGGAAGAGAAGTGACATCCTCGGGGAAAACATCTGAAAACTCATAGACTACAGGGATACTCAAAACTTATAGGTCGCTATTCTCCTCCTTAGTGAAAACCAAAAGAACAAAATTTTCCTTCTCAAACAAGAAATTTATCATCCCAACCGTACGTTCTAAAATAGTTGTTAACACGCCCTTCGGAGTAGCATCAGTAGATGGAATGATGATTAGCTTCTCCTCACACCCGATGAAAACTGAATTAGCAGAAAGCCAATCCATTCCCAAAACAACGTCTACTTTCTTAAGCGGCAAACAAATAAGATCAATCTGAAAAACTCTCCCATCCATAAACAAAACACAATTCTCGCACATTAAAGGCATTTCAACTATCTCATCCATGGCAATAATAACCATCATGGGAGGAGATAACGGAATAACTTGCAACCCAAGTCACTTCACACATTGGATTGACACAAAAGAGTGTGTTGCTCCACAATCAAATAATACAAAACAAGGAAACCCATTAACGAAACACGTACCAGCAATCAAAGAGTTATCGCCTTTTGCTTTCTTGGCATCCAAAGTATAAACTCGTCCGGTACTCTTTCCTTGTGCCTAATTCCTATTCTGAGGATAATCTTTAGCCATATGACCCACTTTACGACACCGATGACACTCCACGCCTTCGATGCGACATCTACCAAAATTCATCTTACCACAAGTACGACACACAGGAGGTGGACTTGCCCTAGAATCCTGAACTTGTTTTCCTTTAAAGGCTTGTTGTTTAGGCCTAAATTGTTGGTTGGATCTTCTACAATCATTCTGATTCGACCTACGCGAATCCCCTTCTGCCTGAACTTTCTTCAAACTGTTCTCAGCCACATAACACTACCTTAGCAATTCAATATAACTAGTGAACTCTCTTTGAGACACACTGTGAGAAATCTCAGCTTTCAATCCAAAGAGGAATTGGTTAATCTTCCTCTTTTCATCTGGAGCATACATAGCCTGCCTAGAGTAAGCAGCCATGACTTCAAACTTCTCAGTATAAGCAGCCACAGTCAAAGTACCTTGTCTCAACTGTTGGAAATCGAACTCCTTTTGAGTCCTCAAAGAACCAGGGAAGTAGTTCTCCATAAACGTAACCTTAAATTGCTCCCAGACTTTAGGCACCTCTTGGATAGTCATCAAAGCCGTAGCACTTTCCCACCACCTCATAGCAAGACATTTCAACAAGTGAGAAGAAAATACCACCTTGTTCTCCTCACTACATTGAACTATCAGAAAGATTCTCTCCATGCCAGCCACCCATTCGTGAGCCTTCACAGGATCTAATCCATCATGAAATTCAAGAGGATTCATGCGGATGAAATCCCGAAAGACTCCACTTACAGCATCTGGAATAACCACTAGAGGATTAAGACCCCCATTCATCTGTTGTACCATCTGTTGCATGAACTGGTTCTGCTGCTGCTGCATCTGTTGTAAGAACTGGGGCCATGGGACGTACTCCTCGCCGCCTAGAAGTATCGTCCCAGCTGGAGGGTTTGTGGGTATACCACGATTGCTTATGCGTCCGTTAGCCATGTTCCTAAACGTCATACATATAGGATTAAGTTGTTCAGGCTTAATTCCATACATATAACACTTAAGACCAATGGTGACACAACACATATGAAATGGAAGGAATTACTTATACTATTTCATGGCTAGGTCGAGGATACGACCTGCTCTGATACCAACTTTAATACCCATATATAAAAACATACATCAAAGCATATATATTATACATGAATCCAAGTTTTGGTACTGAAATACCATAAGTTCCTAGTTAACACATTGTATACATAAAATGCCCTAAATACAAAGTACTAAAGTCTACAGCATAACATATACAAGATGTCACAAAATACACTAAGAACTAGATCATAATAATGATCTCAAAATAAAATGCCATAAAGGAAGCCATGCCATCCCAAAAGCTACGATTCGTAAAGAAAAGTCAAACCACTTTATCCTTACCCTTCGCAGAACCTGTAGTACCTGTAATATAATCAACAACATGGGGTGAGATAACAAATCTCATTGAGTTCCCTATCTTATGGATTCTCTCGGCTTTACAAGGTTCTAAACTCAAGGTCACCTCCCTTCCCTTTGACTTGAGTTAGGATTGGTAGAACCTTGTAAAGGAGAGAGAATCTATAAGATAGGGAACTCACTTAGATTTAATATCTCACCCCATGTTGTTAATTATATTACATGTACTTTAGGTTCCGCAAAGGGTAAGGACAAAGTCGTTTGATTTTCCTTACTTATCTTGGCTTTTTAGGAGGGCATGGCTTCCGATTAGGAGTTTTATTTTGAGATCATTGTATTGATCTAGTTCTTAGTGTATTGGAACATCTTGTATATGTTATGCCATAGATTTTTAGTACTTTGAATTTTGGGCATGTAATGTATACAATGTGTTAACTAGGAACTTATGATATTTCAGTACCAAAACTTGGATTCATGTATAATATATATGCTTTGATGTATATTTTTATATGTGGGTGTTACAATTGGTATCAGAGCAGGTCGTATCCTCGACCTAGCCATGAAATAGTATAAGTATTTCTTTCCGTTTCATATGCGTTGTGTCGCCATTGGTCTTAACTGTTATATGTATGACATTAAGCTTGATCAACTTAATCCTATTTGTATGACGTTTAGGAACATGGCTGACAGACGCAGAAGCAATCATGGTAGACCCAGAACTACTCCTGCATGGACGAATCTGCCATGCGGCGAGGAATATGTCCCATGGCCTCAGTTTTAACAACACATGAAGCAGCAGTAGAACCAGTTCATGGATTAGATGGTACAACAGATGACTGGGGGTTTTCATCCTCAAGTGGTTGTTCCAGATGCTGTAGGTGGAAGTTTTCGAGATTTCATCCGCATGAATCCTCCAGAATTTTATGGCGGATTAGATCCTGTGAAAGCTCATGAATGGGTGGCTGGAATGGAGAGAATCTTTCTGATAGTTCAATGTAGTGAAAAGAACAAAGTGATGTTTGCTTCTCACTCATTGAAAGGTCCTGCTATGAGGTGGTGGGAGAGTGCATCAGCTTTAATGACTATTCAAGAGGTTCCTAAGTGTCATACACCAAATTTTGACCACCAAGATTTCCCATCATTGTGCTAACATCGCCATAATAGGAATGTATCATCATGTCTCATCAATCTCCCCAAAGATAGTTGAGCATTCACTACAAGCAAGAATTAGGGTTTTGAGCCCTCTCAAGACACTTAATGACATGATCTTCAATTTGTCTAACCTCTTTAAACCTCCATAAGGAATCAATAGGATTCCCATGTCAAGAATCAAGAACAAAGTTATGGCATTCCAGGAGGAAGGAGCCTCGAAACACCCGATGTCGCCGAATTAGGATTTTGGACGACTAGGACCTCCAGAGTGACATTTTCACAAGTGGATGAGCCAAGACTCCCACACATGACTCAATATGCTCAACATAACCCTAGGTGTCGATTGGCAAAGTCAAAACACCCTCAGAGGATGCATTCCCCAAAAATCGAGAATTTGGGTTTTACGCGCCGAACCAAGCCGGAGCCAAAAGTAAAACAAGACTTTTTTTGGCAAAAATGATCCTTATGATTCATATTTTCACAAAATATAGTTTATAATGTCATTTGAACAAGAATTTATCAATAAATCAAGATAACTTGAAAAAGGGGCAATCTTGAAAAACTTAGAAATTTTTCTAAGTTACTAAATGTAATGGTTTTGGTACCAACTTCCAAAAACCATAACTTATTATCCAAGCAGCCATTTTGAGTGATCCAAAGCTGGTTTTGTAGGTCTTGCTACACTCTATAAAAGCACATGAAACTCCAATTCTTCATAGATGTTTAGTTATGGATGGATCAAAATGGTAAAAAATCAAGAACATCAAAGCTGCCTGAACAGCTTTGTGCACCAAAGTTCATGAGCATTTTTCAATGGGATCCAAAAGGTTAAAAACAAACTATGATCACACATGTATTGTATAATATGAGGGCTCTTTAAAAAGTACAAGAGGCTCCCATAACTCCATTTGAGCAAGGAGATATGATCTCCTCAAAATGACCATTTCCAGCTGCCTTGTACAAGGCAAAATTTTCAATTTTGCTCGAGCCAGCCTATTTGTGCAAACCTAAGCCTTGTCACACTTTTGAAAACATGCAAGGATCTCATGAAAGACAAAAGATCTGATCCACAAGCCTTGTAAGGCAAGGTAACTCCTCTTTTGGCATGTAGCATTCAAGTTTCCAATTAAAAAACTTCAAACTTGTCAAGAGGCATTGAATGGATACATAGAGCTGACATGTATCAGTCCATAATCAACAAAATGAGTCAAGCATTCGCCCTGCTGCAAAGGACCATATGCCTGCTACACTGACCCAAGTCAATGGCCAAAGAAGACTTGGAAACCTTTGTGTTACAATTGGACAAATGCCTTCTACTGTTGCCATTCACAATTACTTGCAAAACAAACTTGCTCTACTATAAATAGAGCTCATTTATGCTCAGTTTAAGTACACTAAAGGTCCTAAACAGAAACCATTCTCAAAATCCTCTCTTTCACTCACTTTTGCCTTCTTTTGCAACAATTGAACTTTTGAGTTAGAGAGCAATTTCATCACAGCTCATGATCCAAACACATCCAATATGTTATATCTAAGCTATTCAAACACTCACTTGTGATTTAAAACACCAAAATCAGAAAATCCACCTCCAAAACCTCAAAACTTGGCTTTTCTGCACTTTTCAAACCATGTCTTGATTCAGTGACTTTCAAAACCAAACAAAGGTTCAAATACACTCTAAATATCATCCTTGAATTGTCCCAAATGGTTTCCCTCATCTGGAACACCATTTGAAAGAGTTGCCATATTGGTCACTTTTGCTCCTTTTGCAAGAAAGAGCTCAAACTTGTGTCCTGAGGATTCCAGCTGGTTCTAATTATCCTAAAGGCTTCTAAGCGATCATTTGAGAGTGTCCAAAGCATTAAATTACTACTGGCATAAGAGACTTGGCAGATAGCACTAAAAGCTCCAAGAGGTAAGTTCATGACAACTTGAACTTTTTAAATTATTCACTCCTTTGATGTCCATTGATCATAAACATCTCATACATGTTGTATATGTTGTGTTTGAACCAATTTGTCATCCAATTCTTGCTGGTATAATGAAATAGCATAGTAAATGCAAATCTTGGCCTTTTCAAAACCACTATCGGGTTTTAAAATAGGGACCTCATCTGAAAAAACCAAGACCATCATTGGATTCCTTGTGAAATTCTAGACCAGATACACCTAAATTTTGTCCCAATCCATGGAGAAATGAAGAAGTTAGAGGCTTCACGTAAATTGCTAAAACTTGCAAAACTTGCCTTGCCTTGGCCTGAAAACTTGGCACCCCTTATGTATTTATGGGGTCGTTTTGTAAAGAATTATATTTTTATTTGTTTTTTAACATTAAAAATATTTCTTTATCTTGGTTTTGCAAAATTAAAATGATTTTTAAATCATCCCATGAATAAAACATGATTTTTCAAATATAAATCCAAGATCATAACCTTTTTCACATGTTTAATTGTTTTAATTAAGTTTTTTATTCAATTAAAATACATTTTAAATCACAATTAGGGTTTTAGTCATTATCACCCCAAAAAATCTCTTCAAACACACTTTGGGCCTCAAATAGAGTGTAAGACCCAATCCCTCTCTTAACCAAAACCATTTTGGGCCTCAGACATTGTATAAGTCCCACTGCGATTTCAAAAACCTCGGCGTGATCGCCAGTTCAAAATCAAATCACCTGGGCCTCTCCTTGAGCTATAAGTCCCATTTCTTTTCTTTAAAACACTTTTGGGCCTCTAATATAGTGTAAGACCCAACCCTTCTTTGTACACAAATAAAATTTGGGCCTCAGTCATTGTATAAGACCCAATACAGATTTCAAAATAACAGTGCAATCATTGTTTTCATTTAGGTTTGTCCTTGAGTTGTAAGCCACATACCTTGTACAAAAATAATCCTTGGGCCTCTAATAAAGTGTAAGACCCAATCCTCTTTGTAAATCACAATAACCTTGGGCCCCGTCTATGGTATAAGTCCCACAACATCTGTTAATAATACAATCCGTTTCAATGTTATCAAATAAGTCATCAGGGCATCTCTTGTTGAATAAGCCCCAATTTTCTGTTTAAGATAACTGTAATAAAAAATTTCTTCAATTTCTTTGAACAACTAACATTATAGCATGGAAGCTTGCTCACCTGTAAGTTTTTATCTGCATTCATTTACATGCTTTATATATATAACTGTATTGTTGGAAGCTTGCACATCTGTAAGTCCTTCTTTCATATCCTTTTAAATACTTGTCATATATCAACTGTATATATACTTGTATATCTGTTTAGAGTTTTCCCCGACAACTAAGTCTAGAATTAGGTAAAGCCAGTTGGTCACTCTTTCAATACAGTAAACATATTTCCCCATAGGATTTCCAGATACAGTCTTGACTTCTCTTCGGCTTAAACAATATGGAACAAAGAGAAAGGCAGTATTCTCGGTGAACCTTTTCTCAGACTTTCACTATTAGAACTTGTCAAAGAAATTCAGTTTCCCCAGAGAGGATTAATTCTTGGTGAAACTTCTCTTGAATTTCTTCAAACTCTAGAACTGTTCAATACAGAAAGGATTAATTCCCGATGAAACCTTTCTTGAACATTCTTATGTTTGGACCTACAGGCTTCCTAAAAGCATCCTCAACCTCCTCTTGGGTTTTGTACAAGAACCCTCAGGCTTCTTAAAAGTTCTCATGCCTCCTCTTGGGCTTAGTATAAGAACCCAAAGACCTCCTACAGGTATAGGACAAAATCTAGTCATCATTTGCTAGAGCAGCCTTTTTGAGTCAAAACATCACACCAGTTAAGGGTTAACCTTCATCCCTTAATATACCAGCCTTCTCTTTGGCATCAAACAAAGATCTTTCACCATCTGAGAACCAATCTCTCCCTACCAGTAGACTTGTACAGTCTTTTTCCTCTTTGGATTTCAACAAAACCATTTTCCTTAAAGAACGGGAAATAACCTTGATCATTCCATCAATCTACAAACAGAGTTAAAACCAATAGGTTTATAAACTCAATCTTCAAACCTTACCTCTAATTTTCCCCAATCAGGGTCAATTACTATAAATTCATCATTAAACCTTCAAAGAAAATTCAACTGTTATATCTTCAGTTAAATCCCCAACTAGGGTCAATCTACTGTTACAACTCTTATCAGAACCTCAAGGTCTCTGATATCTCGACTCTTCTGTAATCCCCAGCAAGTGTTGATCCCCCAATTTTGACCTGTCTCTGGATTTCAATAATCCTCAACAGAAATCAGCCTCCTCTTAGGCTTTGTATAATGATTTTTCTCAGCAGTGTCAGCCTTAATCTTAGGCTTTGTACAAGACACCCCCTAAATATCTCTCCAGTAGAGTCAGTCAGGATTTTCAGCCTCTATTTTGGGCTTTGTACAAGACAAATATAATCTCTCCTCAACTGAGTCAATTTCTCTTTAGCCTCAATCTTGGACTTTGTACAAGACAGATAAAATCTTTTCCCCGGTGGAGTCATCCTTCTTTAGCCTCAATCTCGGGCTTTGTACAAAACAGATAAAATCTTTTCCCTAAAGAGTCCAACTCTTTTTCAGCCTTAATCTTGGGCTTTGTACAAGACAGCAAATAGACACTCTCTTGTTGAGTCAGTCTTTCACAGCCTCCTCTTAGGCTTTGTATAATGATTTCCCTCAGTGGAATCCAATCAGCCTCTTAGCTTAAACCTTGGGCTTTGATCAAAGCACACACAAAATACAAATCCCCTCAGAGGAAATCAAAATCTCTGTAGGAAGATATTCTTTATGTATAATCACATCTTAAAATAGTCAATCAAAACAAAACCTTCAATCCTAGATAATTGTTGTAAGTGGCACACTTGTTGATATAAACATCCAAGTTGTCTGTCCATTATTATCCATATTAAAACCTCATATAATTGATGTAAGTGGCAAGCCTCTGGATAAAAACATCTAAGCCCATGTCCTTCTTTTAGCATGAATTCCTAAGGAAAAATGGCATTGCTCACACAATTTAAGACAAATCACCTTGCAAAGGCAATTATGGCATTGCTGGTCTCCATTGCATTCCAATTATGACAAAATTTCTCTCAGTCAAAACCTTTAAGCTTCAATCTTGGGCTTTGAACAAGACACAAACAAACAACCTTTAGCTTCAATCTTGGGCTTTGAAAAATAAAAAAAACAACTGTTTCTTCCTTAGAATAGGAGGAACTACGATCACTCTGATTTCCCTATACCTTATAACAGGGAATACGTAGGCATACGATTGCGAAATCTTAGAGAGCACACTAAATAAAAAAACCTTAGGTCCCTGACCTAACCAAAAACATCGAAAAACCCGAAAAACAACAAAATACTCTCTCTCTCTCTCTCTCTCTCTCTCTCTCTCTCTCTCTCTCTCTTAGATATCCCACAACAAAAAAATTTCCCATTTACAGACAAACACAAATTAAGTATCAAAGAAGAACCGAAGCTATCATCTCATGGATAACCATGTATAGGATGGGTAATTGACAACTCCCCATTGTATAACCTGATCCCAGACTCCCCAATCTCTGTCAAGCGTTTGTTCAGTTAAACAAATGCGAGCAAGGTTCATTTTAGATAACTTTCCCTTTCCCTTCCAGCTTCACGGGATGAATAAGTAATCAGAAAGTAGCACCCAACGTTCCTCCCACTGAGGTGAGGAAATCCCATTACGATAAGGTGGTCGAGTCACCGACAAAAATCGTACGCTACAGAAAAATGGCGACTCTGCTGAGGAATCAACTTTAACTGTTTTAAGTTTTTAGACTAGTTTTAAGAGGTCTAGGATGTTAGTTTTGGAATCAATACTATATATATATATATATATCGCTTTCCTACCTGATATCCGTGTTTATTTTTCTGTCAATGGGAATGCGAGTGATGTCGTATATGGAAAGTTTGAGAGAAACCATAAGATAAGTGATGGCATAGACGGGGGGTCTTATAGGGAGTGAATCCCTAATAAGCGAACCAGGTACACCATCTAATCAATGAAGGTACATGTGTGTTACTATGCTGAACAAGTGATTATTGTGAAAGCAGACGATTTCATAGTGTGGTGACCCGTGAAATTGAGGATTTAGTAGACATTTAACCCTGTGTTCTTTTGGTAGTGTGCTGGCTATCAGAAATAGTCGATAAGCGATAACTACACTCAATCTGAGATTTCTTCTGAAATATTATAGCTTGCTCGAGTGAACCAGCTTGTTGTTGTTATCTCCAGACTAAATCAGTAATTTTGAGAACCTTACCTATTCTACAGGTATAAAAATCACCAAAATAGATCAACCTTTTGGGGATGGGTAGAGCCATGACTCCATGCTCGTGACGCTGAACCCTTGAACCCATGTTTTTCTATGTTTTTGTGTGCTCCATTCATGCATTCATCTAAAAAAATCTTTACAAAGAAAAAGAAAAAAAAAACCTTTTTTCAAAATTAAACTAAACGGCAATTTGCAATTATCAGAAGGATTGCGTTATGGATTTCGGTAGAAGAAAGACGCATAAATACACCTTCAAAGTTCCAAAACTAGAGGATTTAAGGAAGTTAGCAAGGATGATTACCAACCCGGAGGCTTTCAGAGCCAGACATTGAGGACTGTTGTCTTTATTAAGGGTCCATGTAGTTAAAGGAATTCTGTCTATGCTGATTCAGTTTTACGACCCGGTCTGTCACTGTTTCACATTCCCGGATTACCAACTTACACCAACCCTAGAGGAGTACTCTCACCTAATCGATTTACCGATCATTGACCAAACTCCTTTTTCTGGACTGGAAGAAATTCCAAAAGAACAAGTCATTGCAAGAGCAATCTATTTGGATGAGTCAGAGGTCAGGACTCATTTAACCATTAAAGGAGGAATCCAGGGCTTACCTGCTAAGTTCCTAAAGGAGAATCCCTATACTATGCCAGTGTAGGAAACCTAACCGCTTTCGAGGATATCTTTATCTTACTCACTTACGGATTATTCCTCTTTCCCAACGTCGATAACTTTGTCGATATCAATGCCATTAAGATATTTCTGATTGGAAACCCTGTACCTACCCTGCTCGCAGATGCTTATCATTCCGTACAATTAAGAAATTTGAACACCGGAGGAATGATCACATGTTATGTACCCTTACTTTACAAGTGGTTTGTTTCCCATCTACCCAAATCTGCTACTTTTTAGGATCATAAGAACTCTTTATGTTGGTCATAGAGAATCATGTCTCACACCAATTCTGACATAGATTGGTCAAATAGGATTTATGAGGGTGCAGAAATCATCGACCGATATGGAAACTTCCCTAATGTACCCCTCATAGGATCTAAAGGAGGAATTAATTATCATCTAGTTTTAGCCCGTCGTCAATTCGGATACCCGATGAGACATATCCCGCGAAATGTTCATCTAGAAGGTCTTTTCTTCAAAGAATGAGAAAATGACAGAGCACTTAAGAAGGAAATAGTGCATGCCTGGCAACACATTCACAAGAAAGGACCAGAGTCTCTAGGAAAACCGAACTGTGTCTCTTTGGAGCCTTATCTCCACTGGGTACAAACTAGAGCTCTCAAGCTGAGGATGCCTTACCCTTGCCAAGAAGTTTTCCCCTAAAGGAATCTTCCCTTTATTTCATGTTAGAAACGGAAAAACTCCAAGTCGCTCTTAACAAAATCCAGCGAGAAAGGAACTCCTAGAAAAATAAGTATAGAACTCTCAAGGTGGAGTGTGTCAAACTCCAAGAACTGTTAAAAGAAAATGATGCTCTGATCGGAATTTTAGAGCAGCATGATGTAGAGAGTCGAAAAGATCAAAGAAATTTTCTCACTTCTTTCATTTGGCAAAGAACTGATAACCTGACAACAGTTGAAGAACCTCGATCGAAGAAAAGGAAGCTACCAGAACCTACTTCTGAGCTCTCTTCAAAGAGGACTCAGGATCCTTAAGCTTAGATTTTTCCTTTTACCAGCACTTTGTAAAATACTTTACTTTTCTTTGTAATGTATCGCGATCCTTCAATTCAATAAAAAGGGTTCTCCCCTCTCTGTATTATATTTGCAAGTTATTTAAAGTTTTCTTTTTTATTAAAGCTAAAAGACTAAAAAATATGTCATTGCATTCATCATTCTCACATAACGCATTCTCTCGAATCTCACGCTCGTGTCTCAGTTCTAAAGTCAAATTGTCTCACTCATACAATACTCGGGCGAATTAACAAAAGAAAATGGACGATCTCGAGGAAGAGAATAGAGAGCTGAGAGAATAAATCGATGCTCTAAAGGATGATCTGAAGAAACTTCACAACGACATGCAATCCTTGGCAGCAGCTCAGGAGCAACGTCAAAAGACTGTGATCTCAGAGATCACATCTACGCCCATAGTGGAGACACTAGAGAATCATCCGCGGTACAACATTCCTAAGGGTCGGCCCTGGGGCATGCCTCATAACTTTATTCCTGAAGGATACATTTAGCCGGTCCTAAAGGTTACAAACTTCGGGAAAGTGAGGACGCAAGATTTACGACAGGAATTCCTGAAGGTTACAAACTTCAGGGCTCTGAGGAACCCAGAGTCACAGCCGTAATGACCATACCACAAGCAGTGGTACACAGACAGTCTCTGGCGAAAACGAAGAGATGAATGAGAAAATAAATTTGTTCCAAGAACAGTTCTTGGAGATGCAAAGGGAATTGCATGCTATTCGCGGTCAGGATTTATTTGGGAAGGACACTTCCGAACTCTGCTTGGTCCCAAATTTCAAAATCCCACACAAGTTTAAGGTGCCTGACTTTGAGAAGTACAAGGGCAATTCTTGCCCTCAAAGTCACTTGGTGAGGTATGCTCACAAAATGTCAACTCAGACAGAAAATCAACAGCTACTGATCCACTATTTTCAGGACAGTTTAACTGGTGCCGCTCTCAAATGGTACATGGGTTTAAACCGCACTAAGATCAATACTTTCAGAGATCTCGGCGCTGCCTTCGTCCAACAATACAAATATAACCTGGACATGGCACCGGATAGAGATCAACTCAAAGCGATGTCTCAAAAAAGACAAAGAGACGTTTAAGGAATACGCTCAGAGATGGCGTGAGATTGCCGCCCAGATTTGTCCATCTCTTGAAGAAAAAGAGATGACAAAGATCTTTTTGAAAACCTTAAGCTCATTCTACTACGACCGAATGGTCGCCAGCGCGCCCAGTGATTTCCCTGAGATGGTGAACACGGGAGTACGCCTTGAAGAGGTGGTTTGCGAAGGACAGTTAGCGAAAAAGGCTGAACCATCCAGCAGTACCAAAAGGTACGGTAGTGCTTTTCAAAAAAAGAAAGAACAAGAGATTCGAAATATATCCCAAGGAAGGCAAAGGCGACAGTATCAACCAGTAGCGGCGATAACTCCCGATATCAACCCTGCGCCAGTTCCGACTTATCAACCTCAGGTTGTTCAAAATCAACCTAGTCAACAACAGTATTAGCAAAGGACTCAACAACCTCTTCAGCAGGCTCATCCTCAATACAACAATAACAATCGTACAACACGACCACCAGGGTTTGACCCTATATCAATGATGTACGGGGAACTTTTTACACTGTTACTGGCCAAGGGGCACGTCCACACTAGGTCTCCTATTGCAGTACCGGAAAATCCGCCTTTTTGGTTCAAAGCGAACCAAACTTGCCCTTACCATCAAGGAGGATCGGGGCACAACATCGAAAACTGTCTCAGTTTCAAAACTGACGTACATAAACTTATCAGGAACGGGGTCCTATCTTTTAAAGATACTAATCCGAATGTTCAGAAGAACCCGTTGCCACAACATGATAAGGCTACAGTGAATTTCATAGAAGAAGAATTTCGCCGCAGTTATTAAATTCGCGATATACTCCAATTGGGGACCAATCTAGTCAGGATGCATTGTAGACAGAGCAGGTAAGGTCACGTACCACTTCACAATTATCACCAGTGTGATACCTGCTCAAAGAATAATCAAGGATGTTCTGTAGTACAGTTAGCTCTACACGAACAAATGAATCTGGGATGAATTTAAGATCACTGGATCTGAGAAGTCAACATGGCTCATGCTAATCCCAACATTGTTTAGAACTGCAACATCCTTGCGATGAATGTCAATTTGGTAGCCATGCACTCAAGACAAAGTCAATATCATGATCTGCCACAACACAATTATGATGCCTGTCTGATCTTCTCAACAAGAAATCAGGGATGCTCTTTTGTATAAGAGTCCCTTCAACGTCAGATGGATCTCGGATGGATCCAGGACTATTAGGAAAGAAATACTCATCAAGTCAATATGGTTCAAATATTCGACATACGCTTGATGAATACCAGTCTGGTAGAACTACATGCTAAGCAAGTCAGGCTCGGTTTTCTGGATTCACATGATTATCAAGATTGTAAGGAGTGCCAAGAGGATGACAAAGGTTGTGCTCTTGTCCAAAGAACACTTCAACACTTAATGGACCACTGGTGGCTTCCAATTTACTTGGACGAAGTTACACAACAGATCAGTATGACTGACAGAAATCCTAGTAGACAATAGAGTCAGGATGTCCGCTCGATGGAAACAGACCTGGTCAAATTACATTGCATACACAGTGGACGTGGCCGGGTGCCACCACATAATTATGAACGCTGTAGAGTTTGTTCAGAGAACAACAAATGGTGTTATCTTGTGCGGTTAACTCTTCAAAATCAGTTGGACCGAAATGAAATTTAACCATGTTTAAACCCTGGTCCGATCAACGTAATACAAGACTATCTTCCTGATTAAAGTGAAGATGTTATCATCATTTCCAATCATGAAATGGTCAATGATGTTTGCGCCATAATCCCTCTGTTCAACGAGTCGAAAGTTCCTCTTGCTAGTAGAAAAACTCTTAACCTCAAACCTATTGAGGCTGAGTATGATTGTCAGAAGAATCAAAAGGCTCCAGTGGTGATCTATTTACCAGGACCAATATTGTATGAGTCAAATAAGGAAATCCATTATAAGTACGATGCTACAACAATCAAAAATGGAAAGGAAACTCCATTACCCTCCGTCGTAAACATCGCCGACATTATTCGAGTCACACGGAGCGGCCGAATCTTCAACCGAATAGTTGGAGAACCTGCCAAAGAGAAAGAAACTCAGGAAGAAGTTCCGACTCAGCAAACTGGGCAGTCTAGTAGTCCCGAACATTCAAATAACAGGGATGAGATGTTGAAGCTCATCCAGAAAAGCGAGTACAACCTTGTAGACCAACTGTTGCAAACTCCATCTAGAATCTCTGTATTATCTCCCCTACTTAGTTCCGAAGCTCACAGGGAAGCTTTGCAGAAAGTTTTGGAGCAAGCTTACGTGGAACAAGATGTAACTGTAGGACAATTTGACAGTATCATATCCAACATCACTTCCTGCAACAGTGTAGGATACAATGATGAGGAATTCTCGGAAGAAGGCAAAAATCATAACATGGAGCTTAACATCACAATCAAATGTCAAGAAGATGCTTTAGCCAGCGTATTGGTTGACACGGGATCATCTCTGGATGTTATGCCAAAGTCAACTTTAACCCAACTATCATTTCGAGGAGCTCCGATGAAGGGGAGTGAGATCATTGTCAAAGATTTTGACGGATCCAGGAAAATGGTTATCGGCGAAGTAGATCTTCGCATAACTATCAGTCCTCACACTTTTCAAGTCACTTTCCAGGTCATGGACATCCGGGCAGCTTACAGCTGTTTATTAGGAAGACCTTGGATACACGGTGTTGGGGCAATCACTTCGACACTTCACCAGAAGCTGAAGTTCATCAAGAATAACAAACTCGCCATAGTCTATGGAGAGAGAGCCTTGATCATAAGAAACTTATCATCTTTCTCCTGTGTAGAACTAGAGGAGGTTGTTGGAACCCAGTTTCAAGCTCTTTCGATGAGCAATGAGAATCGGCCTGAGAAAGGAGCGTCGATTTCTTCATACAAAGACGCTCTTGAAGTGATAAAGAGTAATAACGCAACAGGATGGGGACAACTTGTGATTCCTACGGATAACAAGAAAAAGAAAGGTTTATGTTTCTCCTCGACCTGTGCCCATACTACCAAGAAAGACGAAAGTTTTCGTCCCATTCAAGATTTCTTCCTCAGCGGAGGATTCCCTCACCTAGTGTCTCAAGAAGTACACGCTATCAATGAGAGTGACTCCTCCGATATGGATGAAGAGTGGAAATCATATCTCAAAGAGGACGGTTATCTGTCTTAGGGAGAGGCACAAAAGCCATTTTGCTTTCCCACGTAAAACCTGAGATTCATACCAAGATCAGACGTCGAGATGATGTACGGAGATTGTGATCCTGAGGGATGTCGTGCTCCACAAAACTCATTAGAAGATGATCCGATGAAAGACAATTTTGACTATGACTATTATGACCCCTAGATGACTTGCCAATCTGGCAACAGTGCCTAGAGGACTTGGGGAAAAAGAGTCAGCCAACGAGGCATATCAGTTAAGCAACATTGAAAGAAATACCTGCGTCCCTACCCAGTCATGGGATCATTAATCAGGCTATTCAGAAAAGACTCATCACAACGATGAACCTACACAAACTGCAGCACAAGAGCTCATCAATTACACTTTTCCAGAGGTCAATGTCATCGAAGAAGATGACTCCTCTTTTCTTGCTGAAGTGTGGAATACTTTATGACAACGAAGTGGCAAGTATGATTTCTTAGTCAAGTATACTGCTCCTGAAAGCTCTCGTATCAAACTCGAAGATATCCAACCAACTCGATGGGGAGATTCCCTTGAGAACGAGGAAACTATGGAAAATACAACAGAAGAGTTCGTTTTCGACAACTCTGCCTGGGAAGAGGATTCCAATGATCCCGATCTGCCAGAAATCAACATCATTTCTGAGGAAAAATCAAGAAAGAAAGTGCCAGACTTTGTGATTCACCGAGGAGTTCGTCGCTAGTGGGTTGTTGTTGATGTTCCGAAAGTCGTCTATAAGTCTAAGTAATTGCCATCTTTGTTTTAACCTTACACCCTGCCCAGGTGAAACTGATGTTTTCATAGGGCTCGCCTTTCAGTAAATGTCCCTCTTCACTTCGTCCAAGGTGACAGAGTTTTGTTTTATAGTGTTGTAATTTCAAGAATCGATAAATCATGAATAAATAAAATGTCATTCTGTAATTCCCGCATTTATTGTTGTTTTCTCTTTTCGTTTTTCAGAAAATGGTAACCCTAAAACAAACTCAATAAAAAAACAAGCATTTTTTTCAGAAATTACACTGCAAACACTCTTGCATTTCTCTCTATATCTTCTAAAAAAAATCATTACACCTTGCAGATTGCTTGTTTTAAACCCCGTTGAAACATACGATCCCATGCCTTCTCCCAACTTTGAATTCCCGGTATTTGAAGCTGAAGAAGAAGAGGACGCAGAAATTCCATAAGAGATCTCCTGATTACTCAAACAAGAGGAAAGGTCTATTCAACCTTACAAAGAACCGTTAGAAACGATCAACTTGGGTTAAGAAGAAGAGAGAAAAGAAATCAAGATTGGGGCCTTGCTGAGTCCGATAGTCAAAGAAGACTTGATCAAACTTCTCAAAGAGTTTCCCGAAGTGTTCGCTTGGTCCTATCGGGACATGCCAGGGTTGGATACCAGCATCGTGGAACATCATTTGCCATTGAAATCAGAATGTCCGTCAGTGAAACGAAGGTTGAGAAGAACTCACCTGGACATGGCTATCAAAATCAAAGAGGAAGTATAGAAACAGATAGACGATGGTTTCCTTGCCCCCTCAGAGTATCATCAATGGCTAGAAAACATTGTGCCAGTTCCGAAAAAGGACGTAAAAGTCAGAATGTGTGTAGACTACAAGGATTTGAACAGGGCGAGTTCGAAGGACGACTTCCTCTTACCACACATTGACATGCTGGTAGACAGTACAACAAAACTCAAAGTATTCTCCTTTATGGACGGATTCTCGGGCTATAATCAAATCAAAATGGTGCCGAAGGACATGGAAAAAACTTCCTTTATTACCCCATGGGGCACCTTTTGTTACAAGGTAATTCCGTTCGGTTTGAAGAACACCGAGGTAACCTATCAAAGGGCCATGACGACTCTGTTTCAGGACATGATGCACAAAGAAATTGAAGTGTATGTCGATGACATGATTGCCAAATCAAAAACAGAGGAGGAACACGTTGAACATTTGTCAAAATTGTTCGAACGTCTAAGAAAATACAAACTCCGCTTGAATCCTAACAAGTGTACATTTGGTGTTTGCTCAGGAAAGCTCCCAGGGTTCATCGTTAGCCAGAAAGGGATTAAAGTTGATCCTAAAAAGGTCAAGGCCATTCAAGAAATGCCTTCTCCAAAATCAGAGAAAAAAGTCAAAGGATTCCTCGGACGTCTGAATTACATCCAAGGTTCATATCCCTCATGACTGTGACTTGCGCGCCAATCTTCAAGTTACTCAGAAAGAATCAAAACTATGTATGAACAGAAGATTGCCAGAAAGCTTTCGACTGTATCAAGGAATATTTTTTGAAACCACCAATTCTATCACCTCTAGTGGAAGGAAGACCAATGATCATTTACCTGACATTCTTGGAAGACTCAATAGGTTGTGTACTTGGCCAATAAGATGAAACCAAAAGGAAAGAGTATGCCATTTACTACCTGAGCAAGAAATTCACCGGTTGTGAAACTCGGTACACTGCTTTGGACATTCCTAAAGAAGAGGAAATTGCCGCCGTTCTTTGTTTGGGCACATCTAAACTGAAAGCAGGTATTAAGAAAAAGGGAGGTTTGCTAGGGTTTCTGCTGAAGTTCTTGGTAAAGGCAGCTGAGCCTTACGCACGTGCCGGGGGTTGGAAGACGTATAATGCTGTTTTGGCCCTGTGCATTTATGGAAGAATCTTGTTTCCTAATGTGCCAAACTTCGTGGATGTGAATGCTATTCGGATTTTAAAGTTGAAGAACCCGGTGCCTACTCTGTTAGGTGATGTCTATTATTCAGTCCATTCCAGGAATCATAGAAACAAAGGTGGGCTTATTTATTGTTTCTCCCCTTTGATTCATAAATGGTTCATCTACCATCTTCCCCGTCATGGTGATTTTATGGAAGCCAAAGGTATGAAGTGGTTCGAGCGCATAATGGGACTAGAAGCGAAAGACATCCATTGGTTTGACAGAGATTTGATGGGCAGAGACGTGATTTACAAATGTGGGGAGTTTCCTAATGTGCCGCTTATGGGGATAAGAGGAGGTATCAACTATAATCCAGCTCTCGCTCAAAGACAGTTAGGATACGCAATAAGAATTCCTCCAACAGACAGGGACTTGAAAGAATCGGTGCTCTATGATGCTAGTGATGATAGTGATATGCTAAAAAAAGTGGTAGCAGCTTGGGGCACTATCCGGTACCTGGGAAAGGGATATCTAGGCAAAAGTGATTCAACTAGCTACCCAGCTCACATGGAGTGGGTGAAGGCTAGAGCTGAAGCTATAGGGATGCAATTTTAAAATGGACCCCCTATATCCTAGAGTTGCTAGACCTGCCACTATAATTGCTGAGGAATATGGTAAACTAGAAGTTCAAGTGCGTGAACTCCGTGCGAAAAATCTTGACCCCGAAAACCAACTGTAAAGTGCTTTAGTAAGTAAAAGAGAGTTCGAAATCAAAACTCAATATGCGCTAAAGTTGGTTGCTGAAAAGGAAGAGGACCTAAGGGGGAGAGCCTAGTATTGTAAAAAGATCAGCCAATCTAGGGACGCAACTATAGTAACATACAAGGAAATTCAAAGGCAACTAGCTGAAGCCGAGCATGAGTTGAGACGGTGGAGTGAATCCTTAACACTTTTGAAGGAAAAGGAACGCAAAGTAATGGTTGAGAATGCAGAGCTGAAAGAGAAACTAATGGCTAGAGAGGGTGAGCTTCAAAAAGCACATGAGCAACGAAGAAAACACCGCGAAGACTTCGGTGAAAGTCAAGGGCAGTTGAAGAATGCTAGAGATGAGTTGAAAGCTTCCAAGAAAGAACTTGAAGTGGCCATGGCAGAAATGGAAGAACTTAAAATACAAGCCGGTGTGAAAAGGCCTAAGGAGGTGAGTGATGACGAGGCTCTCTTGATGCACATGGATTCATTAGCTGAAGCTCTTAAGAAGAGGGATGTTTTGATCAAGGAGCTTATTGAAAGACCGGGCTATCAGCGCACCAGAATACTCTTCGAAGAAATCAGGCATTCTAGTGAGGAGCTGAAATATTTGGAGTTATCTGATTGATAGTTCTCTTTCCATTTTCTTAATGCGGCTTTTATTGATGTACCGCGGTTACCATCAGGCCTGTTGATGGATCCACTCTATGTATTTCCAATTTATGAACTCATTGTAGAATGCTTCAGTACGTACTAGCTTTCTGTTAAATTGAAATGAATGGTTTATTCAGAGATGGTTCCTTGGCAGCGTTCTATTCACAACACATTATCACAACACATCTCTTCACAACAAAATATGTCTATTCGACGACTTGACTCAGTTCCTCTAGCTATCAAATTCTGGATGGCAAGTGTTAGTTGATCAATCTGGCTTTTCATACCGTCCACGTTCTCCTTAACAGTATCCATTTCTCCCCTTAGAGCGACCAGATCCTTTTCCAACCAATCCATAGCTTTCCTTCGGTACGCTCGAGTGCGAGGTATGGAAGTCAGATTGTTATGCTCAATGACTCTATGACAAAGTTTGTAAAAGAAAATGATTTTTGTTCTTTATTCCTTTTTCCTCATTTTTTGAATGCATGTTGATGCATGGATGTATGAATATGCATGATGTATGCTAAATGATTTTAAAAATTTATTTGGGGTGAATTCCAAAATCCATTGTAGTTAGAGATGAATATATTCAGAGGATGAAACCCATACACATAGAATAAAAATTACTTTATATAAAATTCGAATCCATTAGCCAATTCCAAATCCAAAATGACTTCCAGACTCCAAAATGCAAACTCCTGAACTTAAGAAGGCGTAAACTAAATAGATGCCCCAAATGCCTTTTTCGAATGAGGTTTAAACTCCTCAAGTATCCCTTCTTGAGCCCTTTGCACTTCCCTATCCTCCTTGTGGTGAGATAATAGATCTTCCACAAGCACAAATAAGTCTTTAGGTTTGACCCTTTTTTTTTCTTTTTTTTTCCCCTATGCCCCTTGTAAGATTTTTCCCTCTCCTTGTAAATCCAAGTATAGTCCAAATTATTCCAGCGTAGGAGCTAGTTGAAAATCCTTGAAGAGGAAGTCACATAGAGGAGGATCATAAAATTGTGCAAAAGCAATTACGGCCTCTACCTTCCTAGGGATCCTTAAGAGATCGAGGATCCTTCCCTACTTGTGTATAAACATCCTTTGAGCAGATTTTGGCGTTGAGTCTTAAAAGTCTTTGAGACTTTGTAAATCAGCACATAGCACTCTGATGCGTAGGGTAGCCCTTTTGTTTGAATCCATCTTTCCAATGTACCTACAACATATCTTGAAGTTCCCCACAAAAATGCATATATGCAAAAAAATGTTTTTAAATTCATGATGACATGGACATTTTTTATTAAGTGTTTCTTATATGGTTAAGGTAAGGGTGAAATGCAAGCATGACCCTAACTAGGTAGGCTCCCTATAGTAAGTTAGATCTAAGTCTTGTCTACCCGATCCCCTCTGTAAGTTCCTGGATTGGCTGGAATTTTGGTAAAACAACAAGGTGTTCAATGCTGATGTCATGGTGTTGATGTTGCAGCATTGAGTCTTAGTACTGGGCTGTACTAAGTTGTGAAGCTTAACTATGTTTGATGTCATGGGCTTGATGTCATAACATTGCACTTAACACTGGGCTGTGTTAAGGTTGCTAGTTGCTGAAGTGAATGTTTGATGTCACATAGGTGATGTTGTAACATCAGACCTGCAGAACTGAAGCTAATGACAGCATGGGCTTGTTGTTATTAGGGTCGCGTATTAGCTGGAATTGTGGAGAGTGTTGACTCGTTGGATGAGAATATCTTGGGCTAGATATTTTCTGTTACATGGGAGATTTGATTGCAGGTTTGTTGGAGAATTAAAAGGTGGAAGATTTAAAAAGATTTTGGGGATAAAATCTGTTTTAAAAGATTCAGTTTTTAATTAACAAATCTGATCAAATATTGTGACAAATCCAATCCAAATTCAAGGAGCTATATAAAGCGCACATGACCAAGGAAGAAGGACAGAAAATAGATTGAAGATCAAGAGCTGGAGGCTTAGAGTCTAGGGTTTGTTTAGAGTACTTGTAATCACATTATTCTAGGTTGAATAGGTGTTGAATTTTCTGTCCTCTCTAGAAGCTGTGAAGCAATAGAGAGTTGTTGATTGATCGAAGCTAGGAAGCAAGATCAAGGGATCTCAAAGAGGTTGTTCTTTGAGTGTTTTAGGGGATTGAGTAGTGTTCTCATATCTAAGTGGTTTCTTAGGTAGAAAGTCACTAGTAGAGTATAAGTTTAAGAGATTGTCAACTGGTGTGTTGAGTCTGTAAATTATATCTACAAGTAGTGAATTTCATCCCTGGCTTGGTAGCCCCCAGACGTAGGTAGTTAGACCGAACTGGGTGAACAATTCCTTGTGTTTTTCT
Source organism: Lathyrus tuberosus (assembly GCA_022829125.1). Classification (NCBI taxonomy): domain Eukaryota; kingdom Viridiplantae; phylum Streptophyta; class Magnoliopsida; order Fabales; family Fabaceae; genus Lathyrus; species Lathyrus tuberosus. The sequence continues at coordinate 9,485,847 of JALAZF010000191.1, forward strand.
GTTGCTTATTCTGTCCATTATTGCAGAGTGTGTTGTTGTGACATCGCACCTTAACATCACATATCTGGTACCAGAATTTCAATTGGTATCAGAGCAGGCATCCTGTCTGTCTCTGGGTGAGATCTAGGGAAGTTAATTTCTGGTGAAAGATGGACAAAGAGGTTGGAGGATTTGTCAACAGACCGCCTATATTGGATGGCTCAAACTATGAGTATTGGAAGCCTAGAATGACTACCTTTTTAAAGTCATTAGACAGCAGAGCTTCGAAGGCTGTCATTAAAGAGTGGGAAGCTCCTGTTGTGTGTGAAAAAGATGATGTTGGAAAGGATAAAGAAGGCACCTCTAAGCGAAAGCCTGAAGAAGAATGGTCCAAGGAAGAAGATGAGCTTGCCCTTGGGAATTCAAAAGCCCTAAATGCTATCTTCAATGGGGTTGACAAGAACATATTCAGGCTGATCAACTCATGTGAAACTGCTAAGGCTGCTTGGGATATTTTGAAGGCTACTCATGAAGGTACATCTAGAGTGAAGATGTCAAGACTTCAGCTTTTAACATCTAAGTTTGAAAGCTTAAAGATGAAGGAAGAGGAAACTATTCATGACTTCCACATGAGTGTTCTTGAGCTGTCAAATGCATCCAGTGCTCTTGGTGAGAAGATGACAGAAGAAAAGCTGGTAAGAAATATTCTTAGGTCCCTCCCTAAGAAGTATAAGATGAAGGTAACAGCCATTGAAGAATCTCAAGACATCAGCAAGATGAGAGTTGATGAGCTTATTGGATCTCTTCAAACATTTGAACTTGGGCTGAATGAGGAAGAACCAGAAAAGAAGCCCAAGAGTATAGCCTTAGTCTCCACTCCTGCAGCAGCTAAAGATGATGAGTCCCAGGAGGATCTGCCTCAGGCTATAGTTATGTTAGGAAGACAGTTCAATAAAGTGCTCAAGAAGATGAACTATAGACCTAGTGTCAAGAACATCTCTTCTGACATCAGCAAGTCAAAAGAGAAAGATGAAGAGAAGATTACACAAGATAAAGGAGTTCAGTGCTTTGAATGTGAAGGGTATGGACATGTCAAGAAAGAGTGACCCACATTCTTGAAGAAGCAGAATAAAGGCTTGACAATTTCCTGGTCTGACACTGATAGCGAAGATGAAAATGAGTCAGCAAAGCATGTTACAGCTTTGACAGGAATTGTTGAATCTGATGATGATAGTGATGGAGAAGTCACTTATGATGAGCTAGCTTCAACCTACAGAGAGCTGTGTTTTAAGAGTGCTGAAGTCTGTCAAGAAAACAAGTGCCACAAGCAACAGATAGCTCAGCTTGAGGATGATAAAGCTGAATTGGAGAAAGAAGTCCTATGTGTCAAAGCTCATCTTGAGCATATGACTAAAACTGTTAGAATGTTGAACAGTGGTACAGCCACTCTTGACAAGATACTCCAGTCAGAAAAAGTTGCTGGAGACAAAGCTGGGATCGGATATGTGGCCGAAGACAAAGGTACCTCAGAAGCAAGTACTTCAGATCTAAAGAAGGAAGAGTCACAAACTGTGCCTCAACATCAGCCAAAGAGGCAGAATCTTACTCCCAAGGAAGCTGATGTTTCACAACCTAAGAAGATTGAGAAGAAGACTGGTCATAATCAGAAGAGAAAGCAGCCTCAAGGTGCTAGACAATATATGCCCCCCCAATATCATAGGAGCATGGAAGTTGCAAGGGTCAAGCAGACCAGGTCATATCCGATGTCTCAACATCAGGAAAACTGGTATGGACCTGGCCTCAACAATGCTGTACCGTATAATTATGGAAGAAGGAAGCCTCATCACCATGGGAGACAGCCTAGAAGACAACATCCTCAGTTCAAACAGCACGTGTCTCATCAGGTGTCTCAACATCAGGGGTATGGTTACACTAATGTTGTGTCTCATTATGGAAGGAGAAAGTCCCATCATCATGGGAGACAATCCAGGAAAAAGCATTCTCAGCTTCCTTATGGATACCAGCATAATAGAAGGCAGGCAAGCAATGTTAGGAGAAGACAACATTATGAGTGGCAGCCACAGCTTTATCATCAATGTGGGAGAAGGTTTAACCACTTCAGAGATGATAGAATTAGATGTTTCTATTGTGGAAGGTATGGACACATGCAGTACTCTTGTTACAAGCTGCATGGATACCCTCAGCCTCAAAACAGAGGGAGAAAGCACAAGCCCAAAGTTGTTAAACAATGGGTACCTAAGGAGAAGGGGAAGTGCTTATTGATCAGTTGTCTGACAAAGAAGCAGAAGAAGGAACTTGGTACTTTGACAGTGGATGTTCAAAGCACATGACTGGATCCAAGGAGTATTTGGTGGAGATCATGTTTGGGCATGCTAACAAGGTTGTCTTTGGTAATGGAGAAGAAGGAGTTGTAGAGGGAGTTGGAAGAGTTAAAAATCTTGATGGACTTACTCTTGATAATGTGCTCCTTGTTCAAGGGTTGAGTGCTAATTTAATTAGCATAAGTCAACTTTGTGATGAAGGTTACAACGTAAGCTACACCAAAGATGAATGTGTGGTAGCTGATGAGCAGAATGAGGTAGTGATGAAGGGAGTAAGATCCAAAGATAATTGCTATCAGTGGATACCTCAAGTGGACAGCTTATCTAGTGATGATGCTGTAACATCAGATGATCACATCAAGTATGAAAGTATGGTGAAAAGTTAATCTGGGTTAATGACTTATGGCGCTGTTACTCCTAAGTTGGATGATGTGAGTAGTCAGTTATGTGAGCAAGATGAAGGAGTCAACAATGCTGATGGAAGGATCAAAAGTTGTGACCTTAAGAAGTATTGGGAGCTGAATACTTGCAAGGCCAAGAAAGATGACAACCTGACTAATGACTCCTATAGTTCAGAAGAAAAACTCCACAAGTTGACAATCCTTAGGTTGGAAGATGCAGATGCTAGAGCTGATGTTAAAACATCTCAAGTCAAGAAAGGTACTTCTAGCCTTAAAATAAAGAAGAGTGATGATGAACTAATCGCAAAAGTGGTTCCTGGGGTTGCTAAACGACTGAAATTAAGGAAGAGGAAAGATATTGAGTCACCTCCAAAGATGAGAACTGATGAGAAGAAGATCTATGTGGATGGTACTACAAAATCCAGGAGTAAAGTGTTCATCTCTTCCAGAAATAGGAAGATCAGAGATAAGTCTGATGATAATGTCCAGGATAGCTCTCAAATGAAGGAAGCCGTTGTTGTTAGAACTTCTGAGAAAATTCAAAAGGCCATACTAGATAACAATCCTGTGCTTTTCATAAAATGGTGGAAGTATGTTCTGGAAAAAGAATTGGGTATGGATACTCTGGATATGGTTGAGTTTGCTAGGATATGGTTCAGAGAGGGTGTGGGAACTTATGGTATTCAGGTGTGTATGAATAAGTTGCTCTGACTGTGTTTTATTGGGAGCTTCTTGAAAGACTTCTCTGTGCAATGAGTCATTTGAATGGTGATGAGAAGCTGATGTCCCAAAAGATGTTATAACATCATGTTTGCTGGTGGTTAGATCTGGAAGATGATTAAGATTGGACATGTGGAGTTGAATGCTCTAGCATTTTGGTCAGAAGAAGTGGAGATTATGGTCATGTGTTTAAGCATGACTACTGTCTTTGAAGACATCACCAGTTTCAACAACTACTGGTGGATGTAAGGAAAGAGGAAGTGTGATCTCTTGAAGAGACTGGATCTCAGTAAAGCTTATAAGTATGCTGAGAATTTGTGGAGTTTGTGACACAGTGTTGAGTTTGGATTATAGTAAATCCAGTAGTGGAGCATATGTAATACCCTGGTGTCAAGAGTATCCTTGGTGAAGGATGTCTTTGTTCTGGATCTGAAGCTTAGTGCTTACATTATATCTAAGGAGCATCTACATAGTCATACGGGAGAATGATGATGTAGAAGATTTACCTTGGATGGAGAATGTAGAGAAGACTGAAGTGGATCAGGTAGTGATTAAAAAGTATGATAGGGAATGACCACCTTTGGAGAAAGGGACAGTGGTACCAAAATACATGTACTCAGAAAAAGTGCTCAAAGGTTCATCTTCATCTAGAGCATTTGTTAATCATGACAGGGGGAGTACTTGTCTATGGATCTTGCAGCAAAAGTGCATTTATTGTGAAGATTGCATGCTGATCAAGCTTGTGGATGATTGTGTGAAGCCTTCATAACTGGATGGATGAAGAATATGTCTGGATTTTCAAAATATGGATATTGCTGGCAGAAGAAGTATGGTTTTGTACAGGGTGTCATACGAGTTACTTGTTGAGGTTTGTCAAATTATGGCTAAAAAGGGGGAGAGTTAATAAATGCCATAAAGAGAAGAGTAGTTGCTGCTGCTAAATAGAATAAGGTGTTTAGTTGAAAAGTGTTGATGCAGCTGTTGAAGGGGAGTGTTGGCAGTATAGATAGAGCTGCTAATGAAGATATTTGAAGATTGAAGAGTGCAGCCTAGCAGACATCAAGGGGGAGAAGTGCTGCACATTGTGAGCTACTGAACAATTGTGATGTTGGTTCATGTTTTTGAGGGGGAGCACCAATTGGCTGTTGTCAATAATGAAGATGGTGCTGCAGCAGATCAAGTAATGAAGACTATATGAAGATTGTCAAACTGCTGCAAGTTAAAGTTTCAAAATATTGAAGATATTCCGCTGCTGAAGTCTCTGAAGATGCAGAGATTGTTTTAGCCAAAATTAGCCAAAGGGGGAGATTGTAAGTTCCTGGATTGGCTGGAATTTTGGTAAAACAACAAGGTGTTCAATGCTGATGTCAAGGTGTTGATGTTGCAGCATTGAGTCTTAGTACTGGGCTGTACTAAGTTGTGAAGGTTAACTATGTTTGATGTCATGGGCTTGATGTCATAACATTGCACTTAACACTGGGCTGTGTTAAGGTTGCTAGTTGCTGAAGTGAATGTTTGATGTCACATAGGTGATGTTGTAACATCAGACCTGCAGAACTGAAGCTAATGACAGCATGGGCTTGTTGTTATTAGGGTCGCGTATTAGCTGGAATTGTGGAGAGTGTTGACTCGTTGGATGAGAATATCTTGGGCTAGATATTTTCTGTTACATGGGAGATTTGATTGCAGGTTTGTTGGAGAATTAAAAGGTGGAAGATTTAAAAAGATTTTGGGGATAAAATCTGTTTTAAAAGATTCAGTTTTTAATTAACAAATCTGATCAAATATTGTGACAAATCCAATCCAAATTCAAGGAACTATATAAAGCGCACATGACCAAGGAAGAAGGACAGAAAACAGATTGTAGATCAAGAGCTGGAGGCTTAGAGTCTAGGGTTTGTTTAGAGTACTTGTAATCACACTATTCTAGGTTGAATAGGTGTTGAATTTTCTGTCCTCTCTAGAAGCTGTGAAGCAATAGAGAGTTGTTGATTGATCGAAGCTAGGAAGCAAGATCAAGGGATCTCAAAGAGGTTGTTCTTTGAGTGTTTTAGGGGATTGAGTAGTGTTCTCATATCTAAGTGGTTTCTTAGGTAGAAAGTCACTAGTAGAGTATAAGTTTAAGAGATTGTCAACTGGTGTGTTGAGTCTGTAAATTATATCTACAAGTAGTGAATTTCATCCCTGGCTTGGTAGCCTCCAGACGTAGGTAGTTAGACCGAACTGGGTGAACAATTCCTTGTGTTTTTCTGTTGCTTATTCTGTCCATTATTGCAGAGTGTGTTGTTGTGACATCGCACCTTAACATCACATGTCTGGCACCAGAATTTCACCCTCACATGTAGGATATATAGTTTTGGACAACACAACGACCCTAGAATTTATGGACTATACCCTTGTTTTACCATGAGAAGGATCAAGCCTTCCTACGGTAAACCTTCGGGATAAGTCATATCTAGGAAGATCCCAGTAACGACCCTTGATGGTTAAATACTTAGGATCACCATAGGTTGATTGGGTTTACTAAAGGTCCTCAGAATCTTGGACCACATCCAAATTTATCAGCTATGTTAAGGGCTAGCCTTACCAGGAAGATAATTTTGGAGGGTCTATCTGAGTGTGGCATCAATGTATCGTCGGGATGTTACATCCATTCGATTAATACTTTTGTTCCACGTCCTAACTTAAGGTATACTCCAAGCTTGGTTTTTAGCTTCACACATCACCATACAAACCAATGCAATAATGCCAATATAATATATATGAAGAACAAATATAATAAAATAAAACAAAATATAAAACATAAAATAAATAAAATAAAAAATAATGAACACCCAAGACAAACAAACAAAAACCCTACAACCTAAGGTTAGGATGGACTCTCTTTAGGTTCCCCTATCCCCAGCAGAGTCGCCAGCTGTCGTGGCCGGCAAAAAATATTCGATGTTAGGCACCCCTCACCTCCATTGTACTCAATGGGATCCTCCTTAGATTTTAGGGTATGTTTGTTTGTCGTCTAACTTGTTATTTATTTTACAAAAGAATCCTAAGTTTTTTATTATTATACTCGCTAGGGTTTACAACCCTATGCCAACGTACCTTCAATTTTGAAGGATCAGAGTAACTGTAGCTCACCTCCCATATTCCTACCCCCTAATCCTATTCCAAACCCTAATCCCAAACCCAATCCACTATTTATACTCTTGGATAAAGAGTTCTATCCCTTAAATCTATTATTTATACTCTTAGATAAAGAGTTCTATCCCTTAAATCTATTATTTATACTCTTAGATAAGGAGTTATATCCCTTAATCTATTATTTATACTGCTAGATAAGGAGTTCTATCCCTTAATCTATTATTTATACTCCTAGATAAAGAGTTTTATCCCTTAAATCCCGATCCGTTTATTTATACTCTCGGAGGAAGAGTTTTACCCCATAAATCCTACTCCATTTATTTATACTCTCGTATGTCAAGAGTTTTATCCCTAATCAATTTATTTATACTCTCGGATATCAAGAGTTTTATCCCCAAATCCTATCCATTATTTATACTCTCGGACGGAGAGTACTATCCCTTAAATCTCTTATCCATTGTTTATACTCTCAGATGGAGAGTTCTATCCCTTAAAATCCCTTATCCATTGTTTATACTCTCGGATAGAGAGTTTTATCCCTTAATTCCTTATCCATTGTTTATACTCTCGGATGGAGAGTTCTATCCCAAAATCCCTTATCCCTTGGCCTATATTTATACTCTTGGAACCTAAGAGTGCTATCCCTAAATCCCATCCATTATTTAGACTCTTGGACAAAGAGTTTTGTCCCAAATTTTAAATCCTTAAAAAAATCTTTTTATATCCCTTATATTTAAAAAATAAATTCCTAAAATTCCATAGAAAAAAACCCAAAATGCCATTATGCTAAAAAATAGCAAAATTGATCCCCAAATTATTCCAATTTAAATAATAATTTCTAAATTCAAGATGATCCCAAAAATAAATGAGTTTTAATCCCAAAAATTAAAGTTAAATTTGCTTTAATTTATTTTCATCCCAAACCCATATTTAAATCCAAATTAAATAAAAATCTAAGAATATTAATTTTTCTTAAAATAAATCCTAACCCAAATTTTAATAAAAATTCCAAATTTCCCAAAACACCTTATCCAAAAAAAAGACCTAAGAACAAAAATCCCATAAAAAAATATCTTTTTTAAAAAAACAAGTTATTTTAAATATATAAAACCTTTTATAAAAAAACAAAAAATAGAACCCTAAAATCCCTAATTATATTTATCCTAATAAAATAACCTAAAACCCTATTTTTTTCTTATAAATCCTAATTAAGTATTTAAATCCTAATTAATTAATTAAATTAAGTAATTAACTTAATTAATTAAATAACACCCAGGGGTGTATTTTGTACTGAAAAAGTAATGGGCCTTTTGAAACAGGGGTGTAGATAGCAGAGGGCGCTAGGCCCATCCAAACAGAAGCCCAGCGTGGGTCCATCGTTCATGAAAAGTCAGTGCAATTGACTCCATGGTTAGATTGTATGATCCTCAATCAGTGGACATGATCCAACGCCTCTCTCTACCTTTGATCTCAGGATAGGCACAATGAACGGCTATGATGAGAAGTCAAACGGGGAGTATAGTGGGCAACGCTTTGGGAGATTAATTGTTTAACTGAGAAGTCAACCAATCCCAGCGTTGGGAAACAAGCCACTTGGCATAGATCCATGGCTACACGGAGGGAGTATATAATCCCGTCTTTCCTCGGACCCCCCTCCATTTCCCATTTTCTTTCTCTCTCTATTTTATCCTTCTTTTTCTACCTCTCTCGCTCTCTCCTCTCTCTACCCGCGGTGCTGCTCCGGCCACCGTGCACCGCCTCTCCAACCACCCTAAAACCCTAGATTTCGGTTGTCATACCCCAAATTTTGACCACTAAGATTCCCATCATTGTGCAAATCATCATCACAATATGGATGTACCTTTATACACTCATCAATCTCCTCAAGGAATTGTTGAGCATTCACTACAACAAAAAATTAGGGTTTCAAGCCCTCTCTGAGCTTTAGACAAAGGATCAATCAAGGAATGACATGATCTTCAACTTGTCTAACTCCTCAAACATCTACAAAGGATCAAAAGGACTCCCACTTCAAGGATTAAGCACAAGGTTGCTCCCTTTTAGGTGGATCAAGCCTCAAGATCGCCAGTGTCACCAAATTAGGATTTTGGTCGACCAAGGCCTCCAGATGGAAATTTTCCTCTGGGCATGAGCCAATGCTTCAAAGCATATCCTAATATGCTCCATGGAACCTCATGGACCCAACCATCAAGTCAATTTTGCCTCAGGGGATGCATACATCAAAAATCAGGAATTAGGGTTTCTTGACCTAATTCACCACTAAGTTGACTTTTGGAACAAATCATGAACCAAGACCTCAAGAGAGGATTTGAGGGTCTCTAACATACCACATTGATCCATTTGCAACAATGGGTTGATCCAAGAAGCTTGAGCAACAAGTATCAATTTCATCTGAACCACAATTAGGGGTTCGCGAGAAAAGTCAACTCTAACTTTGACTTTTGACCAGGACATGCTCCCAAACCCTAAGACATGATTCAATACACCCTATAACAGCCATGGAACATGTACATCAAGTTTGATTTAGGTCAAGGACATGATTTCATAGAGGATTGCACAGTTTGGAATTCATCCGACAAAAAGTCAACTGTGCATAAAAGTCAACTTTGACTTTTTGAGATTTTTCACAAATATGAATTTTTAACCCTAAAATGATGTTAATGTATGATTTAAATCATCATTCATTAAGAAAAATCAAGAAAAGTGGGATAACTTGTAAAAGGGGTAACCATAAAAACTTAGAAAATTTTCTATGTTATGAAATAAAGTGGCAAGGGTACCAACTTTGGAGGATCATAACTCCTAAACCACAAGGCCATTTTTTCCATCCAAGGCTTGATTTGTAGATCTCATTGCCCTGTACAAAAGCTTCATGCTGACCTATGTCCAAATTCCTCATGGATTTTGAGTTATGGAGTGATCAAAATCAAGAAAAGTCACTTTGTTCCAACACTTAGTGAAAATTTCACTAAGTCAGAATCTGCCTTACTTTTTTCCAAATGTAGGGACATTTTTCACTTGGATCCAAAAGCTATCAAAACCAAATATGATCACATAGTTGTTGTATCATATGAGGGCTTTCCAAAATGGCCAAGAACATCACCAAACTCCATTTGAGCTAAGAGATATGGTGGTGGCAAAATGCCTTGCTGAAAACTGCCAAGGCAAGGCAGAATTTTGCATTTTGGGTCGATTTACCAAAATCAGCCAATTCCAAGCCTTGTCATCATCTTGGACATATCTGAGGATCAAATTTAAAAGGGACAATCACTGAGCCAAGCCTCCAAAGTCCTTGGAACAAGAAATAGCATGTCAAACCTAGAATTGCCTAAAATAGGGACAAGACTCCAATTTTGGATTGGAGCATTCAATGGATGCACCAAGGTGGCATGGACTAAGCCATTCTCAACTGAATTCAGTCAAGACTTATCCAACAAGTAGGGAACCAAAGCTCTGTGCTCTAACCTCTAGACAATGGCTAGAGGAGACTTGGATTTTCATTGGCCAACATTTAACAAACCTCTGTTGCAGCCACCATTCACTATTGATCCCAAAACAAACTTGCTCTACTATAAATAGAGCTCATTTGTGCTCAGTTTGAGTACACCAAAGCCATCAAACAGATGCTTTCCTCAAAATCCCTCTCTTTAGGCAAAAATGCCTTCTCTAGCAAGGCAACTTTGAGTTTTTGAGTTTGAGAGCATTGTCAAGCAATGCAATCACACACACACACCTCATATATATCATTTGTAAGCTGTGCAAACTATCACAAGTGACCTGTAATCACAAAATCACAAAATCACAAAGTCACTTCTCAAAACCTCAAAATAGCACTTTTTTGCATTTTTCAAGCCATGTCTTAATTCAGTCACTTTCCAAACCAGATAAAACCTCATACACACTCCAAACATCATCCTTGAACTGTCCCAAATGGTTCCCACCATCTGGAACACCATTTGAGGGAGTTGCAATTTTGATCACTTTTAACCCCTTTTGCAAGAAAGGGACAGTTTGTGTTTTTGCAGGTACCAGCTGATTCCAATCATCCTAAAAGCTTCTAAGGGATCATTTGAGTGTGTCTAAAGCATCAAATCATTTCTGGAATAAGAAGTTTGACAGATTGCCCAAAAACTCCAAAATCTCAAAAAAAGAGGTAAGCCTCACAACTTAGAATCTTTGAATCATGCATTGCTTTGAAGTTCAATGAGCATATACATCTCATACATGTTGTATATGTTGTGTTTTAGCTGATTCACCATGTAATCCATGCATGTACCAAGTTGTAGCATAGAAAATGCAATTATAGGTCATTTTCAAAACCACTATCGGTTTTGAAGAGGGAGTGTGATCTGAAAAAACTACCACCACCATTGGATTCCTTATGAAATTTTGGTCCAAATGCATATAAATTTTGTCTCAAACCATTAAGAATTGATAAAGTTATGACCTTCACGTTTCTGAGCTAAAACCAAGGCATGACTTGTATATTTGTGTTTTCACTCCAAACAATGGATGTATCACCACCCCAGTGGTAAGGCGCGCGCCTTGCAACCTTGACGTCGTGGGTTCAAACCCCACCCATGCCATTTTGTGTTTTTTTACATTTTGCTATTTTTTCCAATATCTTCATGTTTTGTTAATTAATTGGAAAATTAATAACTCCTCCAATTTTAATTATTTTTGATTGGTTCTTTTTGCAAAAAATCACAAAAATGTTGAAATATTTTATTCCACAAAAAAATTAAGTTTATATTATTTATTTAATATAATTATTATTTTTGTGAATAAATTCATTTTATTTGTTTTTAAACATTTTAAAATGAACATTCATCTTGAAAAATCAAGACAAAATGAGTTTAAATATCTCTTGTGATTTATACCTCATTTTTCAAACCTTAAACAAAAATCACAAGTGGTTTATTCAAACCTATTTGGTATTTTTCATTGATTTTCTTTTAATATTTATTTTTAAAGGAAAACAAATTAGGGTTTCTTTGATTTTCACGTTCATCAAACATTTTAAAACACTTTTTGGGCCTTTAATAGAGTGTAAGACCCAACCCCTTTTGACCAAAAGAATTTTGGGCCTCACTCACTGTATAAGTCCCTCTGCGTTAAAAGAAAATCTCGGCGCAACCTCCAGTTCAAAAACAAACCCTGGGCCTCTCCTCGAGCTATAAGACCCATTCAAAACTTTTTGGGCCTCTATTAGAGTGTAAGACCCAAACCCTTTGAAAACCAAATCATTATTGGGCCTCAGTCATTGTATAAGACCCATGGCGTTTTAAAAATCTCAGCGCGATCGCCATTTCAAACAAAAAAATTAATTTGGGCCTACCCTCGAGTAGTAAGACCCATTTCTTTTCTTTAAAACTATTTGGGCCTCTTGAGAGAGTGTAAGACCCATCCCTTTGTACAGAAAACCTTTCTCGGGCCTCAGTCACTTGTATAAGTCCCTCTGTACAAATGCGAAACAACGTTGCGATCACTGATAAAACCTTGGGCCTCTCCTTGAGCTGTAAGCCCCAATTTTTCTTTTCAAACCACTTTCTCCCTTGATTTTGAATATAATATTGTTATCAAAGCTTTCTTTGTTGAACAAACTAACAACACAACATGGAAGCTCTACAACCGAGTAAGTGTTTACCCGCTTTTGTTTACCGCTTTCATATATATATAACTGTATTGTGGGGCTGTTTCACTGTAAGTCTCCTTTCATAAACTCATATTAACTGTGTAATAATAGTATAGATATTTAGAGTTTCCCCGGCAAATACATCTAGAATTAGACAGAACCTTACAACAAATTTTAGATAACTTGATCTAGGAAATCTTCCCCTTTGAACAGTTCATATACAGAAGGCCATTGTTCCATGTGAAACCCCTTCTAGAACTGTTCATCAGCCTCCTCTTGGGCTTAGTGCAAGGACCCGCAGGCTTCCTAATAGCATCCCCGCCTCTTCTTGGGCATTGTACAAGGACCCATATGCTTCTTAGAAGTATTCACAGCCTCCACTTAGGCTTCGTATAAAGATTCTTTCTTCGGGAATGATAGCCTCCTCTTGGGCTTTATACAAGGACCTCTCGGCTTCTTAAAAGTTTTCAGCCTCCTCTTGGGCTTCGTACAAATTGTCCTGATGACCTCCTAGAGGTATAGGAACAAAAATTAGTCATCTTCATAGAACAGTCTTTCAAAGAGTCTAGACCATACTACTATTTCTCAAAGCATAGTACAAAAGATAAAACTCTAGACTTGGACAGTGTATTCTCCTTGAGTCTCAAACACATTCTCAAGCTCCCTTCCAAAAATAGGAAGAAAACCCGTAGACTCGGACAGTCTCAATACCCTTTGGATTTCCCATTTCCTCAAAGAAAAGGAAATATCCCTGATCCTCGAATCAAAAGCCCTGAGTGCAAACATTACTCATATAAGAACTGATTTTCTCTTTAAATCAGCATTTTGGATCTGTCACTCAACTGAAACAGTCATAATAGCCTCCTCTTGGGCTTTGTGCAATGATTCTCCCCAGCGGAGTAAAACCTTTTCAGTCTCCATCTCGGGCTTCATACGAGATACCAAAAACACTCTCTTGTTGAGTAAAACAGCCTCCATCTTGGGCCTTGTACGAGATACAAAAGACTCCCTCATCGAGTCACCCTTTTAGACTCTCTCTCCGGCTTCGTACGAGACACATAAAATGCTCTCTTGTTGAGTCAATCCCCTTTTAAGCCTCCATCTCGGGCTTTGTACGAGATACACAAAACGTTTCTCTTGTTGAGTCAAATGACTTTTAGCTTCCGTCTTGGGATTTGTACAAGACACACAAAAAGACTCTCTTATTGAGTCGACCCCTTCAGCCTCTTTCTCGGGCTTTGTACGAGACACATATCAGCCTCCTCTTAGGCTTTGTATAGGGAAAGCCTAGTTGAGACAATCAACCTTTTAGCATCAAAGTTGTGCCGCGTTCACAGTATGCAAACATCAACAACTCCTAATCGCTATAAGCGGTAAGCCTCTGGATCATCTACATCCACGCCACTGTCCCTCTTTTAGCATGAGAAATTCCTAAGGAAAGATGGAATTGCTCTACACTGAGTTAAAGTCTTCTCCTTCCGGTTGGAACTCCCCTATAAAGGAAATTATGGCATTGCCGGATTCACATATCCCGGTTAAAGTAATTCTCCATTATAAACAGTTGTGACAAACCGACCCTCTTTAGAGATGACAAATTCTCTCTAAAGACAACACCTTTTAGCTTCATATCTTGGGCTTTGAATAGATCCTTCAGCTTCATATCTTGGGCTTTAAACAAGATACAAACAACCTTTTCGCTTCACATCTTGGGCTTTGAACAAGACACCAAAACACCATTTCCTACCATAGAATAGGAGGAACTACGATCGTTCTGATTTCCCTGTTTCGGTAAACAGGAATACGTAGGCATAAGATTGAAAGAAAAGTCTTAGCGAGCACACTAAACAAAAACCCAAAATCCCATACCTTCATACATCAATCGAAAAGCATCAGTCCTAAACCCCTACCCATGAATACTCCCGTCATTTCATTCTTAACAAAATAAGCAGAGAGAGGCCCACGATCTAAACCGCATCTGTAAACCAACAGTTTTGAATGTTTAACCTCAGTATGCAAGCAGGGTTAGTTGGAGACATCTATTTCATTTCCTTCATCAGCTTCAATAGGATAAAAAATGAATCGACCTGTAGTAACCCCAAAAAAGCGACAATGCTTAAGAACCACATCCAAAATCGCTCGCTACAGAAAAATGGCGCCCACCGTGGGGCTCTTTCAGGGCATCTTGTCCCTCTTATCTCTCTTGTTGAAACCTTAAGTCTAAAAGCTACCACAGAGTGGCGCCTCCGCCGGGGAGCCATTTTATGTCAGGAACATAGGATTCATAGCTCTTAAAAGTCTAGGACATTAGGACAAATATATATACTGCTTTTCCTAATTGATATATGTGTTTATTTTTCTGCTAATGGGAATGCGTGTGATGCCGCATGTGGAAAGATCGAGTATACACCTAGGAAAACCCCTTTAGTGGCGCAGAGGCTATCGGAAATAGTTGTCATGCGATGCCACCCTCTTCTGAGGACTCTTCAAAAAACACCACCTAGCACAGTTCCCGGGCCGCTGGTGTTTTCTTGACAAGAATTGATGACGATGAGAGACAGGTACAAAAATCACTAGTAAACCTTTGGGATGGGTAGAGCCTTGACTCCATGACAACGACCCTTTGACCCCATGTTTTTTCTATGTTTTTGTGTGATGCATTCATGCATTCATTTAAAAAACATTAAAATAAAGAAAATCTTCTCTTCTAGTCTCTCTTTTTCAAATTAAACTAAGACTGTGATTGCAAATATCAGAGAAAAAGATTACGCTAATTGATTTCGGTAGAAGGAGAACTCACAAGTATACCTTCAGGATTCCAAAACTAGAGGATTTGAGAGGTTTGGCGAGAATGATCACAAACCAAGAAGCTTTCAGAGCCAAATACGGAGGTCTGCTATCTCTATTAAGGGTCCATGTGATTGAGGGAATCATGGAGGCACCCATTCAGTTTTACGATCCGGTTTATCATTGTTTTACATTCTCGGATTATCAACTGGCACCAACGCTGGAGGAATATTCTCATCTGATTTATTTACACATCATTGATCGAGCTCCTTTTTCTGGACTGGAAGAAATTCCAAAGGATCAGACCATTGCAAGAGAAATTCATTTGGACGAGTTAGAGGTCAGAGCTCACATGACCACTAAGGGTGGCATACGAGGTTTGCCAGCCCAGTTCTTGACAAAGAAGGCCCTGTACTTTGCTAGTATAGGGAACGTGATTGCTTTCTAAAGCATCTTTGTTTTACTCACCTACGGATTATTTTTGTTGCCCAACATTAATAACTTCGTCGATATCAACTCCATTAAGGTTTTTCTCATTGGAAACCCTGTGCCGACTTTGGTCGCAGATGCGTATCATTCTGTACACTTAGGGAATTTGTACAACGGAGGGGAGATCACATGTTGTGTACCTCTGCTATACAAATGGTTAATCTCCCATTTGCCTAAGTCTGCTACTTTTTGGGATCACAAGAGTGCCTTACGTTGGTAGCAGGTAATAGGATTTATGACAGGACCAGGATCATTGGACGTTGTGGAAACTTCCCCAACATACCCCTCATAGGAACTAAAGGTGTAATCAATTACCATCCAGTTCTCGTTTGTCGTCAATTTGGATACCCGATGAGTTATGTCCCGCGCAACGCTTATCTGGAAGGTATTTTCTTCAAGGAAGGAGAAAATGACAGAGCACTAAAGACAGAAATAGTGCATGCTTGGAAACATGTTCATAAGAAAGGACGAGAATCTCTAGGAAAATCGGACTGTGTCTCGGTGGAGCCTTATCTCCACTAGGTACAAACTAGAGCTCTCAAGCTAAAGATGCCCTATCCTCGTCACGGAGTTCTTCCACCAAAGAATCTGTCATGTACTTCATGACTAAAATGGAAAAACTCCAGATTACTCTCAACAAAGTTCAACGGGAGAGGAGGTCTTAGAAGAACAAATAGCGCATTCTCAATGTAGAGTGTATCAAAATACAACAATTACTGAAAGATAAGGATGCTCTGATTGAGATTTTGGAGCAGCACGATGTAGAAAACCAAGATGACCAAAGGAATTTGCTCACCCCTTTCACCGGGCAGAGGAATGACAACCCGACAACTTCCCAAGAGCCCCGGTCCAAGAAAAGGAAGCTACCAGAATCAGCACCCGATTTCTCCTCAGAGAGGACTCGGGACCCATTAGCTTAGGTTTCTGTTTCCGCACCTTGTAATCTACTGTGTTTTCATTTCCGCAATCCTTTGAATTTCAATAAAATGGGGTTTTCCCCACTGTTTGATATTTACAATCTAATTTTCAAAGTTTATTTTGATTAAACCAAAAAACAATTAATATAATCATTGCATTCATCATTCTCGCGTCACGTATTCTTCTTACCTACGAATCTCACGTTTGTGTCTCGTTCTAGAGTCAAACTGTCTCATTCGTACAATACTCGGGCCAATCGTCAGAAAAAGATGAATGATCTTGAGGAAGAGAACAGAGAGTTGAAAGAAGAGATCGACGCTCTGAGAGAGGATATGAGAAAGCTTCTTAACGACATGCAAGCCATGACAGAAGCTCAGCTACAAAGAACTATGATCTCAGAGATCACCTCAACACCCATAGTGGAGAAGTTTGATCATAGGTATCAGATGCCGAAAGATCGTCCTTGGGGCATGCCTGTTAACTATATCCCGGAATGATATGTTCCACCGATCACTGAAGATCAGGGAACCACATAGGAAGCCGCTGGGGCTGAAGGTTACAAACTTCGAGAAAGCGAAGATGCCAGAGGACAGGTTCCACAGATACCTTCGGGTAGGAAGGAAACTATGTTCGATAGAATGGATGAATTCCAGCAACAATTCTTGGAAATGCAGAAGGAACTGCAAGCCATTCGCATGCAGGATTTATTTGGAAAGGACGCCGCAGACCTCTGCTTGGTCCCCAATGTGAAAGTTCCGCATAAATTCCAAGTGCCCGACTTTGAAAAATACAAGAGTAACTCTTGCCCTCAAAGTCACTTGGTGATGTACACTCGGCGAATGTCAGCTCAGACGGAGAATCAGGACCTACTGATTCACTACTTTCAGGATAGTTTAACCGGTGCCGCCTTAAAATGGTACATGGGTTTAAACCGTGCTACGATCAGCACTTTCAGAGATCTTGGCACTGCCTTTGTCCAACAATATAAATATAATTTGGACATGGCACCGGACAGAGATCAACTCAGATCAATGTCACAAAAGGACAAGGAAACCTTTAAGGATTACGCTCAGAGATGGCGTGAAATTTCCGCCCAAATTTGTCCACTTTTTGAGGAAAAAGAGATGACAAAAATCTTCTTAAAGACCTTAAGCTTATTTTACTATGACATAATGGTTGCCAGTGCACCCAGTGATTTTACCGAAATGGTCGGCATAGGAGTTCGTCTTGAGGAAGCCGTCCGAGAAGGACGTCTAGTAAAAGACGCTGGATCATCAAGTAGTACAAAAAGATATGGTAGTGCTCTCCCTAAGAAAAAAGAGCAAGATATTGGGAATATCTCTCTCGGAAAGCAAAGGTGACGTTATTAACCAGTAGCAGCTGTAATACCTACTATCAACCCTGCGCCTGTTCCTGTGTATCAACCTTAGGTTGCGCAGAGCCAACCTAATCAGCAAAGGACACAACAGCCTCTTCAACAGGCTCGTCCTCCATACAACAACAACCATACAACGCAGCCACCAGGATTTGATCCTATACCTGTATCGTACGCAGAACTATTTCCATTACTACTGGCCAAGGGGCACATCCAGACTAAGTCTCCTCATATAGTACCGAAAAATCTGCCTTTTTGGTTCAAGATGGACCAGACTTGCCCTTACCATCAAGAGGGATCAGGGCATAACATAGAGAATTGCCTTAATTTCAAATCTGACGTACAAAAGCTTGTTAGGAGTGGGCTCTTATCTTTCAAAGATACCAATCCAAATGTTCTTACGAACCCGCTGCCTCAACATGAGAAAGCTGCAGTTAACCTGATAGAGGGAGAGTTTAGCAACGTCTATCAAATTCACGATGTACTCTTATTGAAAACCAACTTGGTAAAGATGCATTGTAGACAGAGTGGATATGGCCATGTGCCACCTCATAATTATCATTAGTGTGATATCTGCTCTAAAAGCAATCAAGGGTGTTTTGTAGTGCAATCATCTCTACAGGAATAGTTCGATCTCGGATGGATCCAAGAGCTCCGAGTTCGTGGAGTTAACATAGTCTATATAAATTCCAACGTCGTTCAGAATCACGATATTCTAGCAATGAACATCAACTTGGTGGCGATGCACTCAAGGCAAAGCCAGTATCATAATCTGCCGCGACACGATTACAGTTCTTGTCTGACTTGCTCGGTAAACAAACAGGGATGCTCTTTTGTACAAGAGGCCCTCCAGCGTCAGATGGATCTTGGATGGATCCAGGACTACCATGATAGGAATCCCTATTAGATCAACATGATTCAGATCTTTGATATTTGCTTAATGAATACCAACCTGGTAGAGTTACATGTTGAGCAGGTCCAACTCGGGTTCCTGATATCACATGACTATCAAAGTTGTAAAGCGGGTTGCGAAAACGATCAAGGTTGTACCCTTGTCCAGGAGGCACTTCAGCACTTGTTAAAGATACACAGCAAAGAAGTGGATGCCAGTCTATATGGATGAAGATACTCAGCAAATTAGTATCAATAACAGAAACCCCACTCAGCGTCAAAGTCAGGATGTCCGATCTGTGGAAGCTAACCTGGTGAGGTTACATTATATTAAAAGCGGGCGTGGCCAGGTGCCACCACACAACTACGAACGTTGTAGAGTCTGTTCAGAAAGTAACCAAGGGTGTTACCTTGTACGAGCAGCTCTCCAGGGTCAGGTGGATAGAGGAGAGATTCACCCATATCCAGGATCCGGATCAATCAACTAGTCGCCGAACTACCTTGTTGATCAAAGTGAGGACGTCGTCGTAATCTCTTATCAACAGAGAACTAGGGATGTTTTTTCCATCATTCCTCTACTTGACGAATCGAGAGTTCCTAACCGGGAACGGATTGAGATTACGTACGATGGTCAAAAGAATCAGAAGATTCCTATAGTCATCTATTTACCGGGACCGTTACCGTATGAATCAACAAAGGCAATCCCTTACAAATACGGTACGACAATAATCTAAAATGGAAAGGAAATTCCATTACCCTTCGTCGTGAATATTGCAGACATCATTCGTGTAACACAGAGTGGTAGGATCTTCAACAGAGGAGTTGGGGAGTCCAACAAAGAAAAGGAACTTCAGAAAAAAGCTCCCAATCCACAAGTCGGTCAATCCAGTAAACCCGACCTTTCGAAAAACAACAATGAGATGTTGAAGCTCATCCAAAGGAGTGAATACAACATTGTTGATCAGCTGTTACAGACACCTTCAAAGATCTCGGTATTATCACTGTTACTTAGTTTAGAAGCACACTGGGAGGCTCTACAGAAAGTCTTGGAGCAAGCCTTTGTGGAACAGGATGTAACCATCAGAGAGTTTGATAGCATTGTCTCTAACATCACTTCCTGCAACAATTTGGGATTTAGTGATGAGGAATTACCTGAACAGGGTTGCCGTCATAACATGGCGCTCAATATTATAGTCAACTGGCAGGATGATGCTTTAGCCAGCGTACTGGTTGACACAGGGTCACCCCTGAATGTTATGCTAAATTCTACTTTGACGCAATTATCATTCAAAGGCCCTCCGATGAGAACCAGCGAGGTCGTCGTCAAAGCATTCAACAGATCCAGAAAAACGGTTATCGGTGAAGTCGACCTTCCCATAACTATCGGTCCTCATACTTTTCAAGTCACTTTCCAGGTCATGGACATCCGAGCAACTTACAGTTGTTTATTAGGAAGACCTTGGATACATCAGGCTGGGGCGGTCAGCTCGACCCTCAACCAAAAGCTAAATTTCGTCCAGAACGGTCAACTTATCACAGTCTATGGGGAACAGGCTTTGCTCGTGAGCAATTTATCGTCATCTACTTATGTGGAACCAGAAGGGATAATCGGAACCCAGTTCCAAACACTTTTGCTACATAGTGGTGACCAATCAGAAGGAGGAACGTCGATTTCCTCGTACAAAGATGTTATTAAAGCAATCTAAAGTACCAATACAACGGGATGGGGACATCTTGTCATTCCTACTGACAATAAAACAAAGAAGGGTCTTGGTTTTTCTGCAACCTGTACCCAGACAGCTTCCAACGATGAAAGTCTTCATCCCATTCAGAACTTCTTCCACAATGGAGGTTTCCTTCACCCAGTGCCTCAGGAAGTCCATGCTATCAATGAGGAGGATTCCTCCGATACAGAGGAAGAGTGGAATTCCTACGTCAATGAGGACGGTTACATGTCTAAGGAAGAGGTGCCTATGCCATTTTGCTATCCCGCACAGAGTCCGAGGTTTATACCAAGGTCGGACGTCGAGATGATATATGGAGATTGTGATCCGGAAGGATGCCGTGCTCCGCCAAATTTATTAGATAAAGACACTCTGATGAAGGACAGCTTTGACCACAATTACTATGGCCCGATGGATGGTCTGCCGATGTGGCAACCTTACCCAGGAGACTTGGGGTAAGAAAGTCAGCCGAACAATGAAAATCAGCTGAACATCATTGAACAGAATACCTGTGTCCCCACCATGTCATTAGATTAACACCCAGGTTATCCTGAAAATACCCAGCACGACGATGAATTCGCAACATTTGCAGGACTAGAATTCATTAACTACGCTTTTCTCAAGGTCAATGTCATCGAAAGGGATGACTCATCCAGTTCCAAAGAAGTGTGGGACACCTTGGGACAACCAAGTGGAAAGTACGACTACATGGTCAAGTACACTTCTCCCGAAAGCTCTCGTATCAGGCTCGAAGACATCTAGCCAACTGGATGGGGAGATACAGCTGAGAGCACAAATACCCTGCAAAATGCAACAGAGGAATCCTCCTACGACAACTCTGCTTGGGAGACAGATTCCAATGATCCTGCTCCACCAGAAATCAGTGTTATTTCTGAAGACAAATCAAGGAAGGTGCCAGACTTTGTAATTCACCGAGGAGTTCGCCGCCAATGGGTTGCTGTCAATGTTCCGAAGATTGTTTATAAGTCAAAGTAATTGCCATCTTTAACCTTTCACCCTGCCCAGGTGAAACAGATGTTTTGATAGGGCTCGCTTTCTGTAAATTTCCCTCTTCACTTTGCCCAAAGCAACAGAGTTTTGTTTTATAGGGATGTAGTTTCAAGAGTCGACTTATTCATTAATAAAATAACGTCGTTCTGTAATTTCTGCATTAATTGCTGTTTTCTCTTTTTGTTTTTCTGAAAATGGCAATCCTAAAAAACAAATAATAAAAAGACAAGTAGTAAAAAGAAATACACTGCACACACTCTTGGATTCTCACTATCTCTTCTAAACACAAATCATCATGTCATGCAGATTGCTTGTTTTAAACCCCATTGAAACATACGATCTGATGCCTTCTCCCAACTTTGAATTCCCGGTATTTGAGGCTGAAGAAGAAGATGACGACGAAATTCCAGAAGAGATCTCCCGACTACTCAATCAAGAGGAAAGGTCCATTGAACCTCACAAAGAGCCATTGGAAACGGTAAACTTGGGTTCAGAAAAAGAGAGAAAAGAAATCAGGATTGGGGCACTGCTTAGTCCAACTGCCAAAGAGAGTTTGATAAAGCTTCTCAAAGAATTCCCCGATGTGTTCGCTTGGTCCTATCAGGATATGCCAGGGTTGGATACCAGCATCGTGGAACATCATTTACCATTAAGATCGGAATGTCCGCCAGTAAAGTAGTGGTTGAGACGCACTCACCCGGACATGGCCATCAAAATCAAAGAGGAGGTACAGAAACAGATTGACATGGGTTTCCTCGCTACGTCAGAATATCCTCAATGGTTAGCCAACATCGTACCTGTTCCGAAAAAGGATGGCAAGGTCAGAATGTGTGTCGACTATAGGGATCTAAACAAGGCTAGTTCAAAGGACGACTTTCCTTTACCACACATTGACATGCTAGTAGACAGTACAGCAAAGTTCAAAGTTTTCTCTTTCATGGATGGATTCTTGGGCTATAACCAAATCAAAATGGCGCCGAAAGACATGGAGAAAACTTCGTTCATTACCCCATGGGGTACCTTTTGTTACAAGGTAATGCCATTCGGTTTGAAGAATGCTGGGGCAACCTATCAAAGGGCCATGACTACTCTGTTTCATGACACGATACACAAGGAAATCGAGGTATATGTTGATGATATGATTGCAAAATCTGAGACAGAAGAGGAGCATGTGACTCATCTGTCAAAACTATTCGAGCATTTGAGAAAGTACAAACTCTGCTTGAATCCCAACAAGTGCACCTTCGGTTTCAGTTCAGGGAAACTCTTAGGGTTCATCGTCAGCCAGAAAGGAATTGAGATTGATCCTGACAAGGTCAAGGCCATTCGAGAAATGCCTTCTCTAAAAACTGAAAAAATAAGTAAGGGGATTCCTGGGACGTTTGAACTACATCTCTAGATTTATATTCCTCATGACCGCGACATGTGCGCCGATCTTCAAGTTACTCAAAAAGAATCAGGACTGCATTTGGACAGAAGACTGCCAAACTGCCTTCGACAGTATCAATGAATACCTGTTGAACCCACCGATTCTATCACCTCCAGTGGAAGGAAGACCACTGATCATTTACTTAACAGTCCTAGAGGACTCAATGGGATGTGTACTTGGCCAACAAGACGAAACCAAACGGAAAGAGTCTGCCATTTACTATCTGAGCAAGAAATTCACCGACTGCGAAACTTGGTACACGATGCTCCAGAAAACTTGTTGCGCTTTGGCTTGGGAAGCCAAACGTCTTCGCCAGTACATGATTCATCACACTACTTGGTTAATCTCTGAAATGGATCCAATCAAGTACGTCTTCAAAAAACCTGCTCTCACGGGAAGGATTGCCCGTTGGCAGATGTTGCTATCAGAATATGACATATAGTACCATGCTCAGAAAGCCGTTAAAGGAAGTGTTTTAGCTGATCATTTGGCTCATCAACCGATTGACGATCAAGAATCAATCGGGTTTGACTTCCGAGACGAAGATGTCATGTATCTAAAAATGAAAGACTGCGATGAACTGCCACCCAGTGAAGGGCTGGAACCAGGTTCCCAATGGGGACTTGTCTTTGACGGAGCAGTCAATCATTACGGAAACGGAATTGTGGCAATCATTGTTACCCCTCAGGGTACCCATATTCCTTTCACCGCCAGACTTACATTCAAGTGTACGAACAACGAGGCCAAATATGAAGCTTGTATTATGGGTCTCGAAGAAGCGATCGATTTAAGGATCAAGAATTTGGACGTATATGGCGACTCAACTCTGGTTGTCAATCAGATAAAAATAGATTGGAACACTTACCAATCAGGATTGATTCCTTACAAAGACTATGCAAGAAGGTTGCTACCTTCCTTCAACAAAGTTGAGTTTTATCACATCCCTCGTGAGGAGAATCATATGGCTGATGCTTTAGCCACTCTCTCTTCCATGATTAGCGTAGGTCAATGGAATGACATACCTAAGGTTGACATAATGCGCCTTGATTAGCCCGCTTACATCTTAACAATCGAAGCAGTCATAGATGACAAACCTTGGTACCACGATATCAAATGCTTCCTTCAGAAACAAGAATACCCTCCGGGGGCATTCAGAAAGGATAGAAAAACCCTCGGAAGACTGGCTGGAAACTTCTTCCTAAATAGGTGATACTCTCTATAAGAGGAATTTTGACATGGTTTTGTTCTGATGCGTCGACAGACCAGAAGCAGACAGACTGCTAAAAGAAATTCATGAAGGATCCTTTGGCACTCATGCCAACGGACACACAACGGCGAGAAAAATTCTCAGAGCAGGTTACTACTGGTTGACCATGGAATCTGATTGCTACAAGTACATGAGGAGGTGTCACAAGTGTTAGACATACTCCGACAAGATTCATGTACCGCCAACGCATCTCAAAGTTCTCTCTTCCCCATGGTCTTTTTCCATATGGGGAATCGACATGATTGGCGTGATTAAACCTAAGGCTTCGAACGGACATCGGTTCATCCTGGTAGCCATTGACTACTTCACCAAGTGGGTCGAAGCAGCTTCGTACGCTAATGTAACCCGACAAGTGGTAATCCGATTTATCAAAAACAATATCATCTTCCGTTATGGTGTTTCGAGCCAGATCATTATAGATAATGGATCTAACTTGAACGATAAGATGATGAAAGAGTTGTGTGCTGAGCTCAAGATCGAACACCATAAACTCGTCTCCCTACTAACCTAAAATTAATGAAGCGGTAGAAGCGGCTAACAAGAACATCAAGAAGATTGTTCAGAAGATGGTTGTAACCTAGAAAGACTGGCACGAGATGTTACCCTTTGCTCTTCACGGTTATCGAACATCTGTCCACACTTCAACAGGGGCTACCCATTTCTCTCTAGTATATGGCATGGAAGCAGTGCTCCCCATCAAAGTAGAGATCCCATCAATCCGGGTATTGATGGAAGCTAAGCTTACGGAAGCTGAATGGTGTCAAAGTCGACACGAAGAACTGAATCTGATAGAAGAAAAATGAGTAGTGGAACTATGCCATGGTCAGTTGTATCAACAAAGAATGAAGAAGGCGTAAGACAAAAAGGTCCGACCCCGCATCTTCAGGAAAGGAGACCTCGTGCCCAAAAAGATACAATCATTCCTCACTGATTCACGAGGCAAATGGACTCCGAATTATGACGGCCCCTATGTGGTCAAGAAAGCATTCTCAGGCGGCGCCTTGAGACTTGCAACCATGGACAGAGAGGAATTTGCCTACCCCACAAATGTTGATGTAGTCAAGAAATACTTCGCCTAAAAAAATGTCTCGGTGGATTGAAAACCCGAAGGGGCGGTCCAGGAAAAAATTAGAGACATGATCAATAATCATCCCGGTGGATTGGAAATATCAAAGTACAATCCAGGCAAAAATTAGGGATAATGGCAAGTAACTACGTTCAACAGAGGCAAGTCCCTCGGCAGTAGTTATGTCGTCCGTCAGAAATCCCAGTCAAGGTCATCTTCGACAGAAGCTCAGGATGTCCGAAATTCAAAGTTGGTAGAAGGATAGTGGTCGTTATGTTTCAACGTAGCCCTTTTCCCTTAAATTACCATTTTCTAACTTTGTGTACACTCTTTGGAATCACGCGTTTGGTTGATTTCCATCTTATCAATAAAATTTGAGCCTTTGTGCTTTTGTTTATAATTCTCATTTGTTTTAGCTTTACAGAACGACGTTTGTAACATGATTAACGATTCTTGAAAATAAAACATAAAATGAATTTACTTGTTCAAACTTTTCTACTTTTTAAAAAATAAAGACGACAATTTCTTTTGACTGTTGAACATCGAAAGAACGTCGCTCGCTCTTCCGGAAGTGGTCGAGCTTCAAAGTGCAGAATCAAAGTATTCCTTCTCAACCACGGCGTCTGAATGAAGGATCAATTGTGTCAGAGGCAGCGTTTCCCATCTGACACCCTCGGCCGAGTTTTCATCTCCTAAGCGCGATCAACGGTATTCCCCGCAGGGACTATCTCTCCTAAGCAAGGTAGAATTGCTATTCTAAACCAACGGTACTTCTTTGCCCCGCGATGGCCGAGTATAACGTCATGTTCATCCGTCAGTCTGTATGTCGCGTCAGTTTTGTCAGCATATACATACATACATCATGCATTTTATTTGCGTTCGCATGCATATTGCATCACTATCACTCTAGTCGGTCTTGTCCCCCTGGTGTTAGTAGTACTCTTAATCAGGATGTCAGTCCTTTCCTTGTCAGGAAGTGTTGCGTCTGAACAATCTCTCCTCCAGTTTATTTCTGGATTGAAGTTGGCTCCTTGACCACTTTGATAACTTGAACCTCTGAAAGACTAGAAAACGTTCAACAAACATCACTCTTCGCCATTGAAGATGATACCCTTGCTTTCCCAGATTAAGGAAAATCCCCAGAGAAAGCCTCTTAAGCAAAGATTCGGCATGGAAGTTTTTCTCCGAAAAACCGCTGGTGAAAAGGTCATCGACACCTCAAAATTGGATCCCATCATATGGCATTTCTCCGGGAAGACCCTGAGAAAAGTATGATGTAAGACCCCAAGCGGAAACAGTCTCTCAAGAAACTCGCTTTCCCCAGTAGAAACAAATGGCGTCTCCAACAGAGAAGTTTGTGCAACTCTACAACTCAGACGATTGGGTTCCCCAGCAAGTGTGACATCAAAACTTTTTCCGTCAAATGGCATCTCCCCAGGAAAATTCGGCAAGAAGTTTGAGGAAAACCGCTACAAATAGCGTCCCTTGTCAATAAAGTTTATTGACAAAAGAAACTAAGACCAGTTCCTTGGTAGGAAACCAGGATCGAGGGGAAGTTTATTTCAGAAACTAAGACCAGTTCCTTGCTAAAGACCAGGATAGAGGGGAAGTTTATTTTAGAAACTAAGACCAGTTCCTTGGTAGGAAACCAGGATCGAGGGGAAGTTTATTTCAGCAACTTAGACCAGTTCCTTGGTTGGAAACCAGGATCGAGGGGAAGTTTACTTCAGAAACTTAGACCAGTTCCTTGGTTGGAAACCAGGATCGAGGGGAAGTTTACCTTTTTTGAGCATCATTGTTTAGCAAGAGAAGAAGGATGCGCAAGCTTCCATTCTTGACCACCATCAAAATTTCGGATATTCTGATATTTAATCCTCTTGCACCCCGAATGCCCGAATACCTTCGTCATTCACACCTTTAGGTCCAAGAAGATTAAATAGGGGCATCTGTCATACCCCAAATTTTGACCACTAAGATTCCCATCATTGTGTAAATCATAATCACAATATGGATGTACCTTTATACACTCATCAATCTCCTCAAGGAATTGTTGAGCATTCACTACAACAAAGAATTAGGGTTTCAAGCCCTCTCTGAGCTTTGGACAAAGGATCAATCAAGGAATGACATGATATTCAACTTTTCTAACTCCTCAAACATCTACAAAGGATCAAAAGGACTCCCACTTCAAGGATTAAGCACAAGGTTGCTCCCTTTTAGGTGGATCAAGCCTCAAGATCGCCAGTGTCACCGAATTAGGGTTTTGGTCGACCAAGGCCTCCAGATGGAAATTTTCCTCTGGGAATGAGCCAATGCTTCAAAGCACATCCTAATATGCTCCATGGAACCTCATGGACCCAACCATCAAGTCAATTTTGCCTCAGGGGATGCATACATAAAAAATCAGGAATTAGGGTTTCTTGACCTAATTCACCCCTAAGTTGACTTTTGGAACAAAACATGAACCAAGACCTCAAGAGAGGATTTTAGGGTCTCTAACATACCACATTGATCCATTTGCAACAATGGATTGATCCAAGAAGCTTGAGCAATAAGTCTCAATTTCATCTGAACCACAGTTAGGGTTTCGCGAGAAAAGACAACTATAACTTTGACTTTTGACCAGGGCATGCTCCCAAACCCTAAGACATGATTCAATACACCCTATAACACCCATCGAACATGTCCATCAAGTTTGATTTAGGTCAAGGACATGATTTAATAGAGGATTGCACAGTTTGGAATTCATCTGATAAAATGTCAACTGTGCACAAAAGTCAACTTTGACTTTTTGAGATTTTTCAAGAAATGGATTTTTAATCCTAAAATGATATTAATGTATGATTTGAATCATCATTCATCAAGAAAAATCAAGAAAAGTGGGATAACTTGTAAAAGGGGTAACCATAAAAACTTAGAAAATTTTCTAAGTTATGAAATAAAGTGGCAAGGGTACCAACTTTGGAGGATCATAACTCCTAAACCACAAGGCCATTTTTTTCCATCCAAGGCTTGATTTGTAGATCTCATTGCCATCTACAAAAGCTTCATACTGACCTATGTCCAAATTCCTCATGGATTTTGAGTTATGGAGTGATCAAAATCAAGAAAAGTCACTTTGTTCCAACACTTAGTGAAAATTTCACTAAGTCAGAATCTGCCTTACTTTTTTCCAAATGTAGGGACATTTTTCACTTGGATCCAAAAGGTATCAAAACCAAATATGATCAAACAGTTGTTGTATCATATGAGGGCTTTCCAAAATGGCCAAGAACATCACCAAACTCCATTTGAGCTAAGAGATATGGTGGTGGCAAAATGCCTTGCTGAAAACTGCCAAGGCAAGGCAGAATTTTGCATTTTGGGTCGATTTTCCAAAATCAGCCTATTCCAAGCCTTGTCATCATCTTGGACACATCTGAGGATCAAATCTAAAGGGGACAATCACTGAGCCAAGCCTCCAAAGTCCTTAGAACAAGAAATAGCATGCCAAACCTAGAATTGCCTAAAATAGGGACAAGACTCCAATTTTGGATTGGAGCATTCAATGGATGTACCAAGGTGGCATGGACTGAGCCATTCTCAACTGAATTCAGTCAAGACTTATCCAACAAGTAGGGAACCAAAGCTCTGTGCTCTAACCTCTAGTCAATGGCTAGAGGAGACTTGGATTTTCATTGGCCAACATTGAAAAACCTCTGCTGCTGCCACCATTCACTATTGATCCCAAAACAAACTTGCTCTACTATAAATAGAGCTCATTTGTGCTCAGTTTGAGTACACCAAAGCCATCAAACATATGCTTTCCTCAAAATCCATCTCTTTAGGCAAAAATGCCTTCTCTAGCAAGGCAACTTTGAGTTTTTGAGTTTGAGAGCATTGTCAAGCAATCTAATCACACACACACACACCTCATATATATCATATGTAAGCTGTGCAAACTATCACAAGTGACTTGTAATCACAAAATCACAAAGTCACTTCTCAAAACCTCAAAATAACACTTTTTTGCATTTGTCAAGCCATGTCTTGATTCAGTCACTTTCCAAACCAGATAAAACCTCAAACACACTCCAAACATCATCCTTGAACTGTCCCAAATGGTTCCCACCATCTGGAACACCATTTGAGGGAGTTGCTATTTTGGCCACTTTTAACCCCTTTTGCAAGAGAGGGACAGTTTGCGTTTTTGCAGGTACCAGCTGATTCTAATCATCCTAAAAGCTTCTAAGGGATCATTTGAGTGTGTTTAAAGCATCAAATCATTTCTGGAACAAGAAGTTTGACAGATTGCCCAAAAACTCCAAAATCTCAAAAAAAGAGGTAAGCCTCACAACTTGGAATCTTTGAATCATGCATTGCATGAAGTCCACTGAGCATATACATCTCATACATGTTATATATGTTGTGTTTGAGCTGATTCACCATGTAATCCATGCCTGTACCAAGTTGTAGCATAGAAAATGCAATTATAGGTCATTTTCAAAACCACTATCGGGTTTTGAGGAGGGAGTGTGATCTGAAAAAACTACCACAACCATTGGATTCCTTATGAAGTTCTGGTCCAGATGCATATAAATTTTGTCTCAAACCATTAAGAATTGAGAAAGTTATGACCTTCACGTTTATGAACCAAAACTTGCCTTGCCTTGCCTTGGGCCAGGCCTAAAACCAAGGCATGACTTGTATATTTGTGTTTTCACTCCAAACAATGGATGTATCACCACCCCAGTGGTAAGGCACGCGCCTTGTAACCATGAGGTCGTGGGTTCAAACCCCACCCATGCCATTTTGTGTTTTTTTGCATTTTGCTATTTTTTCCAATATTTTCATGTTTTGTTAATTAATTGGAAAATTAATAACTCCTTCAATTTTAATTATTTTTTATTGGTTCTTTTTGCAAAAAATCACAAAAATGTTGAAATATTTTATTCCAAAAAAAAAATTAAGTTTATATTATTTATTTAATATAATTAGTATTTTTGTGAATAAATTCATTTTATTTGTTTTTAAATATTTTAAAATGAACATTCATCTTGAAAAATCAAGACCAAATGAGTTTAAATATCTCTTGTGATTTATACCTAATTTTTCAAACCTTAAACAAAAATCACAAGTGGTTTATTCAAACCTATTTGGTATTTTTCATTGATTTTCTTTTAATATTTACTTTTAAAGGAAAACAAATTAGGGTTTCTTTGATTCTCACCCTCATCAAACATTTTAAAACACTTTTTGGGCCTCTATTAGAGTGTAAGACCCAACCCCCTTTTAACCAAAATAATTTTGGGCCTCACTCATTGTATAAGTCCCTCTGCGTTAAAAGAAAATCTCGGCGCATTCGCCAGTTCAAAAACAAACCCTGGGCCTCTCCTCGAGCTATAAGACCCATTCAAAACTTTTTGGGCCTCTATTAGAGTGTAAGACCCAACCCCTTTGAAAACCAAATCATTCTTGGGCCTCAGTCATTGTATAAGACCCATGGCATTTTCAAAATCTCGGCGCGATCGCCATTTCAAACAAAAAAAGTAATTTTGGCCTACCCTCGAGTAGTAAGACCCATTTCTTTTCTTTAAAACTCTTTGGGCCTCTTGAGAGAGTGTAAGACCCATCCCTTTGTACAGAAAACCTTTCCCGGGCCTCAGTCACTTATATAAGTCCCTTTGTACAAATGCGAAACAACGGTACGATCACTGATAAAACCATGGGCCTTTCCTTGAGCTGTAAGCCCCAATTTTTCTTTTCAAAACACTTTCTCCTTTGATTTTGAATATAATATTGTTATCAAAGCTTTCTTTGTTGAACAAACTAACAACACAGCATGGAATCTCTACAACCGAGTAAGTGTTTACCCGCTTTCGTTTACCGCTTTCATATGTATATAATTGTATTGTGGGGCAGTTTCACTGTAAGTCTCCTTTCATAAACTCATATCAACTCTGTAATAATATTATAGATATTTAGAGTTTCCCCGGAAAATACGTCTAGAATTAGACAGAACCTTACAACAAATTTTAGATAACTAGATCTAGGAAATCTTCCCCTTTGAACAGTTCATATACAGAAGGCCATTATTCCATGTGAAACCCCTTCTGGAACTGTTCATCAGCCTCCTCTTGGGCTTAGTGCAAGGACCTGCAAGCTTCCTAAAAGCATCCCCGCCTCCTCTTGGGCGTTGTACAAGGACATGTCGGCTTCTTAGAAGTATTCACAGCCTCCTCTTAGGCTTCGTATAATGATTCTTCTTCCGGGAATGATAGCCTCCTCTTGGGCTTCGTTCAAGGAAATCTCGGCTTCTTAAAAGTTTCTAGCCTCCTCTTGGGCTTCGTACACATTGTCCCGACGACCTCCTAGAGGTATAGGAACAGAAATTAGTCATCTTCATAGAACATTCTTTCAAAGAGTCTAGACCATACTACTGTTTCTCAAAGCATAGTACAAAAGATAAAACTCTAGACTTGGACAGTCTAATCTCCTTGAGTCTCAAAGACATTCTTAAGATCCCTTCCGAAAATAGGAAGAAAACCCGTAGACTCGGACAGTCTCAATACCCTTTGGATTTCCCATTTCCTCAAAGAAAAGGAAATACCCCTGATCCTCGAATCAAAAGCCCTGAGTGCAAACATTACTCATATAAGAACTGATTTTCTCTTTAAATCAGCATTTTGGATCTGTCAGTCAACTGAAATAGTCATAATAGCCTCCTCTTGGGGTTTGTGCAATGATTCTCCCCAGCGGAGTAAAACCTTTTCAGCCTCCATCTCGAGCTTCGTATGAGATACCAAAAACATTCTCTTGTTGAGTCAAACAGCCTTCATCTCGGGCCTTGTACGAGATACAAAAGACTCCCTCATTGAGTCACCCTTTTAGCCTTTCTCTCGGGCTTCGTACGAGACACATAAAAGGCTCTCTTGTTGAGTCAATCCCCTTTTAAGCCTCCATCTCGGGCTTTGTACGAGATACACAAAACGGCTCTCTTGTTGAGTCGACCCCTTCAGCCTCTTTCTCGGGCTTTGTACGAGACACATATCAGCCTCCTCTTAGGCTTTATATAGGGAAACCCTAGTTGAGATAATCAACCTTTTAGCACTAAAGTTGTACCGCGTTCACAGTATACAAACATCAACATCTCCTAATCGCTGTAAGCGGCAAGCCTCTGGATCATCTACATCCACGCCACTGTCCCTCTTTTAGCATGAGAAATTCCTAAGGAAAGATGGCATTGCTCTACACTGAGTTAAAGTCTTCTCCTTCAGGTTGGAACTCCCCTATAAAGGAAATTATGGCATTGCCGGATTCACATATCCCGGTTAAAGGAATTCTCTTTTATAAACAGTTGTG
Organism: Lathyrus tuberosus; assembly: GCA_022829125.1. Lineage (NCBI taxonomy): Eukaryota > Viridiplantae > Streptophyta > Magnoliopsida > Fabales > Fabaceae > Lathyrus > Lathyrus tuberosus. The sequence goes on from JALAZF010000191.1 coordinate 9,518,378, forward strand.
ACAAACCGACCCTCTTTAGAGATGACAAATTCTCTCTAAAGACAACACCTTTTAGCTTCATATCTTGGGCTTCAAATAGACCCTTCAGCTTCATATCTTGGGCTTTAAACAAGATACAAACAACCTTTTCGCTTCACGTCTTGGGCTTTGAACAAGACACCAAAATACCATTTCCTCCCATAGAATAGGAGGAACTACGATCGCTCTAATTTCCATGTTTCGGTAAACGGGAATACGTAGGCATAAGATTGAAAGAAAAATCTTAGCGAGCACACTAAACAAAAACCCAAAATCCCATACCTTCCTACATCAATCGAAAAGCATCAGTCCTAAACCCCTACCCATGAATAGTCCCATCATTTCATTCTTAACAAAATAAGCAGAGAGAGGCCCACAATCTAAACCACATCTGTAAACCAACAGTTTTTACTGTTTAACCTCAGTATGTAAGCAGGGTTAGTTGGAGACATCTATTTCCCTTCCTTCATCAGCTTCAATAGGATAAAAAATGAATCGACCTGTAGTAACCCCAAAAGAGCGACAGTGCTTAAGAACCACGTCCAAAATCGCTCGCTACACCGGTGAGTAATCACCCAGAATCTTTAACCCTAGCCCAGATCCTTAGCCGTTCTTTAGGGTTCGAGATGAACCCTAAGAACCCTAACCCTAAAACGATGAACCCTACCCTAATTAACCCAGATCTCCATGTTCTTCAGGGTTCGCGAGGAACCCTAGCCCAAATTGGATGAACCCTAACCCTCGCCATGAACCCTAGGGTTCAAAGCATGAACCCTAACCCTAATCCGTAAGAACTCTAACCCTGATCTAAGCCTAGAAACATCCTAAATCCAATCAAACAGCAACAAATACCATCAAGGAATAAAAGCTACGTAATTACCTCCTTGGTCGTGACTTTCTTATGCTGCTCCGATCCTTTATTCTTTTGCTTTATCTTACAATTTCTCCTCCTAATCTTTTCCTTTGTTTTGATTCACAGTTTTAAAGGAGATTTGGGAGATTCCGTGCAGCAATTTTCCTACCTCGCTTAGGGTCCCTATTTTCTGAATCCTCTTAGGTTTATATAGGATTAAACTTAGGTTTAGGAAGTTAATTAGATTGATTTTGATTTAGGAATTTTTGATGTATTTTTGATTTGATTGGATTTTTAGAAAGATTTTGATCTGATTTTGTATTTGTTTTAGGGTTTGATTTGTACAGTTGTAATTGATTGACAAAAATAATGAGAATTGATTCTGTTTGATCCATTTTTCCCAATCTCTGTACAGATCTAGGGTTTCGCTTGGGGAGGAAGATGACTCACTTGGGTCAACGACTTTGACAGTAAAATAAAATAAATAAAAATGAATAAAATAAAAATAACCATCCTGATAATATAATAATCTAATAACTTAAAGAATAAAAATAAATAACTGAATAAAAGTAACTATTAAAACGAACCATATCTCCCTTAATGATTATATTAAAACCGAACCTTATTATATAAAAAAAATTAATAACCTAATTATTTAATAACTTAATAATTAGATTGATATTAATAAAATAGAACCTAATATAATAACTTTAAAAACCTAATATTTTAAATAATAACAAATATGCACTATTAATAATATTACCAAGTTAATTTTTAAATAGATATCCTTAAAATAAAATTAATATACTAAATAACTATTAGTAAATTAACTAAGACCAATAAAAAAAGTTATTAATAGTATTTTAATAAACCCAACTCTTTAAACAAATAAACTCATTAAAAAACATAATTAAATTTTAAACAAAAAACCCAATCCCTTATCGAATTAGCCAGTGAAAAGAAAATTTTAAAAATCCTAGCAATGCACCCCTCTTACTCAACCACTTCTAAAATGGGTATAGAAATGCTAACCCTCTTAGAATCCCCGGCATCTAAATGACACCCCCCTGATAGCATAAAAAAATGGCAACAGATCATTGGTCAAAATTTAGGGTACTACAGGCGCAAATCTGTCTAAGAGCTTTCTTGTCAGAGATAGTAATACCCTCGGGATATTCCTATTTTTCCAGATATCTCTTAATGTCGTAGAACCAAGGCTTATCATCAGACTCATCCTCGATTGCTAAACAATGAGCTGGTTCGTTCAAATGATCAATACGGATAGAAGGAGCTTCATTTTTCCACTTGATTTTGAACATGGATGCAGAGTGGCAAGAGCATCAGCTAGTTGATTTTCCTCCCTGGGGATATGATGAAAAAAGATTTCATCAAAGTAGGGAATCAATTTCGTAATGTGTTCTTGGTACAGAACCAGCTTGGAATCCTGAGTCACAAAGTTCCCTCTGACTTGGCTGATAACCAAAACAGAATCTCCATAGACCTCAAGAATCTTGACTCTCATGTCAATTGCTGCTTCAATACCGTAGATACATGCTTTGTATTCAGCCATATCGTTGGTGCATGCAAAAGCATAATATGGCAATGAAGGGAAGGCGAAAACCAGTTGGAGAGATGAGGATAGCACCAATTCCATGACCTTTGGCATTGGAGGCACCATAGAGCACGAGCGTCCATCGCGCCCCTGGTTCGGGTCCTATGTCAGGGTCTGGAATCTCATAATCTCTGATAAACAAAACATCCTCATCGGGAAAGTAAAACTTCATTTGTTGATAACCCTCCACAGGTTGATGAGCAAGGTAGTCAAACAAGACGTTTCCTTTTATTGCTTTCTGGGTAACATGTTGGATATCATACTCAGTTAACAGCTTTTGCCACCGAGCAATTCTTCCAGATACACCAGGCTTTTCGAATATGTACTTTATCGAATCCATTTTGGATATCAACAAAGTAGTATGGCAAATCATGTATTGTCTTAGGCGCTGAGCAGCCCAGACTATAGCACAATAAGTTTTCTCCAAGAGTGAGTATCTAGTCTCACAATCAGTGAACTTCTTACTCAGATAGCAAATTGCATGTTCTTTTCTACCAGTGTCGTCATGCTGACCCAATCACATCCCATTGATTCATCGAGAACGGTGAGATACATGATTAATGGCCTACCAGGAACTGGCGGTACTAAGATCGGTGGTTCTTGCAAATATTATTTTATTTTGTCAAAAGCCTCTTGAAAATCATTGTTCCATTCGACCGATTAATTTTTTCTTAGTAATTTGAACATCGGTTCACAGGTAGCCGTCAAGTGCGAAATAAATCTTGAAATGTAATTAAGTCTGCCCAGAAAGACACGGACTTCTTTTTCTGTTTTGGGAGGCGGCATGTTTTGAATTGCTCGAACCTTGTCAGGATCAACTTCAATGCCCTTCTGACTCACAATAAAGCCCCACAGTTTACCAGATAGAACTCCAAAGATACATTTCACGGGATTCAACTGCAGTCTAAACTTCTGGAGTCTGTCAAACAATTTCCTCAGATGAACCAAGTGATAATCTTTAGTTTTGGACTTGGCAATCATATAGTCCACGTAAACCTCAATCTCTCTATGAATCATATCGTGAAAGAGGGTTGTCATGGTACGTTGGTAGGTTTCCCCTGCATTCTTCAAACCGAATGGCATGGCTTTGTAACAATATGTACCCCATGGCGTAATGAAAGTAGTCTTCTCCATATCAGTTGGGGACATCTTGATCTGGTTATATCCTGAGAAACCATCCATGAAGGAAAAGACAGAGAACTGTATAGAGTTGTCTACCAAGGCATCAATGTGACTCAAAGAAAAATCATCTTTCGAGCTTACCTTGTTGAGATCTTGATAATCAACACACATTCTGACTCTCCCGTCTTTCTTTGGAATCAGGACGATGTTGGCAATATATTCATGATATTCGGAAGTTGCTAGGAACCCAACATCTACCTGTTTCTTTACCTCTTCTCTGATTTTAAGTGCCATGTCGGGTCTGGTCCTTCTGAGCTTCTGCTTGACAGGAGGACATCCAGGCTTGAGTGGTAAGTGATGTTCAACGATGTTGGTATCCTACCCAGGTATATCTTGATAAGACCAGGCGAAGATATCAACATACTCTTTCAATAACTTGACCAACTCGGAGTGTACATGCTTTACAAGGGACGCGCCAACCTTGACTTCTCTTCTGACCTCATCGGTACCAAGATTGACAACTTCCACTAGCTCTTTATGTGGTTGAATGTTTTTATGCTCATGCTCAAGGAGCCTTGCTAGTTCAGCCGGTAATTCACAATCTTCCTCTCCATCTTCTTCGGCTTGGTTAATTGGAATCACAGAATTACAATGGGTGTTTTCCATGTTGTTATCAATGCATTTATTTGTTCTGCATGTTTATGAATATGTTTAGAATGAGCTACTTTGAGAAAGATAAAAACAAAAGAAACTTTTGTCATTTGTTTATGAAAAAGTAAAATAAAGAAAGAAAACAGATCAAGATTTTGAATGCAAAAAATTTTATTTATTGATCATATAATATTGCAAAAGCGTGAGGCCCTTTGCAAGCTATCCACTCGTCTCGGGCGAGGACGAGGGAATGAGAAAACAAAATGCATTACATGTTTCTTGGAAAAACCACAGGAATCACGTTTGATGTCCAATTGTTGAGCTTGAAACCCGGCGGGCACTTGCGCACAAAGCTCGAATTCTGGTTACTAGGACCAACATCATCAATAGCTGCCACGATGTCACCTTTTTGAAAACATGCGCTACCAAACTTGATTGAGTTACAGTGCTTCTGCCCATGCGAACTAGATTGTTGACCAGGACGATAACCCAATCAAAATCGATCATGCTTTTCAACCACATCAATCACATTCCCCCATCCTGACAAGGTACCTTTCTCGATGGTTTCTTTAGCACTCATGGCAGATGCCAAAATCATTTGCGGTGATCTACTTTGACTAGTTGAAGCAGAGCTGACATCTTCGAACTCAAGACACTGTAACGGCACCTCATCTATGACTTCCTCAGTCTCGATGTATCGGAAAGATGACAATTCGCTTACAATCAGATCCTCTTCACCACAGACGATGACCAGTTGATCGCCAAACATGTATTTCATTTTCGGATGTAAAGTGGATGTGACTTCCCCTGCGGCGTGAATCCACGGGTGACCCAATAGGCAACTGTGTGCGGGATTTATATCCATCACTTGGAAAGTGATGGTAAACAAATGCGGTCCGACCTTGATGGGTAAATCCACTTCTCTGATGACTTGCCTTCGAGAACCATCAAAGGCTCTGACGACTAAGGCGCTCGGCCTCATCTCGCTTTCTTTTACTAGTAATTGGCTCAATGTGCCCTTAGGCATCACATTAAGGGAAGAACCGGTGTCCACAAGAACACGAGATAATAAAGCGTCCATGCAGGTTATAGATATATGCAACACCCGATTATGGGCAGCTCCTTCAGGAGGCAATTCTGATTCATTAAAGGCCAAGTATCTGCTTGCTGTTATATTGGCCACTACATCATCAAACTCAACAATGCATATATCATGCATAACATGAGCAGTGTTCAAGACTTTCAATAAAGCTAATCGATGCGCAGGCGAGCTCATGAGTAAAGACAAGATTGAGATCCTCGAGGGAGTCTGCCCTTGCTGATCCACAATTTTGAAATCACTCTTCTTGATCAACTTTAGGAACTCTTGATCATCTAATGTCTCCTTGCTCTTTGGGGCATCCTCAGACGGAATAGTTGGCACTAGAACTATAGTACGTGCCCCTTGCTGAACACAGGGGTTGTAGATGCCGGCTTCTCTTTGGGAGGGACAACTGTTGGAACTTGAACAGGCTTTGTAGTGACTTTCAGAGCGAATACACGTCCACTACGAGTCATGCCTTCAGTGGCCGTAACATTCGCAATCTCATACTCAGCAAACCTTATCTCTTGACCTCTAGAAAACACCGTTGATCCATACCTCCAAGGTACCTCTTTATAATTCTGATATGGAAATGGCTTTGGCGGGCAAACAACATTATGTTGTATCTTCTTCTTTGGAGATTCAACAAGAACCTTCCTATAGATGATGGTGAATGGCTCGATGGTAGCAACTTCTTCAACAAGCTTAGATCAGGAAAATTGAACTTCACCTCGGTTCATCAAAATCTGAACACAACCCTTCAGCCTCTGACACTGGATGGGATTGTCGTCACAAATCAGACACTTGCCATGCAGACCTTTCAACAGCCCATAATCATTCAACCTCTTGATAACCACGGTCATCGGGGTCTTTGGATTATCCTCAATCATGTTCACCGCAGGCCCACTGTGATTGGGTAATGGATTAAGCTGAACGTTATGACCTTCCTTAATGAACATCAAAATCTTCCGGTCAATGAGTTCCTGAACCTTGGTTTTAAAAACAATACAGTCCTATGTTTCATGTCCTATATATCCAACATGATAGGCACATGACGCGTTTGGATTATGCTTTGGATTGAATGGAGGAATTGCAGGAGTAATCTCTTTGGGAACAATTTCCCCTTGGTGAACCAAGTAAGGGAACAATTCAGTGTATGGCACAAGAATTCTGTCGAAGTTCGGACGCTTCTGATTTCCTTGATTGTTGTTGTTTTGCCAGTTTTGATTCTGCTGATTTTTGTTGTTCTGTTGTTTCCTTGATTGACGTTGTGGTTGTTACTGATTCAGAGCATTCTGAATTGGTTGTTGCGGATGATACTGCTATGGTGGTTGTTGATATTGTGCAGCAGCAATATACAGATATGGATAGTATGGCATGGGAGCCATGGTGCTTGATACCGAGGAGGAACTTGAGTTGTCACAGCGTTGGCTTCACCTTTCTTTTTCTTTGACTGACTGTTTTGAGACTTTCTATTGGTTGGCTGCTGGGAAGCAGCTCCAAGAATCTTACCAGTCTTCAAACCATTCTCGATTTGTTCGCCAATGGTTACAATGTCAGCAAAGTTCGATGAAGAACTACCCACCATTTTCTCAAAATAGGATCCTTGCAATGTACCCATAAAGATGTCAACCAACTACTTGTCAGAGAGAGCAGGTCGCACACGAGATACCATCTCACGACATCTATGTGTATACTCTTCAAATGTTTTAGCTGAGCGCTGAGACTGGTTTTGCAGGCGCCAGATCAAGATTATATTTGTATTTCTTTAAGAATGCTTCAGACAGATCTCTCCAAGTACGAATTTTGCTGCGTTCTAAGCCCATGTACCAATCCAATGAAGCACCAGACAAACTATCTTGAAAACAATGAACTAGAAATTCATCATTATCAATATAGGATGCCATCTTTCCGTAGTACATAGTGATGTGACTACGTGGGCAACTTAAACCTTTATACTTTGGAAGTTCAGGTATCTTGAATTTCTGCGGCAATAAAACATTCAGAACCAAACATAAGTCTTTGGCCTCCATTCCAAAAGCAGAAAACCCTTCAATAGCTCTGATACGGTCTTCCAAAAACTTGTATTCAGCAGGTCTGTCTTGATTAGCAGACCTGACAACAATCTGAGGATTTGGCAGCTGAGACGCGGTCGGAGCGTGCACTTGCATAGCAGCAAACTGAGAAGGAGATACCAATCCCTGATTAACCATCTGACCAACATTCTGACCCATCTGAACACCAAGCGGATAATTCATAGGAGGTACCACAGCGGCTGAGGATGTCCCAGGGTAAAGCATTCCAGAATGAACATTTTGAACAACAGTATGAGCAGCTTGAGATGAAACTGGAACATGAATGGGCGGACCCTTATACACAGTCTCTTCTTCATCAAGCGCTTCAATGTTAGCCAACCCAGGAGTCTGACGAGTCTGAACATGAAGATTCTCATGATCATCACACACTACTGGAGGTGGAACCGGAGTAGGCATACCCCACAGATATGCAGCAACATTTCCATTAGGCATGGGCACAACAAAGGGCTGATATGGTACGAAGGCACCATTGTTTGCAATCTGAGGAGTGTAATTCGGAGGCATGCCCCATGGAAAAACAGTAGGCATCTTGTTCAAACTAGATTGAGAGTTCGATGGATGAATAGCAGGCTGAAACACAGGCTCAACTAGCACTTCAACCGTAACAGGAGAAGAAACAACAAGAGGAGTAGCCGTAACAACAAGAGACATAGTCACAACTGGAGTGACAACGGTTGCACCAGTGATAGTTGCAACAACAGAAGTGGCAGCAGCAGCAGCGTCCTTCTGAGCACGAAGGAGTTCCATAATAACATCCAGGTTTGTCTGAAACTGATCCATCCGACCTTGAAATTGGGCCAGAGTTTCCTTATAAGTAGCGTTCTCAGCTTCGAAGTCAGCCATGATCCTGGATTTGCTAGAGCGAGTGAAATACCGATGTCGAGTCGTCGTCTTGCTACAAGGCAGAAGATAGACAATGATAAGCAATGGTTTTCCGGATGAAGGGACGTGCAAATGTGTGCAGATGAATGTATGCAATGCATGCAAAAATAAAGTTTTAAATTCAAGGAATTCTTAAACTTATCTTTGTTGACTATAATCATAAAGCATACAAGTAAAGGTGCAAAAGATAAAGCTGGCAAGAAACTTCATTCATTCAACAATAAAGGAAAGAAGTACAAATCAAGTACAAATCAAATATCTGCCTTTTGGGCTATAACAAGATCAGCATGGATCCTATCAAAAACCACCCTACAAACAGACAAGAAGTGGAAAACAGCCCAAGGAGTCTTGTGCGGCAATACATCAGCATATGCATCCCTCAACAACCCAGGAAAATCCTCAAGTGCATGCCTAGCAAATTTGGCTAGACGGCCATGTCTCTCACTCCAATACTTCGCATCCTTCATGAGGTTGAGCATCAAAGAATGGTTAGGTCCCTGAAGCATATCCTGAAGAAAGGCCTCTTTCTAATCCAAGAGAACTTGCAAATGACGGCTTTGTTGCTCCTAATGAGTACTCTCTGTGTTGATTTGACTGGTCAGCTCTCAGCTCTGATGTGCTTGATCCTGCATCTTCTGAATCTCACCGAAGGTTTTGTCGAGCTTGGCTTGACACTGAGAAAAGTCATTTACCAATTGATTAGCATGGTCTTGCTCACTTTGCCACTTCCTCATGTACTCGGATAACTTCCCTCGAAGCTCTTCAAGTTTCCTTTTGTAGCTCAAATCGTCCTTGTAGGCTTGATACTGAGTATCAGCGAGCAGTCTCTTCTTTGAAGCAAGTCCCTCATAGGTACTCTTCAAAGCATCACACACTTTCCTTCGCTTGTTCTGTTCAACTTCCACTTCTTTGAGCATGCGCTCGCGCTTCTAGTGTAGCTCAATCTATAAGCTTTCCTTCTCGTATGTGACTCTACCAAGGTTGAGATAAAGATCATCATTCTCCTTCTTCAATATCGTAATAGTCAGCTTGAATTGGTCTACTTTAGATGGAGGAACAATGGCAAGTTCAGGAAGCTTGACATTCATAGAAGGCTCAGAAGAAAATGGCAACAAGATCTCTTTGACGCGCTCTTTGACCCAAAGTGTGTAAGCTTCCTTGGCTATGCAATTCTTCTTACCCAAATCGGCTCTTCCTTCAAGGTGAATTTGAGTCCAAGCGGCACTAAACCTCTTCAGTAATCCCATGTCATCAACCCCTTCATGAAAGATGAACTCTTCCACTACCTCAGGATCTGGCTTGGCTACCATAGGATATCCCAACTGATGGAAGGCAAGTCTCGGATTGTAGTTAATTCCACCTTTTGTGCCCAAGAGAGGCATATTGGAGAATTTACCCCCAACGAAGAATGATCTTAGTATCGTCGAAGGCTCGAGAATACCAAGAGATGTCATCAGTAGTGAGAGACATGATTTGTTGATACCACTTGAGATTTCTCTTATTCTCAACAAAGGGGCCCTTCTGCGGAGGGTGAGACATAAATCATCGGTACAACAAAGAAGCACAACAGACGATGGTTCCCTTCTTCTTTTCATTCCTCGAATGAATAGAATGATAGGTATTAGCAAGAAGTGTCGGAACAGGGTTCTTGGACAAGAAGATACTGATGGCAGCCTGATCTACGAAATCCTCCATGTTCGGAAACAAGATAATCCCATATATCAGCAAAGCAAGAACGACATTGAAAGCCTTCTAGTTTCCATCTGCAGCAAAGGAAGTGGCTTTGTCAACCAGAAACTTTGAAGTAAACCCTCGAATACCCTTCCCTTTAGTATTGATATTAACTTCCACATCCTTTTTACTAATGCAAAGAGCATCAGCGATAAGGGGAATCTTCGGACAACCGCTAGTGTAGACAAAAGCAACCAGTTTCTTGATTTCAACCCCCAAGATATAAGCATACTCCTCAAGTGTAGGTACTAGTTGATAATCCTAAAATGTGAAGAATCTAAGTGGCGGGTCATAGAACTGAATCAGTGTATAAATGGCAGTAATGTTGACTTCAGTGTTGAGGATGGCCAGCTGATTACCATAATTGTCTTTGAAAACCCCTCTGTTATCTCCAACCACACGGGATGCTAAACCTCTCAAAGTACTCAGCTTAGACTCCATGAACTTGTAGCTAAAGATACCTCGGTAACCAGTACTCATTTCTATGATAATGTCAACAAAGAATAAGTCTTCGAATAACCTGGAAATGTACATGCAAAAATTAATTTACATGATGTAATGATATGCAACACAAGAATCAATAAACGAGCACTGTTTGAACAATCAAATCTGAACAATTTGGATATCTGCATATATAATTCTGTATCGGTGCAAACCCTGATGTGTATGAGAGAACAAAGGTATGAAGTGGCTTGGTTTCCTACAAAAAACCTATATCTCCCTCACAGGTGTGATCTAGACACAACAAAGGTGGTCCCTAGAAAGGTCGTCCAAACCATAGGACTCAGAATGAAAACCCCCCGCCGTAGCGAATTCTCGCAGGACGGAAGTATTCTCAAGCGAATCACGATCTGGGATGTGGCTCTGGTGATAATCCAACGCGCAAAACGCATGCCTCATGACTATCCACATTCTAGCCTAAGTGTATGCTAAGCCCGGTGTAAGGACTTTTATCTCCAATAATATCTCCCCATCCCAACAACAGCAGAATATATAACAGATATCCAGAATATACAGCATATGAATATTCAAAGCAGTAAAGAAATGAAGTAAATAAACAAAAAGCTAAAGTAAAGCCCAAAGATAAACAAGTAAAGCTCAAAAGATAAATGCACAAACAAGCAAGAAAGCAAACAAAACTAGGCAAGACCCCAACTTGCAAGAGCAAGGACTCCCCAGCAGAGTCGCCAGCTGAAGATGGCTGGATTATACCTGAGTGAATCGCACACTCAAAGATACAACAGAGTCGCCACCAAACTTTATTTAGTCCCAAAGGATAGGGAAAATATTGATAAAACTAAAGGGGAAGAGAAACGGGAATGGGGGTCGGTTATGCGAAAGGAAGGTACTAGCACCTAACGCATCCGTCATACTCGACGGGAACCATTTCGCTTGCTTCTAGTTTTGGATGGGTTATCTATCTAAAGGCTTCTAGCTAAAAGAAAGGAGAGAGAAGAGAAAAGGAAAGAAAGAAAGTGCTCGCGGAGGATTAGGGCCCTTGTGCCTACGTACCCTCAATGTACAATGAGGAAATCAGAGCGTCGTAGGTCAGGGAACCTGGGAAAAGAAAGGGGAAAGAGCGAAGAAGGTGGAAGGGTGCTCGCCAAGATCATCGCGATCTCGTGCCTACGTATCTTACATTCGAATGAATGAAGAATCAGAGCTTCTGTAGTTCGGGGAACTAAGACGGAAAAAGAAAGGAAAATGGTGTCAAAACCAAGAGCAGAAGAAATAGAAATAGATCCGCTGGGGATGCAAGAGAATTGGTGTCAAAACCAAGAAATAAGTGCAACGAAAAGATAATAATTGTGCTGAGGATAAAGTGCAAGAATGGTGTAGGAACCAAGGAGATAAAGAAGCAAAAGTAATAGAAATGACTCCACTGGGGAGGTAAGAGAACAAAGAATTGTGCTAGGGATCACAGGGTTAGCGACCCTACTGGGGAAATAAACAAAGGGGATGGTGTTGAAACTAATAGAAAAAGGATTCGGTATGTTAACTGACTGGAAGTGGTTAACCGAAGAGAAAGACAAATAGACTCTATGGGGAAACAACAGGATTGGTGTCAACAGACAGGCTGCGATGAACCTAAAAGAGAGAGTACTGAACCAAGAGAAGGTGTTTGACTCTGAAGGAATATCTGTATATTAACTAATAAACATTAGTTAACTAAAGAAAGAAAAGATTGCAACCGTGCAGTGAGAAAGGTTTTAACAGATAGACTGTGATCAACCAAAAGAACGGGTGTGGGATTAATCGAAGGTCGTAACCCAAAAAACGGGTGTGAGACCAAGCGAAGGTCGTGACCCACTTTGGATGTTAATCCTGACTGAACAAACAGTAATTGACCAACAAAAAGGGTATTGCAACAAAAGAGGTTACTGACCCAAAGGTGCGAGTATTTGAACCAAAAGAAGGTTGCTAACTCACGAAGTATTGGTTTTAACAGAAGGATTGTAATTAACCAAAAGGAACGAGTGATTAACCAGGAGACGGTGATTAACTCGAAAGGGCTCAGTGTTTAACAGACAGGTTGTGGTTAACTGAAAAAATGGGTGATTAACCAAGAGAAGGTGATTAACCCAAGAGGAACTCGGTGTGTTAATAGATAAACAGTGGTTAACTGAGAAGAAGTGCAAAATTGGTGTTTTAACTGACAGGAAGTGGTTAACTAATCAAAGGGAGAAGAACCAAGAGAAGGTTGCGAACTCCGTAAGGGTTTCGGTGTTTAACAGGAAGACTGTGTTAGACCGAAGAAAAGGAATTGAGACTCTTCAGGGGAATCAAAAAGTAATGATTGACCACAAGAAAAGGACAATGAGGCAAGAGATGGGTGCTAACCCAAGATAATGATCTTTAACCAAGAGAATGGTGACTGATCAGAAGAGAGGTTGAAAAAGACAAAAGTGATCAAGGATCGACTCAAATGGGGAAGGAGATACACTACCGCCTGGGGATAGAGGTGACTAAGTCAGGCATAGGGTCATTCGTCCCCTACCTGAAGTAGTCAGAATGAGAGTAGGAATTCTCCATTCTCGTTCCTTCTCTAACACACAGGGTGTAGTGCAGAAGTTGAAATAGACAGCGTAACAGCTCCAAGTTGTACAGTGCTCCAGTGTCGTGCGAAACATCAACTCCGCGGGGGGAAATGAGAGAGAAAGCTCTAAAGGAAGCCTAAAGAGAAGCGCCAAAGGGAAGATTAACAATTGAAATGAAGTTTAGATTAATTAATCAAAAGGGAGGAATATGCTAATAATTTTCCAAAATAAATTGAAAAATTATTAAAGCAAAGGGTGCATTATTGATTGTACAAGATTAAGCATATCCTTGAAGAACAAACTTAATTAAAGAGAGTGCAAAACAATACCAAATGACTATTCAAAATGCAACACAAATCATGCCATTATGTGAATAAAAGTGTGCAAGAATGATAATGTTCATACAATTCCAAGAATGAGCACAATTATGAAATTGAAAGATCGAGCATCGGTAAATTCACAATCATGCTTTAAACTGAAGTGAAACAGCACCTAAAACATCCATAAAAATCAATCATATTAATCCATGGAAGTTAGATGAGGAAAGCATGGCCATCAAGCTTGAAAAGCAAAAAAAAATGATCTCTGTTACAGTGGTAATCGGTTACTCTAAATTGAGTAACCGGTTACTTGCTTGAAAAAAGGCAAATTTGGTGAAATTTGTGCAGAGTAACCGGTTATCCTATATTGAATAACTGGTTACTCAGTTAAAAAAACAGCGCATGTGCATATTTGTGAAAAGTAACCGGTTATCCTATATTGAGTAACCGGTTACCACTGTAACAGTGGCAAGAATAGCTTTTGAAAAAGCACGTAAAGCATCCAAATCACTTGTGCAAATTACCACAGGCTAGGGTATGAATTTGTGCAAGAAAATCAAGCTTAATAACAGCAAAAAGCAAGCAATGGAATCAATTAAATAATCAAGATCATGGATCATTAAATGGCATAATCAATTCACAAAAAAAAAGTATCGAAACTACATCGCGAATGATACAAAAACGTTCGAAACAGTAAAATGTTCAATGAAAAACCAACCTACAAGGCTGAGATGTGCCTTGGATATTGTTACAAAGGATCTTGATGAAGATAATCAAAGAAAACCAGAGGAATTTTCAATTGTAGCCGAATCGTACCGAAACCAAGCAAATTGCGACGAAACTCCGAAATACGAATTTGAACCGTAGAATCTTGAAACAATCACTTGAGATGAATCCAAAAACTAATAAAACTCCAAAAATCCAAGTATAATTGCAAAGTTATGAAGGTTAAGCTCGAGAAATAATCACTTCCAAGGTGAAAAGTGATTATTCTTCAATGGTGAAGAGCTATAGTGAGGTTTGGGAAGAAAATTGAGATGAAGATGAAATAGTTGCAGAAAAATTCAGAGAGAATGTGAGAGATTTGAGAGTGAATTGTGCAAATGGTTGAAGGTCCTTGAAAAATGATTGAAGGTTTGTTTATATAGAGTTTTGGTTTAGAGTGTGAGAGGTTTGGAATTCGGCTAGGAGCTAACTTCGGGTGGTTTGGAATTTGGTTAGGAGTTAGTTGCACTTGACTCACCGAGTCGGCCGTTAACTCGCTTAGTTAAGAAGTTAACTCGACAGCAATCCCAATGTAAGCTTCAAATCCAAAGGTCCACAATTTATGAAAATAGGGTGCATGGTGGTCTTGAATGGAAATGGTACATTGTAGCAAATGCTCATAAATCACTTGAAGAGTCTAGAATATTCCACATGCTGCTAGAACAATGTTGAATCCAAGAACAAAGAGTGTGCATAGTTGCTATCCCAAAAAATGCAGCAGAGTTGCAAATCTGTGCAGAGTAACCGGTTATCCTATATTGAGTAACCGGTTACTCTAGGCAAAATTTGCCCAGACTGCTCAGGAGCAAGTGTTGAAGTCCCGATTTCGATCTTCCACCTCTTTTTTTGACGAAAAGGAAAGGAAACCAATATTTTGAGCTTGTTTTGATGACATGATGACCTTGTGAAGATGTAATTAATCGGGCATGGAAAACCTGAATATTCCTGTAACAAAATCAAAGAGAAAAAAAAGTGCGAGTGTGTATGCCAGCGATGCGAATGCACATGCTTATGTAAAAGGCAAAAGAAGGAGGTCAAATTTCGGGTTACGACAAACCCCTTGAAAAAAATTTGGTAGAACCCCTTGAAAAAAATTTGGTAGAACCCCTAGATAAAATTTTAGTGGAACCCCTTAAACAAAATTGGTAGAACCCCTTGAAAAAAAATTTCTAGAACCCCTAGATGAAACCCTTGATAAAACCCTTTCGACGAAATCTCTTGATAAAACCCTTTTGATAAGATCCCTTGATAAAACCCTGATGGAACATTTTGAAAAAAATCATGGTGAAACCCTTTGATAAATCCCTAATGAAAACCCCTAATGGAACCATTAATAAAAACCTTTAATGGAACCCTTGATAAAAAAATCCTTAGATATTTGATGGAACTTATCCCTAATGAAGGACATGTTGCTAAGCTGGGGATGTGAAAGGTGAAAACATGCTCACTAGTCGATAACGATCATTCAGGATAATCGATTATTAGATAAAATCCTTCGAAGACTCACGGTGAGTGATTTTGCTATGGAAATCTTTATTAAAAAGGCGTTTGTGGAAATGTTACTTACTGGGGAAGGCCAATAAGTGCTCCTATTTTGAAATTGTATTGGTATAGCTGAAGATTAGACCTCTAAGAGCGGTCACAAACCCTATGTCATGTATGTATGTTCATGTGTATGCATGTTTTTAATTGGTATGGCGTCATGATCCACATTCATGGATATTACGCATGACATGATGCATGAATGCGATGTTATGGATTCACACAATGTATTAATTTTGGGTTGCACTGATGAAGATTGTGTCATTTGTAAGTATTGAGTGCCATGCAAGGTTGAGCTTTTATGAGATGCTAATTAAAGTTGGGCTCTTGTGGTGAATGCCAAATAGGGTTGGGCTTTTTTTATGTAGGTGTCAAATGAGGTTGAGCTCTGCGAGGAGGCTAGATTCACGTTGTGGAAATATGTCAGATGAATAAGATGATATGCATGGTTTTACTTTACAGCGTAGCGACATGATTAATGCATGACAATGACTTGAATGTTTCAACAAGTGTCATTGTGGTGAGTAATGGAAGGTTTAAGACGTAGAGAGGTTGCTTGTGTAACAAGACTATTTGTCAAAGATGGTAGAGTATTATGTCAACATGACTTCCCGATATTTGTTTTTAAACTTGACGATTGCTGATGTACGATAGAGCTTTTCTGTGAAACCTTAGAAGTATGGAAAGAGCTTGCCCCTCCAGTATCAAGTATTTGCCCCAGTTTGTTGGGTCTTTGAAGAGATTCGCCTCAATATGAGTTTTGAAGCAGCTTGTCTCTATTACATGTTTAAATGGCCTTTCATTGTATTAGCCTTGGAGAGATTTGTCCTCGACTAATTGACCCTTGAAATGACATTCTCCAGATGAACAATTTTTGAAGCAGTTTATTTTGATCAAGCCTTGCAGCGGTCTGCCCCAGATTGGTTGAGCTTCGGAGGGTATTACCCTTATTTGTAAGTCTTCTAAAGGATTTACCTGAAAAAGAACTTAGATCCCACCATGATTTGGTACGACCTTGAGATGAACTGCCCAAATATTTGAGTCTTCGAAAACTATGCCCCAGATTGATTAAATTTTGGACTGATTGGCTTCACCATGATGTTAAGATGTCCTGCCCCAATATGGAATTTTTGAATGGTCTTCCATTTCTCATGGAGATGTTGTCTAAAGAGGAACTTGGATCCCACCATGTTGTGATACGATCTTGATATGGATTTCCCCAGTATTTAAATCTTGAAAAGTATGCCCCTGATCATTGAGGTCTGGAGGAACTGCATGAAAAGGAACTTGGGCCCTGCCATGTTGTGATATAACCTTGATAAGGGATTCCCCTAGTATTTGACTCTTCGAAAAATATGCCCCTGATTAGATGACTTTTGAAGTGATTGACCTCACTGTGCCCTTAAGTTGGTATGCCCAGTATGAGAGTCTTGAAAGGTTTACCAGAGTCATTGAAGTGTTTTTGACATAGGTGTGCCAAATCTTGAAATTCTTACCCTTAATCAGTAGGATCTTCAGATGATGTACCCCTATGTTCATAAGGATTTTCCCCCTTATTAGAAGGATAATTAGGTGACTTGCCCCTAGTCAGAAATGTCTCGAAGTGGTGTGCCCCTGATCAGACCTTTGTTGATATTTCTTTGGTGCTAAGTATAGATTTGTGAGAAAAATGTTCTGGGAGGATTAGATCCGGTAAAGTCGCATGAATGGATATCCGGTATGGAGCGGATTTTCTTAATAGTTCAGTGCAGTGAGGAAAATAAGGTGGTCTTCGCTTCTCACTTGTTAAAGGGTCCTGCCATGAGGTGGTGGGAAAGCTCTTCTGCCTTAATGACAATTCAAGAGGTACCGAAGGTATGGGAGCAGTTTAAGATAAATTTTATGGAGAAGTATTTTCCAAGTTCCTTAAGGTCTCAGAAAGAATTCGAGTTTCAACAGTTGAGACAAGGCAACTTGACTGTGGCTTCTTATGCGGAAAAATTTGAGACTATGGCTTCTTATTCTAGGTAAGCCATGTATGCTCCTGATGAGAGGTGGAAGATTGATTAGTTTTTGTTTGGTTTGAGGGCTGAAATTTCACATAGCGTATCTCAGAGGGAATTCACTAACTATGCTGAATTGTTAAGATAATGTTATGTGGCGGAACATAGTTTGAAGAAGGTACAAGCGGAAGGAGAATTGAGTAGGATGAATCAAGGTGATAGAGGGAGATCAACCCAACAATTTAGACCAAGGCAACAAGCTTTCAAAGGAAAGCAAATTCAGGGTTCTAGATCTAGTCCACCTTCTGTGTGCCGTTTTTGTGGTAAGAGGCATGGGGGTAGATGTCATTTCGAAGGAGTGGAGTGTCATCGGTGTCATAGAATGGGTCATTTGGAGAGGGATTGCCCTCAGGGTAGAATTTTAACACAAGAGAAGAATATCGGGCGAGTGTATACCTTGGATGCAAGGAAAACAAAGGGGGGCAATTCTTTGATTGCTGGTACGTGTCTTGTTAATGGAAATCCTTGCTTTATTTTATTTGATTGTGGAGTGACACATTCTTTTGTATCGATGCAATGTATGAAGTGACTGGGGTTGTAAGCTATTCCGTTGTCTCCACCCATGGTGGTTACTACTGCCATGGACAAGATTGTTGAAACACCGTTGATGTGTGAAAATTGTGCCTTATCGGTGGATGGAAGAGTTTTTCAAATAGATCTTATTTGCTTGCTGCTTAAGAAAGTGGATGTTGTTCTGGGAATGGATTGGCTTTCTGCTAACTTGGTATTTATCGGTTGTGAGGAGAAACTAATAATTATTCCGTCCGTGGAGGCTACTCCGAAGCATGTGTTGACTACTATTTTGGAAGGTACGGTAGGGATAATTAATTTCTTGTTTGAAAATGAAAAATCTATTCTTTTGGTTCTCACTAAGGAGGAGAACGACAACCTTCAGGTTCTGAGTATTCCGGTAGTCTGCGAGTTTTCGGAAGTTTTTCCCGATGATATCACTTCTCTTCTTCCGGAGAGGGAAGTAGAGTTCTCTATTGACCTGATACCGGGGATGGCTCCAATATCCGTTTCTCCGTATCGGATGGCACCATTTGAGTTAAGAGAATTGAAGGGTCAATTGGAACAATTGATGGCTAAGCATTTTGTTCGACCAAGTGTTTCGCCCTAGGGAGCTCCAGTGTTGTTGGTAAAGAAGAAGGATGGTGGGATGCGGTTGTGTATTGATTACCGTCAGTTGAATAAGGTCACCATCAAGAACAAATACCCATTGCCAAGGATAGATGACCTGTTAGATCAATTGAAGGGAGTGTGTGGGTTCTCGAAGATTGATTTACGGTCGGGCTATCATCAAATTCGGGTGAAGAGTTCAGATGTAGCGAAAACTGCATTTAGGACCCGTTATGGTCATTATGAATTCCTAGTAATGCCTTTCGGTGTGACTAATGCTCTGGCAGTTTTCATGGATTATATGAACCGGATATTTCAACCTTACTTGGACCAATTTGTGGTAATATTTATTGATGACATTCTTATCTATTCTCGTGATTCTCAAGAGCACGGAGAACACCTAATAATCGTTTTATCCATCTTACAAGAGAGACAACTTTTTGCCAAGCTAAGTAAGTGTGAGTTTTGGATGTTGGAGGTAAATTTTCTTGGTCATGTCATATCTCAAGGAAGTGTGGCAGTGGACCCATCAAAAGTTAAGGCGGTGATTAATTGGGAGAGACCGAAGGACGTTGCGGAAGTTAGGAGTTTCTTGGGATTGACAAGTTATTATAGAAGGTTTATTAAAGGCTTTTCCCAACTGGCTTTACCAATGACGAGGCTTACTTGAAAGGATTATTCGTATGAATGGAATTCGGCTTGTGAAAGAAGTTTTATGAGTTTGAAGAAGAGATTGACGACCGCTCCTGTTTTGATTATTCCTGATCCTAGCAAGTCGTATGAGGTATATTGTGATGCATCGAAGATGGGATTAAGAGGTGTTTTAATGCAAGATGGACATGTGGTGGCTTATGCTTATCGACAGTTGAAAGTCCATGAAGAGAATTATCCAACGCGTGATTTAGAATTGGTGGCAGTTGTGTTTACCTTGAAAGTGTGGCGTCATTATTTGTATGGTGTACATTTCGAGATGTTCAGCGACCACAAGAGTCTAAAGTATCTTTTTGATCATAAAGAGTTGAACATGCGTCAAAGGAGGTGGATGAAGTATTTGAAGGATTATGATTTGGAACTAAAGTACCATCCGGGTAAAACGAATAAGGTGGCGGATGCTTTAAGCAGGAAATTGTTACATAATGCCCAATTGATGATGTTAGAGTATGCCTTAATGGAAAAGTTTAGAGATTTAAATCTTCAATTTATTTGGACTCCTAATTGTGTGATTATGGGGAATTTGAATGCCACCTCTACTCTTAAAGAGGAGATCTGACAAGGACAAGGGTTGGATGGGAAGTTACAAGGAATGTTGACTCAACTAGGTTTTGTGCGAACTACCGACGGGATCATTTTGTTTAACCAAAGAGTTTGGGTTCCGGATGATACGGTGTTAAAAAGAAGAATTTTGGAAGAAGCGCATAAGGGTACTTTTACTATACATCCTGGTTCTTTGAAGATGGATCAAGATTTAAAGAGGGACTATTGGTGGTCCGGGATGAAAAAGGATGTTACGGTGTACGTGTCAGAATGTGCAGTATGCCAACAAGTGAATATTGAACACCAAAGACCGGGTGGTTTATTGCAACCTTTAGAAATTCCGGTGTGGAAGTGGGATAGTATTTTGATGGACTTCGCAGTGGGATTACCCCGTGCGCAAGGTGGTTATGATTCGATTTGGGTAATAGTAGATCGGTTGACGAAATCTACTCATTTCTTGGGAGTAAAGACTACTTATAAGGCGAGTCATCTCGCAAAGTTGTTCATTTCGGAAATTTTGAGATTGCATGGTCTTCCTTATAGTATTGTTTCGGATAGAGACCCAAAGTTTACTTCAAGATTTTGGAGAGCTTTTCAACACGCTATGGGAGCCTAGTTGTGTTTGAGCACGTCGAATCGTCCGCAAACGGATGGTCAGACAGAATGGACAATACAAACCATGGAAGATATGTTAAGAGCTTGTATACTAGAAAGTGGAGGAAATTGGATAGAACTCCTACCGTTGATTGAGTTCTCTTATAACAACAGTTATCATGCAAGTATTGGTATGGCTCCTTATGAGGCGTTATATGGGAGGAAGTGTAGAACGCCATTGTGTTGGGCGGAGGTTGGCGAAGATAGAATTTTGGGACCCGAGATTATTCACGAGACTACGAAAAAGATTAGAATGATTCGTGAAAAAATTAAACAAGCACAAGTTCGTCAGAAAAGCTATGCGGACAACCGTAGGAGGCCTTTGGAATTTGATGAAGGTGATCTCGTGTTTTTAAAGGTTACTCCGAGATTGAGATTGAAAGGACCATTTAAATCGTGAAAGTTAAGTCCGAGATACGTGGGATCGTATCAAATTTCAGAAATAATTGGGGAAGTAGCTTACAGATTAGCCTTACCGCCTTCTCTGTCGGAGATGCACGATGTTTTTCATGTATCTCAGCTTCGGAAGTTTGTTCCGGATCCTCTTCAGCCAATTCTACCCGATACTATTGAGATAGAAGCAGATTTAACGTTTGAGCCTCAACCGAGTCATATCACGGGAAGAGAAACTAAGGTGTTAAGGGATAAGGAGATTCATCTGGTTAAGGTTCAGTGGGATGAGACGCATCCGGGTGATGCAACGTGGGAACTAGAATCCGAGATGCGACACGTTTATCCCCATCTTTTCAGGTAATTATTTTAAATTCGTGGGCGAATTTCTATTTAAGGGGGGGAGGATGTAATACCCCATAAATTATTTTACTCTGGATAATATTGGTATGATTAACTGGGTTCCGGTTTACTCTGAGAATTTATTTGGACATAATAATTAGAGTAAACTGATGAGCTCAGAGTAAATCAAATTAATATTATCTGACTCTGAGGTTTTAATTTTTGGAGCTTTAGAGACTATTTGGACAATTAGTAGTGTTACTAATTGATGATATCTTACTATATCAATTCCTTTCCACTCTTTTTCCATACTTAGAAACAAAGGAAGGAAAAGATAGAAAGAAGTTGGAGAGAAAGGAAAGGAAAGGAAAGAAGAGGAAAGTTCAAGAACTCAAAATCATCATCCATTCTTCATCAAATCATTTTCCAATCTTCTTCATCACCATCTATTCAAGGTGGGTCATAGATAGAAACCTTTGTTTTAGATTTTCTTGAGTTCTAGAACCTAGGTTAGAATTGTGAGAAAATGAATAATCTTGCAAATCTTGAATTTAATGGTTAAAATGCGGTATAAACTGTGTAGTATAATCATTAGCCATGTATGATCATCTGTTAATGCATGTTTGTATGTTGGGTGAAGTTTTGGATGGGTTTTTGGTCACAAAGCTCTATTTTACGCTGCTAAACAACCCAGTTTTCGCAGATTCGCACTGCGAGTCCCCTAGTGAAGGGGAAAGCCAGCATTCGCTGGCTATTCGCACGACGAAGGTGAGGGCAAGCATTCGCCAGAGGTTCGCACTGCGAACTTTACCTCGTTTTAGTTCTGCCTCGGTTCACTGGGAGCCTCGCACTGCGAATGGAAAGGCGAACATTCGCTGGTACTTCGCATTGCGAACATGGCAGATATTCCAACTTGTTTCTTCCATAACTTTTGAACCGTTTATCTAATTTAAGTATTCTTGGTACCGATAGAGAGCTATGAACATACTCTATCTAATGGAAGTGAGAAATATCAGTTAATTGGCCGATTAAATAAAATTGGAGGAAAACCAAGTTTGGTGTAACATGGGTGATATGTTGTTTTATGTGGTTCCATTATATGATTGAATTGTGATTGCCTATTTTCTTATTGTTAAGTATGGTTGAGATGTGTATGTATGCTAAAATGAAATGAAATAGGTAGAATGAGGATCATTACCCTAAAACAATATTAGACCCTAGTAATGGCTAGGAAATTGTTGAATAACATAACGACGACGCTCGTGCAAGAGAGGCCGAGGCATGAGTCTATTACCGAATGGTATAGAAAGAATTACACTAGTATGGATCATGTTTGATTGTGTTTAATTGATAAGATAAGAGAGGTCTTGAGGCTAATGTGGCCGGGTGATTGTCTAATACAATCACATTTGTGTATATGATCATGTAATCGTAACCATCGCCCTTGAGAGGCAATTATGAGTCTCGAGCTCCTCTGAATGCAGGCATTACTACTTGGCAGGTTTGATTCCCAATGTTATAGTACGATGGAACCTACGGGTAGAGACTTGTGATGGCATAAGAGGCCATGAGAAGTGACGAGTTAAGGTGATAATGCGTCCCTTAATTCCGAATCCATTCGTATGCCAAGTAATTACAAGGATTCATGACTCGAGTCGTCTTCTAGACGTAAAAGTGGACGGGAAAAGGGGATGCCTTGGTACGGGTTACCAATTAGTGATATTGTGAGTTAACGAGACTCACGAACATGGATCCATATAATGTGTGTGTACTCAAAGTCATTTCCCTTCCTTTTTGACTTGACTTGGGTTTGTTAGAACCTTGTAGGGCCGAGAGGACATATAAGATAGGGAACTCACTGAGATTGATGAATCTCACCCCATGTTGTTGTTTACATCACAGGTACTACAGGTTCGGCGAAGCGTAAGGACAAAGTTGTTTGACTTTCCTTACGGATCGTAGCTTTTGTGTGGCAAGGCTTCCGTTGTGAAGATTTTGAGATCATTAGTTGATCTAGTTCTTAGTTTTATCTTTTGGAACATCTTGTATATATAACATGCCATAATTGTTGTTGTAGGTTTTTGGGCATTTATATGCATAAGGTGTTACTACGAACTTGTACATTTCAGTACCAAACGTATTATTCATGTATAATATATGCTTGATGTATGTGTGTATATATATATATATATATATATATATATATATATATATATATATATATGGGAGTTACAATTTGCCCATGAGGTTGGCCCTAATGAAGATTGAAAAAATATATGCAATGTTTTAAACAACATTCGGAGTTAACTTAACCACAATTTTGTTGAGTACGCTTTTATAGTGCCCCTAGCTTCAATTAGAACTTTTTAAGGTTGAAACATGGCCTTGTTCAAGGTTTAAGAAACAAAAGATATAAGGCTCAAATTTTAATTTTACCCCCCGATTCTTCATGATGTTCTCCATTCATAAATCAAATTAACCCAACAGATGCGTTCAGCCTGCAAGAGAATTTCGATAGATAATGATGGAGGTAGATGTAATGGTTCAAGCAGTGATTATGAGATTCTTGAGGTGGCAGTCACCTACTTTCATTTGCAAGCTTGTTTTCAGTTTTTCCCTTTTTTGCTTTTTAATCCCTATTTTTTCTTTTTAATCCATATTTTTGCATGTACCAACGTTTTTTTGAATTTGTGGTCGATCGAGATGCCTTAACTTTTGCTTAAGTCCACTCCTTTTTAGTTTTTGACTTAGTGGACTCTCTTTTTTTTAAACAAATCTCAAGTCTTTGCTTTTGGTTTAGAAAGGTTCTGACTGCCAGGTTAGATATTGTGAGCTTTTATCTCTTCTATGCTTCCTTTTTGTTGGATGATGTGTGCGAGGAAGAGGATGTGTTTGAACTTCTTATTGATGTGATTATATAGAATGGTTCTCTTGAGAATAGAATGCATCGTCGAATTAGTTGGAAAAAATTACCCTGCCCCTAGTTAAGATTAAGGTTTTTTAGAAAGAACACTGACTAAAGGCTCAAGGACGTTGATTTCAAAAACATGCATGAACATGACGTTATAATTACTTGTCCAAAATCCTGATTTTTATACTATTTGGACCCTATGAATTTTATCCCAAGAATCTATCTCCCAAATCCTGATTTTTATACACTTTGTACGCTAAGAGTTTTATCCCATGAATCTATCTCTTTCTATCCCATTACTTTATCCCATGATTTTATTTTTAAAAAAAAAAGTTATCCCTACAAATTTATCCGAATTTTATCCTTGATTGCTTGCAAAAGCGTATTATTTAATTTATTTAAGAATATAAATTAAATAATTAACTAACCCTTTATCCCTTATTTTATCCCCGATTTTATCCCTAAAAAAACCTTCATATTTTATCCCATATCCCAAGTTGATTATCTCAAATTATCCTTTAATGAGTCTCTAGATTATCCCTTAATTAAATAAATTGTTCCTTAATGAGTCTCTAGATTATCCCATAATCAATCTTGTAATGTATTAACCCTTAATTAAATAAATAGCTTTTTTTATTTATATAATCGAAAGAAAGTTTAAAAGAAGATATTAAAATATTGAAATTCCTAATTATAATTAAGATCCCTAATTATATTATTTGTATTTTTATTTCACTATAATTTGACAAATAAAATTATGCTAATTATTTTTATATTAATTATTTTATTCACCCCAAATTTAATTAATTAATCTGAAGTTATAAATCTAATGGATAATTATTGTAAAATGTAAATTAAATATTTGTTAAAAAAGATTTATAATTGTAATTACATTTTGAAATAAATTGTGATTCCTGTTAGAAACAAATTTTGATTTTGGATTCAAGGATAGTTTTGTTCTTAATAGAGAAACAAGACACATATTTTTCTTTCTTAATAGTTAAAAATAGTTTATAATTTATTATAAATAGTTTATTAACTTTTGATTATATTCATTGATTATGATACAAAATTTGACTTAAAAGTTAAATTTAAAATAATAACTTAAAAAAAGAATTTATGATATTAATTTAAGTTTGATTTAAAAGTTGTTATGTTCTTTTATTTAAAATTAAATTGATTTTTTTATTTACATGATATTGGTTTATTACGGTAAAAAAGAAGCTTTTAACGATTAAATGATTTTTAATTTAAAAAGGTTGATGACATAAAAACAGTTTATGATATTAATTATAAAAGATTGTTATGTTTTTTTTTTTTTTTTGTGTTAATAATAATTAAAACCCAAAAAAATTTAATTGAAGTTAATCGTATAAAAAGACAAAACTATATATATATCACATCAGATTAATTATATACACACGCGATTATTTGTTCTCCCTTCTCCTTCGGTGCAAGATTCTTTCTTGATAGTATAGTTGTTTGGTAGTATATTTGTGAATTGTGGGTGTTCAAAAAAGGTGTGAAATTAAGACCTATTTATACTAAAAACTACGTTAGTAAAAGATAAAAATAATAAATTGAAATCAAGAGTGATAACAAAATTAGCATCAAAGAAAATTTTTTTTTCTAAAAGTAGAGAAAATCAAATTAAAAACATCAATGAAATTGAGTTCTACAAAAAGTTAAATAAAAAAACTACCATTTTTTTATTTTATGATTTTTTGGTTATTTTTGTGTTAAAAATACATAGAATGGAAAAATTCAATTTTTAAAAAATGTCTAATTAATAAATACAAAAATAATAATTAAAACCTAAAAAAAACAACTTTTGACCCCTTTTTGGCAAAAAAAAGTGCATAAAATGAACTTTAAAACCCAAATTCACTTTTAATTTTTTATTTTTTTTATAAATTAGTAAGAACTATAAAAATAATGTATTTCTTATAATACTAAATAATAATAATAATAATAATAATAATAACAAAATTTAAAATACAAAATTAATAAAAAAGTGAGAAATAGAAAAAAAAAATGCACTGAAAAAAATTGTAAATATCTTGAATTTGTATGGTATAAACCGTGTGTGTTGATATGCTGCTCTCTTTTATTTTTTTAGACAATAATTAATACTAATGATTTTTAATAATTACTTCATAAAACTAATTAACTAACTATTATATTAATAATAATAATAATAATAATAATGATGGAATAAAAAATAAATAATATAATAATAATAATAATAATAATAATAATAATAATAATAATAATAAGATCATAATGATGAATTTTTCTATCATAATTATAAACATTTATTTTACTTTTTTTTTATATTTTTAGTAACAATCCAATAAAATCATATTTAAATTAAGTTAAAATATAATCAAATAGAATTAATATAATTATATCTAAATAATAATGCATTTAAGACAAGATATATGTATATTTTTTAAACCTTTTTATTTATCTTTTCGGAGAAAAAAGTGAAAATAAACTAAAAATTAATTATTTAAAATATATGTAAATATATATATATATATATATATATATATATATATATATATATATATATATATATATATATATATATATATATATATATATATATATATATATATACATATATATTAATTAAAATGAAATTAAAAATTAAAAATAGATTTTTTTGGCAAATAATAATAATAATGTGAAATAATTTAAAAATTATAATTAATATTGCATAATGGTAATAATAACAAGGATAATAAATATTATTATTTTTAAACTAAAATACAAAAAATAGCTTTTATAATAATAACAATAATAATAATAGTAATAATAATTAATTAATTAATTAAAAAATTTGAATATTAAATTAATAATAATGATAATAATAATAATAATAATAATAATAATAACAAAATAAAATTTTTAAATATAGAATAGTGTTTAATGAAAGTAAAAACATAAAAAGTGAAAAACTCTAAAAATGAAAAAAGTTGGATTTGAATCCAAGACACTCCTTACCTATAACTTCTTACGCATGTTATTCTTCCAATTGTGCTATTTTATTATTTAAAATAAAGTGGCATTAGAAAACATACGAAGAATGGGAAAAATTTGAGGTACGATAAATGCTCTTCCCTCTTTCTATTTTTCTGTCCTACCAAAAGAAGCATAGAGAAGGTTTAAAATTTTCTCTTTTTTCTCTTCATCTAAACATTATACAAAATGCCCCTATTTCTTACTCTCTTTTCTCCAATTTTTTCATCATATTTTCTTCTTCAATCCATAAAAACGAAAAGCACAAATCTTGTTTAAGTTATTATAGAGTTTGGTATTACAAATATTATATTTTAAGATATTCTTTAAACTAAGAACTAAACAAATTAAGTATTTTAAAATAACAGATGGACTAATATTCGATGATTTCATTTTAGATCATTTTATAGGTTTCAAACATACATGTTATACGGACTTAACCTGCTACCCATTTCTACAAGACAAAGATAGATTATACCATGCAAATCAACATACCTTTTGCAATCTCTTGAATACTAATAATAATAATTTCTATGGACCTATAAAATAACAAACAAACTAGTTTCAAAAAATCTACACTTAGATTTTGGTATTAACATAAGGTGTGCTACAACTCGATAAAAAAGAAAGTAACTTAACTTGTTTTGGTCAATTCCAGAGACAAATGATGCATTGAAAGAAAGTAATGGCAGTCCGTCATTGCATGAAATTAGGTGAAGAATCAGTGAAAAACAAGTGAAAGAAGAGACAAAAGGAAAAATAAAGATCCAATAATAAGTGAAAAATAGCCAAGTATGGAAGAATGCGACTTAGTAAAAATTCTTGTGAAAAGGGTATTTTTTAACGCAACTACTGGAAGAATCACGCACGCCATCACGTGCCATCGCGTGCGTGATAGGGATGAATAAATAAAACTGCGCGCGCGATGCATATATAATGCGTGCGATTGGCACTTTTTTGGGCTTTTTCTGCCGTGTTTTGACATGTTCTGAGGGCCGTTTAAAGGGATTTTCAGCATTTTGACAAGGGTTACAAAATTTGGATATTGAAGCACGAATTAGAGAGCATAAGGGGTGATTTTTAGAGTATTTGAAGTCATTGGAGGTCATCTCTTCAAGGGAATTCTTATGTTATCTTTGTCTATCAATTATGGTATTTTTAATTGCACTATGAGTAGCTAAATTCTTCTAGGTTAGGTTGTGTTATGATGAACCTATTTCTACATTGTTGAACTCTATGTTGATTTGACCATTATATGAACCTATTGATCTATAATCTTATTCAATTGTTTCTAGTTCATAATGCTTTTTATTTGAAATACTCTGTTACTTTGATATTGGACACTTAGGGATTACTGACCCTTAGACTATGTGTTGGACTTAGGGAAATTGTTCTACTCACGTTGTTCGAATAGGGATAGGAGACCCCGAGTAGTAGCATAGAGAATTAACGTTCTATACATTGCCTAACCTTGATTACGCTGGAAGACTAGGGATAAAAATCTCTAAGTCGTGGTTAGTAGGTTATTTCGTGAGGGATCGGCTATAACGATTTTGTTAATTTGTTGTGGGGTTATAGTGATTAGATCATTCATACAAGACATTAAACATCAACAATAGAGGAATAGGGGATTCTACATCACAACCTTTCCGCTTTTGTGATATTGTTTACTCGTTTATTTACTTTTCGCACCAAAACTCGACACCCCCCCTTTATTTACTATTTTATGTTACATTGCACAATTATTGTCTTGTTCAAACACATTATCTGTGGATTAGATCTTTTATTACTTCGACACTATCGATACACTTGCCGAAAAGTCATCAAGTTTTTGGCACCATTGTTGGGGACCATTGATTGCAACAGGGCAACATTTGTGCAATGTTTAATTTTTCATTTTTATTGTTTTCTATTTATTATCTTGTTTATCATAGTACTATTGAAGTATTTTCTATTTGTGAATGCGCACTTCAGGATCGACATTACTACCATTCTATCCTGAAATTGAAAGAACCGCACGCTCTGAAAAAAGAAGCTAGAGAAGAAATTCTAGCTGAAGAAGATCATTAATTCCACAATCTAGCTAAACTAATTATAGAGGTATTGTTAACAACACCTTACAAATAGTAATTTGTAGATTATTGATGGTGTTGAAAACCTTATAATAGTGCCTATTTGATAAACCACGTTAAACTGCCGTGGAATATATATATATATATATATATATATAATATATATATATATATATATATATAGTGTCCTTGTCGCCTTAATGGTATAGATTGTGGTTATTTTGTCTTGAGCTTTAATAAAGAAACCATTATTTTGAATCAAACTGAGATTCCAAAAATGGTATGGATTTATAATTTATTTAATATTTTAATATTTAATATTTTTTTATCTTATTAGTTTTTTATCTAATTATAGATGCATCGCGCGCACGATAGCAACGGCTCCTGCATAACGTCTCTTTCAAACAGTCATATCGCATGCGTCATGGAGTCATCACACACCTGATGAAGATGATACAGGTAATTTCCCAACGTCTATATCGCGCGCAATATATACATCACGTGCGCGATGCATGCCTTTTCTTCTCTCCTTTCCTTTTATTTTCCTTTTCTTTTTGTTTCCTTCTTCGACCCTATTTTCTTTTTGCCACAATAACAACCTGCAAACTTGACATGTTAAAAATAAAATTGAGACCTAAATTTACAAATAAATTCTTATCGATGGGTTACCTCCTATCAAGCACTTCTTTTCCGTCACTAGCTTGACGATCCATGCCTAAGGCACGTCAGGTACAAGGGGAACCCTTATGCCTGTCAATTTGGTTGTTGTTATTCCTTTATCAACCTTGCTACCATTTTCTTCCATGTGGTAACACGTATTCAAATTCTCCACATATGGTGTCCAGACATACACCTTGAAAACCACTTTCTCTTTATTGAATTTCAAAATAAGTTCACTTATTTCCATGTCGCTTTTTTCTTTCCCAGTTGCCAAGAATGGGCGTCCGAGAATCACCGAGCCTTCTAAATCGCCTTTTATGTCCACTACTGTTAAATATGCAAGAAAAGTTAAACCATTGACACACATTAACACATCTTGTTTAACACCAACCAGGTGGGTAACAGATGAGTCAGCTAAAGCAAGAGTTATATCGCTCAGTATGATCTCCCCTAAGTCACATTCCTAAACTTTATATAGTGGAATCACATAATAAAATATCCACCACTTCTTTCTTTGGACACTGAGGAGGAGGATAACATGGCAGCACCACCACTCCAAACCATGAGTGATTACTCTAAAAGGACCGGCGATGGACAGGTTTTTAGAGGGTTTGCACCGGCAAACCCTGCTAACTATGATGTAAAAAAATATACTTTCAGGTTTAAGAGACAATCTGTTCTACGGGAACACTATCAGAGATCCTTGGGCTCATCTTGCACGTTTCTATGAAACCACTTCGATGTGCAAACCATATAATGACACGGAGGACCAAATGAAGTTAAGATTGTTCGGTTCTCACTCATTGGAAGGGAAAAATATCGGTTTCTATTCCTTTTGAATGGAACCATTCGAACATAGAAATCTGGCACAAACTTGTAAAAACATTCCCAAACCTCAACCTAAGTAAGAAGTTATAAGGCCACAAAAGCACAAAATCAAAAGTCAAAGATTACAAAGGTAACTACAACAGAAATGAATCTACTATGCGACCTCTCACTGTATCTAAATCAAACACAAAAGAAAGAGTTTTAAATGGTGTTGTTGAAGATACGACTTGTTTGTTATACATAGAACTAACATTTTTTGTACATATCAATGTACCTTATTTGTTTTTTAAGAAACTGACTCGTTGTTCGGCATGACCTCCTTATCATTTGCTTTTTAATTTAAAGGATTCTAAAATCACAATGTAAAAAATGTAGGTCAATGTAAGAATAACACACATGGCCTGTAAAACAATTACATCCTCAAAGGTTCAAAATGGTATTCAACATACCTCATCATTTAATATAATGAGGTTTGCCTCTCCCACTAATGTTACATCTACAACATCGTCAGGTATAGGTAATACCGCATCCACCACTAAAGCAAAATTCACTGATACTTTCAAAAGGCAACAAGTAGGGTTTTATGATGTAGTATATATCCCAAAATGTTATACATTTTTCCCTTACCAACCATGTGTTGAGTCAGTGACGATAAATAAAGTCGACAAGGTGATATGCCCTAAACCAATAAGAAATATTCACTACGCCAAAATTGATATTTGGCAGCACTACATAGACATCGCTTTTTCCCCAAAGTGCTGCTATAAGTTTTAAAAAAAACTATGAAAAAAGCGTTGCTAAAGGCTAACTTTAGAAAGTGCTTCTGAAAAGCGCTGCTAAAGGCCATACGTAGGCTACACCTTAGAAAGCACTTCTGGAAAGCGCTGCTAAAGGCTAAGTTTAGAAAGCGCTTTTGAAAAGCGCTGCTAAAGGCCATTCATAGACCACACCTTAGAAAGCGCTTATGGAAAGCTTTGCTATAAGCCTAAGAAAAGAAAGCGCTTTTAATGTAAAAGCGCTACTAAAGTGAATACATAAGAAATCGCTTTCAGAAAGCGTTGCCTTAGGTTATTAATTTCTGAATAGTAAAACAGAAACTATTGAAACTCTTAAACCCTAACTTTGATACTCTCTCTCTCTCTCTCGCGACTACTCCCTCTGTCATATGTCCCTCTCTTCACAAGGCTACTCTCTCTGCCGTATCTCACTCTCTTCGCGACAACTCCCTCCGCCGTAACTCCCTTTATTTTGTTACTCCCTCCACCGGCCGTATCTCCCTCTCTTCGCGACAACTCCCTCTGCCATAATTCCCTCTGTTTCGGAACTCCCTTCGCCGTAGCTCCCTCTGTTTCGTTTTGGAACTCTTTCTTTTTTAGAAAGGTATTTTTTTTTTTTTTGGATTCGCAAGCCATAGAATAGATTGTGTTGTTGTTAATTGAATTCAATTGAAGATTGAATGACTTTGTTGGTGAATTAGTGTTGAAGATGTGAAACTAATTATATTAATTGTTGGAATTAATTGATGAGTTTGTTTATTGTTGAAATAATTGAAATGAGACATTGATAGTGTTGATGTTGTTGTTTGAATTTGATTTTGAAATTATTGTTGTAGCAAAGTTAAAAATGATGAATAGTGATATTTGTGGTGAATTTATTTTGAGAATTGGTTTTAATTTTGTAAGTTGATGTTGAATGTTAGTGATGAACTGTTGAAATTAATTGATGATAATGACATTGTTAATGGATAATTGTTAGTGATTACTTTGTTTTGATCTAATTGTTGATTGAAAATGATAATGAAATTAATTGTTAATTGTTGAGGTTGAAGATGATGAATAGTGATGAAATTAAATGTTAATTGTTGAGGTTGAAGTTGCTATTGATTTTAAATGTGGAATTAATAATTTTGGTAATTGATTTATGCTCGAATTTTCTTTGTTGGATAGAACTTTGAAGTTAATTGAACTTAAGTGATGAAGTTGTTTTTTGTGACTTACTTGAGTTGAAACATTAAGTGTTGATGTATCATTTGTGATGAATCAAAGTATACCATGCTACTTGAATTAATGTGATTGAATTTGAGCGTCGATGCCTTGTTGCTTAATTGAAGGAAATGTTGATGTTTACTAAATTTGATTCTTGAGACTTCGATTTGTTTTTCTGATATATCTTGTTTGTCCTATTATATACTAAATTTGTCCTGTTATATTTGGTACACCATCAGTTACTAATTTAGTGAATTTGCTATAGGGGTTACTTGTGAAGAGTGAAATTCTGATCATTTCCAAGAATCTTACACTGTGTGGTTCCAGAAGTTGCTGACTTTTCTATAGGTAATTAGTTGTTCTTTTGCTATAGTTGCGTGAATAATTAGTGTTTTTGTTTAGCTTACTTAGTAAAAACATGGATAAAAAATGGATATCTTCCAATCGATTGTCAAAAGAGTACGAGAATGGGGTATCAGAATTTGTTAAGTTTACTGTTAAACACACCAAAGACCCTAGCTGAATCACATATCCTTGCTTAGGTTGTTGTTATGGGCGTCGGATTGACGCAGTTCAGTTGAAAACCCATTTAAAGAGGCATGTAATTGATCGAAGTTATACATGTTGGATATTACATGGTGAGATAAGTAACGAGAATGTTGAACCGGGGGATAATACGACCTATGCTTCAAATGACAATGGCACAAATACATACGATTGTGATCGAGTCGAAGAGATTGTAGAAGCACTTGAAGAAGATCTTCACGATTGTCCTAAAATGTTTGAGAGGTTGGTAAGCGATGCAGAGAAACTGTTGTATAAAGGTTGCACTAAATTCACAAGATTGTCTTTGGTATTAAAGTTGTACAACTTAAAGGCGGGCAATGGATGGTTGGATAAAAGTTTCACAGAATTATTAGCCCTTATGAAAGATATGCTTTCGGAGGATAATGTTCTTCCCAATCGAACCTATGAGGCCAAAAAAATGTTGGGCTCTATTGGTGTGAGCTATGATATGATACATGCTTGTCCAAATGATTTCATTTTGTTTCGAAATGAATATGCATCGTTAAAGGAGTGCCCTAAATGCGGTGTCTCTTGATATAAGAAAAAACTGTCTGCAGCAAAAGTCTTATGGTATTTTCCTATAATTCTGAGATTTAGATGCATGTTTCGTAGTGAAACCGATGCAAAACACTTGACTTGGCATGCAGATGAAAGAATTATAGATGGAAAGTTGCGACATCTGGCAGATTCACCACAGTGGACGAAAATTGATAATGATTATCCTGATTTTGGAGAAGAAGCAAGAAACCTTCGCTTGGCATTATTTACTGATGGAATGAACCCACATGGTCTTCAAAGTATCTCATATACCACATGGCTTGAGATTATTATGATTTATAACCTACCTCCATGACTATGTAAGAAGCGAAAGTACATGATGTTATCTATGTTAATTTATGGGCCTAAACAACCAGGGAATGACATAGACGTATATTTGACACCTTTAATTGAAGACTTAAAGATTTTGTGGGAGAACGATGTGGAGGTTTATGATGGATATAGGAAAGAAAGTTTCAATTTGAGGGCGATGTTGTTTGGCACAATTAATGATTTTCCAGCATATAGAAATCTATCAGGGTATAACATTAAAGGTCAATGTGCATGTCATATTTGTGAAAAAAACACAGATTGGACGCGATAGGAATTTTGTCAAAAGAATGTCTTTCTCGGTCATCGTAGATTCTTAAATTCTAATCATCACTACCGTGGGTGGAGAAAAGCATTCAATGGAAATCCAAAATAAGGTGAAAGATGTGAGTACTCGGTTTGGCAAGCCTTTTGCACATACGCTTGTCAAACGTGGGTGGAAGAAGAGGTCAATTTTTTTTGAATTTCCATATTAGAAGTTGTTGTATTTCGGGGGTGTTTTATCGTATCCACAGGGATTGAATGTATATTGCCGCCGTTCTATAGTCGAAATTGTTTTAAACTTTCAAAGTAACAAAGAGTTTGGTTATCTTGTATCAGATCGTTTGCATAAGAATTTAGTAATCAACGGTAAAGAAATTGGTTTTTAGGGTTTGGTATGTCAAGCTTAGGTTTCGGAAATCCGTTTCGTACGTATTTACTCGATAAAGGATGTGAACTTGTTAATGATGAATATAAACACATATCCTCTCAACAAGTTTATCTCTAACACTTGTTATGGGATTTATCATATTGATCCTTTGATGATCTCTCACCCAAACTACCAATATGATAACATTCAAGATCAATATTTATGAACATTGTAGCATGCGATTTTTGTCGGTGACACGACTACCTTACCGCAATGGTTGGAATTGGGTGCTACTTTCTGATATCTTATTTATCCTATGAAGCTGGAAAGGAAAGGGAAACTATCTAAAACTAACCTTGCACGCAAATGTTTTCTTTAACAAATGCTAAGAGATTGGGGGGTCCGGGGTCAGGTTATACAAAGAAAAGTTGTCAATTAACCAATGTCTATATGGTTATCCATAGATCTTCTATTACTTATTAAATACTATCTTGTGTTTATTTTTCATGGATTGGGAAAGTTTCTCCTTTAGGAGTGTTGAGAGAGTGTTTTTGTTATTTTTGGGTTTTCTGTTGTTTTTGGTAAGGTACTGGACCTAAAGTTTCTGTTTTGTGTGCTCGCTAAGATTTTGCAATCGTATGCCTATGTATTCCCGTAAAGAAGTACAGGGAAATCAGAGCAATCGTAGTTCCTCCTATTCTATTGGAGGAAAAAGATGATTTGATGTCTTGTTCAAAGCCCAAGATTGAAGCTAAAAGTTTGTTTGTTTGTGTCTTGTTTAAAGCCCAAGATTGAAGCTAAAGGTTTGACTGAGAGAGAATTTGCCATCTCTAAAGGGAGATATCTCACCTGTTTATCACATTTATTGGGGATTTATTTTAAAAGAAAATTACTTTAACTGGGATGCGGGATCCAGCAATGCCACAATTTCTTTTAAAAGGGAGATGTCATGAAGGATGAAACTTTAACTCAGTTTAGAGCAATGCCATTTTTCCTTATGAGTTTTTCATGCTAAAAGAGGGACATTGGCTTGGATGTAAATAATCCAGAGGCTTGTCACTTACAGCAATTTAGATGAAAGAGAAGGTTTACCAGGATAAGAGATGGACTACAACTTGGATTTTTGAATCAACAAGTGTGCCACTTACATCAATTATCTAGAATTAGGGTTTTGTTTGGTTTTCTATGTTTGGAATGTGATATATAGAGAAATGTCTTCCTACAGAGAGATTTTGATTTCCTCTGAAGGGATGTTGATTTTTGTGTGCCTTGATCAAAGCCTAAAGTTGAAGCTAAAGAGTTGACTCTGCTTAGGGAGATCATTATACAAAGCCTAAGAGGAGGCTGAAAAGATTGACTCTTCCGGGGAAGTTTTTTATCTGTCTTGTACAAAGCCCAAGATTGAGGCTAAAAGAAACTGACTCCACTTGGGAATATTTTTGTTTATCTTGTACAAAGCCCAAGATTGAGGCTAAAGGGTATTGACTCCATTGGGGAGAGGTTTTATCTGTCTTGTACAAAGCCCAAGATTGTGGCTAAAAGAAAACTGACTCAACAAGAAAGTGTTTATCTATCTTGTACAAAGCCCAAGATTGAGGCTAAAATAAAATTGACTGACTCAGTTGGAGAATATTTATATGTGTCTTGTACAAAGCCCAAGATTGAGGCTAAAACTGCTGAGGGATAATCATTATACAAAGCCTAAGAGGAGGCTGGGTGAGGGATTTCTTATATAAGGTCTAAGAGGAGGCCAACTTCTACTGAGGATTATTGAGATCCAGAGACAGGTCCAAATTGGGGAATCAACTCTTGCTGAGGGATTGAAGAAGAGTTGGAATATCATATGCCTTGAGGTTCTGATTGTGGGTTTA
Source organism: Lathyrus tuberosus (assembly GCA_022829125.1). NCBI lineage: Eukaryota > Viridiplantae > Streptophyta > Magnoliopsida > Fabales > Fabaceae > Lathyrus > Lathyrus tuberosus. The sequence goes on from JALAZF010000191.1 coordinate 9,555,306, forward strand.
TTGATTTTGATTTGACCCTAGCTAGGGAGTTTAAAATGAAAGTTTAAAGATTGAGTTTTAAAACCTATGGAGGTTTTAACTTTGCTGGAGATTGATGATGTGATCAGGGCTTTTCCTGTGCTTTTAGGATAGGAAATTGTAGGGTTTCTTTGAGATCCATGAGGAGATGAGACTTTCCAAGTCTACTGGTATGAAAAAGTTGATCTTTGTATGATGCCCAAGAGGAGGCTGGGGTTTTAAGGGATGAAGGTCAACCCTGGAATAGTCTGATGATTTGACTCTTTAGAGGACCGCTCTAGTAAAAGATGACTAAGTTATGTCCTATACATGTAGAAGGTCTTCGGGTCCTTGTACTAAGCCCAAGAGGAGGCTGAGAACTTCTAAGAAGCCTGTGGGTCCTTGTACAAAGCCCAAGAGGAGGCTGGGGATGCTTTTAGGAAGCCTTTGGGTCCAAACCTAAGAAAAGTTCACGAAAGGTTTCAACGGGAATAATCCTTTCTTTAGAACAGTTCTAGGGTTTGAAGAAATTCAAGAGAGGTTTCACCGGGAATTAATCCTCTCTGGGGAAATGAATTTCTTGTACAAATTTCCAAGTAGTGACAGACTTGAAAAAAGTTTCACCGGGAATAATGCCTTTCTCTGTTCCATATTGTATAAGCCCAAGAGGAAGCAAGACTGTATCTGGAATTTCCTACGGGGAACTAGTTTTGACTGTGTTGAAAGAGTGACCACTGGTTTGATATAAATCCTAGACCTAATTGCTGGGGAAAACTCTAAGCAAGATATATACAAGCATATATATATATATATATATATATATATATATATATATATATATATATATATATATATATATATATATATATATATATACAGTTGAAATATATATAAACAAGTATGTAAAAGAAAGCTGGTAGAACTTACAGGCGAGCAAGCTTCCAGTATTATAAACACAACTGTATGGTTAGTTATTCAAGAAATTGAAGAAATTTTTTATAAAACTTAACATTTTGAATTAAAAAGAAAGTTTTTTGGTTCTTATAGCTCAAGGAGAGGCCCAGATGGATTCTTTCGAAAAACACGACGATTGCGTCGTAGTTTTGAAAAGTACAGAGGGACTTATACAATGACTGAGGCCTAAATTGGTTTATATTTACAAAGGGATGGACCTTACACTCTATTAGAGGCCGAATGTTTATTTTTATACAAGAGATGGGGCTAACAATTCAAGGAGAGGCTCAAAGTTATTGTTTTGAAAATGACGATCGCGTCGAGATTTTTAAAATGTATCGGGATTTATACAATGGCTGAGGCCCAAATTATTTTATGTACAAAAGGGGGTTGGGTTTTATGTAACGCCCCCGTTTTGCCAATTTTATTTTATTGAGTCTTTTGATTATTTTATTATTATTTTATTTTATTTTCGACTTTTGTGTGAAAAGGTGTTATTGTTCGTCGTGAATGTATTTTATTGCGTTTTGGTAACGTGTGCGAGATATTTGAGTGTGGGGGTATTTTGGACATTTCATAGATATTTTTACTAAGTTAGTAAGAAAAGAAAATAGAAAAGAAAAGGGAAAGAAAAATAGAGAGAAAGAAAGAAGAAAGAAGGAAAAAGGGAAGAAAAGAGGAGAAGAGAGAAAATTGGAGAAAGAGTGGAAAAATCATCAAGAGCAAGTTGTAGAGTCGATTAAATCGGGTAAGGGTGCGAAACTCGATTATTCTATGATGGTATACGATTATGTATGTGTTTTATTGTTGTTTTTGGATTGATTTGGAGAATATTAGTGAAACCTAGATGGTGTAAAAATTGATTAGAAATGGATTTGATAGTGGTAAAAATCTTGGTGAATGCATTGTTGATTGTTCATACATGTTTGTGGTATATTATTACACTTCAAATTGCTGTTTTTCTGAGTTTTAGGTGAAGAAATTGGATGATTGGGGTGGAAAAATGCAGAAATTGTTCTGCAGAATTTTTCTGGGTCTGTCCTGGCCATACGCGTAAGGGGCTTGCCAATACGCGTATGAGACCAGGCGATACGCGTAACATTGTGCTGTTTTGGGGGCAATACGCGTATGAACTTGCATGTTTTACCGGCCCTCTGGTGATACGCGTAAGGGCTATGGGCGTACGCATATGGATTTGTGAAACGTGGTTTTGTGAAGGAAAATTGCTCTGTTAATACGCGTATGGGAATAGGTGGTACGCGTATGGACAGGAGTTTGCAAAAATGTGATTTTTCAAAATGTGTTTTCGGTTTTGTCCGTAACTTTTGTTCCGAGTATCCGATTTTTGTAGTCTTGGGGTCGTTGGAAAGGTATCGAGACGTACTTTGTGATTATGAGGTTTTGAGAATTGTTAGCCGATTAAATTTTGTTGGGAAATGTGAATAGTGTCGAATCTCGACTTTTGTCGTTTTAATGGTGCATAATTGTCATGTATTATGCTATATGTTTGTGCTTTGGATATGTATGCCTTATATGCTGTTGTGAGGATAAGTTGTGGCCGAAAGGCAAGAAATGCTAAGTGTTGTATTTGATGATTTATGCATGATTATGAATGTGTCCATGGATGCAATGTGAGTGTCATGAGTCATTGTATGTCAAGCATCATAATGTGCATTGTGGGAACGTCCTGAGAGACGGTTTGATTCCTGAGGGAATATGCTATACTATCGTGTGCCTCGAAAATATGAGGCGCTGCCTGAGGACTTAAAGCGATGGGTATAGACGATTGTGGGCTCCTCTGGAGACTTAAAGCAATCCTTAACGTCGTGTGCCTCGAAAATATGAGGCGATGCCTGAGGACCTAAAGCGACGAGTGAACATCGTAGGCCCGACGGGGAGTTACTTGACTAAGTCTCAGTAATGAGCGATGGTTCCAATAGTTCCTGAGTGGACTAATGACGTGACATGACGTGACAATGGAAGTCGGTACCGCATGGCATGTGCATAGAGTCGTTGTGTCGATCTATGTGCATTTGCATTCATCATGAGTCATTTGTGCATGAATTTGTGAATGTGATTTAATGATATGGAATATGTGTATTGTATTGTGAATGATTTATGTGCAGTGGTAATTGATACGTGAGAATTGTACTGTGTGGTGTTATACTTGATCTGTGTGTTTTGGTGGTGAGAATGTGTTAAATGTGTATTTTTGTGTTAATATATAATTTTATGCAATTGTATTAGGGTTGTTTTTCTCACCCTTCTGCTGTTTTATAACGCTCTATGAGGCGTTGCAGATTAGAGTTGCTGGAGGTATTCTTTTTTTGAAGCTTTGCGTCTTCATTCTTTTGTCGGTCGGCTCTGATATGTGACTCCGGGTAGTTAGGGTGGCCGCGTGCTATTATTTTGTATATCTGATGATATATTTTGGTTGTACATATGCTACCTGATGTATGACAAACTGTTTATATGTGTATATGTATATATGTTAATCAGATTTTAGATTTTCCGCTTTAATTCTAATTTCTGAAAAGTGGGTGTAAGGAACAAAGTTTCCTCTGTATGATTGCTACCCCACAGTTGCATATCATTATGGGCAGGTGTTGCATGTTATGTGTTTGGTTTCAATATTGATGTGATTCCTCCTTTCTATGCAGTGTTTTCAATTATACTCTGATGAATTTTCGAATTTTCTTTTACCGCTTTAATTACGTGTTAATTGGGGGTATAGATCGGGGGCGTCACATTAAGTGGTATCAGAGCCAGTCCGTGTCAGTTGTGTCTGTTGTGTCTGGCATATTGGGCGAGTTGTTGTTTAACCATAGTTTCTGTACTTGGACGAACAGAATATGGCTGGTCGTAATGATGCGGCTTTGGCTGCGGCGATGGAGGCTATGGCACGAGCTGTGCAGGGTGCACCGAATGCTGCAGGAAATGATGAGTTTAGAAAGAATAAGCCGCCGGTTTTTAAAGGGAAGCATGATCCGGATGGTGCGCAGTTGTGGTTGAAAGAGATTGAGAGGATTTTCAGGGTAATGGATTGTGATGACGATGATGATAAGGTGAGGCTGGGCACTCATATGTTACACGAAGAGGCTGACGACTGGTGGATCAGTACTCGTCAGGTGTTGGAAGCTGAAGAGGAGGAAGAAGAGATCACTTGGGAGGTATTTAGCCGAGAGTTTCTAAGGACGTATTTTCTCGAGGATGTCAGAGGAAAGAAGGAGATTGAGTTTTTAGAGCTAAAACAAGGTAATATGTCTGTAGTCGATTATACTGCTAAGTTTGTGGAACTTGTGCAGTTTTATCCTCACTATGTGGAAGCGACTGCGGAATTTTCTAAGTGTGTGAAGTATGAAAGTGGCTTGCGTCCTGAGATAAAGCAGGCTATTGGTTATCAGAGGATCCGAAGGTTTGCTGATTTGGTGGAATGCTGTAGGATTTATGATGAGGACAGTAAGGCTCGTTCTGCTCATTATAAAAAGTGTAAGTGACAGGAAAGGGAAACAACAGTTCCGTGGTGGTCCGTATGTGTCACCAGCTGATAAGGGTAAACCAAGGGGTACTTTTGATCGAAGGTCAGGTGGAGGGGGTATGTCTAATGCTCCTAGGTGTTTTAAATGTGGTGAATTGGGTCATCGCCAGATGGAATGTAGGAGGAATGTGATTAAGTGTTCTAATTGTGGTGGTATCGGACATGTCTTAGCTGATTGTAAAAGGAAGAATGTCGTGAAGTGTTACAATTGTGGAGAACCTGGTCACATTAGCTCGAAGTGTCCGAATCCGAAGAAAGCTCCAACTAGTGGCAAAGTGTTTTCATTGGCGGGAACTCAGACTTCAAGTGCTGATCGTCTGATAAGAGGTACTTGCTTTATTAATAATACACCTTTAATTGCTATTATTGATACTGGAGCGACTCATTCGTTTATTTCGTCTGAGTGCGCGAAGCTTTTGAATCTTGTGTTGTCTGTGATGGATTTTGGGATGGTTATTGATACTCCAGCGATGGGGTCAGTAACTACTTCTTTGGTGTGTCTAAGTTGTCCTTTGGCCATTTATGGTAAAGACTTTGTGATGGATTTGGTGTGTTTACCATTGGAAGGTTTAGATGTGGTGTTGGGAATGAACTGGTTGCAATTTAATCGGGTGCACATTGACTGTTATCATAAGCTTGTAAGGTTTCCTTCTCTTAAGGAAGGTGAAGACTCGAGTTTCTTGTCTACCAAAGAGTTGAAGAAACTTTTGACGGATGAAGCTCAGTTGTTTGGATTATTTGCATCTTTGACTGTGGATAGCCAAGTTTCATTGGAGGTGTTTCCTGTTGTGTGTGATTTTCCTGAAGTGTTTCCTGAGGATATTTCAGATGTACCGCCGGTGAGAGAGGTGGAGTTCTCGATAGATCTAGTTCCTGGTACTAGACCTGTTTCTATGGCACCTTATCGTATGTCGGCATCGGAGTTGGTGGAGTTAAAGAAGCAGTTGAATGACTTATTGGAGAAGAGGTTCGTGAGACCAAGTGTTTCTCCTTGGGGTGCTCCAGTTTTGTTAGTGAAAAAGAAAGATGGGAGTATGCGATTATGTATTGATTATCGCCAGTTGAACAAAGTGACGATTAAGAATAAGTATCCGCTTCTAAGGATTGATGATCTGATGGATCAGTTGGTTAGTGCTTGTGTATTTAGTAAGATCGATTTGAGATCGGGGTATCATCAGATAAAAGTGAAAGAAGAGGATATTCAGAAGACGGCCTTTAGAACACGTTACGGTCATTATGAATATTCAGTGATGCCGTTCGGGGTTTCTAATGCGCCTGGTGTGTTTATGGAATACATGAACCGTATTTTCCACGAGCATTTGGATCGTTTTGTGGTGGTGTTTATTGATGATATTTTAATCTATTCTAAGTCTCGTGAGGAACATGCAGAGCATTTGCGTATTGTTTTGCAGGTTTTGAAGGAAAGGAAGCTTTTTGCCAAATTGTCAAAGTGTGAATTCTGGTTGTCTGAGGTGAGTTTTCTTGGGTACGTAATTTTAGGTAATGGTATTACTGTGGATCCATCTAAAGTAGAAGCAGTTCTACAATGGGAGGCTCCTAGATCCGTTACCGAGATTCGAAGCTTTTTGGGTTTGGCTGGTTATTACCGGAGGTTCATTGAAGGTTTTTCTAAGCTAGCTCTTCCTTTGATGCAGTTGACTTGTAAGGGCAAAGCATTCATTTGGGATATTCAATGTGAAGAGAGTTTTTGTGAGCTGAAGAGAAGATTGACGACAGCTCCTATTCTGATTTTACCTGATCCTAATGAACCGTTTGTTGTGTACTGCGATGCTTCTTTAATTGGTTTGGGTGGTGTTCTGATGCAGGAAGGTAAGGTTGTAGCTTATGCTTCAAGGCAGTTAAGAGTGCATGAGAAAAACTATCCTACTCATGATCTTGAGTTAGCGGCTGTAGTTTTTGTGTTGAAGATTTGGAGGCACTATCTCTATGGTGCAAGGTTCGAAGTCTTTAGTGATCATAAAAGCTTGAAATATTTATTTGATCAGAAAGAGTTAAACATGAGGCAGCGGAGGTGGTTGGAGTTCTTGAAAGACTACGACTTTGGCTTGAATTACCATCCTGGTAAAGCTAATGTGGTAGCCGATGCATCGAGCCGTAAATCGTTGCATATGTCGGCTTTAATGGTTAAGGAGTGGGAACTTTTGGAGTCGTTTAGAGATTTGAGTTTGGTTTGTAAAGTGACTTCGGATAGTGTAAGGCTTGGAATGTTGAAGGTTACCAATGAATTTTTGTTGTCGGTTAGTGAGAAACAAAAGCTGGATTTGAAATTCGTTGATTTGATGAGGAATGAGAAGGTGGATTTCAAGGTGGATAATTTTGGTGTTTTGAGGTTTCGTGGTCGTATTTGTATTCCTGATGATGCAGAGTTGAAAAGAATGATTTTGGAGGAAGGACACCGGAGTAATTTAAGTATACATCCGGGTACGAATAAGATGTACCAAGATTTGAAGAAGATTTTCTGGTGGTCTGGTTTGAAGAGAGACGTGGCTCAGTTTATGTATGCATGTTTGACTTGTCAGAAATCGAAAGTGGAACATTTGGGGCCTAGTTGTTGTCGCTCCCGGGATTTTCATCCAAGTACAAACGCGAAAGTGGCACCAAAACAGAGTCGCCAGCAATGTGTATTTATCCCAAGAGAGGGAAAGGAAACACCGCATAAACCTGAGAGAAAGGAAAAGCATGGTCTTGCGACCAAGAGAAATGGGTTCGGGAGTCGGTTACGCGAGAGGAAGGTATTAGCACCCCCTCGCGTCCATCGTACCCGATGGGATCCACGCTTGCTTGTCTCGATCAAAGGGTGATAGAAAAGAATACTGGAAAAGGAACGAAAAGAGAACTGGAAAAAGAGAGAGAAAAAGGAACAAATGTAGGGAAAATAAAAGAAGTGCTCGAATGGGCCCTACCCCACTGCCTACGTATCTCATCGGGAACATGAGAATCAGAGCGACGTAGTTCCCCTCACTAGGGATGGATTGTTTGCGTTTTTTAGAGAACGGCTTACGTTCTAGCTCAGGTGTTGCAGGCTCGCTGGTCCGAGTGCGTTACCATCTTGCAAGAGAACGAGTAGAAGCGCGTTCGTACGCTAAGAGTGAATGAGGTGAGAAAAGAATTCCCGAAGGAAAGACGTTATTGTTTGTTTTTGTCTTTTAAGAGTTTTTTTATTTGTTTGCATATGATAGTGTATCTGAATCTTAGTCATTGGAATGTGTACATCCTCACATTCCAAGATGGAATGGGTAAGAAAGCACACTAAGAGTGAAGAAGACCCCCATACTTAGTTCCAATTGTCAAGGTTCAAACACACTAGCATACTTGTGTTTATTAAGTGTTTTGTTGATTAAGAAATGAAGAAGTGTTTTTTATTATTTGCACCTTCAACAAATATTGCATTTAAGTCCCTCATACAAGATCAAATGTTTAACACATTGACCCAAGATGGGCTATATGCTATACATTCTAAGATTATAAGAGAAGACCCCTTATAACCTTTTCTTTATATGAAAGGCCTAAATGCAATAAATGCCTACCTTTATTATATGTTTTGAATTTTCTTTAAGAGATGAGAAGAGAGACTCAAGAGAGGAGAAAAGGTAAAATCTATGTGGACTAAGACTCAATCCTAATTGAAGATTAAAGGGAGTGATCCTAAAGGTTTGTGAGGTTTCAACCTAACGTCTAAAGAAAGAAATGAATTAAACAATTCACTTCTAAAGTAGAAGATGAATTGTAATTCACAAAGGGCAAGTGATGAGTTATTAAAAGAAAGCACATAAGTGCTTAACAAAACACAAAATGGAATTGTAAAAGAGAAAGGATAGAAGTTGAATGTGGATTCCTTATCCACACTCAATTGAAACTTACCAAAGCCCCTACATGGTTAGCACAATCACTTACAAGTAAAGTAAGAAGGTATAATGAACAAATCAAATTCAAACAAGTTGACAAACAAAGTAAAATGAGATTAAATGCTATACATGCTTCCAAGTCAGAATGTAACTCATATTTACACAACCTAATGTTATCCTAAATGAGCATACCAAATCATGCAAACAAAATCTCAATCCAACAAGAAGCAAAGAAGGAAAGGGGAAGTGATGTGAATGTGGTTCATACTTGTGAAACAAGTGACTTAAGGTGCAAGATAAACATCAAACATGCAAAGATGAAACCCAAATGTCACAATCAGAAGTCAATTAACATGCTATACATCCTCAAACAAAACCACAACTCATGGCACAAGTGCCTTCATGATCAAGCAAACCAAACATGAGGCATGCATTCACAAAATGAACAAGTTAAACTTCATGCTTCAAACAAATAGCAAACATGCTTCAAAAATTATGACTTTCACCAATCAAACACCTTAAACACATGCCATTAACATATCAAGTCCACAAGCAATGAATCAGAACCAAAGTCACTCAACAATTAGGTCAAAGTCTCATGGAAATTTCATGCATTCATGCTCAAAGCAACACATCAAAAGTCATCCAAAAAAGACTTAAAAATCATCTCATAAATCTCAAACATACCTCAACATATTGTGACCACAATGCAAAAAGAAAGGCATCAAAATCATTTTTTATGATCAAGAACAAAAATGCACAAAATCATATGTCACATTAAGTATGCATACAAATGGAAATTCAAAAGAAATAATGGAACAGGGGCAAAATGGTCATAAAATCAGAAAATAAAATCATAGAAAATTTCCTAAATGTTTTAAGAATACACATGAATTTTTGTGGAATTTTATGATACCATTTGATATTTTTAAAAATTAATTATGAAACGTGTAGCAAAAATGGAAAAAATAAAATGGAATGTAAATGTGAATGGGGGTGCATGCCTAGTAACTATTCAGTTCAAAATCAATTGGGCCTCAAAATTGGGGGTGTGGATAGTATTCTGATTAAGTCCACTAAGCGCGCAGAGCATACTAACAAACATGAACCCTCAGTCAACAATCTTGACTCACTCCCAACCATCAGATCAAGTCCAAGTCAAACCAAAGTCAAAGTAACCTAATCTCACGCATGTGCATGAATGTTCACCATAGCTACCATGTACCATGCCACACAATGTTTAAAAATGAAATCAGAAGAATCACGTGACATGCACATGAATTTTTATGTGTTGGCAGCATGGTAGCCATTAGATCACGCTCATCCAACGGATCACATTCAAACTGGTCATAAAACCCTAACATGAAGCCACCGGCCGGAGAGGGACCTCCGGTCACCTTCTCCGGTCACTCACCACCGTCTGCAACCTTGATTTCTCCAGAAATCCACAAAACGTATACCAATAGAAAGAGGAACTAAGGTAGAACACGAATTCAAGAACAAAATGCACAAACAATTCATGATATGAGAGAATCCAACGGAAACAGATTTGCCCTAACATTTGGTCTATGCCTCTAAAGGCCTATCAACTAGCCAGGCAAGTTCTTGAGCTTATAAGAAGCTGCAAGAACCTGAAAACAAACTCACATCAAGTCTATAATGGATGAAACTCGTACCTGAATATTGGAGATTTGGAAGTACTCTTCAGAAAAACCAGAGATGTTGCTTCTTCTTTGAGTTTCTTTTGGCCAAATAAAGGCTTAGATGCAGAGAATGAATGATGCTTCAGTGGAGGAGAGTTGATATCCAAGCTTCAAAACAGTTGCAATGTGATGACAATGGAGATAGAATCAGAGAGATTCTGAGATGAAGATGAGGAAGATGAATGAAATGGAGTTTGAAAATCAGTTGCAATGTGGAGGAATTGAGAGAGAATCGAGAGAATTTCTGAGTTGAATGTGAGAAAATGAAGTTAGGAATGAAATTTGAGAGTGAAGTTTTTATTTATAGTGTGAGCTAACCATAGTTAAACTGAGTGAGTCAGCTGAGTCATGGTGGTTTGGGTGAGTCATCCCTAACTAACTGAGTCAAGTTAGTTAGGGAGAGCAATGATATGGTGATGGCAACTCATGATATGCTATGGTGGAGGTGAAAAGAAAATGAAGGCACGGCTGGTTGTAACAGAAACTTGCTCAGCAAGTTTGTTTCTTTCCATTCTCATGTATGCCAAGGCAAGTGTGCAAGGTGTAAGTCATGTGTGTTTGGTTTAATGTGGAAAGCTGATGTGATGAAGTGTTTGGGGTGTGTGTGAACCAAAATCGTGCACCAGTCTGTCAATGCATCAGTATCAACATGAGGTGGTTTGAGTAAGTTTTTCTCTCTACTCAATGAATGAATTGGTGTGTTTTAGGAGTTATTGGAAAGAGGAGATGTAATGCTACATGTTTGGTACGAAAAATGAAATGAAATGATGCTTGGAAGAGGTTGAAAAATGACCTATAACACATAGGTTTGGAACTGGTATGAGGGCGTGGCCAAGGTTGGTTGACAAGGTAACATGGCCCCTAGGTTTTCAGCGTGATCAAAGCACATTGGACTCAACATAACTTCTTGACCTTTGATCAAATAAAAAAAACATGAACACCAATCTTAAAGATCTCACATAGAGGAACAATTTTGATGTTGAAAGATTTTCCATTTGAAGCCTCTAATCATGAGTAATTGATCAATACATTTGGCCCACCAAGTGTTTGAGAAAATGACTGCGCGCGTGCCCTGAAAATCTTGGTCATGACCTAGTTTTGGACCTACTTTGCTCAAACTTTGATCAATCATATCTCACTCAATTTTTATCCAATGGAGATGTTCTACCCATGGATTTGAAGCTCAAAGCAAGATCTTTCATTGAGGCAGAGTGGATTTTTCATTTGGTGCTCCAACTTTAAATGGCCTTGGTTCAAATTCTGATGCAAAATGGCCAAAACTTGCTACTTTTAGTAACCCTTCTTCATCCAAAAATGGCAACTTTCCACATCTTGATTTTGTCATGATTCCTTTGGAGTTTCTTGATCAAATTTTGTACATTGGACATATGTAACATGAATTTCATGAATTTGGCCTCAAAAAGTCAAGAGTTGACTTTTTCCCCTGATTATTTGACTTGGCCCCAAATTTCCTGATTTTTGATCTTTCTTCCAATTGAACCACTTCTAAAACCAATTGAGATGCAATCTTCCACACATATACACTTAAGAACATGTAGAATACCATGACAACAAGCTTTGTCCAAAAAATCAAAGATTCCCTGATTTAATGGGAAACCCTAGTTTTGACCCCCTTTGGTTAGGAGGAAATTGCACATCTTCCAAATCCAAATTCCTCAGAGTATGTTGTGTATCCTCTTAAAGGATGATGAGAAATGCCACTTGAGAATGATTTTGAATCAATGAGCTATCTCTTTTGAGGGTTTTCCTTCAATTTTTGAATCTCTTGCATAGTGAAAGATGTAGTGCTTCAATCTCCCATTGGATTTCACTTTCTTGAGATTGTGGATGATCAATTGAGGTAGTATGAAACATGAGAGACCTCTTGGCTTGCCTTGAGACCACTTATTTGACCCCTTGGTGTTTTGAATGATCTCTTGATTGTCCATCTTCCACCTGATCACATGCCCTGATGGTAAGAAGGATGCCATGCTTCATTTTTCTATGTTAAATGCAATGCAATGTTAATGAGGTGGATATGATATGATAAATGATAATGCCATGCTATGATGCCAAAAGGGGAGAGCAAATTTTGGGGTATTACAGCTGCCCCTATTCAAGCGCTGTAGACCTGAATGCCTGAAAGCAATTGCTTTCGGACTTTCAAGGTATATAGTGATTGAATACCAAATATAACCAAAAATTTGCTCTGGATGATGAAGAAGAAAAGGGATATAAACCCAACAAGACTGCTGGATTGAATCTTCGACGAAACGTCGGAGAGATCTGTCTTTTGAACGATGCCAGACGACTACTGGCTTGCCACGCTACTGGTGGACTTTAATACTGTCTTTTATGCAATTCCAGACGACTACTGGCCTGCCACGCTACTGGTGGACTTTGGAAATGTCTTTTTGAACGACGCCAGACGACTACTGGCTTGCCACACTACTGGTGGACTTTAATAATGTCTTTTGAACGACGCCAGACGACTACTGGCTTGCCACACTACTGGTGGACTTTAATAATGTCTTTTGAACGACGCCAGACGACTACTGGCTTGCCACACTACTGGTGGACTTTAATAATGTCTTTTATGCAATTCCAGACGACTACTGGCTTGCCACACTACTGGTGGACTTTAATAATGTCTTTTGAACGACGCCAGACGACTACTGGCTTGCCACACTACTGGTGGACTTTAATAATGTCTTTTATGCAATTCCAGACGACTACTGGCCTGCCACACTACTGGTGGACTTTGCAGCTTCGTGCCACCCGAAGATGGACTTTTGCCAATCCACTGTTGGAATTTTAGAATATGCCACCCTTAGATGGACCTTTCGCCAATCCACTGTTGGACTTTTGCCACCCGAAGACGGACTTTTGCCAATCCACTGTTGGACTTTCGCCACCCGAAGACGGACTTTTGCCAATCCACTGTTGGACTTTGAGAATATGCCACCCTTAGATGGACCTTTCGCCAATCCACTGTTGGACTTTTGCCACCCGAAGACGGACTTTTGCCAATCCACTGTTGGACTTTGAGAATATGCCACCCTTAGATGGACCTTTCGCCAATCCACTGTTGGACTTTCGCCACCCGAAGACGGACTTTTGCCAATCCACTGTTGGACTTTTGCCACCCGAAGACGGACTTTTGCCAATCCACTGTTGGACTTTTGCCACCCGAAGACGGACTTTTGCCAATCCACTGTTGGACTTTTGCCACCCGAAGACGGACTTTTGCCAATCCACTGTTGGACTTTTGGAACTTGCCACCCTTAGATGGACCTTTTGCCAATCCACTGTTGGACTTTTAGAATTTCAAAATTGAATTACTCTCTGCATCTGCGTCAGACATCTCTGCCGACTCTGCTGAGGAACCACAATCAATGATTTAATCTCGGAGACTCCTAAAAGGATAATATCTCTGCTGGCGAATGGATGAACAATCCGTCTGCTTCGAATTGTCAAGCTTGCCAAAAATAAATTGGACTTTAAGAAATGAGGGAATGACGACTCTGGCAGGAATTATTCCATCTGTTTGGGGCTGGATTCTGGTCACAGCAACTCCGCTGGGGATGAGAATTTTTAAATGACGTCCTGCTGGGGAGATGAGCCATTAAAACTCTGCTTGGGGATTTATTCAACCCAAGATCCTTTATAGGGATTATCAACCTTCTGACCCGGCTGGGGAAAGGCTGTACCATCCTTGTTGAGGAATAGATTCTGTCGATCTGATAAACCTCTGCGGGGAGAACGACAACTCAGCTGGGGAGTATTGCTGACAAGATTCGATGCTGACCTTTGTGGGGATACCATGACCAGAGATACGATCTTGCTGGGTATCAGGGCTACTCTGCCAGGGATATGCAAATCCTGGTTAGAACATTCCCCTGCAACTTGCTACGAAGAGTCATTAGAGATCTGTTGGGGAAACCCAAAGCAAATCCACAGTAGTCTGCTGAAGAATGTGACTATCGAGCTTAGGATAAGTACTACAATGCCCCATGTTAGGCGAGCCTTCCCTTAGACAATTCCGTTGGGGATGGCGAGTTTATAACAAACTCCGTTGGAGGAGACTGCTTTAAAACGTCTCGTGCTGGGGAATGCCTTTTGAGAGGATTTTACAGAAGACCAACTGTCCTCAAACTCTACTGGGGATGATCAACACTTCATGCTGGGGAACCAAACATGCCCCGTGCTTGGACAAAACAACAATTCGTCCCCGAAGAGGATGTCATAAGAGGATTTTACAGAAGATCTAGCCTCTTCAAACTCTTGTGACTTCGCTGGGGATAATGACCATCAGTTTCAGTGTCGATGAGACCACCCTTTTGGGGAACCTGTGACCGTTATCGACACAGAAAAGCTTGTAGTTGTTGGAAGTACTGAATGAGAGAATCGACTTAATAAGATGCAACGGTACCCAGTTGAACTTAATTCACTGATATCGACCCGTTATGAACAATCGTCGACCGAGCGATGAACGCCAACCTCAGTCTTTTGCGTGGGGTGATTTATTACTAGTCTTGTGCTTAAAATCATCTGCACCTGCTACCTGCAACAAAAGAATATGCCCACATGCCCCGAATATTGCGTGGCTAGAATCCACCATCCGGGAGTATTCAACATTCGAAGTAATTTCAAATGTTTTTTCTGCGCATGTTATTGCAAGGCTGCCATGTTTTCAAATGCAATGTTTTATCAAAAATTAGGACGTTTTTGCAAACAAAGCAATAAAACAAAAATAGAAAGCTTTTTACTGAAATTCAATTTATTGACTGAGAGCCCAGAATAGGCAATTACATCTGGAAGCAATCCCTGGAAAGAGGTGATCGCTGAAAATTGAGAAAAGAAACTATCCTAATGGCAATGTGAAAACGGAATTCCACTGAGTTTCCATTCTGTTATGACCAGTATGTCTTCAAAACTCCCCGACCTTGCCTTCTGAGGAATGATCAGACCGATTCCTATCCTTCAGAACGTCAGTTGTTCAAACGGTGACAGGGTACAGATAACTCAAACCGTAGTCATTCGCTTAAATCCCTCTTTTGTGTGGACCGCCCTTTCAGGTTTTCGATCCACCAGGATACCCTTTTTTGCCTAAGTTGCCCTTTCGGGTTTTCAACTTACCGGGTGTACAAAATTTTTCAATTATATCCCTAATTTTTGCCCGAACCTTATTCTGTTTTTGGTTCGCCGGGATGCCCTTTTTTGCCTGGATTTTTTTTTATTTTTATTATCCAGCGGGTCTATTCATGCGAAGTATTTTTTGACTACGTCCGAGTTGACAGGGGATGAAAAGTCTTCGCCATCCATGGTTGTAAGCAATAAAGCTCCGCCCGAAAAGACCTTTTTAATCACGAATGGACCTTCATAATTAGGAGTCCATTTGCCCCTGTGATCTGTATTGGGAGGAAGGATCCTTTTGAGTACCACATCTCCGACTTTGTAAACCCGAGGACGCACCTTTTGGTCAAATGCCTGTTTCATTCTGCGCTGATATAGTTGCCCATGACATACAGCCGCCAATCGCTTTTCCTCAATAAGGCTCAGCTGATCAAATCTGGCTCGTACCCATTCAGCTTCATCTAGCTTAACATCCATCATGACTCTGAGGGACGGAATCTCTACTTCAACCGGTAGCACTGCCTCCATACCATATACGAGTGAGAATGGGGTTGCCCCAGTGGACGTGCGTACCGACGTTCGATACCCATGCAAAGCAAATGGTAACATCTCATGCCAATCTTTGTACGTGACAACCATCTTCTGTACAATCTTCTTGATATTTTTGTTGGCCGCTTCGACCGCGCCATTCATCTTTGGGCGGTACGGAGAAGAATTGTGATGTTCGATTTTGAAGTCCCGACATAACTCAGCCATCATCTTATTGTTCAAATTAGAACCATTATCAGTAATGATTCTTTCGGGAACTCCATATCGGCAAATGATATCCCGTTTTAAGAAACGAGCGACCACTTGTTTTGTAACATTGGCATAGGATGCGGCTTCAACCCATTTGGTGAAGTAATCAATTGCCACCAAGATGAAACGATGACCATTGGAAGCTGTAGGCTCAATCTTTCCGATCATATCAATGCCCCACATGGCAAACGGCCAAGGCGACGACATGATACTCAACGGATTTGGAGGCACATGCACCTTGTCTGCATAGATCTGGCATTTATGGCATTTGCGGGCATATTTGCAACAATCTGACTCCATAGTCAACCAATAATATCCCGACCTTAACAACTTTTTAGCCATTGCCTGCCCTCCGGCATGAGTACCGAAAGAGCCTTCGTGCACTTCAATCATCAACAAGTCTGCTTCATGTCTATCCACACATCTAAGCAGGACCGTGTCAAAATTTCTTTTATACAGCACGCCATCTTTGTTCAGGAAGAAACTACTAGCTAACCTTCTCAACGTCTTCCTGTCTTTGGACGATGCCCCGGACGGGTACTCTTGACTTTTCAAGAAACACTTAATGTCATGAAACCATGGCTTGTCATCAGACGCTGCATCGACCGCAAACACAAATGCTGGTCTGTCAAGGCGGGATACCTCAATCTTAGGTACATGGTTCCATCTTTGCACTTTGATCATAGAAGACAAAGTGGCCAAGGCATCAGCGAACCTATTCTCATCTCGAGGAATGTGGTACAGTTTCACTGTTGTGAAAAACGTCAGCAACCTCCTTGTATAATCTCTATACGGCACTAGATTTGCTTGGTGCGTGTACCAACTCCCTTTCACTTGATTGATTACCAAAGCTGAATCACCGAATATATCAAGGGTTTTAATCCGTAGATTAATCGCCTCCTCGATCCCCATTATACAAGCTTCGTACTCTGCTTCATTGTTGGTGCATCCGAAAGTTATTCGGGCAGTGAAAGGCATATGAACACCTTCCGGCGTGATAAGAACTGCTCCAACTCCGCACCCATTCATATTGACAGCCCCATCAAACATCAGACTCCATTTGGATTCAGGGTCTGGCCCCTCCTCCGGAAGTGGTTCCTCGCAGTCTTTAGCTTTGAGAAACATGATGTCCTCATCAGGGAAGTCAAATTTCATGGGTTGGTAATCATCAATCGGCTGTTGCGCAAGATAGTCAGACAAGATACTTCCTTTGATGGCCTTTTGTGAAGTGTACTGAATGTCATACTCTGTCAAGACCATTTGCCACCGTGCAACTCTGCCTGTCAATGCTGGTTTCTCGAAAATGTACTTGATAGGATCCATTTTTGAAATCAACAAGGTTGTGTGCCTAACCATATATTGCCTCAATCGCTTAGCGGCCCATGCCAGTGCACAGCATGTCTTTTCAAGCATTGAGTATCGGGACTCACAATCATTGAACTTTTTGCTCAGGTAGTAAATAGCATGCTCCTTCCTACCTGTCTCGTCATGTTGACCGAGAACACAACCCATGGAACCTTCAAGCACTGTCAGATACATTATCAGCGGTCTCCCTTCAACTGGAGGCATTAGAATCGGAGGTTCCTGCAAGTATTCTTTTATCTTATCGAATGCCAATTGGCAATCGTCATTCCACCTGACCGTTTGATCTTTCCTTAACAATTTAAATATTGGCTCACACGTGGCTGTTAGGTGAGATATGAACCTCGCAATGTAGTTCAATCTACCCAAGAAACCACGAACCTCTTTTTCTGTTCTCGGTTCAGGCATTTCTTGTATTGCTTTCACCTTGGCAGGATCAACCTCGATTCCTCTTTCGCTCACAATGAAACCTAGCAACTTTCCAGAACGTACCCCAAACGTGCACTTGTTTGGATTTAATCTCAGACGGAACTTTCTCAACCTTTCAAACAGCTTTTTCAGGTTAACCAGATGTTCCTCTTCTGTTCTCGACTTGGCAATCATATCATCTACATAACATTCGATCTCCTTATGAATCAAGTCATGAAACAATGTCACCATCGCCCGCTGGTACGTTGCCCCTGCGTTTTTCAACCCAAAAGGCATTACTTTATAACAATATGTACCCCACGGAGTAATGAACGTGGTCTTCTCCATGTCTTCAGGTGCCATCTTGATCTGGTTGTACCCGGAGAAACCGTCCATAAATGAGAACACTGAAAACTGAGCTGTATTATCGACCAGCACATCAATATGAGGTAGTGGAAAATCATCTTTCGGGCTAGCTTTATTAAGATCTCGATAATCCACACACATTCTCACTTTTCCATCTTTCTTCGGTACAGGCACGATGTTGGCTACCCATGGAGGATACTTTGTCACAGCAAGAAAACCAGCGTCCCACTGCTTCTGGACCTCCTCCTTAATCTTTAAGGCCATGTCGGGGTGAGTCCGACGAAGTTTCTGCTTGACTGGCGGACATTCTTCTCTCAACGGTAACCTGTGCACGACAATATCTGTATCCAACCCCGGCATGTCTTGATACGACCAGGCGAAGATGTCAACATACTCGCGCAACATTTCCGTCAAAGTTTGCTTCACATCTGCTTGCAAGCTGGCACCAATCCTGATCTCTTTTTTGGCGTCCTTGGTACCAATATTGATGATTTCTACAGTCTCCTGATGAGGCTGGATGACCCTTTCCTCCTGTTTCAACAATCTGGCCAGTTCTTCAGGGAGTTCACAATCTTTCTCATCCCCTTCTTCGGCTTGATAAATCGGATTGTCAAAGTCATACATGGCCATATCAAAATCGTTATCAGTGGTATCCGGAGGATCAAGTCTGCATGAACGGGTTCATGCCTTATTTTAGAATTTATTTTTAAGCAAAACAAAAGAAAATGAAACATTGCCATTTTATATTTTGTGCAAAAATAAAAACTGAAAGACAGAGAACAAAATTTGATTGCAAAACGTCCTTTATTAATGATTAAACATTGCAAATGCAACCATGGTGGCCCTACAAATGAATCTATACGCCTTGGGCAGAGCGCAAGATTTTGTCATGCATTATGGTTAGAAAAAACAAAGAAAAATTACTCTGTCTGAAGAGTAACCCGGATGACTTCTTCAACGAACCAGTTCTGCACTTGTTGTCCCGAAGCATGAGGGCGTACCCAGTTGTCCAGGTCACAATTACTGTCAACACTATCCTCCGTGGCTGCACAAGACTGGTCCATGTAGATAATTCCCCCACTATTGAAAGTAATGGGTCCCCTGCTCCCCGCATCTGAAGTTGTAGAGGGATGATAACCAATACCAAATTTGTCTTCCTTCATTGGGGTCTCTATCAACCTGCCCCAACCTTGGGCGTTGCCTGCCCTGACGACTTCGATAGCTTGTTTGTAAGATGAAATGGAGGTACCAGCCCCAACTGGTACAGAAGAAGACTCAGGTGCATCGTCAATATTGACTGCTTCAAATGATTGGCACAGCATCTCATGAATTTCCCCATCCATTTCAATGTACTTGAACGTGGACAAGTGACTCACAAAGATGTCTTCCTCCCCACATACTGTCACAACCTGCCCTTCAAACTCATACTTCAGCTTTTGATGTAGAGTAGAAGTAACAGCCCCGGCTCCGTGAATCCAAGGGCGTCCCAATAGGCAGCTATATGCAGGTTGTATGTCCATTACATGGAACGTGGATTTGAATACCTGTGGTCCAATTTGTACGGGCAATTCCACCTCACCAAACACAGATCGTCTAGTTCCATCGAATGCTCTGACCACCAATTCACTAGGCCTTAAGATCAAACCATCAACTTCCAGCTTCATTAATGCCTTCTTGGGCAAGACATTGAGTGATGAACCAGTGTCTACCAGTACATGAGATAACACTGCGCCCTTACACTCCATCGTGATATGCAAAGCCTTATTATGGTTTCTTCCTTCAACAGTCAAATCTCTACTTGTAAAGCCCAAGCCATGGCTAACATTAACATTGGAGATTACGCCCTCGAGCTGATTAACAGTAATTTCTTGTGGCACGTACGCACTCTTCAACACTCTCAACAACGCCTGTCGGTGCGCATCAGAGCACATCAATAGTGACAAGATTGAAATCTTTGAAGGGGTCTGATTCAGTTGGTCCACAATCTTATAATCGCTTTTCTTGATTATCTTCATAAATTCTTCCATTTCCTTATCAAAAGTAATCTTTGTCTCTGCTTCAGGTGTAGGCGCACTTTCAACCACCTGTTTACCCTTAGCCTTTGCTGCAGCTTCTACCTCCTTATCACTTCTCAAGGTCTGGGGAGCGAACAACCTTCCACTCCTTGTAAAGCCCCCTACACCCCCTACATTATCAATATTTGGGCTGACTGACGGCTCAACTTCCTGCTTTTTACCTTCGTAATATACATCTGCCCCATAGTGCCATGGGATAGCCTTCGTAGACGTGAACAGAATTGGTCCTGGCACCGTGATAGTGACAGGACTGGGCCCTTCTGGCGCAACACTCGCCACGGGAACTGCATTGACCGGCATTTGAATCTCAGCGGGAGTGTAATAGATGGTCACAGTCGATATCTCATCAGTGTCTTTCACGACTCTGTCGAACTGTAGACATCCTTCATCAATCAGATTCTGTAAACCCATCTTCAACTTATCACAGCCGTTATCCTGATTCATGCACTCAGGGCAATCTTGATTACAGCCCGGGAACACCTGTCCCTTCAATAAACGATCTTTTACCACCAACAAAGAAGTTTTCACTTGATGGATATCTGTCACCAGATTCAATCTCCTCCCATCTTCAATAGCGTACACATTTGCTGCACTATGATCAGGCATGGGATGTTGAGTAATATTAGGAGCGGGAGAGAAATTGATGGCTTTAGCATCAATCAAATCTTGTACTTTATGATGGAAAGCCCAGCATTTTTCAATGGAGTGCCCCTGAGCACCTGAGTGGAACTCACAACGAGCATTAGCATCGAAGTTAGGTGGCAGGTTTCCAGCAACCGGAGCTTTCATAGTACGGAGTTCTACCAACTTTAACTCGAGTAGCCGGGGCAACAGCGCGGCATAAGTCATAGGGAGAGGATCCATCTTACGATCCCTCTGTCTAGACCTTTGCTGGAAAAAAGGTTGTTGCTGTTGAACTTGTTGTTGGGGCTGTTGTTTCTGAACGGACGGTGTGGGGATTGTCATAGCATCTACCTGATAATAAGCTCGAGAACGCCCTCTGCCTCGTCCTCTAAACACAGCATTCGTATCACCTTCTCTTCTTTTCTGGTTACTAGCAAACGGTTTCTTCGTCCCCGAAGAGCCAGCCCCACTCACATCCTGGATCTTTCCAAGCTTTAACAGACTTTCTATTCTTTCTCCCGCAATCACAATATCAGCAAATCCAGTTGACGGACAAGCAGCTAATCTATCCAGATAGGCCCCTTGCAAGGTGCCCATGAACATATCTGCCATTTCTCTGTCTGATAAGGGAGGTTGAACCTGGGCAGCCATTTCCCTCCACCTCTGTGCATATTCTTTGAAACTCTCCTTGGCATTTTGTGACAATCCCTGCAATTGGGTGCGGTTGGGCGCCATGTCAATATTATATTGGTATTGCTTCAGGAACGCTTCTGCCAGATCTTTCCAATTCTTCACAGCAGCTCTATTCAACTTCATATACCAGGTCAAGGACGCCCCAGCCAGACTGTCCTGAAAATAGTGCATCCATAGCTTCTCGTCATCCGTATGGGCTGAAATCTTCCCAAAGTAAGCTTGAAGATGCGTTTGGGGACACGCATTGCCGTGATACTTATCGAAAGTGGGAGGTTTGAATTTAGGGGGAATTCTGACTCCTGAGACCAGCCCCAAGCTGGTAACATCAATACCCATAGAGTTCTTGCATTCTATGGCCCTGATCTTCTCTGCTAACTCATCATACCTTCGATCACCTTGATTACCCACATCAGCATCCAGCAGAGTAAATTGGTCTTCCAGAGTATCCTCAAGAGTAACACCAGCATGCCTACCATTTCCATTACCCCGATTGTTACCACCAGGAGGAGGGTTGCCACCGGGAGGAGGAATGCCATGTCCCTGTGAATTGTCACGATGATCACCTTCGGGCCCATTGTCGGGACGCTCTACCAGAAGCCTCAACCTCTCCTGATTTTGCGCCATGCCAGTCATGAGGGTCATGAACTGGTCCATACGCGCTCTCATTTCCGCCAAATCACTTTGCACTTGATCCATGATTCTTACTTGATTCCTTCGCGTCGAATATCGGTGAATATGACTCTCCGCTATAATGCCTGAAACCAAATAAAGGTTAGAGACCCCGCAACGAGTACCTGAAAAGCAAGTAACAAAAATGCAAAATGATATGCAATGCCATGCAATGCCATGTTTGTCATTTCCGAGGTGCTTTATACCCTGATTCCAATCCAACCACAGAATTCTGAAGACCAGAAATTGTGATATAGAGAGACGTGTCGTGGTCATGTGCTTGTGCGCAGCTATCTGATAAAGAATAATTCTGAATAAAACTGCTCATACTCATTCAACAAAATATTCAAGTACATTTAAGAAAGGTTCAACCGCAAATGCAATACAAGGAAAAAATGGATCCATCAACAAGCCTGATGGTAGCCATTAACAACAAAATACAGGGAAAAGAACATCAATCTGACAATTCCACATCCTTCAGCTTATCACTTGAGTATTTGATCTCCTCAAAAAGTATACGGGTACGCTGGTGATTCGGCTTTTCAATCATTTCTTTGATCAAGACATCCCTTTTCTCAAGAGCTTCAGTTAAAGAACCCATGTGCAGCATCAGAGCCTCGTCATCACACACTCCTTTGTGTCTCTTTATGCCAGCTTGCGTCTTGAGTATCTCCCTTTCTATCATGACGTCTTCAAGCTCTTTCTTGGTATTCTTCAACTGGCTTCTAGCTTCTTCTAACTGTTCTTGACTCTTACCGAGGCTTTCCCGATACTTTCTCCTCTGCTCATGTGCCTTTTTAAGCTCCTCGTCTTTAGTCTTCGACTGATCCTTTAACTCGGCATTTTCAATTCTGACTTCATCCCAAGCTTGACGAAGTTGAGCTAATGAATCCTTGCTTCGGGCTAAAGCCTGTTTTGTAATCTTGTGAGCCTGACTAGTGTCATCTGCTCCCAAAGTAAGTTTCCGAAAGTACCGAGCTCGGTCATCAAAATCTTCCTCTTTGTCAGCCAAGGTTTTTTCCGCTTTCAAGGCTCTCTTTTCCAACTCTTTGTTGTCAGCTAGAGCTTTCTGAAGACATCTGCTCATTCCAGAATTCTCTATCTGCAACTCTCTGACCATTTTCTTCCACTTCTCACATTCTTCAATAGCCACCATAGTGGGTTGTTCTGGCTGTACTGCACATAAAAGAGGTCCCCTTGAAAAGGGTAAAAGCAATTCCTTTACTTTCGTTTCAATCCACCTGTCATATTCAGGATAAGATCTACAATCTCCTTTTCCAAAAACTGCTTTTCCAATTTTGAGCTTATCTTTCCAAGCATTCACTACTTCTACCACCTTCGCATCTTTAGTTCCTGTAAAGAATAAAGATTCTTTCACATCTTGCTCTGTAGGAGGATCCCTGGAAGCATACCCAAACTGTCGGATGGCCAAAACTGGATTATAATTGATCCCTCCTTTCCTGCCAATCAAAGGCACATTTGGAAAATTTCCGCATCTTGTGACAAGCTCTATTCTCAATAACCGGTGGTCAAACCATACAATGTTATCAGCAGTTAAACTCATCAATCGTTTAGACCATTTCGCCACATCTTTGGTTTCCACAAAGGCACCTGTCTGAGGCAAATGTTTGAAAAACCAATGACTCAGCAGTGGAGTGCAACAACTAACAGATCCTCCCCTCCTTTTCTCATTCTTATAGTGCACAGAATGATAAAAATCTCCTAACAAAGTAGGGACTGGATTTTTAAGAACGAAAACTCTTGTCGCTTGCATATCCACAAAGTCTTGCTGATTGGGAAAGAAAACTAGGCCATATATGCAGAGAGCCAGAATGGAATTGTAAACCGTCCAATTTTTAGCACTTGCAGCCTCCTGGGCCCGTCCAGACAGAAATTCTAAATGAAATCCGCTAACTCCATTTTTACTGCTCACACCACTCTTTATCAATGCCTGATCCATTTGTAAAGCAGCAGCAATTTCTTTTACGCTGGGAGAACTACCAGAGAAGAATGGTATTGCCGACGTGATCGGAATTCCCAAAATAAATGAGAATTCTTCCAGTGTTGGCATCAAAATGTAATCTGAAAAAAGAAAGCACCTCAACGAAGGCTCGTAGAACTGCAGCAGAGTGTGCAAAGCATCATGCTCATACTTGGTGATTGTACGGACCATCCCAACCAAATTCCCGTAGCTCTTCTGAAACCTATCAAGAATACCCGGACCAGCCATATCTATAACTTTGAGCAATGAATCCAAGACAGGATCTGGAAACTTGTAAGACACATTGTTCTTTCTCTCGGCAACGATCTCTGTTGAACCCATGGATTGGAATCAGAAATGTATTATGCACCTGAAAATGACAAACATAACTGTTATGATATGATAATGCAATGCAAAAGGGCATGTGATCAGGTAATCAAGTGTCGGTGTCTGTATTGAACTGTGTGCACTGTGTCTCTGTACTGAATCTGGCAATATCTGAGATGAACACTTAAATCACTGTCATAGGATACAATGTCTGAAATCATCATAGAATCACAAGTAAGGTAGGTAGGAGGCTGGGTTTCCTGCAAACCTGTAAACATCCCGCCCATACTCACATGTGGTTCTTAGAAAATAAGGCTTGTCAGCTTCAGAGGTTTGAGAAGCAATAGCACATTCAGCCCGTAGGATACAATGCTATGCCAATCAAAGAGGTCGTCCACTGACTCCCCTTAGAAAATAAAAGTCATCCTATGCAAGTTCCAAAGTGGGCCCTCGGGTGCGAATGGGTTTGCCACAGAATGTGGTCTGCCATTGTCACCACTAAAGAGGGATATTTCCACTAAGGTCCTCATGATCGGTCACTAGAGTCGACAGCTCTCTAGATCTACATCCTGGAATACGCAAGATGCGCATGCCACGACGTGTCCCAAGATAGCCTCGTCTAGCTGTGAATTTCGTGAACACCCAACGCACTCCAAACGGCACGTAGGTCCCACTACTCTCCACTCTAATTCTAAGTGTATACTCAAGCCTGTGTAATGGGCTTATCTCTCAGAAATCCCATCCCGCCAAACAGAAAATAGCACAGTCCAGTATAGCATAATATATCATATGAAATGAAAATGCTGAAATACGGTAAATACAGTAATGTACAGTAAAGCAGTAAATAACCATACAATAAAACAGTAAATACAACACAACAGTAAACACCCAATGAAAGAAAAACAGACAAGCGCTAGGATTGACTCGCTTAGGGATGGACCAGCAATAGGTCAACCTCATGTCCCCAGCAGAGTCGCCAGCTGTCGCTCCCGGGATTTTCATCCAAGTACAAACGCGAAAGTGGCACCAAAACAGAGTCGCCAGCAATGTGTATTTATCCCAAGAGAGGGAAAGGAAACACCGCATAAACCTGAGAGAAAGGAAAAGCATGGTCTTGCGACCAAGAGAAATGGGTTCGGGAGTCGGTTACGCGAGAGGAAGGTATTAGCACCCCCTCGCGTCCATCGTACCCGATGGGATCCACGCTTGCTTGTCTCGATCAAAGGGTGATAGAAAAGAATACTGGAAAAGGAACGAAAAGAGAACTGGAAAAAGAGAGAGAAAAAGGAACAAATGTAGGGAAAATAAAAGAAGTGCTCGAATGGGCCCTACCCCACTGCCTACGTATCTCATCGGGAACATGAGAATCAGAGCGACGTAGTTCCCCTCACTAGGGATGGATTGTTTGCGTTTTTTAGAGAACGGCTTACGTTCTAGCTCAGGTGTTGCAGGCTCGCTGGTCCGAGTGCGTTACCATCTTGCAAGAGAACGAGTAGAAGCGCGTTCGTACGCTAAGAGTGAATGAGGTGAGAAAAGAATTCCCGAAGGAAAGACGTTATTGTTTGTTTTTGTCTTTTAAGAGTTTTTTTATTTGTTTGCATATGATAGTGTATCTGAATCTTAGTCATTGGAATGTGTACATCCTCACATTCCAAGATGGAATGGGTAAGAAAGCACACTAAGAGTGAAGAAGACCCCCATACTTAGTTCCAATTGTCAAGGTTCAAACACACTAGCATACTTGTGTTTATTAAGTGTTTTGTTGATTAAGAAATGAAGAAGTGTTTTTTATTATTTGCACCTTCAACAAATATTGCATTTAAGTCCCTCATACAAGATCAAATGTTTAACACATTGACCCAAGATGGGCTATATGCTATACATTCTAAGATTATAAGAGAAGACCCCTTATAACCTTTTCTTTATATGAAAGGCCTAAATGCAATAAATGCCTACCTTTATTATATGTTTTGAATTTTCTTTAAGAGATGAGAAGAGAGACTCAAGAGAGGAGAAAAGGTAAAATCTATGTGGACTAAGACTCAATCCTAATTGAAGATTAAAGGGAGTGATCCTAAAGGTTTGTGAGGTTTCAACCTAACGTCTAAAGAAAGAAATGAATTAAACAATTCACTTCTAAAGTAGAAGATGAATTGTAATTCACAAAGGGCAAGTGATGAGTTATTAAAAGAAAGCACATAAGTGCTTAACAAAACACAAAATGGAATTGTAAAAGAGAAAGGATAGAAGTTGAATGTGGATTCCTTATCCACACTCAATTGAAACTTACCAAAGCCCCTACATGGTTAGCACAATCACTTACAAGTAAAGTAAGAAGGTATAATGAACAAATCAAATTCAAACAAGTTGACAAACAAAGTAAAATGAGATTAAATGCTATACATGCTTCCAAGTCAGAATGTAACTCATATTTACACAACCTAATGTTATCCTAAATGAGCATACCAAATCATGCAAACAAAATCTCAATCCAACAAGAAGCAAAGAAGGAAAGGGGAAGTGATGTGAATGTGGTTCATACTTGTGAAACAAGTGACTTAAGGTGCAAGATAAACATCAAACATGCAAAGATGAAACCCAAATGTCACAATCAGAAGTCAATTAACATGCTATACATCCTCAAACAAAACCACAACTCATGGCACAAGTGCCTTCATGATCAAGCAAACCAAACATGAGGCATGCATTCACAAAATGAACAAGTTAAACTTCATGCTTCAAACAAATAGCAAACATGCTTAAAAAATTATGACTTTCACCAATCAAACACCTTAAACACATGCCATTAACATATCAAGTCCACAAGCAATGAATCAGAACCAAAGTCACTCAACAATTAGGTCAAAGTCTCATGGAAATTTCATGCATTCATGCTCAAAGCAACACATCAAAAGTCATCCAAAAAAGACTTAAAAATCATCTCATAAATCTCAAACATACCTCAACATATTGTGACCACAATGCAAAAAGAAAGGCATCAAAATCATTTTTTATGATCAAGAACAAAAATGCACAAAATCATATGTCACATTAAGTATGCATACAAATGGAAATTCAAAAGAAATAATGGAACAGGGGCAAAATGGTCATAAAATCAGAAAATAAAATCATAGAAAATTTCCTAAATGTTTTAAGAATACACATGAATTTTTGTGGAATTTTATGATACCATTTGATATTTTTAAAAATTAATTATGAAACGTGTAGCAAAAATGGAAAAAATAAAATGGAATGTAAATGTGAATGGGGGTGCATGCCTAGTAACTATTCAGTTCAAAATCAATTGGGCCTCAAAATTGGGGGTGTGGATAGTATTCTGATTAAGTCCACTAAGCGCGCAGAGCATACTAACAAACATGAACCCTCAGTCAACAATCTTGACTCACTCCCAACCATCAGATCAAGTCCAAGTCAAACCAAAGTCAAAGTAACCTAATCTCACGCATGTGCATGAATGTTCACCATAGCTACCATGTACCATGCCACACAATGTTTAAAAATGAAATCAGAAGAATCACGTGACATGCACATGAATTTTTATGTGTTGGCAGCATGGTAGCCATTAGATCACGCTCATCCAACGGATCACATTCAAACTGGTCATAAAACCCTAACATGAAGCCACCGGCCGGAGAGGGACCTCCGGTCACCTTCTCCGGTCACTCACCACCGTCTGCAACCTTGATTTCTCCAGAAATCCACAAAACGTATACCAATAGAAAGAGGAACTAAGGTAGAACACGAATTCAAGAACAAAATGCACAAACAATTCATGATATGAGAGAATCCAACGGAAACAGATTTGCCCTAACATTTGGTCTATGCCTCTAAAGGCCTATCAACTAGCCAGGCAAGTTCTTGAGCTTATAAGAAGCTGCAAGAACCTGAAAACAAACTCACATCAAGTCTATAATGGATGAAACTCGTACCTGAATATTGGAGATTTGGAAGTACTCTTCAGAAAAACCAGAGATGTTGCTTCTTCTTTGAGTTTCTTTTGGCCAAATAAAGGCTTAGATGCAGAGAATGAATGATGCTTCAGTGGAGGAGAGTTGATATCCAAGCTTCAAAACAGTTGCAATGTGATGACAATGGAGATAGAATCAGAGAGATTCTGAGATGAAGATGAGGAAGATGAATGAAATGGAGTTTGAAAATCAGTTGCAATGTGGAGGAATTGAGAGAGAATCGAGAGAATTTCTGAGTTGAATGTGAGAAAATGAAGTTAGGAATGAAATTTGAGAGTGAAGTTTTTATTTATAGTGTGAGCTAACCATAGTTAAACTGAGTGAGTCAGCTGAGTCATGGTGGTTTGGGTGAGTCATCCCTAACTAACTGAGTCAAGTTAGTTAGGGAGAGCAATGATATGGTGATGGCAACTCATGATATGCTATGGTGGAGGTGAAAAGAAAATGAAGGCACGGCTGGTTGTAACAGAAACTTGCTCAGCAAGTTTGTTTCTTTCCATTCTCATGTATGCCAAGGCAAGTGTGCAAGGTGTAAGTCATGTGTGTTTGGTTTAATGTGGAAAGCTGATGTGATGAAGTGTTTGGGGTGTGTGTGAACCAAAATCGTGCACCAGTCTGTCAATGCATCAGTATCAACATGAGGTGGTTTGAGTAAGTTTTTCTCTCTACTCAATGAATGAATTGGTGTGTTTTAGGAGTTATTGGAAAGAGGAGATGTAATGCTACATGTTTGGTACGAAAAATGAAATGAAATGATGCTTGGAAGAGGTTGAAAAATGACCTATAACACATAGGTTTGGAACTGGTATGAGGGCGTGGCCAAGGTTGGTTGACAAGGTAACATGGCCCCTAGGTTTTCAGCGTGATCAAAGCACATTGGACTCAACATAACTTCTTGACCTTTGATCAAATAAAAAAAACATGAACACCAATCTTAAAGATCTCACATAGAGGAACAATTTTGATGTTGAAAGATTTTCCATTTGAAGCCTCTAATCATGAGTAATTGATCAATACATTTGGCCCACCAAGTGTTTGAGAAAATGACTGCGCGCGTGCCCTGAAAATCTTGGTCATGACCTAGTTTTGGACCTACTTTGCTCAAACTTTGATCAATCATATCTCACTCAATTTTTATCCAATGGAGATGTTCTACCCATGGATTTGAAGCTCAAAGCAAGATCTTTCATTGAGGCAGAGTGGATTTTTCATTTGGTGCTCCAACTTTAAATGGCCTTGGTTCAAATTCTGATGCAAAATGGCCAAAACTTGCTACTTTTAGTAACCCTTCTTCATCCAAAAATGGCAACTTTCCACATCTTGATTTTGTCATGATTCCTTTGGAGTTTCTTGATCAAATTTTGTACATTGGACATATGTAACATGAATTTCATGAATTTGGCCTCAAAAAGTCAAGAGTTGACTTTTTCCCCTGATTATTTGACTTGGCCCCAAATTTCCTGATTTTTGATCTTTCTTCCAATTGAACCACTTCTAAAACCAATTGAGATGCAATCTTCCACACATATACACTTAAGAACATGTAGAATACCATGACAACAAGCTTTGTCCAAAAAATCAAAGATTCCCTGATTTAATGGGAAACCCTAGTTTTGACCCCCTTTGGTTAGGAGGAAATTGCACATCTTCCAAATCCAAATTCCTCAGAGTATGTTGTGTATCCTCTTAAAGGATGATGAGAAATGCCACTTGAGAATGATTTTGAATCAATGAGCTATCTCTTTTGAGGGTTTTCCTTCAATTTTTGAATCTCTTGCATAGTGAAAGATGTAGTGCTTCAATCTCCCATTGGATTTCACTTTCTTGAGATTGTGGATGATCAATTGAGGTAGTATGAAACATGAGAGACCTCTTGGCTTGCCTTGAGACCACTTATTTGACCCCTTGGTGTTTTGAATGATCTCTTGATTGTCCATCTTCCACCTGATCACATGCCCTGATGGTAAGAAGGATGCCATGCTTCATTTTTCTATGTTAAATGCAATGCAATGTTAATGAGGTGGATATGATATGATAAATGATAATGCCATGCTATGATGCCAAAAGGGGAGAGCAAATTTTGGGGTATTACAGCTGTTTGTTGCAACCGTTGGATATTCCTGAGTGGAAGTGGGATAGCATTTCGATGGATTTTGTAACGAGATTGCCGAATACGCAAAAAGGGCATAATGCTATTTGGGTGATTGTGGACAGGCTGACTAAATCGGCGCATTTCATTCCGATTGACATTAGTTTTTCTTTGGAGAGGTTAGCTGAAATTTATATCAGTGTGGTGGTGAAATTGCATGGGATTCCATTGAGTATTGTTTATGATCGAGATCCTAGATTTACATCTAGATTTTGGGAAAGTTTACAGAAGGCTTTGGGTTCTAGATTGAGGTTGAGTTCGGCTTATCATCCGCAGACGGATGGTCAGACCGAAAGAACTATTCAGTCGTTGGAGGATTTGTTGAGAGCGTGTGTTTTGGAACAAGGTGGTGCGTGGGACGATTATCTTGCTTTGGTTGAGTTCACGTATAATAACAGTTTCCATTCTAGTATTGGAATGGCACCTTTTGGGGGTTTATATGGACGAAGATGTCGAATGCCGTTGTGTTGGCACGAAACAGGTGAAAGTTCGATGGTTGGACCGGATTTGGTGCAACAAACGACGGAAAAGGTAAAGTTTATTCGTGAGAAAATGAGGCTTCTCAGGATAGGCAAAAGAGTTATCATGATCGGAGACGGAAGGATCTTGAGTTTCAAGAGGGTGATCACGTATTTCTGAGGGTTACGCCGGTAACAGGTGTTGGTCGTGCTTTGAAATCTAAGAAGCTTACTTCTCGATTTATTGGTCCTTACCAGATATCTGCGAGAGTTGGTGTTGTGGCGTATCGTGTGGCGTTGCCGCCGAATCTGTCGAATTTGCATGATGTTTTTCATGTTTCACAGCTTCGGAAGTATGTTCCGGACCCTTCACATGTTATTCCTATGGACGAGGTTGAGGTAAGAGATAACCTTACAATCGAGGCATTACCGGTTAGTATTTTGGATCGCGAGGTGAAGCGGTTGAGGGGCAAAGAGATTGCACTTGTGAAAGTGGCGTGGGGAGGCGCTGCTGAGGGAAATTTGACGTGGGAATTGGAGAGTAGGATGCGGGAGTCGTATCCAGAGTTATTTGTATCAGGTAAGATTTTCGAGGACGAAAATTTCTAAGTGGGGGAGAGTTGTAATGCCCCAGTTTTGCCAATTTTATTTTATTGAGTCTTTTGATTATTTTATTATTATTTTATTTTATTTTTGACTTTTGTGTGAAAAGGTGTTATTGTTCGTCGTGAATGTATTTTATTGCGTTTTGGTAACGTGTGCGAGATATTTGAGTGTGGGGGTATTTTGGACATTTCATAGATATTTTTACTAAGTTAGTAAGAAAAGAAAATAGAAAAGAAAAGGGAAAGAAAAATAGAGAGAAAGAAAGAAGAAAGAAGGAAAAAGGGAAGAAAAGAGGAGAAGAGAGAAAATTGGAGAAAGAGTGGAAAAATCATCAAGAGCAAGTTGTAGAGTCGATTAAATCGGGTAAGGGTGCGAAACTCGATTATTAAATGATGGTATACGATTATGTATGTGTTTTATTGTTGTTTTTGGATTGATTTGGAGAATATTAGTGAAACCTAGATGGTGTAAAAATCGATTAGAAATGGATTTGATAGTGGTAAAAATCTTGGTGAATGCATTGTTGATTGTTCATACATGTTTGTGGTATGTTATTACACTTCAAATTGCTGTTTTTCTGAGTTTTAGGTGAAGAAATTGGATGATTGGGGTGGAAAAACGCAGAAATTGTTCTGCAGAATTTTTCTGGGTCTTTCCTGGCCATACGCGTAAGGGGCTTGCCAATACGCGTATGAGACCAGGCGATACGCGTAACATTGTGCTGTTTTGGGGGCAATACGCGTATGAACTTGCATGTTTTACCGGCCCTCTGGTGATACGCGTAAGGGCTATGGGCGTACGCATATGGATTTGTGAAACGTGGTTTTGTGAAGGAAAATTGCTCTGTTAATACGCGTATGGGAATAGGTGGTACGCGTATGGACAGGAGATTTGCAAAAATGTGATTTTTCAAAATGTGTTTTCGGTTTTGTCCGTAACTTTTGTTCCGAGTATCCGATTTTTGTATTCTTGGGGTCGTTGGAAAGGTATCGAGACGTACTTTGTGATTATGAGGTTTTGAGAATTGTTAGCCGATTAAATTTTGTCGGGAAATGTGAATAGTGTCAAATCTCGACTTTTGTCATTTTAATGGTGCATAATTGTCATGTATTATGCTATATGTTTGTGCTTTGGATATGTATGCCTTATATGCTGTTGTGAGGATAAGTTGTGGCCGAAAGGCAAGAAATGCTAAGTGTTGTATTTGATGATTTATGCATGATTATGAATGTGTGCATGGATGCAATGTGAGTGTCATGAGTCATTGTATGTCAAGCATCATAATGTGCATTGTGGGAATGTCCTAAGAGACGGTTTGATTCCTGAGGGAATATGTTATACCATCGTGTGCCTCGAAAATATGAGGCGCTGCCTGAGGACCTAAAGCGACGGGTGAACATCGTAGGCCCGACGGGGAGTTACTTGACTAAGTCTCAGTAACGAGCGATGGTTCCAATAGTTCCTGAGTGGACTAATGACGTGACAATGGAAGTCGGTACCGCATGGCATATGCATAGAGTCGTTGTGTCGATCTATGTGCATTTGCATTCATCATGAGTCATTTGTGCATGAATTTGTGAATGTGATTTAATGAGATGGAATATGTGTATTGTATTGTGAATGATTTATGTGCAGTGGTAATTGATACGTGAGAATTGTACTGTGTGGTGTTATACTTGATCTGTATGTTTTGGTGGTGAGAATGTGTTAAATGTGTATTTTTGTGTTAATATATAATTTTATGCAATTGTATTATGGTTGTTTTTCTCACCCTTCTGCTGTTTTATAACGCTCTATGAGGCGTTGCAGATTAGAGTTGCTGGAGGTATTCTTTTTGTGAAGCTTTGCGTCTTCATTCTTTTGTCGGTCGGCTCTGATATGTGACTCCGGGTAGTTAGGGTGGCCGCGTGCTATTATTTTGTATATCTGATGATATATTTTGGTTGTACATATGCTACCTGCTGTATGACAAACTGTTTATATGTGTATATGTATATATGTTAATCAGATTTTAGATTTTCCGCTTTAATTCTAATTTCTGAAAAGTGGGTGTAAGGAACAAAGTTTCCTCTGTATGATTGCTACCCCACAGTTGCATATCATTATGGGCAGGTGTTGCATGTTATGTGTTTGGTTTCAAAATTGATGTGATTCCTCCTTTCTATGCAGTGTTTTCAATTATACTCTGATGAATTTTCGAATTTTCTTTTACCGCTTTAATTGCGTGTTAATTGGGGGTATAGATCGGGGGCGTCACATTTTACACTCTAATAGAAGCTCAAAAAGTGTTTTAAAAAGAAAGGTTGGACTTACAACACAAGGGAGGCCCAGTTGATTTTGTTTAAAAGGCGACGATCGCGCCGCGGTTTTTAGAAAATGCAGTGGGACTTACACAATTACTGAAGCCCAAAATTTATTTATATGACAAGGAATGGGTCTTACACTCTATTAGAGGCCCAAAGAATGTTTGAAAAGATTTGTGATGATGAGAATGATCAAAACCCTAATTTGATTTAAAATGTATTTAAATTTGAATAAAAATCAAATAAAAATGATCAAAATTATCAAACATGTGTGAAAAACAAGCTATGATCCAGGATAAATGTTTGAAAAATCATGTTTAATCCCTAAATAGATTTGAAAATCATTTGACTTTGAAAAATCAAGAGAAAGAAATATTTTTACAATGTTTGAAAACAAATAAAAATGAATTCTTTATAAAAATATCAAATATATGAAATAAATAATATTTTTTGTGAAATTATTGTAGAATAAAATATTTTAACATTTTGGTGAATTTTGAAAAAACGAACCAATCAAAAATGATAAAAGTTGAAAGAGAAATTAATTTTTGAATTAATTAAGAGATGTTTAAAAAATGTGAAAGAAATAAGTGGTAAAAAGGAAAGATGGCCCTCCCAAGGTTTGAACCCACGCCCTTGGGGTGGAGGGTTTAAAAGTTTACAAATTGAGCCAAGTGCGTTGGCTGATAGTATTATGGAGAGAGTGAATAATATATGAAAATATCCTTTCAAAATGGTTAAAAAAATAAAACCAAAAGGTCTGGGGCGAGCGGGATTCGAACCCCAGACCTCTCGTTCGCTACATGATCAGTGCATTTTAATGCACATTCTTCTATGTTTGTACTTAGGCATTCCTACAGTTTATTTAAGTGTTTTTACTATTTTTATGTGTTTTTATATTTAAGTTTATTTTTACCTTTAATTAATTTTCGTAGCTTATTTTTAGCTTTTACGGTTACTTGACACCTGTCCACTGTTTGGATCATAACTGGAGTTTCGGGATGTCGTTTCACGCGTTCTACTAGTTGTTGGAAATCTAAGACAAAGATCTACAACTTTCATGTTTGACGAAGAAGCTGATTCAGAGTGCGTGGGTCTCGAACAATTCGTTGAAGTTTCTACCCTTAGAAATTAAGTTGTTTCGAGTCGTTTTATTGGGCCTGGTTTATGTTTCTGACCTAGTTGAGTTAGTAATGCAAAACCTTATTTTGTTTATAAGGTTTGCTGCCGCGCTACAGTAAGATACCTTTGCTTTCACGAATTTTTCTTTTGCTTTGTACAAATCTTATGGAGAACTAATTTCAAAAGAATCAATCTACTGTACTCGGATTTCGCTTTGAGGTTCTTTTATAAAATTTCTATTAATCTGTTTTCCTTTGATTTATTCCTATAATTTCAATTGATTGCTTAATTTGATTGTTGCTATAGGATAGAGTTTTTAAATTCGATTATTTGTATGATCTTGAATATAATTCGCGTTAACGTAGCTTTTGCATTATCGCGTTCGATCAAGTTGTGTTTGCTTAATTCGCAACAGTTTTAATCTGTTTTCTTAATCTTGAATTCGGGAGCTGTCGCTCCCAGGATTTTCATCCAGGTACAAACGCGAAAGTGGCGCGGAACACAGAGTCGCCAGTTGTGTATATTTATCCCAAGAGAGGGAAAGGAAACACCGCATAAACCTGAGGAAGAGGGAAAGGAATGGTCATCGCAACCATAGCCTGGGTTTGGGAGTCGGTTACGCGAGGGGAAGGTGCTAGCACCCCACGCGTCCATCGTACTCGATGGGATCCACGCTTGTTGTCTATTCTAAGGGTGAGTTATCCTAACATCTATGGCTGCACTAAGACGGGGAGGGGGAAAACTAAGACAGACTCGGTAGGACATCGACGTCCTAGGCCTATGTATTCCCTTTGTGCAATGGGAAATTCAGAGTCAACGTAGTTCGAACCAAGTTCTTTTGGTGTTTTTTATGAACGACGTTAAGTTCGCGTCCGACAGTTAGGGTCGATGGCTGTTTGCGACTCAGACGGAAAGTAACGTGCCCTTTTGAAAATATCCTTTAGTTTGACAATCCCGAAGGACAAAAAGGTTTGAGATTCGTTTGTATTTTTTTAAGACAGAAGTGACTTGAGTTAGTCCATAACTCAACTTGAACCAAAGTCTATGACACGGGAATGAATGCATCGCATGGTCGTCCCCAATGGGACGTATGCTCAACACTCTAGAAGAGAGAAGAGGGACCCCCCAATCTTCACTTCCTATGTTTAAGGCTTGTGTACAAGTCAATTTGACCTTATTATGTATCTTAGAAAGGTTATGAGATGAGAAGAGGGACTCAAAAGAAAAGAAAAACACTAAGGGGAAATCTATCCTAATGTTATCATGCAAAGGTGGCCCTAAGGGGAGGTTTGACAACAACCTAAGCCTAAAGAAAAGAAAAGATGAGAGAAAGAAAGAGTGAGGGTGAACATGGATAACTATCCACATTCTCAAATAACTTACCTCAGCCTCTGCATAAAAGGTTAGTACAAAACAGACACAAGTAACAATAAGACAAATGAAACCCCAAGCAAGTCACAAATCAAAGAGAAATGGTTACAAACTAAATGAAATTCATCCAAGCTAGAATATACACCTTAGAGGTGACCCCCAATGTTTACCAAACAAAATCAAGCAAATAGAATGCAAACCAGTGGCAAAACAAACTAGAGAGTTATCAAAGAAGGAATAGAAGAAGGAAGAGTGGATATGCAAGGTGATTATGCAAGAATGCTTCAAATAATACCCAAGTCAGAATGTGGATGACCTAAACTTGTGCCTAAACATGCTATACAAGTGGCACATGAGGCATGCAAACAGATATCCAAGCATCAAACATCAATAGAAGCAGAAGGAAGCATATAAGTAAAACATATTCAAGTATGTAAGATGAAGCATGAATAGCATATGACATGAATGAAGGCAAAGCTCCAAAGGTCAGAAACATACATCAAATGAAGTGCAAATGAATGATAAGGCATGGCATACATAAACCAAGCATAAGTCATGAGGAGACACAGATGAGTAGAAGTGAGAAGATAAGTCAAAGAAAAAGCATGTAAACCAAGCATTGAACACATGCACACAATATGCGACAACCTCACACGAATGACCTATAATGGCAATCAAGTGACCTATAACAATTCAAACATGGTTTATGAAGGCAAAGAAGCAATCCCAAATGATGGCACAAGTGCCTTCTCAAACAAGTAATCAGACATGATCAAAGATGTGCATACAAGAAGACTTCAAACAAAGATCAATCAAACAATTAGCAAAACATCTTCTAAAATTACCAAATTAAAACTTAACACACCACACCCAGTGGTAAACAACATGTCAAAAGCTAATGCGAAAATTCCCAAGATAGGTCACTCAAACAATTATGGAAATTCAAATGAGAATTATGAACTAACATGTAAAAGAAAGGGGACTAAAATGCAATATTAAATGATTTTTAAAATGAGAGAAAAATGTTTTAATGAACTTCAATATATTGATGAAGCAATACAAAAGTAATGGACTCAAAACGTTTCATAGACTATGAGAAATCAAATAAACAAGTTAGAGTATGCATATGTGGAATAAATTCAAAAGAAAATAAACAAATAATTACTTCAGATGCTAAAAATAAGATAAAATAATAAAATAAAATTTGGTAAAATTTTATAAAACTATAAAAATGCTTCATGAATTTTTTGGTGATTTTTGGATGCAATTATCTATTTTTAAAAATTAAAAATGAAATAATGTAATTAAATAAAATGAATTAGATTGAAATAAACATGGGGGGTATGAATAGCAGCTAGAGCATGTTGAAAATGGAAATGGACTTAATAAGGGGGTTCAAATAGCAAGCCCAGCCCAATAAAAACAGCGAAAATAAAAAAAAGGAATACATAGATCTAGTCTACGGTCAGACTCACCATCAACCATTGGATCCATCTAACGCGTACAATCCAGTCAACGAACCAATAAGGTAAACGTGATCAACGATTCAGATCCACACGCACACCATAATAATGATGCACGCACCCACACACAATTGGTCAGAAATTAAAAAAAGGCACGTGATAAGGCACATGGAAATTTAATGTGTTGGCACCTTATAAACCAATGGATCAAACCAACGTCCAAGATCACATCATCAAATCAAAATTTAAAATAAAGGAAAGGCTCATATTAGAGGTGCATGGTAGTTAGCGTGGAATGACACACATGTGAACCATAAAATAAAAACAAAAATTAAAAGATGTGGCAAAGTATGGACCACACGATTTGGGCAACGGACGGTGGGATTTCATCCTCTACCTTGGAACCCTAATTTCACCGGCGATCAAGCTAGACGCCGGAGCCCTAGCTCTGGTCGTCACTTCCTGCCACCTGCAACCAAAAAAAACCCAGAACATGCAAACGAATATACCCTCTTGACCAGAATTCCACGAGGATCAATAATATGCCATTAAAAATCACAAATAACCAACACATAGAGAGAAACGAATGGAACAAGTTATGGTTCCAAGACGTAAAACTCACGAAACAACCAATCTAAACGTCCAAACTCAAAACAAAATATACCAAAATTATCAGTGGATATCATAGATCAGTATGCGCATCAAAAAGAGGAGTTTTAAGAGCATGCAAATTATCACTAACCTGAGATCAAGCAATCCGTATCCTTGCTGTTAGCTTCAAACGATGGATGATTTGCGTTCTACGGATCCCAAGGATTAATGTTGTGGAGGAATTTTTGGAAAAGCGCTTGTGGATTGAGAGGTTCGAAGGAATGAAGGATTAGGGTTCACACTTGAAAATCTCCACAAAATAACGTGTCTCCCCCTTAACCAGTGCATGAGTAAACTTAAATATATTAGGTTATTCCACTGATTAGCATTTGGCCCTTGTTAATTCCTCACTTAATGAGTTTTGGGTGATTTTGGAAATTTGCATAATGTGAAATACACCCTCCTCTATGCATCACACCCAAGCCTTTGATGATGGATCACTCATATTTCAATTGCTAATCACACCTGTATGGGTTTTGGGCCTTGAGATGTCTTGGTTTATGAATTTTCAAAAATTTGGCAATTTTGCATAATGGGAAATAAGTGATGAATAAGCCATGGATCCACTTGATTCAAAGGTCAAAAATGGTCCTTATGGAATTTACTTTGATGTTAGAATGTGCCTTGAAGCAATGGAACCAAATATAGGTCACTATGTCCCAAAATGCAAAAGTTGTGAAAATGGAACCATGAGGAAACCCTAAAAACCACTTTGCCTTCTTTTGATCATAATTTGAGTTTCACAAATGATATGGAGACCATCTAGTACTTGTTGGAAAGGGTTGAAAAATATCTTCAACTTTCATGTTTGAGGAAAATTCACTTGAAGCTTCTTTGATGATGAAAAGTTAAGTTGAATGTAGTGTAAGAACTTGCCCAAAAAGGAAACCTTCAAATTATAGGTCATTTCCATATTTAGTAACTTTTGCACAAACTCTTGATTCTTGATGAATGGTATAGAACTTGACCCTTTGAAGAACATCTTCTCCTCTTGAACTTCCTCAAGCACCTTGACCCCATGCTAAGAACCAATGATATGCACACATGATAATGCTAAAATGAAATGAAACATAAGCCAGTTATTACTAAAGTAGGAGAGCAAATTTTGGGGTGCTACAGCTGCCCCTATTCAATCAACATGGTCCTGAAGGTATGATAGCAACGGCTGTCACGCGTTCAAAGGATTCACGGGGATTGAATACCAAAAGAAATTTGAAATTTGCAATCCTCAAAGGAGGGACGACTCCCCTGGGGAACAAGCAATAAATGCTGCACCATCACGACACGTACGAGTGTTGGAAACCAATACAGACGATGTATTGGAATGTCTCAAAATAAACACAAACGAGTGTTAACTATGCGGGGGATAAACACGGACGGGTGTCAAGGAGTCAAAGATATCAGATACGAACAGGGTACAGAAAAGATACACGGACGGGTGTAAAAAGGTAAATTTACTAGGGATTGATCTAGCTGGGGAATGGAAGGCAACACGGACGGGTGTCATCCAAAGGTCAATACAGATGGATATCGAAATCAAAGGTTTAAACGTGGACGGGTGCTGAAAGGACACAGACGGGCGTCAAATGTCAATACAGACGGGCATTGAAACAAAAGCTCAAACACGGACGGGTGCTGAAAGGACACGGACGGGCGTCAAATTTCAATACGGACGGGCATTGAAACAAAAGTTCAGACACGGACGGGTGGTGAAAGGAACACGGACGGGTGCCAAATGTCAATACGGACGGGCATTGAAACAAAGGTTCAAACACAGACGGGTGCTGAAAGGACACGGACGGGCGTCAAATATCAATACAGACGGGCATTGAAATAAAAGTTCAAACACGGACGGGTGCTGAAAGGACACGGACGGGCGTCAAATGTCAATACGGACGGGCATTGAAACAAAATTTCAGACACGGACGGGTGCTGAAAGGAACACGGACGGGTGCCAAATGTCAATACGGACGGGCATTGAAACAAAGGTTCAAACACGGACGGGTGCTGAAAGGGCACAGACGGGCGTCAAATATCAATACGGACGGGCATTGAAACAAAAGTTCAAACACGGACAGGTGCTAAAAGGCCACGGACGGGCGTCAAATAACAATACGGACGGGCATTGAAACAAAAGTTCAGACACGGACGGGTGCTGAAAGGAACATGGACGGGTGCCAAATGTCAATACGGACGGGCATTGAAACAAAGGTTCAAACACGGACGGGTGCTGAAAGAACACGGACGGGTGTCTGACGATAAAAAACCTTGAGGGAATAAACCAAAGGACCACCTGGACGAAGGGGTAAAAATGAAATCATGAATTAACTCTCCTGGCAAACAACTCTGCAAGGGAATGCCAAATATCGCTTTGAAAGACCAAACCCAACACTTGTGGAGTAAAGTCGAATGATATTCTCCGAAATCTGCTTTTTTCCCGCCGAAGGGAAATTCAAACCTGGCTTATGCTTCGGATTCCTATGTTTGAATTTTTGCCGTAATGCTCCACACGAAGTGGAAATGCTACGCATTTGAGGATGCAATGCAAATGTTTATGATATGCAAAAAGGGTCCCTCCAGCAAAATAAATGCTGGAAAGAAAAGACCAATTCAGCTGGGGATGACAAAAATAAATTGTTCTCTGAATCCAGGAACTCTGCTGAGAAGGATCACACTGACCGACTCTTTGGATCCACAACTTCTGCCGGGGATGAAATCCAAAAGCATATACACTCTACCGGGGATTACACATGTCTTTTACTGAAGGTGACATTGATCCTGAGATTCCTCCTCTGCTGGGGGAGTCGAGAATGAATGCCAATAACAGAACCGGAAGTCTGTTACTGAGGATTTCCAATAACAGATGGGCTTAGGACCTGCTGGGGGATGCCAGCCCATAATACCATCCTGCTTGGGGAAGACAGTCCATAATACCATCCTGCTTGGGGATACTGCTGAACTTAGCCTGCTGATGGGGAGAATAACTTTACTTCCACCTTGCTGGGGATTAGGATATGGCATTGTCGGTGAAAGCACGCTTCCTGACTGGATGGGGAAGGTGAACACCCTGATTCTGTGGGGAAATAACGTCTTGATCCCTAGGAAATACTTCCCAAGTCTCCTGCTGGGGAAGGTCTGCTCTTCTGAGGAGAGGTGCAATCTCAATGCTGGGGATAGCAACCTTACTGGGGGAGTACAATGCCATTGCCCTGCAAGTCAAATAACAACAAATAGAATATGCCACAACATGACTATCACCATTAATGCCTAAGTAATTTCTACTGCTTTTCGTTATGCTCCGCAAGGCTCGAAGTTTTATATACAATGTTTATCAAAAATATCGGACGTTTTTGCAAACAAAACAGTAAAAGTAAAATAAACAACGGAAAGCTCTCTGAGTGAAATGAAAATTTTATTGAGAAAAGTGGCCTGTAAATAGGCATTTACAATTGGAAGCAATTCCTAAAAAGAGGTAATTGCGCAAAAGCAAAAGGAAAATACATATGTCGGCAATGCGGGAACAGATATCCACCATGGTTCGACTCAGCTATGACCCATATGTCTTGCTTATCCATAAATATCTTGACTTTTGAAGATACTAACTGTACTGATTCCTTTCTTTCAGAATTTCCAGGTATTGAAAGTGCTCACAGATCGAACGCAGACCATAGCCTTTCGCTTATAAATCCCTAACTTTTGCCTGGATTGCCCTTTTCGGGTTTTCAATCCATCGGGATACCCATTCTTACCAAAGTTGCCTTTACCAGTTTTCAACTTTGTGGGTTTACACGTTTCTTTTTACATTTTATCCCTAATTTTGCCCGAACCTTTTCCTTTTTATGGTTTGCTGGGATGCCCTTTTTTGCCTGGACTTTTCTTTTTATGTCCAGCGGGTCTCTTTTATGCGAAGTATTTTTTGACTACGTCTGCGTTCACAGGGGATGTAAAATCTTCGCCATCCATAGTTGAAAGTAGTAAGGCTCCACCAGAGAAAACCTTTCTTACCACATATGGCCCCTCGTAGTTTGGAGTCCATTTTCCCCTATGATCTGTCTGAGGAGGAAGGATCCTTTTCAAAACCAATTCACCTGTCTGAAAACTCCGAGGACGCACTTTCTGGTCAAAGGCGTGCTTCATCCTGCTCTGATGCAACCGACCATGTGCGATGGCTGCCAATCTCTTTTCTTCAATAAGGTTCAACTGATCCAACCTGGAACGCACCCATTCAGCTTCATCAAGCTTCACATCTGCCAAAATTCTCAAAGACGGAATCTCGACCTCTATGGGTAAAACTGCTTCCATACCATATACCAATGAGAAAGGGGTTGCCCCAGTTGACGTACGCACCGAAGTACGGTAACCATGTAGGGCATAAGGTAGCATCTCATGCCAGTCTTTATAGGTTACCACCATCTTCTGCACAATCTTCTTGATATTCTTATTTGCTGCCTCAACAGCACCATTCATCTTCGCACGATATGGAGAGGAATTATGATGTTCGATCTTGAAACTCTGACATAGTTCCTTCATTATCTTATTGTTCAGATTCGAGCCATTGTCAGTAATGATTCTCTCCGGGACCCCATAATGACAGATGATGTCCTTCTTTATAAATCGGGCTACCACTTGCTTGGTGATGTTGGCGTACGAGGCCACTTCCACCCACTTTGTGAAATAGTCAATGGCAACCAAAATGAAACGATGCCCATTGGAAGCAGTGGGCTCAATCTTTCCAATCATATCTATGCCCCACATTGCAAAAGGCCAAGGAGATGATAACACGTTTAGAGGCGTAGGCGGTCCATGCATCTTATCTGCA
This sequence comes from Lathyrus tuberosus, assembly GCA_022829125.1. NCBI lineage: Eukaryota > Viridiplantae > Streptophyta > Magnoliopsida > Fabales > Fabaceae > Lathyrus > Lathyrus tuberosus. Next base: position 9,598,734 of record JALAZF010000191.1, read on the forward strand.
TAAATCTGGCATTTATGGCACTTTCGGGTGTACTTGAAACAATCAGACCCCATAGTCATCCAGTAATATCCTACCCTCAACAACTTTCTAGCCATGGTGTACCCACTAGAATGAGTGCCGAAAGAACCCGCGTGAACTTCCTCCATCAATAAACCTGCCTCGTGTTCATCAACACATCGCAGTAAGATCATATCGAAGTTCCTCTTATATAACACATCATCCTTGTTCAGAAAGAAGTTTCCTTCCAACCTCCTCAGAGTCTTCTTATCCTTGGTGGAGGCACCCTCTGGATACTCCTGTCTCTTCAGAAAGACCTTAATATCATGATACCACGGTTTGCCATCTGTCACATCTTCGATTACAAACACAAAAGCTGGTCTATCCAGACGCATAATTCTAATTGAAGGGGTTTCATTCCAACGATTCACCTTATACATGGATGCCAATGTCGCCAACGCATCAGCCTTCTGATTCTCAGCTCGGGGCACATGATGAAAATCCACCCTGTCAAAGAAAGGTAACAACCTTTTGGCATAGTTGTTATAAGGCACCAAATTCGCCCGACGAGTCTCCCATTCTCCTATAATCTGATTAATTACCAGCGCGGAATCACCATAGACATCGAGGTTCTTAATTCTCAAATCAATTGCTTCTTCTAACCCCATGATGCATGCTTCATACTCTGCCTCACTGTTGGTACATACGAATGCTAACCGGGCAGTGAAAGGTATATGAGAACCCTTTGGGGTTGTAATGATTGCCCCAATTCCATTACCATATAAGTTAACAGCTCCATCGAAAATTAGCTTCCATTGAGACCCAATCTCAGGTCCTTCGTCAGGCAGAGGCTCTTCACAATCTTTCATTTTCAGAAACATAACATGCTCATCTGGAAATTCAAACTTCATTGGCTGATAATCCTCGACCGGCTGTTCAGCAAGATATTCTGACAGAAAACTTCCCTTAATGGCTTTCTGAGATACGTACTGAATATCGTATTCTGTCAAAACTATCTGCCAACGGGCTATCCTTCTAGAAAGTGCTTTCTTCTCAAACACGTACTTAATCAGATCCATCTTCAAAATCAATAAGGTTGTGTGGTTTAACATATACTGCCTCAAGCGCTTGGCTGCCCAAGCGAGTGCACAACATGTCTTTTCCAACATAGAGTATCTTGATTCACAATCAGTGAACTTCTTACTCAGGTAGTAAATGACGTGCTCTTTCCTACCTGTCTCGTCATGTTGACCGAGCACACAACCCATCGAATTCTCAAGAACCGTAAGATACATAATTAATGGTCTTCCAGGCACGGGTGTCATGAGGATTAGGGGTTCCTGCAAATACTTCTTTATCCTTTCAAACGCCTCTCGACAATTTTCATTCCACCTGACCTCTTGATCTTTTCTCAATAACTTGAAAATTGGTTCACACGTGGCTGTCAGATGAGAGATGAACCTAGCAATGTAATTCAACCTTCCCAAGAAACCACAAACCTCTTTCTCTGTTCTTGGCTCAGGCATCTCTTGTATGGCTCTTATTTTTGTAGGATCAACCTCGATACCTCTTTCACTAACAATGAATCCCAACAATTTACCATACCTCATGCTGAAAGTTCACTTGTTCGGATTCAACCTCAGTCTGAACTTCCTCAACCTTTCAAACAGCTTTTGGAGGTTCACCAGGTGTTATTCTTCTGTCTGTGACTTCGCAATCATGTCATCAACATAGACTTCAATCTCCTTGTGAATCATATCATGAAAGAGAGTAACCATTTCCCGCTGATAGGTTTCCCCAGTATTCTTCAATCCAAAGGGCATTACCTTGTAGCAAAATGTTCCCCACAGTGTTATGAACGTTGTTTTCTCCATGTCCTCTAGGGCCATTTTGATTTGGTTATACCCAGAGAAGCCATCCATGAAGGAAAACACAGAATATTGAGCAGTATTGTCTACTAACACGTCAATGTGGGGGAGTGGAAAATCATCCTTTGGCCTCGCCCTATTCAAATCTCGGTAATCAACACACATCCTGACCTTCCCATCCTTCTTAGGTACAGGTACGATATTAGCAACCCACGGAGGATAATTCGTCACAGCAAGAAATCCAGCGTCCAACTGTTTCTGAACCTCTTCCCTGATCTTGACAGACATATCTGGTTTCATCCTTCTCAGTTTCTGCTTGACTGGAGTACAACCCTCTTTAAGCTGCAACCGGTGTGCAACAATGTCAGTGTCAAGCCCGGGCATGTCTTGGTAAGACCAGGCGAAGATATCTACATAATCTCAAAGCAACTCAACCAATCTTCCTTTAACAGTGTCTTCCAAGGCAGTCCCAACCCTTACTTCTCGCTTAACATCCTCGGTTCCCAGATTAACAGTCTCAACTTCCTCCTGATAAGGTAGAATAACCCTTTCCTCTTGTTTCAGTAGCCTGGCTAATTCTTCTGGTAAGTCACAGTCTTCATTAGTTTCTTCTTCGGCCTGATAGATGGGATTGTCGAAGTCATATCGAGCCATAGCTAAGTCATGATGGGTGGAATCTGAACAAAGAAACTTGCATGATGGATGTTTTATGTTTATTATGAGTGCAACAAACAAGAAAACACATTGCCATTTTGATGTGGGTTAATGCAAAAGGTAAAAAATAGAAACACAGGGATCAAAATATTTGAATGAAAAAACGTCCTTTATTGATGATAAAAGTAGAAAATAAAACATCAAAGCCCTACAAATAAATATCACTACGTCTTAGGCAGAACGTAGGATTCAACATAACAGAAAACAAAAGTAAATTACTCCGGGCGAGTCACTTGGATGACTTTCTCGGAAGACCAGTTGCCTAAACTCTGACCAGGGGTGCAGGGACGGATCCATTCATCCATGTCACAGTCACTATCACCTTCATCCTCCATAGCATTAACCTGATTAAAGAAAACCCCAACACTTGTGAACCGAATCGGGCCAGCATACTTGGGAGGCTCTTGAGCTTGTCAGGGTGGCTTGTACCCTAGTCGATGGGTATCCTGCTTTCTTTGAACATCAATGACACTGCCCCACTTCTGGGAACCACCAGCTTCAACTATAGCGCGCGCCTCTTTGAAAGAGGACATTGGAACCTCCGATTATCTGACAACTTCAGGTTGGGCAACCACCTCAGGCTGACTGACTTCCTTTGGTGGTTCCTCTGGAATTTTCACAGCTTCAAAGGCTTGGCACAAAGTTTCATGTACTTCACCATCTACCACTACATACTTGAAAGTCGATAGGTGACTCACCATGATCTCTTCCTCACCACAAACAGTCACAACGTGGCCATCCACCATATACTTCAGCTTCTGGTGCAGTGTAGATGTTACTGCTCCAGCACCATGGATCCAAGGGCGACCCAACAAACAACTATAGGTAGGCTGAATATCCATTATGTAAAAGGTGGTGTTGAAAACCTCAGGACCCACCTTGATCGGCAGAACCAACTCTCCAAAAACTGACCTCTTGGAGCCATCAAAAGCACGTACCACCAAGTCACTTGGTGTACAAATCAACCCACGAGTATCCAATTTCATCAAAGGCTTCTTCGGTAACACATTCAAAGACGACCCAGTATCAACTAACACATGCGACATTAAGGAACCACGACATTCCACTGAAATATGTAGAGCGTTGTTGTGATTCCTCCCAGCTGGAGTCAGATCTAAATCGGTGAAACCCAAACCATTACCAGCATTCACATGAGCCACAACCCCTTCTAACTGATTGACAGATATTTCCTGTGGTAAATATGCCATATTCAAAACCTTCAGTAATGCATTTCGGTGTGCCTCGGAGCACAGCAGTAAAGATAGGATGGAAATCTTCGATGGAGTTTGGTGAAGTTGATCAATAATTTTGTAATCGCTTTTCCTAATCAATCTCATAAAATCTTCTACATCTTCTGAGAAAGTATCCCCAACTGGCTTTGTCATAGAATTATTTGATTCCTGCCTCTATACAGACTCATCCTTCATCTGTTTACCTTTGTCTTGCTTCGAACTACCAACTTGATCCTCAGACGGAATAAAGACTCTACCACTCCTAGTTGTAGCCCCTGCTTCAACAATATTTTCAACCCCTGCACTTGGAGCTGATGTTCCTACCAATTCTTGCTTCTTGCCATTAACAAATACCTTGGCCCCATAGTTCCATGGGATGGCCTTGGTACTCTCATACGGGACTAGTCCAGGAACAGTGATAATAACCGGCGCTGGTCTCGCCGGCACTGATATAGTTATTGTCTTGAACGGAATTGTTATTGTGGCAACATCAATCTCTCTGTCAGTAACTTTACTCTGCCTACAACCCTTGTCAAACTGTAATATCCCTTCACTGATCATTCTCTGAATACATGCTTTCAATAAACCACAACCGCCTGGCTGCGACACACATCCTACACAACCTTCATCACAGCCGGGAAATACCCCTCCCTTCAACAGTCTTTCCTTCACCGCACCCAAGGGAGTTTGGACTTGGTTCACATCTGAAATCAAACTCAAGTCTTCACAGTCTTTAATAATAGCATTGACCCTCGGCCCACCGTGATTCGGCATCGGGTTCTGATTCACATTTGGAGCATCATTGGAGAAATTGATGGCTTTGGAATCCACCAAATCTTGAACCAGATGCTTAAAAGCTCTACAGTTCTCAGTATAATGTCCGGGTGCTCCAGAATGGAATTCACAGTGGGCGTTGACGTCATAGCCGGGAGGTGGATTACCAATAGGTGGAGCCAATGTTCTCTTCTGAATTAACTGTAGCTTTAACAAATTCTGAAATAATTGAGAGTAGGGGATAGGCGGAGTGTCAAGATGCCTATCTCGCCTAGGCGCAGGCTGTGGTTTGCGAGGAGCCTGATTTTGTTGTTGAGACACTTCTGGCTGCTGAGGTGCTGTTGGGATGGTTATAGAGGCCACCTGCTGATTGAAGTTCTGACGAGGTCCATCTCTACCATGATATGATGACACAGAGTTTGTATCTCCCTCCTTCTTCTTGTAACCACTAGCATAAGGCTTCTTACCTCCTCCAGATGAGGACCCATCACTGCCTGATATTTTTCCTGCCTTAATTCTGCTTTCCACCATTTCTCCTACTAAGATGAGATCAGCAAACTTTCCAGTCATACACGGTACCAACTTTTCATAGTAATGACCTTGCAAGGTGGCCATAAACATACCTATCATCTCACGTTCCAACATGGAAGGCTGAACCCTCGCTGCCTGTTCTCGCCACCTCTGAGCGTATTCCTTGAAACTCTCATTGTTCTTCTGTGATAAGTTCTGCAGCTGTGTTCTGTTAGGAGCCATGTCAGTGTTATATTGATAGTGTCTAATAAATGCCCCTGCCAGATCTCTCCAACTACGCACATCTTTCCTTTCTAGTTGCATATACCATTCTAGGGATGCCCCAGATAGGCTATCCTGAAAGCAATGCATCATCAGCTTCTCATTCTTCGCATGCGCAACCATTTTACTCGCGTATGCCCTAACGTGAGTCCTCGGGCAAGACATACCATTATACTTCTTGAAAGTGGGAGTCTGAAACTTGTGCGGGATAACAACGCCTGGAACAGCCCCGAATCCTCTAGATCCATACCCACAGAATCCTGATTTACAACACCCCTCAGTTGTTCCTCAATCAACCTGAACCTCTGATCATTGTCAATCTGGGGACCAACATCCCCACCTGGTATAGAGAATGCATCTTCCTGAAGATCATCATACTGACGGCCATGAATTGCGCCAACATTGTTACCTCCCCCCACTAAAGTGGGAACTACAACATTTTCTCCTCCGCCCAGAGGGATCACAACACCAGTAACAGGAATACCTCCGCCCAGAGGGCCATTTTGAACATTATTACCAGTAACACCAGTATGAACTCCTCCATGAAGGACACCCTCTTTATCAATTCTCGCAATCAGTGGCCGAACGAGAGTCCTTAACTGCTCTTGGCCTTGAGCAACACCTTGCATTAAATCCATGAATTAATTCATGCGAGTCCGCATCTCAGTCATCTCATTTTGTAGCTGATCCATGAGTCTCTTCAGATTTTGTCTGGTAGAATACCGGTGAATATGCTGATCTGCAATCCTGTACTGAGGAGGAGAACAAAGTAAGAACACCAGAGATAAACACCTGTTATGCAAAATGGTTATGCAAAATTATTATGAATATGCAAATGCAAATGAACATGTTTAAAAAATTCGCAGGGCGATCCACCCCTTGATTCCAGTTTAACAACAAGATAGAACGGAACTTCTGCTCATGTATTAAGAAAAACCACAGGATAACCAAGTGTCAACAATCACAATCCAAGATAACAAGTCTGAACACAATAATCATAGATCCCAACCAACAAGCCTGGTGGTGTTTCAAATACAATAAAAGAAAATAGAAAACTACGGCATGTCATCAAAGTCCACAAGTGCCAATCCCCCCCATCCATTATGCTCTTTGCTCCAGTCTTGAATTTCCTTGAACAACTTTTTGGTGTCGGGATACTTTGGTCTCTGAATCAGCTCTTGAATGAGAACATCTCTCCTCTGCATGATCCCTTTCAAGTACCGGCAATGCAACTCCCAAGCGTCTTCTTCAAAAACATCATCCATGCTAGGACCCTCATTTCTAGGTCTCTTCACTTCAACTTGGATCTTCAGTTCCTCTATGGAGGCTATGGCTTCATTGAGTCGACCCTCGACTGCTTGTCTCTGGAATACCCCTGATAGGATCTCAGCGTCTTTTTTCTTTAGCTTCAACTTTAATTGCTCAATCTGAGCTAGGTAATCGTCTTCCTTTTGTTTATTCTCAGCCATTGCAGTGTCTCGGTGAGCATTGAACCTGTGAATCTTCAACAAAGCCTTGGCCAATTCCTCCTTCTTAGACTCGAGAACCTTACTGATACCCTCTAGAGCTTGTTTCATCCTTTGTCTGGTTGTGACCTTGTCAGCTAGCTCATTTTCTGCCTTAGCGAGAAGTTCTGTCTTCAACTCGGCGATATGAACAGCTTCACCCCGCTCATGTTTCAACTAGTAAATCTCTCTTTGTAGCTCACTATTTTCTTCTCACAGCTTTTCCTTTTCAGCCCACAACTTGTTAAACTTCTCTATCTCAACTGTGGTAGGAGGCTCAATCAGCAAGGGGTAAGATGGTGGTTCTTTGGATAATGGAAAAAGCTCCTCCTCTACCCTTTTCTGAATCCAATCTTCATACGCAGGAAATGTTCTGTTGTTGCTCTTCCCAAAAGAAGTCTTCCCCTTCTTATGACGATCTTCCCAAGTATTTTCAACTTCTTTTAATAGTTCTGGTTTGATTTCCCTACTCAGATATAAAGATTCTTGGACCTCCTCATCTCTTGGTGGCTCTTTCATGGCATACCCGAATTGCCTAATAGCAAGAATAGGGTTGTAGTTAATTCCCACTTTCCTTCCTATTAGAGTCACATTTGGGAGACCTCCACGACTAATCATGATGTCTTGGCCCAACAAGTCACGGTTAACCCAAATTAGATTATCTGCCCTCAAGCCCATCAATCTTTTGGACCACTCCAAAGTTTCTCTAGTGTCTTCGAACGCCCCAGATTTGGGAAGACGATCAGCAAACCATTTGTAGAAGACTGACGCACAAAAATTAAGGGGTCCTCCCCTCCTCTTCTCATTCTTATAATGCACTGAATAATACAGATCTCCAAGCAAAGTAGGTACCGGATTTTTCATGGTAAATATCCGGACGGCGTGCATGTCCACAAAATCCTTCATATTTGGAAACAACACCGTTCCATAGACACACATAGCCAAGATGGCGTTGAAGACTGTCCAACATCTAGCCTTAGCATACACAGCAGCCTGTTCTACCAAAAATTTCACATGAAAGCCTTTACACCCTCCCTTACTGGCAACGTTGTTTTTCAACAAAGATGGATCCAAATGCAAAGCCTCAGAGACCTTTTCTAAATCAGGAAGTTCTTTAGAAGGATGGAAAGGAGCCTCTTCTTTAATAGCAATATCCAGAATGAGAGCAAATTCCTCCAATGTCGGAGCCAAAAGATAATCAGTGAATAGAAAACAACGTAGGTGAGGGTCATAGAATTGCACCAGAGTGTGCAAAGCCCTATACTCGTATTCAGTGATGTTGCGAGCAAAATTCAGAATTCTTCCATACTCTCCTCTAAAGTATGCCAATACCTCAGGTTCTGCCATAGACACAATCTTGTGACCAGGATCCAGAATAAGTGATGGGAACTTGTACACTATGATGTTCTTTCTCTTCTCAGTACTCATCCTTAATAGTCTTCAAAAACCAGAATCAAAGTTAGGATGCAGCCCTGCAAATGAATAAACATGTTAGGATGCAAAATGATGATGCAAATGCACACATGGGATCAAGGATGCCACACAGACTGGACAACTGCTGCACTGAACAACTGTATAATCTCAAAGGTCTGCCCAAATACCCAGAATACCAAAATAACCATAGTACCACACTGATAAATCTGCTGATCAGAAAACCGGGTATGTTGAAGGTCAAGGTTGTCTGCAAACCTGTAAACACCCTGCCCTCTCACATGTGGGTACTAGAAAGCCTAGGATCCTCAATATCACAGGCTCTCAGGTCGAGAAATGATGATACGTTCACCATTTCTGGTTTGGCATCATCACCAATCGAGGAGGCCTCAACTGATTCCCCTCAAAAGAAAACATCCTATGGCAAGTCCTCAGTTTCGGCACTGAGGTCGAGAAGTAATAGTACATTCATCCCTCGGGGTACAGTACTATCGCCAATAGAGGAGTGCTTCCACTGATTCTTTCCCAAAAGGAAACCCTATAGCAAGTTCCCAGCATTGGGTCCTCGAATATACATGTGTAATGGGTTGGCCATTTTTGGTCTGCCATTATCACGTCTCGGGAGGAGTGCCGTTACTGAGTTCTTGGGAATGGCCGCCAGAGTCGACAGTTTTCCAGGTTACATTCAATCATCTGCACCAATGCGCAGGATAGAACATTACCAAGGAATACCTCGTCTGGATGTGGAGGTTTCATGTATACTATGTATGGCCAAATGCCACACGAGTCACACTATTTTCCACGCTAATCCTACGTGTACGCTCAAGTCTGGGTATTAGGCTTATATCTCGGAACCCCCAACCCGCCAAACAGAAGAACAGTGTAGCAGATGATAATAATATGCAATGCAGAAAATGCAGTAAAAATAAAATACAACAAATAAAGCAGAACAAAAACAAAAACACCCAAAGAGAACAAAAACAAGCGCTAGGACAGACTCTCTAAAGGGGATGGACCAGCATAGGTCGACCAGATTCCCCAGCAGAGTCGCCAGCTGTCGCTCCCAGGATTTTCATCCAGGTACAAATGCGAAAGTGGCACGGAACACAGAGTCGCCAACTGTGTATATTTATCCCAAGAGAGGGAAAGAAAACACCGCATAAACCTGAGGAAGAGGGAAAGGAATGGTCATCGCAATCATAGCCTGGGTTCGGGAGTCGGTTACTCGAGGGGAACGTGCTAGCACCCCACGCGTCCATCGTACTCGATGGGATCCATGCTTGTTGTCTATTCTAAGGGTGAGTTATCCTAACATCTATGGCTGCACTAAGACAGGGAAGGGGAAAACTAAGACAGACTCGGTAGGACGTTGAAGTCCTAGGCCTACGTATTCCCTTTGTGCAATGGGAAATTCAGAGTCAATGTAGTTCGGACCAAGTTCTTTTTGTGTTTTTAATGAGCGACGTTAAGTTCGCGTCCGGCAGTTAGGGTCGATGCCTGTTTGCAACTCAGACGGAAAGTAACATGCCCTTTTTGAAAATAGCCTTTAGTTTGACAATCCCAAAGGACAAAAAGGTTTAAGATTCGTTTGTATTTTTTTAAGACAGAAGTGACTTGAGTTAGTTCATAACTCAACTTGAACCAAAGTCTATGACACGGGAACGAATACATCGCATGGTCGTCCCCAATGGGACGTATGCTCAACACTCTAGAAGAGAGAAGGGGGACCCCTCAATCTTCACTTCCTATGTTTAAGGCTTGTGTACAAGGCAAGTTGACCTTATTAAGTATCTTAGAAAGGTTATGAGATGAGAAGAGGGACTCAAAAGAAAAGAAAAACACTAAGGGGAAATCTATCCTAATGTTATCATGCAAAGGTGGCCCTAAGGGGAGGTTTGACAACAACCTAAGCCTAAAGAAAAGAAAATATGAGAGAAAGAAAGAGTGAGGGTGAACATGGATAACTATCCACATCCTCAAATAACTTACCTCAGCCTCTACATAAAATGTTAGTACAAAACAAACACACGTAACAATAAGACAAATGAAACCCCAAGCAAGTCACAAATCAAAGAGAAATGGTTACAAACCAAATGAAACTCATCCAAGCCAGAATATACACCTTAGAGGTGACCCCCAATGTTTACCAAACAAAATCAAGCAAATAGAATGCAAACCAGTGGCAAAACAAACTAGAGAGTTATCAAAGAAGGAATAGAAGAAGGAAGAGTGGATATGCAAGGTGATTATGCAAGAATGCTTCAAATAATACCCAATTCAGAATTTGGATGACCTAAACATGTGCCTAAACATTCTATACAAGTGTCACATGAGGCATGCAAACAGATATCCAAGCATCAAACATCAATAGAAGCAGAAGGAAGCATATAAGTAAAACATGTTCAAGTATGTAAGATGAAGCATGAATAGCATATGACATGAATGAAGGCAAAGCTCCAAGGTCAGAAACATACATCAAATGAAGTGCAAATGAATGATAAGGCATGGCATACATAAACCAAGCATAAGTCATGAGGAGACACAAATGAGAAGAAGTGAGAAGATAAGTAAAAAAAAAAAGCATGTAAACCGAGCATTGAACACATGCACACAATATGCGACAACCTCACACCAATGACCTATAATGGCAATCAAGTAACCTATAACAATTCAAACATGGTTTATGAAGTCAAAGAAGCAATCCCAAATGATGGCACAAGTGCCTTCTCAAACAAGTAATCAGACATGATCAAAGATGTGCATACAAGAAGACTTCAAACAAAGAACAATCAAACAATTAGGAAAACATCTTCTAAAATTACCAAATTAAAACTTAACACACCTCAACCGGTGGCAAACAACATGTCAAAAGCTCATGTCAAAGTTCCCAAGATAGGTCACTCAAACAATTATGCAAATTCAAATGAGAATTATGAACTAACATGCAAAAGAAAGGGGACTAAAATGCAATATTAAATGACTTTAAAAATGAGAGAAAATTGTTTTAATGAACTTCAATATATTTATGAAGCAATGCAAAAAGAATGGACTCAAAAGGTTTCATAGACTATGAGAAATAAAATAAACAAGTTATAGTATGCATATGTGGAATAAATTCAAAAGAAAATAAACAAATAATTACTTCAGATGCTAAAAATAAAATAAAATAATAAAATAAAATTTGTTAAAATTTTATAAAACTATAAAAATACTTCATGAATTTTTTGGTGATTTTTCGATGCAATTATCTATTTTTAAAAATTAAAAATGAAATAATGTAATTAAATAAAATGAATTAGATTGAAATAAACATGGGGGGTATGAATACTAGCTAGAGCACGTTGAAAATGGAAATGGACTTAATAAGGGGGGGTTCAAATAGCAAGCCTAGCCCAACAAAAACAGCGAAAATAAAAAAAAGAAATACATAGATCTAGTCAAGGTCAGACTCACCATCAACCATTGGATCCATCTAACGCGTACAATCCAGTCAACGAACCAATAAGGTAAATGTGATCAACGATTCAGATCCACACGCACACCATAATAATGATGCACGCACCCACACACAATTGGTCAGAAATTAAAAAAAGGCACGTGATAAGGACCATATAAACCAATGGATCAAACCAACGTCCAAGATCACATCATCAAATCAAAATTTAAAATAAAGGAAAGGCTCATATTAGAGGTGCATGGTAGTTAGCGTGGAATGACACACATGTGAACCATAAAATAAAAACAAAAATTAAAAGATGTGGCAAAGTATGGACCACACGATCTGGGCAACGGACGGTGGGATTTCATCCCCTACCTTGGAACCCTAATTTCACCCGCGATCAAGCTAGACGCCGGAGCCCTAGCTCCGGTCGTCACTTCCTGCCACCTGCAACCAAAAAAAACCCAAAACATGCAAACGAATATACCCTCTTGACCAGAATTCCAAGAGGATCAACAATATGCCATTAAAAGTCACAAATAACCAACACATAGAGAGAAACGAATGGAACAAGTTATGGTTCCAAAACTTAAAACTCACGAAACAACCAATCTAAACGTCCAAACTCAAAACAAAATATACCAGAATTATCAGTGGATATCATAGATCAGTATGTGCATCAAAAAGAGGAGTTTTAAGAGCATGCAAATTATCACTAACCTGAGATCAAGCAATCCGTATCATTGCTGTTAGCTTCAAACGATGGATGATTTGCGTTCTATGGATCCCAAGGATTAATGTTGTGAAGGAATTTTTGGAAAAGCTCTTGTGGATTGAGAGATTCGAAGGAATGAAGGATTAGGGTTCACACTTGAAAATCTCCACAAAATAACGTGTCTCCCCCTTAACCACTGCATGAGTAAGCTTAAATATATTAGGTTATTCCACTGATTAGCATTTGGGCCTTGTTAATTCCTCACTTAATGAGTTTTGGGTGATATTGGAAATTTGCATAATGTGAAATACACCCTCCTCCATGCATCACACCCAATCCTTTGATGATGGATCACTCATATTTCAATTACTAATCACACCTGTATGGGTTTTGGGCCTTGAGATGTCTTGGTTTATGAAGATTCAATGATTTGGCAATTTTGCATAATGGGAAATAAGTGATGAATAAGCCATGGATCCACTTGATTCAAAGGCCAAAAATGGTCCTTATGGAATGTAATTTGATGTTAGAATGTGCCTTGAAGCAATGGAACCAAATATAGGTCACTATGTCCCAAAATGCAAAAGTTGTGAAAATGGAACCATGAGGAAACCCTAAAAACCACTTTGCCTTCTTTTGATCATAACTTGAGTTTCACAAATGATATGGAGACCATCTAGTACTTGTTGGAAAGGGGAGAAAAAGATCTTCAACTTTCATGTTTGAGGAAAATTAACTTGAAGCTTCTTTGATGATGAAAAGTCAAGTTGAATGTAGTGTAAGAACTTGCACAAAAAGGAAACCTTCAAATTATAGGTTATTTCCATATTTAGTAACTTTTGCACAAACTCTTGATTCTTGATGAATGGTATGGAACTTGACCCTTTGAAGAACATCTTCTCCTCTTGAACTGCCTCAAGCACCTTGACCCCATGCTAAGAACCAATGATATGCACACATGATAATGCTAAAATGAAATGAAACATAAGCCAGTTAGTACTAAAGTAGGAGAGCAAATTTTGGGGTGCTACAGGAACATACAAAGTATAATTCATATTACACTTGTTAATGTTTATTATATTCAAATGGCATTAGATCCGTTTAGGGAATTAAAATTCTATAGGAATCAATGATAAGTCGAAAGTCGATACAGTAGGTTGAGTCGTTTCATCTTAATTGTTAATCACTTTTTTTTACAATCACTTATTTTTATTATTTTTCTAAATCGTAAACAAACCGCCCCCCCCCCCCAATCGTTTTTAATTGGTTAATGTCTCAAGAATCCTTGTGAATCGACATCTGAGTCGTTGTCGCTTTACTACTGTATTTACAAAAATACTTGTTTTTTATCCGTGCGCTACAAGGGATCAAATTGGCACCGTTGCCGGGGATTCTTGTCGATTTAGCCAATAGTATTGTTTTAGGTATTGTTTGTTTTGATTTTCTGCATTTGTTTTTGCTGTTTTTCTGTTTTCGCGTTCGGACGCCTTGTCTCGCGTCTTGCGTCCGACCTAGTCGAAAAAATAGGTTTTGGGGGAAATCACCTCCTTTTGGAGATCTGTTTCGTGCATTTGAAGCAGAAAAATCGTGCCCTCAAAACCCTAAATTCATTATTTTTCGCAGTTTCGAAAAATTCTAAAAAAATTTCCAAAATTCTCATTTGACCGAATAAGATTACATTTTGTGTTTTTATATTTTTTTTGAATTTATTTTAACCATTTTTCTTCTTTGATTTTGATTTTGATTCTGACTCTATAGGGACATTGTTGGCATTATCGTATTTGTGGCTGCAGTGGTAGTCTTGGCTACGAGATCTTGTTGTTATGACCTGTTTGATTTCGATCCTGAGATAGAGATAACCTTGCACGCACATCTTAGATATAATCAGGCCAGCCCTAGTTCACCGAGTAATTATTGATTCACTATTTCTATGAAGGATTAAAACCAATGGATATGAATATTTTAGATGCTGCTAGTGGTGGAGCACTTGTTGATAAGACTTCAGCCGCTGCCAAGGCCCTAATTGAGAACATTTCGCTTAACTCCCAATAGTTCACAATGAGAGACAATTATGCTCAAATAAAAGGTGTGAATGAGGTTCACGTTTCTTCTCATGTTTCTCATTCCGACAAGGCCTTCAAAAATAGAATGAATGAGCTGACCAAATTAGTGAAACAATTGGTAGTGGTAGGTAAAGCTCAAGCAGCCCAACAAGCCCAAACAACAAGGTTATGTGGTATTTGTACTTCTTCTGATCATCTTATCGATACATGTCCTATTCTGGAAGATAAAAAGCCTATTGAATTACCTCAAGCATATGCTGCAACCCTTTACAATCAAGGTAACAAACAAAACAGGTACAACATTCCTGACCTGTCCCCTAATAAATACCATCCAAATTGGAGGAACCATCCGAACCTTCGATATGGAAATCAACATCCCACCCAACAACACTATCCCAACCAACAATTGGTTCTACCCTCGCCCCCACCTCAAAACCCTCCACAGGCTACAACCAGTTCTGCCCCAGCTTTTGGTCCTTCTTTAGAGGATATTGTTAAGAAATTGGCTGCCAATAATCTCCAATTCAAACAGCGGACAGATTCCAGCATTCAAGCCTTGCAAACACAAATAGGACAACTTGCTTCTTCGGTTAATGGTATTCAGCAAACTTCCTTCTCAAACAGTGGTGAATCCTAAAGGACCTAATGTGAGTGTAATAACCTTGCGATCCTGAAACATTACAAATTCTGCCCCGGAAAAAAATGAGGAAGTTGTTGAACTTCTGTGGTTGTTGAGTCTGAGCCTTCTATTGTTGCGGATTCTGCCCCCGAAAAAGAGTATGTACCTCGGATACCTTTCCCTCACCGAGTGCAAAAAAATAAGAACATTATGGAGGAAGACAAAGGGAGAGAGAGAGAGATTTTGGATGTGTTTAAAAAAATGGTGGTAAACATTCTGCTTCTTGATGTAATCAAGCAGATTCCAAAGTATGCAAAGTTTCTTAAGGATTTATGTACTCATAAAAGGAGATTGAAAGGGAATGAGAGAGTGAATATGGGAAGGAATATTTCTGCCTTCATCCAATCTAATGATACAACTGAGCAAAATGTTTCAGCCCTCTTCCAGGCCATGCCACAAAAATGCAAGGATCCAGGAACTTTTGCTATCCCTTGTACCATTGGGAATAGTAAATTCGAAAATTGCATGCTTGATTTAGAAGCCGGTATTAATGTTATGCCTACTTCTATTTATAATAATCTTGATCTTGGTCCTTTGCAGCATACAGGTTTAATCATTCAGCTGGAAAACAGAAGCAATGCCCGCCCCGCCGGAGTCGTGGAAGATGTCCTCGTACAAGTTAATGACTTGATTTTTCCTGCAGATTTTTATATTCTTGACATAGAAGGAGAAACAAAGTCAAGTAAGGCACCCATCATTCTCGACAGACCGTTTATGAAAACGACGAAGACAAAAATTGATGTTGATGATGGCACGATGTCCATGGAGTTTGGTGATATCATCGCTAAATTTAACATCTTTGATGCAATGAAACATCCCATGGAAGATCATTCTGTTTTCCACATTGAGTTACTTTCTAACTTAGTAGAGGATACATATCCCAAGTTTTTATCTGATTTTTCTTCTTTACTAGACTATGATGATACTTTTTCCTGTGATGTATGTACTAATACTAATGTTTGCTCTGGTTGTGCCAAAATAAATTCTGCCCTACAGGCTGATGTTTTCCTGGTGGATGAGGCTATAAATGAAGTGGTTTATGCAGCTGAACCTCTTGACATCCCTGCTGCCCCGACCATTCCATCCGTTGAGCAACGTCCTTCTTTAGACCTCAAACCACTCCTAGAAAATCTAAAATATGCCTACTTAGAGATAAATGATAAGCTGCCTATTATTATTTTGTATAACCTATTTCGATCAAGAAAGTAGGCTTTTGCAGGTTTTAAAGAGGCATAAAAAGGAAATCGGGTGGACCTTGGCGGACATTCCCGGTATTAACCCTTCCATGTGCATGCATCAGATTCTGCTTGAAGAAGGAGCTAAGGTGGTGAGGCAACCCCAAAAGAGGCTTAATCCTTTAAAAAGGAGGTATTGTACCTAAGAAATCTCGACTCACTGTGATAAAAAATGAAAAGAATGAACTTGTTCCCACTAGAGTTCAGAATAGCTGGAGAGTATGTATTGATTATAGGAGGTTGAACCAGGCGACTAGAAAGGATCACTTTCCTTTGCTATTCATTGATCAAATGCTCGAACGGCTAGCAGGTAAATCACATTATTGTTTCCTTGATGGTTTTTCAGGTTATTTTCAGATCCATATTGCACCAAAGGATCAAGAAAAGACAACTTTCACGTTCACATTTGGTACATTGGCTTACAGAAGAATGCCATTTGGACTTTGCAATGCTCTTGGCACATTCCAGCGATGCATAATTAGTATTTTTGCTGAATTTATTGAAAATTGCATGGAAGTTTTTATGGATGATTTTATGTTTATGGTTCTTAATTTGATGCATGTCTGAAAAGTTTGAATATGGTTTTAGAGAGATGCATCGAGACTGACCTTGTTCTAAATTATGAAAAATGCCACTTTATGGTTGAGCAGGGAATTGTTTTAGGACACATAATTTCTGAAAAAGGAATTTCAGTAGACCCTGCTAAGATTGTTGTGATTTCTACAATGCCTTAACCATCTTGCATTAGCGAGATTCGTTCTTTTCTTGGTCATGCAGGTTTTTACAGGCGCTTCATAAAGGACTTCAGCAAGATAGCTCTTTCAGTTTCAAACTTGTTGAAGAACGACGTGACCTTCGATTTTGATGAGAAATGCAAGCAGGCACGTGATTTCTTGAAAAAACCATTGACCTCCGCTCCCATCATACAACCTCCTGATTGGAACCTTCCTTTTGAGGTTATGTGTAACACATCTAACTATGCAGTTGGAGCGGTCCTTGCACAAAGGGTGGACAAGGCTGCCCATGTTATTTACTATGCTTCTAGGACTTTAGATTCTGCACAAGCTAATTACACTACCACTAAAAAGGAACTTTTAGCGATTGTTTTTGCTCTTGACAAGTTTAGACAATATTTGCTAGGTTCCAAGGTTGTTGTTTTTACTGACCATGCAGTTTTGAAGTACCTTTTAAAGAAACCAGAAGCAAAACCGAGATTAATTTGGTGGATGTTGTTGCTCCAAGAGTTTAATGTAGAGATTAAGGACAAAAGTTGAGCTGAGAATCTAGTAGCTGACCACTTGAGCAGAATAGAGCGGGATGCAGATCCTTCTCCCATTCAGGATGACTTTCCTGATTAGCAGCTGCTACTTTTACAGGGAGTTACTCCTTGGTTTGCTGATATTGTTAATTATCTTGTTGCTGGTGTTTTTCCTGCAGGTCCATCTAAGGCGCAAATTCACAAACTCAAGAGTGATGCCAAATACTATGTGTGGGATGATCCTTATCTTTGGAAGTTTGGTAGTGATCAGGTTATTAGGAGGTGTGTCCCCGACTATGAGATTGAATCTGTTTTGCATTTTTTATACGCCTCTCAAGTAGGTGGGCATTTTGGTCCTCAAAGGACCGCAAGAAAAGTCCTAGACTCAGGTTTCTATTGGCCCACTATTTTTAAAGATGATTATGAGACTTACCGCACTTGTAAGGAGTGCCAGATAGCAGGTACAACCATCACTGGTAAGAGTGAAATGCCTCAGCAGCCTATGCTTTACTGTGAGGTATTTGATGTGTGGGGAATCGACTTCATGGGTCCCTTCCCTATATCATTTGGTATTCTCTATATTTTACTTCATGTTGATTATGTTTCAAAGTGGGTGGAAGCTATCCCCACTAGGACTAATGATTCTACAGTTGTTGCACATTTTGTCAGGTCCAATATTTTTTGTAGGTTTGGAATACCCCGAGCTATCCTAAGTGACCAAGGCACTCATTCTTGTAACCGCACCATGGAAGCATTGCTATGAAAATATGGAGTTGTACACAGAGTCTCTACTGCATACCATCCCCAAACTAATGGGCAAGCTGAGATCTCAAATAGGGAGATCAAACAGGTTTTAGAGAAAATGGTGTAGCCAAACAAGAAGGATTGGAGCCGTCGTCTAGAAGACGCATTTGGGCTCAAAGAACAGCGTTCAAGACACCTATAGGGATGTCTCCCTATCGACTTGTTTTTGGTAAGGCATGTCATCTTCCTGTAGAGATAGAACACCGTGCTTATTGGGCAGTAAAAAGTTGTAATTTGGAGATGCAACAAGCAGGTATTGAAAGAAAACTACAATTACAACAACTTGAAGAGCTTAAACTAGAGGCTTATGAAAGCTCTAGGATTTATAAAGAGAAAACTAAGCACTTCCATGATAAAATGTTTCTAGGAAGGAATTCTCTGTGGGCCAACAGGGTTTCTTGTTTAACTCCCACCTTAAACTTATGGCTGTGAAACTTCGATCCAAGTGGATTGGCCCTTTTGCTGTTACTAATGTTTTCCCTTATGGTGCAGTAGAGATTAAAAGTGAAGGTACTAACAAAGTTTTCAAAGTCAATGGGCAGCGCCTGAAACTATTCCATGAGAGTTCGGTGCCTGAAGATGCACCCATAGAAGAGCTTTCCTTGGAAAAGCCCACTTACTCTACAACTTGACTAGGGAGCACTTTTTTCCTTTCCCTCACTCTTATTTAATAGTTACTAGGGGTGGCAATTGGATCCATTAAGGCAAAATCCATCCACCAAAAAATCCATCCAATCCATCCAATCCATCCACCACACAAAAAGTAAGTTAATGGATTGGATTAAATCCATCCATTTATATGCATGGATTGGTTCAATTCATCCAACATATTTTAAGGATCCAATGGATTCTTTTTATCTCCGTTAGCTTTATTTTTTAAAAAATAATTAAAAATTGATTTTTTTTTTAAAAAGAATTTACTTTTTTCCAAAAAAAAATACCGAATTTTTTTCTGAAATAACCGATTTTTTTCCCAAAAAAAAACTATTTTTTTTTCCCAAAAAAACCAATTTTTTTTCAGAATAAAAAAACTGATTTTTTTTCCAAAAAAAAAACAATTTTTTTCGAAAAAAATAATTTTTTTCCTGAAAATAAAATCGATTTTTTTTCTCGAAAAAAAACCGAATTTTTTTCCCGAAATAAAACCGATTTTTTCCCCAAAAAACCAATTTTTTTTAAAATTAAAATATCAATTTTTTGGAAAATACAAAAAAGTCGAATTTTTCCCAAAAATAAACCGACTTTTTTTTCCCAAAAAAAATGATTTAAAAAAAAAAAAACACTTAAAAAAAAATTGGATGGATGGATATCCATCCATTAAAATTATGTTAATGGATGAATTTGATGGATTTTATTCTTAACGGATGGATTGGATTGGATAATTTTAAGAAAATTTTAGTGGATTGTTAATGGACTAATGGATTGTTTTGATCCATCAATTAACAATCCAATCCATATCCATCAAATCCATCCATTTTATCACCCCTAATAGTTATGCCCTTTCATTGAGGACAATGCATGTTTTATGTGTGGGGGAGGGAACCATTTAGTTTATTTGTTTCATTTTTTGTTTTCTATTTTTGTTATTTGTTTTTTTTTGTTTTGCTTTCATTTCTTTATGTGAAAAAAAATAAAAAATAAAAAATTGCATTTTTTTTAAAGTTTTAGGCTATAGATTAATTTGAGGTTAGATTGTGGAGACTTGAGAAAAGTTCACAAGATCGATATCATTTAAACACCTTAAGTCTCCTGAATATGGAAATCATTTTAAATACTTGTTATGATATAGCCTTGAGTTCCCATCTTTTAATAGCTCTTGAGTAGTTTATCTTAGCAGTTAGCATCATCTAAAAAGTACACACTAAGTAATTAAGCAGATGCAAATAAGTGAATGATCCCGTGCTTAATAAGAAATCTAAATTGGAATCCGCCTTTTAAGTTAGTCGACCCTCAACCGGTCACTTAAGCTAACAGTTGTGAAACATTAAAAAAATGATTAATTTTGACTAGTTGAAAAGATATGGATCATAGTTACTAACAAGCTTATTTACCATGTGTGTGAATAGATAACAGGCTTAATGTGATTGCACTAGAATGAAAGAGAGCAAAAAGGAGGATGAGTAAGTTAGGCTTAGGCATAATAACATGTTTCGGATTGGTTTGTATAGGAGGGAGGCTTATGACTGCGCAATTGCGGATTAATGTTCTTAAGATATCCTTAGTGTACGAGATTACTACCTATCGATGTTATCTTAACCGAAGAAGAGTTTGTGGCCTAGAATGAGCATCTGAATGTTGTTGTGTTTCTTGAGTTTTGATTTCTATTTTGCTCGGAGTGCAAAAGTTCAAGTGTGGGGGAATTTGATCAGTGCATTTTAATGCACATTCTTCTATGTTTGTACTTAGGCGTTCCTACAGTTTATTTGAGTGTTTTTACTATTTTTATGTGTTTTTATATTTAAGTTTGTTTTTACCTTTAAATAATTTTCGAAGCTTATTTTCAGCTTTTACGGTTACTTGACACCTGTCCACTGTTTGGATCATAACTGGAGCTTTGGGATGCCGTTTTGCGCATTCTACCAGTCGTTGGAAAGATAAGACAAAGATCTACAACTTTCATGTTTGACAAAGAAGCTGATTAGGAGTGAATAGGTCTAGAATAATTCGTTGAAGATTCTGCCTTTAGAAATTAAGTTGTTTCGGGTCGTTTTTATTGGGTCTGGTTTATGTTTCCGACCAAGTTGAGTTAGTAATGCAAAACATTATTTTGTTTATAAGGTATGCTGCCACATTATAGTAAGATACCTTTGCTTTCACGTATTTTTCTTTTGCTTTGTACGAATCTTATGGAGAACTAATTTCAAAAGAATCAATCTACTGTACTCGGATTCCGCTTTGAGGTTCTTTTATAAAATTTTAATTAATCTGTTTTCCTTTGAATTCTTCCTATAATTTCAATTGATTGCTTAATTTGATTGTTGCTATAGGATAGAGTTTTTAAATTCGATTTTTTGTATTATCTTCAATATAATTCGCGTTAACGTAGCTTTTGCATTATCGCGTTCGATCAAGTTGTGTTTGCTTAATTCACAACAGTTTTAATCCGTTTACTTAATCCGGAATTCGGGAACATACAAAGTATAATTCCTATTACGCTTGTTAATGGTTATTATAATTGAATGGGATCAGATCCGTTTAGGGAATTTAAATTCTATAGGAGTCAATGATAAGTCGGAAGTCGATACAGTAGGTTGATTCGTTTCATCTTAATTGTTAATCACTTTTTTTTACAATCACGTCTTTTTATTATTTTTCTAAATCGAAAACAAACCCCCCCAATCATTTTTCAATTGGTTAATGTCTCAAGAATCCTTGCGAATCGACATCTAAGTCATTGTCGCTTTACTACTGTATTTACAAAAGTACTCATTTTTTATTAGTACGCGACAGCGGATCACTACCCACACACAAATACTAGTGTTTCCACTAGGGCGCAATGTCAATTCAAGAATATAGTGGCAAGGATATAATATATACTAAAACTAAGTTTGATTATGAAGAATGGCGCCATGATCATCTTCTTCCTTGGGAAACTTGCGTGAAGCAAGCTATCTCTCATTTCTCAACCATTTCACATGATGTAAAGATGAAAATCATGAGTTTTTAAACAAAGAACACAATGGTTCTTTTCAATTTCATTTTAACTAAGTGTAACAAAAGATATTACACCCTAACCAGATGAACCCTAAAATGTGCAAGAACTTAATGAAATCTCATACACATAAAATAAATAACAATTGATTGAGGAAAAATGATCTATGAATATCCAGAAACACAATGGTAGCTTGAAAACATGTTTATGATGCATGATTCATTGAGTTCTAAAGTTTAAGGCTTACCTCTGCAAGAAGGAATCAATTTCTGTGGTAGAGGTGTTACAGAAGTGAAACAATGAACTGGTTAGCTTCCTTGGGTCTCAAGGAACGTGTTGCAACCTTCAGGATGTTTTGAAACTCTTTGGATTGGTTGGCTCAACTCAGACTGCAATTGGTCCAAGTGAGAAACGGAGATGATGATCCTGATGTTTTAGAAGTGTGAGAAGTGTTTGATTAGCTCATATATGATGTATGGAAGGTGTTAGATCAATTGGTTGTGATGGAATGGCTTTCTAATGCAAACTTCGATAGTGATTTGCAAATGAAGGTACTTTTGGAGTGAAAGAGAGATTTTGAGTAAAGCATCAGTTTGGATAATTTGGTGTACTCAAACTAATCACAATTGATGTTTATTTATAGTGCAACAAGTTTGTTTTGGCATCAATAGTGAATGGAGGCTTGGACAGTCCCTTGGCCAATGTTGATCAACTGAAACAAAATTGGAGTCTTTGAGTTTTTAGCCTTTTTAGGGTACTTATGGCTATATGTAGATCCTTGGACTTGGGAGGCTTTTGGATCAGATCTTTTTCCTTTGATGTTATCCCCTGAGGTGTCCAAATGGATGACAAGGCTTGTACTTATCTTATTTTGCCAAATCGAGCAAAAATGCAAAATTCTGTCTTGTACAAGACAATTTAAAAGTGTGATTTTGAGAAGACCATATCTCCTTGCTCAGATGGAGTTATGGAAAGCTCATTTACTTTTTAGAAAGCCCTCGTATGATACAATTCATTTGCAATCATAGTTTGTCTTAAAACTACTTAAATCCAATTGAAAAATCCTCATGAACATTGAGGTTCAAGGCTGAAAGTTAGACAGTTTTGTACTAAGTGTTCAAATTTTATTTTTTAACCACTTTGATCTATTCACAACTAAAAATCCATGGAGAATTAGAGCTTGAGGTAGTTGAAGCTTTTGTAGAATGTAGGAAGACCGACAAATCATGCTTTGGATCACTCAAAATGGCTGCCTAGATCAAAAGTTATAGTCCTTGGAAGTTGGCACCAAAACCATCCAATTTTACTAACTTAGAAAAAATTTTAAACTTTCAAAGTTACCCCTTTTACAAGTTATCATGATTTCTTTATAAATTATTTTTCAAATGACATTATAAGTCATATTTTATGAAAATATGAGTCACAAGGATCATTTTTGCCTAAAAGTCATGTTTTAACTTTTGGCTCCGGAGTGATTCAGTGTGGAGAAACCCTAATTCCCGACTTTTGAGAAATACATTTTCTGAAGGTAATCTAACTTTGAAGAGGGACTCCTAGGGTTATCTTGAGCATATTAAGTCATATTTGGAAGCCTTGGCTCATTCTCCTATGAAAATTTCACTTTGGAGGTCTCAGTCGACCAAAACCCTAATTTGGTAACACCTGGGTTTTCGAGGCTTAACTGTCCTAAGATTTTGCCCTTTTGTGCTTGATTCTTGATATGGGAGACCTCTTGATCCTTCATGGATGTTTGAGAGGTTTAGACAAGTTAAAAATCATGTCATTTCTTGATTGATCTTTTGCCTGAGTACTCAAGGAGGACTTAAAACCCTAATTTTTTTATTGTAGTGCATGCTCAATAAATCTTTGAGAAGATTGATGAGGTATGATGGTTCATCCATATTGTGGTGATGATTTGCACAATTATGGGAAATCTTGTGGTCAAAATTTGGGGTATGACAAACATCAACAATCAAAACTATCTCTAGCCTCATGAATATTGATGGATTGAAACTTACGTCAAGTTTTAGAACATATCTCTCGATCATGAATTAAAACAAAATATAAACCATGTAAACAAAGTTTTTCCTCTATATTTATCATCAACAAAGTTCACACACTACAATCAAGATCAATACATACAAAATGGAGGATTACCTACCACCAATCTCGACACAAGATGTGTTTAGCTACACATATTCATGGTAGCTTATTTTACAGGTTTCGTGAGGAGATGAAAAAGCATCTGCGTCGAATAATCGAGATCGGATGCAAAACTAACTTCTCAATGTGAAAGATCTCCCTTAGTTGAAGAAAAATCAGAAAAATAGGTTTTGGTGTGATAAAACTAGGGTTATGATCCCAAGAAAATACATAAAGTACTTAAATAGTACACTTGAAATCAGACAAGTTCGCACTGCAAACTTTTTATTCGCCTAGCGAATGATAAATTTGGCACCTGAAGTGCCTTCTGGTAAGCTAAACCGCCTCTGAGTTTCTGCATAAGTTCGCAATGCGAACTTTTATTCGCGAAGCGAACTATTCGCCTCCAAGTTCGCAAAGCGAACTTAGGCTCCTTATGCTACTGCCTCATCCAAGGGTTCCTTCGCCAGGCCTTCGCAAAGCAAAGTAGTCAACGAACATTCGATGTGAAGTTCGCAAAGCGAACTTTAGTCCCTTTTCTTATTGCCTAAATCTTGGGACCATTCGGTGGAGCTTCACCAGTTGTTCGCAAAGCGAACATTCGCTGGCAAGTTCGCAAAGCGAACTTGCTAATGTTTTCTTCTTTCTTTAGCAACTTGTATCCTTTCTTTGTGTCTTACATCTTTGATCAATTAGTGACTTTTCCTGCACAATAACACACATATTACAAGCACCAAAGGTATATTAACAAGGTTTGAAGAATAACAATAATTCAAGAATAAAATCCACAATTAAACATAAAAGAGTTGAAAAATGTCAAGTATTAAATAGAAAGATTAGTCATGTTTCACATCTAACAAACTCTCCCCAACTAGCTCTTTGCTTGTCCTCAAGCAAAGTATGTCTCTCATTGAAAACAAGAGGATTTGCTCAAGCATTTAATTCAACCAAGAAAAGATAAACGACTCAAATAAAAAACAATTGTTCCAAAGCAACAATTACACATTCCTAGAATCGAGAATATAAAAGAACTTGATTCTTAAACAAATCTCAGATAATGTTTCAAGTAACAACAAAACCACCATGCTTATATCACTCTAACACTCCTCTTCGAAAAAGGATTGAAAGAAAACGCGCATACAAATGCGGGACAATTTCGCTCATCTGACAAATGATGTATATACAAACCAATTCATACCATATCTAGATGATCAAATAAGAAATCATGGTAGAAAAAAGACCACAAAGGGCTTTTAAGGTTGTAGCTTGGTCCAGTTTACAACAAAGGAACATTTTTAAAGGCCATTGAATCGAAGTTTCCAATGCAAAAGAACATTCACTATGCAAGGTATTCACACACATCTCAACTTCATTCACCAATTTTACACCTTTATCATAAACTTTCTTAAACTTCCTTATGCACAATTATTGGTCTCAATTTTTATCATTCAAGCAAGCATCCTTTTCTATTTTTTTCACATTCATATTCACATTTTCTTTTTCTTTTCATGCTTGCTTGAAATTTTTCAAAAGTTTGAGCAATTTACCAATCTTCTTTTTCATTCTCCCCAACTTATTTTCAACTAAACCTTAAGTGAATGCTCCTTGCTTTTTAAGGCAAGGAAATCAATAAAACCAAAGTTCCAAGGTTCAAGAAGGAAATTTTTTAGAATCTCTCAAAAATTCAATGATGAACTTGATTTTCAAATAATGTACAACACAAAGTTCATCACTAAAACGAGATCTAAACTATTTAGGCTCAAAGGGCTAACGAATACTCACTACTCACGGGTAAATCACTGTTTGGAAATGGTTGTGCTCATTATCAACAAATGCCTTGATCATTTCTCATGCTTCCACAACATCACACAAATCAAGAGATAAAGCATGAATTAAAAGTATACGACAAAATTCATCAGCAATCCAATGCATATAGTATAACATGGAGGTTTCTCACATTTTAGTTTTATGGACCTAAGTGACATAAGTAATCAATAAAGTTGCAACAAGAAACAAAATCACATTTGTACAAAGACAAGAAGTTCTAACACATTCTAAATCCTAGAAATAGGTAACTATGTACCTTGACAACAATAAAATGTTTAAGTACTATCATTGCCATCCAAACTTGGAAGAATCTTCTTTAATGAACAACAATCACCATCCTAAAATTATTTCAAGTCAACCCCAAAAGATGGAAACATTAAACTTCCACAAGCATACCAACATAAAACGATAATAAGCATACCAACAATTTAAGAGTTGAACATTCGTTAACTGAAGAATTCAACTCTTAACAACAAAAAATAAAATAAAATAAAAACTAAAATAAAAATGAAAACTGAACAAATTTAACTGAAAACAAAATACTAAAGATAATAGTAATATAGTGTTATGGTGTGAAAACACCAACAAAAGTCATCAGTACCACATAAGGGTACAAAGTACATCAACATATCCCAAAATAATCCACAATTTGGATGAAGTACAATAATAAAAACTGATACAAAAAACATAACAAGAAAACTTCACTTTGATGCTCAAAGGAAGCACAAAGTAACAACAACAAAATCAGTCCTCTTCGAACTCAGAATCAGACATCCCAATCTCCTCATTCTCAGAACCAGATACATATCCAGAAACCTCCACATCATCATCAGAATCATCCACATCAGCATCCTCATCTCACTCAGTCTCAGCAGCTGCCTCTGATCCCCCTCCAAAAAATGGCCTGGCCTCAGGCCAACCAGTATGAGCTAGGAATTTCTCCCTAGTCATCAAAGAGTGATCCACAGAGGGCTCATTGATCTGCAACTGTAATACCTGCATTGAATCATGTAAATCCATTATGGCGCGCTGAGAAGCCGCCATCCAGTCCTAATTATACTGGCAAATTTCCTGCTGATATGGGTAATAACCGTAAGAACTAGAACCACCTGATCCATCACCAACACCTGTGCCGCCATCAACACCAGCACCTGAAGACTTACCTCGCAATCCCTTTGGGTTACAATACTTTTCCACATACCGGTCATCAATAGCAGCTGGGATGGTCACCTGACGGCGTGTGGGGACATTAACCCCCGAATGCACACAAAGAATCATGATCAGACAAGAAAAAGCAAGAGGAGAGTTCTTCCTGGAAGTTGAACCAAGCCCACTTTCCACAATAGCCCTCATCTCATCCGCAATGATCCTGGCTACATGGATCTGGACATTGGTCATTATGCTATGGACCAAATATGCGAGGGGTATGGTAATAGTCGATGAGTGCGACCTTGGCTTAATGTTTGTAAGAACCAAAAGTAAGATCAACTGGGCCAAGGGACGCATGTTCTCTTGACAGTACCTCTTTGCAACGCCAGATGGGTTAAGCTCAACATATTTTCCTTTTCTCAAAAGGTCTCTAGTCATGGTCTCAATGTATCTATCTGATTTTCCCTCAACGGTAGTGGATCCTCAAGAACAATGTTAATGGTCCCTCGATCAAATTTCACCTCTATTCCCATAACCATCGTCTTCCATCCAAATTCCTCCCCATCATCCGGGAGGGCATTAGCATAAAATTCATGTACCATCTCCACGTTATAGGTATCCACAGGTGTAATCAGTCTCCCCCACTTTTTACCTTCGAGGAGTTGAGCTACCGCCCGATAGCTTCCCTGTGGATTCAGATTGAATCTCTTCTCGGGTAAGATCGTACGTCTCTCCAGTGTTAAGTACCTTGCAGCCTGTTTTGCCCCTCTAAAATGTATATTATCGAACTGAATCGGAACCGTTCGTGAAGTACCGATCTTTCTCTTTTTTGATGGATTGATTTTTGGAGCCATCTTCAAAAACCACCAGATAAAACAACAATCATCCAGCAAAACAGTCCATTAGAATAGGAACAAAACAGAATCCCAAACTGAGACAGTAAATTTTTTTTCAAATTTCTGGTATGTTCACGTAAAGTTCGCAAAGCGAAGTCCTGGATAACATTTGCCCCAGATTCGCTAAGCGAAGTTCTGGAAAATGCTTGCCCCAGGTTCGTAAAGCGAACTGGTCAACGAACCTGCGAATCATTTCAAAATAACAGCGTCTCAAATTTTCCAACATCAGACGAGTTTCACAATATAACTCTACTCATAATGCTTGATATATTTTCAACATGCAACAAGAACAAAGCATTATAACCAGAGGTGCATTGATACCACTCTTAAAACCTAGAATTAATTTGTATCTAATGTTCAACCCAACTAACCTAACCACATTTTTTAAAAAGAAATCAATAGAGAGAAAAAAAATCAAACCTGTACTTGGCACTTGGGAAAAACTTGGTGAGAGATTGGGAACTGAGAGCACGTGAGAGAGTTTAAACTTGTGAAGGTTTGTGAGAGTTTATGAGAGAGGCAAGATGTGAGCGCGACAAAGGGAGTAGGGTTACCCCTAAAAAGTCAGAATAAAAGATGGGTCATGGGCCCAAGTGTCTAGCCTACAACTTATAAAAAACTCCCTTTTTAAAATGAGTTGGCAGCAGAAAGTTTTATGACTGTCTCGCTAAGTTTGCAAAGCGAACTGGTCAGCAAATGCTTGCCCCAGGTTCGTAATGTGAACTAGCCAGCGAACATGACAGAATTTTGAATTTTTTTCCTGCAGCTGCTACCACACTACATGCCAATTCTAAACAACTTATCACTTAAAAATAGTAGAAAAACAGAAATACTTACAATGTTGGGGTGCCTCCCAACTAGCGCTTTGTTTAACGTCGTTTGAGCTCGACGGTCCAAGACGATCTCAATGATCATTTAGAAACACTGTACAATTCTCTCGATCAATTTCTCCTCCGAGATAGATTTTCATTCGTTGACCATTTACAATCCAACTTTCCTTCTTTTGCAAGTCCTCTATAACAATGGCACAGTAGTGCTTGACATCTTTTATCAAAAACGGTCCAGAACATTTGGACTTCAATTTTTCCGAAAACAGTTTCAAACGGGAATTGAATAAAAGAACCATCTGGCCGACCCGAAATTCCTTATGAGAAACCTTCTTGTCATGATATCCTTTCACTTTCTCTTTATAGAGCTTGCTTGAGTGGTACGCATTATTTCACATTTCTTCCAATTCATGCAATTGAACCTTCCTCTTTTCGCCGGCCAAACTCGGATCAAAATTTAACAGTTTCAATGCACAAAGATCCTTGTGCTCCAATTCAACGGGTAAATGACATGTCTTGCCATAAACCATTTGAAAAGGAGTTAAGCCTATTGGAGCTTTGTAAGCGGTGTGATACGCCCACGAAGCCTCATCCAACTTTTGCTACAAATCTTTTCGCGAGCTTGACACAGTCTTTTCTAAAATTCCTTTTACCTCTCTATTTGACACTTCGGCCTGACCATTGGTTTGTGGGTGGTACGAAGTTGCAACCTTATGCTTTACACCGTAATGCTCTAAGACCTTTTTGAGCGGTGCATTGCAAAAATGTGAACCTCTGTCACTAATTAACACACAAGGGGTGCCAAAACAGGAGAATATGTTTTTCTTTAAAAAATTTATCACCGTCTTGCCATCGGCCCTCGGTGACTGTTAGGTGCGGATTTGGCCTAAAATTGGCATATCTTTCTTTGCACTTTTTCATCTCTTTTCTCATGTTTTCATGGTTTTTATCCATGATTGTTGTTGTTCTTCTACACATTGAGAATATACCTTTGGTGCTTGTAATGTGTGTGTTATTGTGCAGGAAATGCACTAAATGATCAAAGTTTGAAGACACTAAGAAATGGTGCAAGCTGCTAAAGAAAGGAAGTTGCAACAGCAGGATTCGCCTCGCGAGTGCTGGCGAGCTCCTAGCGAAGGTTCGCCTAGCGAACGTTGGCGAGTGTCCCAGCGAAGGGGTGGCAGAAAGTTTCAGTAGGAAAAGTCCCTAAATTCGCTGGGCGAAGGTTTTGGCGAAGGCTCGCTTCGCGAGTGTTTTGTTCGCTTCGCGAATGCACGTGAAATTTC
Organism: Lathyrus tuberosus; assembly: GCA_022829125.1. Classification (NCBI taxonomy): domain Eukaryota; kingdom Viridiplantae; phylum Streptophyta; class Magnoliopsida; order Fabales; family Fabaceae; genus Lathyrus; species Lathyrus tuberosus. The sequence continues at coordinate 9,629,019 of JALAZF010000191.1, forward strand.
AGGGGCGGTTTAACTGTTTGAGGCACCTGATGTGCCTATTTTTTAACCATTCGCCTAGCGAATGAATTGGTTCGCCTAGCGAACCTTCAAATTTCTGAATTGTATAAATACAATTTTTACACTTTTTAGCCAGGGTTTTTTGATGTTGTTCTGATATTGTTGTAATTTTGGGATCAGAACTTGATATCTCTTTCATTTCCAAGGGAGAAAAGGTAGGATCTTTGATTTCTTGTTGGAGAGGGATGTAATATTTTGATACCTATTGTATTTCCTTTAATGTATGTATGTGATTTGAATTCTGATTTTCTATTGTTGTTGTCTTTGGTTCATTATTTGTGGTCTTGACAAAACCTTTACAAATCTTTGATCTTAGATTTTCATCTATCAATGAACAAGCTTTTGACATGGTTTTGTGAGTTGATATTCATTTTATCTTTTGTTGTATTGTGTTGATTAAGTAGCATGGGTAGCATGAGTAGGATCGATACGGTATCGCGAGGATGCGTGATAGTGGTGATGAAGAAGGATATTCACATTCATTGGGCAAATTAGTTGAATACATGTAAAAAGGGTTAAGCGTGTGTACGTATTTTGATCTTGCTTAAATACGAAGAAATCATTTATTTGGTATGGATGTTATAGTAATATCTGTTAGGACTGAACTCTAGAGATAGATTTAGGCTTAACACTTGCGTGAGTATCCGCTCTTAAAGCTCTGTGTTGGTTTTGTTGCGTGAGACATCACTGATGAGACAATACAGTTGGCCTCTCGACGTTGCGTTAGACATAACCTCTGTTGTGAGTGATACGCGAGGATATTTGGCGAATGATTGATTTGTGTTTGCTTGATTAGAAGAATGCATGTGTTATCAATTGATGAGATCCAATTCCAACAAGGCTCCGTTTATAATTCTGTCTTTACTTTATATTTTCCGTCTTTACATTTTCCGCATTTGCTTTTGGTTCGTCTTTAAACCAGAACTTTTGATCCATGAGCTTATAAATATAGAAACCGTTGAATGGCATTCTTTCCCTCGCACTGATCCCTGTGGAGAACGACAAAACTGGGTTACATATTATTATTTGCTTGCTGCTATTTCTGCACCACCAAATTGGCGCCGTTGTCGGGGATTGGTGTTTAGATATTGAATCGCATCGCATAGTTTCTATATTTTTAAGCTTTGTACATTTGTTTATATTATATGCATTTGTGTTCCTTTAATGTTTTCTCTAGTGTGTTCAGGAATGTTGAGAACTCCTTCTAGATTGGTTGCTTTGTATAAAAGAATTCAATGAAGCTTCGACCGAGTCTGGATTTTGTTGAGCTTTGAAAGTATGCCTGGTAAATTGTATTGCTTTATAGAATGTTAGAATGATTTAAGAATTTTGTGCTTTGTGCAAATGTGTATCTTTGTTTCATTTCGCAACTTGTTGGAATGCTTGTTTCACTTAGGTCCAAAAGCCACAAATTGTGAGGAAACCTCCATTGTTTACTATATGCAAGGATGACTGATAACTTTGTTTAATTCATTTGATTCATGCTTTATCTTTTGATTATTGTGATTTTGTGGAAGCATTAGAAATGATCAAGGCATTTGTTTATATTGAGCACAACCGTATGCAAAAGTTTCTTACCCGTGAGTTGTGAGAATTTGTTAGCCCCTTTGAGCCTAAAACAATTTAGATCTCATTTTAGTGATGAACTTGGTTTATGTACATAATTTGCAAGTTTGGTTCATCATTGAATTTAGTGAGTTTCTAACATTTCTTCTTGAACCTTTGAAATTGTATACTTTGATTTCCTTGCCGTAACGGCAAGGAGCATTCACATGAGGTTTGGTTGAATTCAAGTTGGGGAGAATGAAAAAGAAGATGGTAGGTTGCTTGAACCTTTTGAAAAAGTTCAAACAAGCATGAAAAGAAAAAGTGTAAATATGAATGTGAAAAACACAAGAAAAAGAATGCTTGTTTGATGAGAAAAATAGAAAGTGAAATAATTGTGCAAAAAGGAAGTTTGAGAAGGTTTGTGGTAAAGGAATGAGAATGGTGAATGAAGTTGTGAATGTGTAAATATCATTTATCGGTAATTTCGATTCAAAGACCTTTAGAAATGTCCCTTTGTTGTTAACCCGACCAAGCTACAACCTTTAAAGCCCTTAGTGATCTTTTTGCTTCCATATTTTCATGTTGATTGTTAGATGTTGTATGAATTGGATTGCTATTTGCATTGTTTGTCAGGTGAGTGAAATTTCCCCGCGGTTGCAAACGCGTCAATTTCTTCATTCTTATTTTGAAGAGGAGTGTTAGAGTGATTCAAGTATGAAAACCAAGTTGTCATTTGAACCATTCCATGATATTTGTTTAAGTACTTAATTCTTTATCATTGTTCGATTCTATTGAGTGGTAAACGTTGCTTGTGCGCATTTTCATGTTTGGTTTATCTGGATTTTGGTTGATTCTTAAGCTTGAGCAAATCCGCTTGTTTTTAACGAGGGGCATACTTTGCTTGAGGACAAGCAAGAGTTTAGTTGGGGAGAGTTGTTAGGTGCGGACTTGGCCTAAAATTGGCATATCTTTCTTTGCACTTTTTCATCTCTTTTCTCATGTTTTCATGGTTTTTATCCATGATTGTTGTTGTTCTTCTACACATTGAGAATATACCTTTGGTGCTTGTAATGTGTGTGTTATTGTGCAGGAAATGCACTAAATGATCAAAGTTTGAAGACACTAAGAAATGGTGCAAGCTGCTAAAGAAAGGAAGTTGCAACAGCAGGATTCGCCTCGCGAGTGCTGGCGAGCTCCTAGCGAAGGTTCGCCTAGCGAACGTTGGCGAGTGTCCCAGCGAAGGGGTGGCAGAAAGTTTCAGTAGGAAAAGTCCCTAAATTCGCTGGGCGAAGGTTTTGGCGAAGGCTCGCTTCGCGAGTGTTTTGTTCGCTTCGCGAATGCACGTGAAATTTCAGGGGCGGTTTAACTGTTTGAGGCACCTGATGTGCCTATTTTTTAACCATTCGCCTAGCGAATGAATTGGTTCGCCTAGCGAACCTTCAAATTTCTGAATTGTATAAATACAATTTTTACACTTTTTAGCCAGGGTTTTTTGATGTTGTTCTGATATTGTTGTAATTTTGGGATAAGAACTTGATATCTCTTTCATTTCCAAGGGAGAAAAGGTAGGATCTTTGATTTCTTGTTGGAGAGGGATGTAATCTTTTGATACCTATTGTATTTCCTCTAATGTATGTATGTGATTTGAATTCTGATTTTCTATTGTTGTTGTCTTTGGTTCATTATTTGTGGTCTTGACAAAACCTTTACAAATCTTTGATCTTAGATTTTCATCTATCAATGAACAAGCTTTTGACATGGTTTTGTGAGTTGATATTCATTTTATCTTTTGTTGTATTGTGTTGATTAAGTAGCATGGGTAGCATGAGTAGGATCGATACGGTATCGCGAGGATGCGTGATAGTAGTGATGAAGAAGGATATTCACATTCATTGGGCAAATTAGTTGAATACATGTAAAAAGGGTTAAGCGTGTGTACGTATTTTGATCTTGCTTAAATACGAAGAAATCATTTATTTGGTATGGATGTTATAGTAATATCTGTTAGGACTGAACTCTAGAGATAGATTTAGGCTTAACACTTGCGTGAGTATCCGCTCTTAAAGCTCTGTGTTGGTTTTGTTGCGTGAGACATCACTGATGAGACAATACAGTTGGCCTCTCGACGTTGCGTTAGACATAACCTCTGTTGTGAGTGATACGCGAGGATATTTGGCGAATGATTGATTTGTGTTTGCTTGATTAGAAGAATGCATGTGTTATCAATTGATGAGATCCAATTCCAACAAGGCTCCGTTTATAATTCTGTCTTTACTTTATATTTTCCGTCTTTACATTTTCCGCATTTGCTTTTGGTTCGTCTTTAAACCAGAACTTTTGATCCATGAGCTTAGAAATATAGAAACCGTTGAATGGCATTCTTTCCCTCGCACTGATCCCTGTGGAGAACGACAAAACTGGGTTACATATTATTATTTGCTTGCTGCTATTTCTGCACCACCAGTGACGTAATTGCTTCCACCCACTTGGAAACATAGTCAACCGCAACCAATATATACTCGTTTGAAAAAGATGGTGGGACAAAATCAATACCTCATCCCAACAATCGAAAACCTCGACTTCCAAAATTGTTTGCAAGGGCATTTCATTTCTTTTTCCAATCCCGCCACTTCTTTGGCATGTGTCACCACTTTTTGCATGGAGGTTTGCATCTTTAAATAATGTTGGCCAATAAAAGCCCGATTGGAGGATTTTTATTGTCGTTCTTAAACCATTTTAATGCCCTCCATATGGCGAGTTGTGACAATGCCAAAGGATATTTTTAGCTTCGTAAAAAGTGACACACCTCCTTAACAAATTATCACCTCCTAAATTAAACAAGTATGGCTCATACCAAACATAAAAGTTAGCATCTGATAGGAATTTCCGTCTTTGATTCCAAGTTAGGTCCTCCGGTATAAATCCGGTTGCTTTGTGGTTAGGAAAATCTGCGAACCAAGGCCTAACTTGTACTCGAAAATGTTTTTCATCCGAAAACTCTTCTCGGACCTCATTTTCTTGGTGAGTTACCTCTACATTGACCAACCTGGATAAATGATATGCTACCAAGTTTTCAGACCCTTTCTTGTCACGGATTTCCAAATCAAACTCTTGTAACAAAAGGATCCACCGGATTAGTCTTTGCTTAGAATTCCGCTTGGTAAGCAGATATTTAATGGCCAAGTGGTCAGTGTAGACTACCACCTTTTAACGAATCAAGTAAGACCGAAACTTCTCGAGAGCAAATACAATAGCGAGCAATTATTTTTCTGTGTTGGCATAATTTACTTTTACCTCATTTAAAACTTTGCTCGCGTAACGTATAACATGAAAAATTTTGGTCCTTCTTTGCCCAAGCACCGCACCAACGACATAATCGCTAGCATCACACATCAATTCAAAATTTAAAGTCCAATTCGGAGCAACGATTATGAGTGTCGTGGTGAGTTTTTCTTTTAAAATTTGAAAGGCATTAAAACATTCATCATCAAAGAAGAAAGACTTATCTTTGTTGAGTAGATTACTCAAAGGTCTTGCAACTTTGGAAAAGTCTTTGATGAACCGCCTGTAAAAGCCAGCATGGCCAAGAAAACTTTGGATTCCTTTAACATTTGTTAGAGGTGGAAACTTCTCAATAACTTCAATTTTAGCATGATCCATTTCAAGGCCTTTAGAGGAGACTTTGTGTCCAAGAACAATCCCCTCCTTTATCATGATATTGCACTTGCCCCAATTTAGCACCAAGTTTGTTTTCACGCACCTTTCAAGGAAGGTCTCCAAATTTTTCAAACATAGATCAAAAGACGCTTCAAACACGGAGAAGTCGTCCATGAACACTTCCATCGTTTTCTCAATAAGGTCGGAAAAAATTGCTTTTACACACCGTTTAAACATTGCCGGTGCATTGCACAAACCAAACGGCATCTTTCGGTAAGAAAAAATTCCAAAGAGACATGTGAACACTGTCTTTTCATGGTCTTCCGGATCAACCGAGATTTGGTTATAACCAGAATACCCGTCTAAGAAGCAATAAAATTCTTGACCCGACAATCTTTCAAGCATTTGATATATAAACGGTAAGGGAAAATGATCTTTTCTAGTAACGGTATTAAGTCTCCTATAATCGATACACATTCTCCAACCCGTTACAGTTCTCGTCGGAATCAGTTCATTTTTCTCATTTCATATAACGGTCATTCCTCCCTTCTTAGGCACAACTTGCACAGGACTCACCCAAGGACTATTGAAAATCGGGTAAATCATTCCGGCATCCAATAGCTTAACAACCTCTTTTCTCACCACTTCCTTCATAGTAGGATTCAAACTGCGTTGTGGTTGAGCTACTGCTTTAAAGTCCTCTTCCATTAAGATTTTGTGCATGCAATAGGCCGGACTAATTCCCTTTAGATCGGAAAGAACCCAACCTATAGCTCGTTGATTCTTCTTCAAAACTTGAATCAAACGGTCTTCCTCTTTGTCGGATAAAATGCTGCTAATGATAACCGGTTTGTTACAATCGTCATCAAGGAACACATACTTCAAATTAGAAGGCAACGCCTTCAATTCAAGTTAAGACTTATCATCACTCACCTCTTTCTTCAAGTCTTCCGTTTCACTTTCCCATGGTTGTAACTCTTTTAAAGATTCAAGTTCCTTCAAACACTCTTCAAGTGCCCTTTCTTCCTCGTTGGAAAATACTTCAAATGAGTCATCAAGAGCTCTTTCCAAGGGAGATGCTATATGAACTTTCTTTGAGACTTCCATCATTGCTTCTTCCGTTGCATCAATATGGAAACTATCATGTTTATCTTGAGAATGCTTCATTGCTTCAAAAAGATCAAAGCACACCTCTTCATTTTGAACTCTTACTTTCATAAGGTCGTCATCAACATCAATCATCATTCGAGCGGTTTTCAGGAAAGGGAATCCAAGAATTAATCCATGAGAATGAGTTGTGGATTTGTCGGCCAATTGTAACGTTATCCGAATTACTTTTATTTCAATGTTCCCAAGCCTCTTTACAATAGACAAAGGGATTAGATTAATGCTTGAGCCCAAATCAATTAAGCCTTTGCCAACATAGACATCACAAATGGTTACTGTAAAGTAACACACCCCGGATCGACTTCTTTCTTTGGTATAGTTCTTTGGATTATAACACTACAACTTGCATCAAGGGCAATTGTTTCCGGATCCGAATATCTTTGCTTCTTTGTAAGAATATCTTTCATGAACTTAGCATATTTTGGAATTTGTTCAAGCGCTTTGGCAAACGGAATGTTGATTTGCAATTGTTTGAATATATCCATGAAACGAGTGTAATTCCTTTCATTATCCTTTTTGGTGGGCACTTAAGGGTTAGGTAGATTTTGGATAGGAATTGTTGCACCCCAAAATTTGCCCTCCTTACTTTATTACTAACTGGCTTATGTTTCATTTCATTTTTGCATTACCATGTGTACATATCATTGGTTCTTAGCATGGGGTCAAGGTGCCTGAGGCAAGTTCAAGAGGAGAAGATGTTCTTCAAAGGGTCAAGCAAGAGAGCTCAAGTTGATCACTCTCTCCTAACCAGTGCAGAAATCAGGGTTTTGAGATTCTTGGGTTTATTGCTCCAATGGGCAAGCCCCTTGGGTTTTTATCATCACCAAATGGCTTATCTTATCTTTGTTGGAGAGGATACGCATCATTTATCTTTGTTTGGAGACTGTGCTAATTCCTCCTAGACTGAGGGTACCAAGATTAGGGTTTGCTATAAAGTCAGTTTATTTCTGATTTTTTTAGAAAGACTTGATTCCATGGTATTCCTTGGGTCCCTAAGTGTCTAGTAGTGGAAGGTTGTCCATCAGTTTGGTTTAGGAGAAGTTCAATTGGCCAATGGATTGGGAATCAGGAGAATTGGGGAAAGTCAACAGTGAGAGGGGAAGTCAACTGGGGAATTTTGAGGTTCTCTCCAAGGTTTTCAAGGTCTCACATCCTCATATGGTCTTAAGGGGTCAAGTTTCATGCCAGTTATCAAGAATCAAGGGTTGGTACAAAAGTTACTAAATATGGAAATGACCTATCATTTGAAAGTTTCCTTTTTGGACAAGTTCTTACACTGCATTCAACTTGACTTTTCATCATCAAGAAAGCTTCAAATGAATTTTCCTCAAACATGAAAGTTGAAGATCTTTTTCTCCTCTTTCCAAAAAGTGCTAGTGGGTCTCCATATCATTTGTGAAACTCAAGTCATGGCCAAAAGAAGGCAAAGTGGTTTTTAGGGTTCCATTTTTACAACTTTTGCACTTTGGGACATATGGACCTATAATTAACTCCATTGCTTTATGTCACATTCCAAGATCAAAGAACAATCCCTAAGGAGCATTTTTGGCCTTTAAATCAAGGAGTTTCATGGTTTATTCATTACTTATTTCTCATTATTCAAAATTGCCAAATTATTGAAAACTCAAGAATCAAAATGTTTCAAGGCCCAATTTCAATTTAGGTGTGATTAGAAATTGATCAATAAGTGATCCATCATGAAATACTTGGGTGTGTATGCATGGAAGAGGGTATATCTCACATTATTCAAATTTCCAAATTTGTCCAAAACTCATTAAGTGGAGAATTACCAAGGCCCAAATCATTATCAGTGGATTAACCTAATCTATTTAAACCAATTCATGCACTGTTTAGGGTTTGAACACGTGATATTGGAGAAGAACAAAGCTTGAGCCCTAAAACTTTTCTTCATTGAATCTCTCAATCCACAAGGTTACTTCCAAAAATTCTTCCACAATCTTCTTTCTTGGGATCCCCAAAGCACGAATCAATCCTCATTCGCAGCTAAAAGCAAGGATATAGGAGGCGTGATCTCAGGCTGGTGGTTTTTTTCATGATCCTAAAACTCTTCTTTTTGATATGCATATTGATGTGTGATGTCCACTGGTTATTCTGATGTGTTTACTTTTGAAATTGGACGTGTGGTTTGGTTGTAGCATGTGTTTAAAGTTTTGAACCCTAATATTTTTCTCTTCGTTTTTCATTATGCATTGGTCGTTTGTAATTTTTGATTACATATTTGGGATCCTGGTGATTTTCTGGTTCAAATGGTATATTCGTGCGCATTTTCTGTGTGTTTTTAAGTTGCAGGTGGCCGTGGATGGTGGCCGGAACCCTAGCTCCAGCGGCTGGTGAGGGTTCCGGCGAAGGGAGAGGCTGGAGGTAGAAGACGAGTCCTCGGCCGTTGATGTGGTTGATCGTGCGGCCCTCATGCTGCCACGCGTTTTAAGTTTTATTTTTTATTTTTAGTTTTATTTAGTGATCGTGTGTGTATGTTTCCATGCTTATTGTGGTGAGCCTTCAATCACGTCCTCTCATCTGAATTACCTTTTATTTTGTTGATTTGACCATGACCGTCTGATGAATCTGGTGGCTATTGTTACGCCAGCGCATTAATGAAGGTGCATGGTATGCACGTGTTTTTATTTTAAGTGCTGAGTGATCATGAGTGTCCGTGTGTTGTTGCTTATGGTGTGCACGTGAATCCTGGCTATTGATTATGCTTATTTTATGATTGCGTTGACCGTGTGTGATGCGTCAGATGGATCTAAGGGTGAGTATGGAGTCAATCAGTTGACTGAAGCCCATGTGTACGTTTTATTTTATTTTATTTTATTTCGCTGATGGACTGTTGCTTTGGGCTCTCCTATTTACACCCCCACTTAAGCCCATGTTTTATTTTTAACGTGCTCTGGTTACTTTCCACACCCCCCATGTTTATTTCATATTTATATTTTTATTTAATCATTGCATTTCATTTTGTTTTTTTTAAATAGTTAATTGCATTAAAAAATTCTAAGAAAATTCATACATCATTTTTATAATTTTATAAAATTTTCACAAATTTTATTTTATTATTTTATTTTACTTTTAGTGGCTGAATTAAATATTTGTCTATTTTCTTTTTGAATTATTCATATCATGCATACCTAAATTTGTTTATTTTATTTCTCATCATCCCTAAATTAGTTAGAACTTGTTCTTTTTGCATTTTTTCACCAATACATTGAACTGCATTAAAATAGTATTCTCTCATTTTTAAAATCATCTCATATTGCATTTCAGTCCTTTTCTTTAGCACATTGAACCATGTTTCTCATCTGACTTTGCATAATTGTTTGAGTGACTTATATCTTGAATTTTTGTAGGAGTTTTTGATATATTGTTTGTCTATGGGTGAGCAATGTTGATAATTAATTTGGAAATTTTAGAAGTTGTTTCTCTAATTATGTGATTGCTTCTTTGTTTGAGGCTTTCTTGTATGCACATTTTGACCATGTCTGATTATGTGTTTGAGAAGGCACTTGTGCCATTGCTTTGGGAGTTTGTTTCTTTGACTTACTAATGCATGTTTAGGTCATCCATATTCTGTCTTGATTGATTTCATTTGGTTTATAATCATTTCTCTTTGGTTTCTGGCTTGGTTGAGTTCATTTGGTTTATTGTCACTTATGCCTGTTTTGTACTAACCTTTTATGCAGGGTCTAAGGTAAGGTATTTGAGGGTGTGGATAGGTATCCATGTCCACTCTCATTCCTTCTTTCTCTCATCTTTTCCTTTCTTTAGGCTTAGGTTGTTGTCAAACCTCACTAACCGTAGGACACCCACGCATGATAACATTAGGACTCTTAGTTTCCCTGTAGAGTTTCCTTTGTGTCTTCTCTCTTCTCATCTCAAAACTTCTTGAAAACACTTAATAAGAATAATGTGTATTGCGCACGAGCCTTAAGCGTGGGGAATGAGAAATGAGGGGCTTCCTCTCATCTTTCTAGAGTGCTTAGCGAGCGTCTTGTCTTGGGATGATGCGTTAAGTATTCGCCCCTGTGCCCTAGACTTTGGTGCAATGCAAGTTATAAACTAACTCAAGTCACTTCTGTCCTAAAAAATACAAATAAACTTCAAACCTTTTTGTCCTTCGGGATTGTCAAACTAAAGGCTATTTTTAAAAAGGGCACGTTACTTTCCGTCTGAGACACAAACAGGCATCGACCCTAACTGCCGGACGCGAACTTAACGTCGCTCATAAAAAACACAAAAAGAACTTGGTCCGAACTACGTTGACTCTGAGTCCCCCATTGCACCAAGGGGGTACGTAGGCCTAGGACGTCGACGTCCTACCGAGTCTGTCTTTGTCTCCCCTCTCCCCGTCTTAGTACAGCCATAGATGATAGGATAACTCACCCTTAGATTAGACAACAAGCGTGGATCCCATCGAGTACGATGGACGCGTGGGGTGCTAGCACCTTCCCCTCGTGTAACCGACTCCCGAACCCAGGTTTTGGTTGCGATGACCATTCCTTTCCCCCTTCCTCAGGTTTATGCGGTGTTCCCTTTCCCTCTCTTGGGATAAATTTACACGGCTGGCGACTCTGTTTTTCCGCGCCACTCTCACGTTTGTACCTGGATGAAAATCCTGGGAGCGACAGCTGGCGACTCTGCTGAGGACAAGATGGTTGACCTATGCTGGTCCATCCCTAAGCGAGTCAATCCTAGCGCTTGCTTGTCTTTGTTCTCTTTGGGTTTTGTTTTTGTTTTGCTTTATTTGTTGTATTTTATTTTTACTGCATTTTCTGCATTGCATTTCATCTTTATTACCGTCATACTAGATACTGTTGTGTTATGCTGGCTGTTTCTATTTTGCAGGTTGGGTTGTTCTGAGAGATAAGCCCAATACCCAGGCTTGAGTACACCCTTGGACTAGAGTGGAAAGTAGTGGGACCTACGTGCCCGCTTGGTACGTCTGTGTGTTCACGAAATTCAAAACCAGACGAGGCTTTCTTGGGACGCATTCTAACGTGTGTGTCTTGCGCATGTTAGGGTGTTGATCTAGAGAGCTGTCGACTCTAGTGACCGATCATCGAGGACCTTAGTGGAAGCATCCCTCTTTAGTGGTGACAGTGGTAGACCACATCCTGTGGCAAACCCATTCGCACCCGAGGGCCTGCTTTGGAACTTGCATAGGATGGCCCCTATCTTTTGAAGAGAATCAGTGGAGGCACTCCTCGATTGACGATAGTACTATACCCCGAGGGATGAATGTACTATTGTTTCTCGACCTCAGTGCCAGAAGATGAGGACCTTCCATTTTGGAGAATCAGTTGAGACCTCCTCGATTGATGATGATGCCAAACCAGAAATGGTGAACCTATCATCATTTCTCGACCTGAGAGCCCGGGATACTGAACATCCTAGTACCCACACGTGAGAGGGTATGGGTGTTTGCAGGTTTGCAGGTAACCGAAACCTTCAACCTACCCGGTTTTTCTGGATTTCTCACCAATGTTTGATTATCTAGGTTCTTGGTTATCTCATTGGTTCGGTATTTTGGAATTCTGGTTTTCTGGGTTGTGGTTCTTGTTCAGTTAACAGCACAGCACATCCAGCAGTGTTGCCTTGATCCCATGTTTGCATGAGCATATCATTTTTCTTGCATTCTGACAAGTTTGACATTTTTCAGGGCTTGCATCTTACTCTTGATTCCGGTTTTCTGAGGTTACCTTGGCATAGATGTCCAGAGAAAGAAGATTGTTGCCTATTCGTTCCTAGATCCAACCTTGACGTTGATTCACAAGCTAATTAGTATGGCTGGTCCTGGAGTTTGCACAGAGTTCAGTGAAGGGTATGGGAGGCTTCTGAAGTTTGTCTACAATATCTCCAAGTATGAGAAGGATGCCATTCATACACTTCTTCAGTTTTACGATCCGTCTTTGCGTTGCTTCACTTTCCCAGACTACATATTGGCCCCAACGTTGGAGGAGTTCTCATTTATTTTGGGAATCCCCATCAGGCATGACATAGTATTCTTTTCTGAAGAACACCTCGGGATAAAAGAAATGGCTATTGCTCTTCATATTGGTGAATCCGTTCTGAGCAGTAATATTGAGGAAAAACAAGGAGCTAAGGGTTTCTTATTGAAGTTCTTGTTTGATCAAGCTTGCATACATGTTAAAGTGAAGAATTGGACTGCTTTCCAAGCTATTCAGGCTATGTGCATCTATGGGATTGTCCTGTTTCCCAATGTTCCTGATCTGGTGGATATGCATGCTGTTAAAATCTTTATTTCAAAGAATCCTATACCTACCTTGCTAGGTGATGTGTATCACTCAGTCCACTAAAAGAATGAAAATGGGCGTGGAAAAACTATGAGTTGCTGTGCACCACTCTTATCTACTTGGTTTCTGAGTCATCTCCCCGAAGCTGGCGCTTTCGTTGATACGAGAGATTCTCTGAAGTGGTCAAAGAGGTTAATGGGCTTGACTGCTGATAACATTGTTTGGTTCAATCATGACTTGCTAGGAATGGAGATTATTTGCAAGTGCGGAGAGTTCCCTAATGTACCCTTGATAGGGAGAAAAGGTGGAATTAACTATAATCCTTCCCTTGTTATCAGGCAGTTTGGTTATCCTTTGAGAGGTCCACCTGAAGAGCGAGATATCAGAGAGTCCTTATTCTTCAATGGTCTTGAGGATCAAGAGATGATAAGGAAGATTGTGAATGCTTGGAAACAGGTGACCAAAAAGGGAAAAACTTCATTCGGGAAATGTAATAACCAGGCTTTTCCTTCCTATGAAAAGTGGATTAAGAAAAGAGCAGAAGAGAAGCTTCTTCCCATCCCGGTGGAACCACCTTTGTATCCTTTGATGATCGAGCCTCCTACCACAGTTGAGATAGAGAAGTTTACCAAGTTGTGGGCTGAAAAGGAAAGGCTGCGGGAAGAAAATAGTGAGCTAAAAAGAGAGATTTATCAGTGGAAACATGAGCGGGGTGAAGTTGTTCATACCGCCAAGTTGAAGATAGAGCTTCTTGCTAAGGCAGAAAAAGAGCTAGCTGACATGGTCACATCCAGACAAAGGATGAAATAAGCTTTGGATGGTATCAGTAAGGTTCTCGAGTCTAAGAAGGAGGACTTAGACAAGGCTTTGTTGAAGATTCACAGGTTCAATGATCACCAAGAAATTGCCATGGCTGAGAATAAGAGAAAGGAAGACGGTTATCTAGCTCAGATTGATCAATTGAAGTTGACGCTCAAGAAAAAGGACGCTGAGATCTTGTCAGGGATATTCCAGAGACAAGTAGTCGAGGGTCGACTCAATGAAGCCATAGCCTCCATAGAGGAACTGAAGGTCCAAGCTGAAGTGAAGAGACCTAGACATGAGGGACCTAGCATGGATGGTGTTTCTGGAGAAGACGCTTGGGAGTTGCATTGCCGATACTTGGAGGGGATCATGCACAGGAGAGACATCCTCATTTAGGAGCTAATTCAGAGACCAAAGCATCCCGACACCAGAAAGATGTTCAAGGAAATTCAAGACTGGAGCAGAAAGCATAATGGATGGGGGAGATTGACACTTGTGAATTTTGATGACATGTCGTAGTTTTCTGTCTTCTTTTATTGTATTTGGGTCACCACCAGGCTTGTTGGTTGGGACTTTTGATTCTTATATTCAGACATGTTATCTCGGATTATGATTGTTGCCATTTGGTTTTCCTCTGGTTTTCTTAATATATGAGCAGAAGTTCTGTTCTATCTTGTTGTTAAACTGGAATCAAGGGGTGGATCGCCCTGCGAATATTCAAACATGTTCATTTGCATTTGCATATTCATAATCATAATCATTTTGCATGACAGGTGTTTATCTTCGGTGTTCTTATCTTGTTCTAATCTCAGGATCAGAAGAGACTCATGGATCAGCTACAGAATGAGATCATTGAGATGCAGACTCGCATGAACCAATTCATGGAATTAATGCAAGGTGGTGATCAAGGCCAAGAGCAGTTGGGGACTCTCATTCAGCCACTAATTGCAAGGAATGATGAAGACGGTGATAATGTTTAGAATGGCCCTCCGGGCGGAGGTATTCCTGTTGCTGGTGTTGTGATCCCTCCGGACGGGGCTGAAAATGTTGGGGGAGGTGGTAATGGTGCTGGCGCTGTTCATGGCCGTCAGTATGATGATGTTCAAGATGATGCATTTTCTGTGCCAGGTGGGGATCCTAGTCCCCAGATTGACAATGATCAGAGGTTCAGGATAATTGAAGAACAACTGAGGGGTGTTGTGAACCAAGATGCTTTGGGTATGGATCTAGAGGATTTGGGGTTGGTTCCAGGCGTTGTTATCCCGCACAAGTTTCAGATTCCTACTTTTGAGAAGTATAATGGTATGACTTATCCAAGGACCCACGTGAGAGCATACGCAAGCAAAATGGCTGCGCATGCAAAGAATGAGAAGCTGATGATGCATTGCTTTCAGGATAGCCTATCTGGGGCATCCCTGGAGTGGTACATGCAACTAGAGAGAAAGGATGTGCGTAGTTAGAGAGATCTGGCAGGGGTATTTATTAGACACTACCAATACAACACTGACATGGCTCCTAACAGGACACAGCTACAAAATTTGTCACAGAAGAACAATGAGAGTTTCAAGGAGTACGCTCAGAGGTGGCATGAACTGGCAGCGCGGGTTCAGCCTCCCATGTTGGAACGTGAAATGATAACTATGTTTATGGCCACCTTGCAGGGTCATTACTATGAAAAACTGGTACCGTGTATGACTGGAAAGTTTGCTGATTTGATCTTAGTAGGAGAGATGGTGGAAAACGGAATTAAGGCGGGAAAAATATCAGGCGGTGATGGGTCCTCATCTGGAGGAAGTAAGAAGCCTTATGCTAGTGGCTATAAGAAGAAGGAGGGAGATACAAACTCTGTGTCATCATATCGTGGTAGAGATGGACCTCGTCAGAACTACAATCAGCAGGTGGCTTCTGTAACCATCCCAGTAGCACCTCAGCTGCCAGCAGTGTCTCAACAACAAAATCAGGCTCCTCGCCAGTCGCAGCCTCTGACTAGGCGGGATAGGCATTTTGACACTCCACCTCTTCCCTACGCTCAATTATTTCAGTACTTGTTGAATCTACAGTTAATTCAGAAGAGAACATTGGCTCCACCTACTGGTAATCCACCTCCCGGCTATGACGCCAACGCCCATTGTGAGTTTCATTCTGGGGCACCCAGACATTATATTGAGAACTGTAAAGCTTTTAAGCATCAGGTTCAAGATTTGGTGGATTCCAAGGCCATCAATTTCTCCAATGATGTTCCAAATGTGAATCAGAACCCGATGCAGAATCACGGTGAGCCGAGGGTCAATGCCATTATTAAAGACTGTGAAGACTTGAGTTTGATTTCAGATGTAAACGAAGTCCAAACTCCCTTGGGTGTGGTGAAGTAAAGACTGTTGAAGGGAGGGGTATTTCTCGGCTATGATGAAGGTTGTGTAGAATGTGTGTCGCAGCCAGGCGGTTGTGATTTATTGAAAACAGGTATTCAGAAAATGATCAGCGAAGGGATATTACAGTTTGACAGAGGTTGTAAGAGGAGTAATGTTACTGACAGAGAGGTTGATGTTGCCACGATAACGATTCCATTCAAGACAATAACTATATCAGCGCCAGCAAGACCAGCACCGGTCACTATCACTATTCCTGGACCAGTCCCGTATGAGAGTACCAAGGCCATCCCGTGGAACTATGGGGCCGAGGTGTTTGTTAATGGTAAAAAGTTGGAATTGGAAGAGACATCAGCTGTGAATACAGAGGTTGGAAATCTTGTTGAAGCATGGGCTATCACTAGGAGTGGTAGAGTCATTATTCCATCGAAGAATCAAGCTGGCAGTTCAAGACAAGACAAAGGTAAACAGATGATGGATGAGTCTATACAGAGGCAGGAAGCAAATAATTCTATGACAAAGCCAGTTGGGGATACTTTCTCAGAAGACGTAGAAGAGTTTATAAGGTTGATCAGGAAAAGTGATTATAAGATTGTTGACCAACTTCACCAAACTCCATCGAAGATTTCCATTCTATCCTTACTGTTGTGCTCTGAGGCACACCGAAATGCATTGCTGAAGGTTCTGAATATGGCTTATGTACCGCAGGAAATATCTATCAACCAGTTAGAAGGGGTTGTGGCTCATGTGAATGCTGGTAATGGTTTGGGTTTCACCGATTTAGATCTGACTCCACCTGGGAGGAATCACAACAACGCTCTGCATATTTCAGTGGAATGCCGTGCTTCCTTAATGTCGCATGTGTTAGTTGATACTGGGTCGTCTTTGAATGTGTTACTGAAGAAGGCTTTGATGAAACTGGATACTTGTGGGTTGATTTGTACACCAAGTGACCTGGTGGTACGTGCTTTTGATGGCTCCAAGAGGTCAGTTTTTGGAGAGTTAGTTCTGCCGATCAAGGTGGGTCCTGAGATTTTCAACACCACCTTTTACATAATGGATATTCAGCCTGCCTATAGTTGTTTACTGGGTTGCCCTTGGATCCATGGTGCTGGGGCAGTAACTTCTACGCTGCACCAGAAGCTGAAGTATATGGTGGATGGCCACGTTGTGACTGTTTGTGGTAAAGAAGATATCATGGTGAGTCACCTATCGACCTTCAAGTATGTAGTGGTAGATGGTGAAGTACAGGAAACTTTGTGCCAAGCCTTTGAGGCTGTGAAAATTCCCGAGGAACCCCCAAAGGCAGTCAGTCAGCCTGAGGTGGTTGCCCAACTTGAAGTTGTCAGACAACCAGAGATCCCAATGCCCTCTTTCAAAGAGGCGCGCGCCATAGTTGAAGCTGGTGGTTCTCAGAAGTGGGGCAATGTCATTGATGTTCAAAGAAAGCAAGATACTCATGGACTGGGTTACAAGCCACCTAGGCGTTCTGAAGAGCCTCCCAAGTTCTATGGTCCAGTCCGTTTCACCAGTGCCGGTGTTTTCTTCGACAGAGTCAATGCTATTGAGGATGAAGGAGATAGTGACTGTGACATGGATGAATGGATCCGTCCCTGCACCCCTGGTCAGAGTTTAGGCAACTGGTCTTCCGAGAAAGTCATCCAAGTGACGCGCCCGGAGTAATTTACTTTTGTTTTCTGTTATGTTGAGTCCTACGTTCTGCCCAAGACGTAGTGATATTTATTTGTAGGGCTTGTATGTTTATTTGTTATTTTTATCATCAATAAAGGACGTTTTTCATTTAAATATTTTGATCCCTGTCTTTCTGTTTTTTACTTTTTGTATTAACCCACATCAAAATGGCAATGTGTTTTCTTGTTTGTTGCACCCATAATAAACATAAAACATCCATCATGCAGGTTCCTTTGTTCAGATTCCACCCATGACTTAGCTATGGCTCGATATGACTTTGACAATCCCATCTATCAGGCCAAAGAAGAGACTGACGAAGACTGTGACTTACCAGAAGAATTAGCCAGGCTACTGAAACAAGAGGAAAGGGTTATTCTACCTTATCAGGAGGGGGTTAAGACTGTTAATCTGGGAACCGAGGATGTTAAACGAGAAGTAAAGGTTGGGGCTGCCCTGGAAGACACCGTTAAGGGAAGATTGATTGAGCTGCTTCGAGAGTATGTGGATATCTTCGCCTGGTCTTACCAAGACATGCCCGGGCTTGACACTGACATTATTTCACACCGGCTGCCGCTTAAAGAGGGTTGTACTCCAGTCAAGCAGAAATTGAGAAGGACAAAACCAGATATGGCTGTCAAGATCAAGGAAGAGGTTCAGAAACAGTTGGATGCCGGATTTCTTGCGATGACAAATTATCCTCCGTGGGTTGCTAATATCGTACCGGTACCTAAGAAGGATGGGAAGGTCAGGATGTGTGTTGATTACCGAGATTTGAATAGGGCAAGCCCGAAGGACGATTTCCCGCTCCCCCACATTGACGTGTTAGTGGACAATACTGCTCAGTGTTCTGTGTTTTCCTTCATGGATGGCTTCTCTGGGTATAACCAAATCAAAATGGCCCCAAAGGACATGGAGAAGACAATGTTCATAACACCATGGGGAACATTTTGCTACAAGGTAATGCCCTTCGGATTGAAGAATGCTGGGGCAACCTATCAGCGGGCAATGGTGACTCTCTTTCATGATATGATTCACAAGGAGATTGAAGTCTATGTTGATGACATGATTGCGAAGTCACAGACAGTAGAAGAACACTTGGTAAACCTCCAGAAGTTATTCGAAAGGTTGAGGAAATTCAGATTGAGATTGAATCCGAACAAGTGCACTTTCGGTGTGAGGTCTGGTAAATTGTTGGGATTCATTGTTAGTGAAAGAGGTATCGAGGTTGATCCTTCAAAAATAAGAGCCATACAGGAAATGCCTGAGCCAAGAACAGAGAAAGAGGTTCGTGGTTTCTTGGGGAGGTTGAATTACATTGCTAGGTTCATCTCTCATCTGACAGCCATGTGTGAACCAATTTTCAAGTTGCTAAGAAAGGATCAAGAGGTCAGGTGGAATGAAAATTGTCGAGAAGCGTTTGAAAGGATAAAGACGTATTTACAGGAACCTCCAGTCCTTATGCCACCAGTGTCTGGAAGACCGGTGATTATGTACCTTACGGTTCTTGAGAATTCGATGGGTTGTGTGCTCGGTCAACACGACGAGACAGGTTGGAAGGAGCACGCCATCTACTACCTGAGTAAGAAGTTCATTGATTGCGAATCAAGATACTCTATGTTGGAAAAGACATGTTGTACACTCGCTTGGGCAGCCAAGCGCCTAAGGCAGTATATGTTAAATCACACAACCTTGTTGATTTCGAAGATGGATCCGATTAAGTACGTGTTTGAGAAGCAAGCACTTTCTGGAAGGATAGCCCGTTGGCAGATGGTTTTGACAGAGTATGATATTCAGTATGTTTCTCAGAAGGCCATTAAGGGAAGTATTCTGTCAGAATATCTTGCTGAACAGTCGGTCGAGGATTATTTGCCAATGAAGTTTGAGTTTCCGGACAAGCATGTTATGTTTCTGAAAATGAAAGATTGTGAAGAACCTCCGCCTGATGAAGGACCTGAGATTGGGTCACAGTGGAAGATGATTTTTGATGGGGTTGTCAACTCATATGGTAATGGAATTGGGGCAATCATTATAACCCTAAAGGGTTCTCATATACCTTTCACTGCCCGGTTAGCATTCGTGTGTACCAACAACGAGGCGGAGTATGAAGCATGCATCATGGGGTTAGAGGAAGCAATTGATTTGAGAATTAAGAACCTCGATGTCTATGGTGATTCCGCGTTGGTAGTTAATCAGATTACAGGAGAATGGGACACTCGTCAGGTGAATTTGGTACCTTACAACAACTATGCCAGAAGGTTGTTACCTTTCTTTGACAGGGTGAATTTTCATCATGTGCCCCGAGCTGAGAATCAGATGGCTGATGCGTTAGCGACATTGGCATCCATGTATAAGGTGAACCGTTGGAATGAAACTCCGTCGATTAGAATCATGCGTCTGGATAGACCAGCTTTTGTGTTTGCAATTGAAGATGTGTCTGATGGCAAGCCGTGGTATCATGATATTAAGGTTTTTCTGAAAAGACAAGAGTATCCAGAGGGTGCCTCCACCAAGGATAAGAAGACTCTGAGAAGGTTGGCAGGAAACTTCTTTCTGAACAAGGATGATGTGTTATATAAGAGGAACTTCGATATGATCTTGCTACATTATGTTGATGAACATGAGGCAGTTTTATTGATGGAGGAAGTTCACGAGGGTTCTTTCGGTACTCACTCTAGTGGACACACCATGGCTAGAAAGTTGTTAAGGGCAGGGTATTATTGGATGACTATGGAGTCTGATTATTTCAAGTACGCCCGAAAGTGCCATAAATGCCAGATTTATGCATACAAGATGCATGTACCGCCTACGCCTCTAAACGTGTTATCTTCTCCTTGGCCTTTTGGAATGTGGGGCATAGATATGATTGGAAAGATTGAGCCCACAGCTTCCAATGGGCATCGTTTCATTTTGGTTGCCATTGACTATTTCACAAAGTGGGTGGAGGCAGCCTCGTACGCCAACGTCACTAAGCAAGTGGTAGCCTGGTTTATAATGAAGGACATCATATGTCGTTATGGGGTCCCGGAGAGAATCATCACTGATAATGGCTCGAATTTGAATAATAAGATGATGAAGGAACTGTGTCAGAGTTTCAAGATCGACCATCACAATTCTTCTCCCTATCGTCCGAAGATGAATGGTGCTGTTGAGTCAGCAAATAAGAATATGAAGAAGATTGTGCAGAAGATGGTGGTAATGTATAAAGGCTGGCATGAGATGCTACCTTATGCCCTACATGGTTATCGTACCTCGGTGCGTACGTCGACTGGGGAAACCCCTTTCTCGTTAGTATATGGTATGGAAGCAGTTTTACCCTTAGAGGTCGAGATTCCGTCTTTGAGAGTTCTAGCAGATGTGAAGCTTGATGAAGCTGAGTGGGTGCGTTCCAGGTTGGATCAGTTGAACCTTATTGAAGAAAAGAGATTGGCAGCCATCGGACATGGCCGGTTGTATCAGAGCAGGATGAAGCACGCCTTTGACCAGAAATTGCGTCCTTGAAGTTTTCAAACAGGTGAATTGGTTTTGAAAAGGATCCTTCCTCCTCAGACAGATCACATGGGCAAATGGACTCCAAACTGCGAGGGGCCATATGTAGTGAGAAAGGTTTTTTCTGGTGGAGCCCTATTACTTTCAACTATGGATGGCGAAGATTTTACATCCCCTGTGAACGCAGACGTAGTCAAAAAATACTTCGCATAAAAGAGACCCGCTGGACATAAAAAGAAAGTCCAGGCAAAAAAGGGGCATCCCGGCGAACCATAAAAAGGAAAAGGTTCGGGCAAAAATTAGGGATAGAATGTAAAAATAAATGTGTAAACCCGCAAAGTTGAAAACCGGTAAAGGAAACTTTGGCAAAAATGGGTATCCCGATGGATTGAAAACCCGAAAAGGGCGACCCAGGCAAAAGTTAGGGATTTATAAGTGAAAGGCTATGGTCTGCATTTGATCTGTGAGCACCTTCAATACCTGGAAATTCTGAAAGAAAGGAATCAGTACAGTTAGTCTCTGCAAAGGTCAAGACATTTGTGGATAAGCAAGACATATGGGTCATAGCTGAGTCGAATCATGGTGGATATCTGTTCCCACATTGCCGACATGTGTATTTTCTTTTTGCTTTTGCGCAATTACCTCTTTTTAGGAATTGCTTCCTATTGTAAATGCCTATTTACAGGCCACTTTTCTCAATAAAATATTCATTTCACTCAAAGAGCTTTCCGTTGTTTGCTTTACTTTTACTATTTTGTTTGCAAAAACGTTCGATATTTTTGATAAACATTGCATATAAAACTTCGAGCTTTGCGGAGCATAACGAAAAGCAGTAGAAATCACTTAGGCATTAACGATGATAGTCAGGTCGTGGCATATTCTTTTGTTGTTATTTGACTTGCAGGGCAACAGGATTGTATTTCCCCAGCAGCTTGCTTTCCCCTAGCATTGAGATTGCACTTTCCTCAGCAGAGCAGACCTTCCCCGGCAGGAGACTTGGGAAGTATTTTCTCCGGATCAAGACGTTATTTCCCCACAGAATCAGGGTGTTCACCTTCCCCATCCAGTCAGGAAGCATGCTCTCACCGACGATGTCATATTCTAGTCCCCAGCAAGGTAGAAGTAAAGTCATTCTCCCCACCAGCAGGCTAAGTTCAGCAGTATCCCCAAGCAGGATTGTATTATGGATTGTTTTCCCCGAGCATGATGGTATTATGGGCTGGCATCCCCAGCAGGTTCTGAGCCCAATTGGATATTAGTAACCTTCAGTAACAGACTTCCGGTTCCGTTATTGGCGTTCATTCTCAACGCCCCCAGCAGAGGAGAAATCTCAGGTTTTGGATGTTACCTTCAGTAGAGGACATGTGTAATCCCCGGTGGTATGGATGTTCTTTTAGGATTTCATCCCCAGCAAAAGTTGTTGATCCGAAGTATGACCCTCCTCAGCAGAGTTCCTGGATTCAGAGGATAATTTATTTTTGTCATCCCCAGCTGAATTGGCCTTTTCTCTCCATGCATTTATTTTGCTGGAGGGACCCTTTTTGCATATCATAAGCATTCGTATTGCATCCTCAAACGCGTAGCATTTCCATGGAGCATCACATTTGCATTTGAAGCATAAGCCAGATTGGATGCTTTCCTTGCCAATTCTCTTTCCCAGCAGAGATGGCATAACTCAGGAGATTTTGGAGGAATACGTTCCTCATACTTGTGCTCCCTGGCAGAATCTTTTATTTAGACTTCTCCTTTCCCCAGCGGAGTCATCTTATCTGTGAGTCCGTTAGAGGTTAGCCTTTGTTTGGCCTTTCTCTTTTGTGAAATCTAGTTCTCGCCTGGTAGTCATTTCTCGCCTGACATATTTGGTTTGCCAATGTCCCTTTCTCAGTAGGGTGGTCTAAATCAGAAGTTTTGTTTCACAGCAAAGTCCACTTTATGTTGGCTATCCTTTGCGGGTACAATTGAGGTTGTATTCATTTTGTGGGTGCGATTTAGGTCGTATTCATGTTGTCTTTGTGGGTAGAGTGATTGAGGCCAGTCTTCCTTTGCGGGTATAATTGAGGTTGTATCCGTTTCGTGGGTGCGATTGAGGTCGTATTCATATTTTCTTTGTGGGTAGAGTGATTGAGGTCAGTCTTCCTTTGTGGGTCCAATTGAGGTTGTATTCATTTTGCGGGTACGATTGAGGTCGTATTCGTCCTTTTCTTTGTGGGTAGAGTGATTGAGGTCTGTCTTCCTTTGTGGGTACAATTGAGGTTGTATTCCTTTTTTGTGGATGCGATTGAGGTCGTATTCATGTTGTCTTTGTGGGTAGAGTGATTGAGGTCAGTCTTCCTTTGCGGGTATAATTGAGGTTGTATCCATTTCGTGGGTGCGATTGAGGTCGTATTCATATTTTCTTTGTGGGTAGAGTGATTGAGGTCAGTCTTCCTTTGTGGGTGCAATTGAGGTTGTATTCGTTTTGTGGGTACGATTGAGGTCGTATTCGTCCCTTTCTTTGTGGGTAGAGTGATTGAGGTCAGTCTTCCTTTGAGGGTACAATTGAGGTTGTATTTGTTTTTTGTGGATGCGATTGAGGTCGTATTCATGTTGTCTTTGTGGGTAGAGTGATTGAGGTCAGTCTTCCTTTGCGGGTATAATTAAGGTTGTATCCGTTTTGTGGGTGCGATTGAGGTCGTATTCATGTTGTCTTTGTGGGTAGAGTGATTGAGGTCAGTCTTCCTTTGCGGGTATAATTGAGGTTGTATTCATTTTGTGGGTGCGATTGAGGTCGTATTCGTATTGAGGTCAGTCTTCCTTTGAGGGTACAATTGAGGTTGTATTCGTTTTGTGGGTGCGATTGAGGTCGTATTCGTTTTTTCTTGTGAAAATGGTTGAGGACATATTCCTTATTTTTTCAGCACGCTACATCTTGTTATTCTCACCATTAGCAAATTTCCGGGGTTCTTTCGGTATTCAATCCCCTTGTATCCTAGAATGTCTGAGAGTCGTCGCTAGCATACCTTCAGGACCAAGTTGATTGAATAGGGGCAGCTGTTGCACCCCAAAATTTGCCCTCCTTAATTTATTACTAACTGGCTTATGTTTCATTTCATTTTTGCATTATCATGTGTACATATCATTGGTTCTTAGCATGGGGTCAAGGTGCCTGAGGCAAGTTCAAGAGGAGAAGATGTTCTTCAAACGGTCAAGCAAGAGAGCTCAAGTGGATCACTCTCTCCTAACCAGTGCAGAAATCAGGGTTTTGAGATTCTTTGGTTAATTGCTCCAATGGGCAAGCCCCTTGGGTTTTTATCATCACCAAATGGCTTATCTTATCTTTGTTGGAGAGGATAAGCATCATATTCAGAGGAATTTGGATTTGGAGACTGTGTTAATTCCTCCTAGATTAAGGGTACCAAGATTAGGGTTTGCTATAAAGTCAGTTTATTTCTGATTTTTTGGGCAAGACTTGATCCCATGGTATTCGTTGGGTCCCTAAGTGTCTAGGAGTGGAAGGTTGTCCATCAGTTTGGTTCAGGAGAAGTTCAATTGGCCAATGAATTGGGAATCAGGAGAATTGGGGAAAAGTCAACAGTGAGAGGGGAAGTCAACTGTGGAATTTTGAGGTTCTCTCCAAGGTTTTCAAGGTCTCACATCCTCATATGGTCTTCAGGGGTTAAGATTCATGCCAGTTATCAAGAATCAAGGGTTGGTACAAAAGTTACTAAATATGGAAATGACTTATAATTTGAAAGTTTCCTTTTTGGGCAAGTTCTTACACTGCATTCAACTTGAATTTTCATCATCAAGAAAGCTTCAAATGAATTTTCCTCAAACATGAAAGTTGAGTATCTTTTTCTCCTCTTTCCAACAAGTGCTAGTGGGTCTCCATATCGTTTGTGAAACTCAAGTTATGGCCAAAAGAAGGCAAAGTGGTTTTTAGGGTTCCATTTTTACAACTTTTGCACTTTGGGACATATGGACCTATAATTAACTCAATTGCTTCATGTCAGATTCCAATATCAAAAAACAATCCCTAAGGAGCATTTTTGGCCTTTAAATCAAGGAGTTTCATGGTTTATTCATTACTTATTTCTCATTATTCAAAATTGCCAAATTATTGAAAACTCAAGAATCAAAATGTTTCAAGGCCCAATTTCAATTAAGGTGTGAATAGCAATTGATCAATAAGTGATCCATCATGAAATACTTGGGTGTACATGCAATTAAGAGGGTATATCTCACATTATTCAAATTTCCAAATTTGTCCAAAACTCATTAAGTGGAGAATTACCAAGGCCCAAATCATTATCAGTGGATTAACCTAATCTATTTAAACCAATTCATGCACTGGTTAGGGTTTGAACACGTGATATTGGAGAAGAACAAAGCTTGAGCCCTAAAACTTTTCTTCATTGAATCTCTCAATCCACAAGGTTACTTCCAAAAATTCTTCCACAATCTTCTTTCTTGGGATCCCCAAAGCACGAATCAATCCTCATTCACAGCTAAAAGCAAGGATATAGGAGGCGTGATCTCAGGTTGGTGGTTTTTTTCATGATCCTAAAACTCTTCTTTTTGATATGCATATTGATGTGTGATGTCCACTGGTTATTCTGATGTGTTTACTTTTGAAATTGGACGTGTGGTTTGGTTGTAGCATGTGTTTAAAGATTTGAACCCTAATATTTTTCTCTTCCTTTTTCATTATGCATTGGTCGTTTGTAATTGATGATGACATATTTGGGATCCTGGTGATTTTTTGGTTCAAATGGTATATTCGTGCGCGTTTTCTGGGTGTTTTTAAGTTGCAGGTGGCCGTGGATGGTGGCCGGAACCCTAGCTCCGGCGGCTGGTGAGGGTTCCGGCGAAGGGAGAGGCTGGAGGTAGAAGACGAGTCCTCAGCCGTTGATGTGGTTGATCGTATGGCCCTCATGCTGCCATGCGTTTTAAGTTTTATTTTTTTTTTGTTTTATTTAGTGATCGTGTGTGTGTGTTTCCATGCTTATTGTGGTGAGCCTTCAATCACATCCTCTCATCTGAATTACCTTTTATTTTGTTGACTTGACCATGACCGTCTGATGAATCTGGTGGCTATTGTTACGCCAGCGCATTAATGAAGGTGCATGATATGCACGTGTTTTTATTTTAAGTGTTGAGTGATCATGAGTGTGCGTGTGTTGTTGCTTATGGTGTGCACGTGAATCCTGGCCATTGATTATGCTTATTTTATGATTGCGTTGACTGTGTGTGATGCGTCAGATGGATCTAAGGGTGAGTATGGAGTCAATCAGTTGACTGAAGCCCCTGTGTACGTTTTATTTTATTTTATTTTATTTCGCTGATGGACTGTTGCTTTGGGCTCTCCTATTTACACCCCCACTTAAGCCCATGTTTTATTTTTAACGTGCTCTGGTTACTTTCCACAACCCCCATGTTTATTTCATATTTTTATTTTTATTTAATCATTGCATTTCATTTTGTTTTTTTTTAAATAGTTAATTGCATTAAAAAATTC
Source organism: Lathyrus tuberosus (assembly GCA_022829125.1). NCBI lineage: Eukaryota > Viridiplantae > Streptophyta > Magnoliopsida > Fabales > Fabaceae > Lathyrus > Lathyrus tuberosus. The sequence goes on from JALAZF010000191.1 coordinate 9,655,568, forward strand.
CAAGAAAATTCATACATCATTTTTATAATTTTATAAAATTTTCACAAATTTAATTTTATTATTTTATTTTACTTTTAGTGGCTGAATTAAATATTTGTCTATTTTCTTTTTGAATTATTCATATCATGCATACCTAAATTTGTTTATTTTATTTCTCATCATCCCTAAATTATTTAGAACTTGTTCTTTTTGCATTTTTTCACCAATACATTGAACTGCATTAAAATAGTATTCTCTCATTTTTAAAATCATCTCATATTGCATTTCAGTCCTTTTCTTTAGCACATTGAACCATGTTTCTCATCTGACTTTGCATAATTGTTTGAGTGACTTATATCTTGAATTTTTGTAGGAGTTTTTGATATCTTGTTTGTCTATGGGTGAGCAATGTTGATAATTAATTTGGAAATTTTAGAAGTTGTTTCTCTAATTATGTGATTGCTTCTTTGTTTGAGGCTTTCTTGTATGCACATTTTGACCATGTCTGATTATGTGTTTGAGAAGGCACTTGTGCCATTGCTTTGGGAGTGTGTTTCTTTGACTTACTAATGCATGTTTAGGTCATCCATATTCTGTCTTGATTGATTTCATTTGGTTTATAATCATTTCTCTTTGGCTTCTGGCTTGGTTGAGTTCATTTGGTTTATTGCTACTTATGCCTGTTTTGTACCAACCTTTTATGCAGGGTCTAAGGTAAGTTATTTGAGGGTGTGGATAGGTATCCATGTCCACTCTCATTCCTTCTTTCTCTCATCTTTTCCTTTCTTTAGGCTTAGGTTGTCGTCAAACCTCACTAACCGTAGGACACCCACGCATGATAACATTAGGACTTTTAGTTTCCCTGTAGAGTTTCCTTTGTGTCTTCTCTCTTCTCATCTCAAAACTTCTTGAAAACACTTAATAAGAATAAAGTGTATTGTACACAAGCCTTAAGCGTGGTGAATGAGAAATGAAGGGCTTCCTCTCATCTTTCTAGAGTGCTTAGCGAGCGTCCTGTCTTGGGACGATGCGTTAAGTATTCGCCCCTATGCCCTAGACTTTGGTGCAATGCAAGTTATAAACTAACTCAAGTCACTTCTGTCCTAAAAAATACAAACAAACTTCAAACCTTTTTGTCCTTCGGGATTGTCAAACTAAAGGCTATTTTCAAAAAGGGCACGTTACTTTCCGTCTGAGACGCAAACAGGCATCGACCCTAACTGCCGGACGCGAACTTAACGTCGCTCATAAAAAACACAAAAAGAACTTGGTCCGAACTACGTTGACTCTGAATTTCCCATTGCACAAAGGAAGTACGTAGGCCAAGGACGTTGATGTCCTACCGAGTCTGTCTTAGTCTTTCCCTTCCCCGTCTTAGTACAACTATAGATGATAGGATAACTCACCCTTAGATTAGACAACAAGCGTGGATCCCATCGAGTACTATAGACGCGTGGGGTGCTAGCACCTTCCCCTCGCGTTATCGACTCCCGAACCCAGGTTATGGTTGCGATGACCATTCCTTTCCCTCTTCCTCAGGTTTATGCGGTGTTCCCTTTCCCTCTCTTAGGATAAATTTACACGGCTGGCGACTCTGTTTTTCCGCGCCACTCTCGCATTTGTACCTGGATGAAAATCCTGGGAGCGACAGGAATTGGATTCACTATCTCCTTCCCCTTTTTTACTCTTCTTTTCTTTTCTTCTATCTTTTTTTTCTCAAGGTTATCTTTTTCAACGAACTTCTCATTTTTATTTTCAACTTCTTCCTTATCATTCTTTTCAACTACAACATCTTTATCTTTCTCTTCCTCCACAACCTCATCCAAACTCACATCAACATTTTTTTCATTTTTTTCTCTTTCTCCCAACTCTCTCCCACTCATAGTAACAATTTCCTTGCAATGCTCCTTCGGGTTGGTTTGAGTATTTGCGGAAAAAGATGGCCCAGCTTGTTGATCGGCCATTTGATTGATGCTTCATTTGTCTTTTGGTTTGCCATGGACATTTGAATAAATTGGTTAAGAGTTTCTTCAAGCTTGGAACTCCCACCTTGAGGTTGGTAAGGATTTTGTCGATATCCTTGTTGATTTTGGTAATTTCCTCTTGGTTGTTGATTTTGATACCCTTGTTGATTATGATAAGGTTGTTGTTGCCTTGGATAACCTTGTTGTTGATTTTAATTATTCATGTAATTTTCTTCTTCATCAATCGGAGGACAAGGAGGACAATAGCCGATGGGGTGATCGCCTTTACAAAGCTCACACATAGCTACTTGCACATTCTTACTCGGTAAATCTTCCATCTCTTTAATCTGTTGAGGTAGCTTCGACATTTGTTGTGTTAAAAACTCAACCTGTTGAGATAGAAATTTGATCTGAGCGAGAATTGCATCATTTGTCCCTAATTCTAGCACTCCCGGTTTCTTTTGAGATTGGCTACGGTTATGATTCTCTTGATGGTCGTTTAGTGCCATCTTGTCAATGATAGAAATGGCTTTGTTGGCGCTTTTAGTCATTAAAGATCCGCCTGCAATAGCGTCCAACAATGTTTTGTGAACCATTTGAAGACCATTTATGAAAATATGAATTTGCATGAGCTCATCAAACCCGTGCCCCTTGCATTTTCTAAGCATGGACTTGAATCTCTCCCAAGCTTCGTTGAGAGACTCATTCCCACCTTGTGAGAAAAATGCAATGGCCATTTTCGCTTCCATGAAACGATTGTGAGGAAAAAATTGTTCCAAGAATTTCTCTTCTAAAATGTTCCAATACGTCTTAATAGCATTTGACTGGTCAAGGTACCATTCCTTTGCCTTCCAAATGAGGGAATGCGGGAATAGTCTCTTGAACAAAGACTCTTCTTCAGCTTCAAGTGCCCCAGTCACACCAGCAATTTCATAGAACTTGGTCAAATAAGTAAAGGGATCCTCGTGATCCATACCGGTGAATAGATTCTGGTATAGATGAGCGAGGATGCCTATCTTCATTTCAGAGTGTCGACCATTATGTACATTTCGTGCAAACTGAGATGTATGCCTCAGACTATTAGTACAAGGAACTGAAATAGGTGATGGTGGTGGTGGAGCAGCCATGATTGGCGTAACAGGTGTTGGTGTAAAATTTTAACTTTCTTCTTGTTCTCATCTTTCCTTAGCAAGTTGCCTCCTCTGTCTAGTTTTGCTATTTAACTTACGCGCAGTTCTTTCAATCTCAAGATCAAAAAGAAGTTGATATGTGGGTAACTACCCTCGCTTAAACAGAGTCTGCACACTTAGCCAAACAAATTAACAAATTCTAGAAAAAGTTACACAAGTTTAAAAATCAACAACTATTGCAATGCTTGCAATATAACAACAATCTCCGGCAACGGCGCCATTTTGTTGAAAAGTATTTCGGGGGTGTTTTATCGTATCCACAAGGATTGAATGTATATTGCAGCCGTTCTATAGTCGAAATCGTTTTAAACTTTCAAAGTAACAAAGAGTTTGGTTATCTTGTATCGGATCGTTTGCATAAGAATTTAGTAATCAACGTTAAAGAAAATGGTTTTTAGGGTTTGGTAAAAGCACGTCAAGATTAGGTTTTGGTAATCCGTTTCGTACGTATTTCTTGATAAAGGATGCGAACTTGTTACAATGAATATAAACACATATCCTCTCAACAAGTTTATCTCTAACACTTGTTGTGGGATTTATCATATTGATCCTTTGATGATCTCTCACCCAAACTACCAATATGATAACATTCAAGATCAATATTTATGAACATCAACATTCAAAACTATCTCTAGCCTCATGAATATTGATGGATTGAAACTTAGGTCAAGTTTTAGAACATATCTCTCGATCATGAATTAAAACAAAATGTAAACCATGTAAACAAAGTTTTTCCTCTATATTTAGCATCAACAAAGTTCACACACTACAATCAAGATCAATACATACAAAATGGAGGATTACCTACCACTAATCTTGACACAAGATGTGTTTATCTACACATATTCATGGTAGCTTGTTTTACAAGTTTTGTGAGGAGATGAAAAAGCATCTGCGTCGAATAATCGAGATCGGATGCAAAACCAACTTCTCAATGTGAAAGATCTGCCTTAGATGAAGAAAAATCAGAAAAATAGGTTTTGGTGTGATAAAAACGGGGTTATGATCCCAAGAAAATACATAAAGTACTTAAATAGTACACTTGAAATCAGACAAGTTTGCACTGCGAACTTTTTGTTCGCCTAGCGAATGATGAATTTGGCACCTGAAGTGCCTTCTGGTAAACTAAACTGCCTCTGAGTTTCTGCATAAGTTCGCAATACGATCTTTCATTCGCAAAGCTAACTATTCGCCTACAAGTTCGCAATGTGAACTTAGGTTCCTTTTGCTACTGCCTCATCCAAGGGTTCCTTCGCCAGGCCTTCGCAAAGCAAAGTAATCAAGAAATGTTCGCTGGGAAGTTCACAAAGTGAACTTTAGTCCCTTTTCATACTGTCCAAATCCTGGGACCATTCGCTGGAGCTTCGCCAGTTGTTCGCAAAGCGAACATTCGCTGGCAAGTTCGCAAAGCAAACTTGCTGATGTTTTCTTCTTTCTTTAGAAACTTGTATCATTTCTTTGTGTCTTACATCTTTGATCAATTAGTGCCTTTTCCTGCACAATAACACACATATTACAAGCACCAAAGGTATATTAACAAGGTTTGAAGAATAACAACAATTCAAGAATAAAATCCATAATTAAACATAAAAGAGTTGAAAAATGTCAAGTATTTAATAGAAATATTAGTCATGTTTGACATCTAACAGAAGTCGTTGTATGTAAGACATTTTCTTGATGTTATGCATATTGAAAAAAATGTATTTGAAAGTGTTATTGGTACAATATACAATATACAAGGAAAGTCTAAGGATGACCTTAAAGCAAGAAAGGACTTATTAGCGATGGGAATAAGAAATGAATTAGGCCCCTTGAAGAAAGGAAAATGAACATATCTACCACCTGCTACTTATACTCTATCTAGAAAGGAGAAAAGGATATTGTGTAAGTTTTTGAGTGAAGTTAAAGTTACAGAAGGATACTCTTCAGATATTAGAAGACTTGTGTCTATGAAAGACCTCAAGTTAAAGAGTTTAAAGACACATGATTGCCATGTTATAATGGAACATTTTCTACCAATAGGTATATGTTCTATTTTGCCAGAAAAAGTAAGAAGCGCAGTAACTAAATTTTGTTTTTTCTTCAGGTCAATTTGTAGTAAGGTGATCGATCTTGCGATCTTACCAACATTGCAAAAAGAAATAGTTATTACTTTGTGTGAGCTTGAAATGTATTTTCCTCCCTTATTTTTTAACATAATGGTACATCTAGTTGTTTATCTTGGGAAAGAGACATAATTGTGTGGACCAGCTTATATGAGATGGATGTACCCTGTTGAACGCTATATGAAAATATTAAAAGGGTATGTGAAAAACCGAAGTCAACCAGAGGGTTGTATTGTTGAACGATACATTCTTGAAGAAGCGATTGAGTTTTATACTGAATATTTGTCAAATGTTCAATCCATTGGACTCCCCAAATCTCATATTGTTGAAAAAAAAAGAAGGAAAATAGTTAATTGGAAATAAAATTGTGACAGCATCAAGGGATGAACGGGAGCAAGTACATTTTTAGGTTCTACACAATGACAATGAGGTTGAGTCGTATGTTGAAATGCACAAGGATGTTCTCCTGGGTTTAAGTCTGAATAGATATGAAAATTGGATAGTACGATAGCACAATCGAAGTTTTATACCATGGTTTAAGGATCATATTTATTCAAAGTTTTTATTTAGATCCCGCTTCAATAACAGAAAGGTCGAGACGTTTAGCATATGGTCCAAGTTTGCATGTGTTTTCTTATTGCGCATACGCAATTAATGGATACACATTTATACCAAAGAACAAGATGATAAAAGTACTATGCAAAATAATGGTGTCACCATGGTAGCTGAAGCAATGCACATTTCATGTGTGAAGGACTTAAACCCCAAATATGCAAATCTGTCATATTTTGGGGTTATCGAGCGCTTTTGGGTGTTTGATTATGAGAAGTTTCAGATTCCTATCTTTGGTTGCAAGTGGGTTAAAAATAAAAGTGACATACAAATGGATAAGTCAGGATTTTTGCAAGTGGATCTTAATAGGGTGGGGTACAAAGATGAGCCTTTTATTCTAGCCTCTCAAGCTAAACAAGTGTTCTATGTCACTGATATGACAAGTACGAAATGGTCTATAGTGCTTTTATCTAAAAAAGTAATTGATGATAACATTTGAGATCAAGGTGATATTGATGTTGGGAATGAATCGTATATTATAAATGATCAAGATGAGAATATTAGAGTGAATGAATCATATATTAGAAATGATCATAATGAGGGAATTTGGATCAATCCATCCGTCTGTGTTGTTAAGAGACAAGTAAATCATATTCCAACCAAGAAAAGAAAGAGATGTTGGTGAAAAACGTAGTAAAATTATTTATTCTGTCATTCAATAAAATTATATATTTGTCTTTTTATATATTCAATGGATTATGGATTATGGATTTTTATATTTGTCATTTCATATTTATGTTCTTCTTTATTACAGTTCAAATGGCTAGTAACGATGAAAACTCACATGATACTTCTAAGAATGATGGAAATGAATCAGTTCATGATGTGGAAAGAGATATTACACGAGGAATAACTATTATGAAGGGATTCATTCATGCAAGAGATAAAGGAATAAAATATGACATACATTGGAATGCAATGGACCAACTAGTTAAGCCTAACGGTGCAATGTTGACAAGTTACATTGGTACACTTGTTCGTTCGCAAATTCCAATCACTTGTGATAATTGGAGAACTCCATCATTGAAACCCGCTAAAGACAAAATATGGAGTGAAATACAGGCACCATATGTGATGTTATTTGTTTTTTGTTGACGATTGTCTTTATTTTTCGTAGAGGTCTTTTAACATTGGTGACGACCGAAATAAATATTATCTTCAATTGACCGGAAGAAGACTCATAGGGTTTCGAGCATTTTTAACAAACAAGTTTCTTAAGGATGCCCAAGGAAATTTTATTGACGCAGAACGTCCAAAGAAGTATGAAGACTTGATTTAACCTGAAGAATGGGAAACTTTTATAGCCAAACGAAGAACCCAAGAATTCCATGTAATGTTAATTTATCATGAACATTGTATTATATACTTGTTCCACAGGTGTTCTGGTATAATTTAAACTTGTTTATCCAGGATGTGAGTGACATAAATCGCCAACGAGCCTCAAAACCCGCATATCCATACAAAAAAGGGCGTTTGGGATATGCCCGCTTACATCAAAGAATAGTAAGTATATATAAATGTTATGATATACTTGTTCCCCATGTGTTATAATTGATCTTATTATTTGTCTTAATGTGTAGTTAGAAGAGGAGAACATTGAAGAAACATCTCTTTCGAAACCTGTTTTATGGAAGGATGCTGGTGTGGGCAAGGATGGAGTTGTTTAGGAAGATGTTCAACTAGTTTTTGAGCAATGTGTAAGTATAACATTACTTCTTTAATTAAATAAAAAATTTATTAACATATAATATTTATGCTTTTTAATCCCCACTAATCTTTTTCAATATGCTCAGGAGAATCTATCTCAGTCTTTAACTCGAGTTGAAGACCATGATTGCAGGAGCATACTAAGTCGAGTATTAAATGTTCCTGAGTATTCCGGTCGTGTGAGGGGTAAGGGATTTGGGGTCACTCCAACAACCTTGTATAAGTATATAAAGAGTAAAAGTCCTAGCAATAAACAAGTGATGGAATCGTTGGAGGAATTAAAAGCTCAAATTCGTGAATTGCAAAAGGATAAAGAAAGATATATGTCAGAAAGGCGTGGTTCAGTGTTTAAAGATACTAGTGACAAAGATAGTATTGATAGCAATTTTCAACAGAAAATTTCCGAGGTAATTATATATATTATTATGAAATTAAATTAGCACATTTTTTTAATTGACATATATACACATTAACAATTTCATATTTATTATTGGTTTAGGGCATTTCACCTTGTCAACTCTATTTATCGTCACCGACTTATCGCATGGTTGGCAAGGGAAAAGCGCATAACACTTTGGGAGATCTACTTCACTATAAACCGCTCCCTTCTGGATTTTTGAAAGTATCGATTGATATTGCTTTAGAGGGGGGTGCATTATTACCTATACCGGATGATGTTTCAGATGCAACATTGGTGGGAGACACAATAGGATCGTATGTTGCATGGATGTCAAACCTCATTTTCATAGATGATGAGGTATGTTGAAAACCATTATGAACCTTTTAGTATTCAAATGTTTTAGTATCCATGTAAGTTATTCTTACATTTATGTACTTTTTATTTACATGGTAATGTTAGACTCCTACAAAATCCAAATCAAAAGATAAGGGGATTTTGCAGCACACCGAGTCAGTTGCATTAAAAAAAGAGGTACATTGATATATGTGCATAGAAAATGTTAATTCTATCCCCCGAATTCAAAAGCTTCATGATCTTATACATTATATAACTTATATGATTTTTAGATTCATGCTCAAGAGTTGCAACAAGTCAACTGAAATAAGAAGCCTAAATTTAGCAACATGTCCAACAAAAAAAGGATCTTGCGAAGACTGAGCCTAAAAAAACATATATTCCTCGATTTAGGTTGTGCCTTGAAACATATGTAGGAACAACAGATGTGATGGAAGATGGTATTCCTGAAATACCTAAGTAGGAAGGTATTTTTGGTTTTTCTAATACTGAAACAATTGCTAAAGAGGATTTGGATCATATTTTTCAACATTCTGAATTAGGCATCGGGGTTATGAATTCATACATCAGGTACTCCGATCAATTTTATTTAATTAATTGAACAATTTATTTACTCATTTCAATTAATATTCTAATGTTAATTATGTTTTTATTTAAGGTTCTTGTATGATAAATAAATGTGATCGCGTCAAGTGACAGAAAAATTCTCTTTCTTATCTCCCAGCTGTATCAACGCACGGTTAATCGATCAAAGTCCAAATGCAGTCAAAGATCACTTAGTCGATGCATTTATGGCCAACAGAGATACATAAAAGTTGTATCTTTTACCATATAATACTTGCCATGGGTTAGATTTTCATTCAAACTTCATTTATTATAATTTTTCATTTTTTGACGTGGTGTATAAAATTTCCATCTAAATTTTTGTTTTATTTTACAGTGGATACTGGTTGTTGGTTGCGGTTAATTTGATAAAATAAATAGTATATTATCTGGATTCGTTAGATGGTGATCAAACAAAATACCCATATATGAAGAAGATGGTTGATACGTAAGTGATAAGATTGTTCTAAATATTCATGAGTATATTTATTTATTTATGTGAGGTTGTTCTAAATATTCGTTTATATTATGTTAGAGCTATACAAATATTCCGATCACAAAGACAAGCTCGAGTACCAAAGAGTAAAGCAAACAACATTACATGTATCAGAGTGCAGGTATATTTTCACAATTTTGATTATAATAGTGATGCTACTTGATAAAACAAGTTAAACTATATATCCTGATATTTATTTATATTTTTTTCTATGTGTAGTGTCCTCGTTAGTGTAATGGTATAAATTGCGGTTATTTCGTATTGAGGTTTATGAAAGAAACTATTCATTTGGATCAAATAGAGATTCCAAACATGGTATGGATTTATAAGTTAGGATTTATTTTAATATTTAATGGACATTTCATCTAATTAATTAGTTTTAAATAAATCATGCATATTATGTTATATTATGTAGTACTTTGATGAATTCAAGTGTGCTACTTACTCGAAAGATAAACTGGAAGAAATTAAGGAGGAATGGTGTCAATACATTCTTGAGATGAGAATTATATAAGGTATATTGTCTTTCTTTCTTTTGTGTGAAGTTTATGGTCCTTAGAGATTTTTGTTGTTGTGATGTTCTATACTGGATAGGAATAGTTATGGAAGTTGATGTATAGTTTTGGAAGTTGTTGTATAGTTCTGGAAGTTGTTGTGATTTGAGGATTTGGAAGTGGATCTGTTGTTATTAGAATTATGGATGTTTTCTTGGTTTATGAGGTTTGTGTTGAATTATAATGGTTATAAGGTTTATGTGTTGAATTATAATGGTTATAAGGTTTATGTGTTGAATTATAATGGTATATATATGTTGAATTATAATGGTATATAAGGCCTATGTATTGAAATAAAGGCTTGTGTTGAATTATAAAGGTTTGTGATAAGTTTTGATAAAAATTTGAATTATAATTGTTTGTGCTACCATTTTATAATTAAAAAATAAGACTTATGGCAACGCTTTTAACAAAAAACGCTTCCTAAAAATGTGTACAATAGACAACGCTTATAACAAAAAAACGCTTCTTAAAATAGTGCTTTTTGAAAAAGTGCTTTTAAAAAGCATTATTTATGTGGAGAAAAGAAAGCCCTTTGTAAAAAAAGCGCTGCCTAAAGTGGTTAAAAGAAAGCGCTTTTAAATAAAGTGTTGCCTAAAATAAAAAGAAAAGATACATTAGACAACGCTTTTAAAAGCGCTGCCTAAATGGGGGCAAAAAAAAGCGCTTTCCATGAAAAAGCGCTGCCTAAAATAGAAAGAAAAGATATATTATACAACGCTTTTAAAAGCGCTTCTTAAAGGGGAACAAAAGAAAGCGCTTTTCATGAAAAAGCGCTGTCTAAAGGTGACATTAGAGATCGCTTTTAAACAGAACCGCTGCCTAAAGGGGACCTAAGGCAGCGCTTTTGCATTTTAAACAAAAAAATGTTGTCTTTTGTATTATATGGCATTGTGATTAAATTGTTAATGTACGAAATTAATATATATATATATATATATATATATATATGTATATATATATATATATATATATATATATATATATATATATATATATATAACAAATTATGCTACTTTAATTTCATAATAACGTAATTACCTCAGGATTTTTTCTTTTTGGAAAATTAAAGTTGACATTATCTTCGTCGTTAGTGATATGCTTAAAATGTAGGCTTCCTAACAATTTTTTTTCTTTATCCTTTATTTTAATTAATGAATTTGAGATCTTATATCTTGCAACAATTCCATTACTTGCAGAGTGCTAGGATTTTTACTCTTTTGAGGTTGATAATAGTTTGTTGGAGTGACCCCAAACCGCTTACCCCTTACACGATCGGGATACTCATAAACATTTGATACTTTGTTTAGTATGTCCATGCAATTATGGTCTTGTAGCTCATCTATAGATAATGACTTAGATAGATTTTCTTGAAATTCATATACATATGAAAAAAATAAGTGCATTACCAAGTACAATTGCAAAACGCTATCATTTATGGGACTTTAGAGGACTAAAAATTTAATTAAACTTATAAAACCTAAATATTATGTTAAACTTTTGATTTAATTAAATAAGTAGTGTTATACTTACACAATCCTCAAATACTTGTTGAACATTTTCGATAGCAACTTCATCCTTACCCATTAAGACAAATAATAAGTTTCATTATTACTCTAAGACCAATTTTTGCTCTAAGAGTGCATATTTCAGACACACTTTTTTGTATGGATAGGCGAGATTTGATGCTCGTGGGCGATTTATTTTACTTATGTCATGTATAAACAAAATATAAGTTATATCAGAACACAAAATAAGCAAGTATATCATAAAATACATTTGTCATGATAAATTAATATTTCTTGAAAATCTTTGGTTTTTTGTTTAGCTGCAAAAGCTTTCCAATCTTCTTTGGAATAAATCTCTAGATATACTTCATTATAATTTTCATGGGCATTTTTAACATAATTGTTTGTTAAAAAAACTTTAAAAACCTCTGTGTAATTTTTCAACAACTTGAAGTAGATTCGTTTTATGTGCATCATCAATAATGAAAGACCTCTACAAAAATAAATACATAGAATGTGCTAGTATAAATGTTTTAAAGACATAATCATCAACACAAACTAATATCGTCACATATGATACATGTATCTCACTCCATATTTTATCTTTAACAGGTTCTAATGTTTTATCTCTCCATCTATCACAAGTTATTAGAACTTGCTCACGAACAACAGCACCAATGCCACTTATCAACATTGAACAATTAAGCTCAACTGGTTGATTAGTTAATTTCCATGGCACCTAATAATTTTATTGAATAAGTACATGTGTTTAAAAAAAAAATAACATAATTGAATTTTAACCAAAATATTGATATACCTCAAATCTTATTTCTTTATGTCTTGCACTGATGATTTTCTTCATAATAGTTATTTCACGTATAATTTCTTTTTTCTCATTATGAACTGAGTCATTTTACTCATTATTAGAAGAATCATTATCAAGTGAATTTTTCATTTAACTTGTAATAATGAAAAATATAAACACAATATAAAAATCCACAATCCATTTTGATATTGGGTAACATTTGAACTTTTTAGCACATAAATAACCTTTTTTTTTCAAAAGACAATAATTATATAAAAACCAGGCCAACTGCACAAGGGGTGCAGACCCTTATAAATGGACTAACAAGAACCAGTCCAGCGTAACGACACATTAACGGTACAATATACCATTCAAAAAAAGAGAACTTAAAAGGGCCTAAGAGGGAGGATAACCATCTCCAACTAAAATACATAATAGAATTCAAAATATCGTCTACCGATAACTCAACATAATCAAAAGTAAAACAGTTTCTACCATACCAGATATACCACACTGGGCAGTTGAGACAGAATTCTCAAAATCCACCAAAGAATCCAAACAACTTGTTTTACAAGTGGGGTGTATGTCGATCCATCTTTCGACTCCCTTCCAAACCTCAACCGCTATCGGACACTCAAAGAAAACATGGTTAGTACACTCTATATAGCTCCCACACCTTTTACACCCCTTATCATCATCCTGGATTCTAATGTTTCTCTTGATCAAGTTACTTTTAACAGCAATAAGATTCCATAACACTTTCCATAACAACACTTTAACCTTAAGCGGTATCTTGAGTTTCCATATTCTATTTAATCCTTTCAAAGTATCCTCGTCCACCCTGTTCACGAAAGAGTGGAAATGAATAGAATCGTAACAAGATCTAACCGAAAACTCACACGAGTCCTACTGAGGGAACAAAGTATCCGAGGCAGAATTCCACAAGAATCCGTCATCCTTCTCCCTGCAAACAACAACACCGATCAGCAGTTCCATCATCTTATTTTTCTCACTGTCCAGTTCTGAACCCAAAGGAAAGTGGCTAAAAGGAACATCCCATGACCACGATTCACCAATCCAATCTCCATGATCAGCTACCGATCCCTGCGGCTGCTTCGCGTAATAAAACAAACCAGGAAACTTAAGTTTCAACGGACTTTCCATCAGCCAAGAATTATGCCAAAAAGAAACAGTTCTGCCATTCCCTAGCGTACACGAAACCTTTTCAACAAAACGATTCCTCTTGGAAGCCACATCATATCCGATCCCAACCAAATCCCTCCACCAAATTGTATCCTTACTACTAGTCTTCTCACCATCAAAGCTATTAATGCTAAGAGTTAAATTCTCACCATACCTGCATTTTAGCAACCTCTTCCAAACACTATTACCATCCACCATCAACCTCCACTTCCACTTGAGAAGGAGGGCAGCATTGAAACTAGCAAGGTTTTTAACTCCAAGGCCTCCCAAAACAGTTGGCAGGCACACCGTATCCCACGCTACCCAATGAATCTTTCTTTTACTATCGTAACCGCCCCAAAGAAAGCTACTCTGAATAGTCTACAACTGTTTCAAAACCTTCGACGAAACCTTATAAAACGAGAACGAATACAACGGGAGAGCATTTATCACAGAATTAACCAACACCAACCTACCACCAACCGACATGTTTCTACCTCTCCAATCCGCCAGTCTACCTCTCACTTTATCAACCACTTCTTGCCAAAAAGAAACACGTCTTGGGTTCGCACCAATCTTGATACCAAGAAAACAAAACGGAATACACAACGTATCACAGTGAAGGAACACGGACGCTGTAGTCAGAAAATCATTATCCAGATGAACACCACCAATCTTGCTTTTAGAAAAGTTCACTTTCAGACCTGTGAGCATCTCAAATCCACGCAACATTACCTTAATACACCAAAGGTTACCCCAGCTAGCTTCTCCTACCATTAACGACTTATCCGCAAATTGAACAATGTTAATCGTAACATCATATGTCACTTTAAAGCCCTGGTACAAACCTTTTATCTCTGCTTCCTTAACCATGTAGTTTAACACCTCCATAACCAAAATGAAGAGAAACGGAGACAATGGGTCTCCCTGACGAAGACCAATCTCGACTGCAAAGTCCTTAGTAGGACTTCCATTCACTAGAACTGACATGAATCCCCTACACACAAGAGCTTTGATCCAAAGAATCCATCTCTCACCAAACTTCAACTTTCGTAACAGGCTGATAAGGAAATCCCACGATACGCAGTCATAAGCTCGCTCAAAGTCCAACTTGAATAACATACAACTACATTTACTTCTATTTGCCACATCCAGCACCTCGTTGGTCACAATAACTCTGTTGAACACGCATCTCCCCTGCACAAAAGCAGTCTGCTCCTCAGATACCAAAGAACTAATGACAGCTTTTAGCCTACCATCCAGTAACTTTGACAAGATCTTTTGATAGCAATTGATAAGGCATATTGGTCTATAACTCCTTAAATCTTGAGGGTTCTTCTTTTTCGCAACCAAAGAAATGAACGACGACACCCCAGCTTTAGTTAACACCGGATTATGGTAAAAGTCATTGACAAAGTTGAACATGTCGTCTTTAACTATCTCTCAACACTTTTGAAAGAAGGAAAACAAAAAACCATCAGGCCCCGGACTCTTATCTCCCTGGCACTCCCAAACTGCTGCTTTAATCTCATCTTCAGAAAAACTGACTTCCAAACCCTTACTGTCATCCTCAGAAAGAGTCTTCAAGTTCAGAGACTCAAAACTAGGAACAAAAGATCACTGATCACTGAAATTCTTTTGAAAAAACAGCCTCACCTTTTCTTTTACCCCATTCACATCTTCAACCAAACCTGTATTAGACATAACAGACCAAACATTGTTTCTTCTGCGCCGCTTCTTAATAGCCAGGTGAAAATACTTTGAGTTACAGTCACCATACTTCGACCAAGACTCTCTCGCACTAGCTTTCAACATCTCCTCTTTCAGAATCAAGTTCTACCAAACCTGGTCCGAAACCAAAGCTCTCTTTTTAAACATATCATCAAAACTCTCAAACCCCAAAGCACTAACTTCTTTGTCAAGATCATTCAACTCGTCAATAGCTTCCTCTATGTTAATGTCAATCCACCCGAACACCGTTCTACTCCACACCTTAAGGCCCTCCTTCAGTTTAGAGAGCTTGGTTTTGAGTACGTAGTCACCCCTCCTTAAAATGACCTCAGAGCACTAATTAGCCTTCACAAAAGAGATGAAACCAGGATGATTCAACCAACTGTTATTAAAACGAAAAGGCTTAGGACCCCAATTTTGCACGTTCGCAAGTAACCAGATAGGGCAGTGATCAGAGATTTCTCTCCTGCCAATTAATTGACCTCTAATTCTCCACTGATCAACAATACTCTCAGACAAAAGAAATCTGTCAAGTCTACTCATAGCATTACCAGCTTTGTTAAACCAAGAGAACATACCTCCTTCACATGGAACATCAACAACATCAAGATCACTGATGAAGCTTTTGAACTCTGCCATCTCACACCTATTCTTGACAGCCCCAATACCCTTCCTTTCTTCCTTAAACGCCACTGCGTTGAAGTCACCTCCAATGATCCAATCACCATAACCAAAAGCTTTTTTAGTTTTTGTCAATTCCTCCCAAAATAATCTCTTCTTCGGTTTCGAACAGGACGAGTACACATTAATGAAGAACAAGCTCCTCCCTTTCCAAAGAGCGTTAAGACCAAGAAAACCTTCACCCCTAAAACTACATAAGAGGTCCAACAATCCCTGTTTCCATAAAATAACCATCCCTCTTGCTTTTCCTCTAGCACCTGAATAAGACCACTCCACCTCCTCATTACCCCAAATTGCACTAGCCATAGAACCATAAAAAATCTCTACCTTGGACTCTTGAATAAAACACATCTCAATCCCCTTAGATTGAATTAATTTTTCCACTCTCTTTCTCTTAACTGAAGAGCTACACCCTCTCATGTTCAGAGACATAATATTCATCAAAAACCATTAGACTTAGCCACCTTCGAGCTGTTGCTATCTCTGTTCTCCAGTCTCCTCACCTCGTTCTCAATGTCTTTTCCCCCCTTCTCATCATAAACCCCTAAGGCACCCAGAAGCTCTCTTATTTTGCAAGCAACATTACTATCATACTTCTCCCAGAACCTCAGATTACCCTTCATAACTTCAGAGTCAGTGACAGAGTGACACCTTGAACCAACTCTAGTATCCTTACTGCTACATCCTTGACCACCACGAGAACAAGCACCTCTATTCTCTGAAGACAATTTGGTTCCGACAGTAGGGTCTCCAACAGAAGCTTCCACAATAAGATAATCACAAGGACCACTTCTACTCGAATTAAAGCCTAGGCTGCCAAACATTGTAGTATCTAAAATTTAGATGTGTCATATCCATATCAGCCAAATCAGTAGAACCATTGTTTCAAAGACTAGCAAACCAAAGAAACATATTTTATCAATTCTTCTATAAAACATGATATTTACTCTCCAACCTAATCCTTCTTACATATACATATTTAGCTCTTCGAAACTTCAAATGCTATGGATAAAAGAGCTTTAACTTATATGACTACATATTACATTTGATTTTCAGTCAATTAGAAAACTTAATAAAAACAATTTTGAGTATATTATACATTATACAAAAATTGAACCAATATCCATGTTGTGTAGCAGCAGAGTAGAACACTGAATTATTGAGGCGCTGATTGGAGTTGATAATGGTCCTTTGAATTGTGAAAATATTGGGGGGGGGGGGGGGGGCGGGTCTTCATTGTTGAAGAAGAAGAAAATGAAAATTATCGAAGACATATATCAGAAGATAAAGATCCCGTTCAGACCCTCGTATTACGCTACTCTGTTGCAAGCTGAGTGTTCATACCCTAGGTCTGTTGGGGGTGAACTTGGGAAAATTGGTGGAAATAAGGATAAGTTGGCTTCATTACCTATCATTAAGGCACCTGATTCATTTGACAACTCTATTTCTGATTCTGGCTTCATTCAGAGCAACTCAAGGATTAAGAAGAAAATGGAGAATCTCCCTGCTAGAGTGTGGGAGTCTATTAAAACTTTAGGAATAGAAGCGGAGGAAGACGATGAAGTTTTTGAAAATATTTGGAGAAACCTTGAAGAGGTTGATAGAAAATTGAAGAAAGGTAAGAAGGCGGCTGCTATTGGTTCAACATGAATTTAGTCACCTACAATATAAGAGGGTGCGAGGGTGTTTTAAATAGGAAGAAAATTAGAGATACTCTATATAAGGCAGGTGCAGAAATATGTTTCGTACAGGAAACTAAATGTACATTGATGACTGATGATCTAGTTTACAGTTTGTGGGGGGACAAATTCAGCCAGTGGTCTGCAACTAATTCTAATGGGTTCTCAGGAGGAATGATAACTATTTGGAAAGATGGAGTTTTGGAACCTATTTGCAGTTATAGGGGCAAAGGTTTTTTAGGAATTCTCTGAGTTTATTAATACGATTGGTTGTGTGGATTTGCCTCTCTGTGGATTCAATTATTCCTGGTTTATATCGAAAGGCAAGATATGCAACCGTCTCGACAGATTTATAGTTACACCTGGAGTATTTAATGAGTGGAATATGGTTTGCCAAAGGATTGGAGATCGTGACGTTTCAGACCATAGGCCTGTGTGGATTTCAGCAAAAAATACTAATTGGGGGCCCAAGCCTTTTAAAGTAATGTCGTGCTGGTTTGAACACACAAGTTTTCTACCTTTTATCAAAAAAGAATTGGAAGATTTTAAGGTAGCTGGGATGGCATCTTTCATTCTGGCCAGGAAGATGCAAAACCTCTGGGAAAGGCAGTGTTGGTGGAATATTAATGTATTCTGCTAGGTCGATACCAAAATCAAGATGGAAACATGTGTCATTAATGAGATTGAAGACCTTATTGTTTTAAAACGTTGTGATTTAACATATGAGGAACTGACGAATAGAAATGCTGCGGAAGACGATCTTTGGAAATCTCTAAGGATTAAAGAAAGTATACTAAAACAAAAATCAAGGTGGAAATGGATTGCGGATGGTGACGGCAATACTAAGTATTTTCACGCTTCTTTGAGAAATCACATTAATACGAATACCATTAATTCAGTCTGTGTTAATGGTAAATTTGAGGAGGATGTTAAAGGGGTCAAAGAGGCTGTCAGGGACCATTTTGCCAAGAGGTTTAACAGGGTATCTAGACCATTTCCATATGTTGGAGAGTCAGGTTTCAAATGTCTCTCCAGTTTGGATAGTGAGGAGCTTGAGACTGCAGTGGATGCGGAAGAGATCAAAAGAGTGGTGTTCGAGTGTGCTGGGGACCGTAGCCCCGGTCCTGATGGATTCATATTTGAGTTTTTCAAAAGGTGCTGGAGTATAGTAGGAAAAGATTTTACAAATTATATTTTGGAATTTTTCGAAGGAGAGAAATTACACAAGGTTTTTGCCTCCTCTTTCGTGGTACTCATTCCTATAAATGATTGCCCTAAGAGCCTTGATGACTACAGGCCTATATCTCTTATTAGTTCTGTCTATAAAGTTCTGTTAAAGATTCTTGCCAACAGACTTAAAAAGAAGATAGGAGGTACCATATAAAACAATCAAACGGAGTTCATAGATGGTAGGAACTTGTTAGACGAAGTCCTTGTTCTAAATGAAGTTATTGACTTTGCTAAGCGATCCAAGAAAGAGCTTTTGCTTCTAAAGGTTGATTTCGCCAAAGCATATGACTGCGTCGACTGGAATTATTTACGGGACGTTATGAAAATCATGGGGTTTGGTAAAAAATGGCTGAGTTGGATGGAGTTCGGGGTCTTCAATAGCTTCTCCTCTGTTTTGGTTAATGGGAGTCCTACTTTGGACTTTGGTGTTACTAGGGGCCTTAAGCAAGGAGATCCCCTTGCTCCTCTCTTATTCACTATTGCAGCAGAAGGTTTTGCAGTACTAATGAGTAGAGCGATGGAAAATGGTCTCTTCTCAGGTTTCAAAGTCAATCCAGATGTCTCTTTTCATTTGCTGCAATATGCGGATTATTCAGTCTTATTAGGAGACGGTTCTTGGAAGAATATTCTGGCTACAAAGACTATTTTGAAAGGTTTTCAATTAATTTCAGGTCTTGACATTAACTTTAACAAGAGTTCTGTTTATGGAATTGGTGTAGATGAGTCGATGCTTTCGGCAGCAAAAAACTATCTTGCTTGTAAGATTTTTGCTTGTCCTTTTAAGTTTCTAGGCATCCCTATTGGTGGAAATCATAGATTGGTATCCTTTTGGAAACTAATGATTGACAAGTTTCAATCTAGACTGAATTCTTGGAAAAGTCGTTTCTTATCTATGGGAGGAAGAATTACCTTGATCAACTCTGTCCTTGCAAATCTCCCGATACATTTTATGTTCTTTTACAAACTCCCTGCTAAAGTGATTCAGATTCTTACTTCTATTCAAAAGGCTTTTTTGTGGAACGGTTTGGTGTCCAAAAAGGGTGTGTCGTGGGTGTGTTGGAATACGGTTTGTAAAAAAAGTGAAGAAGGTGGTTTAGGGGTGAAAGATATAAAACTTTTCAATAGAGCGCTGTTGTTTAAGTGGATATGGAAAATTCTAGTACATAAGGATACATTGTGGAAGGAATTAATTGATGTTCGGTATCTTAATAACACGTATGACTTTCATACAAGAGAGTGTCACAAATATCCTGTCTCTCCTTCTAACTGGTGGCGTGACCTGTTACAGGTTTCTATTTCATGTGGCAAGGATACTATTTCTGGATTTATATCTCACAACATAGGCAATGGTGATAAAGTGTCCTTCTGGTTGTCAAGGTGGGCTGGTTATAGGTTTTTAGCTGTGGAGTTCCCAGAACTATGTTTATATGCAGAAGACAAGGGAAGTTCGGTGGCGGATAATGGTTCATGGGATGACGGGAGCTGGCATTGGGATATTAAAGTATCCCATTCCAATTTACCTGAACAAGTCCTCTTGCAGCTTACGAGTTTATACTCTTTGTTGGCCAAGTTTAAACCAACTGAAGGAGCAAGGGATTCGGTCAAATGGTTACTTAATGATGAAGCTAATTTTTCTATTTCTTCTCTGTATATATTTATGCAGGAAAAGGTTGTTGTTTCTGCTATAGACATCAGTGAAGATATTAGGGATGCTTTTAAATTTTTTTGGATAGCTCAGGTTCCTTTCAAAGTGAAAGTGTTCGGTTGGCGATTGTTGCATAAGAGAAATTCGTCTCGCGACAACCTAGTTCATAGAGGTATCATTACTAATAGACACAGAATGTCATGTCCTTTCTGTTTCTTAGAAGCCGAAACTGTGGAGCATATCTTCTTTCACTGCCATAAATCTAGTTTGGTTTGGAAATTTGCTTGTAATTGGCTGGGTATTCCAAACATTTTAGTTGGAAACATGTTGAACCATTTATCCTGTTGGGTAGCGGGGTGCGTTGGTAGGATATTTTTAGTTAGCAATGCCGTTGGATTTTGGTTGTCAATATGCTGGATCATTTGGTCATCTCGAAATAACATTATATTTAGGGATGAATTTTGGAATCTTGATACGATTTCGAATCGTATCCTCATTTTGTAACACCTCGTATTTTTACTAATATGGACTTTAGAGACTTTTTAGAAATGTAGTAGTATTATTTCTAATACTAAGTTTGTTACTTATTTTCCTTCCACTCTCCAACATATAAAAAGAAAAAGATAGTAAGAAAGGAAAGAAAGAGAAAAGAAGGAAAAGAAGAGGAAAGAAAGAAGAAAGGAGAAAAAGAGGAAAAAAGGGTTTTGGAAGAAAATCCAAGAACAATCATCATCCATTGATCCAAACTTCATCCAATCATCCCATCTTCCTCATTTTCATCATCTATCCAAGGTGGGTTCTAGTTAGTACCAATTTTTTGAAGTTTTAGAATTGTTTGGTTTAGGTCGAATTTATGGAAATCGATGTTTTAACGGTTAGAATTTGTTTGAAATCGAAATGAATGATCAATATGATTATAGAAACATGTGTGGTTGATTGTTTTGATGTTTTGTTTATTTAGATGATTTTGGAAATGTTAGGTTTATAGAACTTTTGTGTTCTTAGTGAAATATGGGTTTTGAAGTTATTGTCGTATAAACCACACTCAAACTATGTTGTTGTACCTCTGTTGGTGGTTGTTGGTGGTTTGGAGGAGGTTTGGGGTATTGGAAAATTCTGTTGTTGCTTTGGTATTTTCTGCATTTTTTGCAGAGTGCGCTCAGCGCGCAGGAGCCCGCTCAGCGGGGTGTTAAATTCCTGCAACCCCTCCAGGAAGAAGCTTGCGCGCTCAGCGGGCAAGGGGGTGAGCTTAGCGCGACCTGGGACTTGGGATTTTATCCCTTAAGTGAGAAAATTCATAACTTTCAGCTCGTTTATCGGATTCGATCATTCTTTATATCGATGTAAAGCCGATGAAATATTCTATGCAATGGAGATGAAATATGTCAATTTTACCGACCAATTAAATAAATGAGAAAGTTTCAAAAGTGGTTTAATTACGTTTTAATTGTTATAAATTATTCTATTATGAAATTGTGAGATGCCTTGCCTATCCTATTATTGTTTAGCATGATTGTAATTGAATATGCATGTTAATATGGAAATAGAAATAGAAAGAGTGAGGAAAACCCCTTTATGAACTATAGGAGAATTTAGAAGGTTCGAAGACACTAGTATGGAACATGTTGGTTAACCTTCGTGGTTGGAAAGGCGAGAGAGGCCTTGAGGCATGATAGCCTAATGATTGTCGAATACAATCATGTTCGTGTGTGTGATTACGAAATCGTAACCGGTTTATCTTGAGTGTAGTTTCATGAGTCTCAGACTCCTCTGAAATGGATGCACAACTACTTGGCAGGTTTGATTCCCCGTATTGTACGAATGGCGCCGATGGAGCGTATGCTTGTGACGGTGAATGGCCCGTGTGAAGTGACGGTTCATAATGGTTAGTGGCCCGTAGAACCCGAATTCATTCGTATGTCAAGTAGATTACCAGGATCTATGACTCGGGCCGCCTTCTAGACATAGAAGTGGACGGGAACAGGAGGTACCTTGGTATGGTTATCGATTAGTGATACCTTTGAGTTGATGAACTCATGGAATGTTTCCATATAGTATGAGAATTGAAATGTGAACTCAAGAGTCCTTTCCCCTTTTCCCCGGACTTGAGTTAGGATTGTTAGAACCTTGTTAATCCGAGAGAATCCATAAGATAGGGAACTCACTGAGATTTGATGTATCTCACCCCACGTTGTTGATGTATTTCAGGTGCTTCAGGTTTCGAGAAGGGTAAGGATAAGGTCGTGTGATATTTTCCTTGCTTGTTGATGGCTAGCTTCCGTAGCGAAGTGTATTTTTGGGATCATTGTTGACCTAGTTCTTAGTTTTTATTATTTGAACATCTTGTGTATAATATGCCTTAGGTTTTTGTACTTTGTACTTTAAGGCATTTATTTGTATACAATGTGTTAACTAGGAGCTTATGTGTTTCAGTACCAAACACTTGGATCTATATATAATATTTATGCTTTGATGTATGAGTTTTATATATGGGTGTTACAGTTGGTATCAGAGCAGGTCGTATCCTCGACCTAGCCATGAAATAGTATAAGTATTTCTTTCCGTTTCATATACGTTCTGTCGCCTTTGGTCTTAAGTGTTATATTTATGGCATTGAGCCTGATCAACTTAATCCTATTTGTATAACCTATAGGAACATGGCTGAAGGACGTAGAAACACTCGTGGTAGACCCCGTACCACTCCGGAAGGGACGAATCTGTCGGACGGCGATGGAAATGCTCCTCTGTATCAGTTTATGCAGCAGATGCAACAACAACAGAATCTATTCATGCAACAAATGAATGGAGGTTTGTATCCTACGGTAGTTGTTCCAGAAGCTAAAGGTGGGAAATTCTGGGATTTTATCCGCATGAATCTCCTAGAATTTCATGGTGGATTAGATCCCGTGAAAGCTCACGACTGGATTTCTGGTATGGAGAGGATTTTCTTGATAGTCCAATGCAGTGAAGAGAACAAGGTGTTGTTCGCTTCTCATTCACTGAAGGGTCCCGCTATGAGATGGTGGGAGAACGCTTCAACCTTGATGGCTATTCAGGAAGTGCCAAAGGTTTGGGAGCAGTTCAAGGTTTTTTTCATGGAGAAGTATTTTCCGAGCTCTTTGAGAACTCAGAAGGAGTTTGACTTTCAACAACTAAGACAAGGTAGTATGACTGTGGCCAGTTATGCTGAAAAAATTGAAGACATGGCTGCTTATTCTATGCAGGCTATGTATGCCCCAGATGAGAGGTGGAAGGTGGGCCAATTTATTTTTGGACTTAGAGCTGAAATATCCCATAGTGTATCTCAGAGGAAGTTCACTACTTATGCCGAAGTTCTAAGAGAATGCTATGTAGCTGAACATAGTTTGAAGAAAGTCCAAGCGGAAGGTGTTATGAATAGGGTGAATCAAGGGGATCGCGGAAGATCTAACCAAAAATTCAGGCCTAGGCAACAATCCTTCAAAGGAAAGCAAGTTCAAGATTCTAGGGCGAGTACACCTTCGGTGTGTCACACTTGTGGAAGGATGCATTATGGAAGGTGTGGTATAGACAATGTGAAGTGTTACCAATGTCAGAAGGTGGGTCATTTGAAAAGGGATTGTCCTCAGAATAGGACTCAGACACAAGGAAGGGTCTATACCTTAGATGCAAGGAAGAAGAAGAGTGACAATTACTAAATTGCTGGTACGTGCTTCGTTAACGGATTTCCTTGTTTTGTTTCGTTTGATTGCGGAGCTACACACTCTTTTGTATCGGCGCAATGTATGAAGCGACTTGGGTTGCGGTCCGTTCCTTTGTCTCCTCCTATGGTGGTCACAACCACCATGGATGAAATAGTTGAGACACCGTCGATGTGTCAAAAATGTGTTTTGTCTGTGGACGGTAGAGTTTTTCAGATTGATCTTATTTGTTTACCACTTAAGAAAGTTGATGTCGTTTTGGGAATGGATTGGCTTTTTGCTAATTCTGTGTTTATTGGGTGTGAAGAAAAGCTCATCATCATTCCATCTATTGATGCTACCCCGAAAGATGTCTTAACAACTATTCTAGAAGGTACGGTTGGAATGATAAATTTCTTGTTCGAAGAAGAGAAATCTGTTCTTTTGGTTCTCACTAAGGAAGGGAGTAGCGACCTTCAAGTTTTGGATATTCCAGTAGTTTGCGAGTTTTCCGTCCGTTCCTTTGTCTCCTCCTATGGTGGTCACTACCGCCATGGATGAAATAGTTGAGACACCGTCGAGGTGTGAAAACTGTGTTTTGTCTGTGGACGGTAGAGTTTTTCAGATTGATCTTATTTGTTTACCACTTAAGAAAGTTCATGTCGTTTTGGGAATGGATTGGCTTTCTGCTAATTCGGTGTTTATTGGGTGTGAAGAAAAGCTCATCATCATTCCATCTATTGATGCTACCTCGAAAGATGTCTTAACAACTATTCTAGAAGGTACGGTTGGAATGATAAATTTCTTGTTCGAAGAAGAGAAATCTGTTCTTTTGATTCTCACTAAGGAATGGAGTAGCGACCTTCAAGTTTTGGATATTCCAGTAGTTTGCGAGTTTTTCGAAGTTTTCCCCGAAGATGTCACTTCTCTTCCTCCGGAGAGGGAAGTGGAATTTTCTATTGACTTGGTACCGGGAACGGCTCCTATATCTGTTTCTCCGTATCGGATGGCACCATTGGAGTTAAGGGAACTAAAGGAACAATTGGAAGAGCTTATGGCTAACCATTTTGTTAGACCTAGTGTCTCACCATGGGGAGCCCCAGTTTTTTTAGTAAAGAAGAAAGACGGCGGGATGCGATTGTGTATTGATTATCGTCAGCTGAATAAAGTCACCATTAAGAATAAGTATCCCTAGCCCAGGATAGACGACCTATTAGATCAATTGAAAGGAGCCTGTGTGTTCTCGAAGATTGATTTGAGGTTGGGTTATCACCAAATCCGAGTGAAGAGTTCCGATGTACCTAAGACTGCATTTAGGACCCGTTATGGTCATTACGAATTCTTAGTGATGCCTTTCGGTGTGACTAATCCTCCAGCTGTTTTTATGGATTATATGAATCGGTTATTTCAAACTTACTTGGATCAATTCTTTGTGATCTTCATTTATGACATTCTTATCTATTCACGTACTCCGCAAGAGCACGAAGGACATTTTAGAATCGTCTTATCGATCTTACAAGAGAAGCAGCTTTTTGCCAAGTTAAATAAGTGCGAGTTCTGGATGTCCGAAGTTAGTTTTCTTGGTCACGTTATATCATAGGGTGGTGTAGCGGTAGATCCGTCAAAGGTTGAAGTTGTGATTAATTAGGAGAGACCGAAGAATGTATCAGAAATTAGAAGTTTCTTGGGTCTAGCAGGTTACTACAGAAGATTTATCAAAGGCTTTTTGCAATTAGCGTTGCCAATGACTAAGCTTACTCGGAAGGATTGACCCTTTGAGTGGGATTCGGCGTGTGAACAAATTTTTATGAGTTTGAAGGAAAGATTGACTACAGCTCCCGTTCTGACTATTCCCGATCCTAGCAAGTCGTATGAGGTATTTTGTGATGCGTCTAAGATGGGGTTAGGCGTTTTAATGCAAGAAAGTCACATTGTGGCTTATGCTTCTCGACAATTGAAAATTCACAAGAAGAATTATCCAAACCATGATTTGGAATTAGCGGCGGTGGTGTTTACATTGAAAGTGTGGCGTCACTATTTATATGGAGTACATTTTGAAATGTTTAGTGACCATAAGAGTTTAAAGTACCTCTTTGACCAAAAAGAGTTGAATATGCGTCAAAGGAGGTGGATGGAATATTTAAAGGATTATGATCTAGAGCTAAAATACCATCCGGGTAAAGCGAACAAAGTGGTCGATGCCTTGAGTAGAAAAGTTTTGAGAAAGGCTGAATTAATGATGTTAGAATATTCGTTGTTGGAAAAGTTTAGAGATTTAAATCTTCAATTTGTGTGGACTTCTAATGGAGTGATTATGGGGAATTTGAATGTCAATTCTACTTTAAGAGTTGAGAATCAACAAGGACGATTATTGGATGAGAAGTTGCAAGAGATGCTAAGTCAATCGGGTTTTGTGCACGCTAGCGATGGAATGATTATGTTTAACCAAAGAATTTGCGTTCCGAACGATGCGACTTTGAAAAGAAGGATTTTAGAGGAAGCGCATAAGGGTACCTTCACTATACATCCGGGTTCTTCAAAGATGTATCAAGATTTAAAGAAGGACTATTGGTGGTCCGATATGAAAAGAGATGTTGCGGTTTTCGTGTTGGAATGTGCGGTATGCCAACAAGTTAAGATTGAACATCAAGGACCGGGTGGATTATTGCAACCATTAGAAATCCCAACTTGGAAATGGGATAGTATTTCTATGGATTTTTTAGTAGGTTTACCCCGTACGCAAGGTGGTTATGATTCGACTTGGGTAATAGTAGATCGGTTGACAAAGTCGGCGCATTTCTTGGCCGTGAAGACTACCTTCAAAGCGAGTCATCTTGCGAGGTTGTTTATTGCGGAAATTGTAAATTTGCACGGTATTCCCTCTAATATTATGTCGGATAGATATCCGAAGTTTACTTCAAGGTTTTGGAAAGTTTTTCAACAAGCTATGGGTGTGGAGTTGCGTTTGAGCGCGTATAATCATCCTCAGATGGATGGTCAAACTGAACGAACAATACAAACAATGGAGGATATGTTGAGAGCTTGTGTACTAGAAAGTAAGGGTAATTGGAAAGAACTACTACCATTGATTAAGTTCTCTTATAACAATAGTTACCATGAGAGCATCGAAATGGCTCCTTATGAAGATTTGTATGGAAGAAAGTGTAGGACACCTTTGTGTTGGGCGGAAGTTAGGGAAGATAGAATCTTAGGACCCAAAATTATCCAAGAGACTACGGGAAAGATTCGAATGATCCGCGAGGAAATTAAGCAAGCACAAGATCGACAAAAGAGTTATGCGGACAATCGAAGGAGACCTTTAGAATTTGAAGAAGGTGACCACGTGTTTTTGAAAGTTACTCCGAGATTAAGACTGAAAGGACCGTTTAAGTCACGGAAGTTAAGTCTGAGATACGTGGGACCGTATCAAGTTTTAGAAAGGATTGGCGAAGTAGCGTACAGGTTGGCCTTACCTCCTTCTCTATCAGAAATGCACGATGTTTTCCATGTATCTCAACTTCGGAGGTTTGTTCCAGATCCTCTTCAGCCGATTCTACCGGATACTGTTGAAATAGAAGCAGACTTAACGTTTGAACCTCAACCGAGCCGCATTGTGGGAAGAGAAACGAAAGTATTAAGGAACAAGGACATTTCTCTCGTTAGGGTGCAGTGGGATGTAACGCATCCGGGTGATGCAACTTGGGAACTTGAATCGGAATGCGAGATGCTTAGCCTCATCTGTTCAGGTAATCTTTTAAATTCGAGGACGAATTTCTATTTAAGGGGGGGGAGGATGTAATACCCCGTATTTTTACTAATTTGGACTTTAGAGACTTTTTGGAAATGTAGTAGTATTATTTCTAATACTAAGTTTGTTACTTATTTTCCTTCCACTTTCCAACATATAAAAAGAAAAAGATAGTAAGAAAGGAAAGAAAGAGAAAAGAAGGAAAAGAAGAGGAAAGAAAGAAGAAAGGAGAAAAAGAGGAAGAAAGGGTTTTGGAAGAAAATCCAAGAACAATCATCATCCATTGATCCAAACTTCATCCAATCATCTCATCTTCCTCATTTTCATCATTTATCCAAGGTGGGTTCTAGTTAGTACCAATTTTTAGAAGTTTTAGAATTGTTTGGTTTAGGTCGAATTTATGGAAATCGATGTTTTAACGGTTAGAATTCGTTAGAAATCGAAATGAATGATCAATATGATTATATAAACATGTGTGGTTGATTGTTTTGATGTTTTGTTGATTTTGATGATTTTGGAAAAGTTAGGTTTATAGAACTTATGTGTTCTTGGTGAAATATGTGTTTTGAAGTTATTGTCGTGTAAACCACACTCAAACTATGTTGTTGTACCTCTGTTGGTGGTTGTTGGTTGTTTGGAGGAGGTTTGGGGTATAGGAAAATTCTGTTGCTGCTTTGGTATTTTTTACAATTTTCGCAGAGCGCGCTCAGCGCGCAGGAGCCCGCTCAGCGCGGTGTTAAATTCCTGCAACCCCTCCAGGCAGAAGCTTGCGCGCTCAGCGGGCAAGAAGGTGCGCTTATCGCGACCTGGGACTTGGGATTTTATCCCTTAAGTGAGAAAATTCATAACTTTCGGCTCGTTTATCGGATTCGATCATTCTTTATATTGATGTAAAGCCGATGAAATATTCTATGCAATGTAGATGAAATATGTCAATTTTACCGACCGATTAAATAATCGAGAAAGTTTCAAAAGTGGTTTAATTATGTTTTAATTATTATAAATTATTCTATTATGAAATTGTGAGATGCCTTGCCTGTCCTATTATTGTTTAGCATGATTGTAATTGAATATGCATGTTAATATGGAAAAAGAAATAGAAAGAGTGAGGAAAACCCCCTTATCAACTATAGGAGAATTTAGAAGGTTTAAAGACACTAGTATGGAACATGTTGGTTAACCTTTGTGGTTGGAAAGGCGAGAGAGTCCTTGAGGCATGATAGCCTAATGATTGTCGAATACAATCATGTTCGTGTGTGTGATTACGAAATCATAACCGAGTTATCTTGAGTATAGTTTCATGAGTCTCGGACTCCTCTGAAATGTATGCACAACTACTTGGCAGGTTTGATTCCCCGTATTATACGAATGGTGCCCATGGAGCGTATGCTTGTGACGGTTAATAGCCCGTGTGAAGTGACGGTTCATAACGGTTAATGGCCCGTAGAACCCGAATCCATTCGTATGTCAAGTAGATTACAAGGATCTATGACTCAGGCCATCTTCTAGACGTAGAAGCGGACGGGAACATGAGGTACCTTGGTTTGGTTATCGATTAGTGATACTTTTGAGTTGATGAACTCATGGCATGTTTCCATATAGTGTGAGAATTGAAATGTGAACTCAAGAGTCCTTTCCCCTTTTCCCCGGACTTGAGTTAGGATTGTTAGAACCTTGTTAATCCGAGAGAATCCATAAGATAGGGAACTCACTGAGATTTGATGTATCTCACCCCAAGTTGTTGATGTATTTCAGGTGCTTTAGGTTTCGAGAAGGGTAAGGATAAGGTCGTGTGATCTTTTCCTTGCTTGTTGATGGCTAGCTTCCGTAGCGAAGTGTATTTTTGGGGTCATTGTTGACCTAGTTCTTAGTTTTTATCATTTGAACATCTTGTGTATAATATGCCTTAGGTTCTTGTACTTTGTACTTTAGGGCATTTATTTGTATACAATGTGTTAACTAGGAGCTTATGTGTTTCAGTACCAAACACTTGGATCTATATATAATATTTCTGCTTTGATGTATGAGTTTTATATATGGGTGTTACACATTTTCTCTTTGATGTATGAGTTTTATATATGTGTTTCACAAAAGTTCATATATTTGTAACTATTACACTTGGGTTAACTCCCCTAGTGATTTTTGTAGGCCTTGATTTTAGAAAGGCATTTTGATGTATACGGGTTGGGATACCCCTATTGTATCCCTGATATATATAATTAGCTTATAAAAAAAAAAACAATCAGACAATTAAAGGAATCCAACTCAATTTCTGCAACTTTAATCAAAGGAGCGAATAACCTTTTACTAGTACCTTCTCTTCCCTTTTCCATTAATGGTTATAAAACATTACCAAATAGTTTCACATTTAAAAACTTTTTATAACTTGAAAGAGATTTCCTTTCACGGTACCCATATGACTTCTAACACGTGATAAATGATAAAACAGGTACTCATATTATGGATAACATTTATTCTTTTTGTCGTATTGAGGAGAAGAGAAAAATGTGGTCCGAATTAATTAATTTTAAGAACAAGCTTTTGCAGAGTGAATGGCTTGTGGGAGGAGACTTTAATGCTGTGAAGTCGAAGGAAGAAAGGATAGGGTGTGGTAAGGTAAATGGGGTAGAGATGAATGAATCTTCTACTTTCATCCAGATTTTTTGGATTTTGTTAAACTGTCTTGGAATTCTACTGTTGTATCAGGTAGTTTTGGCCATAGATTGGCACAGAAATTCAAATTTCTTAGAGAAAAGATAATGTGGTGGAATAAAAATATTTTTGGCTGGGTGGATTTGAAGATCAAGGCTGGCGTGAAATCTTTGAATAACGTTGAAGAAGAGTTGGCAGTTCATAGTGTTGGTATCCAGCAGGAGTTGTTAGCATTGAGAAGTGATGTTTTTGAGTCCGTTTGGAGTAATTTAAGGATTAAACAGAGTATGTTATGCCAAAAGTCAAGATTGAAATGGTTAAAGGAGCGAGATGTAAATACAAGGTATTTTCATGCTGCTATGAAATCTAGATCAAGGAACAACTTTATTTCGTCAGTAAATGTGGGTTCATGTATTCTTGAAGATGTAGAATCTGTTAGGCATACTATCAAAGAGACCATCTGTGAAAGGTTCCATAAGGTTGGAGGTAAGAGGCTAGAGTTAGATTTATCTGACCTTCCTAGGTTGTCATTAGAAGATAATGAAATGCTTCATGAAGTTTTTTCAAATGAGGAAATTTTTGAAGCGGTATGCGGATGTGATGGTAACAAAAGTCCAGACCCTGATGGTTTCAACCTGGTCTTTTTAAAAAGATGTTAGAGTATTGTTGGGGAGGATGTAATTAAGTGTATCCAAGAGTTTCACGAAACGACGACTCTTCCAAAAGCCTTGCTATCTTCTTTCATTTCTTTAATAACCAAAAATCTTAATCCTCAAGCTTTAGAGGAATATAGACCTATAAGCCTTATTGGTTGTATATATAAGGTAATTTCTAAGATTTTGGCTAAGAGGTTGAATAAGGTTATAGGCAAGTTAATTTCGAAGTCTCAAACGACGTTTATCCCAGGTAAGCAAATCTTAGATGGTGTGCTGGTAACCAATGAGATTATCGACCTTGCCAAGAGAAGGAAGCGTAGATTTTTAATTAATATTTAAAGTGGATTTTGCACAAGTCTACGATTGCATGGAGTGGGAATTTTTGGAAAAGGTTTTGGTTGCTATGAATTTTAGTAAGAAATGGCTATTGTGGAAATGTCGGTATTGGTGATTGGTTGAACTACCAAATATTTCAAAGGGTCTCGAGGGTTAAGACAAGGTGACCCATTGTCACCTTTCTTGTTCTCAATATAGGCAGAGGGATTGGCTTGTATGGTTAAAAGAGCTGGTAGCAAAGGGTTGTTTCCTAGATTCATGTTAAACGAAAGCGATGATGTTAATCTCATCCAATTTGTTGACGATACAATTTTGTTTTATGAAGTTGATTGGATGAATTTATGGGGTATTAAAGTCATATTAAGAGGCTTTGAATTAGTGTCGGGTTTGTGTATTAACTTCTGGAAAAGCTGTATTTATAGAGTGGGTGTAAATGA
This sequence comes from Lathyrus tuberosus, assembly GCA_022829125.1. Taxonomy (NCBI): domain Eukaryota; kingdom Viridiplantae; phylum Streptophyta; class Magnoliopsida; order Fabales; family Fabaceae; genus Lathyrus; species Lathyrus tuberosus. Next base: position 9,687,481 of record JALAZF010000191.1, read on the forward strand.
AGCATTTTTGTCTGCAGCAGCTCAATTCCTTTCGTGCAGGCAAGGTACTATTCCCTTTAAATTCCTCGGGTTACAAATACGATGTAATCATAGAAGATATAATTTTTGGAAACTGGTGGTGGATTGTTTTAAGTCAAGACTTTATTCATGGCATGGTAAGATGCTATCAATGGGTGGTCGTGTCACTCTTATAAACTCAGTCCTAACTAATTTACCAATGCATCACATGTCTTTCTATAAAGTTCCAAGTAAAGTGGTTAACAAATTGATTTCCATTCAAAGACGTTTCTTGTGGTCGGGATCTCTAGAGTTTCGTCAATAACTTGGGTGAGTTGGAGTGACATTTGCAAACCCATGGAGTGGGGTAGTTTAGGGATAAAAGATATCACAATATTCCATAGAGCTCTATTGACAAAATGGTTGTGGAGAATCATACATGAAGAAGATTCGATTTGGAAGCATGTTCTGACGTTTAAGTATGGATGATGTAAAAAACCGTTACTGTTATTGTAGGAGGATAAAAATGTTAGAGAGTTATAAATATGGTGGAGTGATATTTTAAAGATCTGGAAGTCGACTAAATAAGATTTTTTCTTGGTGCAAGTCTCGTGCAACATGGGAGATAGCTCTTGCTTCACTTTTTGCAATGCTCGTTATGTAGATTTGATCCCTCTTCGCATCAGGTTTTCAAAGTTGTATGGGCAGTCTTGTTTGAAATTGGGTGATGTTTCTGAGTTTGGTGGTTGGAGGCAGTCGAGGTGGGAATAGAACCTGGGATTTCCAACAGATAACTGGGGAGATGATTTGGCTGCACAGCATAATGAGTTGTTGTTGCTGCTGTTTGAGAAAAAACCAAGGGAGGGTATGCTTGATAACTACATTTGGCCATTCTCTATTTGAAGCAGCTTCACAGTGAATACCTACTTGTAGCAAGTGATTTTTGGATGTGGTTGCGAAGCACAATCGCTCTGGTACTACAGCTCAATTCATTTTTTATCCTATTGAAGCTGATGAAGGAAGGGAAATAGATGTCTCAAATTAACCTTGCTTGCATACTGAGGTTAAATTGTCAAAACTATTGGTTTACAGATGCTACAAAGATTCGGGGTCTCTCTTAGGTTAATTTGTTAAAAAGCATTCGGTCGATTGGTGGGAGGTATAGGATTTTGCGTTTTTGTTTAGTGTGCTCGCTAAGAATTTTCTTTCAATCTTATGCCTACGTATTCCCGTTTACCGAAACAGGGAAATCAGAGCGTTCGTAGTTCCTCCTATTCTATGGGAGGAAATGGGTGTTTTTGGTGTCTTGTTCAAAGCCCAAGACGAGAAGCGAAAGGTGGTTTGTATCTTGTTCAAAGCCCAAGATGTGAAGCTGAAGAGTTTATTTGTATCTTGCTCGAAGCTCGAGATATGAAGCTAAAGGTGTTGACTTTAGAGAGAATTTGTCATCTCTAAAGAGGGTCTGTTTGTCACAACTGTTGGGTGACTGACTGTAAGAAGGATTACTTTAACCGGGATACACGGATCCTAGCAATGCCATAATTTCCTTTATAGGGGGTTTTAACCTGAAGGAGAAGACTTTAACTCAGTGTAGAGCAATGCCATCTTTCATTAGGAATTTCTCATGCTAAAAGAGGGACAGTGGCATGGATGTAGATGATCCAGAGGCTTTCTGCTTACAGCGATTAGATGGAAGGAGTTGTTGATGTTTGTGTACTGTGAACAAGGCACAACTTTGATGCTAAAAGGTTGATTGGATCAACCAATGGTTTTCTTATATAAAGCCTAAGAGGAGGCTAATATGTGTCTCGTACAAAGCCCGGGAGAGAGGCTAAAAGGTTTTGACTCGACGATGGAGTCTTTTGGTATCTCGTATAAAGCCCGAAATGGAGGCTATTTGACTCAACAAGAGAGTTTTTTGTATCTCGTACAAAGCCCGAGAGAGAGGCTAAAATTGTTAGCTCCGCTGGGGAGAATCATTGAACAAAGCCCAAGAGGAGGATATGGTGCTGTTTCAGTTGAGTGACAGTTCCAGTATGCTGATTTAAAGAGAAAATTGGTTCTTATATGAGTAATGTTTGCACTCAGGGATTTTAGATTCGAGGATCAAGGTTGTTTCCTGTTCTTTAAGGAAATGGAAATCCAAAGGGTATCGAGACTGTCCGAATCCACGGGGTTCCTTCCTATTCTTGAAGGGTGCTTGAGAATGTCATGGAGACTCAAGGATTTTAGACTGTCCAAGTCTAGAGTGTCATCTTCTGTACTATGCTTTGAGAAACAGTAGTAGTGTTTATGGTAGAAAGATCTAGACTCTGTGAGAAACTGTTCTATTAAGATGACTAATATCTGTTCCTATACCTTTAGGAGGTCGTCGGGACAATTTGTACAAAGCCCAAGAGGCGGCTGAAAACTTTTAAGAAGCCGATCGGTCCTTGTACGAAGCCCAAGAGGAGGCTATCATTCTCGGAGGAAGAAATCGTTATATGAATCCTAAGAGGAGGCTGTGAAGACTTCTAAGAAGCCGACGGGTCCTTGTACTAAGCCCAAGAGGAGGCGATGGTGCTTTTAGGAAGCCTGTGGGTCCTTGTACAATGCCCAAGAGGAGGCCGATGCTTTTAAGAAGCCGATGGATCCCCAAACCTCGAGAAGTTCAAGACAGGCTATTCACAAAGAATAGATCAAGTCAAGAAAGTTCGAGAATTTGGAAGAAACTCAAGATATGCAATTCACGGAGAAGAGATCATCTCTGGGGAGTAGAGTTTCTTGACAAGTGCTTTTAAGAAGCCTGTGGGTCCCCAAACCCCGAGAAATTCAAGACATGCCATTCACCGAGAATAGATCAAGCCAGGAAAGTCCGAGAATTTTTAAGAAACTCAAGAGATGCAATTCATGGAGAAGAGATCATCTCTGGGGAATAGAGTTTCTTTGACAACTTCTAAAGGTAACAGTCTATGAAAGGGTTCACCGAGAATGCTGCCTTTCATGTCTCCATATTTTTTAACCCCAAGAGGAGGGAAGACTGTGTCTGGTAATCCTATGGGGATCTAGTTTTAACTATTTTAGAGTGATTAACGGGCTTAATGCTAGACGTAGTTGCCGGGGAAACTCTAAATATCTATACTATTATTACACAGTTGATATGAGTTTATGAAAGAAGACTTACAGTGAAACAGCCCCACAATACAGTTATATGTATATGAAAGCGGTAAATGAAAGCATATAAACACTTACTCGGTTGTAGAGCTTCCATGCTGTTTGGTTAGTCGTTCAACAAAGAAAGATTGAAAACAACAGTACATTTCAAAATCAAAGGAGAAAGTACTTTGAAAAAGAAAGATTTTGGGGCTTACAGCTCAAGGAAAGGCCTAGGGTTTTATCAGTGATCGCACTGTTTGAATATGTACAGAGGGACTTATACAAGTGACTGAGGCCCAAAAAAGGTTTTCTGTACAAAGGGATGGGTCTTACACTCTCTCAAGAGGCCCAAAAAGTATTTTAAAAGAGTGAGAGTGGGGCTTATAACACGAGGGTAGGCCCAGTTGACTTTTCGTTTGAAATGGCGATCGCGCCGAGGTTTCCTTTTAACGCAGAGGGACTTATACAATAAATGAGGCCCAAAAGGTTTTGGTTAAAAGGGGATTGGGTCTACACTCTATTAGAGGGCCAAAAGTTTTGAATGGGTCTTATAGCTCAAGGAGAGGCCCAAATGGTTAACTTTAAACTGGCGACGATCGCGTCGTTTATTTGAAAATGTATAGAGGGACTTATACAACGAATGAGGCCCAAAAAGTTTTCTGTACACAGGGGGTTGGGTTTTACACTCTAATAGAGGCCCAAAAAGTCTTAAAGAAAAGAAATGGGTCTTACTACTCGAGGGTAGGCCCAGTTGACTTTTCGTTTGAAATGGCGATCGCGCCGAGGTTTCCTTTTAACCCAGAGGGACTTATACAATAAGTGAGGCCCAAAAGGTTTTGGTTAAAAGGGGATTGGGTCTTACACTCTATTAGAGGCCCAAAAGTTTTGAATGGGTCTTATAGCTCAAGGAGAGGCTCAAATGGTTAATTTTAAACTGGCGACGATCGTGTCGTTTATTTAAAAATGTACAGAGGGACTTATACAACGAATGAGGCCCAAAATTTTTTTTGTACACAGGGGGTTGGGTCTTACACTCTAATAGAGGCCCAAAAAGTTTTAAAAATGATTTATGAGGGTTGAATTAATCCCAAAACCCTAATTTGTTTTCAAAAATGTATTTAATTGAATAAAAATTCAATTAAAATGATCAAAATTGTTTAACATATGGAAAACAAATTGTGATCTTGGATTAATGCTTCAAATATTAAGTATTGACCTACAAAATAATTAGAAGGCATTAAAAGTTGCAAAATCAAGGTGGAAAAAAATATTTTAAATGTCAAAAACAATTAAAACATTAATTCTTTGCAAATATATAAATTATATGAAATAAATAATATTTTTGGGTTTTTTTGTTAAAATAAAATATTTTAACATTTTTGTGAATTATTAAAAAAAGAATCAACTCAAAATCATTAAAACTCAGAGAGAAATTAATTTTTGAATCAATTAAATAAAACCACAAAATTCAAATATTCAAATTTGGAAAAATGGCGCCAAGAACATGGACCAAGAACACGCGCGTGTTCTGAGATTCTCAGATTTGCATTTTCTCTCCAATCTCACTGAATACTTAATCATATCATGCAATCCACATACCAATCAACTCGTTTCAACCTCACGATCATGTCTATGGCATTTAATTTCATTTAAATTAAACATATAACAAGAAATCACGAAAAATACTCAAGAACCCTAGATTCTGCATGAAGGCTAGGATTTTTGATACACGATTCAAATAATGCAATCAATTGAGGGGAAACATTCCATGCATGATTATGAACATTTGGCAAAATTATTGTGCGAGGAAATATGCATAGATTGAGAGATGACCAAGTTTATGCTTACCTCTAGGCCGTGACAGCAAGTGCAATGTGATTTTTTATTTGGAGGTGTTACAGATGAGTGGTGATGATCTGAACAACTTCCCTACACCCTATGGAGTGTGTTTGAATGCTTGGACTTGATTGAAATTGGCTGGATCACTTCATGGCATCTCAACTGCATTTTGGTTAAAACCTTGAGCAATTGACTGGGGATTCTGAGAAATCAATGTTCCAGTTGTTGTTTAAGTGTTTGATAAGCTCACATGTGATGTATATGAGGTGTGTGTGTGATTGGTTTGAGTGGAATTTCCCTCTAGCTCAAAACCCGATAGCTACCTTGCTAAGAAAGACATTTTTGCCAAGAGAAAGAGATTTTGAGAAAGGCAAGTGTTGTAGGCCTTTGGTGTACTTAAACTGATCACAATTGAGGGCTATTTATAGTAGAGCAAGTTTGTTTTGCAAGGAATAGTGAATGGCAACTGCTGAGTAGGTTTGGCCAATGTTGGCAAATGAAAATCCAAGTCTCCTCTAGCCATTGACTAGAGGTTAGGGCACAGGCTGCGGGTTCCCTTGGTCTTGGATAAGTCTTGACTGAATTCAGTTGTAAATGGCTCAGTCCATGCCACCTTGATGCTTCCATTTAATGCTCCAATCCAAAGTTGGAGTCTTGTCCCTATTTTGGCAATTCTAGGTTCAACATGCTATTTCTTGTTCCAAAGACTTTGGAGGCTTTGCTTAGTGATTGTCCCCTCTAGATTCAATCCTCAGATGTGTCCAAGTGGATAGGAGTTTTTGGATTTGCACAATTTTGGTAAATCGAGCAAAAATGCAAATTCTGCCTTGCCTTGACAGATTTCAACAAGGCAACTTGCCAATATCATATCTCATGACTCAAATTGAATTTGGTAATGTTCTTGGCCATTTTGGAAAGCCCTTACATGATACAACAACTGTTTGAACATGTTTGGTTATGATCTCTTTTGAATCCAAGTGAAAAATCCCCCTACATTTGGAAAAAAGTAAGGCAAATTCTGACTTAGTGAAATTTTTACTAAGTGTTGGAACAAAGTGACTTTTCTTGATTTTGATCACTCCATAACTCAAAATCCATGAGGAATTTGGACATAGGTCAGTATGAAGCTTTTATAGAGGGCAATGTGATCTACAAATCAAGCTTTGAATGGGGAACAATGGCCTTGTGGTTTAGGAGTTATGGTCCTCCAAAGTTGGCACATTAGTGTCACTTTTTCCCTAACTTAGAAAATTTTCTAAGTTTTTATGGTTACGCCTTTTACAAGTTATCCCACTTTCTTTGATTTTTCTTGATGAATGATGATTCAAATCATACATTAACATCATTTTAGGGTTAAAAATCCATTTTGGTGAAAAATCTCAAAAAGTCAAAGTTGACTTTTGTGCACAGTTGACTTTTTATCAGATGAATTCCAAACTGTGCAATTCCTTAGGAAATCATGTCCTTGACCTAAATCAAACTTAATGGACATGTTCCATGGGTGTCATAGGGTATATTGAATCATGTCTTAGGATTTGGGAGCATGTCCAGGTCAAAAGTCAAAGTTACAGTTGACTTTTCCCGCGAAACCCTAATTGTGGTGCAGATGAAATTGAGACTTGTTGCTCAAACTTCTTGGAATAATCCATTGTTCCAAATGGATCAATATAGTTCATTAGATACCCTCAAACCCTCTCTTGAGGTCTTGGCTCATGATTTTCCCTAAAAGTCAACTTAGGGGTGAATTAGGTCAAGAAACCCTAATTCCTGATTTTTGATGAATGCATCCCCTGAGGCAAAATTGACTTGATGATTGGGTCCATGAGGTTCCATGGAGTATATTAGGTTGTGTTTTGGATCCTTGGCTCATGCCCAGAGGAAAATTTCCCTTTGGAGGCCCTAATCGACCAAAACCCTAATTTGGTGATACTGGCGATCTTGAGGCTTGATCCACCTAGAAAAAAACAGCTTTGTGCTTAATCCTTGGAGTGGGAGTCCTTTTGATCCTTTATAGCTACTTGAGAGGTTAGACAAGTTGAAGATCATGTCATTCCTTGATTGATCATTTGTCTAAGAACTCTGAGAGGGCTTGAAACCCTAAATTTAATTGCAGTGGATGCTCACCCATCTTTTGGGAGACTAATGAGGCAAGATGGTTCCCCCATATTGTGATGATGATTTTCACAATGATGGGAAATTTTAGTGGTCAAAATTTTGGGTATGACAGATGCCCGTATTTAATCTTCTTGGACCCGAAGGTGTGAATGACGAAGGTATTCGGGCATTCGGGGTGCAAGAGGATTAAATATCAAAATATCCAAAATTTTGACGGCTATGAATGGCAGCTTGTGCATTCATCTTCTTTTGCTAAGCAATGATGCTTAGAAAAGGTAAAATTCCCCTCGATCCTGGTTTCTTACCAAGGAACTGGTCTAAGTTGCGGAAACAAACTTCCCCTCGATCCTGGTTTCCTACCAAGGAACTGGTCTTAGTTTCTAATTTTTGAACTTCCCCTCGATCCTGGTTTCCTACCAAGGAGCTGGTCTTAGTTTCTGAAATAAACTTCCCCTCGATTCTGGTTTCCTACCAAGGAACTGGTCTTAGTTTCTTTTGTCAATAAACTTTCTTGACAAGGGACACTATGCATAGCGGTTTTCCTCAAACTTCTAGCCGAATTTTCCTGGGGAGATGCCATTTGACGGAAAAACTTTTGATGTCAGACTTGCTGGGGAACCCATTTGTCTGAGTTATAGAGTTGCACAAACTTCTCTGTTGGAGACGCCATTTGTTTCTACTGGGGAAAGCGAGTCTCTTGAGAGGCTGCTTCTGCTTGGGATCTTACATCATACTTTTCTCGGGATCTTCCCGGAGAAATGCCATATGAGGGGGTCCAATTTTGAGGTGCCGATGACCTTTTCATCAGTGGTTTTTTTGGAGCGAAACTGACATACTGTCGAATCTCTGATTACGAGGCTTTCTCTGTGGATTTTCCTTATTCCGGGAAAGCAAGGATATCATCTTCAATGGCGAAGAGTGTTGTTTGTTGAACGTTTTCTCTGGCTTTTCAGAGGTTCAAATTATCAAAGTGGTCAAGGGCCAACTTCATTCCAGAAATAAACTGGAGGCGAGATTGTTCAGACGCAACCCTTCCTGACGAGGAAAGAACTGACAACTCGATTGAGAGGACTTTTATCACTAGGGGACTAGACCGACTGGAGTGATAGTGATGCAATATAAAATGTGAATGCAAATCGATAATGCATGATGTATGTATGTATATGCTGACAAAACTGACACGACACACAAACTAAAAGATGAACATGACTGGATACTCAGCCATCGTGGGGCGAAAAAGTATCGCTGGTTCAAGATAGCAATTCCACCTTGCTTAAGAGATATAGTCCCTGTTGGGAGCTATGGTGGTCGGGCTTAGGAGATGAGAACTCGGTCGAGGGGTATCAGATGGGAAATAGTCCCTGACACAACTGATCCTTCATTCAGGCGTACTGGTTTAGAAGGAGTACTTTGATTCTGCACTTTGAGGTTCGATTACTTCTGGAGAAGTGACCGATGTTCTTCTGATGTTCAACAGTCAAAAGAAATTGCCGCCTTTATTTTAAAAGCAGAACAAGTTTTAACAAGTAAATTCATTTTGTTTTATTTCAAGAATCGTTAATCATATTAAAATGTCGTTCTGTAAAGCTAAAACAAATAAGAATTACAAACAAAAGCACAAAGGCTCAAATTTTATTGATAAGATGGAGATCAGCTAAATGTGTGATTCCAAAGAGTATATACAAAGTTAGAAAATGGTAACTTACAGGGAAAAGGGCTACGTTGAAACATAACGACCACTATCCTTCTACCAACTTTGAATTCGGGGCATCCTGAGCTTCTGTCGAAGATGACCTTGACTGGAGTTTTCTGACGGATGATGTAACTGCTGCTGCAGAGGGACTTGCCTCTGTCGAACATAGTTACTTGCCATTATCCCTAATTTTTGCCTGGATTGTACTTTGAGATTTCCAATCCACCGGGATGATTTTTGAATTTGTCTCTAATTTTTGCCTGGACCGCCCTTTCGGGTTTTCAATCCACCGAGACACACATTTTTTTTTAGTTTAGGCGAAGTATTTCTTGACTACATCAACATTTGTGGGGTAGGAAAATTCCTCTCCGTCCATGGTTGTGAGTCTCAAGGCGCCGCCTGAGAAAGCTTTCTTGACCACATAGGGGCCGTCGTAATTCGGAGTCCACTTGCCCCGAGAATCAGTGAGAAAAGATTGTATCTTCTTGAGCATGAGGTCTCCTTTCCTGAACATGCGGGGTCGAACCTTTTTGTCGAACGCCTTCTTCATTCTCTGTTGATACGGCTGACCATGGATAGTGTCGTGATTCGCTTCTCCTCGATCAGATTCAGTTCGTCGTGTCAACTTTGGCACCATTCAGCTTCGGTGAGCTTAGCTTCCATCAATACTCGGATTGACGAGATCTCTACTTCTATGGGGAGCACTGCTTCCATGCCATACACTAGAGAGAAAGGGGTTGCCCCTGTTGAAGTGCGGACAGATGTACGATAACCGTGAAGAGCAAAGGGTAGCATCTCGTGCCAGTCTTTGTAGGTTACAACCATCTTTTGAACGATCTTCTTGATTTTCTTATTGGCCGCTTCTATCGCTCCGTTCATCTTGGGTCGGTAGGGAGATGAGTTATGATGTTCGATCTTGAACTCTGCGCACAACTCTTTCATCATCTTATTGTTCAAGTTAGATCAATTATCAGTAATGATCTGGTTTGGAACACCATAACGGCAGATGATATTGTTTTTGATAAATCGGACCACCACTTGTCGGGTTACATTAGCGTACGACGTTGCCTCGACCCACTTGGTGAAGTAATCAATGGCTACAAGGATGAACTGATGTCCGTTTAAAGCTTTAGGTTCGTTCATGCCGATCATATCGATTCCCCATATGGAAAAATGCCACGGGGAAGAGAGAACTTTGAGTTGCGTTGGCAGTACATGAATTTTGTCGGAGTATATCTGACACTTGTGACACCTCCTCATGTACTTGTAGCAGTCGGATTCCATTGTGAACCAATAGTACCCTGCTCTTAGAATTTTACTCGCCATTGTGTGTCCGTTGGTATGAGTTCCAAAGGATCCTTCATGAATTTCTTTCATCAACATTTCTGCTTCTGGTCTGTCTACGCATCGGATCAAGACCATGACAAAATTTCTCTTATAGAGAGTGTCACCGCTCAGGAAGAAGTTTCCAGCCAATCTTCTGAGGGTCTTCCTGTCCTTCCTTAGTGCCCCAGGTGGGTACTCTTATTTCTGAAGGAAGCATTTGATATCGTGATACCAAGTTTTGTCGTCTATGACTGCTTCAATCATGAAGATGTAAGCGGGCCTTTCAAGGGGCATTATGTCGATCTTAGGTATGTTATTCCATTGACCTACACTAATCATGGGAGAGATGGTGGCTAATGCATAAGCCATGTGATTCTCATCACGAGGGATGTGATGAAACTCGACTCTGTTGAAGAAAGGTAGCAACCTTCTTGCGTAGTCTTTGTAAGGAATCAATCCTGATCGGTATGTGTTCCAATATCCTTTTATCTGATTGCTAACCAGGGCTGAGTCGCCATATACGTCCAAGTTTTTGATCCTTAAATCAATTGCTTCTTCGAGACCCATGATGCAAGCTTCATATTCGGCCTCGTTTGTACATTTGAACGTAAGTCGAGCGGTGAAAGGAATGTGGGTACCCTGAGGGGTAACAATGAATGCCCCAATTCCGTTTCCATAATGATTAACTGCTCCGTCAAAGATAAGTCCCCATTGGGAACTTGGTTCTGGCCCTTCACTGGGTAACGGTTCGTCGCAGTCCTTCATTTTTAGATACATGACATCTTCGTCTGGGAAGTCAAACCCAACTGATTCTTGATTGTCAATCGGTTGATGAGCCAAATGATCGGCTAAAATACTTCCTTTAACGGCTTTTTGAGCGTGGTATTCTATGTCATATTTTGATAACAACATCTGCCAACGGGCAATCCTTCCCGTAAGAGCAGGTTTTTCGAAAACGTACTTGATTGGATCCATTTCGGAGACCAACCAAGCAGTATGACGAATCATGTACTGGCGAAGACGTTTGGCTGCCCAAGCCAAAGCACAACAAGTTTTCTCGAGCATCGTGTACCGAGTTTCGCAGTCGGTGAATTTCTTGCTCAAATAGTAAATGGCGGACTCTTTCCTTTAGGTTTCGTCTTGTTGGCCAAGTACACACCTCATTGAGTCTTCCAAGACTGTGAAGTAGATGATCAGTGGTCTTCCTTCCACTAGAGGTGATAGAATCAAAGGATTCAATAGATATTCCTTAATACAGTTGAAGGCGGTTTGGCAGTCCTCTGTCCAAATGCAGTCCTGATTCTTTTTAAGTAATTTTAAGATTGGCGCGCAGGTCGCGGTCATGAGGAATATGAATCCAGAGATGTAGTTCAGACGTCCCAGGAATCCTATGACTTGTTTTTTAGCTTTCGGAGAAGGCATTTCTTGAATGGCCTTGACCTTGTCAGGACCAACCTCAATTCCTTTCTGGCTGACGATGAACCCTAGTAGTTTCCCTGAACGGACACCGAAGGTGCACTTGTTAGGATTCAAGCGGAGCTTGAATTTTCTTAGACATTCGAACAATTTTGACAGATGTTCAACGTGCTCACTCTTTGTTTTTGATTTTGCAATCATATCATCGACATATACCTCGATTTCTTTGTGTATCATGTCATGAAACAGAGTAGTCATGGCCCTTTGATAGGTTGCCCCGGCGTTCTTCAAACTAAACGGAATTACCTTGTAACAAAAGGTACCCCATGGGGTAATGAACGAAGTTTTCTCCATGTCTTTCGGCGCCATTTTGATTTGATTATAGCCCGAGAATCCATCCATGAAGGAGAAGACTTTGAACTTTGTTGTACTGTCTACCAGCATGTCAGTGTGTGGTAAAGGAAAGTCGTCCTTTGGACTAGCCTTGTTCAGGTCTCTGTAGTCGACACACATTCTGACCTTTCTGTCCTTTTTCGGAACAGGTACGATATTGGCTAACCATTGAGGATATTCTGATGTGGCGAGGAAACCCGCGTCAATCTGTTTATGTACCTCCTCTTTGATTTTGATGGCAATGTCCGGGTGAGTGCGTCTCAACCTCTATTTTGCTGGCGGACATTCCGATCTCAACGGTAAGTGATGTTCCACGATGCTGGTATCCAACCCTGGCATATCCTGATAGGACCAAGCAAATACATCGGGGAATTCTTGGAGAAGCTTTATCAAACTCTCTTTGGCAGTTGGATCGAGCAGTGCCCCAATCCTGATTTCTTTTCTCTCTTTTTCTGAACCCAAGTTTACCGTTTCCAACAGCTCTTTGTGAGGCTCAATAGACCTTTCCTCTTGTCTGAGTAGTCGGGAGATCTCTTCTGGAATTTTGTCGTCATTTTCTTCTTCAACCTCGAATACCGGGAACTCAAAGTTAGGAGAAGGATCGGATCGTATGTTTCAACGGGGTTTAAAACAAGCAATCTGGATGATGTGATGATTTATGTTTAGAAGAGATAGAGAAAATGCAAGAGTGTGTGCAGTGTATTTCTTTTACTACTTGATTTTATTATTGGGTTTGTTTTTTAGGATTACCATTTTCCAAGAAAAGCAAAAAGATAAAATAGCAATTAATGCAAAAATTATAGAACGACGTTATTTTATTTATGAATAAGTCGACTGTTGAAACTACAGCCCTATAAAACAAAACTCTGTCGCTTTGGGCGAAGCGAAGAGGGAAAATTTATAGAAAGTGAGCCCTATCAAAACATCCGTTTCACCTGGGCAGGGTGAAAGGTTAAAGATGGCAATTACTTTGATTGGCGAACGACCTTCGGAACATCGACAGCAACCCATTGGCGGCGAACTCCTCGGTGAATCACAAAGTCTAGCACCTTCCTTGATTTGTCTTCAGAAATGACGCTGGTTTCTGGAAGAGCAGGATCATTGGAATATGTCTCCCAGGCAGAGTTGTCGTAGGAGGATTCCTCTGTTGCATTTCGCAGAGTATTTGTGCTCTCAGCTGTATCTCCCCATCCAGTTGGCTGGATATCTTCGAGTCTGATACGAGAGCTTTCGGGAGCGGCGTATTTGACCATAAAGTCGTATTTTCCACTTGGTTCTCCCAGAGTGTCCCAAACTTCTTTGGAACTAGAGGAGTCATCTCTCTCGATGACGTTGATCTCGGGAAAAGCATAGTTGATGAACTCAAGTCCCACAAACGTTGCGAATTCATCTTCATGTTGAGTAGGTTAAAGATGACCCGAGTGTTAATCCCATTACATGGTGGGGACACAAGTATTCAGTTCAATGATGCTCAGCTGATTTTCATCATTCGGCTGACTTTCTTGCCCCAAGTCTCCTGGGTAAGGTTGCCACATTGGCAAACCATCCATTGGGCCATAGTAGGTGTAGTCAAATTGGTCTTTCATCAGAGTGTCCTCCTCTAATGAATTTGGTGGAGCACGGCATCCTTCCGGATCACAACCTCCGTAAATCATTTCGACATCTGTCCGTGGTATAAATCTCAGACTCTGTGCGGGATAGCAAAATGGCGTAGGCGTTTCATCCTGAGACATATAACCGTCCTTGTTAAGATAGGACTTCCATTCTTCCTCTGTGTCAGAGGAATCCTCCTCATTGATAGCATGGACTATTTGAGACACAGGGTGAAGGAAACCTCCACTGTGGAAGAAGTTCTGAATGGGATGAAGACTTTCATCGTTGGCAGCTGTCTGGGTACAGGTTGCAGAAAAACCAAGACCCTTCTTTGTTTTATTGTCAATAGGAATGACAAGCTATCCTAGTCCCTTTGTATTGGTACTCTCGACCGCTTTGATAGCATCTTTGTATGAGGAAATCGAAGTTCCTCCTCTTGATTGATTGTCCTTGCTCACCGACAGTGCTTGGAACTGAGTTCCAATAACCTCCTCGGGTTCTATACTAGTAGATGATGATAAACTACTCACGACCAAGGCCTCCTCCCCACAGACTGTGATGATTTGGCCGTTCTGGACGAACTTTAGCTTTTGGTGGAGGGTTGAAGTAACCGCCCCAGCCTGATGTATCCAAGGTCTTCCTAATAAACAACTGTATATTGCTCGGATGTCCATGACCTGGAAAGTGACTTGGAAAGTGTGAGGACCGATAGTTATGGGAAGATCAACTTCGACGATAACCGTTTTTCTGGATTCATCGAATGCTTTGACGACAACCTCGTTGATTCTCATCGGAGGGCCTTTGAATGATAATTGCATCAAAGTGGATTTCAGCATAACATTCAGGGCTGACCCTGTGTCTACCAGTACGCTGGCCAACGCATCGTCCTGGCAGTTGACTGTGATATTAAGCGCCATGTTATGACGGCGACCCTCTTCAGGTAATTCCTCGTCACTAAATCCCAAATTATTGCAGGAAGTGAGGTTAGAGACAATGCTATTGAACTGTCTGATTGTTACATCATGTTCCACAAAGGCTTGCTCCAAAACTTTCTGTAGAGCCTCCCTATGCGCTTCTGAACTGAGTAATAGTGACAACATAGAGATCTTTGAAGGAGTTTGCAACAACTGATTAATAAGGTTGTATTCACTCTTCTGGATGAGCTTCAGTATCTCGTCATTGTTTTTTGAAAGGTCGGGATTACTGGATTGACCGACTGATAGATCGGGAGCTTCTGTCTGAAGTTCCTTTTCTTTGTTAGGTTCCCTAATCCCTCGGTTGAAGATTCTACCACTCCGTGTTACTCGACTGATGTATGTAATGTTCACGACGGAGGGTAATGGAATTTCCTTTCCATTTTCAATTATCGTTGCACCGTATTTGTAAGGCACTGCCTTAGCTAATTCATACGGTAGTGGTCCCGGCAGATAGATGACTACGGGAGCCTTCTGATTTTTCTGACCATCGTAAGTAATCTCGATCCGTTCTCGGTTGTGAATTTTAGATTCGTCAAGTAGAGGAATGATGGCAAAAACATCCCTGGTCCTATGATGACTAGAGATTGTGACAACATCCTCAACTTGATCGGCAAGATAGTCCGGCGTCCAGTTGATGGGTCCAGAACCCGGATATGGACGAATCTCTCCACGATCCACCTGTCCCTGAAGAGCTGCTCTCACAAGGTAACACCCTTGGTTACTTTCCGAACAGACGCTACAACAGTCATAATTGTGTGGTGGCACCTGGCCACGCCCACTTTGAATACAATGTAACCTCACTAGGTTAGCTTCCACTAATCAAACATCCTGATTCTGACGCCGAGTGGGGTTTCTGTTATTGATACTAATTTGCTGAGTATCTTCATCCATGTAGATTGGCATCCACCAATGATTTAACAAGTGCTGAAGTGCCTCCTGGAAAAGGCTACAACCTCGATCGTTTTTGCAACCTGCCTTACAGCTGTGATAATTATGTGATACCAGGAATCCAAATCGGACCTGTTCAGCATGTCTACCAGGCTGGTATTCATCACGCGAATATCAAAGATCTGAACCATGTTGATTTGATAGGAATTCCTATCATGGTAGTCTTGGATCCATCCAAGATCCATCTGACGCTGGAGGGCCTCTTGTATGAAAGAGCATCCCTGTTTGTTTACCGAGCAAGTCAGACAAGAACTGTAATCATGCCGCGGCAGATTATGATACTGGCTTTTCCTTGAGTGCATTGCCACCAGGTTGACATTCATTGCACGGATATCGTGGTTTTGAATGACGTTAGAATTCGTGTAGACCATGTTAACTCCACGAACTCGGTGCTCTTGGATCCATCTGAAATCCATTTGTTCCTGTAGAGCTGCTTGCACCACAGAACATCCTTGATTGTGTTTAGAGCAGATATCACACTAGTGATAGTGATGAGGTGGCACATGGCCATATCCACTCTATCTACAATGTATCTTGACCAGATTGGTTTTCAACAAGAGTACATCGTGGATTTGATAGACATTGTTAGTCTCTCCTTCTATCAAATTGACTGCAGCCTTCTCGTGTTAAGGCAGCGGGTTCGTAAGAACATTAGGATTTGTATCCTTGAAGGATAAGACCCCGCTCCTAACAAGCTTTTGCACGTTGGACTTGAAATTGAGACAAGTCTCAATGTTATGCCCTGGTCCTCGTTGTTGGTAAGGGTAAGTTTGATCCACCTAAACCTGAAAGGCGGATTTTCCGGTACTGTAAGAGGGGACTTAATCCGAATGTGCCCCTTGGCTAGCAGTAATGGAAACAACTCTGCGTACGATACGGGTATAGGATCAAATCCTGGTGGCTGTGTTGTACGATTGTTGTTGTATGGAGGACGAGCCTGCTGAAGAGGCTGTTGTGTCCTTTGCTGATCAGATTGGCTTTGCGCAAGCTGAGGTTGATACGTAGGCGCGGTGCTGATAGTAGGAGTTACAGCTGCTACTGGTTGATATCGACGCCTTTGCTTTCCGAGAGAGATATTCCCAATATCTTGCTCTTTTTTCTTAGGGAGAGCACTACCGTATTTTTTAGTACTGCTCGTCGATCTAATGTCTTTTACCAAACGTCCTTCTCGGACGGCTTCCTCAAGACGTACGCCCATGCCCACCATCTCGGTAAAATCACTGGGTGCACTGGCAACCATTCGGTCATAGTAAAATGAGCTTAAGGTCTTTAAGAAGATCTTTGTCATCTCTTTTTCCTCAAGAGGTGGATAAATTTGAGCGGCAATTTCATGCCACCTTTCAGCACACTCCTTAAAGGTTTCCTTGTCCTTTTGCGACATCGATCTGAGTTGATCTTTGTCGGGTGCCATGTCCAAATTGTATTTGTATTGTTGGACGAAGGCAGTGCCAAGATCTCTGAAAGTACTGATTGTGGCACGGTTTAAAGCCATGTACCATTTTAATGCGGCACCGGTTAAACTATCTTAGAAGTAGTGAATCAGTAGGTCCTGATTCTCCGTCTGAGCTGACATCCGCCGAGCGTACATCACTAGATGGCTTTGAGGGCAAGAGTTACCCTTGTACTTTTCAAAGTCGGGCACTTGGAATTTGTGCGGAACTTTCACATTGGGGACCAAGCAAAGATCTACAGCGTCTTTTCCAAATAAATCCTGACCGTGAATGGCTTGCAGCTCCTTCTGCATTTCCAGGAACTGCTCCTGGAATTCATCCATTCTGTCAAACAAAGTTTCCTTTTTACCAGCAGGTATTGGCGGAATCTGTCCTTCCGGGATAGTTTGCACCACAGGGGGTGGTACCGTGACTACGGCAGCGAATCTTGGCATTTCCCGAAGTTTGTAACCTTTAGGAGTCCTCAGTATGCCTCTGGCATCTTCGCTTTCCCGAAGTTTGTAACCTTCAGACCCAGCGGCTTCAGTTGTGATTCCCTGATCTTCAGTGATCGGCGGAACATATCCTTCCAGGATATAGTTACCAGGCATGCCCTAAGGACGATCTTTCGGCATTTGATACCTAGGATCGAACTTTTCCACTATGGGCGTTAAGGTGATCTCCGAGATCACAGTTCGTTGTAGCTGAGCTTCTGCCATGGCTTGCATGTCGTTACGAAGCTTTCTCATTTCCTCTCTCAGAGCGTTGATCTCTTCCTTCAAATCTCTGTTTTCTTCCTCAAGATCATCCATCTTTTTCTGACGATTGGCCCGAGTATTGTACGAATGAGACAGTTTTACTCTAGAATTGAGACACAAACGTGAGATTCGTAGGGAAGAAGAATACGTTACGTGAGATTGATGAATGCAATAATTATATTAATTGTTCTTTTGGTTTAATCAAAATAAACTTCGACAATTAGATTGCAAATATCAAACAGTGGGGAAACCCTTTTTTATTGAATTCAAAGAATTACAGAAATGGAAATACAGTAGATTACAAGGTGTAGAAACAGAAGCCTAAGCTAATGGGTCCCGAGTCCTCTCTAAAGAGAAATCGTGTGCTGACTCTGGTACTTTCCTTTTCTTTGACCGGGGCTCTTGGGCCATTGTCGGGTTGTCATTCCTTTGCCAAATGAGAGGAGCGAGCAAATTCCTCTGGTCATCTTGATTCTCTACAGCGTGTTGCTCTAAAATTTCAATTAGAGCATCTTTCTCTTTCAGTAGTTGCTGTATTCTGGTACACTCTACACAGAGGGTGCGGTACTTGTTCTTCCAAGACATTCTCTCCTTTTGAACTTTGTTGAGAGTAACCTGAAGTTTTTCTGTTTCCGTCATGAAATACATGACAGATTTCTTTGGCGGAAGAATTCTGTGACGCAGATAAGGTATTTTTAGCTTGAGAGCTCTCCATTGTGAACCAATAGTACCATGCTCTTAGAATTTTACTTGCCATTGTGTGTCCGTTGGTATGAGTGCCAAAGGATCCTTCATGAATTTCTTTCATCAACATTTCTGCTTCTGGTCTGTCTACGCATCGGATCAAGACCATGACAAAATTTCTCTTATAGAGAGTGTCACTGCTCAGGAAGAAGTTTCCAGCCAATCTTTTAAGGGTCTTCCTGTCCTTCCTTAGTGCCCGAGGTGGGTACTCTTATTTCTGAAGGAAGCATTTGATATCGTGATACCAAGTTTTGTCGTCTATGACTGCTTCAATCATGAAGATGTAAGCGGGCCTTTCAAGGCGCATTATGTCGATCTTAGGTATGTCATTCCATTGACCTACACTAATCATGGGAGAGATGGTGGCTAATGCATCAGCCATGTGATTCTCATCACGAGGGATGTGATGAAACTCGACTCTGTTGAAGAAAGGTAGCAACCTTCTTGCGTAGTCTTTGTAAGGAATCAATCCTGATCGGTATGTGTTCCAATATCCTTTTATCTGATTGCTAACCAGGACTGAGTCGCCATATACGTCCAAGTTTTTTATCCTTAAATCAATTGCTTCTTCGAGACCCATGATGCAAGCTTCATATTCGGCCTCGTTTGTACATTTGAACGTAAGTCGAGCAGTGAAAGGAATGTGGGTACCCTGAGGGGTAACAATGATTGCCCCAATTCCGTTTCCATAATGATTAACTGCTCCGTCAAAGATAAGTCCCCATTGGGAACTTGGTTCTGGCCCTTCACTGGGTAACGGTTCGTCGCAGTCCTTCATTTTTAGATACATGACATCTTCGTCTGGGAAGTCAAACCCAACTGATTCTTGATTGTCAATCGGTTGATGAGCCAAATGATCGGCTAAAATACTTCCTTTAACGGCTTTTTGAGCGTGGTACTCTATGTCATATTTTGATAACAGCATCTGCCAACGGGCAATCCTTCCCGTAAGAGCAGGTTTTTCGAAAACGTACTTGATTGGATCCATTTCGGAGACCAACCAAGCAATATGACGAATCATGTACTGGCGAAGACGTTTGGCTGCCCAAGCCAAAGCACAACAAGTTTTCTCGAGCATCGTGTACCGAGTTTCGCAGTCGGTGAATTTCTTGCTCAAATAGTAAATGGCGGACTCTTTCCTTTTGGTTTCGTCTTGTTGGCCAAGTACACACCTCATTGAGTCTTCCAAGACTGTGAAGTAGATGATCAGTGGTCTTCCTTCCACTAGAGGTGATAGAATCAAAGGATTCAATAGATATTCCTTAATACTGTTGAAGGCGGTTTGGCAGTCCTCTGTCCAAATGCAGTCCTGATTCTTTTTAAGTAATTTTAAGATTGGCGCGCAGGTCGCGGTCATGAGGAATATGAATCCAGAGATGTAGTTCAGACGTCCCAGGAATCCTATGACTTGTTTTTTAGTTTTCGGAGAAGGCATTTCTTGAATGGCCTTGACCTTGTCAGGACCAACCTCAATTCCTTTCTGGCTGACGATGAACCCTAGTAGTTTCCCTGAACGGACACCGAAGGTGAACTTGTTAGGATTCAAGCGGAGCTTGAATTTTCTTAGACATTTGAACAATTTTGACAGATGTTCAACGTGCTCACTCTCTATTTTTGATTTTGCAATCATATCATCGACATATACCTCGATTTCTTTGTGTATCATGTCATGAAACAGAGTAGTCATGGCCCTTTGATAGGTTGCCCCGGCGTTCTTCAAACTGAACGGCATTACCTTGTAACAAAAGGTACCCCATGGGGTAATGAACGAAGTTTTCTCCATGTCTTTCGGCGCCATTTTGATTTGATTATAGCCCGAGAATCCATCCATGAAGGAGAAGACTTTGAACTTTGTTGTACTGTCTACCAGCATGTCAATGTGTGGTAAAGGAAAGTCGTCCTTTGGACTAGCCTTGTTCAGGTCTCTGTAGTCGACACACATTCTGACCATTCTGTCCTTTTTCGGAACGGGTACGATATTGGCTAACCATTGAGGATATTCTGATGTGGCGAGGAAACCCGCGTCAATCTGTTTATGTACCTCCTCTTTGATTTTGATGGCAATGTCCGGGTGAGTGCGTCTCAACCTCTATTTTGCTGGCGGACATTCCGATCTCAACGGTAAGTGATGTTCCACGATGCTGGTATCCAACCCTGGCATATCCTGATAGGACCAAGCAAATACATCGGGGAATTCTTGGAGAAGCTTTATCAAACTCTCTTTGGCAGTTGGATCGAGCAGTGCCCCAATCCTGATTTCTTTTCTCTCTTTTTCTGAACCCAAGTTTACCGTTTCCAACAGCTCTTTGTGAGGCTTAATAAACCTTTCCTCTGGTCTGAGTAGTCGGGAGATCTCTTCTGGAATTTTGTCGTCATTTTCTTCTTCAGCCTCGAATACCGGGAACTCAAAGTTATGAGAAGGATCGGATCGTATGTTTCAACGGGGTTTAAAACAAGCAATCTGGATGATGTGATGATTTATGTTTAGAAGAGATAGAGAAAATGCAAGAGTGTGTGCAGTGTATTTCTTTTACTACTTGATTTTATTATTGGGTTTGTTTTTTAGGATTACCATTTTCCAAGAAAAGCAAAAAGAGAAAATAGCAATTAATGCAGAAATTACAGAACGGCGTTATTTTATTTATGAATAAGACGACTGTTGAAACTACATCCCTATAAAACAAAACTCTGTCGCTTTGGGCGAAGCGAAGAGGGAAAATTTATAGAAAGTGAGCCCTATCAAAACATCCGTTTCACCTGGGCAGGGTGAAAGGTTAAAGATGGCAATTACTTTGATTGGCGAACGACCTTCGAAACATCGACAATAACCCATTGGCGGCGAACTCCTCGGTGAATCACAAAGTCTGGCACCTTCCTTGATTTGTCTTCAGAAATGACGCTGGTTTCTGGAGGAGCAGGATCATTGGAATCTGTCTCCCAAGCAGAGTTATCGTAGGAGGATTCCTCTGTTGCATTTCGCAGAGTATTTGTGCTCTCAGCTGTATCTCCCCATCCAGTTGGCTGGATATCTTCGAGTCTGATACGAGAGCTTTCGGGAGCGGCGTATTTGACCATAAAGTCGTATTTTCCACTTGGTTCTCCCAGAGTGTCCCAAACTTCTTTGGAACTGGAGGAGTCATCTCTCTCGATGACGTTGATCTCGGGAAAAGCATAGTTGATGAACTCAAGTCCCGCAAACGTTGCGAATTCATCTTCATGTTGAGTAGGTTCAAGATGACCCGAGTGTTAATCCCATTACATGGTGGGGACACAAGTATTCTATTCAATGATGCTCAGCTGATTTTCATCATTTGGCTGACTTTCTTGCCCCAAGTCTCCTGGGTAAGGTTGCCACATTGGAAGACCATCCATTGGGCCATAGTAGGTGTAGTCAAATTGGTCTTTCATCAGAGTGTCCTCCTCTAATGAATTTGGTGGAGCACGGCATCCTTCCGGATCACAACCTCCGTAAATCATTTCGACATCTGACCGTGGTATAAATCTCAGACTCTGTGCGGGATAGCAAAATGGCGTAGGCGTTTCATCCTGAGACATATAACCGTCCTTGTTAAGATAGGACTTCCATTCTTCCTCTGTGTCAGAGGAATCCTCCTCATTGATAGCATGGACTATTTGAGACACTGGGTGAAGGAAACCTCCACTGTGGAAGAAGTTCTGAATGGGATGAAGACTTTCATCGTTGGCAGCTGTCTGGGTACAGGTTGCAGAAAAACCAAGACCCTTCTTTGTTTTATTGTCAATAGGAATGACAAGCTATCCTCGTCTCTTTGTATTGGTACTCTCGACCGCTTTGATAGCATCTTTGTATGAGGAAATCGAAGTTCCTCCTCTTGATTGATTGTCCTTGCTCACCGACAGTGCTTGGAACTGAGTTCCAATAACCTCCTCGGGTTCTATACTAGTAGATGATGATAAACTACTCACGACCAAGGCCTGCTCCCCACAGACTGTGATGATTTGGCCGTTCTGGACGAACTTTAGCTTTTGGTGGAGGGTTGAAGTAACCGCCCCAGCCTGATGTATCCAAGGTCTTCCTAATAAACAACTGTATATTGCTCGGATGTCCATGACCTGGAAAGTGACTTGGAAAGTGTGGGGACCGATAGTTATGGGAAGATCAACTTCGCCGATAACCGTTTTGCTGGATTCGTCGAATGCTTTGACGACAACCTCATTGATTCTCATCGGAGGGCCTTTGAATGATAATTGCCTCAAAGTGGATTTCAGCATAACATTCAGGGCTGACCCTGTGTCTACCAGTACGCTGGCCAACGCATCGTCCTGGCAGTTAACTGTGATATTAAGCGCCATGTTATGACGGCGACCCTCTTTAGGTAATTCCTCGTCACTAAATCCCAAATTATTGCAGGAAGTGAGGTTAGAGACAATGCTATCAAACTGTCTAATTGTTACATCCTATTCCACAAAGGCTTGCTCCAAAACTTTCTGTAGAGCCTCCCTATGCGCTTCTGAACTGAGTAATAGTGACAACACAGAGATCTTTGAAGGAGTTTGCAACAACTGATCAATAAGGTTGTATTCACTCTTCTGGATGAGCTTCAGCATCTCGTCATTGTTTTTTGAAAGGTCGGGATTACTGGATTGACCGACTGATAGATCGGGAGCTTCTGTCTGAAGTTCCTTTTCTTTGTTAGGTTCCCCAACCCCTCGGTTGAAGATTCTACCACTCCGTGTTACTCGACTGATGTATGTAATGTTCACGACGGAGGGTAATGGAATTTCCTTTCCATTTTCAATTATCGTTGCACCGTATTTGTAAAGCACTACCTTAGCTGATTCATACGATAGTGGTCCCGGCAGATAGATGACTACGGGAGCCTTCTGATTTTTCAAACCATCGTAAGTAATCTCGATCCGTTCCCAGTTGGGAATTTTAGATTCGTCAAGCAGAGGGATGATGGCAAAAACATCCCTGGTCCTATGATGACTAGAGATTGTGACAACATCCTCAACTTGATCGGCAAGGTAGTCCAGCGTCCAGTTGATGGGTCCAGAACCCGGATATGGACGAATCTCTCCACGATCCACCTGTCCTTGAAGAGCTGCTCTCACAAGGTAACACCCTTGGTTACTTTCCGAACAGACGCTACAACAGTCATAATTGTGTGGTGGCACCTGGCCACGCCCACTTTGAATACAATGTAACCTCACTAGGTTAGCTTCCACTGATCAGACATCCTGATTCTGACGCCGAGTGGGGTTTCTGTTATTGATACTAATTTGCTGAGTATCTTCATCCATGTAGATTGGCATCCACCAATGATTTAACAAGTACTGAAGTGCCTCCTGGAAAAGGGTACAACCTCGATCGTTTTCGCAACCCGCCTTACAGCTGTGATAATTATGTGATACCAGGAATCCAAATCGGACCTGTTCAGCATCTCTACCAGGCTGGTATTCATCACGCGAATATCAAAGATCTGAACCATGTTGATTTGATAGGAATTCCTATCATGGTAGTCTTGGATCCATCCAAGATCCATCTGACGCTGGAGGGCCTCTTGTATGAAAGAGCATCCCTGTTTGTTTACCGAGCAAGTCAGACAAGAACTGTAATCATGCCGCGGCAGATTATGATACTGGCTTTGCCTTGAGTGCATTGCCACCAGGTTAACATTCATTGCACGGATATCATGGTTCTGAATGACGTTAGAATTCGTGTAGACCATGTTAACTCCACGAACTCGGTGCTCTTGGATCCATCCGAAATCCATTTGTTCCTGTAGAGCTGCTTGCACCACAAAACATCCTTGATTGTCTTTAGAGCAGATATCACACTGGTGATAGTTATGAGGTGGCACATGGCCATATCCACTCTATCTATAATGTATCTTGACCAGATTGGTTTTCAACAAGAGTACATCGTGGATTTGATAGACATTGTTAGTCTCTCCTTCTATCAAATTGACTGCAGCCTTCTCGTGTTAAGGCAGCGGGTTCGTAAGAACATTAGGATTTGTATCCTTGAAGGATAAGACCCCGCTCCTAACAAGCTTTTGCACGTTGGACTTGAAATTGAGACAAGTCTCAATGTTATGCCCTGGTCCTCGTTGGTGGTAAGGGTAAGTTTGATCCACCTAAACCAGAAAGGCGGATTTTCCGGTACTGTAAGAGGGGACTTAGTCCGAATATGCCCCTTGGCTAGCAGTAATGGAAACAGCTCTGCGTACGATACGGGTATAGGATCAAATCCTGGTGGCTG
Source organism: Lathyrus tuberosus (assembly GCA_022829125.1). Taxonomy (NCBI): domain Eukaryota; kingdom Viridiplantae; phylum Streptophyta; class Magnoliopsida; order Fabales; family Fabaceae; genus Lathyrus; species Lathyrus tuberosus. Next base: position 9,712,089 of record JALAZF010000191.1, read on the forward strand.
TGTTGTACGATTGTTGTTGTATGGAGGACGATCCTGCTGAAGAGGCTGTTGTGTCCTTTGCTGATCAGATTGGCTTTGCGCAACCTGAGGTTGATACGTAGGCGCGGTGCTGATAGTAGGAGTTACAGCTGCTACTGGTTGATATCGACGCCTTTGCTTTCCGAGAGAGATATTCCCAATATCTTGCTCTTTTTTCTTAGGGAGAGCACTACCGTATTTTTTAGTACTGCTCGTCGATCTAATGTCTTTTACCAAACGTCCTTCTCGGACGGCTTCCTCAAGACGTACGCCCATGCCCACCATCTCGGTCAAATCACTGGGTGCACTGGCAACCATTCGGTCATAGTAAAATGAGCTTAAGGTCTTTAAGAAGATCTTTGTCATCTCTTTTTCCTCAAGAGGTGGATAAATTTGAGCGGCAATTTCATGCCACCTTTCAGTACACTCCTTAAAGGTTTCCTTGTCCTTTTGCGACATCGATCTGAGTTGATCTTTGTCGGGTGCCATGTCCAAATTGTATTTGTATTGTTGGACGAAGGCAGTGCCAAGATCTCTGAAAGTACTGATTGTGGCACGGTTTAAAGCCATGTACCATTTTAATGCGGCACCGGTTAAACTATCTTGGAAGTAGTGAATCAGTAGGTCCTGATTCTCCGTCTGAGATGACATCCGCCGAGCGTACATCACTAGATGGCTTTGAGGGCAAGAGTTACCCTTGTACTTTTCAAAGTCAGGCACTTGGAATTTGTGCGGAACTTTCACATTGGGGACCAAGCAGAGATCTGCAGCGTCTTTTCCAAATAAATCCTGACCGTGAATGGCTTGCAGCTCCTTCTGCATTTCCAGGAACTGCTCCTGGAATTCATCCATTCTGTCAAACAAAGTTTCCTTTTTACCAGCAAGTATTGGCGGAATCTGTCCTTCCGGGATAGTGTGCACCACAGGGGGTGGTACCGTGACTACGACAGCGAATCTTGGTGTTTCCCGAAGTTTGTAACCTTCAGGAGTCCTCAGTATGCCTCTGGCATCTTCGCTTTCCCGAAGTTTGTAACCTTCAGACCCACGGCTTCAGTTGTGATTCCCTGATCTTCAGTGATCGGCGGAACATATCCTTCCAGGATATAGTTACCAGGCATACCCCAAGGACGATCTTTCGGCATTTGATACCTAGGATTGAACTTTTCCACTATGGGCGTTAAGGTGATCTCCGAGATCACAGTTCGTTGTAGCTGAGCTTCTGCCATGGCTTGCATGTCGTTACGAAGCTTTCTCATATCCTCTCTCAGAGCGTCGATCTCTTCCTTCAAATCTCTGTTTTCTTCCTCAAGATCATCCATCTTTTTCTGACGATTGGCCCGAGTATTGTACGAATGAGACAGTTTTATTCTAGAATTGAGACACAAACGTGAGATTCGTAGGGAAGAAGAATACGTTACGTGAGAATGATGAATGTAATAATTATATTAATTGTTCTTTTGGTTTAATCAAAATAAACTTCGACAATTAGATTGCAAATATCAAACAGTGGGGAAACCCATTTTTATTGAATTCAAAGAGTTACAGAAATGGAAATACAGTAGATTACAAGGTGCAGAAACAGAAGCCTAAGCTAATGGGTCCCGAGTCCTCTCTAAAGAGAAATCGGGTGCTGACTCTGGTACTTTCCTTTTCTTTGACCGGGGCTCTTGGGCCATTGTCGGGTTGTCATTCCTTTGCCAAATGAGAGGAGCGAGCAAATTCCTCTGGTCATCTTGATTCTCTACAGCGTGTTGCTCTAAAATTTCAATCAGAGCATCTTTCTCTTTCAGTAGTTGCTGTATTCTGGTACACTCTACACAGAGGGTGCGGTACTTGTTCTTCCAAGACATTCTCTCCTTTTGAACTTTGTTGAGAGTAACCTGAAGTTTTTCTGTTTCCGTCATGAAATACATGACAGATTTCTTTGGCAGAAGAATTCCGTGACGCAGATAAGGTATTTTTAGCTTGAGAGATCTAGTTTGTACCCAATGGAGATAAGGCTCCACCGAGACACAGTCTTGTTTTCCCAGAGACTCTCTTCATTTCTTATGAACATGCTTCCAGGCCTGCACTATTTCCATCTTTAGTGCTATGTCATTTTCTCCTTCCTTGAAGAAAAGACCTTCCAGATGAGCATTACGTGGGACATGCCTCATTGGGTATCCAAATTGACGACGAACCAATACTGGATGGTAGTTGATTCCTCCTTTAGTTCCTATGAGGGGTACGTTGGGGAAGTTTCCACAACGATCAATGATTCTGATCCCATCAGAGATCCTATTACACCAATCTATATCAGAGTTGGTAAGAGACATGATCTTCTGCGACCAACGTAAGGTACTCTTACAATCCCAAAAAGCAGCAGACTTAGGAAAATGGGAAGTAGACCATTTATATAGCAGGGATATACAACATGTGATCATTCCTCCGCTGTACAAATTTCCTAAGTGTACAGAATGATACGTATCTGCGAGCAAAGTTGGCACAGGATTTGCAATGAGAAAAACCTTAATGGCGTTGATATCTACAAAGTTATTGATGTTGGGAAACAAAAATAACCCGTAGGTGAGCAAGACAAAGATGCTTTCAAAAGCAGTCACATTCCTTATACTGGCAAAATACAGGGCTTTCTTTGTCAAGAACTGGGCTGGCAAACCTTGGATGCCACCCTTAGTGGTCAGGTGAGTCTTGACCTCTGACTCGTCCAAATAAATTGCTCTTGCAATGGTCTGATCCTTTGAAATTTATTCCAGTCCAGAAAATGAAGCTTGATCGGTAATGTGTAGATCAATTAGATGAGAATACTCCTCCAGCGTTGGTGCGAGCTGGTAATCTTGGAATGTGAAACAGTGATAAACTGGATCGTAAAACTGGACGAGTGCATCCATGCTTCCCTCAATCACATGGACTCTTAAAAGTGGTAGCAGACCTCCGTGCTTGGCTCTGAAAGCCTCAGGGTTAGTGATCATCCTCGCTAACCTTCTCAAATCCTCTAGCTTTGGAACCTTGAAGGTATACCTATGGGTTCTCCTTCTACCGAAATTCATGAGCGCAATCCTTTTCTCTGACATTTGCAATCATTGTCTTAGTTTAATTTGAAAAAAGAGAGACTAAAAGAGAAGATTTTCTTGTTTTAATTTTTTTTTAGATGAATGCTTGAATGCAGCACACAAAAACATAGGAAAAACATGGGGTCAAAGGGTCGTTGTCATGAAGTCAAAGCTCTACCCATCCCCAAAGGTTTTCTACGGATATTTTTTGTACCTGTCACTCAAAATCATTGATTTCTGAGAACACCAGCGGGCCAGAAACCATGCTAGGTGGTGTCCTTTCAAAGAAATCTTAGAAGAGGGTAGTTTATCGCTTAACAGCCATTCCCGATAGCCACCGCACTACAAAAAAAGGTGATTTTTCCTAGGTGTATACTCAATCTTTCCACATGCGGCATCACACGCATTCCCATTAGCAGAAAAATAAACAAGTATAGCAATTAGGAAAAGCAATATATATATTTGTCCTAAAGTCCTAGACTTTAAAGAGCTATGAATCCTATGTTCCTGACAAAAATGGCTCCCCGGCGGAGTCACCATTTTGTGGTTCCTTCCCTATTTAAAGGTTTTTGACCTAAGATCCTAGTGAAGTCAACAAAGATTCTTATCCCAGAAAAGAAAGAAAGAACGAAATTTTAAGGTTTCCACCTAGGAGATGTGAAGAGAACAAGATCTCGGTGTCCCCAGCAGAGTCGCCATTTTTCTGTAGCGAGTGATTTTTGGATGTGGTTGCGAAGCACAATCCCTCTGGTACTATAGCTCGATTCACATTTTATCCTATTGAAGCTGATGAAGGAAGGGAAATAGATGTCTCAAATTAACCCTGCTTGCATACTGAGGTTAAACAGTCAAAACTATTGGTTTACAGATGCTACAAAGATTCGGGGTCTCTCTTAGGTTATTTTGTTAAAATAGCATTCGGTTGATTGGTGGGAGGTATAGGATTTTGGGTTTTTGTTTAGTGTGCTCGCTAAGATTTTTCTTTCAATCTTATGCCAACGTATTCCCGTTTACCGAAACAGGGAAATCAGAGCGTTCATAGTTCCTCCTATTCTATGGGAGGAAATGGGTGTTTTTGGTGTCTTGTTCAAAGCCCAAGACGAGAAGAAAAAAGTGGTTTGTATCTTGTTCAAAGCCCAAGATGTGAAGCTGAAGAGTTTATTTGTATCTTGCTCGAAGCTCAAGATATGAAGCTAAAGGTGTTGACTTTAGAGAGAATTTGTCATCTCTAAAGGGGGTCTGTTTGTCACAACTGTTGGGTGACTGACTGTAAAGGAGGATTACTTTAACTGGGATACACGGATCCTAGCAATTCCATAATTTCCTTTTTAGGGGGTTTTAACCTGAAGGAGAAGACTTTAACTCAGTGTAAAGCAATGCCATCTTTCCTTAGGAATTTCTCATGCTAAAAGAGGGACAGTGACATGGATGTAGATGATCCAGAGGCTTGCCGCTTACAGCGATTAGATGGAAGGAGTTATTGATGTTTGTGTACTGTGAAAGAGGCACAACTTTGATGTTAAAAGGTTGATTGGATCAACCAGTGGTTTTCTTATGTAAAGCCTAAGAGGAGGCTAATATGTGTCTCGTACAAAGCTAGGGAGAGAGGCTAAAAGGTTTTGACTCGACGATGGAGTCTTTTGGTATCTCGTATAAAGCCCGAGATGGAGGCTATTTGACTCAACAAGAGAGTTTTTTGTATCTCGTACAAAGCCCGAGAGAGAGGCTAAAATTGTTAGCTCCGCTGGGGAGAATCATTGCACAAAGCCCAAGAGGAGGCTATGGTGCTGTTTCAGTTGAGTGACAGGTCCAGTATGCTGATTTAAAGAGAAAATCAGTTCTTATATGAGTAATGTTTGCACTCAGGGATTTTAGATTCGAGGATCAAGGTTGTTTCCTGTTCTTTAAGGAAATGGGAAATCCAAAGGGTATCGAGACTGTCCGAGTCCACGGGGTTCCTTCCTATTCTTGAAGGGTGCTTGAGAATGTCTTGGAGACTCAAGGATTTTAGACTGTCCAAGTCTAGAGTGTCATCCTTTGTACTATGCTTTGAGAAACAGTAGTAGTGTTTATGGTAGAAAGATCTAGACTTTGTGAGAGACTGTTCTATTAAGATGACTAATATCTGTTCCTATACCTCTAGGAGGTCGTCGGGATAATTTGTACAAAGCCCAAGAGGAGGCTGGAAACTTTTAAGAAGCCGATCGGTCCTTGTACGAAGCCCAAGAGGAGGCTATCATTCCCGAAGGAAGAAATCATTATATGAAGCCTAAGAGGAGGCTGTGAATACTTCTAAGAAGCCGACGGGTCCTTGTACTAAGCCCAAGAGGAGGCGAGGGTGCTTTTAGGAAGCCTGTGGGTCCTTGTACAATGCCCAAGAGGAGGCCGATGCTTTTAAGAAGCCGATGGGTCCCCAAACCTCGAGAAGTTCAAGACAGGCTATTCACAAAGAATAGATCAAGCCAGGAAAGTTCAAGAATTTGGAAGAAACTCAAGAGATGCCATTCACGGAGAAAAGATCATATTTGGGGAATAGAATTTCTTGACAAATGCTTTTAAGAAACCTGTGGGTCCCCAAACCCCGAGAAGTTCAAGACATGCCATTCACCGAGAATAGATCAAGCCAGGAAAGCCCGAGAATTTAGAAGAAACTCAAGAGATGCAATTCACGGAGAAGAGATCATCTCTGGGGAATAGAGTTTCTTTGACAACTTCTAAAGGTGACAGTCTATGAAAGGGTTCACCGAGAATGCTGCCTTTCATGTCTCCATATTGTTAACCCCAAGAGGAGGGAAGACTGTGTCTGGTAATCCTATGGGGATCTAGTTTTGACTATTTAAGAGTGATTAACGGGCTTAATGCTAGACGTAGTTGGCGGGGAAACTCTAAATATCTATACTATTATTACACAGTTGATATGAGTTTATGAAAGATGACTTACAGTGAAACAGCTCCACAATACATTTATATGTATATGAAAGCGGTAAATGAAAGCAAATAAACACTTACTCGGTTGTAGAGCTTCCATGCTGTTTGGGTAGTTGTTCAACAAAGAAAGATTGAAAACAACAGTACATTTCAAAATCAAAGGAGAAAGTGCTTTGAAAAAGAAAGATTTTGGGGCTTACAGCTCAAGGAGAGGCCCAGGGTTTTATCAGTGATCGCACTGTTTGAATTTGTACAGAGGGACTTATACAAGTGACTGAGGCCCAAAAAAGGTTTTCTGTACAAAGGGATGGGTCTTACACTCTCTCAAGAGGCCCAAAAAGTTTTTTAAAAAAGTGAGAGTGGGGCTTATAACACCAGGGTAGGCCCAATTGACTTTTCGTTTGAAATGGCGATCGCGCCGAGGTTTCCTTTTAACGCAGATGGACTTATACAATAAGTGAGGCCCAAAAGGTTTTGGTTAAAAGGGGATTGGATCTTACACTCTATTAGAGACCCAAAAGTTTTGAATAGGTCTTATAGCTCAAGGAGAGGCCCAAATGGTTAATTTTAAACTGGCGACGATCGCGTCGTTTATTTGAAAATGTACAGAGGGACTTATACAACGAATGAGGCCCAAAAAGTTTTCTGTACACAGGGGGTTGGGTCTTACACTCTAATAGAGGCCCAAAAAGTCTTAAAGAAAAGAAATGGGTCTTAATACTCGAGGGTAGGCCCAGTTGACTTTTCGTTTGAAATGGCGATCGCACCGAGGTTTTCTTTTAACGCAGAGGGACTTATACAATAAGTGAGGCCCAAAAGGTTTTGGTTAAAAGGGGATTGGATCTTACACTCTATTAGAGGCCCAAAAGTTTTGAATGGGTCTTATAGCTCAAGGAGAGGCCCAAATGGTTAATTTTAAACTGGCGACGATCGCGTCGTTTATTTGAAAATGTACAGAGGGACTTATACAACGAATGAGGCCCAAACAGTTTTCTGTATTCAGGGGGTTGGGTCTTACACTCTAATAGAGGCCCAAAAAGTTTTAAAAATGATTTATGAGGGTTGAATTAATCCAAAAACCCTAATTTGTTTTCAAAAATGTATTTAATTGAATAAAAATTCAATTAAAATGATCAAAATTGTTTAACATATGGAAAACAAATTGTGATCTTGGATTAATGCTTTAAAAATTAAGTATTGACCTACAAAATAATTAGAAAGCATTAAAAGTTGCAAAATCAAGGTGGAAGAAAATATTTAAAATGTCAAAAACAATTAAAACATTAGTTCTTTGCAAAAATATCAATTATATGAAATAACTAATATTTTGGGATTTTTTGTTAAAATAAAATATTTTAACATTTTTGTGAATTATTAAAAAAAGAATCAACTCAAAATCATTAAAACTCATAGAGAAATTAAATTTTGAATCAATTAAATAAAACCACAAAATTCAAATATTCAAATTTGGAAAAATGGCGCCAAGAACACGCGGGTGTTCTGAGATTCTCAGATTTGCATTTTCTCTCCAATCTCACTGAATACTTAATCATATCAAGCAATCCACATACCAATCAACTCATTTCAACCTCACGATCATGTCTATGGCATTCAATTTCATTTAAATTAAACATATAACAAGAAATCACGAAAAATCCTCAAGAACCCTAGATTCTGCATGAAGGCTGGGAGTTTTTATACACGATTCAAACAATGCAATCAATTGAGGGGAAACATTCCATGCATGATTATGAACATTTGGCAAAATTATTGTGCAAGGAAATATGCATAGATTGAGAGATGACCAAGTTTATGCTTACCTCTAGGCCGTGACAGCAAGTGCAATGTGATTTTTGATTTGGAGGTGTTACAGATGAGTGGTGATGATCTGAACAGCTTCCCTACACCCTATGGAGTGTGTTTGAATGCTTGGACTTGATTGAAATTGGCTGGATCACTTTATGGCATTTCAACTGCATTTTGGTTAAAACCTTGAGCAATTGACTGGTGATTCTGAGAAATCAGTGTTCCAGTTGTTGTTTAACTGTTTGATCAGCTCATATGTGATGTATATGAGGTGTGTGTGTGTGATTGGTTTGAGTGGAATTGCCCTCTAGCTCAAAACTCGATATTTACCTTGCTAAGAAAGGCATTTTTACCAAGAGAAAGAGATTTTGAGAAAGGAAAGTGTTGTTGGCCTTTGGTGTACTTAAACTGATCAAAATTGAGCTTTATTTATAGTAGAGCAAGTTTGTTTTGCAAGGAATAGTGAATGGAAACTGCTGAGTAGGTTTGGCCAATGTTGGCAAATGAAAATCCAAGTCTCCTCTAGCCATTGACTAGAGGTTAGGGCACAGGCTGCTGGTTCCCTTGGTCTTGGAAAAGTCTTGACTAAATTTAGTTGTAAATGGATCAGTCCATGCCACCTTGATGGTTCCATTGAATGCTCCAATCCAAAATTGGAGTCTTGTCCCTATTTTGGCAATTCTAGGTTCAACATGCTATTTCTTGTTCCAAAGACTTTGGAGGCTTGGCTCAGTGATTGTCCCCTCTAGATTCAATCCTCATATGTGTCCAAGTGGATAGGAGTGTTTGGATTTGCACAATTTTTGTAAATCGAGCAAAAATGCAAATTCTGTCTTGCCTTGACAGATTTCATTAAGGCAACTTGCCAATATCATATCTCATGACTCAAATTGAATTTGGTAATGTTCTTGGCCATTTTGGAAAGCCCTTACATGATACAACAACTGTTTGAACATGTTTGGTTTTGATATCTTTTGAATCCAAGTGAAAAATCCCCCTACATTTGGAAAAAAGTAAGGCAAATTCTAACTTTGTGAAATTTTTACTAAGTGTTGGAACAAAGTGACTTTTCTTTATTTTGATCACTCCATAACTCAAAATCCATGAGGAATTTCGACATAGGTCAGTATGAATCATTTATAGAGGGCAATGTGATCTACAAATCAAGATTTGAATGGGGAACAATGGCCTTGTGGTTTAGGAGTTATGGTCCTCCAAAGTTGGCACATTAGTGTCACTTTTTCCCTAACTTAGAAAATTTTCTAAGTTTTTATGGTTACCCCTTTTACAAGTTATCCCACTTTCTTTGATTTTTCTTGATGAATGATGATTCAAATCATACATTAACATCATTTTAGGGTTAAAAATCCATTTTGGTGAAAAATCTCAAAAAGTCAAAGGTGACTTTTGTGCACAGTTGACTTTTTATCAGATGAATTCCAAACTGTGCAATTCCTTAGGAAATCATGTCCTTGACCTAAATCAAACTTGATGGACATGTTCCACGGGTGTCATAGGGTATATTGAATCATGTCTTAGGATTTGGGAGCATGTCCAGGTCAAAAGTTAAAGTTACAGTTGACTTTTCCCGCGAAACCCTAATTGTGGTGCAGATGAAATTGAGACTTGTTGCTCAAACTTCTTGGAATAATCCATTGTTCCAAATGGATAAATATAGTTCATTAGAGACCCTCAAACCCTCTCTTGAGGTCTTGGCTCATGATTTGCCCTAAAAGTCAACTTAGGGGTGAATTAGGTTAAGAAACCCTAATTTCTGATTTTTGATGAATGCATCCCCTGAGGTAAAATTGACTTGATGATTGGCTCCATGAGGTTCCATGGAGTATATTAGGTTCTGTTTTGGATCCTTGGCTCATGCCCAGAGGAAAATTTCCCTTTGGAGGCCCTGATCGACCAAAACCCTAATTGGTGATACTGGCGATCTTGAGGCTGATCCACCTAGAAGGAAGCAACTTTGTGCTTAATCCTTGGAGTGGGAGTCCCTTTGATCCTTTGTAGCTACTTGAAACCCTAAATTTGATTGCAGTGGATGCTCACCCATCTTTGGGAAGACTAATGAGGCAAGATGGTTCCCCCATATTGTGATGATGATTTTCACAATGATGGGAAATCTTAGTGGTCAAAATTTGGGGTATGACACTACTATGATTTTATTCAAAAATCCATTGGTTTTTTTCGGATGGAAATTAACTCCAAGAGTGCATTAGAATTATTATGGAAATATAAGATTCTGATGAAGGTCAAACTGTTTGGTTGGCATGTGCTATTGGATAGATTACCTACACGTTATAAACTTGCAGCCAGGGCAATAATTTCTTATCCTCATGATATTGTTTGTGTTTTTTGCTTCAATGAAGTAGAAACATTAGACCATTTGTTGATTAATTGCCCAAAGATAGGTGTTAACAATGGTGGAATCAGGAAGATGCATAACAGATTGCAGCAGAATAACAAACTCTAACTGTAACAGTTAGACAGTTAGAAGAAGAAGAATGAGAAATGAATTGCATTAAGATTCTGTTATGTACATTGTTACATAGAGATTGGTCTTTATATATAAAGGATAAACTAAAAAGAAGTATGGAGTATGGACAAATGTTAGCCATACACGTGTAAGATATAAAACTATACAAGATACAATAAGTTACTAAACCTATATAAGCTAAGAGCCTCCCTCAAGTTGGACTATGTATGCTAGAAAGTCCCAACTTGGCCAAGATGGAATTTAAAATAGGAGAATTTAGAGGTTTAGTCAACATGTCGGCAAGTTGAGCATTGGTGGACACGGGCAGCAAATGGATAAGCTTGGATTGCAACTTCTCACGACTCACATGGCAATGAAGCTCAATGTGTTTACTTCTTTCATGGAAAGTAGGATTGTGGGCCAAATATATAGCAGACTTGCTATCACAATAGACTGAAGCAGGTTGAGAGAAAGAGATGAGAAAATCCTTGAACAGATATTGTAGCCATTGAAGTTCACAAGTGAGTGAAGCCAATGCCCCATACTCTGCTTCTGTAGATGACCTAGATACTATATGTTGTTTCTTTGATTTCCAACATAGAAGTGATGAGCCAAGAATCACACAATAGCCTGTGACTGATTTTCTTGTATCAGGGCATCTAACCCAGTTAGAATCAGCAAAACCAAATAGTTTTAGAGGGCTAGATGTAGAAAAGAGAATACTTTTGGCTGGCACAGCTTTTAAATACCTGAGGATTCGTGTGGTTGCATGGTAATGAGGCAATAGAGGCCTGACAATGTAACACCCCCAATCTATACCCCCAAATAAATAAACCAGTAAAAGAAAATTCAAAATTTCGTCAGAGTATATTTAAATTATCATGGCATAGACCGAGGGGTCACATCAAATTGAAAATAATACATACAACACCTGCTCATAAAGATATGCAACAGTGGGGTAGCAATCAACAGAGGAACTCAGTTCCTTACACCCACATTTCAGAATTTAGAATAAAAGTGAAAAATCTAAAACTGAATAACATATACATATATATCATGAAAAGTCTGTCATACATCAAGTTATACATGCACAAGCCAAAAGATATATATACAGAATCCAGAATAATCACTAACGGCCTCCCTAACTACCCGGTGTCACATATCAGAGCCGACCGACAAAAGAATGAAGACGCAAAGCTTCACAAAAATACCTCCAGCAACTCTAATATGCAATGCCTCATAGAGCATTATAAAACAGCAGAAGGGTGAGAAAAACAACCATAATATAATTGCATACAATTATATATAACACAAAAATACACATATATACGACTCTCACCACAACTCACGCCATAATGCCAACATAAGGCATTACAAGGAATAATTCATATTTCCATCGCCAACACATATCCATATATTAATTTATCCACAATTCCACACATAAAGCAACCATAATGATTTATGCAATGCAAGAGACCGACACAACGACTCTATACATATGCACATGCGGTACCGAATTCCATTGTTTCTCGTCACTAGTTCACTCAGGAACTCTGCTGGATCATCGCTCGTTACATCATTGTAACTCTCCGTTGGGCATACGATGTTCCCCGTCGTTCACACCTCTTTGTATAAGGCACACGGCGGTTATGGATCGCTCACACCTCTTTGTATAAGGCACACAACCTGATCGCTCACACACCACATGGGCACATGATCGTCTATAATCATCGCTCACACCTCTTTGTATAAGGCACACGACATTATAGCGAATTCCCTCTGGAATCCAAACCGTCACTCAGGACGTCTCAAAAATGCATATCATGATGCTTGGCATACAATGACTCATGACATTTAGTATGCACACACAAATACATTCATTTACATCGACAAAATCACACTTTGCACTTATGCCCAAAACAATGCATTTAATTTCCACACGGCCACAATTCATCACAACACCCTCTAAACACATACATTTACATCATACAACAGCACTTTGCACGATACACATCAATTACGTGCAAGTATAACGACAAAAGTCGACAACTGACACTATTCCCGATTTTTTGAAATAATTAAATCGGCTAACAATTTCCAAATCATCATAATTAGAAAGTACAGTCTAATAGCTACACAACGATACCAAGAATGTAAAAATTGGATAAACGGAACCCAAGTTACGAAAGAAAACGAAAAACGATATTTTGAAAAGTCCCATTTTACAATTGTCCTGTCCATACGCGTATTGCCCTGAGCCATACGCGTATGAGCAGAGACTCATTTTTCCTAAGGTTCATGTGTAAAAGTCCGTACGCGTAATGCCTAAGCCCGTACACGTATTGCCCTGAAATGCTACGCGTATCATACGCAAATGGGCAGATGGCCGAGCAAAACAACATCCCATACGCGTATTGGCCCATGACTCGCCCACCATACGCGTATTGCCAAGGTTTATACGCGTATGAACATGCCCCATACGCGTATGACCTGGAAAAACTAGAAAAATTTATGCAGAACGTGGTTCTGCATTTTCTCCCCCAAATCACTCCAATTTTCACCTACACCCAGAAAAATTACCAATACAATGCATTGCAACATGTATCTATCATGTACCAACAAGAATGAACACTAAAAACATAATTTTCAACACATTTAATCGATTTCTAAACAATTTTACCAAAAAGTGGTTTACTAAATATTTTCATTTCAATCCAACAAACATCACAATTACACATACATAATCATACACAATCATACAATAATTGAGTTTCGCACCCTTACCCGATTAAATCGATTCTAGAAGTTGATTTCTTTGATTTTTCCAAGTTTTCCACTATTTCTCTTCTTCTTCTCTTTTCTCTCCTTTTTCTGTCTTCTCCCTTTCTTTCTTTCTATTTTTCTCTCTTCTATTTTCTATTTTCTTACTTAATGAAAAATATCCTAAAATGACCAAAATACCCCCACACTCAAATATCTTGCAAACGATCCCAAAACCCGATAAAATATCACAACATTGAAAAATAACATATTTTCAGATAAAAGTCGAAAATAAAATAATAATAAAATAATCAAACGACTCGATTAAATAAAACTCACACAAAAACTGGGTCGTTACAGGCAACATATTGGCTCAAGTGTTGGATAGCAAAGGAAATATCTGGCCTAGAGTTAGTCAAGTATATCAACTTGCCTATGAGTCTTCTAAAAGAGGTGGGATCCTCCAAAGGTTCACCCTCATTAACTGAATGTTTGAGGTTTGGATCAAATGGAACAGAGGAAGGTTTTGAAGCAAGGAAGCCAGTATCTTCTAGGAGTTCTAGAGTATATTTTCTTTGATTAAGAAAAATACCTGATGTAGACCTTGCAATCTCAAAGCCTAAGAAAAATTTGAGCTGTCCCAAATATTTGATCTTAAATTGATGGTCCAAAAGTTGTTTGACAAGTTGAATCTCTTGGATAGAGTCACCTGCCAATACTATATCATCAACATAAACAAGTAAGGTAGTGAAATTGTGTTTGGAAGCTTTAGTGTATAAAGAGTGATCAGCCTGAGATTGTTGAAAACCAAGAGAGATTAAGAAGGAAGACAGTTTGGAATACCACTGTCTACTGGCTTGTTTAAGCCCATATAGTGATTTCTGAAGCTTGCAAACCTGATTAGGACTTGAACAAGGAAGGCCAGGTGGAATTGTCATGTATACTTCTTCATAAAGGTCACCATGTAGAAAGGCATTGTTGACATCTAATTGCTCAAGATGCCAACCTTTAATAGCAGCTATGGAAAGTAAAACTCTAACTGTAATGAGTTTTGCAACAGGGGAGAATGTGTCAAAAAAATCAATGCCTTCCATTTGGGTATAACCCTTTGCCACTAGCCTTTCCTTGTATCTTTCAATGGAACCATCAGCCTTGTACTTAACTTTATAAACCCACTTGCATCCAATGGGAGACTTCCCAGCTGGCAAATCAACCACAGTCCAAGTTTGAGTTTTCTCAAGAGCATGTAGTTCCACATCCATGGCTTGTTTCCAACAGTCATACTTGATGGCTTGGTTATAATTCTTTGGCTCAGGATTTGTAGAAATAGAACAAAAAAAGTGTTTGTAAGATGAAGAACATTTATCATAAGATATAACAGATGAAAGAGGGTATGCAACATGAGATTTAGAATGCTGAAATGAAGAGATGTTACATGTATTATAACAATGATAATCTTCCAAATATGAAGGGGGATGTGAGACTCGGGTTGATTGTCTTAAGGGCATATGGGAGGATGCATTTTCTATGGAGCTATTGGCAGGAGAAAGATGATCAGGAGAGTCAGTTTAACCATTGGATAATGGTGTGGATTGAGATGTGGGAGACTAAACCAATCTGCTGGACAAAGGTACATTGTTATCATTATTGTTTTGTTGTATATTTAATGTATTATCAGTTACAGGATGGTGACTATGGATAGGGGCAGGGCTAGAGAAAGTAGTACCATCAGTCATAAGACTGGTCTATGAGGAAGGAGAGAATTGTCCCTGGGAACCAAAATTAAAGGATAATTATGAGTTTGGAGAACTAGCAGTGGCAGGTATAGGCTAAGTGTTAGGTTCAGAAATGTCATCATGGACAGGTAAAGGAATAGGGTCAGGAATGGGTTGAGAAGGTGAGGACTTAATGTGAAAGGGAAACTGATCTTCATGATACACAACATTTCTTGAAACAAATATGTTGTGGTGTTGTAGGTCATATAATATGTATCCCTTTGTGCCATCTCTAAAGCCTAAAAAGACACACTTTTTGGCTCTACGATCAAACTTTGTCCTATGTGATTAAATAGTAGTGGCAAACCTTAAGCATCCAAAAACCTTCAAGTGAATAAGGGGAGGTGGTTGAAGGTATAAAAGTTCATAAGGACATTTTGATTTTAGAAGAGGAGTAGGTAATCTATTTATGATATGGATGGCATGTTGGACACAGAAATTCCACATGTTAAGGGGGACTTGGGAATGAAAGAATAAAGTTCTAGAAACATTTAAAATGTGTTGATGTTTTCTCTCCACCACCCCATTTTGTTGGGGAGTTTCAACACAGGATCTTTGGTGAATGATTCCCTTAGACAAAAGAAATGCAGAGAGAGCCATGAATTCAGTACCATTATCTGATCTAAAGCATTTTAAGGAAGTATTAAATTGTGTTTCAATGTAAGATACAAACTGAATAAATTTGGTTTTAATCTGATCTTTAGTTTGGAGAAAAATCACCCAGGTAAATCTAGTGAAATCATCAACAAGGGTGAGGAAATATTTGTGACCTAGAGTAGATGTAGTGGCAAATGACCCCCACAAATGAGCATGTAATATTTCAAAGGGTACAGAAGAATGAGTATTGCTATGTGTAAAAGGAAGTTTCTTTTGTTTACCAAAATGACAAGCATCACAAGCAACATTATTACTTTGATAAGGTATAAAGGGAAACAATTTTGAAACATTGTGTTAACCTATATCAGAAATATGTCCTAGCCTAAGATGCCAAAGATTACAACTATTATTGACAACAGAATTGCAGGCAGGAAGATGTTTGGAGGAATCAAGCACATATAGCCCTCTTTGCAAGCTAGCTATACCAATCATTGCCTTGGAATGGTTCTACATAATTTGGCAAGAATCAGCATTAAATTGCACATTACAATGATTAGTATAGACAAGTTTAGCAATGGACAACAAAATAACATAGAAATTTGGTATGTACATAACATTATACAATGTCAAACATGGTGAGATAACTATGCTACCAGATTTTGATGCAGTAACTTTGGTACCATCTGTCATACCCCAAATTTTGACCACTAAGATTTCCCATCATTGTGCAAATCATCATCACAATATGGATGAACCATCATGCCTCATCAAATGCCTCAAGGGTTGTTGAGCATTCACTACAATCAAAATTAGGGTTTCAAGCCCTCTCTGAGTGCTTAGACAAAGGATCAATCAAGGAATGACATGATATTCAACTTGTCTAACCTCTCAAACATCCACAATGGATCAAACGGACTCCCACTCCAAGGATTAAGCCCAAAGCTGCTCCCTTCTAGGTGGATCAAGCCTCAAGATCGACAGTGTCACCAAATTAGGGTTTTGGTCGACCAGGGCCTCCAGATGGAAAATTTTCATCTGGGCACAAGCCAATGATCCAAAACACAACCTAATATACTCCATGGAACCTCATGGACCCAATCATCAAGTCAATTTTGCCTTGGGGTTGCATTCATAAAAAATTAGGAATTAGGGTTTCTTGACCTAATTCACCCCTAAGTTGACTTTTGGGACAAAACATGAACCAAGACCTCAAGAGAGGGTTTGAGGGTCTCTAATGAACTATATTGATCCATTTGGAACAATGTATTAATCCAAGAAGCTTGAGCAACAAGTCTCAATTTCATCTGCACCACAATTAGGGTTTTAAGGAAAAAGTCAACTGTAACTTTGACTTTTGACCAGGACATGCTCCCAGGCCCTAGGACATACTTCAATATACCCTATGACACCCATGGAACATGTCCATCAAGTTTGATTTAGGTCAAGGACATGATTTCCTGAAGAATTGCACAGTTTGGAATTCATATGATAAAAAGTCAACTGTGCACAAAAGTCAACTTTGACTTTTTGAGATTTTTCACCAAAATGGATTTTTAACCCTAAAATGATGTTAATGTGTGATTTGAATCATCATTCATCAAGAAAAATCAAGAAAAGTTGGATAACATGTAAAAGGGGTAACTATAAAAACTTAGAAAATTTTCTAAGTTAAAAATAAAGTGGCTAGGGTACCAACTTTGGAGGATCATAACTCCTAAACCACAAAGCCATTTTTCCTCATCCAAATATGGCTTTGTATCCCTTATTACCCTCTATAAAAACTTCAACTACAAGTCATTCCAATTCATTAAGGATTTTGAGTTATGGAGTGATCAAAATGGCTGAAAAATGAAAATGTCACTTTTTCCAACACTTAGTGAAATTTTCACTAAGTCCAAATCTGTCTTCATTTTTTTCCAAATGTAGGGGGATTTTTCACTTGGATTCAAAAGGGATCAAAACCAAACATGTTCAAACAGTTGTTGTACCATGTAAGGGCTTTCCAAAATGGCCAAGAACATTACCAAATTCAATTTGAGTCATGAGATATGACATTGGCAAGTTGCCTTGTTGAAATCTGTCAAGGCAAGGCAGAATTTGCACTTTTGCTCGATTTGCCAAAATCAGCCAAATCCAAATGTTCCTATCCACTTGGACATATCTGAGGATTGAATCTAAAGGGGACAATCACTGAGCCAAGCCTCCAAAGTACTTGGAACAAGAAAAAGCATGTTGAACCTAGAATTGCCAAAATAGGGGCAAGACTCCAAATTTGGATTGGAGCATTCAATGGAAGCATCAAGGTGGCATGGACTGAGCCATTTTCATTTGAATTCAGTCAAGACTTATCCAAGACCAAGGGAACCTGCAGCCTGTGCCCTAACCTCTAGTCAATGGCTAGAGGAGACTTGAACTTCCATTGGCCACCATTGAACAAACCTACTCAACAGTTGCCATTCACTATTTCTTGCAAAACAAACTTGGTCTACTATAAATAGAGCTCAATTGTGATCAGTTTGAGTACACCAAAGCCATCAAACAGATGCTTTCCTCAAAATCTCTTCTTTCACTCCAATTTTGCCTTCTAAGGCAAGTCACTATCGGGTTTTGAGTTTGAGAGCTTTTCCAATCAAACCAATCACACACACACCTCATATACATCATATAGAAGTTATCCAAACACTCACATAACATCTGGAACACTGATTTCACAAAATCACCAGCCAATTGCTCAAGTTCATGACAGTTTTGCAGTTGAGGTGCCATCCTCAATTCCAAACCATTTCAATTCATTCTAAGCACTCAGACACATCACTTGGCACCTAGGGAAGCTATCCACATCATTGGAATCTAGCTGTAACACCACCAACACAAATCACGATCACCAGCTGCAAGTGGTAAGCATGAGCTCTTCTAACTCTATGATCCATACATTTTTTGCTGCACAATAATTTGGCCATATGTTCATAATCATGCATAGAATGTTTCCCCTCAATTAATTGGATTGTTTGAATCGTGTATCAAAAATCCTAGCCTTCATGCAGAAATTAGGGTTCTTGAGGTTTTTTCCTGATTTCTAGTTATATGTTTAATTTAAATGAAATTAATTGATATAGACATGATCGTGAGGCTGAGACGAGCATAATGATATGTGGATGACATGATATGATTAAGTATTCAGTGAGATTGGATAGAAAATGCAAATCTGAGAATCTCAGAACACGCGCGTGTTCTTCAGCTTGTTCTTGGCGCCATTTTTCCAAATTTGAATATTTGAATTTTGTGATTTTATTTAATTGATTCAAAAATTAATTTCTCTCTGAGTTTTAATGCTTTTGAGTTGATTCTTTTTTTAATAATTCACAAAAATGTTAAAATATTTTATTTTCCCAAAAAATCCCAAAAATATTATTTATTTCATATAATTGATATTTTTGCAAATAATTAATATTTTAATTATTTTTGACATTTTAAATATTTTTTCCACCTTGATTTTGCAACTTTTAATGCCTTCTAATTATTTTGTAGGTCAATACTTAATTTTTGAAGCATTAATCCAGGATCACAATTTGTTTTCCATGTGTTAAACAATTTTGATCATTTTAATTGAATTTTTATTCAATTAAATACATTTTTTGAAAACAAATTAGGGTTTTGGATTAATTCAACCCTCATAAATCATTTTCAAAACACTTGGGCCTCTAATAGAGTGTAAGACCGAATCTTTTTTTGACCATATCATTTTTGGGCCTCAGTACATTTTATAAGTCCCGATACCGTAAAAAACAAACGGCGCGATCGTCGCCTTTTTCAAAAATAACCTTGGGCCTCTCCTTGAGCTATAAGACCCATTCAAAACTTGGGCCTCTAATAGAGTGTAAGACCCAATCCCCTTTTAACCAAAACAATCTTGGGCCTCACTTATTGTATAAGTCCCTCTGCGTTAAAAGAAAACCTCGGCGCGATCGGCATTTTCAAACTGAAAATCAACTGGGCCTACCCTCGTGTTATAAGCCCCACTCTTTTTCTTTAAACTCTCTGGGCCTCTATTAGAGTGTAAGACCCAACCCCTTTGTACAGAAAACATTTTGGGCCTCAGTCACTTGTATAAGTCCCTCTGTACAAATTCAAACAGTGCGCTCACTGATAAAACCCTGGGCCTCTCCTTGAGCTGTAAGCCCCAAGTCTTTCTTTTTCAAAGCACTTTCTCCTTTGATTTTGAAATATACTGTTGTTTTCAATCTTTCTTTGTTGAACAACTAACCAAACAGCATGGAAGCTCTACAACCGAGTAAGTGGTTATTGCTTTCATTTACCGCTTTCATATACATATAACTGTATTGTGGGGCTGTTTCACTGTAAGTCTTCTTTCATAAACTCATATCAACTGTGTAATAATAGTATAGATATTTAGAGTTTCCCTGGCAACTACGTCTAGCATTAAGCCCGTTGATCACTCTTAGAAATAGTCTAAACTAGATCCCCATAGGATTACCAGACACAGTCTTCCCTGCTCTTGGGGTTAAACAATATGGAGACATGAAAGGCAACATTCCCTGTGAACCCTTTCATAGACTGTCACCTTTAGAAGTTGTCAAAGAAACTCTATTCCCCAGAGATGATCTCTTCTCCGTGAATTGCATCTCTTGAGTTTCTTCCAAATTCTCGAACTTTCCTGACTTTGATCTATTCTCGGTGAATAGCATTGCCTTGAATTTCTCGGGGTTTGGGGACCCACAGGCTTCTTAAAAGCACTTGTCAAGAAACTCTACTCCCCAGAGATGATCTCTTCTCCGTGAATTGCATCTCTTGAGTTTTTTCCAAATTCTCGAACTTTCCTGACTTGATCTATTCCTTGTGAATAGCTTTCCTTGAATTTCTCGGGGTTTGGGGACCCATCGGCTTCCTAAAAGCAACCCTGCCTTCTCTTGGGCTTAGTACAAGGACCCTACGGCTTCTTAGAAGTACTCACAGCCTCCTCTTAGGCTTCGTATAAGGATCTCTTCCTTCGGGAATCATAGCCTTCTCTTGGGCTTCGTACAAGGACCCATTGTAATACCCCAAAATTTGCTCTCCCTCTTTGTCATCATAGCATGGCATTATCATTTATCATATCATATCCACCTCATTAACATTACATTGCATTTAACATAGAAAAATGAAGCATAGCATCCTTCTTACCATCAGGGCATGTGATCAGGTGGAAGGTGGACAATCAATGGATCCTTCAGAGCACAAAAGGTCAATCAAGTTGGCTCTAGGCAAGCCAAGAGGTCTCTCATGTCTCATACTATCCCAATTGATCTTCCACAACCTCAAGAAGGTGAGATTCAATAGGAGATTGAAGCATTACATCCTACACTATGCAAGAAGTCCAAAAATTGAAGGAAAATCCTCAAAAGAGATAGCTCATTGATTCAAAATCATCCTCAAGTGGCATTTCTCATCATCCTTTAAGAGGATACACAACATACTCTGAGGAATTTGGATTTGGAAGATGTGCAATTTCCTCCTAACCAGAGGGGGTCAAAATTAGGGTTTACAGTAAAATCAGGTTATCTTTGATTTTTTGGACAAAACTTGATATCATGGTATTCTACATGTCCTTAATTGTATGGGTATGGAAAATTGCCTCTCAATTGGTTGTAGAAGTGGTTCAATTGGAAGAAAGATCAAATATCAGGAAAATTGGGGCTAAGTCAAATAATCAGAGGAAAAGTCAACTCTTGACTTTTTGAGGCCCAAATTCATGAAATTCATGTTATATGTGACCAATGTACAAAATTTGATCAAGAAACTCCAAAAGGATCATAGAAAAATCAAGATTTGAAAAGTTGCCATTTTTGGAAGAAATAGGGTTTCCAAAAATAGTAATTTTAGGCCATTTTGCATCAGAGTTTGAGCTAAGGCCAATCAAAATTAGAGCATCAAATGAAAATTCCACTCGGCCACAACAAAAGATCTTGTTTCAAGCTTCAAATCTATGTGTAGAACATCTCCATTGGATAAAAATTGAGTGAGATATGAGTGGCCAAAGTTTGAGCAAAGTAGGTTCAAAACTAGGTCATGACCAAGTATCTTCAGGTCACGCGCGTGTCATTTCTACAAACAGTTGGTGTGCCATATATTAGCCTATTTTTCTCATGGTTAAAGGCCTCAAATGAAAAACTTGTCAACATCAATATTGTTCCTTGCAATGCCCTCTTCAATGTTCATGTTGGGAAAAATTTCATCTGATCAAGTTATGATGGAGAAATAGTGGCCTCAAGTCATGGTAATCATGCTGAAAATCCAGGTGCCAAGATGCATTGTCAACCAACCAGTTGCCACGCCCTTCTATCAGTTCCAAATGTGGATGTTATAAGTCATTTTGCAACTTATTTCAAGCCTCATTTCAATTCATTTTTCATACCAAACATGTTCTACTATGATCCCTCTTTCTAATGATCACAAAGCCTCATCAAATTATTCACAATACATGGAGAATTTCCTTCTCAAACTTGCTTGTTTTCATTGGTTCCAACTGTCATAAAATCAGAAAAAAACAAGTGTTGTTGCTGTTGTTATTTCAAAGTGTATGCACATATCCCACACCTTATGACACTTTGCCTTTTCAGAACTAACATTGTCCTTGCTTGCACGTGCTGCTCAGGCTCATTACATGGAAGTGGAAAGAATGAAACTTGTAGAGCAAGTTTATGTTGCTGCAGCTCACACACGAGTTTACCACCACCACTGATCCTTTGTAATCCACCCTAGCTCGCCATAGATCATCATCACTATATCACAGCTCGTCCCCTAACTAACTTGACTCAGTTAGTTAGGATGGACTCACCTAAACCACTTCAACTCAGTTAACCAACTCAGGTTAACCATGGTTAGCTCATACTATAAATCAAATCCTCACTCTCAATTTTCATTTTCAGCTTCATTTTTTTCACTCTCCCTCTCCAATACTTCAAACTTTTTCTCTCAATCTCTTTGTTTTCTCTCTGACTGCACTCCATTTTCACCATCTCCTTTCACATTTCGCCTCCATCATCTTCATTGTTTCATTCTGGATCAAGAATAAGAGCATACACATCCAAGTAATCAAGTTCAGTTTCAAGAGATTGGAATTTTCAGTGTGATTCTCTGCACGATTTCAAGATTCTCAAGCCTTTAATTGGCCAAGAGTAGCTCAAAGAAGAAGCCCGATTCTCTGTTTTTTTGTTTAACTCCAGTTTGCAGCATTTTCAGGTTTCATCATCTCAAACTTTTCTGGCATGATTTAGAGTTTGTTTAGCTTATTTTGTTGATATGAGCTCACTAGGAGCATTTGAACTCCGGCTAGTTGATAGAGCTTCTTAGAAGCTTAGATCCAAAAAATTAGGGCAATATGTGTGTGCTTGTTTCTTGCCGTATGTGAATAGTTTGATGATTTCATTGGTGGATTTGGAACGTGTGTGACTTCCTCTTCATTTTGGTATAACATTTGTGAAATTCTGGGAAACATAAAGTTGCAGACGGTGGCGCACGACCGGAGAAGGTGACCGGAGGTCATCTCCGGCCGGTGACTGTTAATGCTAGGGTTTTGTATGTTTTAATCGTGGCCATTGATTTTTCATGATCGTGTGGATAAAAGTGTGCCAGCACATTAAAAGAAGCATGCACCTCACGTGATATTTTTTTATTTCATTTTAATCCATATGTGGTGTGGTGCATGTTAGTGAGTGTAGGCCTTCATGTGCGTGTGTTAGATCCAAATACTTTGACTTTGGTATTGACTTGACCTGATCTAATGGTGTGAATTGATTGAATTTTTTGTTGACTGAGTGAGCATGATAGTTAGTGTGTATTGCGCAGACTTGGACCCAAGATTGTTTGCTATTCACACCCTTGCGTTCCAAAGCCCAAACAATTTGAATTGAACAATTGCTATGCTTACACCTCCCTCTCTTATTTCATTTCTTTTTATTTTCTTAATTTTGTGCACGTTTCCTTTTTAATTTTTAAAATTACAAAATGTTATTAGAAAATTCTGGGAAAATTTATGAATGTTATTAAGACATTTAGGAAATTTTTGATATTTTCATTTCATGATTTTATGACACTTTTGCCCCTGTTGCACAATTTTCTTTGAATTTCCATTTAGATGCATTCTAAGCATGATACATGAATTTGTTTAATTTTTTTCTTGCTCATTACAAACTGTTTTGACATGATTCTTTTTGCATTGATTCATTAATACATTGAAGCATGTTAGATGATTTTTGTTTGATTTTTTAGGTCAATTTATGACATGTTTTGATGCCTATATTTGCACCACTTTGCATGATGTTTCAATTTGACCTAATTGCTTTGTTTGAAGTCATTTTGCTCTGAATTTTTACATGCTATCTTGATGTATGATGCATTTCTGACTTAGGCATTCCAATAATATGCTGGCATAATTTTCATGAATCCATTTGGTTTTTTGTTTGATGCATTACATTTGAAGTATAATACATGTCATGTCATTTTAACTTTAGTGCATGTTTGCATGAATTCTTTTGTGCATATTTGTATGAGCATTTGCATATTTGTATGAGTCATTCAAGTGATATTATAGGTCATTGTTGCACATTATAGGTCATCTTCACATGTTCATTTCAACTTGAACTTTGTGCATCCTAACATGTATTGTTTGCACCTTCTTTTTGAATTTTCATCTCACTTCTTCTTCTATTACTTCTTGAATGTCTTGATGGTTGATTCATGGATACTTTTGAGATGTTCATAAACCTTTTTTCATTTAGTTTCAATTCTGGTTGTTGATGTACATGTTCCATTTATGCATGTCCTTTTCATTTCTTTCCATCTTTCATCTATCCCTTCTTCTTGTAACATGTTTAAATGCTAATGGGTGATGATTATTGCTTATTCACTTGCATTTGTATGATGATATTCACTTGTTATCCATATGATGCACATTCTGGTTGTGATATTAGGATTTGATTTTTCATCTTATTCTTTTGAATTTTAATGTTCACTAAGTGCTTTTTACTCCTTATACATGTTTCTATTGTTTACTAACCATGTAGGGGCTTTGGTAAGTTGGAATTGAGTGCGGATAAGGAATCCACATTCAACTTCTATCCTTTCTCTTTTACAATTCCATTTTATGTTTTGTTAAGTACTTATGTGCTTTCTTTGATTAAATCATTACTTCCCCTTTTGAGTTACAATTCATCTTCTACTTTAGAAGTGAATTGTTTAACTCATTCCTTCTTTAGACTTTAGGTTTTAAACCTCACAAACCATTAGGATCACTCCCTTAACTAATCAATTAGGATTGAGTCTTAGTTCACATAGATTTTTACCTTTTCTCCTCTCTTGAGTCTTTCTTCTTCTCATCTCAAAGAAAATTCAAAATATCTAATAAAGGTAGGCATTTATTGCATTTAGGCCTTTCATATAAAGAAAAGATTATAAGGGGTCTTCTCTTATAATCTTAGAATGTGTAGCATATGGCCCATCTTGGGTCAATGTGTTACATATTTGATCTTGTATGAGGGACTTAAATGCAATACTTGTTGAAAATACAAATAAAGAAAAACACTTCTTCATTTCATAATCAACAAAAACACTTAATAAACACAAGTATGCTAGTGTGTTTGAACCTTAATAATTGGAAATAAGTGTGGGGGTCTTCTTCATGCTTAGTGTACTTTCTTCCTCATTCCATCTTGGAGTGTGAGAATGTACACACTCCAATGACTAAGATTTAGATACACTATCATATGCAAACAAATAACAAAACTTCTTAAAAGACAAAAACAAACAATAACGTCTTTCCTTCGGGAATTCTTTTCTCACCTCACTCACTCTCAGCGTACGAACGTGCTTCTACTCGTTCTCTTGCAAGATGGTAACGCACTCGGACCAGCGAGCCTGCACCCCCTGAGCTAGAACGTAAGCCGTTCTCTAAAAAACACAAACAACTTTCCCTAGTGAGGGGAACTACGTCGCTCTGATTCTCATGCTCCCGATGAGATACGTAGGCAGTGGGGTAGGGCCCGTGCGAGCACTTCTTTTATTTTCCCTACATTTGTTTCTTTCTCTTTCCATTCCTTTTCTAGTTCCTCTTCCAGTATTCTTTGCTATCACCCTTTGATCGAGACAAGCAAGCGCGGATCCCATCGAGTACGATGGACGCGAGAGGGTGCTAATACCTTCCTCTCGCGTAACCGACTCCCGAACCCATTTCTCTTGGTCGCAAGACCATATTCTTTCCTTTCCTTCAGGTTTACGCGGTGTTTCCTTTCCCTCTCATGGGATAAATACACATTGCTGGCGACTCTGTTTTGGTGCCACTTTCGCGTTTGTACTAGGATGAAAATCCCGGGAGCGACAGCTGGCGACTCTGCTGGGGATCTGGTTGACCTATTGCTGGTCCATCCTAAGCGAGTCAATCCTAGCGCTTGTTTGTTTTTTTATTGGGTGTTTACTGTTGTGCTATATGTTGCTGTTTATTTATTTTACTGCATTTACTGCATTTTAGCATTACATATCATATATTATATTGTGTTGCACTGTTTTGTCTGTTTGGCGGGATGGGATTTCTGAGAGATAAGCCCATTACACAGGCTTGAGTATACACTTAGAATTAGAGTGGAGAGTAGTGGTACCTACGTGCCGTTTGGAGTGCGTTGGGTGTTCACGAAATTCACAGCTAGACGAGGCTATCTTGGGACACGTCGTGGCATGCGCATCTTGCGTATTCCAGGATGTAGATCTAGAGAGCTGTCGACTCTAGTGACCGATCATGAGGACCTTAGTGGAAACATCCCTCTTTAGCGGTGACAATGGCAGACCACATTCTGTGGCAAACCCATTCGCACCCGAGGACCCACTTTGGAACTTGCATAGGATGACTTTTATTTTCTAAGGGGAGTCAGTGGACGACCTCTTTGATTGGCATAGCATTGTATCCTACGGGCTGAATGTGCTATTGCTTCTCAAACCTCCGAAGCTGACAAGCCTTATTTTCTAAGAACCACATGTGAGTATGGGCGGGATGTTTACAGGTTTGCAGGAAACCCAGCCTCCTACCTACCTTACTTGTGATTCTATGATGATTTCAGACATTGTATCCTATGACAGTGATTTAAGTGTTCATCTCAGATATTGCCAGATTCAGTACAGAGACACAGTGCACACAGTTCAATACAGACACCGACACTTGATTACCTGATCACATGCCCTTTTGCATTGCATTATCATATCATAACAGTTATGTTTGTCATTTTCAGGTGCATAATACATTTCTGATTCCAATCCATGGGTTCAACAGAGATCGTTGCCGAAAGAAAGAACAATGTGTCTTACAAGTTTCCAGATCCTGTCTTGGATTCATTGCTCAAAGTTATAGATATGGCTGGTCCGGGTATTCTTGATAGGTTTCAGAAGAGCTACGGGAATTTGGTTGGGATGGTCCGTACAATCACCAAGTATGAACATGATGCTTTGCACACTCTGCTGCAGTTCTACGAGCCTTCGTTGAGGTGCTTTCTTTTTTCAGATTACATTTTGATGCCAACACTGGAAGAATTCTCATTTATTTTGGGAATTCCGATCACGTCGGCAATACCATTCTTCTCTGGTAGTTCTCCCAGCGTAAAAGAAATTGCTGCTGCTTTACAAATGGATCAGGCAGTGATAAAGAGTGGTGTGAGCAGTAAAAATGGAGTTAGCGGATTTCATTTAGAATTTCTGTCTGGACAGGCCCAAGAGGCTGCAAGTGCTAAAAATTGGACGGTTTACAATTCCATTCTGGCTCTCTGCATATATGGCCTAGTTTTCTTTCCCAATCAGCAAGACTTTATGGATATGCAAGCAACGAGAGTTTTCGTCCTTAAAAATCCAGTCCCTACTTTGTTAGGAGATTTTTATCATTCTGTGCATTACAAGAATGAGAAAAGGAGGGGAGGATCTGTTAGTTATTGTACTCCACTGCTGAGTCATTGGTTTTTCAAACATTTGCCTCAGACAGGTGCCTTTGTGGAAACCAAAGATGTGGCGAAATGGTCTAAACGATTGATGAGTTTAACTGCTGATAACATTGTATGGTTTGACCACCGGTTATTGAGAACAGAGCTTGTCACAAGATGCGGAAATTTTCCAAATGTGCCTTTGATTGGCAGAAAAGGAGGGATCAATTATAATCCAGTTTTGGCCATCCGACAGTTTGGGTATGCTTCCAGGGATCCTCCTACAGAGCAAGATGTGGAAGAATCTTTATTTTTTACAGGAACTAAAGATGCGAAGGTGGTAGAAGTAGTGAATGCTTGGAAAGATAAGCACAAAATTGGAAAAGCAGTTTTTGGAAAAGGAGATTGTAGATCTTATCCTGAATATGACAGGTGGATTGAGACGAAAGTAAAGGAATTGCTTTTACCCTTTTCAAGGGGACCTCTTTTATGTTCAGTACAGCCAGAACAACCCACTATGGTGGCTATTGAAGAATGTGAGAAGTGGAAGAAAATGGTCAGAGAGTTGCAGATAGAGAATTCTGGAATGAGCAGATGTCTTCAGAAAGCTCTAGCTGACAACAAAGAGTTGGAAAAGAGAGCCTTGAAAGCGGAAAAAACCTTGGCTGACAAAGAGGAAGATTTTGATGACCGAGCTCGGTACTTTCGGAAACTTACTTTGGGAGCAGATGACACTAGTCAGGCTCACAAGATTACAAAACAGGCTTTAGCCCGAAGCAAGGATTCATTAGCTCAACTTCGTCAAGCTTGGGATGAAGTCAGAATTGAAAATGCCGAGTTAAAGGATCAGTCGAAGACTAAAGACGAGGAGCTTAAAAAGGCACATGAGCAGAGGAGAAAGTATCGGGAAAGTCTCGATAAAAGTCAAGAACAGTTAGAAGAAGTTAGAAGCCAGTTGAAGAATACCAAGAAAGAGCTTGAAGAAGCCATGATAGAAAGAGAGATACTCAAGACGCAAGCTGGCATAAAGAGACACAAAGGAGTGCATGATGACGAAGCTCTTATGCTACATATGGGTTCTTTAACTGAAGCTCTTGAGAAAAGGGATGTCTTGATCAAAGAAATGATTGAAAAGCCGAATCACCAGCGTACCCGTATACTTTTTGAGGAAATCAAGTATTCAAGTGATAAGCTGAAGGATGTGGAATTGTCAGATTGATGTTCTTTTCCCTGTATTTTGTTGTTAATGGCTACCATCAGGCTTGTTGATGGATCCATTTTTTTTCCTTGTATTGCATTTGCGGTTGAACCTTTCTTAAATGTACTTGAATATTTTGTTGAATGAGTATGAGCAGTTTTATTCAGGATTATTTCTTATCAGATAGCCGCACACAAGCACATGACCACGATACGTCTCTTTATATCACGATTTCTGGTCTTCAGATTTCTGTGGTTTGGATTGGAATCAGGGTATAAAAGCACCTAGGAAATGACAAACATGGCACCGCATGGCATTGCATATCATTTTGCATTTTGTTACTTGCTTTTCAGGTACTCGTTGCAGGGTCTCTAACCTTTATTTGGTTTCAGGCAGTATAGCGGAGAATCATATTCACCGATATTCGACGCGAAGAAATCAAGTAAGAATCATGGATCAAGTGCAAAGTGATTTGGCTGAAATGAGGGCGCGTATGGACCAGTTCATGACCCTCATGACTGGCATGGCGCAAAATCAGGAGAGATTGAGGCTTCTGGTCGAGCGTCCAGACAATGGGCCCGAAGGTGATCAGCATGACAATTCACAGGGACATGGCATTCCTCCTCCCGGTGGCAACCCTCCTCCTGGTGGTAATAATCGGGGTAATGGAAATGGTAGGCATGCTGGTGTCACTCTTGAAGATACCCTGGAAGACCAATTTACTCTGCTGGATGCTGATGTGGGTAATCAAGGTGATCGAAGGTATGAGGAGTTAGCAGAAAAGATCAGGGCCATAGAATGCAAGAACTCTATGGGTATTGATGTTACCAGCTTGGGGCTGGTCTCAGGAGTCAGAATTCCCCCTAAATTCAAGCCTCCCACTTTTGATAAGTATCACGGCAATGCGTGTCCCCAAACGCATCTTCAAGCTTACTTTGGGAAGATTTCAGCCCATACGGATGACGAGAAGCTATGGATGCACTATTTTCAGGACAGTCTGGCTGGGGCGTCCTTGACCTGGTATATGAAGTTGAATAGAGCTGCTGTGAAGAATTGGAAAGATCTGGCAGAAGCGTTCCTGAAGCAATACCAGTATAATATTGACATGGCGCCCAACCGCACTCAATTGCAGGGGTTGTCACAAAATGCCAAGGAGAGTTTCAAAGAATATGCACAGAGGTGGAGGGAAATGGCTGCCCAGGTTCAACCTCCCTTGTCAGACAGAGAAATGGCAGATATGTTCATGGGCACCTTGCAAGGGGCCTATCTTGATAGATTAGCTGCTTGTCTGTCAACTGGATTTGCTGATATTGTGATTGCAGGAGAAAGAATAGAAAGTCTGTTAAAGCTTGGAAAGATCCAGGATCTGAGTGGGGCTGGCTCTTCGGGGACGAAGAAACCGTTTGCTAGTAACCAGAAAAGAAGAGAAGGTGATACGAATGCTGTGTTTAGAGGACGAGGCAGAGGGCGTTCTCAAGCTTATTATCAGGTAGATGCTGTAACCATCCCCACACCGTCTGTTCAGAAACAACAACCCTAACAACAAGTTCAACAGCAACAACCTTTTTTTCAGCAAAGATCTAGGCAGAGGGATCGTAAGATGGATCCTCTCCATATGACTTATGCCGCGTTGTTGCCCCGGCTACTCGAGTTAAAGTTGGTAGAACTCCGTACTATGAAAGCTCCGGTTGCTGGAAACCTACCACCTAACTTCGATGCTAATGCTCGTTGTGAGTTCCACTCAGGTGCTCAGGGGCACTCCATTGAAAAATGTTGGGCTTTCCATCATAAAGTACAAGATTTGATTGATGCTAAAGCCATCAATTTCTCTCCCGCTCCTAATATTACTCAGCATCCCATGCCTGATCATAGTGCAGCAAATGTGTACGCTATTGAAGATGGGAGGAGATTGAATTTGGTGTTCGACGTTCATCAAGTGAAAACTTCTTTGTTGGTTGTAAAAGATCGTTTATTGAAGGGACAGGTGTTCCCGGGCTGTAATCAAGATTGCTCTGAGTGTATGAATCAGGAGAACGGCTGTGATAAGTTGAAGATGGGTTTACAGAATCTGATCGATGAAGGATGTCTACAGTTCGACAGAGTCGTGAAAGACACTGATGAGATATCAACCGTGACCATCTATTACACTCCCGCTGAGATTCAAATGTCGGTCAATGCAGTTCCCGTGGCGAGTGTTGCGCCAGAAAGACCCAGTCCTGTCACTATCACGGTGCCAGGACCAATTTCCTTCACGTCTACGAAGGCTATCCCATGGCACTATGGGGCAGATGTATATTACGAAGGTAAAAAGCAGGAAGTTGAGCCGTCAGTCAGCCCAAGTATTGATAACGTAGGGGGTGTAGGGGGCTTTACAAGGAGTGGAAGGTTGTTCGCTCCCCAAACCTTGAGAAGTGATAAAGAGGCAGAAGCTGCAGCAAAGGCTAAAGGTAAACAGGTGGTTGAAAATGCGCCTACACCTGAAGCAGAGACAAAGATTACTTTTGATAATGAAATGGAAGAATTTATGAAGATAATCAAGAAAAGCGATTATAAGATTGTGGATCAACTGAATCAGACCCCTTCAAAGATTTCAATCTTGTCACTATTGATGTGCTCTGATGCGCATCGGCAGGCGTTGTTGAAAGTATTGAAGAGTGCATACGTGCCACAAGAAATTACTGTTAATCAGCTCGAGGGCGTAATCTCCAATGTTAATGTTAGCCATGGCTTGGGCTTTACAAGTAGAGATTTGACTGTTGAAGGAAGGAACCACAATAAGGCTTTGCATATCACGATGGAGTGTAAGGGCGCAGTGTTATCTCATGTACTGGTAGACACTGGTTCATCACTCAATGTCTTGCCCAAGAAGGCATTAATGAAGCTGGAAGTTGATGGTTTGATCTTAAGGCCTAGTGAATTGGTGGTCAGAGCATTCGATGGAACTAGACGATCTGTGTTTGGTGAGGTGGAATTGCCCGTACAAGTTGGACCACAGGTATTCAAATCCACGTTCCATGTAATGGACATACAACCTGCATATAGCTGCCTATTGGGACGCCCTTGGATTCACGGAGCCGGGGCTGTTACTTCTACTCTACATCAAAAGCTAAAGTATGAGTTTGAAGGGCAGGTTGTGACGGTGTGTGGGGAAGAAGACATCTTTGTGAGTCACTTGTCCACGTTCAAGTACATTGAGATGGATGGGGAAATTCATGAGATGTTGTGCCAATCATTTGAAGCAGTCAATATTGACGATGCACCTGAGTCTTCTTTTGTACCAGTTGGGGCTGGTACCTCCATTTCATCTTACAAACAAGCTGTCGAAGTCGTCAGGGCAGGCAACGCCCAAGGTTGGGGCAGGCTGATAGAGACCCCAATGAAGGAAGACAAATTTGGTATTGGTTATCATCCCCCTACAACTTCAGATGCGGGGAGCAGGGGACCCATTACTTTCAATAGTGGGGGAATTATCTACACGGACCAGTCTTGTGCAGCCACAGAGGATAGTGTTGACAGTAATTGTGACCTGGACAACTGGGTACGCCCTCATGCTCCGGGACAACAAGTGCAAAACTGGTCCGTTGAAGAAGTCATCCGGGTTACTCTTCAAACAGAGTAATTTTTCTTTGTTTTTTCTAACCATAATGCATGTCAAAATCTTGCGCTCTGCCCAAGGCGTATAGATTCATTTGTAGGGCCACCATGGTTGCATTTGCAATGTTTAATCATTAATAAAGGACGTTTTGCAATCAAATTTTGTTCTCTGTCTTTCAGTTTTTATTTTTGCACAAAAATAAAATGGCAATGTTTCCTTTTCTTTTGTTTTGCTTAAAAATAAATTCTAAAATAAGGCATGAACCCGTTCATGCAGACTTGATCCTCCGGATACCACTGATAACGATTTTGATATGACTATGTATGACTTTGACAATCCGATTTATCAAGCCGAAGAAGGGGATGAGAAAGATTGTGAACTCCCTGAAGAACTAGCCAGATTGTTGAAACAAGAGGAAAGGGTCATCCAGCCTCATCAGGAGA
Organism: Lathyrus tuberosus; assembly: GCA_022829125.1. Lineage (NCBI taxonomy): Eukaryota > Viridiplantae > Streptophyta > Magnoliopsida > Fabales > Fabaceae > Lathyrus > Lathyrus tuberosus. The sequence goes on from JALAZF010000191.1 coordinate 9,744,695, forward strand.
CTGTAGACATCATCAATATTGGTACCAAAGACGCCAAAAAAGAGATCAGGATTGGTGCCAGCTTACAAGCAGATGTGAAGCAAACTTTGACGGAAATGTTGCGCGAGTATGTTGACATCTTTGCCTGGTCGTATCAAGACATGCCGGGGTTGGATACGGATATTGTCGTGCACAGGCTGCCATTAAGAGAAGAATGTCCGCCAGTCAAGCAGAAACTTCGTCGGACTCACCCCGACATGGCTTTAAAGATTAAGGAGGAAGTCCAGAAGCAGTGGGATGCTGGGTTTCTTGCTGTGACAAAGTATCCTCCGTGGGTAGCCAACATCGTGCCAGTACCGAAGAAAGATGGAAAAGTGAGAATGTGCGTGGATTATCGAGATCTTAATAAAGCTAGCCCGAAAGATGATTTTCCACTACCTCATATTGATGTGCTGGTCGATAATACAGCTCAGTTTTCAGTGTTCTCATTTATGGACGGTTTCTCCGGGTACAACCAGATCAAGATGGCACCTGAAGATATGGAGAAGACCACGTTCATTACTCCGTGGGGTACATATTGTTATAAAGTAATGCCTTTTGGGTTGAAAAACGCAGGGGCAATGTACCAGCGGGCGATGGTGACATTGTTTCATGACTTGATTCATAAGGAGATCGAATGTTATGTAGATGATATGATTGCCAAGTCGAGAACAGAAGAGGAACATCTGATTAACCTGAAAAAGCTGTTTGAAAGGTTGAGAAAGTTCCGTCTGAGATTAAATCCAAACAAGTGCACGTTTGGGGTACGTTCTGGAAAGTTACTGGGTTTCATTGTGAGCGAAAGAGGAATCGAGGTTGATCCTGCCAAGGTGAAAGCAATACAAGAAATGCCTGAACCGAGAACAGAAAAAGAGGTTCGTGGTTTCTTGGGTAGATTGAACTACATTGCAAGGTTCATATCTCACCTAACAGCCACGTGTGAGCCAATATTTAAATTGTTAAGGAAAGATCAAACGGTCAGGTGGAATGACGATTGCCAATTGGCATTCGATAAGATAAAAGAATACTTGCAGGAACCTCCGATTCTAATGCCTCCAGTTGAAGGGAGACCGCTGATAATGTATCTGACAGTGCTTGAAGGTTCCATGGGTTGTGTTCTCGGTCAACATGACGAGACAGGTAGGAAGGAGCATGCTATTTACTACCTGAGCAAAAAGTTCAATAATTGTGAGTCCCGATACTCAATGCTTGAAAAGACATGCTGTGCGCTTGCATGGGCCGCTAATCGATTGAGGCAATATATGGTTAGGCACACAACCTTGTTGATTTCAAAAATGGATCCTATCAAGTACATTTTCGAGAAACCAGCATTGACAGGCAGAGTTGCACGGTGGCAAATGGTCTTGACAGAGTATGACATTCAGTACACTTCACAAAAGGCCATCAAAGGAAGTATCTTGTCCGACTATCTTGCGCAACAGCCGATTGATGATTACCAACCCATGAAGTTTGACTTCCCTGATGAGGACATCATGTTTCTCAAAGCTAAGGACTGCGAGGAACCACTCCCGGAGGAGGGGCCAGACCCTGAATCCAAATGGAGTCTGATGTTTGATGGGGCTGTCAATATGAATGGGTGCGGAGTTGGAGCAGTTCTTATCACGCCGGAAGGTGTTCATATGCCTTTCACTGCACGAATAACTTTCGGATGCACCAACAATGAAGCAGAGTACGAAGCTTGTATAATGGGGATCGAGGAGGCGGTTAATCTACGGATTAAAACCCTTGATATATTGGGTGATTCAGCTTTGGTAATCAATCAAGTGAAAGTGAGTTGGTACACGCACCAAGCAAATCTAGTGCCGTATAGAGATTATACAAGGAGATTGCTGACGTTTTTCACAACAGCGAAACTGTACCACATTCCTCGAGATGAGAATAGGTTCGCTGATGCCTTGGCCACTTTGTCTTCCATGATCAAAGTGCAAGGATGGAACCATGTACCTAAGATTGAGGTATCCCGCCTTGACAGACCAGCATTTGTGTTTGCGGTCGATGCAATGTCTGATGACAAGCCATGGTTTCATGACATTAAGTGTTTCTTGAAAAGTCAAGAGTACCCGTCCGGGGCATCGTCCAAAGACAGGAAGACGTTGAGAAGGTTAGCTGGTAGTTTCTTCTTGAACAAAGATGGCGTGCTATATAAAAGAAATTTTGACACGGTCCTGCTTAGATGTGTGGATAGACATGAAGCAGACTTGTTGATGATTGAAGTGCACGAAGGCTCTTTCGGTACCCATGCCGGAGGGCATGCAATGGCTAAAAAGTTGTTAAGATCGGGATATTATTGGTTGACTATGGAGTCAGATTGTTGCAAATATGCTCGCAAATGCCATAAATGCCAGATCTATGCAGATAAGGTGCATGTGCCTCCAAATCCGTTGAGTATCATGTCGTCGCCTTAGCCGTTTGCCATGTGGGGCATTGATATGATCGGAAAGATTGAGCCTACAGCTTCCAATGGTCATCGTTTCATCTTGGTGGCAATTGATTACTTCACCAAATGGGTTGAAGCCGCATCCTATGCCAATGTTACAAAACAAGTGGTCGCTCGTTTCTTAAAATGGGATATCATTTGCCGATATGGAGTTCCCGAAAGAATCATTACTGATAATGGTTCTAATTTGAATAATAAGATGATGGCTGAGTTATGCCGGGACTTCAAAATCGAACATCACAATTCTTCTCCGTACTGCCCAAAGATGAATGGCGCGGTCGAAGCGGCCAACAAAAATATCAAGAAGATTGTGCAGAAGATGGTTGTCACGTACAAAGATTGGCATGAGATGTTACCATTTGCTTTGCATGGGTATCGAACGTCGGTACGCACGTCCACTGGGGCAACCCCATTCTCACTTGTATACGGTATGGAGGCAGTACTACCAGTTGAAGTGGAGATTCCGTCCCTCAGAGTCATGATGGATGTTAAGCTAGATGAGGCTGAATGGGTACGAGCCAGATTTGATCAGTTGAGCCTTATTGAGGAAAAGCGATTGGCGGCTGTATGCCATGGGCAACTATATCAGCGCAGAATGAAGCAGGCATTTGACCAGAAGGTGCGTCCTCGGGTTTATAAAGTCGGAGATGTGGTACTCAAAAGGATCCTTCCTCCCAATACAGATCACAGGGGCAAATGGACTCCTAACTATGAAGGTCCATTCGTGGTTAAAAAGGTCTTTTCGGGCGGAGCTTTATTGCTTACAACCATGGATGGCGAAGACTTTTCATCCCCTGTCAACTCGGACGTAGTCAAAAAATACTTCGTATGAATAGACCCGCTGGATAATAAAAATAAAAAAATCCAGGCAAAAAAGGGCATCCCGGCGAACCAAAAACAGAATAAGGTTCGGGAAAAAATTAGGGATATAATTAAAAAAATTGTACACCCGGTAAGTTGAAAACCCGAAAGGGCAACTTAGGCAAAAAAGGGTATCCTGGTGGATCGAAAACCTGAAAGGGCGGTCCACACAAAAGAAGGATTTAAGCGAATGACTATGGTCTGAGTTATCTATCCCCCATTACCGTTTGAACAACTGACGTTCTGAAGGATAGGAATCGGTCTGATCATTCCTCAGAAGGCAAGGTCGGGGAGTTTTGAAGACATACTGGTCATAACAGAATGGAAACTCAGTGGAATTCCGTTTTCACATTGCCATTAGGATAGTTTCTTTTCTCAATTTTCAGCGATCACCTCTTTCCAGGGATTGCTTCCAGATGTAATTGCCTATTCTGGGCTCTCAGTCAATAAATTGAATTTCAATAAAAAGCTTTCTATTTTTGTTTTATTGCTTTGTTTGCAAAAACGTCCTAATTTTTTATAAAACATTGCATTTGAAAACATGGCAGCCTTGCAATAACATGCGCAGAAAAAACATTTGAAATTACTTCGAATGTTGAATACTCCCGGATGGTGGATTCTAGCCACACAATATTCGGGGCATGTGGGCATATTCTTCTGTTGCAGGTAGCAGGTGCAGATGATTTTAAGCACAAGACCAGCAATAAATCACCCCACGCAAAAGACTGGGGCAATTATGGGTAAGGAGATCGGCGTTCATCGTTCGGTCGACGATTGTTCATAACGGGTCAATCTCAGTGAATTAAGTTCAACTGGGTACCGTTGTATCTTATTAAGTCGATCCTCTCATTCAGTACTTCCAACAGCTACAAGCTTTTCTGTGTCGATAATGGTTGCGAATTCCCCAGTAGAGTTTGATGGTCATTATCCCCAGCGAAGTCGCAGGAGTTTGAAGAAGCTAAATCTTCTGTAAAATTCCCTTATGACATCCTCTTCGGGGACAAATTGTTGGTTTTCTTAAGCATGGGGCATGTTGTTTCCCCAGCATGAAGTGTTGATCACCCCCAGTAGAGTTTGATGGTCATTATCCCCAGCGAAGTCGCAGGAGTTTGAAGAAGCTAAATCTTCTGTAAAATCCTCTTATGACATCCTCTTCGGGGACAAATTGTTTGGTTCCCCAGCATGAAGTGTTGATCATCCCCAGTAGAGTTTGAGGACAGTTGGTCTTCTGTAAAATCCTCTCAAAAGGCATTCCCCAACACGAGACGCTTTAAAGCAGTTTTCTCCAGCAGAGTTTGTTATAAACTCGTCATCCCCAACGGAATTGTCTAAAGGAAAGCTCGCCTAACATGGGGCATTGTAGTACTTATCCTAAGCTCGACAGTCATATTCTTCAGCAGACTACTGTGGATTTGCTTTGGGTTTCCCCAACAGATCTCTAAGGACTCTTTCTAGCAAGTTGCAGTGGAATGTTCTAACCAGGATTTGCATATCCCTGGCAGAGTAGCCATGATCCCCAACAAGATTGTGTCTCTGGTAATGATCCCCCACAGAGGTCAGCATCGAATCTTGTCAGCAATACTCCCCAGCCGAGTTATAAGGTTGATAATCCCTATAAAGGATCTTGGGTTGAATAAATCCCCAAGCAGAGTTTTAATGGCTCATTTCCCCAGCAGGACGTCATTTAAAAATTCTCATCCCCAGCGGAGTTGCTGTGACCAGAATCCAGCCCCAAACAGATGGAATAATTCCTGGCAGAGTCATCATTCCCTCATATCTTAAAGTCCAATTTATTGTTTGCAAGCTTGACAATTCGAAGCAGACAGATTGTTCATCCATTCGCCAGCAGAGATATTATCCTTTTAGGAGTCTCCGAGATTAAATCATTGATTGTGGTTCCTCAGCAGAGTCGGCAGAGATGTCTGGCGCAGAGGCAGAGAGTAATTCAATTTTGAAATTCTAAAAGTCCAACAGTGGATTGGCAAAAGTCCGTCTTCGGGTGGCAAAAGTCCAACAGTGGATTGGCAAAAGTCCATCTTCGGGTGGCAAAGCAGCTAAAAGTGCAACAGTGGATTGGCAAAAGTCCGTCTTCGGGTGGCAAAAGTCCAACAGTGGATTGACAAAAGTCCGTCTTCGGGTGGCAAAAGTCCAACAGTGGATTGGCAAAAGTCCGTCTTCGGGTGGCAAAAGTCCAACAGTGGATTGGCAAAAGTCCATCTTCGGGTGGCAAAGCAGCTTAAAGTCCAACAGTGGATTGGCGAAAGGTCCATCTAAGGGTGGCAAATTCTAAAAGTCCAACAGTGGATTGGCAAAAGTCCGTCTTCGGGTGGCAAAAGTCCAACAGTGGATTGGCGAAAGGTACATCTAAGGGTGGCAAAGTCTAAAAGTCCAACAGTGGATTGGCAAAAGTCCGTCTTCGGGTGGCAAAAGTCCAACAGTGGATTGGCGAAAGGTCCATCTAAGGGTGGCAAATTCTTAAAGTCCAACAGTGGATTGGCAAAAGTCCGTCTTCGGGTGGCACGAAGCTGCAAAGTCCACCAGTAGTGTGGCAGGCCAGTAGTCGTCTGGAGTTGCATAAAAGACATTATGGAAGTCCACCGGCAGCGTGGCAAGCCAGTAGTCGTCTGTCTTCGTTCAAAAGACGTTATCAAAGTCCACCAGTAGCGTGGCAGGCCAGTAGTCGTCTGGAATTGCATAAAAGACATTATTAAAGTTCACCAGCAGTGTGGCAAGCCAGTAGTCGTCTGGCGTCGTTCAAAAGACAGTTTTCTCCGACAATGTTTCATTGAAGATTCAAGCCAGCAATGTCGTGGAAGTTTCTTCCTCATCATCCAGAGCAAATTTTTGGTTATATTTGGTATTCAATCACTATATACCTTGAAAGTCCGAAAGCAATTGCTTTCAGGCATTCAGGTCTACAGCGCTTGAATAGGGGCAGCTGTAATACCCCAAAATTTGCTCTCCCTCTTTGTCATCATAGCATGGCATTATCATTTATCATATCATATCCACCTCATTAACATTACATTGCATTTAACATAGAAAAATGAAGCATAGCATCCTTCTTACCATCAGGGCATGTGATCAGGTGGAAGGTGGACAATCAATGGATCCTTCAGAGCACAAAAGGTCAATCAAGTTGGCTCTAGGCAAGCCAAGAGGTCTCTCATGTCTCATACTATCCCAATTGATCTTCCACAACCTCAAGAAGGTGAGATTCAATAGGAGATTGAAGCATTACATCCTACACTATGCAAGAAGTCCAAAAATTGAAGGAAAATCCTCAAAAGAGATAGCTCATTGATTCAAAATCATCCTCAAGTGGCATTTCTCATCATCCTTTAAGAGGATACACAACATACTCTGAGGAATTTGGATTTGGAAGATGTGCAATTTCCTCCTAACCAGAGGGGGTCAAAATTAGGGTTTACAGTAAAATTAGGTTATCTTTGATTTTTTGGACAAAACTTGATATCATGGTATTCTACATGTCCTTAATTGTATGGGTATGGAAAATTGCCTCTCAATTGGTTGTAGAAGTGGTTCAATTGGAAGAAAGATCAAATATCAGGAAAATTGGGGCTAAGTCAAATAATCAGAGGAAAAGTCAACTCTTGACTTTTTGAGGCCCAAATTCATGAAATTCATGTTATATGTGACCAATGTACAAAATTTGATCAAGAAACTCCAAAAGGATCATAGAAAAATCAAGATTTGAAAAGTTGCCATTTTTGGAAGAAATAGGGTTTCCAAAAATAGTAATTTTAGGCCATTTTGCATCAGAGTTTGAGCTAAGGCCATTCAAAATTGGAGCATCAAATGAAAATTCCACTCGGCCACAACAAAAGATCTTGTTTCAAGCTTCAAATCTATGTGTAGAACATCTCCATTGGATAAAAATTGAGTGAGATATGAGTGGCCAAAGTTTGAGCAAAGTAGGTTCAAAACTAGGTCATGACCAAGTATCTTCAGGTCACGCGCGTGTCATTTCTACAAACAGTTGGTGTGCCATATATTCGCCTATTTTTCTCATGGTTAAAGGCCTCAAATGAAAAACTTGTCAACATCAATATTGTTCCTTGCAATGCCCTCTTCAATGTTCATGTTGGGCAAAATTTCATCTGATCAAGTTATGATGGAGAAATAGTGGCCTCAAGTCATGGTAATCATGCTGAAAATCCAGGTGCCAAGATGCATTGTCAACCAACCAGTTGCCACGCCCTTCTATCAGTTCCAAATGTGGATGTTATAAGTCATTTTGCAACTTATTTCAAGCCTCATTTCAATTCATTTTTCATACCAAACATGTTCTACTATGATCCCTCTTTCTAATGATCACAAAGCCTCATCAAATTATTCACAATACATGGAGAATTTCCTTCTCAAACTTGCTTGTTTTCATTGGTTCCAACTGTCATAAATCAGAAAAAAACAAGTGTTGTTGCTGTTATTATTTCAAAGTGTATGCACATATCCCACACCTTATGACACTTTGCCTTTTCAGAACTAACATTGTCCTTGCTTGCACGTGCTGCTCAGGCTCATTACATGGAAGTGGAAAGAATGAAACTTGTAGAGCAAGTTTATGTTGCTGCAGCTCACACACGAGTTTACCACCACCACTGATCCTTTGTAATCCACCCTAGCTCGCCATAGATCATCATCACTATATCACAGCTCGTCCCCTAACTAACTTGACTCAGTTAGTTAGGATGGACTCACCTAAACCACTTCAACTCAGTTAACCAACTCAGGTTAACCATGGTTAGCTCATACTATAAATCAAATCCTCACTCTCAATTTTCATTTTCAGCTTCATTTTTTTCACTCTCCCTCTCCAATACTTCAAACTTTTTCTCTCAATCTCTTTGTTTTCTCTCTGACTGCACTCCATTTTCACCATCTCCTTTCACATTTCGCCTCCATCATCTTCATTGTTTCATTCTGGATCAAGAATAGGAGCATACACATCCAAGTAATCAAGTTCAGTTTCAAGAGATTGGAATTTTCAGTGTGATTCTCTGCACGATTTCAAGATTCTCAAGCCTTTATTTGGCCAAGAGTAGCTCAAAGAAGAAGCACGATTCTCTGTTTTTTTGTTTAACTCCAGTTTGCAGCATTTTCAGGTTTCATCATCTCAAACTTTTCTGGCATGATTTAGAGTTTGTTTAGCTTATTTTGTTGATATGAGCTCACTAGGAGCATTTGAACTCCGGCTAGTTGATAGAGCTTCTTAGAAGCTTAGATCCAAAAAATTAGGGCAATATGTGTGTGCTTGTTTCTTGCCGTATGTGAATAGTTTGATGATTTCATTGGTGGATTTGGAACGTGTGTGACTTCCTCTTCATTTTGGTATAACATTTGTGAAATTCTGGGCAACATAAAGTTGCAGACGGTGGCGCACGACCGGAGAAGGTGACCGGAGGTCATCTCCGGCCGGTGACTGTTAATGCTAGGGTTTTGTATGTTTTAATCGTGGCCATTGATTTTTCATGATCGTGTGGATAAAAGTGTGCCAGCACATTAAAAGAAGCATGCACCTCACGTGATATTTTTTTATTTCATTTTTATCCATATGTGGTGTGGTGCATGTTAGTGAGTGTAGGCCTTCATGTGCGTGTGTTAGATCCAAATACTTTGACTTTGGTATTGACTTGACCTAATCTAATGGTGTGAATTGATTGACTTTTTTGTTGACTGAGTGAGAATGATAGTTAGTGTGTATTGCGCAGACTTGGACCCAAGATTGTTTGCTTTTCACACCCTTGCGTTCCAAAGCCCAAACAATTTGAATTGAACAATTGATATGCTTACACCTCCCTCTCTTATTTCATTTCTTTTTATTTTCTTAATTTTGTGCACGTTTCCTTTTTAATTTTTAAAATTACAAAATGTTATTAGAAAATTCTGGGAAAATTTATGAATGTTATTAAGACATTTAGGAAACTTTTGATATTTTCATTTCATGATTTTATGACACTTTTGCCCCTGTTGCACAATTTTCTTTGAATTTCCATTTAGATGCATTCTAAGCATGATACATGAATTTGTTTAATTTTGTTCTTGCTCATTACAAACTGTTTTGACATGATTCTTTTTGCATTGATTCATTAATACATTGAAGCATGTTAGATGATTTTTGTTTGATTTTTTAGGTCACTTTATGACATGTTTTGATGCCTATATTTGCACCACTTTGCATGATGTTTCAATTTGACCTAATTGCTTTGTTTGAAGTCATTTTGCTCTGAATTTTTACATGCTATCTTGATGTATGATGCATTTCTGACTTAGGAATTCCAATAATATGCTGGCATAATTTTCATGAATCCATTTGGTTTTTTGTTTGATGCATTACATTTGAAGTATAATACATGTCATGTCATTTTAACTTTAGTGCATGTTTGCATGAATTCTTTTGTGCATATTTGTATGAGCATTTGCATATTTGTATGAGTCATTCAAGTGATATTATAGGTCATTGTTTCACATTATAGGTCATCTTCACATGTTCATTTCAACTTGAACTTTGTGCATCCTAACATGTATTGTTTGCACCTTCTTTTTGAATTTTCATCTCACTTCTTCTTCTATTACTTCTTGAATGTCTTGATGGTTGATTCATGGATACTTTTGAGATGTTCATAAACCTTTTTTCATTTAGTTTCAATTCTGGTTGTTGATGTACATGTTCCATTTATGCATGTCCTTTTCATTTCTTTCCATCTTTCATCTATCCCTTCTTCTTGTAACATGTTTAAATGCTAATGGGTGATGATTATTGCTTATTCACTTGCATTTGTATGATGATATTCACTTGTTATCCATATGATGCACATTCTGGTTGTGATATTAGGATTTGATTTTTCATCTTATTCTTTTGAATTTTAATGTTCACTAAGTGCATTTTACTCCTTATACATGTTTCTATTGTTTACTAACCATGTAGGGGCTTTGGTAAGTTGGAATTGAGTGCGGATAAGGAATCCACATTCAAATTCTATCCTTTCTCTTTTACAATTCCATTTTATGTTTTGTTAAGTACTTATGTGCTTTCTTTGATTAAATCATTACTTCCCCTTTTGAGTTACAATTCATCTTCTACTTTAGAAGTGAATTGTTTAACTCATTCCTTCTTTAGACTTTAGGTTTTAAACCTCACAAACCATTAGGATCACTCCCTTAACTAATCAATTAGGATTGAGTCTTAGTTCACATAGATTTTTACCTTTTCTCCTCTCTTGAGTCTTTCTTCTTCTCATCTCAAAGAAAATTCAAAATATCTAATAAAGGTAGGCATTTATTGCATTTAGGCCTTTCATATAAAGAAAAGATTATAAGGGGTCTTCTCTTATAATCTTAGAATGTGTAGCATATGGCCCATCTTGGGTCAATGTGTTACATATTTGATCTTGTATGAGGGACTTAAATGCAATACTTGTTGAAAATACAAATAAAGAAAAACACTTCTTCATTTCATAATCAACAAAAACACTTAATAAACACAAGTATGCTAGTGTGTTTGAACCTTAATAATTGGAAATAAGTGTGGGGGTCTTCTTCATGCTTAGTGTACTTTCTTCCTCATTCCATCTTGGAGTGTGAGAATGTACACACTCCAATGACTAAGATTTAGATACACTATCATATGCAAACAAATAACAAAACTTCTTAAAAGACAAAAACAAACAATAACGTCTTTCCTTCGGGAATTCTTTTCTCACCTCACTCACTCTCAGCGTACGAACGTGCTTCTACTCGTTCTCTTGCAAGATGGTAACGCACTCGGACCAGCGAGCCTGCACTCCCTGAGCTAGAACGTAAGCCGTTCTCTAAAAAACACAAACAACTTTCCCTAGTGAGGGGAACTACGTCGCTCTGATTCTCATGCTCCCGATGAGATACGTAGGCAGTGGGGTAGGGCCCGTGCGAGCACTTCTTTTATTTTCCCTACATTTGTTTCTTTCTCTTTCCATTCCTTTTCTAGTTCCTCTTCCAGTATTCTTTGCTATCACCCTTTGATCGAGACAAGCAAGCGCGGATCCCATCGAGTACGATGGACGCGAGAGGGTGCTAATACCTTCCTCTCGCGTAACCGACTCCCGAACCTATTTCTCTTGGTCGCAAGACCATATTCTTTCCTTTCCTTCAGGTTTACGCGGTGTTTCCTTTCCCTCTCATGGGATAAATACACATTGCTGGCGACTCTGTTTTGGTGCCACTTTCGCGTTTGTACTAGGATGAAAATCCCGGGAGCGACACCCATCGGCTTCTTAAAAGTTTCCAGCCTCCTCTTGGGCTTTGTACAAATTGTCCCGACGACCTCCTAGAGGTATAGGAACAGAACTTAGTCAGCTTCATAGAGCAGTCCTTTCAAAGAGTCTACTACTGTTTCTCATAGCATAGTACAAAAGATGAAACTCTAGACTTGGACAGTCTAAATCTCCTTGAGTCTCAAAGACATTCTCAAGCACCCTTCAAGAATAAGAAGTAAACCCGTAGACTCGGACAGTCTCAATACCCTTTGGATTTCCCGCTTCCTTAAAGAACAGGAATAACCCGGATCCTTGAATCAAATCCTTGAGTACAGTGTTGCTCATATAAGAACTGATTTTCTCTTTCAAAACCAGTATACTGGACCTGTCACTTAACTGAAACAGTAACCATAGCCTCCTCTTGGGCTTTGTACAATGATCCTCCCCAGCGGAGTCAAACAACATTTAGCCTCTCTCTCGGGCTTTGTACGAGACACATAAGGGACTTCCTCGTTGAGTCAATCACCCTTTTGCCTCCATCTCGGGCTTTATACGAGATACAAAAAAGTTCTTATTGAGACAAACAAACAATAGCCTCCATCTCGGGCTTTATACGAGATACCAAAAGACTCCATCGTTGAGTCAAAACCTTTTAGCCTCTCTCGGGCTTTGTACGAGACACATATTAGCCTCCTCTTAGGCTTTATATAAGAAAACCACTGGTTGATCTAATCAACCTTTTAGCATCAAAGCTGTGCCTCGTTCACAGTACACAAACACCAATAATTCCTTCCCCTTCATCTAATCGCTGTAAGCGGCAAGCCTCTGGATTATTTACATCCACGCCACTGTCCCTCTTTTAGCATGAGAAATTCCTAAGGAAAGATAGCATTGCTCTACACTGAGTTAAAGTCTTCTCCTTCAGGTTAAAACCCCCTATAAAGGAAATTATGGCATTGCTAGGATCCGCGTATCCCGGTTAAAGTAATTCCCCTTTATAAACAGTTGTGACAAACAACCCCCTCTTTAGAGATGACAAATTCTCTCTAAAGTGGAGACCTTTAGCTTCATATCTTGGGCTTTGAACAAGATACAAATAGACCTTTCAGCTTCACATCTAGGGCTTTGAACAAGATACAAACCATCTTTCGCTTCACGTCTTGGGCTTTGAACAAGACACCAAAAACACCCATTTCCTCCCATAGAATATGAGGAACTACGAACACTCTGATTTCCTTGTTTCGGTAAACGGGAATACGTAGGCATAAGATTGAAAGAAAAATCTTAGCGAGCACACTAAACAAAAACCCAAAATCCCATACTCTCATATCAAAAAGCATCAGTCCTTACATCCTAACCCTTGTTCCCCGCTAGAAAGAAAGAAAACCGTATTGGCGAAAATACAAATAACCAGTACAAAGGCCCCCCCACATTAATAGCATTCGTAACCTAACAGACCGCTGTTTAAACTCAGTATGCAAAGCAGGGTTAATTGGAGACATTTATTTCCCTTCCTTCATCAGCTTTAATAGGATAAAAAATGAATCGACCTGTAGTAAACTCAACCGCAGAGAGCGACCAGCGCTTAAGAACCGCGTCCAAAATTGTTCGCTACAGAAAAATGGCGCCCACCGTGGGGCCCGTCTTTCTTTTTCCTTCTTCCTTTTCATCTCTTGTGAGAATACCGCAGATTGGGGCTTCCGCCGGGGAACCCATTTCTGTCAGGAACTTAGGATTCATAGCTTTAAAGGTCTAGGATGTTTAGGACAAATATATATACTGCTTTTCCTAATTGCTATACATGTTTATTTTTCCGCTAATGGGAATGCGTGTGATGCCGCATGTGGAAAGATTGAGTATACACTTAAGATAAGTGATGGCGAAGGGGTCGACCATCAACCTCAGTGGAGGCTGACCAATGCAACCCATTCTCTCACCTAGACAATGGGCCGATTATTAAGTCTGAGAAGCAGAGGAGCCAAATCCTTTTGTAGTGCGGAAACTATCGTGAATAGTTGTTACGCGATACTACCCTCATTTGAGGCTGGTGATCTATTCTCGGTGAATGGCACTTACTCTAAGATTGCTCTACAACTCGCTGGTGATCCGCTTGTTGTTTTGCTTTCCTGGGAGGAGCTGGTGATAATGAGTACAGGTACAAAAATCACCCTAGTATAAACCTTTGTGGATGGGTAGAGCCTTGACTTCATGACAACGACCCTTTGACCCCATGTTTTTTCGATGTTTTTGTGTGCTGCATTCATGCATTCATTTAAAAAACATTAAAACATTCAAAAAACTTCTCTTCTAGTCTCTCTGTTTTTCAAATTAAACTAAGACTGTGATTGCAAATATCAGAGAAAACGATTGCACTAATGGATTTCGGTAGAAGGAGAACTCATACGTACACCTTCAAGGTTCCAAAATTAGAGGATTTGAGAAGGTTAGCAAGGATGATCACTAACCCTGAGGCTTTCAGAGCCAAGCACAGAGGTCTTCTACCACTATTAAGAGTCCATGTGATTGAAGGAATCATGGATGCGCTCATTCAGTTCTATGATCCGGTTTATCACTGTTTCACATTCCTGGATTACCAGCTGGCACCAATGCTGGAGGAGTATTCTCATCTGATCGATCTACATATCACTGATCGAGCTCCATTTTTCGGACTAGAAGAAATTCCAAAGAATCAGATCATTGCAAGAGTAATTCATTTGGACGAGTCTGAGGTCAGGACTCACATGACCGCTAAGGGTGGCATCCAAGGTTTGCCAGCCTAGTTCTTGACAAAGAAGGCAATGTATTTTTCCAGTATAGGAAACGCGATTGCTTTTGAAAGCATCTTTGTCTTGCTCACCTACGGGTTATTTTTGTTTCCCAACATCAATAACTTCGTCGATATCAACTCCATTAAGGTTTTTCTCAATGGAAATCCTGTGCCGACTTTGCTCGCAGATGCATATCATTCTGTACAATTAGGAAATTTGTACACTGGGGGGGAGATCACATGTTGTGTACCTCTGCTTTATAAATGGTTTATCTCCCACTTGCCCAAGTCTGCTGCTTTTTGGGATTGCAAGAGTGCCTTACGTTGGTCACAGAAGATCATGTCTCTTACCAACTCTGATATAGATTGGTGCAATAGGATCTATGATGGAATCAGAATCATTGACCGTTGTGGAAACTTCCCCAACGTACCCCTCATAGGAACTAAAGGAGGAATCAACTATCATCCGGTGTTGGTTCGCCGTCAATTTGGATACCCGATGAGACACGTCCCACGGGGTGTTCATCTGGAAGGTCTTTTCTTCAAGGAAGGAGAAAATGACAGAGCACTAAAGATGGAAATAGTGCATGCTTGGAAACAGGTTCATAAGAAAGGACGAGAGTCTCTAGGAAAACCGGGCTGTGTCTCAGTGGAGCCTTATCTCCATTGGGTACAAACTAGAGCTCTCAAGCTAAAAATGCCTTATCCTCGTTACGGAATTCTTTCGCCAAAGGAATCTGTCATGTACTTCATGATAGAAACTGAAAAGCTTCAGGTTACTCTCAACAAAGTTCAACGGGAGAAGAGGTCTTGGAAGAACAAGTACCGCAACCTCGACATAGAGTGCATCAAAATACAGTAATTACTAAAAGAAAAAGATGCTTTGATTGAAATTTGGGAGCAACATACTGTAGAGAATCAAGATGACCAAAGGAATTTGCTCACTCCTTTCACCTGGTAAAGGAATGACAACCCGACAACGGCCCAAGAGCCCCAGTCAAAGAAAAGCAAAATACCAGAGTCAGCACCGGATTTCTCTTCAAAGAGGACTCGGGACCCATTAGCTTAGGTTTCTATTTTTGCACTTTGTAATCTACTGTATTTCCATTTCTGTAATCCTTTGAATTTCAATAAAAAGGGGTTTCCCCACCGTTTGATATTTGCAATTTAATTGTCGAAGTTTATTTTGATTAAACCAAAAAACAATTAATATAATCATTGCATTCATCATTCTCACGTAACGCATTCTTCTTCCTTCGAATCTCACGTTTGTGTCTCAATTCTAGAGTCAAACTGTC
This sequence comes from Lathyrus tuberosus, assembly GCA_022829125.1. Taxonomy (NCBI): domain Eukaryota; kingdom Viridiplantae; phylum Streptophyta; class Magnoliopsida; order Fabales; family Fabaceae; genus Lathyrus; species Lathyrus tuberosus. The sequence goes on from JALAZF010000191.1 coordinate 9,760,352, forward strand.
TCATTCGTATAATACTCGAGCCAATCGTCAGAAAAAGATGGATGATCCTGAGGAAGAAAACAGAGAGTTGAAAGAAGAGATCGACGCTCTGAGAGGGGATATGAGAAAGCTTTGTAACGACATGCAAGCCATGGCAGAAGCTCAGCTACAAAGAATTGTGATCTCAGAGATCACCTCAACGCCCATAGTGGAGAAGTATGATCCTAGGTATCAAATACCGAAAGATCATCCTTGGGGCATGCCTGTTAACTATATCCCGGAAGGATATGTTCCGCCGATCACTAAAGATCAGGGAATCACAACAGAAGCCGCTGGGCCTGAAGGTTACAAACTTCGGGAAAGCGAAGATGCCAGGGGCATACTGAAGACTCCTGAAGGTTACAAACTTCAGGAGATGCCAAGATTTACTGCCGTAGTCACGGTACCAACCCCTGCGGTGCACACTGTCCCGGAAGGACAGATTCCACCAATACCTTTTGGTAAAAAGGAAACTATGTTTGACAGAATGGATGAATTCCAGGAGTAGTTTGTAACGACCCAGATTTTGTGTGAGTTTTATTTAATCAAGTCGTTTGATTATTTTATTATTATTTTATTTTATTTTCGACTTTTATCTGGAAATATGTTATTTTTCAATGTTGTGATATTTTATCGGGTTTTGGGATCGTTTGCGAGATATTTGAGTGTGGGGGTATAGATTGGGGGTGTTACATTAAGTGGTATCAGAGCCAGTTTGTGTCAGTCCGTGTCAGTTGTGTCAGTCCTTGTTGGTCGTTGTGGTTAGATGAGTTGTTTGTTTAACCATAGTTTCTGTTATTGGAAATGAACAGAATATGGCTGGAAGGACGATGCTGCTTTGGCTGCGGCTATGCAAGCTATGGCTCATGCTGTGCAGGGTGAACCTCATGCTGCTGGTAATGATGAGTTCCGGAAGAACAAACCGCCTGTCTTCAAAGGAAGATATGATCCGGATGGTGCACAGATTTGGCTGAAAGAGATTGAAAGGATTTTTCGAGTGATGGACTGTGAGGAGGACCAGAAGGTGAGACTGGGTACTCACGTGTTATTGGAAGAAGCTGATGACTGGTGGGTCAGTACTAGTCGTGTGTTAGAAGCTGCAGAAGAGGAAGAAATTACTTGGGAGGTTTTTAGCCGGGAGTTCTTGAGGAGGTATTTTCCTGAAGATGTAAGAGGGAAGAAGGAGATTGAGTTTTTGGAACTAAAACAAGGTAATATGTCTGTAGTTGATTATACTGCTAAGTTTGTGGAACTTGTGCAATTCTATCCTCATTATGCTGAAGCGACTGGTGAATTTTCTAAGTGTGTTAAGTTTGAGAATGGCTTGCGTCCTGAGATAAAATAGGCGATTGGATATCAAAGGATTCGGAGGTTTTCTGATTTGATAGATTGTTGTAGAATTTATGAAGAAGACAGTAAGGCTCATTCTACTCACTACAAGAGTGTGAGCGAGAGGAAAGGGAAGCAACAGTTCCGTGGTGGTCCGTATGTGACACCAGCTGATAAAGGTAAACAGAGAGGGAATTTTGAGAAAAGGTCAAGTGGAGGAGGAATGTCTGGCCCTATGAGGTGTTATAAATGTGGTGAGTTGGGGCATCGTCAGTTTGAGTGCAGGAAAGATTTGAGGAAGTGTACTAATTGTGGAGGTGTAGGACATGTTGCTGCTGATTGTGCAAGGAAGAATGTGGTGAAATGTTACAACTGTGGTGAACCTGGGCATATTAGTACCAAGTGTCCGAAACTGAAGCAAGCTCCAGCTAGTGGAAAGGTGTTTGCATTATCGGGATCTCAGACTTCGAGTGCAGATCGGCTGATCAGAGGTACTTGTTTCATTAATAGTACTCCTTTGATTGCTATTATTGATACTGGAGCGACTCATTCGTTTATTTCGTCTGAGTGCGCGAAGCGTTTGAATCTTGTGTTGTCTTTGATGGGTGGTGAGATGGTTATTGATACTCCAGCAATGGGGTCAGTAACTACGTCTTTGGTTTGTCTAAGATGTCCTTTGACCATTTATGGTAAAGCCTTTGAGATGGATTTGGTGTGTTTACCGTTGGAGGGTTTAGATGTGGTTCTTGGTATAAATTGGTTGCAATTCAATCGAGTTCACATTGATTGTTATCATAAGCTGGTCAGGTTTCCTTCTCTTGAAGAAGACGAAGACTCGAGTTTCTTATCTACCAAAGAGTTGAAGAAACTTTTGGCGGATGAAGCTCAGTTGTTTGGTTTGTTTGCATCTTTAACTGTGGATAGTCAAGTTTCACTTGATGTGTTTCCTGTGGTGTGTGAATTTCCGGAAGTGTTTCCTGAGGATATTTCAGATGTGCCACCAGAGAGAGAGGTGGAGTTTTCTATAGATCTAGTTCCTGGTACTAGACCTATTTCTATGGCACCTTATCGTATGTCGGCATCTGAGTTGGTGGAGTTGAAGAAACAGTTGAATGAATTGTTGGAGAAGAGGTTCGTGAGACCAAGTGTGTCGCCTTGGGGTGCTCCAGTCTTATTGGTGAAAAAGAAGGATGGCAGTATGTGGTTGTGTATTGATTATCGCCAGTTGAATAAGGTGACGATTAAGAATAAGTATCCTCTTCCAAGGATTGATGATCTGATGGATCAGTTGGTTGGTGCGTGTGTGTTTAGTAAGATTGACTTGAGGTCGGGGTATCATCAGATAAGGGTGAAGGAGGAAGATATTCAGAAGACGGCTTTTAGGACACGATACGGTCATTATAAATATTCTGTGATGTCGTTCGGGGTTTCTAATGCGCCAGGTGTGTTTATGGAATACATGAATCATATTTTTCACGAGCATCTGGATCGATTTGTCGTTGTGTTTATTGATGACATTTTGATTTATTCTAAGTCTCGGGAGGAGCATGCGGGACATTTGCGTATTGTTTTGCAGGTTTTGAAGGAAAGGAAGCTTTTTACCAAATTGTCGAAGTGTGAATTCTGGTTGTCGGAAGTGAGTTTTCTTGGACACGTAATTTCAGGTAATGGTATTGTTGTGGATCCATCTAAAGTAGAAGTAGTTCTACAATGGGAGGCTCCGAGATCCGTTACTGAAATTCGAAGCTTTATGGGCTTGGCTGGTTATTATCGCAGGTTAATTGAAGGTTTTTCGAAGCTAGCACTTCCTTTGACCCAGTTGACTTGTAAAGGGCAAGCGTTCATTTGGGATATTCGGTGTGAGGAAAGTTTTAATGAGCTGAAGAAAAGATTGACGACAGCTCCGATTTTGATTTTGCCGAATCCTAATGAACCATTTGTGGTTTATTGTGATGCTTCTTTGATTGGTCTAGGTGTTGTTCTGATGCAGGAAGGTAAGGTGGTGGCTTATGCTTCAAGGTAATTGAGAGTTCATGAGAAAAATTATCCTACTCATGATCTTGAGTTAGCGGCTGTGGTTTTTTTGTTGAAGATTTGGAGGCATTATCTCTACGGTGCAAGGTTTAAAGTCTTTAGTGATCATAAAAGTTTGGAATATTTGTTTGATCAGAAAGAGCTTAATATGAGGTAACGTAGATGGTTGGAATTCTTGAAGGACTACAACTTTGGCTTGAATTACCATCCTAGTAAAGCTAATGTGGTAGCCGATGCATTGAGTCGGAAATCGTTACATATGTCCGCTTTAATGGTTAAGGAGTGGGAACTTTTGGAATCGTTTAGAGACTTGAGTTTGGTTTGTGAAGTGACGTCGGATAGCGTTAGGCTTGGTATGCCAACGATTACTAATGATTTTCTGACGACTGTTTGTGAGAAACAGAAGTTGGATGTGAAATTTATGGATTTGATGTTGCTTGGAGGAAAAGATGTGAATAATGATTTTCAAGTGGATATTAATGGTGTCTTGAGATTCCGAGGTAGGATTTGTATTCCAGATGATGCGGAGTTGAAAAATATGATTTTAGAAGAAAGACACCGGAGTAATTTGAGTATACATCCAGGAGCGAATAAGATGTACCAAGATTTGAAGAAGTTTTTCTGGTGGTCTGGATTGAAAAGAGATGTGGCTCAGTTTGTTTATGCATGTTTGACTTGTCAGAAATCGAAGGTGGAACATCTGAGGCCTAGTGGTTTGTTGCAACCGTTGGATATTCCTGAGTGGAAATGGGATAGTATTTCCATGGATTTTGTAACAGGGTTGCCGAATACTCAGCGAGGGCATAATGCTATTTGGTTGGTTGTTGATAGGCTGACTAAATCGACTCATTTTATTCCGATTGACATCAGTTTTACTTTGGAGCGGTTAGCTGAGATTTACATCAGTGTGATTGTGAAGTTGCATGGAGTTCCATTGAGTATTGCTTCTGATCGAGATCCTAGATTTACCTCGAGATTCTGGGAAAGTTTACAGAAGGCTTTGGGTTCTAAATTGAGATTGAGTTCGGCTTATCATCCACAGACGGATGGTTAGACGGAGAGGACGATTCAGTCTTTGGAGGATTTGTTGAGGGCTTGTGTTTTGGAACAAGGTGGTGCGTGGGATAGTTATCTTGCTTTGATTGAGTTTACGTATAATAACAGTTTCCATTCTAGTATTGGAATGGCACCGTTTGAAGCATTGTATGGACGAAGGTGTCGAACACCGTTGTGTTGGCACGAATCTGGTGAGAGAACAGTGGTTGGGCCAGAATTGGTGCAACAGATGACGGAGAAAGTGAAGTTTATTCGTGAGAAAATGAAAGCTTCTCAGAGTAGACAAAAGAGTTATCATGATCAGAGATGGAAGAATCTGGAGTTCCAAGAGGGCGACCATGTGTTTTTGAGGGTTACGTCGGTAACAGGTGTGGGTCGTGCATTGAAATCGAAGAAACTTACTTCTCGGTTTATTGGTCCTTACCAGATATCCGCGAGAGTGGGTGCTGTGGCTTATAGGGTCGCGTTGCCACCGAATCTGTCGAATTTGCACGATGTGTTTCATGTTTCACAGCTTCGGAAGTATGTTCCAGATCCGTCGCATGTGATTCCGATAGATGAGGTTGAGGTAAGGGAGAACCTTACGGTCGAGGCAGTACCAGTTAGGATTTTGGATCGTGAGGTGAAGCGGTTGAGGGGCAAGGATATTGCACTTGTGAAAGTGGCGTGGGGAGGCGCTGCTGAGGGAAATTTGACTTGGGAATTGGAGAGTCGGATGCGGGAGTCGTATCCAGAGTTGTTCATCTCAGGTCATATTTTCGAGGACGAAAATTTCTAAGTGGGGGAGAGTTGTAACGACCCAGTTTTTGTGTGAGTTTTATTTAATCGAGTCGTTTGATTATTTTATTATTATTTTATTTTATTTTCGACTTTTATCTGGAAATATGTTATTTTTCAATGTTGTGATATTTTATCGGGTTTTGGGTCGTTTGCGAGATATTTGAGTGTGGGGGTATAGATTGGGGGTGTTACACAGTTCCTGGAAATACAGAAGGAGCTGCGAGCCATTCGCGGTCAGGATTTATTTGGAAAGGACGCCACAGACCTCTGCTTGGTCCCCAATGTGAAAGTCCCGCACAAGTTCCAAGTGCCCGACTTTGAAAAGTACAAGGGTAACTCTTGCCCTCAAAGCCATCTGGTGATGTACGCTCGGCGGATGTCGGTTCAGACGGAGAATCAGGACCTACTGATTCACTACTTCCAGGATAGTTTAACCTGTGCCGCATTAAAATGGTACACGGGTCTAAACCGTACTACGATCAGTACATTCAGAGATCTTGGTACTGCCTTCGTCCAACAATACAAATACAATTTGGACATGGCACCCGACAGAGATCAACTCAGATCAATGTCGCAAAAGGACAAGGAAACCTTTAAGGAGTACGCTCAAAGATGGCGTGAAATTGCCGCTCAAATTGTCCGCCTCTTGAGGAAAAAGAGATGACAAAGATCTTCATAAAGACCTTAAGCTCATTTTACTATGACCGAATGGTTGCCAGTGCACCCAGTGATTTCACCGAGATGGTCGGCATGGGTGTACGTCTTGAGGAAGCCGTCCGAGAAGGACGTTTGGTAAAAGACACTGGATCGAAGAGCGGTACTAAAAAATACGGTAGTTCGCTCCCTAAGAAAAAAGAGAAATATATTGGGAATATCTCTCTCGGAAAGGAAAGGCGTCGATATCAACCAGTAGCAACTGTGACTCCTGTATCAACTCTGCGCCTATTCCTACGTATCAACCTCAGGTTGCGCAGAGCCAACCTGATCAGCAAAGGACACAACAGCCTTTTCAGCAGGATCATCCTCAATACAACAACAACCGTACAACACGGCCACCAGGATTTGATCCTATACCTGTAACGTACGCAGAGCTGTTTCCATTACTGCTAGCCAAGGGGCACATTCAGACTAAGTCCCCTCTTACAGTACCAGAAAATCCGCCTTTTTGGTTTAAGGTGGATCAAACTTGCCCTTATCATCAAGGAGGTTCAGGGCATAACATTAAGAATTGTCTCAATTTTAAGTCCGACGTGCAAAAACTTGTTTGGAGTGGGGTCTTATCTTTCAAAGATACAAATCCTAATGTTCTCACAAACCCGCTGCCTCAACACAAGAAAGTTGCAGTAAATCTGATTGAGAAAGAGACTAATGACGTTTATCAAATTCATGATGTACTCTTGTTGAAAACCAATCTGGTCAAGATGCATTGTAGACAGAGTGGATATGGCCATGTGCCACCTCATAATTATCACCAGTGTGCTATCTGCTCCAAGAATAACCAAGGATGTTCTGTAGTGCAAGCAGCTCTACAGGAATAGATGGATCTCGGATGGATCCAAGAGCACCGAGTTCGTGGAGTTAACATGGTTTACACGAATTCTAACATCATTCAGAACCACGATATCCATGCAATGAATGTCAACTTGGTGACGATGCAATCAAGGCAAAGCCAGTATCATAATCTGCCGCGGCACGATTACAGTTCCTGTCTGACTTGCTCAATAAACAAACAGGGATGTTCTTTCATACAAAAGGCCCTCCAACATCAGATGGATCTTGGATGGATCCAGGACTATCATGATAGGAATTCCTATCAGATCAACATGGTTCAGATCTTTGATATCCGCTTGATGAATACCAACCTGGTAGAGTTACATGCTGAACAGGTCCGACTCGGATTCTTAATATCACATGACTATCAAAGCTGTAAAGCGGGTTGCGAAAACGATTGAGGTTGTACCCTTGTCCAGGAGGCACTTCAGCACTTGTTAAATCATTGGTGGATGCCAATTTACATGGATGAAGATACTCAGCAAATTAGAATCAGTAACAGGAATCCCACTCGACGTCAAAGTCAGGATGTCCGATCAGTGGAAGCTAACCTAGTGAGGTTACATTGTATTCAAAGTGGGCATGGTCAGGTGCCACCACACAATTATGACCGTTGTAGCGTCTGTTCGGAAAGTAACCAAGGATGCTACCTTGTGCGAGCAGCCCTTCAGGGTCAGGTGGATCGTGGAGAGATTCGTCCATATTCGGGTTCTGGGCCCATCAACTGGATGCTGAACCACCTTGCTGATCAAGTTAAGGATGTTGTCACCGTCTCTAGTCATCACAGGACCAAGGTTGTTTTTGCCATCATCCCTCTACTTGACGAATCTATGGTTCCCAACCAGGAACAGATCGAGATTACTTACGATGGTCAGAAAAATAAAAAAGTTCCCATAGTCATCTATCTACCAGGACCATTACCGTATGAATCAACTAAGGCTAACCCTTACAAATACGGTGCAACAACAATTGAAAATGGAAAGGAATTCCATTACCCTCCGTCGTGAATATTGCAGACATCAGTCGAGTAACACAGAGCGGTCAAATCTTCAACCGAGGAGTTGGAGAACCTAACAAGAAAAAGGAACTTCAGACAGAAGCTCCTGATCCACCAGTCGGTCAATCCAGTAATCCCGATCTTTCGAAAAATAATGATGAGATGTTGAAGCTCATCCAAAGGAGTGAATACAACATTGTTGATCAACTGTTACAAACTCCTTCAAAGATCTCAGTATTATCACTGTTACTCAGTTCAGAAGCGCATAGGGAGGCTCTACAGAAAGTCTTGGAGCAAGCCTTTGTGGAACAGGATGTAACAATCAGACAGTTCGATAATAATGTCTCTAACATCACTTCCTGCAATAATTTGGGATTTAGTGATGAGGAATTACCCGAAGAGGGTCGCCGTCATAACATGGCACTCAACATTACAGTTAAGTGCCAGGACAATGCTTTAGTCAGCGTACTGGTAGACACAGGGTCAGCCCTGAATGTTATGCCGAAGTCCACTTTGATGCAATTATCATTCAAAGGCCCTACGATGAGAATCAGCGAGGTCGTCGTCAAAGCATTTGAAGGATCCAGAAAAATAGTTATCGGCGAAGTTGATCTTCCCATAACTATCGGTTCTCATACTTTCCAAGTCACTTTCGAGGTCATGGACATCCGGGCAACGTACAGTTGCTTATTAGGAAGACCTTGGATACATCAGGCTGGAGCGGTTACTTCAACCCTCCACCAAAAACTAAAGTTCGTCAAGAACGATCAACTTGTCACAGTTTGCGGAGAACAAGCCTTGCTTGTAAGGAACTTGTCATCATCTACTGGTATAGAACCCGAGGAGGTTATTGGAACTCAGTTCCAAGCACTATCGGTGAGCAAGGACAATCAATTCAAAGAGGGAACTTCCATTTACTCATACAAAGATACTATCACAGCGGTCGAGAGTACCGATACAACCGGATGGGGACAGCTTGTCATTCCTATTGACAATAAAACAAAGAAGGGTCTTGGTTTTTCTACAACCTGTACACAGACAGCTGACAACGATGAAAGTCTTCATCCCCTGCAAAATTTCTTCCACAGTGGAGGTTTCCTTCACCCAGTGTCTCAAGCAGTACATGCTATCAATGAGGAAGATCCTTCCGACACAGATGAAGAGTGGAAGTCCTATCTTAATGAGGACGGTTATATGTCTCAGGAAGAGGTGCCTACGCCATTTTGTTATCCCGCACAGAGTCCGAGATTTATACCAAGGTCAGACGTCGAAATGATATGCGGGGATTATGATCCGGAAGGATGCCGTGCTCCGCCAAATTCATTAGAGGAAGACACTCCGATGAAAGACAACTTTGACCATAATTACTATGGCCCAATGGATGGTTTGCCAATGTGACAGCCTTACCTAGGAAACTTGGAGCAAGAAAGTCAGCCAAACAATGAAAATCAGCTGACCGTCATTGAACAAAATACCTGTGTCCCCATCATGTCATGGGATCAACACTCAGGTTATTCAGAAACTACTCAACATGAAGATGAATTCGCAACATTTGCAGGACTTAAATTCATCAACTATGCTTTTCCCGAGGTCAAGGTCATCGAGAGGGATGACTCCTCCAGTTCCAAAGAAGTTTGGGACATTTTGGGAGAACCTAGTGGAAAATATGACTTTATGGTCAAGTACACTGCTCCCGAAAGCTCTCGTATCAGGTTCGAAGACATCCAGCCAACTGGTTGGGGAGATATAGCTGAAAGCACAAATGTTATGCATAATACAACTGAGGGATTCTCCTACGACAACTCTACCTGGGAGACAGATTCCAATGATCCTGCTCCACCAGAAATCAGCGTCATTTCTAAATACAAATAAAGGAAGGTACCAAACTTTATGATTCACCGAGGAGTTCACCGCCAATGGATTGCCGTCGAGGTTCCGAAGGCCGTTCACCAGTCAAAGTAATTGTCGTCTTTTAACCTTTCACCCTGCCCAGGTGAAACAGATGTTTTGATAGGGCTTGCTTTCTGTAAATTTCCCTTTGCGCTTAGCCCAAAGTGACAGAGTTTTGTTTTATAGGACTGTAGTTTCAAGGATCGACTTGTTCATTAATAAAATAACGTCGTTCTGTAATTTCTGCATTAATTGTTGTTTTCTCTTTTTTGCTTTTTTGCAAAATGGTAATCCTAAAAAACAATTAAAATAAAAACAAGCAGTAAAATAAAAACACTGCACACACTTGCATTTTCCTCTATCTCTTCTAAACACGAATCATCACGTCATGCAGATTGCTTGTTTTAAACCCAGTTGAAACATACGATCCGATGCCTTCTCCCAACTTTGAGTTCCCGGTATTTGAGGCTGAAGAAGAAAATGACAACGAAATTCCAGAAGAGATCTCCCGATTACTCAGACAAGAGGAAAGGTCCATTGAACCTCACAAAGAGCCGTTGGAAACAGTAAACTTGGGTTCAGAGCAAGAGAGAAAAGAAATCAGGATTGGGGCACTGCTCAGTCCAACTGCCAGAGAGGGTTTGAAAAAGCTTCTCAAAGAATTTCCCGATGTATTCGCTAGGCCCTATCAAGATATGCCAGGGTTGAATACCAGCATCGTGGAACATTACTTACCGTTAAGATCGGAATGCCCGCCAGTAAAGCAAAAGTTGAGACGCACTCACCCGGACATGGCCATCAAAATCAAAGAGAAGGTACAAAAACAGATTGACGCAGGTTTCCTCGCCACATCAGAATATCCTCAATGGTTAGCCAACATTGTACCCGTTCCCAAAAAGGACGGAAAGGTCAGAATGTGTGTTGATTACAGAGATCTGAACAAGGCAAGTCCAAAGGACGACTTTCCTTTACCATACATTGACATGCTGGTAGACAGTACAGCAAAGTTCAAAGTATTCTCCTTCATGGATGGATTCTCGGGCTATAACCAGATCAAAATGGCGCCGAAAGACATGGAGAAAACTTCGTTCATTACCCCATGGGGTACCTTTTGTTACAAGGTAATGACATTCGGTTTGAAGAATGTCGGGGCAACCTATCAAAGGGCCACGACTACTCTGTTTCATGACATGATACACAAGGAAATCGAGGTATATGTCGATGGTATGATTGCAAAATCAAAAACAGAGAGTGAGCACGTTGAACATCTATCAAAATTGTTCGAACATTTAAGAAAGTTCAAGCTCCGCTTGAATCCCAACAAGTGCACCTTCGGTGTCCGTTCAGGGAAACTACTAGGGTTCATCGTCAGCCAGAAAGGAATTGAAGTTGATCCTGACAAGGACAAGGCCATTCAAGAAATGCCTTCTCCGAAAACTGAAAAACAAGTCAGAGGATTCCTGGGACATTTGAACAACATCTCCAGATTCATATTCCTTATGACAGCGACCTGTGCGCCGATTTTCAAGTTGCTCAAAAAGAACCAGGATTGCGTTTGGTCAGAGGACTACCAAACTGCCTTTGACAATATCAAGGAATACCTATTGAATCCTCCAATTCTATCACCTCCAGTGGAAGGAAGACCACTGATCATTTACCTCACAGTTCTAGAGGACTCAATGGGATGTGTACTTGGCCAACAAGAATAATCTAAAAGGAAAGAGTCTGCCATTTACTATCTAAGCAAGAAACTCACCAACTGCGAAACTCGGTACACGATGCTCGAGAAAACTTGATGTACTTTGGCTTGGGTAGCCAAACGTCTTCGCCAATACATGATTCGTCATACTACTTGGTTGTTCTCCGAAATGGATCCAATCAAGTACGTTTTCGAAAAACCTGCTCTTACGGGAAGGATTGCTCGTTGGCAGATGTTGTTATCAGAATATGACATAGTGTACCACGCTCAGAAAGCCGTTAAGGGAAGTATTTTAGCCGATCATTTGGCTCATCAACTGATTGACGATCAAGAATCAGTCGGGTTTGACTTCCCAGACGAAGATGTCATGTATCTAAAGATGAAAGATTGTGATGAACCGCTACCTAGTGATGGGCCAGAACTAGGTTCCCAATGGGGACTTATCTTTGACGGAGCAGTTAATCATTACGGTAACGGAATTGGGGCAATCATTGTTACCCCTCAGGGTACCCACATTCCTTTCACCGCCAGACTTATGTTCAAATGTACGAACAACGAGGCCGAATACGAAGCTTGTATTATGGGTCTCGAGGAAGCAATTGATTTAAGGATCAAAAACTTGGACGTATATGGTGACTTAGCCCTGGTTATCAATCAGATAAAAGGAGATTGGAACACATACCAATCAGGATTGATTCCTTACAAAGACTATGCAAGAAGGTTGTTACCCTTCTTCAACAAAGTTGAGTTTCATCACATCCCTCGTGATGAGAATCGCATGGCTGACGCTTTAGCCACTATCTCTTCCATGATTAGTGTATGTCAATGGAACGACCTACCTAAGATCGACATAATGCGCCTTGAAAGGCCCGCTTACGTCTTCACGATTGAAGCAGTTATAGACGACAAACCTTGGTATCACGATATCAAATGCTTCCTTCAGAAACAAGAGTACCCTTCTGGGGCACTCAGAAAAGACAGGAAGACCCTCAGAAGATTGGCTGGAAACTTCTTCCTGAGCGGTGACACTCTCTATAAGAGAAATTTTGACATGGTTTTGCTCCGATGCATCGACAGACCAGAAGCAGACATGCTTATGAAAGAAATTCATGATGGGTCCTTTGGAACTCATGCCAACGGACACACAATGGCGAGAAAAATCCTAAGAGAAGGGTACTACTAGTTGACCATGGAATCCGACTGCTACAAGTACATGAGGAGGTGTCACAAGTGTAAGATATACTCCGACAAAATTCATGTACCGCCATCACATCTCAAAGTTCTTTCTTCCCCGTGGCCTTTTTCCATATGGGGAATCGACATGATTGGCTTGATCGAACCTAAGGCTTCAAACGGACATCAATTCATCCTGGTAGCCATTGACTACTTCACCAAGTGGGTCGAAGCAGCGTCATTCGCCAATGTAACCCGACAAGTGGTGGTCCAAATTATCAAAAACAATAGCATATGCCGTTATGGTGTTCCAAGCGAGATCATTACTGATAATGGATCTAACTTGAATAATAAGATGATGAAAGAGTTGTGCGCTGAGTTCAAGATCGGACATCATAACTCATCTCCCTACCGACCAAAGATGAATGGAGCGGTAGAAGCGGCCAATAAGAACATCAAGAAGATCATTCAAAAGATGGTTGTAACCTACAAAGACTGGCACGAGATGTTACCCTTTGCTCTTCCTGGTTATCGCACATCTGTCCGCACTTCAACAGGGGCTACCCCTTTCTCTCTAGTATATGGCATGGAAGCAGTGCTCCCCATAGAAGTAGAGATCCCGTTAATCCGAGTATTGATGGAAGCTAAGCTCACCGAAGCTGAATGGTGTCAAAGCCGACACAATGAACTGAATCTGATCAAGGAGAAGCGAATCACGGCACTATGCCATGGTCAGCTGTATCAACAGAGAATGAAGAGGGCGTTCGACAAAAAGGTTCGACCCCGCATCTTCAGGAAAGGATACCTCGTGCTCAAGAAGATACAATCTTTTCTCACTGACTCTCGGGGCAAGTGGACTCCAAATTATGATGGCCCCTATGTGGTCACGAAAGCTTTCTCAGGCGGTGCCTTGAGACTTGCAACCATGGACGGAGAGGAATTTGCCTACCCCACGAATGTTGATGTAGTCAAGAAATACTTCGCCTAAACTAAAAAAAAAAACGTCTAGGTGGATTGAAAACCCGAAAGGGCTGTCCAGGCAAAAGTTAGAGACAAAATAAATCATCCCGTGGATTGGAAACATCATAGTATAATCCAGGCAAAAATTAGGGATAATGGCAAGTAACTATGTTCAACAGAGGCAAGTCTCTCAGCAGCAGCAGTTACATCATCCGTCAGAAAACTCCAGTCAAGGTCATCTTCGACAGAAGCTCAGGATGCCCAGAATTCAAAGTTGGTAGAAGGATAATGGTCGTTATGTTTCAACATAGCCCTTTTCCCTGTAAATTAGCATTTTCTAACTTTGTAATTACTCTTTGGAATCACGCGTTTGGCTGATTTCCATCCTATCAATAAAATTTGAGCCTTTGTGCTTTTGTTTGTAATTCTCATTTGTTTTAGCTTTATAGAACGACGTTGTTAACATGATTAACGATTCTTGAAATAAAACAAAAATGAATTTACTTGTTAAAACTTTTTCTGCTTTTAAAATAAAGACGGCAATTTCTTTTGACTGTTGAACATCAGAAGAACATCGGTCGCTTCTCCTGAAGTAAGCGAACTTCAAAGTGCAGAATCAAAGTACTCTTTCTAACCCAGTACTCCTGACAGAAGGAATCAACTGTGTCAGAGACCTTGTTTCATCTGACACACCTCGGCCGAGTTCTCATCTCCTAAGCCCAACCAACATAGCTCCCAACAGGGACTATCTCTCCTAAGCAAGGCGGAATTGCTATCTTGACCAACGGTACTTCTTCGCCCCGCGATGGCCGAGTATCCAGTCGTGTTCATCCATACAGTTTGTATGTCGCGTCAGTTCTGTCAGCATATACATATATACATCATGCATTATTGATTTGCATTCACATTTCATATTGCATCACTATCACTCTAGTCGGTCTTGTCCCCTAGTGATAGAAGTTCTCTCAATCGAGTTGTCAGTTCTTGCCTCGTCAGGAAATGTCTGAACAATATCTTTTCTCCAGCTTATTTCTGGATGGAAGTTGGTCCTCGACCACTTTGATAACTTGAACCTCTGAAAAGCCAGAGAAGCTTTCTACAAATGTCACTCTTCGCCATTGAAGATGATATCCTTGCTTTCCCAGATTAAGGAAAATCCCCAGAGAAAGCCTCCTAAGCTGCCTTTCTCTGAAAGATCGCTGAGGAAAAGGTCATCGGCACCTCAAAATTGGACCCCATCATATGGAATTTCTCCGGGAAGATCCCGAGAAAAGTATGATGTAAGATCCCAAGCGACAGCAGTCTCCCAAGAGACCTGCTTTCCCCCAGTAGAAACAAATGGCGTCTCCAACAAAGAAGTTTGTACAACTCTACAACTCAGACGACTGGGTTCCCCAGTAACTCTGACATCAAATTTTTTCCGTCAAATGGCATCTCCCCAGGAAAATTCGGCGAGAAGTTTAAGGAAAACCGCTACGAATAGCTTCCCTTGTCAATTAAGTTTATTGACAAAAGAAACTAAGACCAGTTCCTTGGTAGGTAACCAGGATCGAGGGGAAGTTTGTTTCAGCAACTGAGACCAGTTCCTTGGAAGGAAACCAAGAACGAGGGGAAGTTGACAAAAGAAAACTGAGACCAGTTCCTTGGTAGAAGACCAGGATCGAGGGGAAGTTTACCTTTTCTAAGCATCATTGCTTAGCTAAAGAAGATGAATACGTAAGCTACCATTCATAACCACCATCAAAATTCCGGGTATTCCGATATTTAATCCTCTTGCACCCCGAATGCCCGAATACCTTTGTCATTCACACCTTCGGGTTCAAGAAGATTAAATAGGGGCATTTGTCATACCCCAAATTTTGACCACTAAGATTTCCCATCATTGTGCAAATCATCATCACAATATGGATGAACCATCATGCCTCTTCAAATGCCTCAAGGGTTGTTGAGCATTCACTACAATCAAAATTAGGGTTTCAAGCCCTCTCTGAGTGCTTAGACAAAGGATCAATCAAGGAATGACATGATCTTCAACTTGTCTAACCTCTCAAACATCCACAATGGATCAAAAGGACTCCCACTCCAAGGATTAAGCCCAAAGCTGCTCCCTTCTAGGTGGATCAAGCCTCAAGATCGACAGTGTCACCAAATTAGGGTTTTGGTCGACCAGGGCCTCCAGATGGAAAATTTTCATCTGGGCACAAGCCAATGATCCAAAACACAACCTAATATACTCCATGGAACCTCATGGACCCAATCATCAAGTAAATTTTTCCTTAGGGGTTGCATTCATCAAAAATCAGGAATTAGGGTTTCTTGACCTAATTCACCCCTAAGTTGACTTTTGGGACAAAACATGAACCAAGACCTCAAGAGAGGGTTTGAGGGTCTCTAATGAACTATATTGATCCATTTGGAACAATGGATTAATCCAAGAAGCTTGAGCAACAAGTCTGAATTTCATCTGCACCACAATTAGGGTTTTAAGGAAAAAGTCAACTGTAACTTTGACTTTTGACCAGGACATGCTCCCAAGCCCTAGGACATACTTCAATATACCCTATGACACCCATGGAACATGTCCATCAAGTTTGATTTAGGTCAAAGACATGATTTCCTGAAGAATTGCACAGTTTGGAATTCATCTGATAAAAAGTCAACTGTGCACAAAAGTCAACTTTGACTTTTTGAGATTTTTCACCAAAATGGATTTTTAACCCTAAAATGATGTTAATGTGTGATTTGAATCATCATTCATCAATAAAAATCAAGAAAAGTTGGATAACATGTAAAAGGGGTAACCATAAAAACTTAGAAAATTTTCTAAGTTAAAAATAAAGTGGCTAGGGTACCAACTTTGGAGGATCATAACTCCTAAACCAAAAAGCCATTTTTCCTCATCCAAAGATGGATTTGTAGCCCTCATTACCCTCTACAAAAACTTCAACTACAAGTCATTCCAATTCATTAAGGATTTTGAGTTATGGAGTGATCAAAATGGCTGAAAAATGAAAATGTCACTTTTTCCAACACTTAGTGAAATTTTCACTAAGTCCAAATCTGTCTTTATTTTTTTCCAAATGTAGGGGGATTTTTCACTTGGATTCAAAAGGGATCAAAACCAAACATGTTCAAACAGTTGTTGTACCATGTAAGGGCTTTCCAAAATGGCCAAGAACATTACCAAATTCAATTTGAGTCATGAGATATGACATTGGCAAGTTGCCTTGCTGAAATCTGTCAAGGCAAGGTAAAATTTGTACTATTGCTCGATTTGCCAAAATCAGCCAAATCCAAATGCTCCTATCCACTTGGACACATTTGAGGATTGAACTAAAGGGGACAATCACTGAGCCAAGCCTCCAAAGTCCTTGAATTCAGTCAAGACTTATCCAAGACCAAGGGAACCAGCAGCCTGTGCCCTAACCTCTAGTCAATGGCTAGAGGAGACTTGAACTTCCATTGGCCAACATTGAACAAACCTACTCAGCAGTTTCCATTCACTATTCCTTGCAAAACAAACTTGCTCTACTATAAATAGAGCTCAATTATGATCAGTTTGAGTACACCAAAGCCATCAAATAGATGCTTTCCTCAAAATCTCTTCTTTCACTCCAATGTTGCCTTCTAAGGCAAGTCACTATCGGGTTTTGAGTTTGAGAGCTTTTCCAATCAAACTAATCACACACACATACCTCATATACATCATATAGAAGTGATCCAAACACTCACATAACATCTGGAACACTGATTTCACAAAATCACCAACCAATTGCAGTTGAGGTGCCATTCTCAATTCTAAACCATTTCAATCCATTCTAAGCACTCAGACACATCACTTGGCACCTAGGGAAGCTATCCACATCATTGGAACCTAGCTGTAACACCTCCAACACAAATCACGATCACCAGCTGCAAGTGGTAAGCATGAGCTCTTCTAACTCTATGATCCATGCATTTTTTGCTGCACAATAATTTGGCCATATGTTCATAATCATGCATAGAATGTTTCCCCTCAATTAATTGCATTGTTTGAATCGTGTATCAAAAATCCTAGCCTTCATGCAGAAATTAGGGTTCTTGAGGATTTTTCATGATTTCTTGTTATATGTTTAATTTAAATGAAATTAATTGATATAGACATGATCGTGAGGCTGAGACGAGCATAATGATATGTGGATTACATGATATGATTAAGTATTCAGTGAGATTGGATAGAAAATGCAAATCTGAGAATCTCAGAACACGCGCGTGTTCTTCAGCTTGTTCTTGGCGCCCTTTTTCCTAATTTGAATATTTGAATTTTGTGATTTTATTTAATTGATTCAAAAATTAATTTCTCTCTGAGTTTTAATTATTTTGAGTTAATTATTTTTTTAATAATTCACAAAAATGTTAAAATATTTTATTTTCCCAAAAAATCCCAAAAATATTATTTATTTCATATAATTGATATTTTTGCAAAGAATTAATATTTTAATTGTTTTTGACATTTTAAATATTTTTTCCACCTTGATTTTGCAACTTTTAATGCCTTCTAATTATTTTGTAGGTCAATACTTAATTTTTGAAGCATTAATCCAAGATCACAATTTGTTTTCCATATGTTAAACAATTTTGATCATTTTAATTGAATTTTTATTCAATTAAATACATTTTTTGAAAACAAATTAGGGTTTTGGATTAATTCAACCCTCATAAATCATTTTCAAAACACTTGGGCCTCTAAGAGAGTGTAAGACCCAATCTTTTTTTGACCAAATCATTTTTGGGCCTCAGTACATTGTATAAGTCCCGATACCGTCAAAAACAAACGGTGCGATCGTCGCCTTTTTTAAAAATAACCTTGGGCCTCTCCTTGAGCTATAGACCCATTCAAAACTTGGGCCTCTAATAGAGTATAAGACCCAATCCCCTTTTAACAAAAACAGTCTTGGGCCTCACTTATTGTATAAGTCCCTTTGCTTTAAAAGAAAACCTCGGCACGATCGCCATTTTCAAACTGAAAATCAACTGGGCTTACCCTCGTGTTATAAGCCCCACTCTTTTTCTTTAAACTCTTTGGGCCTCTATTAGAGTGTAAGACCCAACCCCTTTGTACAGAAAACATTTTGGGCCTCAGTTACTTGTATAAGTCCCTCTGTACAAATTTAAATAGTGCGCTCACTGATAAAACCCTGGGCCTCTCCTTGAGCTGTAAGCCCCAAGTCTTTCTTTTTCAAAGCACTTTCTCCTTTGATTTTGAAATATACTGTTGTTTTCAATCTTTCTTTGTTGAACAACTAACCAAACAGCATGGAAGCTCTACAACCAAGTAAGTGGTTATTGCTTTCATTTAACGCTTTCATATACATATAATTGTATTATGGGGCTGTTTCACTGTAAGTCTTCTTTCATAAACTCATATCAACTGTGTAATAATAGTATAGATATTTAGAGTTTCCCCGGCAACTACGTCTAGAATTAAGCCCGTTGATCACTCTTAGAAATAGTCTAAACTAGATCCCCATAGGATTACCAGACACAGTCGTCCCTCCTCTTGGGGTTAAATAATATGGAGACATGAAAGGCAGCATTCCCTGTGAACCCTTTCATAGACTGTCACCTTTAGAAGTTGTCAAAGAAACTCTATTCCCCAGAGATGATCTCTTCTCCGTGAATTGCATCTCTTGAGTTTCTTCCAAATTCTCGAACTTTCCTGACTTTGATCTATTCTCGGTGAATAGCATTGCCTTGAATTTCTCGGGGTTTGGGGACCCACAGGCTTCTTAAAAGCACTTTTCAAGAAACTCTACTCCCCAGAGATGATCTCTTCTCCGTGAATTGCATCTCTTGAGTTTCTTCCAAATTCTTGAACTTTCCTGACTTGATCTATTCCTTGTGAATAGCTTGCCTTGAATTTCTCTGGGTTTGGGGACCCATCGGCTTCCTAAAAGCAACCCCGCCTTCTCTTGGGCTTAGTACAAGGACCCTACGGCTTCTTAGAAGTACTCACAGCCTCCTCTTAGGCTTCGTATAAGGATCTCTTCCTTCGGGAATCATAGCCTTCTCTTGGGCTTCGTACAAGGACCCATCGGCTTCTTTAAAAGTTTCCAGCCTCCTCTTGGGCTTTGTACAAACTGTCCCGACGACCTCCTAGAGGTATAGGAACAGAACTTAGTCAGCTTCATAGAGCAGTCCTTTCAAAGAGTCTACTACTATTTTCTCAAAGCATAGTACAAAAGATGAAACTCTAGACTTGGACAGTCTAAATCTCCTTGAGTCTCAAAGACATTCTCAAGCACCCTTCAAGAATAAGAAGTAAACCCATAGACTCAGACAGTCTCAATACCCTTTGGATTTCCCGCTTCCTTAAAGAACAGGAATAACCCGGATCCTTGAATCAAATCCTTGAGTACAGTGTTGCTCATATAAGAACTGATTTTCTCTTTCAAAATCAGTATACTGGACCTGTCACTTAACTGAAACAGTAACCATAGCCTCCTCTTGGGCTTTGTACAATGATCCTCCCCAGCGGAATCAAACAACATTTAGCCTCTCTCTCGGGCTTTGTACGAGACACATAAGGGACTTCCTCGTTGAGTCAATCACCCTTTTGCCTCCATCTCGGGCTTTATACGAGATACAAAAAAGTTCTTATTGAGACAAACAAACAATAGCCTCCATCTCTGGCTTTATACGAGATACCAAAAGACTCCATCGTTGAGTCAAAACCTTTTAGCCTGTCTCTCGGGCTTTGTACGAGACACATATTAGCCTCCTTTTAGGATTTATATAAGAAAACCACCGGTTGATCCAATCAACCTTTTAGCATCAAAGCTGTGCCTCGTTCACAGTACACAAACACCAACAATTCCTTCCCCTTCATCTAATCGCTGTAAGCGGCAAGCCTCTAGATTATTTACATCCACGCCACTGTCCCTCTTTTAGCATGAGAAATTCCTAAGGAAAGATAGCATTGCTCTACACTGAGTTAAAGTCTTCTCCTTCAGGTTAAAACCCCCTATAAAGTAAATTATGGCATTGCTAGGATCCGCGTATCCCGGTTAAAGTAATTCCCCTTTATAAACAATTGTGACAAACAACCCCCTCTTTAGAGATGACAAATTCTCTCTAAAGTGGAGACCTTTAGCTTCGTATCTTGGGCTTTGAACAAGATACAAATAGACCTTTCAGCTTCACATCTTGGGCTTTGAACAAGATACAAACCACCTTTCGCTTCACATCTTGGGCTTTGAACAAGACACCAAAAACACCCATTTCCTCCCATAGAATAGGAGGAACTACGAATGCTCTGATTTCCCTGTTTCGGTAAATGGGAATACGTAGGCATACGATTGAAAGAAAAATCTTAGCGAGCACACTAAACAAAAACCCAAAATCCCATACTCTCATATCAAAAAGCATCAGTCCTTAATCCTAACCCTTGTTCCCCGCTAGAAAGTCCTAGAAAGAAAGAAAACTATATTGGAGAAAATACAAATAACCAGTACAAAGGCCCCCCCACATTGATAGCATTCGTAACCTAACAGACCGCTGTTTAAACTCAGTATGCAAAGCAGGGTTAATTGGAGACATCTATTTCCCTTCCTTCATAAGCTTTAATAGGATAAAAAATGAATCGACCTGTAGTAAACTCAACCGCAGAGAGCAACCAGCGCTTAAGAACAACGTCCAAAATCGCTCGCTACACCATCAGGCAGATTAACATGCACAGGAATGATATTCTTATGAGAAGAAAAAAGATTGAGGTCAAATGATATATGGTCAGTAGCACCTGTATCCAAAATCTAAAGGTGAGAGTTCTTACTAATGTCATTTGAAGAGTGTGAGTTTAGGACAAAGGGAGAGGTGGAAATGGAATTAGCCTTGGGTGTGGTTTTGGACTGTTGGAGCAAGTCAAGTATGTGTTGATACTGATCTTGAGTAAAACCGAAAGAGGATAATGTAGCTGAATTGGACTGAGAAGGCTCAGGGCTGGCATTTACAGAGACAACAGATTGAGAAGATGCTGATTGTTTGCTTTTGCCCTTAAAACCTGGTGGATATCCATGCTTGATAAAGCATGTCTCAACTGTGTGGTTGGTCCTGCCACAATGTGTGCATATGCGGTTCTGCCCTTTTGCTCCACCATTTCCATGTGATTTTCCCTTGTAGACAGAAGATCCAGTTCTTGCAGTGGGGGTGTTGGAAGTATTATTAACCTGAAATGTTGCAGCTTCTTCACCAATAGTATCACTAGATGCAACAGGTAAAGGAGAACGACTCATTTCTCTTTCTTGTTGGATGACTAGGGAGAAGACTTTATCAATTTCAGGTAATGGATTCATCATCATTATTTGGGATTTTGAATGAGCAAACTTTTCATTCAAGCCTTTGAGAAACCTAATCACATAGTCTTGCTCACGATAATGTTTAATTGAAGCCAGAGCACCACAAGAACATGGAATAGCACAAACACAAACAGGTAGTGGGCGATAATTTTCTAATTCATCCCACAAAACTTTCAATTGTGTAAAGTAGTTAGACACATCAAGTGTACCTTGACGAAACTTGTAAAGATCTTCTTGAATGTCTGAAATGCAGAATATATCACTGTGTGAGAAACGAATCTTCAAATTCTGCCATACGCCTGCAACACTATCGATCCATAAAACAGATTTTCCAATGGATTCTGAAATAGAAAGCAAAATTCAAGCTAGAACCATAGTATTACATCGAATCCATGGAGCGTACAATGGATCTGATATAAAAGGTTTTTTGAGAGTTCCATCAATGAATTTTTCTTTGTTCTTGGAGATAAAAGCAATGTGCATATGATAGTTCTTATCATCAAGAAGAGGAGAAATAAGAACAATTGCAGGATTTTCATTAGGGTGCAGATAGTAGGGGTTTGTTGAATTTGTTGAAAAATCAGTGTAGTTCTGGTATGCCATTGAAGAAGAGAAGAAGATAAGAAATTGATTTCAAAGAAGAAGAAAAAAGAAGAAGATGAAGTTTGCAGAAAAACTCGAAATGAGTTGGAGAAAGAGAGGTCTGCAATACTTTGCAAGATGAGAAGAAATTGAGTAGAAACAATGGCTACCAGAGCTGTTTAAGCTCTGATACCATGTTAACAATGGTGGAATCACGAAGATGCATAACAGATTGCAACAGAATAACAAACTCTAACTGTAACAGTTAGACAGTTAAAAGAAGAAGAATGAGAAATGAATTGCATTAAGATTCTGTTATGTGCATTGTTACATAGAGATTGGTCTTTATATACAAAGGATAAACTAAAAAGAAGTAAGGAGTATGGACAAATGTTAGCCATACACGTGTAAGATATAAAACTATACAAGATACAATACGTTACTAAACCTATATAAGCTAAGAATTGGTTTAGTTTGGAGGGTTATATCGGATTTGGTTGGAATTTCTTGGATTGATAGTGATAACTGTACAAATCATTTGTTGGAGTGGTTTATCCGGCTGGCTAGTCGTACGACGATAAGTTCTACAACTATGATTTGGTTTTGTACATGTTGAAGTATTTGGTGGGTAAGAAACCAAATAATTTTTAATGATGTTATAGGTAGTGTAGATGAATTAGTTCATATAATTATGCATTTGTCTTGGTTGTGGTTAACTATTGGTTCTTCTGAGAGAAGTTCTTGTACATTTTATGAATGGACAAAACATCTTATAGATTTTTTGTGAAGGATGTTTCACATTCTGTTGGTATGCCTTTCTTCATTGTCTATGCATCAGTTTTGTAAATTTTGATGGTTGGATTGCAACTTGCTTTCCTTCTTGTGAATTGAATGATATTGCTTACCAAAAAAATATAGGTACTCATATATAAGAATATTGAGTCAACTACATATTCTAAATTTGATTAATAGAACCTTATAAACTAGTTATACAATTAAATTTTTTCATAAATAAATATAAATATTTTGTCATAATGTTGAATTGTTTAATTCCAGATTTATGTAGAGGAGACTTGAAGTTAGGTCCACGAAATAACTTACATGTTGTCCCTACATATCACTCTAGAACATGTCCCTTTATTACCAAAATTATTGAATGAAAAACATGTCGATTATATAATTTTATTGAATGACAAACTTGAAATTAAGAATATAAAATGTTATTGAAAGACGACGTAAGTCATTAATAAAATAGAATTTTATTGAATGAAAATATTTTTTCAAAGGAGCTATTTTCCCCTTAACTAGAGCATTCTCTAGTTCACAATGAGTCAATCATGTTTATGATGATCTCTTTCATTTTTCGATGGGAATATAATTTAATTGTCTCTTAACTACACAAACGAATGGATTGATTCAAATTCCCTCACCGTTATCATTTCGAATATATGAGTCATTCCCTCTAATATATGACTCTTCCTCTGAAGTGTTCACAATTTTGACTGAAGTAAATTTTATTAATAAAATGTCATCCTCAACATCATCACATTGATATATATTGTTATCATCAACTATTTTATTAGTTAAAAGCACTATAGACCATTTCATATTCATAGGATCACTGACATAGAACATTTGTTTAGCTTGAAAGGTTGGAATAAAAGGTTCATATTTGTACCCCACCTTAATAAGATCCACCTGCAAGAATCCTAACTTATCAATTCGTATGCCATTATAATTTTCAACCCACTTACAGTGAAAGATAGGAATTTGAAAATTATTATAATCAAACTCCCAAATATGCTCGATAACGCCAAAATATGATTGATTTTCATATTTGGGGTTTAAGTCCTTGGCACTTGAAATGTGCATTGCTTCAGCTACCAGGGGTTTAAGTCCTTGGCACTAGAAATATGCATTGCTTCAGCTACCACGGTGACACCGCTATTTTGCATAATACTTTTATCATCTTATTCTTTAGTATAAATGTGTATCTGTTAATTGTGTATGCACTATAAGAAAATACATGCAAACTTGGATCATATGATAAACATCTCAACCTTTATGTTATTGAAGTAGGATCTATAGATGAATTTGAATAAATATTACTCTTAAATCATGCTATAAAACATCCATTGCGATCTCGTACTATCCAATTTTCATTTCTATTCAGATTTAAAATCCCGAGCACATCCTTTTGCATTTCAACATACGGCTTAACATCATTGTCATTGTGTAGAACATACAAATGCACTTGCTCCCATTCATCCCTTGATACTGTCACAATATTATTTCCAATTAATTTTTTCCTTTTTTTTCCAAATTATGAGATTTGGGGAGTCCAATAGATTGAACATTAGACAAATATTCAATACGAAACTCAACCGCTTATTCAACAATGTGTCGTTCAACAATATAATCCTCTGGTTGAATTCGGCTTTTCGCATACCCTTTTAATATTTTCATATAACATTCAATAGGATACATCACTCTCATATAAGTTGGTTCACACAGTTGTGTCTCTTTCACAAGATGAACAGCTAAATGTACCATAATGTAAAAAAATGAGGGAGGAAAATACATTTCAAGCTCACACAAAGTAATAACGATTTTTTACAATATTGGTAAGCTCTCAGGATCGATCGCCTTACTACGAATCGACCTAAAGAAAAAACACAATTAAGTTATGGCACATCTTACTTTTTCTAGCAGAATAGAACAGTTACCTATTGGTAGAAAATGTTCCATTAGAACATGGAAATCATGAAACTTTAAACTCTTTATCTTGAGGTCTTTCATATATAAAAGATTTCTAATATTTGAAGAGTACCCTTCTGGAACTTTAACTTCACTTAGAAACTTAAACAATAATTTTTTATCCATTTTAGATACACTATAAGCAGCAGGTGGTAAATATGTTCATTTTCCTTTCTTCAAGGGTCCTAATTCATTTTGGGACAATACTTAAGATCTTCCACAAGTTTCCTTTGTTGCAATCTCTTCAAGTCGATCACATTTGTATGTGTTTGTGCCATAGTTATTTGAAGCACATGTCATCTTATCCCCCTATCAACGTTTTTGTTACTTATCTCATCATGTTATATCCAACATGTATAGTTTTGATCAATTCCATGTCTCTTTAAATGCGATTCCATCTCAATTACGTCAACCCGACACCCATAACAACAATCTAAGCAAGGACATGTGATTCGATTAGGGTGTTTGACGTGCTCAACAACAAACCTAACGAATTATAATACCCTATTTTTGTACTCTTTAGTCAATTAATTGGAAAACATCCATATTTTATCCATGATTTCTTTAAAGCAACTTCAATAAAAAGTTGATTTATTTATCTACACAAGAGTTTTAAAAAAATGGAGTTACAAAAGACTCTATGAGAGGGAACTAGTGTATTATAACAGTAATATGTGAGAAAATTTACTAGAGCTTTTATTAAGTAGTAAGAGAGAATTCTCTCTTCCAAGGTTTCCCTTTCATGCTTATACTAATATAAGACCCTAATTTTTGACCCCTAAGATTCCACATATCATTCGCATCTCATTTTGCATCTTATACCACAAACAAGATCACACATTGGTTCCTTTATCCCTCTCCTCTTTGGGTTTATGCCTTGCAGGGATCTCCGAGCATCTGTGTGTTTCTCATTCACTTTATTGCTTTATTTGTTTATATTTTACTAACCTTAACCAAAACCCAAAAATATTTTGGTTTCTCTTCATTGACATTTTAATGGGAAGAACAGGTTAAAAATGCCAAAATAACAGTCCCTCAGCTCGAATGAATTTCATCTGAACAATGTCAAAGTTGATCTGCAAACAATTCAAAAATCATCTGATCAAGAGTTTCCAAGATTTAATTGATTATTATTCAAAAGACTCCAAGGTTCATGTGTTTATTTCCATGCCTTCTTTGACAAGCAAGAAAAATCGATCTAGAACCAAGACAACACATCAAAAAGCCATTTTTCTCATTTTTTCATTGTGTTAATCGATTAACCTAATTGCACTATGAAATGGTTAATCGATTAACACGTGCAATTTTTGAAAAAATGTGCCAAATTCAAATTCTGCAGCAATTGACACCAATTTTCACCATTTGAATCACATGTGGAATATTCTAGACCATCTCATTTTAAGTCCCTACATCACTTTGATCATTTCCTACCATACACCTTCACTAATCACCACTCTTTTATGAATTTCCCTCCAAATTCAAATTCCAAGCCTAATTTTCATTTCCAAACCAAACTCCAATCCACCAAATTTTCCAAGTCTAAACTCTATAAATAGAGCCTTCATTTCATTCATTCATTCAAGCTTTTGAGAGCCAGAGAACCTCTTGCAATTTCTCTCCCCAACTACCAAATTCACCAAAGCTCACATTTCTTCTTTTGCAAGTTAACAAGAATTCACATTGAATCTTGTTCAACTTTGGGCTAAAACTTCATCCACACTTGTTTTCTTCATCAATTCTCATAGATCAAGGCTTTGGAGTTTGGATCTTGGAGTAATTTGAAGCAATTTTCAGATTTGGAGTGGTAATCTCATTTTCCACCATTGTTGTTCAATTTCATCTTTCACAATGTAGATCCTTTGTTGATCTTGTTTGCTTGATCTTTGGATCTTGCAATTTGTGTTGATTACTGGTTTTTGTTGCAGTTTTAATTAAAATTTCGTGCACAATTGCATCCTTAATCATGAGGTGTTTGAAAAAATGATTTATCAAGTATTATACAATTTTCAAACTGATTTTCTGCTGTTTTTACAGTGTTAATCGATTAACCAAAACATGCACGAATTGGTTAATCGATTAACAGTTGAATTCTGCGCAAAAAAATGGAATTTTACACCGGTTAATCGGTTAACATAATAACACTTTGAGTTGGTTAATCGATTAAACAGCATCCAGAATGTGAAAAATGCTTGTTTTTGGGACTGTTATGGCTTTTTTTTTTTGCCATTTTCTTCCTTTTCCTTCGTTCTTAGCCTTACATCACATATTTTGTGGTTTAATTTGGCTTTCTCTTCATCTATTTCTCTTTTCTTTGGATCGATGAAAGTCTTATGGATCATTATAATTTCTTTGTCGAATTCTTGATCAAGACGAGATCGTTACTTTCTTTTCTTTTCGTGCGGTATTGCTTTCGGATGACGATCTACATATCGTTCATCTAGCATACATTAGCACAAAGAGCTATTGACCGACCTCATTGTAGGGTAATTACTCCGTAAATTACTCGACGATTGCTTAACATAGCGCAATATTTGTCCCGCATCGGAAAACCATCAAGAATAGTTGATTATTTATCATTTAGTTCAAAACTTATGAAACTTGTTGTTAGGAGGCTTTGGTCTTATCAATCCTCTAATGAGTTTTCATTAACCTTGACCTAAGTGCAATTATTCAATTATTATTGATCACTAACACTAACTTTATAACATTACTATTGTACTAATCATTTACAATTCCTTCTCGCTCCTTATCTCTTTTACTTTTATGCTTCATTGTTATCATTTCATATCATGTTTATGCTTCTGCAATTTGCCCTTTGTTCGTTGGACATATGTTTATGCTTCCGCAATTTGCCTTTTGTCCGTTGGACACATGTTTATGCTTATGCCTTTTTCTCTTTGTCCACTTGGACCTAAAACATTAATAAAGGCCAAAACCTCTAAAAAACTTGTGCTTCTAACCTTGGACTATGGTTACTATCCTATGCAATGGACATGGAGTTTTGCACCTAGACCTTGGACTTCAATGCTATTCTTGAATCCTTGAATTTAGACCTTGGACATCCAATGGAATTCTTGGAACCTTGGACTTAGAACTAGGACCTTTTCCCTTTGCTTTGGAATTATGGTTCGAAGACTTTGAAGACTTGTGCTTTTACATGGTTTATGGTGAAAATAACTACATTTGTGGTTAGATCTTTTTTATCCTTAGTTTTTTCTTTATGCTTTAGGATAGTCACTTCTTCTCCTCCCCATTCTTCAATTTTCAGAACTCTCTCCCTTTTTCAAAACCTTCTTGATTTCAAACTATCACCTCTTTCATAATCAAACCTTGACTTTGTCATGTGACTTTACTCTTTTCATTTCATTTCTTAACAAATGCTAAACTACATAAGCATATTGACACCTTTTCAAAAGACTTTAAAAAACACCAAACTCATCAAACTTTTTTGTGCCCTTATGCACTTTTCCTTTAAAACCTTTTTCATAAGTTTAGACATGATTCATTTCTTTAAGCGGAATTATTCGCTTAGAAATGACGACTTGTCTTTACATTTAAAAACAACCAAAACAAACAAATTTCATTCTTTGTACCACGAACTACGGGGTTTTGATCCTACATTGCACATCGTGGGTACGTAGGCATGAGACGACTAGTCTCTCCAAACACAAAAATTTTAAACAACAATTTATCTTCTCATCTCCTCAATTACTTTTCAAGCAAACCTTTTCAGACCAAAAGTGGTAGATATTTCAAAGGGCTCCGATAGAGTACTATAGACGTTTTGGGTGCTAACATCTTCCCATTGCGTAACCAACCCCCCTTATCCAGTGTCTCTTCACTTGTTCTTGTTGTAGAGCTTGTGTAGGTTTTGTTCGCTCTTTTTCGTCTCCTTTTTTGGATAAAATAAAAGTGCGGTGGCGACTCTTGCTTTTCGAGTTAAGTTAATCAATAGCTTACACTCACGATTTTGCAGCTACAGGAAAAGTGGCGAGTCTGTTGGGGATCAGCTCCCTTGAGGGGTTTAGCCTACTTTGATTTATTTACTACTTTTTGTCTGATTTGCTTGTTACTTGATTATTCTGTTTGGGAGTTCCTCTGTGTGCGAGATAGGTCCTATACCCAGACCAGAGTGTACTTTGAGATAGGAGGATGGTATAGTCAAGGGAGCTTTGAGGGAGTCGAATCCTGAAAAAATAGAACTTGAGAATCCATCTGCTCGGTGGTTGCCTCTTTGGAATTACTGATGCTGATCGAGCGATCGTTGAAAGCATTACTTTTTCCATTGATGCCTATAACACTAAGGACCGTAGTAACCTTTAACCCATCCTAGCCATTTTAGGATCATGGCGCGGAAGCTATGAAGATGCAAATTTGACTTAGCTATCACGTGATGCCACACTCAAGTTAGATTCTCTTGAGGATAACTACCAACCTCCGAGCAAATCGGTGCGTTGGTGTGTCTGATAGTGGATTGTGGACCCTGAGCACTCTGTTAGAACGGGTGTTTTCTACAGGTACAATGAAGACAAAACCTTAGTACACACTTTTGTGGGTTGGTTCTTAACCTCGACTCCATGCTCGTGACTCGGACCTTTGAACCCGTGTGCTTTGAGTGATCTTATTTGTGGTTGTTGCATCCATGCACTCTTGCATCCATGAGCATACATATGCATTCTTCCCAGTTGTCCATAAACTCATTTCAACTGTCTCCTTCTTCAGTTATCTGTTCACCGTCAAGTTGTTTCCTCAACACAACTATGGAACTAGAGCTGCTGTCAGATTGAGAATGGAAAACCAAGAACAACACAATGCCGAAGTCAGAATGGAAATTGATGAGCTGAAGGGCGGGATGACCAAGCTCACAGAAATGCTGCAAGTTCTGATTGCTAGGGGAGAACCACCTCAGAGGACTGTGATTGTTGAAACTTTACCTACTGCTGTTGACCCTCAACTGACTTAGCAACCAGCTTCGACTTGGCCAGAGTTTGGGTTACCTCCGAATTACTCGCCACCCTTTGCAACTACTCCTGTGTTTGTCTTGCCAGTATCTTCAGCTCCATTGTTCACTGAACCTCAGCCTATTGTGCATTCTGTTGCTCAAGCTATTCCTGAGAATCCCTTCGTGTACCATGCTGCTGGTCCATAATCTGAAAGTCAGGGAGAACCTGGATACATTGAAGAAGTCAGAGAGCAATGGCAAACTCTAGACAAAAGGATAAGAGCTGTGGAAGGAACTGATGTCTTTAATTCTGCCGCAATGGACATGTGCTTGGTTTCCGACTTGGTTATTCCTCCAAAATTCAAGACTCCTGATTTTGAGAAGTACAAAGGGCACACCTGTCCTAGAACCCACTTGGTGATGTATTGCCGCAAAATGGCTGCCCATGCAAAAAATGACAAACTGCTCATTCACTGTTTCCAAGACAGCCTGAGTGGGGCTTCACTGAAATGGTATATCGGACTTGAAAAGAAATGTATCCAAAGCTGGATGGACTTGTTTGATGCTTTCTTAAAACAATACAAGTACAATCTGGACATGGCACCTGATCACCGTCAATTGCAAAATATGTCTCAGAAAGAAAAATAATCCTTCAAGGAGTATGCTCAGAGCTGGAGAGAGCTAGCTGCTCAAGTGGAGCCACCCTTGGCTGAAAAAGAATTGACTGGATTGTTAATGGACACTCTTCAGCCACTCTTTTGGGAAAAGATGATAGGCAGTGTATCATCTGGTTTTGCTGACCTAGTCACTATCCGAGAAAGACTAGAAGAGGGTATCAAGAAGGGAAGAATTGCTAATGCTGAAGCCTTCAGTCGTGCTAAAAAGTATGCTGGGAATTTTCAAAAGAAAAAGGATGGCGATACCCATGCTGTTTCAGTTGAAGGTAAACCTCATCGCAGATAACAACAATATGTAGCTGCAGTTGCTCTAGTTGTTAATGCTCAACCAGTTCAAGCTCCTCATCAGACTGTTAGACAAAATCAGAATCGCAATAGGGTTAACTTTGATCCTATCCCGATGTCCTACACTGAGTTGTATCCATGTCTTGTAAAGAAAGGTTTGATTACCACGAGGGATCTACCTCCTCTTCCAAATCCTCTCCCAGCCGGCTATAGGGCTAATTTTCACTGTGAGTTCCATCGAGGTGGGGCAGGCCATAACTTGGAAGGCTTCTATGCATTGAAATCTAGAGTACAAGAATTACTGAACTCAAAGATTCTGACTTTTGTTGATGAGAATCCCAATGTTGTCAACAATCCTTTGCCAGAACATGCCAAGTGAAGTTTGGGTCAGTTCAAACGGATCATCTCCTAAAGCCTATGTTTCAGACAGGACAGCTCATCCTCATTGTTAATTAGTCATTAGGCCTTATCTCTTTCTGTTTGCATTTTTCTTTGATTGTATTGATTGTTTGCTTTCGAACTTTATTTGTACTTTCATGGTAATTTCAATGAAATGAGCATTGCAATGTTTTGATTCAATTCATTTATATCCACTGTGTGAATCTTTATGCTTTCTTTTTCACAAAAAAAAAATATATCTCCTGTTCACTTTCTTTATCAAACTTTTGATTATGCAAAGATTGGAGGGAGGATGATGAAAACAAAATACCTAAAATTGTTGGATTGTATGCTTTCAATTAAAACTTGGCTGATGATGTACAGGCATTATTTCAACTCCCAAACACTGAAGAAATAAGGAAGTTAATCCTTTGTCAACCCCTTCGAGCCTAGAAGTTGGAGTTTCTTTCTGTACGAAAAACCCGCAATCTTAACCTGGGGATGGGTAGTTCTAAGTTAATTTGACTGTGCATGCAAAACACCTTTCAATAAAGGTTGTAATCACAAGGTTTCCTTCACATACATCAAAGAAGTGTCAAAGATGTCTTTCAAATCAAAAGCCAATGATGGTTCACCGTAATCATTAAGCCAGGCAGTCACTATCTTTCAAAAAAAAAAAAAATTGAAAAAATCAAATGAAAAGCCCGCTAAGTCAAAACCTATGAAGGAGACTTAAGCAAAAAAATTGGGGTATCCCGCTGACTGTAAGCTCAAATGACACAGTTCAAGCAAAAGTTAGGGATAACAAAAGAAAGATCAATCAAGAGGTTACCAAAATCCTCAAAGACAAAACGAGTTGATTGAGGTCCTCATCAAAAACAACAAAATGTTGTAAGAAAGAGTGACTGCCATCTCAAAAATATCTTGAGCCATAATCATAACAGTGTTGCAGTTCCAAAATTTCCTGGAACCTAAATGCATAGTTTGAATTAACTGAGCATAGGACTAGAGATCATCATGAAGAATGGGTTGGGTACAAATTAACTTTGAGCCTATATCCTTTGTTTCAAAAACCGTGAACCAAACCACGTTACAACCTTCAAAAGACCTAATTGAAGCCAGGTTTCTTTTGAAAGCATACTACAGCAAGGTTGCGTAAATTGACTCCTATGTTTGTTGCCAATCATTTGCTTTGATGTCTTACCTTTGCTTTCTCTTTCACTTTGCATGTCTAAACCTCCGTGTTTTGACAAGTTATTCATTTTGCTTTACATCAATAATATCATTCCAAAAATGATTTTTGATTTCAAAAATTGTATTGAGCTTTGCATTAAAATTACCATGTTTGCTTGAATGAATTCATTTACAGACAAACTTTCTTCATTAAGAATTTTCAAACAGTTGATAAACTTGGCCAGTGATCCTATCAGGGGTACATTACTTTAAGATCCTGTTATGGATCAGTCAAAGATTTGTTGCTCAGTGCAAGTTATTCTCAGATTTGGTTAACCCGAAGATTTCTTTCAAGACCCATATTAAGTTTATCCTTCTCAACAGTCATTTCAAGAACTAAAGCCATGATCAGTTCATCCCCAGAAACTGAAGCCATGATCAGTTTATTCTCAACAATCATTTCAAGAATTGCAGCCATGATCAGTTCATTCTTCCCCTGCAGCAGTCAAACTGAAGCTATGATCAGTTTATCCTCATCAGTCAATCAATCTGGGGCAGTCTTCTTCAATAATCCTCAAGATGTCTTTCCTCAAAAAGACCATCAGCCTGATACAATTCATAAGTGTGTCAGAGATGTGCTTAACATTTTCTCTCCAAGCAGAATGGGCAGTGTTCCCTGTGTTGAGGAATCAGAGTTCCATTCTTCCCTCATAAAAGAGTCTATCTCAGTTGTCTCTATCATTTGAATTACATACATAAAACATTCATATATCATTGCATAGAAATATTTTCATAGCACAAAGTGTGCTTCGCGCTCATATGCATTTTTTTTGAGGTCCTGTTGTTGTCAGCATCTTACCTTGTGATCAAAGTCCAACTTACTTGGCGCCTACCAAAACTTTTACTTGTCTTCTTTCATTCTAGTGTTATTCCTGGATGTCTTGTTTGTCTTCTTTCTTTCCAGTGCCATTCCTGGATGTTTTCGTTTCCCTGTGCATCTTATCCTATTGTTAGATGTTTGTTTTCATTCATTCCAGTGCTATTCCTGGATGTCTTGTTTTCCTGGATCTTTGTTTTTTTTTCACTCCAGTGCCATTCCTGGATGTCTATCTCTTTTGATCTCCAGTTCCATTCCTGGATATCTTGTTCCTCTTATTTCTCCCATTGCTGTTCCTGGAAGTTTTGCCTCTCTTTTGCAATCCCCGTTATATATCTGCTTGGATATCTTTCAGTGCCATTCCTGAAAGTTTTTACCTGTTCATTCAGTGCCATTCCTAGATGAGATTTTACCTTTACTTTCAGTGCCATTCCTGAAAGTTTTATCTGTTCATTCAGTGCCATTCCTGGATGAGTTTTCTCCTTTGCATTCAGAGCCATTCCTGGATGTCTTTCTCACTATCATTCAGTGCCATTCCTGAATGTAGTGATTTACCTTTACCTTTCAGTGCCATTCCTGAAAGGCCCTGCTCACTTTATTCAATGCCAGTCTTGGATATCGTGAACCTTTTTATCCAATGCCATTCTTGGATACTTCTGATATATTTTCCAAAACTTTTCTCACTTTAACCAATGCCATTCTTGGATGTTGAGATTACTTTTGTCCAATGCCATTCTTGGACACCTTTTCCCCAACCAAGTCCAATGTTATTCTTGGATATCTCTGATGTTTAAACCTTGCCATCCAATGCCATTCTTGGATTTCCCAATGAAGTTTTTCAATTGGAAGTCTTGTTTCTATCCAATGCCATTCTTGGATGTTTCTGATGTTTGTTGTTGCCCCATTCAATGCCATTCTTGAATGTTGTAGTTTCTATCCAATGTTATTCTTGGATACCTTATCCCCAATATAGTGTTTTCACCTCCATCCAATGCTATTCTTGGATGACGCTGTTGTTTTTACCAGAAACTTCCTTGTTGTTGTCCAATGCCATTCTTGGACATCTTTTGACATACCTTTTGTCTCGTTTGTAGTTTTCATCCAATGTTATTCTTGGATGTCACTACTCGTCTTCTCAGGGTCTTGTCCCTCTCTTTCCAACTATTGATGGATACTTCTTGTCACCTTGACAGATATCTAGAAATAGCTTGTGTTCCCCGGCATGTCTTTTCGCGTCATCTCGTGGTATGTTTCCCCGGTAAATCTCTTGTTTCAAGTTTCCCCGCAGTCTGTTTCATCCTTTGCATTCATATCATCTTGTGGTATCTTAGGGCTAAGATATATAACTTTTTGTATTTAAGTATCTTCATATCTCCCGATAGAAGAGACTTAAATAGGGGCAGCTGTAAGACCCTAATTTTTGACCCCTAAGATTCCACATATCATTCGCATCTCATTTTGCATCTTATACCACAAACAAGATCACACATTGGTTTCTTTATCCCTCTCCTCTTTGGGTTTATGCCTTGCAGGGATCTCCGAGCATCTGCGTGTTTCTCATTCACTTTATTGCTTTATTTGTTTATAATTTACTAACCTTAACCAAAACCCAAAAAAATTTTGTTTTCTCTTCATTGACATTTTCAGGGGAAGAACAGGTTAAAAATGCCAAAATAACAATCCCTTAGCTCGAATGAATTTCATCTGAACAATGTCAAAGTTGATCTGCAAACAATTCAAATATCATATGATCAAGAGTTTCCAAGATTTAATTGATTATTATTCAAGAGACTCCAAGGTTCATGTGTTTATTTCCATGCCTTCTTTGACAAACAAGAAAAATAGAGCTAGAACCAAGACAACACATCAAAAAGCCATTTTTCTCATATTTTCATTGTGTTAATCGATTAACCTAATTGCAATGTGAAATGGTTAATCGATTGACACGTGCAATTTTTGATAAAAATGTGCCAAATTCAAATTCTGCAGCAATTGGCACCAGTTTTCACCATTTGGATCCCATGTGGAATATTCTAGACCATCTCATTTTAATTCCCTACATCACTTTGATCATTGCCTACCATACACCTTCACTAATCACCACTCTTTTATGAATTTCCTTCCAAATTCAAATTCCAAGCCTAATTTTCATTTCCAAACCAAACTCCAATCTACCAAATATTCCAAGCCTAAACTCTTTAAATAGAGCCTTCATTTCATTCATTCATTCAAGCTTTTGAGAGCCAAAGAACCTCTTGCAATTTCTCTCCCCAACTACCAAATTCACCAAAGCTCACATTTCTTCTTTTGAAAGTTAACAAGAATTCACATTGAATCTTGTTCAACTTTGAGCTAAACCTTCATCCACACTTGTTTTCTTCATCAATTCTCATAGATCAAGGCTTTGGAGTTTGGATCTTGGAGTTATTTGAAGCAATTTTCAGATTTGGAGTGGTAATCTCATTTTCCATCATTGTTGTTCAATTTCATCTTTCACAATGTAGATCCTTTGTTGATCTTGTTTGCTTGATCTTTGGATCTTGCAATTTGTGTTGATTACTGGTTTTTGCTGCTGTTTTAATTAAAATTTCGTGCACAATTGCATCCTTAATCATGAGGTGTTTGAATAAATGATTGATCAAGGATTATGCAATTTTCAAACTGATTTTCTGCTGTTTTTACAGTGTTAATCGATTAACCAAAACATGCACGAATTGGTTAATCGATTAAAAGTTGAATTCTGCCCAAAAAAAATGGAAGTTTACACTGGTTAATCGATTAACATAATTACACTGTGAGTTGGTTAATCGATTAACCAGCATCCAAAATGTTAAAAATGCTTGTTTTTGGGACTGTTTTGGTTTTTTTGCCATTTTCTTCCCATTCCTTTGTTCTTAGCCTTTGATCACATATTTTTGTGGTTTAATTTGGCTTTCTCTTCATCTATTTCTCTTTTCTTTGGATCGATGAAAGTCTTATGGATCATTAGAATTTCTTTGTCGAATTCTTGATCAAGACGAGATCGTTACTTTCTTTTCTTTTCGTGCGGTATTGCTTTCGGATGACGATCTACATATCGTTCATCTAGCATACATTAGCACAAAGAGCTATTGACCAGCCTCATTGTAGGGTAATTACTCCATAAATTACTCGGCGATTGCTTAACATAGCGCAATATTTGTCCCGCATCGGAAAACCATCAAGA
Organism: Lathyrus tuberosus; assembly: GCA_022829125.1. Classification (NCBI taxonomy): domain Eukaryota; kingdom Viridiplantae; phylum Streptophyta; class Magnoliopsida; order Fabales; family Fabaceae; genus Lathyrus; species Lathyrus tuberosus. The sequence goes on from JALAZF010000191.1 coordinate 9,797,048, forward strand.
ATAGTTGATTATTTGTCTTTTGGTTCAAAACTTATAAAACTTGTTGTTAGGAGGCTTTGGTCTTATCAATCCTCTAATGAGTTTTCATTAACCTTGACCTAAGTGCAATTATTCAATTATTATTGATCACTAACACTAACTTTCTAACATTACTATTGTACTAATCATTTACAATTCCTTCTCGCTCCTTATCTCTTTTACTTTTATGCTTCCTTTTTATCATTTCATATCATGTTTATGCTTCCTCAATTTTCCCTTTGTCCGTTGGACATATGTTTATGCTTCCGCAATTTTCCTTTTGTCCGTTGGACACATGTTTATGCTTATGCCTTTTTCTCTTTGTCCACTTGGACCTAAAACATTAATAAAGGCCAAACCTCTAAAAAACTTGTGCTTCTAATCTTGGACTTTGGTTACTATTCAATGCAATGGACATGGTGTTTTGCATCTAGACCTTGGACTTCAATGCTATTCTTGAATCCTTGAATTTAGACCTTGGACATCCAATGCAATTCTTGGAACCTTGGACTTAGAATTAGGACCTTTTCCCTTTGCTTTGGAATTATGGTTCGAAGACTTTGAAGACTTGTACTTTTGCATGGTTTATGGTGAAAATAACTACATTTGTGGTTAGATCTTTCTTATCCTTAACTTTTACTTTATGCTTTAGGATAGTCACTTCTTCTCCTCCCCATTCTTCAATTTTCAAAACTCTCTCTCTTTTTCAAAACCTTCTTGATTTCAAACTATCACCTCTTTCATAATCAAACCTTGACTTTGTCAAGTGATTTTACTCTTTTCAATTCACTTCTTAACAAATGCTAAACTACATAAGCATATTGACACATTTTTCAATAGACTTTAAAAAACACCAAAGTCATCAAACTTTTTTGTGCCCTTGTGCACTTTTCCTTTAAAACCTTTTTCATAAGTTTAGACATGATTCATTTCTTTAAGTGGAATTATTCGCTTAGAAATGACGACTTGTCTTTACATTTAAAAACAACCAAAACAAACAAATTTCATTCTTTGTACCACGAACTACAGGGTTTTGATCCTACATTGCACATCGTGGGTACGTAGGCATGAGACGACTAGTCTCTCCAAACACAAAAATCTTAAAAAACAATTTCTCTTCCCATCTCCTCAATCACTTTTCAAGCAAACCTTTTCAGACCAAAAGCGGTAGATATTTCAAAGGGCTCCTATAGAGTACTATAGACGTTTTGGGTGCTAACACCTTCCCATTGCGTAACCAATCCCCCTTATCCAGTCTCTCTTCACTTGTTCTTGTTGTAGAGCTTGTGTAGGTTTTGTTCGCTCTTTTTCCTATCCTTTTTTGGATAAAATAAAAGTGCGGTGGTGACTCTTGCTTTTCGAGTTAAGTTAATCAATAGCTTACACTCACGATTTTTCTGCTACAACTAAGAAATTGGATAATCCATGAGAATGAAAGTGCATGTTCTTATAACATGAAGAAATTTCACAATAGTTTGTTAAATATGTAATTCATTGTTTTAGAAAGATTATATTTGATTTAGAAAAATTAGATTAGATATTTTTGGGCTTTTGTAGTTTGGGCTTTAGCTTGAGATGCAAGTTAACCTAAATCTATAAATAGGGAGGAACCCTTGTAATTGTAATAATCAAGTTTGATAATTCACAGCTTGCAGTTGCAAGTGAATATTGAAAGTTTCCACAGTTTGTGGGCAGAAAGAATTCTGCAGTTTATCATCTTCTTCTCCAACGCTACTATTTCTCTTATCTCTTTCTTTCTTTCTTCTCAATTTTTATTTTCGTTGCCATTGCGTGTGATTGTTAACAATATTGAGATCAAGATTAAATAGGAATTCTAAAAAGGTTTTGGGTTAATTCCAACATCTGGTATCTAGAGCTCCAGTTGCAATTCAATGAAGGAAAATCGTGATGGCGATGAATCATCTGAACGGGCACTTTCCGGCGAGCCTTCCGATTCTCTAGAAAGATAATTATGAGAATTGGTGCAAGCAAATTAAGGTGGTTTTCTGTTATCAAGATCTTTGGGATCTTGTGAAGGAAGGGGTAGCACCGCTTGCAGAGAACGCGACAGATCAAGAAAAGGCTGCAAACAAAGAATTGAAGAAGAAAGTTTATAAAGCTCTCTTTATAATCCATCAGTGTGTCGATCCAGATAAATTTGAAAAGGTTAGTTAGGTAGAGTCAGCAAAGGAAGCGCAGGAGATTCTTGAAAAGTCTTTTGGAGGTGCAGAGAAGGTGAAAGAGGTGAGGTTACAAACTCACAAGAGAACCTATGAGTTGCTTCAGATGGAAGACAATGAAAGTATAACAGATTTCTTCACCAGGGTAACAAAGCTGGTGAATCAAATCAAGGTATGTGGAGAGGTGTTAACATCAAGATCAGTTGTCACAAAGATCTTGAGATCATTGGCTCCAGAGTTCGACCACGTGGTAGTAGCCATAGAAGAGTCGAAAGACTTGTCAGTATTGACGAAGGAAGAGCTTCAAGGGACGCTTGAGTCTCATGAACAAAGGATGGATGAAAGAGCTGCAGGAAATTAAAAGAGTGATATGGCTTTGCAGGCGCAGTCAGAAAAGGGAAGGAAAGGCAAAGGAAGCTGGAATGGCATGAAAGGTAGAGAAGGCTACAACAATTCGACTGGTAGAAATCAACATGAAGGAAACTGGTCGAATTAGAGAAAACCCTGGAACTAAGGCAACCAAAGAGGTGGTGCTGCAGGTAGAGGAAGAGGTGGTGATCGAAAGCCTGACAAGAGTCACATTTAATGTTTCAATTGTCAGAAGTATGGTCATTATTTTAGTGATTGTCCAGAAAAGAAGAAGAATAAAGAAACTGATGCAAAGCTGGTGAAACATGAAGAAGAAGAGTTATTGTTGATGGTCACAACAAGAGACGAAGAGAGATTCCAGGACCAATGGTACTTGGACTCAGGATGCTCATCACACATGACTAGAAGGAAATATTGGTTTGTCAACATGAAGCCCTCGTCGAAGAACACAGTGAAGTTTGTAAATGACAAAACTCTAGTAGTTGAAGGTGTTGGTGATGTCCTGATTATGAGGAAAGATGTCAAGAGGTCAACAATTTCCAATGTGTTGTACGCATGAAGAGTAATTTACTCAGTATAGGGCAGTTGGTCGAAAAAAACTACAAGGTGTCGATCGAAGACAAGATGATGAGAGTTCTCGACGCAGGTGGTAGGTTGATCTTGAAGGCTCCAATGTCTCAAAATATGACCTTCAAGATTGAACTCAATGTGATGAAGCACAAGTGCCTAGCAACTGCAGCCAACAGATATAAGTGGTTTTGGCATTTTTGACTAGGCCATCTCAACTTCAATGACATCAGAGAGCTAAAGAGAAGAAATATGGTTTTAGGATTACTAGAAATCGACATTCCAAGTGAAGTTTGTGAAGAGTGTGTTCAGTCGAAATAACACAAGAATAACTTCAGCAAGGATGTAGGAAGGAAGTCGAAGGCAATTCAGGAAGTCATATACTCTGATGTATGTCATCTAATCCAGGTGGATTCGATTGGTGGGAACAGATACTTTGTCACGTTCATAGATGATTACAGTCGAAAACTGTGGACTTACCTCATCAAGAAGAATAGTGATGTGATCAAGGTATTTTCCAGATTCAAATCTATGGTCAAAAGACAGAGTGGTCGAAAGCTGAAAAATCTGAGGACTGATGGTGGTGAAGAGTATGTGTCAAAAAAGTTCGATGCATTATGTGAGAAAGAAGGGATTGTGCATGAGGTGGTGCCACCCTACACTCCACCACAAAATGGAATATCAGAAAGAAAGAACAGAACCATCATGAACATGGTGAGAAGTATGTTGAATGGAAAGCATCTACCCAAAGAATTATGGGGAGAAGCGGTTTCGACAGCAACATATATTTTGAACAGATGTCCGACAAAGAAGCTTGAAGGAATCATACCAGAAGAATGTTGGTATGGTGTCAAGCCTAGCTTCAGTCACTTAAAGGTGTTTAGATCTATAGCACATAGACAAGTTCCAGATCAGTTGAGAAGAAAGCTTGATGACAAGTCAAATCAGATGATCTTGATAGGATATTATTCGACTAGAGAATACAAGCTGTTCGACCTAGTGAATAAGCAGGTAGTAATCAACAGAAATGAAGAAGGTCCAAGCAGACCTCGACAAACAAGACACATGCCTGCAAGGTTGTAAGAATGTGTAATTACATCAGATGATGTGGTTGATGAAGAGGGTGAGCTGGTACACTATGCTTTCTACGCAGATGTCGAACAAGTCAATGCAGTTGAGGCATTGAAAGATTCGAAGTGGGTGAAAGCAATGAATGAGGAGTTAGAGTCCATCGAAGTCAACAATACCTGGTCACTTGTCGAATTGCCTCAAGGCAAGAAGGCAATTTATGTGAAGTGGATTTACAAGGTGAAGGTGAATCCTAAAGGAGAAGTAACTCGACACAAGGTGAGACTTGTGGTGAAAGGATTTCTTCAGAAGGAAGGAATCGACTTCGACGAAGTGTTTGCACCTATTGCTAGGATCGAAACAATCAGGTTGGTTGTTGGTCTAGAAAATATGAACAATTGGCGCATATCTCAGATGGACGTGAAGTGTGTATTCCTTAATGGCCCCTTAGACGAAGAAGTTTATGTCGCACAACTAGCTGGGTTTGTGAAACTAGGCGAAGAAGAAAAGGTGTACAGGCTGCATAAAGCCCTGTATGGACTTAAGCAAGCACCAAGAGCTTGGAATTAGAAAATCGACAACTTCTTAAGGGAGAAGGAATTTGTGAAGTGTACGACTGAGCATGGAGTATATGTAAGAAGAAGCAATAGTGAATTGCTTATACTATGCCTTTATGTCGATGACCTATTAATAACAAGAAGTTGCAAGAAGGAGATCGAAGATTTTAAACATGACCTAAGTGAGGAATTTGAAATGCCAGACTTGGGAAATCTCTCATATTTCCTTGGCATCGAATTCTGCAGGACTAGTAGAGGTTTGATGATACACCAAAGAAGATATGCAGGCGAAATATTCAAGAGATTTGAGATGCAAGATTGCAACCCAACATCGACTCCAGCTGAGACCAGATTGCAACTGTCGAAAGATTCACATAAAGATGATGTCGACCCAACCTAATACAGAAGACTTATTGGGTTACTTTGATACCTTTGTCACACAAGGCCTGACTTAGCATATAGTGTGGATATGGTAAGTAGATTCATGCAGAAGCCAAAGGTATCACACCTAGCAGCAACGAAGAGGATACTGAGGTATCTGAAAGGTACTCTTGACTACGGCATTTTGTTTCATGAAGCTGATGAAGGAAAAGAATGCAAGCTAGTGGGATACACCGACTCTAGTTGGTGTAGTGATGCTGAGGATAGAAAATCCACAACTTGCTATGTGTTTATGTTAGGTGGTGCACCATTTGCTTGGAGTTCGAGAAAGGAATTAGTAGTGGCATTGTCGTCATGCGAAGCAGAATACATAGATGCTTCTCTTTGTGCATGTCAAGCAACCTGGATGGTGAACCTGGTCGAAGAGATCAAAGGGAAAAGTCATGGAGCAATTACCATGAAGATCGACCGCATGTCAGCTATCAACTTGGCGAAGAATCCAATAGCATATGGTCGAAGTAAGCACATCGAAATGAGATTCCATTATCTTCGAGAGCAGGTAGAAAAAGGGAAGATGAACTTGGAACTATAACACCCCAAATTTATTAGAATATTTATTTAATATATTTAAATATAATATTTGTGAATTTTTGGTGAATTTTGGTGGTTTGTGTTGACGTTGGCATTTTCGTGGAGTTTCGGTTATTTAATTAAATAATAGTATATAATATGAATATATTAGTATTATTATTAATTTAAATAATATTAGAGGAATTAAGGGTAAGATGGACTTTTGAGGAGGATTAGTGAGGGTATTATGGGGAAAGCCCATTTTGGAAGCCCAAGGGTTTAACAAAAAGGAATTGGAAAGGAATAGGATTCATTTTGGTTGGAACGTGGAAATAAGGCGAAAGTGCAGAGCTTTGAGGAAAAGGAAAGAGGCGAGGATTCGAGAAGGTTTCTGAAGAATCGATAGAGAAAGCTCCGAATCGACAATCTAAGATATGGGGAGTATTGCCTTTCATTGTTTTCAATATACGAAGTGATGTGTTTAAAGTGGATTATGAGGTTTTTGGGGTTTTTGAAGGGTTTATGAGTTATTGATGATTTAGAGGTATTTCTGAGGATCAATGATGGATTATTAAGGGTTGAATTGATTCGAGTAAAAATAAGCCTTCGAGGCAAAACCTTCTTTGATGATATGTGGGATCTAGTATGAGAAAGGGATTTATGGGGTTTATGGGAATCTTGAGAATTTGTGAAGGTTTAGGTATTTTGAGTTAGAATAGTGAAATTAATCGACCTAAATGTCGTAGGCTTTATGCCTTGGATTTGCCATGATGCCTTGGGAATGTTTTGGGGATGTTTTGGGTGAACTGAGGTTGAATTTGTAAGGTGTTTTGGGTCTGTTAGGCTACTGGTGTGTAGAAGTGATTTCCCGAAATCGCGAGTTCGCAAAGCGAACAATTCCTTTGCAAGGCGAACACTCCCCCCAGGCTCGCAAAGCAAGCAGTGCAGCGAATGCGCAATGATTTTGTTTAATGATACTGAGATTAAATATTAAATTGACTTAAAGTACGCAAAGCGAACGTCCCAGCGAGTGACTTCGCAAGGCGAATGAGAGTGGCGAGGAGGACATGAGGGGGTGTCTGGTGTCTGTGTGGAATGGGGGGTTCGCTGGAGTTCGTAAAGCGAATGTCCTGGCGAACATGTTCGCAAAGCGAACAGTTTAGCGAACGCCTCCTGTTTGCGAAATTTTGTTTATGATTCTGTGATGTTTTGATGCTGTGATTTTCTGACGATTTACCGTGATGTGTATTGATGATTATGAGTTGTTATATATGATGTTTGATGATTAATTGATGATTTGAATTACAGTGATGTATATTGATAATTATGAGTTGTTTATACACAATGTTTGATGATTAAGTGATGATATGAATTACCACAAGTGTATTGATGATTATGAGTTGTTTATACCTGATGTTTGATGATTAAATACATATGTGAATTATCATGAGCTATATTGACAATTATAAGATGAAGATGCATGATGTTTTGAGGAATAAATGACGATATGATGAATATGAGGTTTTGATGAATGATGATGCACGTGATGACTTTATTGATGATGGTGATTATGACGTTGTGCATCATGCATTCATAGCATATTTTGGTGATGATGTTAGGACTTCGGTCCAGTGATGATGATGTTAGACTTCGGTCTATTGTGGCTTCCATCCCATTGTGTGGATGTGAAGTGGTTTATGACGTGCTCCGGTTCTTGTTTGGAACCGATCCTAATGACGGGGATCTTTGGAGAGTGATGGCCTAAGTGTCCATCGATTGTGACGATTGGTACCATATGCATGAGTCTTGTTGTGCATTGCATTTATGTGGCATTATTGATGAGAGTTTATGATGTTGTGACTGTTGACCCTGTTGATAACTCTAATGATGTTGTATATGATGATGACGCCATTTTATACATATCTTGTTTTTATATTGATTATAATGAATTGTGATTACTAACCCTGCTTGTTTGAATGTTGCCTCCACGTGGGTAACGTGCAGGTGATCAGGATTAGTCGTGGATGCTTCGAGGAACTTTTGAAGTTTATTTGCATTTTGGTCGATGTAGAGGGTCTTGCTTTGATAGTGTAACATCGTGTTGGGTGGTTGAGTCGAACCATTGTTGAGTTTTATTTGGCTGTTATTTTGTTGTTATTTGATGACTATGGTTTTGTTTTAAAAACCCTTTTGTGGGACTTTTGTGGTTATGGTGGTTTTGCTGCCCTTGAAGGCATTTTGAGTTATTTTGAGGAAAACCCGTTGTTTACGGAGCAATTTTGGTTAATTTGAATATATTGAGAAATGTGCACCCTTTGAGGTGATTCTGATTTTACTATGATTTTATGTTTATTCCGCTACGATAATTGTGGGGTAGAAAAGGGTGTTACATTAGTGGTATCAGAGCAGGTCGGTCCGTCCGGCCTGGTTGTCTAATGTTGTCTAGTCCCTATTGTGCGACATGTGTGTGAAAACACTGTCGATGCTTGTTTTGTTTCCATTTGCAGGTTGGGAATGAAACAAGTGGGGGAGAAGATGGTGCTTCTCCAAGATGCTTCAAGTTTGGAACGATGGCTAAGTGTGGTGTTGGACGCTACGATAGTTTCGTAAGATAGTTTGTACCGCCTCAGGATAGTCTGCTGCTATTGACAAATTGAGGAACTGATCACCCTTAATTTCTTGTTAATAATAGATGGGATCATGTTGGATGGGATAGACGTGTCTTGCGAGCTTAAGTGGTGTGCGCAGTGAATCATATGGAGTTAAGCTAAGTGCTTACATACAGTTTTGATGAGTCGATGCAGGATGGTGATGAGATGTTATGTTGAGGGCAACCTTGAGTAGTAGTGAAGGTGAAGAAGCTTGTGTTTTGCTTTTGTTTGTCAAATTTCGAAAGTGTTTCTTGATGACATAAGTGATTGGCCTCCAGAGCGTGAGGTAGAGGTTGTGGTGGATTTGATACCAGGTATGAGTTCGGAGTTAATGGCTCCTTAGCGGATGTCTGCATCTGAGTTGGAAGAATTGAAGAAACAATTGGAAGAGTTTCTTGGGACGAAGTTATCAACTGAGTGTTTCTCCGTGGGGTGCTCCTGTGTTGTCGGTGAAGAAGAAAGATGGTACTATGAGATTGTGTGTGGATAGTTGAATAAAGTGACGACCAAGGATAAGTATTCACTTTCGAGGATTGATAATTTGATGGATCAATTGGTGGACGCTTGTGTTTTAGCAAGATTGATTTGAGGTCTGGTTATCATCAGATTTGTGTTAAGTCTGATGACATTCTGAAGACAACTTTCAGAACGAGGTATGGTCACTATGAATACACTATGATGCCGTTTGGTGTGTCCAATGCACCTGGTGTGTTCATGAAGTATATGAACCAGATTTTTCATGAATATTTGGATCAGTTTGTGGTTGTTTTCATTGATGATATTCTGATATATTCTAATTCTGAAGAAGAGCATGTTGAGCATTTGAGAACTGTGTTGCAAGTATTGAATGAAAAGAAGTTGTATACGAAGCTATCAAAGTGTGAGTTCTGGTCGAAGGAAGTGAGTTTTCTTGGCCATGTGATTTCAAGTGGTGGAATTGTTGTAGATCCTTCCAAGATTGATGTTGTGTTGCAGTGGGAGACTCCGAAGTCTGCTACTGAGATACAAAGTTTTCTAGGATTGGTGGGTTATTACAGCAAGTTTATCGAGGGCTTTTCTAAGTTGGCATTACCTTTGACTCAGTTGACCCAAAAGGGTCAATCGTTTGTGTGGGATATAGCTTGCGAAGAGAGTTTTGTGGAACTGAAGAAGAAGTTGACGACCGCTCTAGTGTTGATTTTGCATAATCCGAGCGATTCTTTTGTGGTGTATTGTGATGCGTCGAAGATGGGTCTTGGTGGAGTATTGATGCAGAATGGATAAGTTGTTGCCTATGCTTCGAGACAATTGCGAGTTCATGAGAGAAATTATCCTACCCATGACTTGGAATTGGTTGCCGTCGTGTTTGTGTTGAAAATTTGGAGACATTATCTGTAACGCCCTGATTTATTATTTAATTATTTTACTGAGTTTAGAGATAATTTTGATTGATTTACATGAATATTTGCGATGTATGATGTTTTGTGATTTGTTGATAGGTGTTGGTGAATAATATTATTAGCTTATTATAATATTATTAGTGGGGAAATAAATAATGAGAATTAGTGGTATTGTTTGATTATTAGAATATTAGTTAAATAATTGTTTAACTAGCATGACATTAAATATTTATTTAATGGAATAAAATTAAAATGGAATAATGAGGTAGTAAGGGAAAAACTGGCAAAAGATGGAATTTAGGGGTTCTAGGGGCTAAGTTGGAATAAGGGGAATATGTTATAAGGAGTTTGATGAAGTTACACAATAGAACGTGAATACAACTTTGGAGGAAACCGTAGAAGTGAGAAGGAAGAAGACAAGAACGATCGTGAGAAGACAAGAGACTAGAGTTTAGAGATTCAAAAAGGTCATCCAATCTAAGGTAAAAGTGGGACTAACTTTCTCTAATACGGGTTCAATAATCATGAAAGGGATTGAGTTAGATATTGGTTGATAATTGTTGTTGTTAGAGATGAATGAAATTGATTGATACGTGTTAATTGAGTATCTTAATATTAGGAATTTGAACCCAATTTGATGTTAGGAGTTTGCAATGATTGAATTATAATTTTATCGTTATGATGCAGTGTTTCTATGAGAATAATGTGAAGAAATTATGTTTTGGGTTAGGAATAGTGAAAACTAGAAATTTTGGTGCGAAATTTATCGTCGCGAAAATTAGTTTTTATGCTACCAATGAGTTCTAATAGGTATAACTAAGTTAAAATAAGAGTCTCGCGAATTAAATCGAAGTTTCAGATGGGTTTTTGGGCATAAAATGATCAAACCTGTAGCTATGTTAGTGCGGAATTTTGGAAACTTCGAAAATTCGTAACTTGAGTTCCGGAAGTCCGATTCGTACGCCGCTCAAAGCGTTGGAAAGATAACGAGATGAACTATCTTATAATAATAGTTTCTGGCCCAGGAGTGAGTTATCTTGTGTGAAATAACTGAAATGGAATTATAGTGTTAAAATTATGATTTTTGGCGAAGTGAAAGTTTAAACTTTTAGCACGATTTCGAAATTGAAAATTTTCCAGATTGTGAAATGAATTCAGAACGTGATTCCTTGTATTTAAAGATAAATTTAAGTGTATTTTAATAATTATTTCGTCATGTCATTGAGCTGCTTTTGAAGCGTTTTCGATTAAAGTATACATGCTTGAGTTTTGTAATTATAAGTGTGTGAATGAAATTATTAGTTATTTGCGAAGAATAATGTTGATTAATTGTGAAGTTGTGATGCGAAGTTGTAGTCGTATAGCAAAGAGGCCGAGTGCCTATGTTGATTTGCGAAGTTGATGTTGTTGTTGTTGTTGTTGCATTTTAATTGTATCGTTGCATAATCATTTCATTTTAACTACGATGGCCTGGATTGGCACCACGATGGCCTGAATGGGCAATTTGTTAAGCGAAGGGGGTTGTAGCCTGTCAAAGCCGAATCACGACATTAGCGAAGGGAGCTGTAGCTCTGTTGGTACCACATGCATGATTGCACTGCATTGCATCCGTAGAGTCGTGTTGTTGTATTGTTGAGCGAAGTTATGTGATGATTTGTTGTTAAACTTATGCGAAGTATTGATAATGATTAGTTGTGCAGTTATATGATGTTATGTGTTGCTAATTCCTTTATACGAGTTATTGCCTTGTATTATTGAATGTGAAATCTCACCCCTTCTATTTGAATGTTGCCTCTATGTTGGTAACGTGCAGATATTCTGCTGTAGGAGCTCAGGTGTGAGTGGAAGTTGAAGTCTTCCGTTTATTCTTTTAGTTTAGCGTCAGCTCTGATATGTAACATTGGGAGTCGGGAACGCTTTTATATGATTTTATTTGTTGAAGAATTATTAGTTGTTTTTCTAATATTAAAACTAGTTTCTTTAGTTATCGAAATCGTTATAATTTGTTGATTGAAATGAATAATTTTCCACTGCATAATAAAGGTTATTTTGTTGGATTAAAGTTATGTGATTTCCGAAAATGTCATTATATGTTACATGTCTATTTATGAAAAAATGATAAATTGGAAGTAGCATCCTTTATTTTTGTTTCTTATTGTTTTACTCTGATTATTTTAATTAAATAGCGCAGGGAAATTTAGGGTGTTACATAGTGGTATCAGAGCAGGTCGGTCCGTCCGGCCAGGTTGTCTAATTATGTTGTTCCCTAGTATACGACATGGTTGTGAAAACACTGTCGGTGCTTGTTTTATTTTCCATATGCAGGTTAGGAATGAAACAAGTGGGGGAGAAGTGTCTGCTTCTCTTAGATATTCCAGTTGTTGAGGAGCTGGATATCATGTTGCTACATGTGGGAGTGTAATGTTGGATCGTCCAACTGTTTGAGAATGGTGTGATCCTTGATGGAAGACGGTTAGGTGTTCTCGTTGTTCGCTTCCTTGTGAGGGGGAAGGCGATGTTGTGGCTAGAGATGGGCCGGTGATGTGTGGAGTATCCTGACGTGTTTCCTAAGGATGGGCACAGGTTATCTTTAGTCGGAACAAGATGATGTGATTGTTGGGACGAATTGGTGGAGTTAAACCATGTGTTTATCAATCATTTAGATGAGTGGTGTAGTGTGTTGTTGAGACAAGTGTAGCTCCGGTGTTATGAGTTAAGAAGAAAGAAGGTAGTACGAGATTGTGTGTGGATTAGCGACATTTGTCTAAGGTAATGATTGAGAATAAATATCCACTTCAACAGGATTGATGATTTGATGGACCAACTGTTATGCTAGTGTGTCTTTAGTATAATTGAATTGAGGTCAGATTACCTTCAGATTTGGGTGAAGAGTGAGGATAGTTGGGGAATCTTAGAAGTAAGAGAAAAATGTGGAACTCATGTTCACCATTTCCAATCTTCATTTTCGCACTTATGAAACATTCCTCACTAAACAAGTGATAACTTTTCGCTGGTAACTCCGATGGGAGCGATTCTGGACTTTTTGGAAAGCTTATGAAATTCCCTACATTTTGTATATAAACTTTGTCATCTACATGTTTTTGACGAAATAAAAAAACGCATTTGAATATTTGGGTCTGAAGCCGATTTTGGAGAAGGCAGGTATACATGGTTTCTTGACCAGCCTCCATTACACGGGGGATAACTTTTTACTCGTAACTCGGATTTAAGCGATTCTTGAATTTCTGGAATCTACAGGAAATCCCTTCACTTTGGCATATAATTTTGTATCAAGAAGGTCTGTATTGAAGGAGATAATCATGTTTGAAGTTGAGCGAGTCTTGCTTAAAATGAGTAAGATGAGGTCAGGTATAAAATGTTTAGTAATAGGACGGAGGTGAGGGTATCGGAGAAGCACATGGAGGTGCGGCGTATGCCAATTGAGAATGATTAGAGTGGAAAGATTTTTTAGGAAGGGAGAAGGTTAAAAAGTAAAGTGGATTATGTGTCATGGATGACATGATGTCGACATGTGTCTGGAAGATTTTGGACAGTTTCTATCAGCCACCCAGATGATGAGAAGGTACTGTTGAGATTGTGATTAGAATCAGACCCAAACGTGCAACTATATAGATCATCGAGATGATGAAATTAAAGGAAAGACGAAGGATTTATTAGTGTTGTTAAAGTTCTCTACTTGGATAAATGTTTCATTTGGAGCGGACCCATTTGAATTGTACTTGGTGTTGTAGCATTTCAGGTATTGGGAGAATATTTAAAAATTGTGTTGTGCTACGAGTGGGTATAGAAGATTATGTAATGGACTTTGGGCACAAAGTAAGGACGCTATTATAGTTAGGTAAGGATGATTTATGCTACCGATGTGGTTGGCGGCTACCTATTGACAGATTGAGGAACTGATCACCCTTAATCTCTTGTTGATAGTAGACGGGATCATGTTAGATGGAATATACGTGTCTTGCCAGATGGGATGGTATGTACAGTGAATTGTTTGGAGTTAAGCCAAGTGCTTACGGATTGTTTTGATTAGTCGATGTAGATTCCTATATCTGAAGATGAGGCGGATTCGAGGCTTTTGTATGTCGATCAGATGTTGTTGATAGTTACTTATCAGGAGTAGAGAACAATGTGTTGACTAGTGATTTGACCAAGGATGTCGGGTAGAGGATGGTAGTGGCTAGTATGCCTTAAAGTGTATGTAGAGAGTATGGATCGTATCTTCCATACTTATTTGGATAAGTTCGAAGTGGTGTTCGTTGTGGATGTTCTGATCTATTATAAAATCAGAAGAAGAACATGTAGAGTATTTGAGAATTATGTTGCAAGTGCTGAAAGAGAAGAAATTATATACCAAGTTATCAAAGTGTGAATTCTGGTTGCATGAGGTGAGTTTTCTCCGTCATGTTATTTCTGGTAGTGGTATTGTTGTGTATCCATCTAAGGTTGATGCGGTAACGCAATGGGAGACTCCGAAGTCGGTTACCGAAGTTAGAAGCTTTTTGGGTTTGGCAGGTTATTACCGAAGGTTTATTGAAGGATTTTCCAAGTTAGCACTTCCGTTAACTCATTTGACCTGTAAAGGTAGAGTTTTTGTGTGGGATGTTCTGTCCGAAGAAAGCTTTAATGAGTTAAAGCAACATTTGACGACGGATCCGATTTTAATACTACCACAATCTGATGAACCATTTGTTGTATACTGTGATGCATCTAAGTTGGGTTTAGGTGGTGTGCTTATGCCGAATGATAAGGTAGTAGCTTATGCATCGAGGCAGTTGAGGATTCATGAACGTAATTATCCTACTCATGATCTTGAGTTAGCTGCAGTGATTTTTGTACTAAAAATTTGGAGACATTATCTGTATGGTTCTAGATTTGAAGTATTCAGCGATCATAAAAGTTTAAAGTATTTATTTGATCAGAAAGAATTAAATATGAGATAGCGAAGGTGGCTTAAATTGCTAAAGGATTATGATTTCAGGTTGAATTACCATCCGGGTAAGGCTAATGTTATTGCAGATGCTTTAAGTAGGAAAACTTTACATATGTCTGCTATGATGGTTAGAGAGTTAGAGTTGTTTGAACAGTTCAGAGACTTGAGTTTAGTTTGTGAAGTGTCGCCACAAAGTGTTAAATTAGGAATGTTGAAGATCAACAATGAATTTTTGGATAGTATCAAAGAGGCTCAGAAGATGGATGTGAAGTTGGTAGATTTGATGGTTGGAAATAATCAAACCGCAGATAGTGATTTTAAAGTTGATGATCAAGGTGTGTTGCGGTTTAAGGATAAAATTTGTATTCCTGATGACGCAAAAATAAAAAATATGATTCTAGAAGAAGGTCATAGAAGTAGTTTGAGTATTCATCCGGGAGCTAAAAAAGTGTATCATGATTTGAAGAAGTTGTTTTGGTGGTCCAGGTTAAAGCGAGATGTGGCGAATTTCGTGTATGCGTGTTTAACTTGTCAAAAGTCGAAAGTTGAACATCAGAAACCTGTTGGGTTGTTGACACCTTTAGATGTTTCAGAGTGGAAGTGGGATAGTATATCCATGGATTTTGTGACGGGTTTGCCGAACACTCCAAATGGATATGATGCGATTTGGGTAATTGTGGATAGACTGACGAAGTCGGCTCATTTTATTCCGATTAACATCAATTTTTCTGTATCTCAGTTAGCGGAGATTTATATCCGTGTGATTGTGAAGCTGCATAGTGTGCCATCGAGTATTATATCAGATAGAGATCCAAGATTTACTTCTAGATTTTGGAAGAGTTTGCAGGAGGCGTTGGGTTCTAAGTTGAGTTTTAGTTCGGCGTACCATCCGCAGACGTTGGAGGACGATTCAGTCGTTGGAGGACTTGTTGAGAGCTTGTGTACTTGAGCAAGGGAGAACTTGGGATAGTTATCTTCCATTGATTAAGTTCACTTATAATAATAGTTACCATTCTAGCATTGGAATGGCACCGTTCGAAGGGTTGTATGGTCGGAGATGCAGAACTCCGTTATGTTGGTATGAGTCCGGTGAGAGTGTGGTACTTGGACTGGACATTGTTCAATAGACTACTGAGAAGGTTAAGTTGATTAGAGAAAATATGAAAGCGTCGCAGAGTAGACAAAAGAGTTATCAGGATAAGCGTAGGAAGGATCTTGAGTTTCAAGAAGGAGACCATGTGTTTTTGAGAGTCACTCCTGTGACCGGTGTTGGACGGGCGCTAAAATCAAAGAAACTGACTCCGAGGTTTATTGGTCCATATCAGATTTCAGAAAGAGTTGGAGTGGTTGCATATAGAGTGGGTTTACCACCGCATCTTTTGAACTTGCATGATGTTTTTCATGTGTCGCAACTTCAGAAGTATGTTTCAGATCCATATCATGTGATTTCGAGAGATGATGTGAAAGTTAGAGACAATCTTACGATCGAGATCTTACCAGTGAGGATTGAAGGTCGTGAAGTGAAGAAGCTGAGAGGCAAATAGATACCTCTTGTGAAAGTCGTTTGGGGAGGAGCGGCTGGTGAAAATATGATGTGAGAGTTGGAAAGTAAGATGCGTGAGTCGTATCCAGAGTTATTCGAATGAGGTACATTTTCGAGGACGAAAACATTCTAAGCGGGGGAGAGTTGTAACGCCCTGACTTATTATTTAATTATTTTACTGAGTTTAGCAATAATTTTGAGTGATTTACATGAATATTTGTGATGTATGATTTTTTGTGATGTGTTGATGGGTGTTGGTGAATAATATTATTAGCTTATTATAATATTATTATTGGGGAAATAAATAATGAGAATTAGTGGCATTGTTTGATTATTAGAATATTAGTTAAATAATTGTTTAACTAGCGTGACATTAAATATTTATTTAATGGAATAAAATTAAAATGGAATAATGAGGTAGTAAGGGCAAAACTAGCAAAAGAGGGAACTTAGGGGTTCTAGGGGCTATGTTGGAATAAGGGGAATATGTTATAAGGAGTTTGAAGAAGTTACACAATAGAACGTGAATACAACTTTGGAGGAAACCGTAGAAGTGAGAAGGAAGAAGAGAAGAACGATCGTGAGAAGGCAAGCGACTAGAGTTTAGAGATTCAAAAAGGTCATCCAATCTAAGGTAAGGGTTGGACTAACTTTCTCTAATACGGGTTCAATAATCATGAAAGGGATTGAGTTAGATATTGGTTGATAGTTGTTGTTGTTAGAGATGAATGAAATTGATTGATACGTGTTAATTGTGTATCTTGATATTAGGAATTTGAACCCAATTTGATGTTAGGAGTTTGCAATGATTGAATTATAATGTTATCGTTATGATGTAGTGTTTCTATGAGAATAATGTGAAGAAATTCCGTTTTGGGTTAGGAATAGTGAAAACAAGAAATTTTGGTGCGAAATTCATCGTTGCGAAAATTAGTTTTTATGCTACCAATGAGTTCTAATAGTGTCGCGGTGAAAATCGGATACCATAGTTATTTGTTAACTAGGATCGCATTTTTAATGTCACCACCGGTCTTTGATTTTATCCAAGGGAAGGGAGAAAAACCGAATTCCCACAATGCAATGCAAATGCACTAAGATTCTAAGTTCGGGGGATGGTTATACCTAGGGAAGGTGTTAGCATCCTAGATATCTGTAGTACTCTACAGGAACCTCTTGATTCATTATGTTATTTGTTATCTGTTTTGCTAAGGGTTTAAGGGTAGGTGATTTATTATTTTATTCCTAAGTGTGCTCGACAAGATATCGCATCTTGTGCCTACATATCCTGTCAGGAGGGAATCAGAGCACTTGTAGTTCCTTATTAAGGATACTAAATGTTTTAAAGGTTTAGGAGAGGAAGATGAGTCATCATCTTAAGAAAGACCACCACAGTTTTGAAAATGTTTGTATTTTTGTGGGGTATGGGATTGTATGTCCCTTTCTTTGAGATGATTAACATCTAATTCTCTTGTGTGGAGAATTAGGTAGGCTAAAGTTTGATTTGAAATCAAAATAGTAGGGGGACTAACCTAGGAAATCTATCCTAAGTTGTCTAATAGTCTTAACTTAAGGGTGCCGATTATGAATGCAAATGATGTGCACCATGCACAATAACAAGGTTATCATGCATGGGATTTTACCTTGGATATTAATGCGATTAATTATTGTTATTTAGGCGAGGGTGCTAGCAAAGTGATGCTAGACTTGTGTCTCGTGATCAATAGGTCGAATGCGATGCCCGAAGACGATCGACTTATATGGGTGGAAAATTGGCTCGACGTTGGATCGAGAGTTTTTATCTTTTTTTGAAAGGGTTTTCACAAGTAGTAAGTATGCATACATCAAGCAGCGGTAAGCAAAAAAATATCAGTCATAAAATAGCACACAACATGCGATTCACTCAAACGCGAGACGGATCTAACGAATTTGTTCTTAAGGTGCATTGATGTGAGGATTATGTTAAGGATTATTTTTTAGTTAGCGTTTCTTAAAAGGTTTTAAGTTAATTATTTGGTTTTAACGCTTTATTAAAAAAAGTTATTAAGAAGTTATTAATTAATAAGGGTTTTAATATTTTAGTGAAGAGAAAGTTTTATCATTTTAAGAGATAAGACATTAAGGATTATTTTAAAGGTTTTAACTATGAAAGGCCTTAGTTCTATTCTCTTAGTAAAAGGAAATAATTATTTCTAATTTTGAAGAAGTTAAAGGTTTTATAAAAAGATCTAATTATTTTAATAAAAAGGTTTTAATTACTTAAAAAAGTTATTGTTGTTATTTTAGTTTTGAAGTTATATTAAAAGGTTGATTAGAAAAAGAGTTTTCTTATTAAAAGGTTTAATTATTTAATCTTAAAGTTATACTAAAAATTAATAAAGTTTTTATTATAATAAAAAAATTAATTTTAATATTTTAAGGATTTTTATTAAAAAAGTGCTCTTTTATATAAAAAAGGTTCTATAATTATTTCATTTTTTTTAGATAAAAAGGGTTAGATTTAATTTTAAATGTGATGAACTTGTTGAGTAAAAAAAAAATTAAATTAAGATAAGATAACTATTAATTAAACGGAGGGATTTAGGTGTTGTGCATCTGTGGTGAGCATATGATTAATTCGTTGAAGCGAAAAACAAAAAGAAAAAGCAAAAAAACAAGCGTCCTCTTCTCTTTCTCTCTTAGACTCTCTCTCGTTCCTCTCCTTCTTCTCTCAACGGAATGAAAAAAGGGGTCGCAAACCCTAGCCGCCGCTATCACCTCTCATTCTCTCATCTTCTCTCTCGATCTCTCTCGATCTGTAAGCGAAACAAAGCAACAAAGCAAAACCCCACCACACACAACCCAATACCCCGTTTTCCACTATGATCGACGGTTACATGTACAGGATGCATAAGATTTAAGCAAAATAATAAAAAAAGGGGAGGGCCGGCGGCGATCGTGGCGGCTCCATGGACCTTCGATCAGGGAAGTTTCGTTCTCCTTCCTTTTTTTTTTTACCTTCATTAAGCTTTGTGTTGCTTTCTGGCTGTTGATTGTGAGCTCGCGTGATGTTTGAAACGATCCTGAATCTCTGGGTTTTCTTTGAATTTTGTGATGGAATTTGGTAATTCTTCTGCTATTGCATATGGTTCTGATTCTCGTGTGATTTCTCGTTTGTGACGATTGGTTTTGTGATTTTTTTCCGTCCCCTTTTGATGGAATATGAGTCCCTTTTTATAGTGGCCAATGATGTGTAGCGAATTAATGTTGTGTGAAGTCGTTGGAAAGTTTTGAATGTTGCTGATGCGATTTAATTTGGTGACTTGAAATCTTGATTGTTGTGTTGATTATGTTTAATGCTGATTTGATCTGGTTTAATTTGGAAGATTTTTGAAAAGTTTTGAATTCGGTAGACACGCTCTGATTTGGAAAAGGATTTGACCGTTGATATGATTTGGCTTCAGATTTGGAAGGTTTTGAAATCTTCTTTGCTGTCACGATTTATTAGTGATGAAAGCTGTGGATTTTTTATACCCGTTTTGAAATTATTTTGGAAAGAAAAAATCACATTGCCCTGTTTGATTCTTATTTTGGAAATTTATGCTGGCGGTATCCCTTTGGGATATTGCCCATAATTTTCCTTTTGAATATGATGAAGCTAAATCTGATTCAAATAAAAAACTCTGAGGCCACGTAGGAAGTTTTAAAGCTAGTCTGAACATGTCTTATGTTTTTGGAATGTGCCATGGTAACGGATAATGCTGCAGGATACCTTAACCTCTCCGTGCTAACTTGATAGCTTAAACATGTTTCAGGTTGTTGACAAACTTATAGATTATTAGTACTCTTTTCCTCTAGTGTACTTGTGACTTGGTTAACTCACTTTTGAAATGGCGGCTGGTGGCTTATTATCACTTTGGTTCTTTCAGGTCGAGATCTTAACAATGCTGCGGGAATATGTGCGATTATGATGGTAAACATTTTGTAAACATTTTCTCTTCTTGCTAAATTATGAAAGATCTCCATGAATGTTCGGTTTTTTTTATTTGGAACTTGATGCCGGTGATTTGAAAATCTGATATCTCTTGCCATGTTATCAGGCCCATGCGCTGCTGCTAAGGTGATTGAATGTCGTCGAACTCACCCATTCGGTTAGTTCAAATTGGCGTGCAGAACTAATACAGTGCAGGTGTCAAATGGTGTTTCTAATGTCATCATGATTGCTGGACTGGAGGTTAGATTATCAGGTTTAAATGGTGTAAGGTTCCGACGTAGATAAGGAATTAGGCCGCTGTATTGAGGTGTCAAACCAACATGTTCTCCTAGCAGAGTATTCAATACTACAGAATCTATTTTCAATTTCAATTTCTTTATCAACTTCGATTGGAATCCGCAACTCACATCTATCCACTTGAGGTCATCATTTGTAGCTTATTCCAATCTCATTTCTTTTTCAGGTAATCAAACATAAGAGCTTTTTTTGAAAATTTCGCCTTTCGACTGGGATGTCCAATTGCTAGGTTTGCTGAATTATCCGTAGCGAGGACAGGGTTCAGAGGCGAGATGTGAGCATTTTCCATTGGTGATTCTGGGATTCTAGTCCATAAGTACCCTCTGGTACGATTCGTTTAAATAGCAACTTCCAATATGTGTTTTGCTGTCTTTCAAATATATACCTTTGAACTACTAACTTTGTTTCCATTTCTCATGCGCTTTTGTTTTGTCCAGCCCTTGGTAATTGTTTATGCTAGGCAGAGGTCATGGTTGAATCATCTAAGATGCGTCTTCAATCGCTTGGGATCCACCACTGGTAGTAGTTCTTCTGTAAGGTACTCTTGATCTATTATTGTAATTACATTGGAACTCTCAGCAGCTTTTAAGAATCTGTTTCCCGATTTTGTTGGCTAAACAGATTTTTGCAGTCACAAACCTAAAATGTTCACATCATCTTGTAGGTTTGCAGCCCCACTGACTCCATCAACAAATTTGGTGCATAGTGGTTTGCTTGGCGACTAAATAGTCCCCGGTGAAGAATTGTATTCTGAGGTCTAATGGAGGATCCAGCCATTGCAAAATTCGCTTCATGGCTAAAACTGATCCAACAGCATCAAGAAATACATTCAAATATGGAAGGTCTGGCTTTCATCAATGAGATCAACGAGCGAATGGCCGTCACAGTAATAACCAGGAGCATGATGGGAGAAGGATTTTCCATAGGGATGGCCAAGTTAACCAAAGGCGGCAGAGAGTCCTCTTGTGTCTGGATTTGAATTACCAAAGTTGTATATTGCTAGAAGTTCGCATTTCCTTGAATCGCCTGCTATTGTTACTATTGAATAGTCTGTAATAGTTGAACAGTAGTTGAATTCTTCTCCATATTTTAAATATGCTTCATGTTGTTCCACTTCATACCATTTCATTTGTATTCCACCTCTTTTTGTAGCACCTTAAAGTTGATGGATAATGCTGTTCTAAATTCTTCTTTGGCTTTGTGGTGCTTGATTCAGAATAGCAGAAGCTTTTGGAACAGGATGAAACTCAGTAATTTCAAGGCAACCGAGTATTGGCCTTCTTGCTTTGAAACCAAAATTTCCAAATATTTATCAAAAGTGCCTCCATCTTGAAATGAAATGGATCTTGACATACTCGCCTTTGTAATTGATCTGGAGCTTGTAATTCCCAAAACTTTAACCTCTAAATTTAACTTTAACCTCTAAATTTAACTTTAACCTCTAAATTTATGAGCATGAATTGGTGAACTTAATGGAAAAATGTGAACTCATAGTAAATCGGGCCATAGCTTTAAGATTTGGACTTATTAAGTTGTGTGAACTCATGATTCGAATAAACTTGTAGTTTTTGGGAAATGAGAATGAATTCCACTCTGATATGATATGGATTGGATTTTTTTTTTTCCATGCCTGAAGCTTCACTGTTGATGACCTAATTTTGAATCAACTTCAGAGTTTCAACTTTGATTTCTCATCAGCACTTGTAGCATAATCTTTATGCCTTAATTATCTATCCATCACAGATTGAATTTATCCCTTGATTACAGGTGGATTGTGCCATGAGTCTCTTAATTCAAATTTCTTCATTAATTTAAAAAAACCAATTATCATGTCTTGAAATAAATCCATTCATGTAGCTTAGGCAAATGATCAAGCCATGACTATCTAATCATGAGAATGAGATTACGCCTCTCCTTTGCTTCCCCTTAAAATTGCCATACCTACACAAACTGGTTAGGGATAAAAAATGCACACAAAGACCTAAAGATGCTATGCAAAGAACAAAGGATCTTAAGGTAAAAAATTAGGGTGCGACAGATGCCCCTATTTAAGTTTCTCATAACCGGAGATATGGAGATTGAAATCTTCGTCTCGACGAGATAGAAGAGACTTAAATACACACATGCACAAAATTTTTGGCCCTAAGATGCCGCCAAATGCACATGATATAATATGCTATGCAAGACAAGGAATCTGTGAGGGCATAATGTCACAGGGGATAACTGCGGTTGAAACGCTGAAACACAACTAAAGAAAGGAAGACCTAACGAGGAATAGCTTAGCAAAGCAAGACTCCACGAGGAAAGATCTAACTCCACTGGGGGGAAGAGACTACCAACTGACAATCATGTGGTATCTAAAACAGCAGGGTGTCTCCCAACGAAAACAACAGTGTATATTGCAAAGATAATAAGCAAACATGTCTCCCGACATGGTTCAACTTCTTATTTAACTGGATGTTGCAACGTCTAGAAATGAAATGCTACGAGGTTGTCTACCTCGAGTCAAAATCTTGGAATACATGCCACGAATTTGTCTGCCTCGAGCCAAAATCCACTTGAAAAGGGTAAAAATAAACCTCCCCTAGTCTCGGGTTATAAGCCACGTAGTGGTCTCAGTTTCTTCTTTAATCAAGCATTTCACTTGAAAAGGGTAAAAATAAACCTCCCCTAGTCTCTGGTCATAAGCCACGGACTGGTCTCAGTTTCTTCTTTAATCAAGCATTTCACTTGAAAAGGGTAAAAATAAACCTCCCCTAGTCTCGGGTCATAAGCCACGGACTGGTCTCAGTTTCTTCTTTAATCAAGCATTTCACTTGAAAAGGGTAAAAATAAACCTCCCCTAGTCTCTGGTCATAAGCCACGGACTAGTCTCAGTTTCTTCTTTAATCAAGCATTTCACTTGAAAAGGGTAAAAATAAACCTCCCCTAGTCTCGGGTCATAAGCCATGGACTGGTCTCAGTTCCTTCTTTGGGGATAGAATATCCACTACCGGTTTATTGGGTAGTTCACAAAGAAAACATTACCTGCTACCGATTTATTGGGTAGTCCATAAAGAAAATATTGCCTTCTACTGATTTACTGGGTAGTCAGCAAAGAAAATATCATATGCTACCGGTTTACTGGGTAGTAAAAAATTACTTGCTACCGATTTACTGGGTAGTCAAGATTGTCTGCTACCAATTTACTGGGTAGGAAAAAAATTACTTGCTACCGATTTACTGGGTAGGAAGAAATTACTTGCTACCGATTTACTGGGTAGTCGATAAATAAAACATCTGCTACCGATTTATTGGGTAGTCGAAAAGTGATTCTGCTACCGGTTTACTGGGTAGTCCACAGAGGAAATATTGTCTGCTACCGATTTACTGGGTAGTCAGCAAAGAAAGAGGAATTACCTATTGGGGATAGACAAACTGCCTTGAGGTGACTGCCATCTGTCATCCAAATAGAAAACATGATAACCAAACTGCTCAAATAAAGAGTTGCTACTTGTCGTCTGGTATGAATTCCAAGAAAATGTTGTAATAACTGCTGGAGAAATAATTTCCGTCTTCCATAGGGATTTTCAAATAAGCTCTTCTTGGGAAGATAGAGTGCAAAATAAATGCACGCTCAATCTAGGTTCAACAACCTAGAGATATCCAAAAATGTGATTGTCAGGGACCAAAGTCCAATTCAGGAAATAACTCAAAAGAAACGGTCAAACAAGACTCAATTCGACAAGGAATGAACTCAAGCGGGGTTTATCTTTATCCAAAAATGGAAAAGAAAACTAAAGCAACCATCTTCCACGAGGATCAAACTCAGTGGGGAATTAGAAAGGATGTACTTTTTCTGCTTAGGGCTGATGACTCTACTTGGAAGGAGCAGACAAAACCCAGCCACTTGGGGATGAACACGACCAAAGTGACAGAACAAAACAAACAACACAAAACGCAAGATGCAAAATGCGCTTATGCCATGAATCTAAATGCAAGTATGCCATGCTATGCTTATGCTTATGCTGACAAAACAATGGCAAGAAGTAAACTGGAGATGAGAACAAGCATCTCGATACGGATACTCGGCCAATCTCTGCAATATAAGAAGCATCACTGGGGATGAAAGGAGATCCATATACGGAAACATGTCCCACTTCAAAGCTTCAAACTTCTCTGAGGAAAAGAGAGCACTCCACTTGGGGATGAACATCGTGACTTCACTTAGGATTGTCAGGATGAACCTTGTGATTCTGTTGGAATGAGAAAGATTCACTGGGAACGAATCAAACTCATGATCGAAAAGACTTCATGGAGGATAAAATAAATATCCATTGTGAATCGGGGAAGCTTGAAGATAGCAATATAGCAGTTAAAGATGTCGGAGATAAAATTTCGAGGGGGTGAAATAAACATCCGCCTTCACTGGTGAAGATTAAGATAGTGAGAAAATCCATCGAGGAGTGAAATAAACACTCGCTTCGCTGGGGAAGGTTGAAACCAAAGAGATTCACTGAGGATTCTCAGGTTGCCGACTAGAGAAATCTTGTGTCAAATGTGCCGTAATTTCTTGGAGTAGAGGTTCACCGGGGAATAGTCGTGACCTCATGAAGTAGAATTTACTGGGGAACCATCACACCACTTAAAACAAAAACTTTTTGGGTAAGGAATGTTGTGAGACTGATGTGGTTCTGCAATGATGAACTGCTTAGTAGTGGCCATTTTGAACAATTGTTGTTGTGAATGGATGAAAAGTCTTCGAACCTCAAATGCCCCAGGCCACATGGTTTATGAGAAGAAGTCATCCCAAGAGGATTTTACAGAAAACTTGGCATCCAACTGTCCCAATGTTTTCAAACTCTTGGAGAGATTATCGAATCTCAACGTAACTGGCCCGGATTGACTGTGTTCTGTAACCGAGTCTTCAAATTCTTTGAGAGATTTACCAAATCTCGACGTAACTGCCCCAGATTGACGGTGTTCTGTATAACCGAGTCTTCAGACTTGCCCCTTGGGGTCAGACTATGAGAGAAACAACTGGGCAACAACTTGCCCCTGCTCAGCGAAGCCTTCAGGTATCGTGCCCCTGGGTATGGTCAACTTTGAAATGATCAGCCATTTACTCATCAGAGCTGCGGGTCTCAAAAGCTCTAGCTCATCACTGATGCTCACATGCTAGCTTCTATGATGTCAAGCAATGCTAGCAAGCAGAAAAATGTTAATTCTGAAATCGATAATGCAACGTATGTTTGTCTTGAAGTTTTATTTAAAATATTTTTGTGATTGAATTATCGATTTTATAAAGCCAACACAAATTTGAGCATAGCTCGTGGGAGTCTGGAAACAATACCTCAATGAGTATGCTTTTGAAATAAACCTTGCTTCAATTACGACTTTTGAGGGTTGTATCATGGATTGGTTCACAGTTTAAGAAACAAAGGATATAAGGCTCAAAGTGTGTTTATGCCCGCCCAATCTTCGTGATATTTTACTCCATTTTTGAAAATTACCCTGCCCCAGGTTAAGTATGAGGGTTTTTTGATTTGTAGAAGAAAACTACTACTTCAAAGGCTTAAAGAGGTTAACGAGGGTTCATCTCCTTATATCTCTGGTGTTTAGTATTTTTGAAATAATGCCTTATATCACTAGCAGAGTTTTATTCAAAAACATAAAATAAGAGATCTTGCGTTTGATTTCATCATCCTCCATTCAATTCTTTGCCGAGGCAAGAGATTGGGCAGCATTGGCATTATAAAATAGAAAAAGCGTTTTAAAATGAGTGAAACGAATGGGTTTCTTCAAGACAAACATTATTCATTATATCAATTATTCAAGATTAACGAGTCCTCACGCGCAAACAACAAATGCATTAACAAAATAAAAAGCATTACATGCGAAAAGCAGTAAATTAACTAAAACTTTGAGGAGACTGTCTCGGTCTGAGCTTATGGTTTTCACATTAGGTCCAAAGTTTTCAAAAGACAAAACACCACGTCGCATTAGCCTTTATACTTCATGTTTCAAAGGAAAACAGTCTTCCATGTTGTATCCGGGCGCACCTTGATGGAAAGCACAACGAGCCTCAGGTTTATACCACCACGGAAAATCCTTCGGGATGGCTGGCGGAGCTCGTGTCTGCACCATATTCCTTTGTATAAAAAATGGATACAATTTCGTATAGGTCATCGGAATCGGATCAAACTGTCTTTGAACACGGTTTTGTTTATTGAATGAGAGACCAGCCTGCGGTTGATGAGCGGTAGTGTTGGTGACGGGAGATATAGTAGCGATATATTGAGGTCTCTGATACCTTCTTCTCTTTTGTCGTCCTTGATGCACAACATTTACTTCTTGTTCCTTCTTTTTCCCAAAATTACTTCCATATTTCTTGGCATTGTTGGAAGCACTTCCTTCTTTAACCAGTCTTCCTTCACGGACACCTTCTTCCAAACGCATCCCCATGTTTACCATCTCAGTAAAATCACTGGGAGCGCTTGCTACCATTCTCTCATAGAAAAATGGGCTCAGTGTTTTCAGAAAAATCCTGGTCATCTCTTTCTCCTTCAGAGGTGGAGTAACTTGAGCAGCAAGTTCACACCAATGCTGGGCATACTCTTTAAACGTTTCCCTTTCTTTCTGGGTCATGGCTCTCAGCTGGTCTCTATCCGGTGCCATATCGACATTATATTGGTATTGCTTAATAAAAAGCTCACAGAGGTCATTAAAACTGCGAACCTTTGAACTATCTAGTCCCATATTCCACTTGAGGGCTGCACCAGTCAAACTATCCTAGAAATAATGTATCAATAGTGGGTCATCATCCTTATGAACAGACATTTTCCGGGCATACATAACTATGTGACTATGTGGACAAGAATTTCCTTTATACTTCTCCAAATCAGGGAGTTTGAACTTTGGAGGAACCTTAACATTAGGAACCAAGCATAGCTCAGAGGCACTCTTCCTAAACAGCTCTTTCCCACGAAGGGCCTTGATTTCTTTCTTCATTTCTAGAAATTGGTCTCGGAAATCATCCATTCGTTCTTCCATTCCAATACTTTCACTAGGAGTAGCATGAAACACAGGCTCTTTTAGCTGGAAAGGAGTAACATCGACCACGGGTGGTGGCACAGTCAATACAGCAGTTGTAACAGGGACCTGAGATGCCGGTGGGTGGTATCCTGTTGGAGTGAAATTAGGAGGCATTCCCCACAGGAAACCAAAAGGCATAGAATACTGAACTTCACTTGTAGTGGGAACCACTGGGATCGGTGCAGATATCATTATAGTTCCTTGCTCTGGCACATTATATGATGACTGATTCTGAGTGGCCATTAATGTTTCCATCATCCCATTGATCTTCTCCACATTTCCTTTCAGTGTTGAAACCTCTTCCCGAAGTGCTCTGTTTTCCTGCTCGAGTTGATCCATTCTTTTCTTGCGACCGGCTCGAGTATTGTATCGATGATTCAGAGTCTAAGAAGAGAGACACGAATGAGAACCTGGAATGCAATGGGGTGCAAATGCGAATGATGCGTATGATGCAACAAGATTCATGGGACTTAGCTAGTTATAATCATAATGGAATATCAAGAGACTCGATTTAAAAAAAAATCACTAAAAACGGTTACGATAATCAATATCTGGAATATTAAAACAGATTTATTAATAACGCGTTGGTGCGCCTTACAACAGTCATAACGGAAAAGGTAAATAAAAGCTAATAATGATGGATCTAAGGGGACTCTTCCAACGACCTTCTTGAATCCTTTGACTTCTTTCTTCCAACTGAGCTTTTTCTAGAATAAGCTTGTCCACGATCAATTTCCAGAGTTGACTGATGACTTGAAATGGAATAGGACGTCTTGAGCTTTTCGTTTATTGCAACAAAAAAAAAAATAGCTCCTTTCTAGTAATCCTTCTTTTGTAGTCATCTTAGCTTGAATATTAACCAGAGATAGGAAGTGAGTTTTTGTCTTAAATTAGTAACTCCACCAGCTTAGGAAGTTCTTCAAGGGCAGGTACCAATTGATGATCAAGAAAACAGTAGTAGAATGGAGATAATAACTTCCCTTATCTGATCTCGATCCTTTCTTTATCTGTCAGCAAGGTCTCCAGTCCCCTTAGATCGTCCAGGTTATGACTCTTGTAAAGGTACTTCAACGTTTTTATTTTTAAATTTTTCTTTAGAGTCCATGATATCCTTATGATGTTTATAAACAAGACTAAGTTCCATGAATCTTTATGGTATGATGCTTATGAATGTATGCAACACAAAGCACACTCAAGCAAAACAAATAAGCAAAGAGTCCTAGGTTTGAAAGGTCACAGCATGGAGTCAATGTCTACCCATCCCATAGGAGTGTACTATAGTTTCAAATTTACCTGCCGAACGGGTTCTACAAAGTTCCCAGAGTCTACAATCCATCTTTCGGATATTATCGATTTTCCAGATCACTTGGTAGTCAATAATATTCTCAAGAGAATCTCGTCTGAGTGTAGTATCGCGTAGCAACTATCACGGAAATAGACTCCCGCGTAGTCCCCGCACTACATCCTAATAGGCCAAGTTGGGTTAAAGGTAACTACGGTCCCCAGTCCCGAGGGCCTTTAGATCGAAACCATACAGTCTTCATGAATGAACTCGTTGGACAAATATTTTATTTGAGAGGACCTAGACTGAGTGGTGAAGTCTCAATTTACTTTTTCAGGAATCGACTCCTTCAAAGTATCATTGAAGTCTCACCGTTTTCCTATCTTAATTTCACTCTAGTCCGGGTGAAGGAGTTTGTCTCACCACACTAAGTAATAACCCAAGCAAACATAACAGATAACAAATATATAACAAAAACAAAATTAATCAAGTTAGGGGGAACCCTCTTATGAGTGTCCCCAATGAAGTCGCCATTTCTGTCGCGGTGAAAATCGGATACCATAGTTATTTGTTAACTAGGATCGCATTTTTAATGTCACCACCGGTCTTTGATTTTATACAAGGGAAGGGAGAAAAACCGAATTCCCACAATGCAATGCAAATGCACTAAGATTCTAAGTTTGGGGGTTGGTTATACCTAGGGAAGGTGTTAGCATCCTAGATATCTGTAGTACTCTACAGGAACCTCTTGATTCATTATGTTATTTGTTATCTGTTTTGTTAAGGGTTTAAGGGTAGGTGATTTATTATTTTATTCCTAAGTGTGCTCGACAAGATATCGCATCTTGTGCCTACATATCCTGTCAGGAGGGAATCAGAGCACTTGTAGTTCCTTATTAAGGATACTAAATGTTTTAAAGGTTTAGGAGAGGAAGATGAGTCATCATCTTAAGAAAGACCACCACAGTTTTGAAAATGTTTATATTTTTGTGGGGTATGGGATTGTATGTCCCTTTCTTTGAGATGATTAACATCTAATTCTCTTGTGTGAAGAATTAGGTAGGCTAAAGTTTGATTTGAAATCAAAATAGTAGGGGGACTAACCTAGGAAATCTATCGTAAGTTGTCTAATAGTCTTAACTTAAGGGTGTCGATTATGAATGCAAATGATGTGCACCATGCACAATAACAAGGTTATCATGCATGGGATTTTCCCTTGGATATTAATGCGATTAATTATTGTTATTTAGGCGAGGGTGCTAGCAAAGTGATGCTAGACTTGTGTCTCGTGATCAATAGGTCGAATGCGATGCCCGAAGACGATCGACTTATATGGGTGGAAAATTGGCTCGACGTTGGATCGAGAGTTTTTATCTTTTTTTGAACGGGTTTTGACAAGTAGTAAGTATGCATACATCAAGCAGCGGTAAGCAAAAAAATATCAGTCATAAAATAGCACACAACATGCGATTCACTCAAACGCGAGACGGATCTAACGAATTTGTTCTTAAGGTGCATTGATGTGAGGATTATGTTAAGGATTATTTTTTAGTTAGCGTTTCTTAAAAGGTTTTAAGTTAATTATTTGGTTTTAACGCTTTATTAAAAAAAGTTATTAAGAAGTTATTAATTAATAAGGGTTTTAATATTTTAGTGAAGAGAAAGTTTTATCATTTTAAGAGATAAGACATTAAGGATTATTTTAAAGGTTTTAACTATGAAAGACCTTAGTTATATTCTCTTCGTAAAAGGAAATAATTATTTCTAATTTTGAAGAAGTTAAAGGTTTTATAAAAAGATCTAATTATTTTAATAAAAAGGTTTTAATTACTTAAAAAAGTTATTGTTGTTATTTTAGTTTTGAAGTTATATTAAAAGGTTGATTAGAAAAAGAGTTTTCTTATTAAAGGTTTAATTATTTAATCTTAAAGTTATACTAAAAATTAATAAAGTTTTTATTATAATAAAAAAAATTAATTTTAATATTTTAAGGATTTTTATTAAAAAAGTGCTCTTTTATATAAAAAAGGTTCTATAATTATTTCATTTTTTTTAGATAAAAAGGGTTAGATTTAATTTTAAATGTGATGAACTTGTTGAGTAAAAAAAAAATTAAATTAATATAAGATAACTATTAATTAAACGGAGGGATTTAGGTGTTGTGCATCTGTGGTGAGCATATGATTAATTCGTTGAAGCGAAAAACAAAAAGAAAAAGCAAAAAAACAAGCGTCCTCTTCTCTTTCTCTCTCAGACTCTCTCTCGTTCCTCTCCTTCTTCTCTCAACGGAATGAAAAAAGGGGTCGCAAACCCTAGCCTCCGCTATCACTTCTCATTCTCTCATCTTCTCTCTCGATCTCTCTCGATCTGCAAGCGAAACAAAGCAACAAAGCAAAACCCCACCCCACACAACCCAATACCCCGTTTTCCACTATGATCGACGGTTACATGTACAGGATGCATAAGAGTTAAGCAAAGTAATAAAAAAAAGGGAGGGCCGACAGCGATCGTGGCGGCTCCATGGACCTTCGATCAGGGAAGTGTCATTCTCCTTCCTTTTCTTTTACCTTCGTTAAGCTTTGTGTTGCTTTCTGGCTGTTGATTGTGAGCTCGCGTGATGTTTGAAACGATCCTGAATCTCTGGGTTTTCTTTGAATTTTGTGATGGAATTTGGTAATTCTTCTGCTATTGCATATGGTTCTGATTCTCGTGTGATTTCTCGTTTGTGACGATTGGTTTTGTGATTTTTTTTTGTCCCCTTTTGATTGAATATGAGTCCCTTTTTATAGTGGCAAATGATGAGTAGCGAATTAATATTGTGTGAAATCGTTGGAAAGTTTTGAATGTTGCTGATGCGATTTGATTTGGTGACTTGAAATCTTAATTGCTGTGTTGATTTTGTTTAATGCTGATTTGATCTGGTTTAATTTGGAAGATTTTTGAAAAGTTTTGAATTCGGTTGACACGCTCTGATTTGGAAAAGGATTTTACTGTTGATATGATTTGGCTTCAGATTTAGAAGGTTTTGAAATCTTCTTTGCTGTCACGATTTATTAGTGATGAAAGCTGTGAATTTCTGATACCCGTTTTGAAATTATTTAGGAAAGAAAAAATCACGTTGCCCTGTTTGATTCTTATTTTGGAAATTTATGCTGGCGGTATCCCTTTGGGATATTGCCCATAATTTTCCTTTTGAATATGATGAAGCTAAATCTGATTCAAATAAAAAACTCTGAGGCCACGTAGGAAGTTTTAAAGCTGGTCTGAACATGTCTTATGTTTTTGGAATGTGCCATGGTAACGGATAATGCTGCAGGATACCTTAACGTCTCCGTGCTAACTTGATAGCTTAAACATGTTTCAGGTTGTTGACAAACTTATAGATTATTGGTACTCTTTTCCTCTAGTGTACTTGTGACTTGGTTAACTCACTTTTGAAATGGCGGCTGGTGGCTTATTATCACTTTGGTTCTTTCAGGTCGAGATCTTAACAATGATGCGGGAATATGTGCGATTATGATGGTAAACATTTTGTAAACATTTTCTCTTCTTGCTAAATTATGAAAGATCTCCATGAATGTTCGGTTTTTTTTTATTTGGAACTTGATGCCGGTGATTTGAAAATCTGATATCTCTTGCCATGTTATCAGGCCCATGCGCTGCTGCTAAGGTGATTGAATGCCGTCGAACTCACCCATTCAGCCAGTTCAAATTGGCGTGCAGAACTAATACAGTGCAGGTGTCAAATGGTGTTTCTAATGCCATCATGATTGCCGGACTGGAGGTTAGATTATCAGGTTTAAATGGTGTAAGGTTCTGACGTAGATAAGGAATTAGACCGCTGTATTGAGGTGTCAAACCAATATGTTCTCCTAGCAGAGTATTCAATACTACAGAATCTATTTTCAATTTCAATTTCTTCATCAACTTCGATTGGAATCCGCAACTCACATCTATCCACTTGAGGTCATCATTTGCAGCTTATTCCAATCTCATTTCTTTTTCAGGTAATCAAACATAAGTGCTTTTTTTGAAAATTTTGCCTTTCGGCTGGGCAGTCCAATTGCTAGGTTTGCTGAATTATCCGTAGCGAAGACAGGGTCAGTGGCGAGATGTGAGCATTTTCCATTGGTGATTCTGGGATTCTAGTCCATAAGTACTCTCTGGTACGATTCGTTTAAATAGCAACTTCCAATATTCATTTTGCTGTCTTTCAAATATATACCTTTGAACTACTAACTTTGTTTCCATTTCTCGTACACTTTTGTTTTGTCCAACCCTTGGTAATTGTTTATGCTAGGCAGAGGTCATGGTTGAATCATCTAAGATGCGTCTTTAATCGCTTGGGATCCACCACTGGTAGTAGTTCTTCTGGAAGGTACTCTTGATCTATTATTGTAATTACATTGCAACTCTCAGCAGCTTTTAAGAATCGGTCTCCCGATTTTGTTGGCTGAACAAATTTTTGCAGTCACAAACCTGAAATGTTCACATCTCTAGCGAGCGATTTTGGACGCGGTTCTTAAGAGTTGGTCGCTCTCTGCGGTTTGAGCTTGAACTACAGGTCGATTCATTTTTTATCCTATTGTGAGCTGAATAAGGAAGGGAAATAGATGTCTCCAATTAACCCTGCTTGCATACTGAGTTTAAACAGTGGTCTGTTTAGGTTACGAATGCTATCAATGTGGGGGGGGCCTTTGTACTGGTTATTTGTATTTTCGCCAATACGGTTTCTTTCTTTTTATCTAGGCAGAAGGTTTCTGGCGGGGAACAAGGATTAGGATGTTAGGACTGATGTTTATGAGAGTATGGGATTTGGTTTTTTTTATTGATTGTGCTCGCTAAGATTTTTCTTTCAATCTTATGCCTACGTATTCCCATTTACCGAATCAGGGAAATCAGAGCGATCGTAGTTCCTCCCATTCGAA
The DNA here is from genome assembly GCA_022829125.1 of Lathyrus tuberosus. Lineage (NCBI taxonomy): Eukaryota > Viridiplantae > Streptophyta > Magnoliopsida > Fabales > Fabaceae > Lathyrus > Lathyrus tuberosus. The sequence goes on from JALAZF010000191.1 coordinate 9,830,833, forward strand.
GTGGGTGTTTTTGGTGTCTTGTTCAAAGCCCAAGACGTGAAGCTAAAGGTATTTTGTATCTTGATCAAAGCCCAAGATGTGAAGCTGAAAAGTCTATTTGTATCTTGTTCAAAGCCCAAGATATGAAGCTAAAAGAGTTTGACTTTAGAGAGAATTTGTCATCTCTAAAGAGGGGTTAGTCTGTCATAACCGTCTATAGAGGAGAATTACTTTAACCGGGATACGCGGATCCTAGCAATGCCATAATTTCCTTTATAGGGGGTTTTAACCTGAAGGAGAAGACTTTTAACTCAGTGTAGAGCAATGCCATCTTTCCTTAGGAATTTCTCATGCTGAAAGAGGGACAGTGGCATGGATGTAGATAATCCAGAGGCTTGCCGCTTACAGCGATTAGATGAAGGGGAAGGAGTTGTTGATGTTTGTGTACTGTGAACGAGGCACAACTTTGATGCTAAAAGGTTGATTGGATCAACCAGTGGTTTTCTTATACAAAGCCTAAGAGGAGGCTGATATGTGTCTCGTACAAAGCCCGAGAGAGTGGCTAAAAGGGGTTGATCCTACAAGAGGATCTTTTGGTATCTCGTATAAAGCCCGAGATGGAGGCTGTTTGACTCAACAAGAGAGTTTTTGTATCTCGTACGAAGCCCGAGATGGAGGTTGTTGTTTGTTTGGCTCAATAAGAACCTTTTTGTATCTCGTATAAAGCCCGAGATGGAGGCGAAAGGGATGATAGACTCAACGAGGGAGTCTCTTATGTGTCTCGTACAAAGCCCGAGAGAGGCTAACTTCATTGAAGAATGATCATTATACAAAGCCTAAGAGGAGGCTATGGTTACTGTTTCAGTTAAGTGACAGATCCAATATACTGATTTTTAAAGAGAAAATCAGTTCTTATATGAGCAACACTGTACTCAAGGATTTGATTCAAGGATCCGGGTTATTCCTGTTCTTTAATGAAGTGGGAAATCCGAAGGGTGTTGAGACTGTCCGAGTCTACGGGTTTCCTTCCTATTCTTGAAGGGTGCTTGGGAATGTCTTTGAGACTCAAGGAGATTAGACTGTCCAAGTCTAGAGTTTTATCTTTTGTACTATGCTTTGAGAAACAGTAGTAGACTCTATGAAAGGACTTCTCTATGCATATGACTAAGTTCTGTTCCTATACATCTAGGAGGTCGTCGCGACAATTTGTACGAAGCCCAAGAGGAGGCTGGAAACTTTTAAGAAGCCGATCGGTCCTTGTACGAAGCCCAAGAGAAGGCTATCATTCCTGAAGGAAGAGATCATTATACGAAGCCTAAGAGGAGGCTGTGAATACATCTAAGAAGCCGACGGGTCCTTGTACTAAGCCCAAGAGGAGGCGGGGTTGCTTTTAGGAAGCCTGTGGGTCCTTGTACGGTGCCCAAGAGGAGGCCGATGCTTTTAAGAAGCCCGTGGGTCCCCAAACACCGAGAAATTCAAGGCAAGATATTCACAAAGAATAGATCAAGTCAGGAAAGTTCGAGAATTTGGAAGAAACTCAAAGATGCCATTCACGGAGAATACATTCATCTCTGGGAGTAGAGTTTCTTGATGATTCCTAATGAGGAAAGCCGAAGAGAAGACTGTATCTGGTGATCCTATTGGGGATCTACCTGTCTATTTCTACGAATAAATGAAACGACGTCACCTAGTTCTAGACGTAGTTGCCGGGGAAACTCGAAATATCTATACTATTATTACACAGTTGATATGAGTTTATGAATGAAGACTTACAGTGAAACAGCCCCACAATACAGTTATATGTATATGAAAGCAGTAAATGAAAGCAATAACCACTTACTCGGTTGTAGAGCTTCCATGCTGTGTGGTTAGTTGTTCAACAAAGAAAGATTGAAAACAACAGTATATTCAAAATCAAAGGAGAAAGTGTTTTGAAGAATAAAGACTTGGGGCTTACAGCTCAAGGAGAGGCCCAGGGTTTTATCAGTGAGCGCACTGTTTGAATTTGTACAGAGGGACTTATACAAGTGACTGAGGCCCAAAAAGTTTCCTTTATTCAAAGTGATTGGGTCTTACACTCTCTCAAGAGGCCGAAACAGTTTTAAAGAAAAAGAGTGGGGCTTATAACACGAGGGTAGGCCCAATTGATTTTTTGTTTAAAAATGGCGATCGCGCCGAGGTTTTCTTTTAACGCAGAGGGACTTATACAATAAGTGAGGCCCAAAAAATGTTTTGGTTAAAAGGGGATTGAGTCTTACACTCTAATAGAGGCCCAGGAGTATTTTGAATGGGTCTTATAGCTCGAGGAGAGGCCCAAGGTTATTTTGAAAAGGGGACGGTCGCACCGTTTGTTTTTTACGGTGTCGGGACTTATACAATACACTGAGGTCCAAAAATGATTTGGTCAAAAAGGACTGGGTCTTACACTCTCTCAAGAGGCACAAAAAGTTTTAAAAATGATTGATGAGGGTTGAATTAATCCAAAACCCTAATTTGTTTTCAAAAATGTATTTAATTGAATAAAAATTCAATTAAAATGATCAAAATTGTTTAACATATGAAAAACGAATTGTGATCTTGGATTAATGCTTAAAAAATTAAGTATTGACCTACAAAATAATTAGAAAGCATTAAAAGATGCAAAATCAATGTAGAAAAAATATTTAAAATGTCAAAAACAATTAAAGTATTAATTCTTTGCAAAAATATCAATTATATGAAATAAATAATATTTTTGGAATTTTTTGGGAATATAAAATATTTTAACATTTTTGGGAATTTTTAAATAAAGAATCAACTCAAAATCATTAAAACTCAGAGAGAAATTAATTTTTGAATCAATTAAACAAAATCACAAAATTCAAATATTCAAATTATTCAAAAATGGCGCCAAGAACACACCAAGAACACGCGCGTGTTCTGGGTTTGGCTGATTTGCATTTTCTTCTCAATCTCACTGAATACTTGATTATAACATGCAATCCACATATCATTATGCTGGTTTCAACCTCACGATCATGTCTATAACACTTAATTTCATTTAAATTAAACATAAAACATGAAATCACGAAGAAACCTCAAGAACCCTAATTTCTGCATGAAGGCTAGGATTTTTGATACACGATTCAAACAATGCAATTAATTGAGGGAAAACATTCCATGCATGATTATGAACATATGGCCAAATTATTGTGCGAGGAAATATGCATAGATTGAGAGATGACCAAGTATGTGCTTACCTCTAGGTCGTGACAGCAAGTGCAATGTGATTTTTGATTTGGAGGTGTTACAGATGAGTGGTGATTATCTGAACAGCTTCCCTACACCCTATGGATTGTGTTTGAATGCTTGGACTTGATGGAAATTGGCTGGATCACTTTGTAGTACCTCAGCTACAACTTGTTTGAAAATTTGAGCAACCAGCTGGTGATTTTGTGAAATTGGTGTTTCAGAAGTGATCTAAGTGTTTGATCAGCTCATATGTGATGTATGTGAGGTGTGTGAGTGATTGGTTTGATTGGAAAAGCTCTCAAACTCAAAACCCGATAGCTACCTTGCTAAGAAAGGCATTTTTGCCAAGAGAAAGAGATTTTGAGGAAAGCATCTGTTAGATGGATTTGGTGTACTCAAACTGATCACAATTGAGCTCTATTTATAGTAGAGCAAGTTTGTTTTGCAACGAATAGTGAATGGCAGCTGCTAAGTAGGTTTGGCCAATGTTGTCCAATGGAATTTCAAGTCTCCTCTAGCCATTGACTAGAGGTTAGGGCACAGAGCTTTGGCTCCCTTGGTCTTGGATAAGTCTTGACTGATTTCATATGAGAATGGCTCAGTACATGCCACCTTGATGCTTCCATTGAATGCTCTAATCCAAATTTGAAGTCTTGTCCCTATTTTGGCCATTCTAGGTTCAACATGTTATTTCTTGTTCCATGGACTTTGGAGGCTTGGCTCAGTGATTGTCCCCTTTAGATTCAATCCTCTGAGGTGTCCAAGTGGATAGGAGCATTTGAATTTGGCTGATTTTGGAAAATCGAGCAAAGTTGTAAATTCTGCCTTGCCTTGACAGATTTCAGTAAGGCAACTTTCCAATGTCATATCTCATGACTCAAATGGAATTTGGCAATGTTCTTGGTCATTTGGGAAAGCCCTTACATCATACAACAACTGTTGGAACATGTTTGGTTTTGATCTCTTTTGAATCCAAGTGAAAAATCCCCCTACATTTGGCAAAAAGTGAAGGCAGATTCTGACTTAGTGAAAATTTCACTAAGTGTTGGAAAAAGTGACATTTTCATTTTTCAGCCATTTTGATCACTCCATAACTCAAAATCCTTAATGAATTGGAGTTAGGTCTAGTTGAAGTTTTTGTAGAGGGTAATGAGAGCTACAAATCCATCTTTGGATGAGAGGAAATGGCCTTGTGGTTTAGGAGTTATGGTCCTCCAAAGTTGGTACCTTTGCCACTTTATTTTTAACTAAGAAAAATTTCTAAGTTTTTATGGTTACCCCTTTTACAAGTTATCCAACTTTTCTTGATTTTTCTTGATGAATGATGATTCAAATCACACATTAACATCATTTTAGGGTTAAAAATCCATGGGTGTCATAGGGTATATTGATTCATGTCCTAGGGCTTGGGAGCATGTCTTGGTCAAAAGTCAAAGTTACAGTTGACTTTTTCCTTAAAACCCTAATTGTGGTGAAGATGAAATTGAGACTTGTTGCTCAAGCTTCTTGGATTAATCCATTGTTCCAAATGGATCAATATAGTTCACTAGAGACCCTCAAACTCTCTCTTGAGGTCTTGGTTCATGATTTGTCCCAAAAGTCAACTTAGGGGTGAATTAGGTCAACAAAACCCTAATTCTTGATTTTTGATGTATGCATCCCCTGAGGCAAAATTGACTTGGTGATTGGGTCCATGAGGTTCCATGGAGTATATTAGGTTATGTTTTGGATCATTGGCTTATGCCCAGATGAAAATTTTCATCTGGGGGCCCTGGTCGACCAAAACCCTAATTTGGTGACACTGTCGATCTTGAGACTTGATCCACCTAGAAGGGAGCAGCTTTGTGCTTAATCCTTGGAGTGGGAGTCCTTTTGATCCATTATGGATATTTGAGAGGTTAGACAAGTTGAAGATCATGTCATTTCTTGATTGATCCTTTGTCTAAGGCTCTAAGAGGGCTTGAAACCCTAATTTTGATTGTAGTGGATGCTCACCCATCTTTGGGGAGATTGATGAAGTATGATGGTTCCCTCATATTATGATGATGATTTGCACAATGGTGGGAAATCTTAGTGGTCAAAATTTGGGGTATGACAGATGCCCCTATTTTATCTTCTTGGACCCGAAGGTGTGAATGACGAAGGTATTCGGGCATTCGGGGTGCAAGAGGATTAAATATCGGAATACCCGAAATTTTGATGGTGGTTATAAATGGTAGCTTACGCATTCATCTTCTTTAGCTAAGCAACGATGCTTAGAAAAGGTAAACTTCCCCTTGATCCTGGTCTTCAGCCAAGGGACTGGTCTCAGTTTCTTTTGTCAACTTCCTCTCGATCCTGGTTTCCTACCAAGGAACTGGTCTTAGTTTCTTTTGTCAACTTCCCCTCGATCCTGGTTTCCTACCAAGGAACTGGTCTCAGTTTCTGAAATAAACTTCCCCTCGATCCTGGTCTCCTACCAAGGAACTGGTCTCAGTTTCTTTTGTCAATAAACTTAATTGACAAGGGACGCTGTTCGTAGCGGTTTTCCTCAAACTTCTCGCCGAATTTTCCTGGGGAGACGCCATTTGACGGAAAAAGTTTTGATGTCAGACTTGCTGGGGAACCCAGTCGTCTGAGTTGTAGAGTTGCACAAACTTCTCTGTTGGAGACGCCATTTATTGATTCTACTGGGGAAAGCGAGTCTCTTGAGAGACTGTTTTCGTTTGGGGTTACATCATACTTTTCTCGGGATCCTCCCAGAGAAATGCCATACGATGGGATCCAATTTTGAGGTGCCGATGACCTTTTCACCAGTGGTCTTTCGGAGAAAGGCAGCTGCACTGCCAAATCTCTACTTAGGAGGCTTTCTCTATGGATTTTCCTTAATCCGGGAAAGCAAAGACATCATCTTCAATGGCGAAGAGTGACATTTGTTGAAAGTTTTCTCTGGATTTTCAGAGGTTCAAGTTATCAAAGTGGTCAAGGACCAATTTCAATCCAGAAATAAACTGGAAGCGAGGTTGTTCAGACGCAATATTTCCTGACGAGGCAAGAACTGACGACTCGATTGAGAGGACTTCTACCACTAGGGGACAAGACCGACTAGAGTGATAGTGATGCAATATGAAATGTGAATGCAAATAAAAAATGCATGATGTATGTATGTTTATACGGACAAAACTGACGCGACATACAAACTAACGGGTGAACACGACTGGATACTCGGCCATCGCGGGGCGTATAGAAATATCGCTGGATCAAAATAGCAATTCCACCTTGCTTAGGAGAGATAGTCCCTGCGAGGAACATCGTTGATCGGGCTTAGGAGATAAGAACTCGGCCGAGGTGTATCATACGAACCAAGGTCTTTGACACAGTTGATCCCTTCATTCAAGCGTACTGGGCCTAGAAGGAGTACTTTGATTCTGCACTTTGAAGTTTGCTTACTTCTGAGAAGCGGTTGATGTTCCTTTGATGTTCAACAGTCAAAAGAAATTGCCGACTTTATTATAAAGCAGAAAAAGTTTTACAAGTAAATTCATTTTTGTTTTATTTCAAGAATTGTTAATCATGTTAACAACGTCGTTCCGTAAAGCTAAAACAAATAAGAATTACAAACAAAAGCACAAAGGCTCAAATTTTATTGATAAGATGGAGATCAGCCAAACGCGTGATTCCAAAGAGTATATACAAAGTTTGAAAATGGTAATTTATAGGGAAAATGGGATACGTTGAAACATAACAACCACTATCCTTCTACCAACTTTGAATTCAGGACATCCTGAGCTTCTGTCGAAGATGACCTTGATTGGAGTTTTCCTCCGATGGATGGTGTAACTGCTGCTGCTGAGGGACTTGCCTCTGTTGAACATAGTTACTTGCCATTATCCCTAATTTTTGGCTGGATTGTACTATGAGATTTTCAATCCATCGGGATGATTTTTTTTCATGTCTCTAACTTTTGCCTGGACCGCCCTTTCGGGTTTTCAATCCACCGAGACGATTCTTTTTTTTCTCTTTTTTTTTTAGGCGAAGTATTTCTTGACTACATCAACATTCGTGGGGTAGGCAAATTCCTCTCCGTCCATAGTTGCGAGTCTCAAGGCGCCGCCTGAGAAAGCTTTCGTGACCACATAGGGGCCATCATAATTTGGGGTCCACTGGCCCCGAGAGTCAGTGAGAAATGATTGTATCTTCTTGAGCACAAGGTCTCCTTTTCTGAAAACACGAGGTCGGACCTTCTTGTCGAACACTCTCTTCATTCTCTGTTGATACAACTGACCGTGGCATAGTGCCGTGATTCGCTTTTCTTCGATCAGATTCAGTTCGTTGTGTCGACTTTGACACCATTCAGCTTCGGTGAGCTTAGCTTCCATCAGTACTCGGATTGATGGGATCTCTACTTCTATGGGGAGCACTGTTTCCATGCCATACACTAGAGAGAAAGGGGCAGCCCTTGTTGAAGTGCGGACATATGTTCGATAACCGTGAAGAGCAAAGGGTAGCATTTCGTGCCAGTCTTTGTAGGTTACAACCATCTTTTGAACGATCTTCGTGATGTTCTTGTTAGCCGCTTCTACCACTCTGTTCATCTTGGGTCGGTAGGGAGATGAGTTATGGTGTTCAATCTTGAACTCTACGCACAACTCCTTCATCATCTTATTGTTCAAGTTAGATCCATTATCAGTAATGATCTCGCTTGGAACACCATAACGGAAGATGATATTGTTTTTTATAAATCGGACCACCACTTGTCGGGTTACATTAGCGAATGACGCTGCTTCGACCCACTTGGTGAAGTAGTCAATGGCTACTAGGATGAACCGATGTCTGTTTGAAGCCTTGGGCTCAATCATGCCAATCATGTCGATTCCCCATATGGAAAAAGGCCATGGGGAAGAAAGAACTTTGAGATGTGATGGCGGTACATGAATTTTGTCGGAGTATATCTGACACTTGTGACACCTCCTCATGTACTTGTAGCAGTCGGATTCCATGGTTAACCAGTAGTACCCTGCTCTCAAAATTTTTCTCGCCATTGTGTGTCCGTTGGCATGAGTGCCAAAGGATCCTTCATGAATTTCTTTTATCAGCATGTCTGCTTCTGGTCTATCGACGCATCGGAGCAAGACCATGTCAAAATTTCTCTTATAGAGAGTGTCACCGCTCAGGAAGAAGTTTCCAGCCAATCTTCTGAGGGTTTTTCTGTCTTTTCTGAGTGTCCCAGGTGGGTACTCTTGTTTCTGAAGGAAGCATTTGATATCGTGATACCAAGGCTTGTCGTCTATGACTGCTTCAATCCTAAAGATGTAAGCGGGCCTTTCAAGGCGCATTATGTCGATCTTAGGTATGTCATTCCATTGACCTACACTAATCATGGAAGAGATAGTGGCTAATGCATCAGCCATGTGATTCTCATCACGAGGGATGTGATGAAACTCAACTCTGTCGAAGAAAGGTAGCAACCTTCTTGCGTAGTCTTTGTAAGGAATCAATCCTGATTGGTATGTGTTCCAATCTCCTTTTATCTGATTGATAACTAAGGCTGAGTCGCCGTATACATCCAAGTTTTTTATCCTTAAATCAATCGCTTCCTCGAGACCCATAATACAAGCTTCGTATTCGGCCTCGTTGTTCGTACATTTGAATGTAAGTCTGGTAGTGAAAGGAATGTGGGTACCCTGAGGGGTAACAATGATTGCCCCAATTCCATTTCCGTAATGATTAACTGCTCCGTCAAAGATAAGCCCCCATTGGGAACCTGGTTCTAGCCCTTCACTGGGTAACAGTTCATCGCAATCTTTCATTTTTAGATACATAACATCTTCGTCTGGGAAGTCAAACCTGATTGATTCTTGATCGTCAATCGGTTGATGAGCCAAATGATCGGCTAAAATACTTCCTTTAACGGCTTTTTGAGCGTGATACTCTATGTCATATTCTGATAACAGCATCTGCCAACGGGCAATCCTTCCCGTAAGAGCAGGTTTTTCGAAAACATATTTGATTGGATCCATTTCGGAGACCAACCAAGTAGTATGAAGAATCATGTATTGGCGAATACGTTTGGCTGCCCAAGCCAAAGCGCAGCAAGTTTTCTCGAGCATCGTGTACTGAGTTTCGCAGTCGGTGAATTTCTTGCTTAGATAGTAAATGGCAGACTCTTTCCTTTTGGTTTCGTCTTGTTGGCCAAGTACACATCCCATCGAGTCCTCTAGAACTGTGAGGTAAATGATCAGTGGTCTTCCTTCCACTGGAGGTGATAGAATCGGCAGATTCAACAGATATTCCTTAATACTGTCGAAGGCGGTTTGGCAATCTTCTGACCAAACGCAATCCTTGTTCTTTTTTAGATACTTGAAAATCGGCGCACAAGTGGCGGTCATAAGGAATATGAATCTGGAGATGTAGTTCAAACGTCCCAAGAATCCTCTGACTTGTTTTTCAGTTTTCGGAGAAGGCATTTCTTGAATGGCCTTGACCTTGTCAGGATCAACTTCAATTCCTTTCTGGCTGACGATGAACCCTAGTAGTTTCCCTGAACGGACACCGAAGGTGCACTTGTTGGGATTCAAGCGGAGCTTGAACTTTCTTAAATGTTCGAACAATTTTGACAGATGTTCAACGTGCACACTCTCTGTTTTTGATTTTGCAATCATATCATCGACATATACCTCAATTTCTTTGTGCATCATGTCATGAAACAGAGTAGTCATGGCCCTTTGATAGGTTACCCCAGCGTTCTTCAAACCGAACGGCATTACCTTGTAACAAAAGGTACCCCATGGGGTAATGAACGAAGTTTTCTCCATGTCTTTCGGCGCCATTTTGATTTGGTTATAGCCTGAGAATCCATCCATGAAGGAGAAAACTTTGAACTTCGCTGTGCTGTCTACCAGCATGTCAATGTGTGGTAAAGGAAAGTCGTCCTTTGGACTTGCCTTGTTCAAATCTCTGTAATCAACACACATTCTGACCTTTCCGTCCTTTTTGGGAACGGGTACGATGTTGGCTAGCCATTGAGGATATTCTGATGTGGCGAGGAAACCTGCGTCAATCTGTTTCTGTACCTCCTCTTTGATTTTGATGGCCATGTCCGGGTGAGTGCGTCTCAACCTTTGCTTTACTGGCGGACATTCCGATCTTAACGGTAAGTGATGTTCCACGATGCTGGTATCCAACCCTGGCATATCCTGATAGGACCAAGCGAATACATCGGGGAATTCTTTGAGAAGCTTTATCAAACCATCTCTGGCAGTTGGACTGAGCAGTGCCCCAATCCTGATTTCTTTTCTTTCTTTTTCTGAACCCAAGTTTACCGTTTCCAACGGTTCTTTGTGAGGTTCAATAGACCTTTCCTCTTGTCTGAGTAGTCAGGAGATTTCTTCTGGAATTTCGTTGTCAACTTCTTCTTCAGCCTCGAATATCGGGAACTCAAAGTTGGGAGAAGGCATCGGATCGTATGTTTCGACGGGGTTTAAAACAAGCAATCTACATGACGTGATGATTCGTGTTTAGAAGAGATAGAGAAAATGCAAGTGTGTGCAGTGTGTTATTTTCATTACTGCTTGTTTTTATTTTTAAATTGTTTTTTAGGATTACCATTTTCTGAAAAAGCACAAAGAGAAAACAGCAATTAATGCGGAAATTACAGAACGCGTTATTTTATTAATGAACAAGTCGATCCTTGAAACTACAGCCCTATAAAACAAAACTTTGTCGCTTTGGGCGAAGCGAAGAGGGAAATTTACAGAAAGTGAGCCCTATCAAAACATCCATTTCACCTGGGCAGGGTGAAAGGTTAAAAGATGGCAATTACTTTGACTGATGAACGACCTTCAGAACCTCGATGGCAACCCATTGGCGGCGAACTCCTCGGTGAATCACAAAGTCTGGTACCTTCCTCGATTTGTCTTCAGAAATAACGCCGATTTTTGGTGGAGCAGGATCATTGGAATCCGTCTCCCAGGCAAAATAGTCGTAGGAGAATTCCTCTATTGTATTATGCATAGCACTGGTGCTCTCAGCTGTATCTCCCCATCCAGTTGGCTGGATATCTTCGAATCTGATACGAGAGCTTTCGAGAGCAGTGTACTTGACCATAAAGTCATATTTTCCACATGGTTCTCCCAGAGTGTCCCAAAATTCTTTGGAACTAGAGGAGTCATCCCTTTCGATGACGTTGACCTCGGGAAAAGCATAGTTGATGAATTCAAGTCCTGCGATCGTTGCGAATTCATCTTCATGTTGAGTAGTTTCTGAATGACCTAAGTGTTGATCCCATGACATGGTGGGGATACAGGTATTTTGTTCAATGGCGGTCAGCTGAGTTTCATTGTTCAGCTGACTCTCTTGCCCCAAATCTCCTGGATAAGGTTGCCACATTGGCAGACCATCCATTGGGCCATAGTAGTTGTGGTCAAAGTTGTCTTTCATCAGAGTGTCTTCCTCTAATGAATTTGGTGGAGCACGGCATCCTTCTGGATCACAATCTCCATATATCATTTCGACATCTGATCTTGGTATAAATCTCGGACTTTCTGTAGGAAAGCAAAAAGGCATAGGCACCTCTTCTTGAGATATATAACCGTCCTTATTGAGATAGGACTTCCATTCTTCATCCTTGTTAGAGGGATCTTCCTCATTGATAGCATGAACTGTCTGAGACACCGGGTGAAGGAAACCTCCACTGTGGAAGAAGTTTTGAAGTGGACAAAGACTTTCATCATTGGCAGCTGTCTGGGTACAGGTTGCAGAAAAACCAAGACCCTTCTTTGCCTTATTGTCAGTGGGAATGACGAGCTGTCCCCACCCGGTTGTATCGGTACTCTTGACTGCTTTAATAGCATCTTTGTATGAGGAAATCGAGGTTCCTCCTTTGAATTGATTGTCCTTGCTCACCGACAGTGCTTGGAACTGCGTTCCAATAACCTCCTCGGGTTCTATATCAGTAGATAATGACAAGTTGCTTATGAGCAAGGCCTGTTCCCCACAAACCGTGACAAGTTGATTGTTCTTGACGAACTTTAGCTTTTGGTGGAGGGTTGACGTAACCGCTCCAGCCTGATGTATCCAAGGTCTTCCTAATAAACAACTGTACGTTGCCCGGATGTCCATGACCTGGAAAGTGACTTGGAAAGTGTGAGGACCAATAGTTATGGGAAGATCAACTTCGCCGATAACTGTTTTTCGGGATCCGTCGAATGCTTTGACGAAGACCTCGCTAGTTCTCATTGGAGTTCCTTTGAATGATAACTGCATCAAAGTAGACTTTGGCATAACATTCAGGGCTGACCCTGTGTCTACCAGTACGCTGGCTAAAGCATCATCCTGGCAGTTAACTGTAATGTTGAGCACCATGTTATGACGGCGACCTTCTTCAGGTAATTCCTCATCACTAAATCCCAAATTGTTGAAGGAAGTGATGTTAGAGACAATACAATCGAACTGTCTGATTGTTACATCCTGTTCCACAAAGGCTTGTTCCAAGAATTTCTGTAGAGCCTCCCTGTGGGCTTCTGAACTGAGTAACAGCGATAACACAGAGATCTTTGAAGGAGTTTGTAACATTTGATCAACAATGTTGTATTCACTCCTTTGGATGAGCTTCAGCATCTCATCATTATTTGTCGAAAGGTCGGGATTACTGGATTGACCGACTGATAGATCGGGAGCTTCTGTCTGAAGTTCCTTTTCTTTATTAACTTCCCCAACCCCTCAGTTGAAGATTCTACCACTCCGTGTTACTCGACTGATGTCTGCAATGTTCACAACGGAGGGTAATGGAATTTCCTTTCCATTCTCAATTATCGTTGCACCGTATTTGTAAGGGATAGCCTTAGTTGATTCATACGGTAGTGGTCCCGGCAGATAGATGACTATGGGAACCTTCTGATTTTTTTGACCATCGTAAGTAATCTCGATCCATTCCTGGTTGGGAACTTTAGATTCGTCAAGTAGAGGAATGATGGCAAAAACATCCCTGGTCCTGTGATGACCAGAAATTGTGACAACGTCCTCAATTTGATCGGCGAGGTAGTTTGGTGTCCAGTCGATGGGTCTAGAACCCGGATATGGACGAATTTCTCCACGATCCACGTGACCCTGAAGAGCTGCTCGCACAAGGTAACAGCCTTGGTTACTTTCCGAACAGACGCTACAACGGTCGTAATTGTGTAGTGGCACCTGGCCACGCCCACTTTGAATACAATGTAACCTCACTAGATTACCTTCCACTGATCGGACATCTTGACTTTGACGACGGGTAGGATTCCTGTTATTGACACTAATCTGCTGAGTATCTTCATCCATGTAGATTGGCATCCACCAGTGATTTAACAAGTGCTGAAGTGCCTCTTGGACAACGGTACAACCTCGATCGTTTTCGCAACCCGCTTTGCAGCTTTGATAGTCATGTGATATTAAGAATCCAAGTCGGGCCTGTTCCGCATGTAACTCTACCAGGTTGGTATTCAACACGCGAATGTCAAAGATCTGAACCATGTTGATCTGATAGGAGTTCCTATCATGGTAGTCTTGGATCCATCCAAGATCCATCTGACGCTGGAGGGCCTCTGTATGAAAGAGCATCCCTGTTTGTTTACCGAGAAAGTCAGACAGGAATTATAATCGTGCCGCGGCAGATTATGATACTGGCTTTGCCTTGAGTGCATTGCCACCAAGTTGACATTCATTGCACGGATATCGTGGTTATGAATGATATTGGAATTCGTGTAAAGCATGTTAACTCCATGAACCCGATGCTCTTGGATCCATCCGAGATCCATTTGTTCCTGTAGAGCCGCTTGCACTACAGAACATCCTTGGTTATCTTTAGAGCAGAACATCCTTGCACTACAGAACATCCTTGGTTATCCTTGCTAGGAACGAGCCGCTTGCACATGGCCATATCCACTCTGTCTATAATGCATCTTGACCAGATTGGTCTTCAACAAGAGTACAACATGAATTTAATAGACATTATTAGTCTCTTTCTTAATCAGATTGACTGCAGCCTTCTCGTGTTGAGGCAGCAGGTTTGTGAGAACATTGGGATTTGTATCCTTGATAGATAAGAGCCCGCTCCTAGCAAGTTTTTGCACATCGGACTTGAAATTAAGACAAGTCTCAATGTTATGCCCTGAACCTCTTTGATGATAAGGGCAAGTTTGATCCACCTTAAACCAAAAAGGCGGATTTTCCGGAACTGTAAGAGGGGACTTAGTCTGAATGTGCCCCTTGGCTAGCAGTAAGGGAAACAGCTCTGCGTACGTTACGGGTATAGCATCAAATCCTGGTGGCCGTGTTGTACGGTTATTGTTATATGGAGGACGAGCCTGCTGAAGAGGCTGTTGTGTCCTTTGCTGATTAGGTTGGCTCTGCGCAACCTGAGGTTGATAAGTAGGAATAGGCGCAGGGCTGATAGCAGGAATTACAGCTGCTACCGGCTGATATCGATGCCTTTGCTTTCCGAGAGAGATATTCCCAATATCTTGCTCTTTTTTCTTAGGGAGAACACTACCGTATTTTTTAGTACCGCTCGTCGATCCAGTGTCTTTTACCAAACGTCCTTCTCGGACGGCTTCTTCAAGACGTACACCCATGCCCACCATCTCGGTGAAATCATTGGGTGCACTGGCAACCATTGGGTCATAGTAAAATGAGCTTAAGGTCTTTAAGAAGATCTTTGTCATCTCCTTTTCCTCGAGAGGTGGACAAATTTGAGCGGCAATTTCACGCCATCTTTGAGCATACTCCTTAAAGGTTTCCTTGTCCTTTTGTGACATTGATCTGAGTTGATCTCTGTCGGGTGCCATGTCCAAATTTTATTTGTATTGTTGGACGAAGGCAGTACCAAGATCTCTGAAAGTGCTGATCATAGCACGGTTTAAACCCATGTACCATTTGATTGCGACACCGGTTAAGCTATCTTGAAAGTAGTGAATCAGCAGGTCCTGATTCTCCGTCTGAGCTGACATCCACCGAGCGTACATCACCAGATGGCTTTGAGGGCAAGAGTTACCCTTGTACTTTTCAAAGTCGGGCACTTGAAATTTGTGCGGAACCTTCACATTGGGGACTAAGCAGAGATCTGCGGCGTCCTTTCCAAATAGATCCTGACCGCGAATGGCTTGCAGTTCCTTCTGCATTTCCAGGAACTGTTCCTGGAATTCATCCATTATATCGAACATAGTTTCCTTCTTACCAGAAGATGTTGGTGGAATCTGTCCTTCCGGGACAGTGTGCACCACAGGGGGTGGTACCGTGACTACGGTAGCGAATCTTGGCGTTTCTCGAAGTTTGTAACCTTCAGGAGTCTTCAGTATGCCCCAGGCATCTTCGCTTTCCTGAAGTTTGTAACCTTCAGGCCCAGCGGCTTCTATTGTGATTCCCTGATCTTCAGTGATCGGTGGAACATATCCTTCCAGGATATAGTTAACAGGCATACCCCAAGGACGATCTTTTGGCATTTGATACCTAGGATCATACTTCTCCACGATGGGCGTTGAGGTGATCTCTGAGATCACAGTCCGTTGTAGCTGAGCTTCTTCCATGGCTTGCATGTCGTTACGAAGCTTACTCATATCCTCTCTCAGAGCGTCGATATCTTCTTTCAACTCTCTATTTTCTTCCTCTAGATCATCCATCTTTTTCTGACGATTGGCCCGAGTATTGTACGAATGAGACAGTTTGACTCTAGAATCGAGACACAAACGTGAGATTCGTAGGTAAGAAGAATACGCGATGTGAGAATGATGAATGCAATGATCATATTAATTATTTTTCTTGGTTTAATCAAAATAAACTTCGACAATTAAATTGCAAATATCAAACAGTGGGGAAACCCCTTTTTATTGAAATTCCAAGGATTACAGAAATGGAAATACAGTAGATTACAAAATGCAGAAACAAAAACCTAAGCTAATGGGTCCCGAGTCCTCTCCGAAGAGAAATCGGGTGCTGATTCTGGGACTTTCCTTTTCTTTGACCGGGGCTCTTGGGCCGTTGTCGGGTTGTCATTCCTTTGCCAGGTGAAAGGAGTGAGCAAATTCCTTTGGTCATCTTGGTTCTCTACAGCATGTTGCTCTAAAATTTCAATCAAAGCATCTTTTTCTTTCAGTAATTACTGTATGTCAAGGGTGCAGTACTTGTTCTTCCAGGACCTTCTTTCCTTTTGAACTTTGTTGAGAGTAACCTGAAGCTTTTCAGTCTCAGTCATGAAGTACATGACAGATTCCCTCGGCGGAAGAATTCTGTAATGAGGATAAGGCATTTTTAGCTTGAGAGCTCTAGTTTGTACCCAATGGAGATAAGGCTCCACTGAGACACAATCCGGTTTCCCAAGAGACTCTCGTCCTTTCTTATGAACCTGTTTCCAAGCTTGCACTATTTCCATCTTTAGTACTCTGTCGTTTTCTCCTTCTTTGAAGAATAGACCTTCCAGATGAACACCCCGTGGGATGTGTCTCATTGGGTATCCAAATTGACGGCGAACCAATACCGGATGGTAGTTGATTCGTCCTTTAGTTCCTATGAGGGGTACGTTGGGGAAGTTTCCACAACGATCAATGATCCTGATTCCCTCATAAATCCTATTACACTAATCTATATCAGAGTGGATAAGAGACATGATCTTCTGCGACCAACGTAAGGCACTCTTACAATCCCAAAAAGCAGCAGACTTGGGCAAATGGGAAATAAACCATTATAAAGTAGAGGTACACAGCATGTGATCTCCCCTCCACTGTACAAATTTCCCAAGTGTACACAATGATACGCATCTACGAGCAAAGTCGGTACAGGGTTTCCAATGAGAAAAACCTTAATGGAGTTAATATCGACGAAATTATTAATGTTGGGAAACAAAAATAACCCGTAGGTGAGCAAGACAAAGATGCTTTCAAAAGTAGTCACGTTTCCTATATTGGCAAAATACAGGGCCTTCTTCGTCAAGAACTGGGTTGGCAAACCTTGGATGTCACCCTTGGTAGTTAGGTGAGTCCTGACCTCAGACTCGTCCAAATGAATTGCTCTTGCAATGGTCTGATTCTTTGGAATTTCTTCCAGTCCAGAAAATGGAGCTTGATCCGTTATATGTAGATCAGTCAGATGAGAATACTCCTCCAGCGTTGGTGCTAGTTGGTAATCCGGGAATGTGAAACAGTGATAAACCGGATCGTAGAACTGAATGAGCGCATCCATGATTCCCTCAATCACATGGACTCTTAACAGTGGTAGCAGACCTCCATGCTTGGCTCTAAAAGCCTCAGGGTTAGTGATCATCCTTGCTAACCTTCTCAAATCCTCTAGCTTTGGAACCTTAAAGGTATACCTATGAGTTCTCCTTCTACCGAAATCCATTAGTGCAATCCTTTTCTCTGATATTTGCAATAACAGTCTTAGTTTAACTTGAAAAACAGAGAGACTAGAAGAGAAGTTTTTTGAATGTTTTAATGTTTTTTAAATGAATGCATGAATGCAGCACACAAAAACATAGAAAAAACATGGGGTCAAAGGGTCGTTGTCATGAAGTCAAGGCTCTACCCATCCCCAAAGGTTTATACTAGGGTGATTTTTATACCTGTACTCATTATCATCAGCTCCTCCCAGGAAAGCAAAACAACAAGCGGATCGCCAGCGAGTTGTAGAGCAATCTTAGAGTAAGTGCCATTCACCGAGAATAGATAACCAGCCTCAAATGAGGGTAGTATCGCGTAACAACTATTTCCGATAGTTTCCGAACTACGAAAGGGTTTGGCTCCTCAGCTTCTCGGACTTAACAACTGGCCCATTGGCTAAGAGATTGAATGGGTTGCGTTGGTCAGCCTCCACTGAGGTTGATGGTCGACCCCGTCGCCATCACTTATCTTAAGTGCATACTCAATCTTTCCACATACGGTATCACCCGCATTCCCATTAGCAGAAAAATAAACACGTATAGCAATTAGGAAAAGCAGTATATATATTTGTCTTAAACATCCTATACCTTTGATGCTAAGGATCCTAAGTTCCTTACAGAACTGGGTTCCCCGGCGGAAGCCCCAATCTGTGGTATCCACATAAGTGAAGAGAAAAGGAAGAAGCAAAAAGAAAGACAGGGCCCCATGGTGGGCGCCATTTTTTCTGTAGTGAGCGATTTTGGACGCGGTTCTTAAGCGCTGGTCGCTCTCTACGGTTTGAGATTAAACTACAGGTCAATTCATTTTTTATCCTATTGTGAGCTGAATAAGGAAGGGAAATAGATGTCTCCAATTAACCCTGCTTGCATACTGAGTTTAAACAGCGGTCTGTTTAGGTTACGAATGTTATCAATGTGGGGGGCCTTTGTACTGTTTATTTGTATTTTCGCCAATACGATTTCTTTCTTTTTATCTGGGCAGAAGGTTTCTGGCGGGGAACAAGGATTAGGATGTGAGGACTGATGTTTATGAGAGTATGGGATTTGGTTTTTTTATTGATTGTGCTCGCTAAGATTTTTCTTTCAATCTTATGCCTACGTATTCCCATTTACCGAAATAGGGAAATCAGAGCGATCGTAGTTCCTCCTATTCTATGGGAGGAAGTGGGTGTTTTTGGTGTCTTGTTCAAAGCCCAAGACTTGAAGCTAAAGGTATTTTGTATCTTGATCAAAGCCCAAGATGTGAAGCTGAAAAGTCTATTTGTATCTTGTTCAAAGCCCAAGATATGAAGCTAAAAGAGTTTGACTTTAGAGAGAATTTGTCATCTCTAAAGAGGGGTTAGTCTGTCATAACTGTCTATAGAGGAGAATTACTTTAACCGGGATACGCGGATCCTAGCAATGCCATAATTTCCTTTATAGGGGGGTTTTAACCTAAAGGAGAAGACTTTTAACTCAGTGTAGAGCAATGCCATCTTTCCTTAGGAATTTCTCATGCTGAAAGAGGGACAGTGGCAAGGATGTAGATAATCCAGAGGCTTCCGCTTACAGCGATTAGATGAAGGGGAAGGAGTTGTTGATGTTTGTGTACTGTGAACGAGGCACAACTTTGATACTAAAAGGTTGATTGGATCAACCAGTGGTTTTCTTATACAAAGCCTAAGAGGAGGCTGATATGTGTCTCGTACAAAGCCCGAGAGAGTGGCTAAAAGGGGTTGATCCTACAAGAGGATCTTTTGGTATCTCGTATGAAGCCCGAGATGGAGGCTGTTTGACTCAACAAGAGAGTTTTTGTATCTCGTACGAAGCCCGAGATGGAGGCTGTTGTTTGTTTGGCTCAATAAGAACCTTTTTGTATCTCGTATAAAGCCCGAGATGGAGGCGAAAGGGATGATAGACTCAACGAGGGAGTCTCTTATGTGTCTCGTACAAAGCCCGAGAGAGGCTAACTTCATTGAAGAAGGATCATTATACAAAGCCTAAGAGGAGGCTATGGTTACTGTTTCAGTTAAGTGACAGATCCAATATACTGATTTTTAAAGAGAAAATTAGTTCTTATATGAGCAACACTGTACTCAAGGATTTGATTCAAGGATCCGGGTTATTCCTGTTCTTTAAAGAAGTGGGAAATCCGAAGGGTGTTGAGACTGTCCGAGTCTACGGGTTTCCTTCCTATTCTTGAAGGGTGCTTGGGAATGTCTTTGAGACTCAAGGAGATTAGACTGTCCAAGTCTAGAGTTTTATCTTTTGTACTATGCTTTGAGAAACAGTAGTAGACTCTATGAAAGGACTGCTCTATGCATATGACTAAGTTCTGTTCCTATACCTCTAGGAGGTCGTCGGGACACTTTCTACGAAGCCCAAGAGGAGGCTGGAAACTTTTAAGAAGCCGATCGGTCCTTGTACGAAGCCCAAGAGAAGGCTATCATTCCCGAAGGAAGAGATCATTATACGAAGCCTAAGAGGAGGCTGTGAATACTTCTAAGAAGCCGACATGTCCTTGTACTA
This sequence comes from Lathyrus tuberosus, assembly GCA_022829125.1. NCBI lineage: Eukaryota > Viridiplantae > Streptophyta > Magnoliopsida > Fabales > Fabaceae > Lathyrus > Lathyrus tuberosus. The sequence continues at coordinate 9,850,931 of JALAZF010000191.1, forward strand.
TGCCCAAGAGGAGGCGGGGTTGCTTTTAGGAAGCCTGTGGGTCCTTGTACGATGCCCAAGAGGAGGCCGATGCTTTTAAGAAGCCCGTGGGTCTCCAAACCCCGAGAAATTTAAGGCAAGCTATTCACAAAGAATAGATCAAGTCAGGAAAGTTCGAGAATTTGGAAGAAACTCAAAGATGCCATTCACGGAGAATACATTCATCTCTGGGAGTAGAGTTTCTTGACGATTCCTAATGAGGACAGCCGAAGAGAAGACTGTATCTGGTGATCCTATTGGGGATCTAACTGTCTACTTCTACGAATAAACGAAACGACGTCACCTAGTTCTAGACGTAGTTGCCGGGGAAACTCGAAATATCTATACTATTATTACACAGTTGATATGAGCTTCTTAAAGAAGACTTACAGTGAAACAACCCCACAATACAGTTATATGTATATGAAAGCAGTAAATGAAAGCAATAACCACTTACTCGGTTGTAGAGCTTCCATGCTGTGTGGTTAGTTGTTCAACAAAGAAAGATTGAAAACAACAATATATTCAAAATCAAAGGAGAAAGTGTTTTGAAGAAGAAAGACTTGGGGCTTACAGCTCAAGGAGAGGCCCAGGGTTTTATCAGTGAGCGCACTGTTTGAATTTGTACAGAGGGACTTATACAAGTGACTGAGGCCCAAAAAGTTTCCTTTGTACAAAGGGATTGGGTCTTACACTCTCTCAAGAGGCCCAAACAGTTTTAAAGAAAAAGAGTGGGGCTTATAACACGAGCGTAGGCCCAATTGATTTTTTGTTTAAAAATGGCGATCGCGCCGAGGTTTTCTTTTAACGCAGAGGGACTTATACAATAAGTGAGGCCCAAAAAATGTTTTGGTTAAAAGGGATTGGGTCTTACACTCTAATAGAGGCCCAGGAGTATTTTGAATGGGTCTTATAGCTCGAGGAGAGGCCCAAGGTTATTTTGAAAAGGCGACGGTCGCGCCATTTGTTTTTGACGGTGTCGGGACTTATACAATACACTGAGGCCCAAAAATGATTTGGTCAAAAAGGATTGGGTTTACACTCTCTCAAGAGGCCCAAAAAGTTTTAAAAATGATTGATGAGGGTTGAATTAATCCAAAACCCTAATTTGTTTTCAAAAATGTATTTAATTGAATAAAAATTCAATTAAAATGATCAAAATTGTTTAACATATGAAAAACGAATTGTGATCTTGGAATAATGCTTCAAAAATTAAGTATTGACCTACAAAATAATTAGAAAGCATTAAAAGTTGCAAAATCAATGTAGAAAAAATATTTAAAATGTCAAAAACAATTAAAATATTAATTCTTTGCAAAAATATCAATTATATGAAATAAATATTATTTTTGGAATTTTTTGGGAAAATAAAATATTTTAACATTTTTGTGAATTATTAAAAAAAGAATCAACTCAAAATCATTAAAACTCAGAGAGACAATAATTTTTGAATCAATTAAACAAAATCACAAAATTCAAATATTCAAATTATTCAAAAATGGCGCCAAGAACACACCAAGAACACGCGCGTGTTCTGGGTTTGGCTGATTTGCATTTTCTTCTCAATCTCACTGAATACTTGATTATAACATGCAATCCACATATCATTATGCTCGTTTCAACCTCACGATCATGTCTATAACACTTAATTTCATTTAAATTAAACATAAAACATGAAATCACGAAGAAACCTCAAGAACCCTAATTTCTGCATGAAGGCTAGGATTTTTGATACACGATTCAAACAATGCAATTAATTGAGGGAAAACATTCCATGCATGATTATGAACATATGGCCAAATTATTGTGCGAGGAAATATGCATAGATTGAGAGATGACCAAATATGTGCTTACCTCTAGGTCGTGACAGCAAGTGCAATGTGATTTTTGATTTGGAGGTGTTACAGATGAGTGGTGATGATCTGAACAGCTTCCCTACACCCTATGGATTATGTTTGAATGCTTGGACATGATGGAAATTGGCTGGATCACTTTGTAGTACCTCAGCTGCAACTTGTTTGAAAATTTGAGCAACCAGCTGGTGATTTTGTGAAATTGGTGTTTCAGAAGTGATCTAAGTGTTTGATCAGCTCATATGTGATGTATGTGAGGTGTGTGAGTGATTGGTTTGATTGGAAAAGCTCTCAAACTCAAAACCCGATAGCTACCTTGCTAAGAAAGGCATTTTTGCCAAGAGAAAGAGATTTTGAGGAAAGCATCTGTTAGATGGCTTTGGTGTACTCAAACTGATCACAATTGAGCTCTATTTATAGTAGAGCAAGTTTGTTTTGCAAGGAATAGTGAATGGCAACTGCTAAGTAGGTTTGGCCAATGTTGTCCAATGGAATTTCAAGTCTCCTCTAGCCATTGACTAGAGGTTAGGGCACAGAGCTTTGGTTCCCTTGGTCTTGGATAAGTCTTGACTGATTTCAGATGAGAATGGCTCAGTCCATGCCACCTTGATGCTTCCATTGAATGCTCTAATCCAAATTTGATGTCTTGTCCCTATTTTGGCCATTCTAGGTTCAACATGCTATTTCTTGTTCCGTGGACTTTGGAGGCTTGGCTCAGTGATTGTCCCCTTTAGATTCAATCCTCTGAGGTGTCCAAGTGGATAGGAGCATTTGAATTTGGCTGATTTTGGCAAATCGAGCAAAGTTGCAAATTCTGCCTTGCCTTGACAGATTTCAGCATGGCAACTTTCCAATGTCATATCTCATGACTCAAATGGAATTTGGCAATGTTCTTGGTCATTTGGGAAAGCCCTTACATCATACAACAACTGTTGGAACATGTTTGGTTTTGATCTCTTTTGAATCCAAGTGAAAAATCCCCCTACATTTGGCAAAAAGTGAAGGCAGATTCTGACTAAGTGAAAATTTCACTAAGTGTTGGAAAAAGTGACATTTTCATTTTTCAGCCATTTTGATCACTCCATAACTCAAAATCCTTAATGAATTGGAGTTAGGTCTAGTTGAAGTTTTTGTAGAGGGTAATGAGAGCTACAAATCCATCTTTGGATGAGAGGAAATGGCCTTGTGGTTTAGGAGTTATGGTCCTCCAAAGTTGGTACCTTTGCCACTTTATTTTTAACTTAGAAAAATTTCTAAGTTTTTATGGTTACCCCTTTTACAAGTTATCCAACTTTTCTTGATTTTTCTTGATGAATGATGATTCAAATCACAAATTAACATCATTTTAGGGTTAAAAATCCATTTTGGTGAAAAATCTCAAAAAGTCAAAGTTGACTTTTGTGCACAGTTGACTTTTTATCAGATGAATTCCAAATTGTGCAATTCTTCAGGAAATCATGTCCTTGACCTAAATCAAACTTGATGGACATGTTCCATGGGTGTCATAGGGTATATTGATTCATGTCCTAGGGCTTGGGAACATGTCTTGGTCAAAAGTCAAAGTTACAGTTGACTTTTTCCTTAAAACCCTAATTGCGGTGCAGATGAAATTGAGACTTGTTGCTCAAGCTTCTTGGATTAATCCATTATTCCAAATGGATCAATATAGTTCACTAGAGACCCTCAAACTCTCTGTTGAGGTCTTGGTTCATGATTTTTCCCAAAAGTCAACTTAGGGGTGAATTTGGTCAAGAAACCCTAATTCCTGATTTTTTATGTATGCATCCCCTGAGGCAAAATTGACTTGGTGATTGGGTCCATGAGGTTCCATGCAGTATATTAGGTTATGTTTTTGATCATTGGCTCATGCCTAGATGAAAATTTCCATCTATGGGCCCTGGTCGACCAAAACCCTAATTTGGTGACACTGTCGATCTTGAGACTTGATCCACCTAGAAAGGAGCAGCTTTTTGCTTAATCCTTGGAGTGGGAGTCCTTTTGATCCATTGTGGATATTTGAGAGGTTAGACAAGTTAAAGATCATGTCATTTCTTGATTGATCCTTTGTCTAAGGCTCTAAAAGGGCTTGAAACCTTAATTTTGATTGTAGTGGATGCTCACCCATCTTTTGGGAGATTGATGAAGTATGATGGTTCCCTCATATTGTGATGATGATTTGCATAATGGTGGGAAATCTTAGTGGTCAAAATTTCGGGTATGACAACATCATCTTGTAGGTTTGCAGCCCCACTGACTCCATCAACAAATTCGGTGCATAGTGGTTTGCTTGGCGACTAAATAGTCCCCGGTGAAGAATTGTATTCTGAGGTCTAATGGAGGATCCAGCCGTTGCAAAATTCGCTTCATGGCTAAAACTGATCCAACAGCATCAAGAAATACATTCAAATATGGAAGGTCTGGCTTTCATCAATGAGATCAACGAGCGAATGGCCGTTACAGTAATGACCAGGAGCATGATGGAAGAAGGATTTTCCATAGGGATGGCCAAGTTAACCAAAGGCAGCAGAGAGTCCTCTTGTGTCTGGATTTGAATTACCAAAGTTGTATATTGCTAGAAGTTCGCATTTCCTTGAATCGCCTGCTATTGTTACTATTGAATAGTCTGTAATAGTTGAACAGTAGTTGAATTCTTCTCCGTATTTTAAATATGCTTCATGTTGTTCCACTTCATACCATTTCATTTGTATTCCACCTCTTTTTGTAGCACCTTAAAGTTGATGGATAATGCTATTCTGAATTCTTCTTTGGCTTTGTGGTGCTTGATTAAGAATTGCAGAAGCTTTTGGAATAGGATAAAACTCAGTAATTTCAAGGCAACCGAGTACTGGCCTTCTTGCTTTGAAACCAAAATTTCCAAATATTTATCAAAAGTTCCTCCATCTTGAAATGAAATGGATCTTGACATACTCGCCTTTGTAATTGATCTGGAGCTTGTAATTCCCAAAACTTTAACCTCTAAATTTAACTTTAACCTCTAAATTTATGAGCATGAATTGGTGAACTCAATGGAAAAATGTGAACTCATAGTAAATCGGGCCATAGCTTTAAGATTTGGACTTATTAAGTTGTGTGAACTCATGATTCGAATAAACTTGTAGTTTTTGGGAAATGAGAATGAATTCCACTCTGATATGATATGGATTGGATTTTTTTTTTGCCATGCCTGAAGCTTCACTGGTGATGACATAATTTTGAATTAACTTGAGAGTTTCAACTTTGATTTCTCATCAGCACTTGTAACATAATCTTTATACCTTAATTATCAATCCATCACAGATTGAATTTATCCCTTGATTACAGGTGGATTGTGCCATGAGTCTCTTAATTCAAATTTCTTCGTTAATTTAAAAAAACCAATTATCATGTCTTGAAATAAATCCATTCATGTAGCTTAGGCAAATGATCAAGTCATGACTATCTAATCATGAGAATGAGATCACGCCTCTCCTTTGCTTCCCCTTAAAATTGCCATACCTACACAAACTGGTTAGTGATAAAAAATGCACACAAAGACCTAAAGATGCTATGCAAAGAACAAAGGATCTTAGGGTCAAAAATTAGGGTGCAACAAATAGGTATAACTAAGTTAAAATAAGAGTCTCGCGAATTAAATCGAAGTTTCGGATGGGTTTTTGGGCAAAAAGAATTTTGGAAACTTCGAAAATTCGTAACTTGAGTTCCGGAAGTCCGATTCGTACATCGCCCGAAGCGTTGGAAAGATAACGAGACGAGCTTCTTATAATAATAGTTTCTGGCCCAGGGCTGAGTTATCTTGTGTGGAATAACTGAAATGGAATTATAGTGTTAAAATTCTGATTTTTGGCGAAGTGAAAGTTTGAATTTTAGCACGATTTCGAAATTGAAAATTTTCCAGATTGTGAAATGAATTTTGAACGTGATTCCTTGTATTTAATGATGAATTTAAGTTTATTTTAATAATTATTTCGTCATGTCCTTGAGATTCTTTTGAAGTGTTTTCGATTAAAGTATACATGCTTGAGTTTTGTAATTATAAGTGTGTGAATGAAATTATTGTTTATTTGCGAAGAATAATGTTGATTAATTGTGAAGTTGTGATGCGAAGTTGTAGTCGTATAGCGAAGAGGCCGAGTGCCTATGTTGATTTGCGAAGTTGATGTTGTTGTTGTTGCATTTTAATTGTATCGTTGCATAATCATTTCATTTTGACTACAATGGCCTGGATTGGCACAACGATGACCTGAATGGGCAATTTGTTAAACGAAGGGGGCTGTAGCCTGTCAAAGCCGTATCACGACATTAGTGAAGGGAGTTGTAGCTCTGTTGGTACCACATGCATGATTGCACTGCATTGCATCCGTTGAGTCGTGTTGTTGTATTGTTGAGCGAAGTTATGTGATGACTTGTTGTTGGACTTATGCGAAGTATTGATAATGATGATTTGCGCAGTTATATGATGTTATGTGTTGCTAATTCCTTTATACGAGTTATTGCCTTGTATTATTGAATGTGAAATCTCACCTGTTCTAGTTGAATGTTGCCTTTACGTGGGTAACGTGCAGATATTCCGCTGTAGGAGCTCTGGTGTGAGTGGAAGTTGAATTCTTCCGTTTATTCTTTTAGTTTGGCGTCAGCTCTGATATGTAACATTGGGAGTCGGGAACGCTTTTATATGATTTTATTTGTTGAAGAATTATTAGTTGTTTTTCTAATATGAAAACTAGTTTCTTTAGTTAATCAAAATCGTTATAATTTGTTGATTGAAATGAATAATTTTCCGCTGTGTAATAAAGGTTATTTTGTTGGATTAAAGTTGTGTGATTTTCGAAAATGTCATTTATATGTTTTATGTCAATTTGTGAGCAAATGATAAGTTGGAAGTAGCATCCTTTATTTCTGTTTCTTATTGTTTTACTCTTATTATTTTAATTAAATAGCGCGGGGAAATTTAGGGTGTTACATTATCTGTTTGGATCTAAGTTTGAAGTGTTCAGTGATCATAAAAGTCTGAAGTAATTATTTGATCAGAAAGAATTGAATATGAGGCAGAAGAATGTGGTTAGAGTTGTTGAAGGATCCTAATTTTGATTTGAGCTATCATCCTGGAAAAGCAATTGTAGTTGCTGATGCATTGAGCAGGAAGTCATTGAATATCTCGATGCTTATGGTGAACGAATCGGGATTAATTGAGCAATTCCGAGACTTGAGTTTGGTGTGTGAAGAGACTCCTGACAGTGTGAAGTTGCGATTATTGAAGTTGACTAGTGGCATTCTGGAAGAGATCAAAGTGGGACAACAAGCAGACTTGAAGTTAGTTGACCAGTTGATTTTGAGCAACCAAGGTATCGGAGGAGAATTCCGGATCAACGAGGATGGTGTGATGAGGTTTCGAGATAGAGTGTGTGTTCCTGATGTTCCAGAAATTAAGAACAGCATTCTTGAAGAAGGACATTGAAGTAGGTTGAGTATTCATTCCGGTGCTACGAAGATGTACCAGGATTTGAAAAAGTTGTTTTGGTGGCCTAGTATGAAGAAGGATATTGCGGAGTTTGTTTATGCGTATTTGACTTGTCAGAGGAGGAAGATTGAGCATCAGAAGCCTTTGGGTATGATGCAACCGTTGAATATTCCAGAAAGGGGATGGGATAGTATTTTCATGGATTTTGTGTCAGGATTGCCGAAGACTGTGAGAGGGAATGATTCTATTTGGGTGATTGTGGATAGATTAACTAAATCGGCTCGTTTCTTGCCGGTGAAGATTAATCATTCTATGCAGAAGTTAGCCGAGATGTATATTGAGGAAATTGTGAAGTTACGGGATACCTTCGGGTATTGTGTCAGATAAAGACTCGAGATTTACATCGAGGTTCTGGAAGAGTTTGCAAAATGCTTTGGGTACTAAGTTGAGGATGAGTTCTGCCTATCATCCGAAGATGGACGAACAAACATGGGGGACTATCCAGCCTTTAGAGGATTTGCTGAGAGCTTGTGTGTTGGATCAAGGTGGATCTTGGGATAGTCATTTATCGTTTACGACAACAGTTTTCATGCTAGTATTGGGATGATGCTGTATAAAGCCTTGTGTGGAAGGAGGTGTAGGACTCTATTGTGTTGGTATGAATCAGGCGAGAGTGTTGTACTCGAACCTGAGATTGTGCAAGAGACGACCGAGAAGATTAAGATGATCCAAGAAAGGATGAGAGCATCGCAGAGTCACCAGAAGAGCTATCATGATAAGAGGAGGAAGACACTTGAATTCCAAGAGGGAGATCACGTGTTTTTTAGGGTGACGCCAGTGACTGGTGTGGGTCGAGCTTTGAAGTCTAGGAACCTTACTCCACGTTTTGTTGGTCCATACCAAATCTCACAGAGGATAAGAGAGGTAGCCTATCGAATTGCTTTACCTCCGTCACTTGCGAATTTGCATGACGTGTACCATGTGTCTTAGTTGAGGAAGTACGTTCCAGATCCGTCGCATGTGATTCAGATGGATGATGTACAAGTGAGGGATAACCTGATAGTGGAAGCTTTACCTGTGTGGATTGATGGTCGAGAGATAAGCAACTGCAGGGAAAAGACATAACTTTGGTGAAGGTGTTGTGGGGTGGACCAGATGGCGAAAGTTGGACTTGGGAACGTGAAGATCAGATTAGGGAGTCATATCCGACTCTATTTCCTTGAGGTAATTTTGAGGGCAGAAATTCTGTAAGTAGGGGAGAGTTTTAACACTCCAAATTTATTAGAATATTTATTTAATTTATTTAAATATAATATTTGTGAATTTTCGGTGAATTTTGGTGGTTTGTGTTGACGTTGGCATTTTCGTGGAGTTTCGGTTATTTAATTAAATAATAGTATATAATATGAATATATTAGTATTATTATTAATTTAAATAATATTATAGGAATTAAGGGTAAGATGGACTTTTGAGGAGGATTAGTGAGGGTATTATGGGGAAACCCATTTTGGAAGCCCGAGGGTTTAACAAAAAGGAATTGGAAAGGAATAGAATTCATTTTGGTTGGAACATGAAAATAAGGAGAAAGTGCAGAGCTCTGACGAAAAGGAAAAAGGCGAGGATTCGAGAAGGTTTCTGAAGAATCGATAGAGAAAGCTCCGAATCGATAATCTAAGGTATGGGGAGTATTGCCTTTCACTGTTTTCATAGGAAGTGATGTGTTTAAAATGGATTTTGAGGTTTTTGGGTTTATTGAAGGGTTTATGAGTTATTGATGATTTAGAGGTATTTCTGAGGATCGATGATGGATTATTAAGGGTTGAATTGATTCGGGTAAAAATAAGCCTTCGAGGCAAAACCTTCTTTGATGATATGTGGGATCTTGTATGAGAAAGGGATTTATAGGGTTTATGGGAATCTTGAGAATTTGTGAAGGTTTAGGTATTCCAAGTTAGAATAGTGAAATTAATGGACCTAAATGTCTTAGGCTTTATGCCTTGGATTTGCCATGATGCCTTGGGAATGTTTTGGGGATGTTTTGGGTGAACTGAGGTTGAATTCGTAAGGTGTTTTGGGTCTGTTAGGCTACGGATGTGTAGCAGTGATTTCCTGAAATCACGAGTTCGCAAAGCAAACAATTCCTTTGCAAGGCGTACACTCGCCCCCAGGCTCGCAAAGCGAGTAGCACAGCGAATGCGCGATGATTTTGTTTGATGATACTGAGATGAAATATTAAATTGATTTAAAGTTCACAAGGCGAACATCCCAGCGAGTGACTTCGCAAGGCGAATGAGAGTGGCGAGGAGGACAGGAGGGGGTTTCCGATGTCTGTGTGGAATTATGGGTTCGCTGGAGTTCGGAAAGCGAATGTCCTGGCGAACATGTTCGTAAAGCGAACAGTTTAGCGAACGCCTGCTGTTCGCAAAATTTTGTTTATGACTCTATAATGTTCTGATGTTTTGATGTTGTGATTTTCTGACGATTTACCTTGATGTGTATTGATGATTATGAGCTATTATATATGATGTTTGATGATTAATTGATGATATGAATTACCGTGATGTATATTGATGATTATGAGCTGTTTTTACACAATGTTTGATGACTAAGTGAAGATATGAATTACCACGAGTGTATTGATGATTATGAACCGTTTATACCTGATGTTTGATGATTAAATACTGATGTGAATTATCATGAGCTATATTGACGATTATAAGATGATGATGCATGATGTTTTGATGTATAAATGACGATATGACGAATATGAGGTTTTGATGAATGATGATGCACGTGATGACTTTATTGATGATGGTGATTATGACGTTGTGCATCATGCATTCATACCATATTTTGGTGATGATGTTAGGACTTTGGTGTAGTGATGATGATGTTAGACTTCGGTCTATTGTGGCTTCCATCCCATTGTGTGGATGTGAAGTGGTTTATAACGTGCTCTGGTTCTTGTGTGGAACCGATCCTAATAACGGGGATCTTTGGTGGGTGATGGCCTAAGTGTCCATCGATTGTGATGATTGGTACCACATGCATGAGTCTTGTTGTGCATTGCATTTATGTGGCATTATTGATTTGAGTTTATTGTAACACCCATATATAATATAATACATCAAGCATCCATATCATACATGAATTCACGGTCTAGTACCGAAATACCATAAGTTCCTAGTTAACACATTATACATATACATGCATAAAACTCTACATAGAAAAACTACGGCATAATATATATACAAGATGTTCCAAAAGATAAAAACTAAGAACTAGATTGACAATGATCTCAAAAACTCCACAACGGAAGCTAAGCCAACAACCAAGTAAGGATAATCACACGACTTTATCCTTACCCTTCGCGGAACCCGAAGTACCTGAAATAATCAACAACGTGGGGTGAGATATATCAAATCTCAGTGAGTTCCCTATCTTATGGATTATCTCGGCTTTACAAGGTTCTACCTTAGCCTAACTCAAGTCGGGGGAAAAGGAACTGGACTTTGAGTTCAAACATTTCTCTCTAGAGAACAATCCTACAATTACAAAATGAAAACCAGTTAAGGAATCTTCTCCCCGGCCATCCCGCACCAGGATATTAAACTCGGCTCCCGGATCCTTAACGTAGATAACTTTCCCCGGCCATCCCACACAAGGGGATTAAACACAGGTCACAGTTATCTACAAATAGTACTTTCCCCGGCCATCCTCCACCCAAGGATCTCGACACGGGTCACTAATACCACCCATTATGGTACTTTCCCCGGCCATCCCACACAAGAGGATCTCGACACGGATCACTAATACCATCCACTAAGCAACTTTCCCCGGCCATCCCACACAAGAGGATCTCGACACGGGTCACGGATACTTACTTAAAAAATACTTTCCCCGACCATCCAACACCAGAGGATCTCGACACGGGTCACTAATATTTATTAAGGGATAACACACGTTTATTTCGGGGGAGTTCACAAAAACTAGACTCGAACCTCCACTAAACTACTTATCAAAGATACACCAGTATCGATGTAAGCATTGTCGTACGATTCTCTAAGTCATCCTATTGTACTAAGGTTTCCTCACTAGCTCACAACTTGAAGCTTTTAAATTTCAAAAGTTACTTTTTCATACATTACTTAATTCCATTTAATAAACAATAATCGAATAAATTCCATCTCATAAACAATATTTCCACTTTCCATCGCATATAACACTTTCATAGCTTCACAACGATATAAAGAACACTTAAATTGGAGTCCCGGTTCAAAAGTTATAAAGGAAACAAAATGGAAATCTGTCATGTTCGCTAGGCGAAACTCCAGGCGAACATTCGCTTTCGCCTTCGCCTTGCAAACCTCTAGGGAACCAAGACAAAGCCAAAAGGGCACAAAGTTCGCTTTACGAACACCAGGCGAACATTTGCCTTCCCTTTGCTTTGGGGTTTGCTAGGCAAACCCTCGAGAACCATTCGCTTTGCCCTTCGCCAGGGGTTCTCTAGGCGAACCCTGAAAACCCCATAATTTCTCAACAGCGACAAAACGGAACATTTGGCCAAAAATCTCATTCAAAACATAACCAAACACATAACCAAACATTAACAGATGATCATACATGCATAATGATTATTCTATACAAATTATATCTCATTTTATCTGTTAAATTTCATTGATTTGCAAAATTACTCATTTCTTTCAAAATCTAACCTAACTCTAGAACTTCAAGAATTCTACAACTAAAGCCTCTATCTAGAACCCACCTGGATTAGATGATGATGATGATGAAGAGTTGAATTGATGAAGAGTAGATGATGGTTCTTGATCTTGAACTCTTGGACTTTCTCTTCTTTTCTCTCCTTTCCTTTCCTTTCCTCTAAATTCCTCTTCTCCAAATGTTTCTAACTTTGGAAAATGAGAGGAAAAGAAAAGATATAGGAAATTACTCATTAGTTAGTAACACTACTAAATGTCCAAATTATCTCGAGTGCACCAATTAATTAAACCTTAGAGTTAGATAATATTAATTTGATCAGTTCTGAGTTCATCAGTTGGTCTAATTATCTTAACAGATAAATGCTCAGAGCACACTGGATCTCAACTGGTCTCAACTAATATTATCCAGAGCGTTTATAAATTACGGGGTATTACATCCTCCCCTCCTTAAATAGAAATTCATCCTCGAATTTAAAAGATTACCTGAATAGATGAGGATAAGCACCTCACATTTCCGATTCTAGTTCCCAAGTAGCATCACCCGGATGCGTCACATCCCATTGCACCTTAACAAGAGGAATGTCTTTGTTCCTTAATACCTTTGTTTCTCTTCCCACAATATGGCTCGGTTGGGGTTCAAAAGTCAAATATGCTTCTATTTCCATTGATTCCTGTAAAACTGGCCGAAGAGGGTCAGGAATAAACTTTCGGAGCCGAGATACATGAAAGACGTCATGCATCTCTGATAGAGAGGGTGGTAAGGCTAAACGGTAAGCGACTTCACCAATCCTTTCCAAGATCTGATACGGTCCCACGTATCTCGGACTTAACTTGCGTGACTTAAATGGTCCTTTCAATCTCAATCTCGGAGTAACTTTCAAAAATACATAGTCACCTTGCTCAAATTCTAAAGGTCTCCTACGATTATCCGCATAACTCTTTTGACGATCTTGTGCTTGTTTAACTTTCTCACGGATCATTCGAATCTTTTCCGTAGTCTCTTGAATAATTTCGGGTCCCAGAATTCTATCTTCACCAACTTTTGCCCAACACAAAGGTGTTCTACATTTTCTCCCATACAATGATTCATAAGGAGTCATACCGATGCTCGCATGGTAACTATTGTTATAAGAAAACTCAATCAACGGCAGAAGTTCCTTCCAATTTCCTCTACTTTCTAGCACACAAGCTCTTAACATATCCTTCATCGTTTGTATTGTTCGCTCAGTCTGACCATCCGTCTGGGGATGATTCGACGTGCTCAAACGCAACCTCGTACCCATAGCTTGTTGAAAAGCCTTTCAAAACCTTGAAGTAAACTTTGGATCTCTATTGGACACAATGTCAGAGGGAACACCGTGCAATCTCACAATTTCAGAAATAAACAACTTTGCAAGATGACTTGCCTTGTAAGTAGTCTTCGTGGCTAAGAAATGCGCAGATTTCATTAGTCGATCTACAATCACCCAAATAGAATCATAACCATCTTGCGTATGGGGTAAACCTACTGTAAAGTTCATATAAATACTATCCCACTTCCAAACTGGAATCTATAAAGGTTGCAACAGACCACCCGGTCTTTGGTGTTCAATCTTCATTTGTTAGCACACCGCACATTTTGACACATACACCGCAATATTCTTTTTCATTCCGGACCACCAATAATCCTTCTTTAAGTCCCGATACATCTTCGAAGAACTAGGATGTATCGTAAAAGTACCTTTATGTGCTTCATCTAAAATCTTTCTTTGTAATACTACGTCATTCGGAACACAAATCCTTTGGTTAAACAGGATAATTCCATCCTCTGCTCGTGTAAAACCCGGTTGAAGTAACATCTCTTGAAACTCCTACTCTAAAACTTGTTCTTGTTGAATCTCATTCCTTAGAATAGAATTGACATTCTAATTTCCCATAATTATACCATTCGGAGTCCACACAAATTGAAGATTAAGATCTCTAAACTTTTCCAGCAAAGCATACTCCAAAATCACCAATTCGGCACTATGAACCATTTTCCGACTTAAGGCATCTGCTACTTTATTTGCTTTTCCTGGATGATACTTTAATTCTAAGTCATAATCCTTTAAGAACTCCATCCACCTTCTTTGTCGCATATTCAACTACTTTTGGTCAAATAAATACTTCAAACTTTTATGGTCACTGAACATTTCAAAACGTACACCATACAAATAATGACGCCACACCTTCAGTGCAAACACAACCGCTCCTAGTTCCAAATCATGAGTTGGATAATTCTTCTCATGAACTTTCAATTGTCGAGAGGCATAAGCTACTACTTGACCTCCTTGCATCATAACACCTCCTAATCCCATCTTAGAAGCATCGCAAAATACTTCATAAGAGTTGCTAGGATCAAGAAAGATTAACACATGAGCAGTCGACAAACTTTCCTTCAATTTCATAAAGCTTTGCTCACAACCTGAATCCCACTTATAAGCAAAATCTTTTCGAGTAAGTTTGGTCATTGGTAGGGCCAATTGTGAAAAACCTTTGATGAACCTTCTATAGTAACCTGCCAATCCCAGGAAACTTCTAACTTCTTAAGCATTCTGCGGTCTCTCCCAATTAATCACTACTTCGACCTTCGACGGATCCACTGCCACACCTCCTTGAGATATAACATGACCAAGAAAATTAACTTCCGATATCCAAAACTCGCACTTTCTTAACTTAGCAAAAAGTTGTTTCTCTTGCAATACCGATAAGACAATTTTCAGATTTTCTCCGTGCTCTTGTGGAGTACGAGAATAAATAAGAATGTCGTCAATAAAGATCATGACGAATTGGTCCAAGTGAGCTTGAAATATATGGTTCATATAATCCATAAAAACAGCTGGGGCATTAGTCACACCGAAAGGCATCACTAAGAATTAGTAATGGCCGTAACGGGTTCTAAATGAAGTCTTAGGCACATCAGAACTCTTCACACGGATCTGATGATAACCCGACCCTAAATCAATCTTCGAGAAAACACAGGCTCCTTTCAATTGATCCAACAAGTCGTCTATCCTGGGCAAGGGGTACTTGTTCTTAATGGTGACTTTATTCAACTGGCGATAATCAATGCACAGACGCATTCCACCGTCTTTCTTCTTTACCAACAAAACTGGAGCTCCCCACAGTGAAATGCTAGGTCTAACAAAATGCTTAGCCATTAAGTCCTCCAATTGGTCCTTTAATTCTCTTAATTCAAGCGGTGTCATCCGATAAGGAGAAAAGGATATAGGAGTCGTTCCCGGTACCAGGTCAATAGAGAACTCAACTCCTCTCTCCGGAGGAAGAGAAGTAACGTCCTCAGGAAAAACTTCGGGAAATTCACAGTCTATAGGAATACTCAGCACTTTCTGTTCACTACACCCCTCCTTAGTAAGAACCAGTAAAACAGATTTCTCCTTCTCAAACAAGAAATTTATCATTCCCACCGTACCTTCTAAAATAGTTGTTAACACATCCTTCAGGGTAGCCTCGACAGATGGAATGATGATTAACTTTTCCTCGCACCTAATAAACACTTAATTAGCAGAAAGTCAATCCATCCCCAAAACGACATCAACTTTCTTAAGCAGTAAACAAATGAGGTCAATCTGAAAAACTCTACCATCCACCGACAAAACACAGTTTTCACACATCAACGATGTCTCAACCATTTCATCCATGGCGGTAGTGACCACCATAGGATGAGACAAAGGAATAGCTTGCAACCCAAGTCACTTCACACAACGCATTGACACAAAAGAATGTGTTTCCCCGTAATCAAATAAAATAAAACAAGGATTCCCGTTTACGAAACACGTACCCGCAATCAAGGAGTTGTCATTCTTCGTCTTCCTTGCATCCAGGGTATAAACCCATCCGGTATTCCTTCCTGGAACTTGGTTTGTATTCTGAGGACACACTCTAGCCATATGTCCCATTTTATTACAATGATAACACCTGACACTCCCATCGGCACACTTCCCAAAATGACGTTTGTTGCATAACCTACATAGAGGAATAGCGTTAGGTCTAGCAACCTGCTTTCCTTTGAAAGCTTGTGATCTAGGCCCAAACTGTTGACTCGCTCTCCCACGATCCCCTGGATTCACCCTACTTGCGACACCTTCAGCTTGGACTTTCTTTAAACTATGCTCATCCACATAGCATTGCCTTAGAACTTCCGCATAAGTAGTGAACTCCCTCTGAGATACACTATTAGAGATTTCAGCTTTGAATCCAAAAAGAAACTGATATATTTTCCATCGTTCATCCGGAGCATACATCGCCTACCTAGAATAAGCAGCCATATCCTCAAACTTTTCAGCATAATTTGCCACAGTCATACTACCCTGTCTTAATTGTTGGAATTCAAACTCTTTCTGAGTCCTCAAGGTGATAGGAAAATATTTCTCCATGAAATTTTCCTTGAATTGTTCCCAGACCTTGGGCACACCTTGAATAGTCATAAGAGCCGAAGCACTCTCCCACCACCTCATGGCAGGACCCTTCAAAGAATGGGAAGCGAATACCACCTTATTCTCCTCACTACAATGCACTATCAAGAAAATTCTTTCCATACCCGACACCCACTCGTGAGCCTTTACAGGATCTAATCCACCATGAAATTCTGGAGTATTCATGCGGAAGAAATCCCGAAAAGTCCCACCTACAGCTTCTGGAACAACCACCTGAGGATGAAGACCTCCATTCATTTGTTGTACCATTTGCTGCATAAACTGGTTCTGTTGCTGTTGCATCTGTTGCATAAACTGATACAAAGGCGCATTCTCATCGCCGCCTGGCAGATTCGTCCCAACTGGAGTAGTTCTAGGTCTACCACGATTGCTTCTGCGTCCGTCGACCATGTTCGTAAAGGTCATACAATAGGATTCAGTTGATCAGGCTCAATACCATAAATATAACACTTAAGACCAATGGTGACACAACGCATATGAAACAGAAAGAAAATACTTAGACTATTTCACGGCTAGGTCGAGGATACAACCTGCTCTGATACCAACTGTAACACCCATGTATAATATAATACATCAAGCATCCATATCATACATGAATTCACGTTCTGGTACTAAAATACCATAAGTTCCTAGTTAACACATTATACATATACATGCCCAAAACCCTACATAGAAAAACTACGTCATAATATATATACAAGATGTTCCAAAAGATAAAAACTAAGAACTAGATCGACAATGATCTCAAAAACTCCACAACGGAAGCTAAGCCAACAGCCAAGTAAGAATAATCACACGGCTTTATCCTTACCCTTCACGAAACCTGAAGTACCTGAAATAATCAACAGCGTGGGGTGAGAACATCAAATCTCAGTGAGTTCCCTATTTTATGGAATCTCTCAGCTTTACAAGGTTCTACCTTAGCCTAACTCACGTCGGGGGAAAAGTAACTGGACTTTGAGTTCAAACATTTCTCACTAGAGAACAATCGTACAATTACAAAACGAAAACTAGTTAAGGAATCTTCTCCCCGGCCTTCCCACACCAGGAGATTAAACACGGGTCATGGATCCTTAACGTTGATAACTTTCCCCGGCCATCCCATACAAGGGGATTAAACACGGGTCACGGTTATCTACAAATGGTACTTTCCCCGGCCATCCTCCACCCAAGGATCTCGACACGGGTCACTAATACTACCCAATATGGTACTTTCCCCGGCCATCCCACATAAGAGGATCTTGACACGGGTCACTAATACCACCCACTAAGCAACTTTCCCCAACCATCCCACACAAGAAGATCTCGACACGGGTCACGGCTACTTACTTAATAAATACTTTCCCCGACCATCCTACACCAGAGGATCTCGACACGGGTCACTAATATTTATTAAGGGATAACACTCGTTTAATTCGGAGGAGTTCACAAAAACTAGCCTCGAACCTCCACTAAACTACTTATCAAAGATACACCTTTGGTATCGATGTCAGCATTGCCATACGATTCTCTAAGTCATCCTATTGTACTAAGGTTTCCTCACTAGCTCACAACTTGAAGCTTTTAAATTTCAAAAGCTATTTTTTCATACATTACTTAATTCAGTTTAATTAACAATAATCGAATAAATTCCATCTCATAAATAATATTTCCACTTTCCATCGCATAGAACACTTTCATAGCTTCACAACGATATAAAGAACGCTTGAATCGGAGTCCCGGTTCAAAAGTTATAAAGGAAACAAAACGGAAATCTGTCATGTTCGTTAGGTGAAACTCCAGGCGAACATTCGCTTTCGCCTTCGCCTTGCGAACCTCTAGCGAACCAAGATAGAGCCAAAAGGGCACAAAGTTTGCTTTGCGAACACCAGGCGAACATTCACCTTCCATTCGCTTTGGGGTTCGCTAGGCGAACCCTCGAAAACTATTCGCGTTGCCCTTCGCCAGGGTTTCGCTAGGCGAACCCTGAAAAACCCAGAATTTCTCACCAGCGGAAAAACGGAACATTTGGCCAAAAATCTTATTCAAAACGTAACCAAACACATAACCCAACATTAACAGATGATCATACATGCATAATGATTGTTCTATACAAATTATATCTCATTTTATCCGTTAAAGTTCATTGATTTGCAAAATTACTCATTTCTCTCAAAATCTAACCTAACTCTAGAATTTCAATAATTCTACAACTAAAGCCTCTATCTAGAACCCACCTGGATTAGATGATGATGATGATGAAGAGATGAATTAATGAAGAGTAGATGATGGTTCTTGATCTTGAGCTCTTGGACTATCTCTTCTTTTCTTTCCTTTCCTTTCCTTTCCTTTAAATTCTTCTTCTCCAAATGTTTCTAACTTTTCAAAATGAGAGGAAAAGAAAAGATATAGGAAATTACTCATTAGTTAGTAACACTACTAAATGTACAAATTATCTCGAGTGCACCAATTAATAAAACCTTAGAGTTAGATAATATTAATCTGATCAGTTCTGAGTTCATCAGTTGCTCTAATTATCTTAACAGATAAATGCTCAGAGCACACTGGATCTCAACTGGTCTCAACTAATATTATCCAGAGCATTTATAAATTACGGGGTATTCCATTTATGATGTTGTGACTGTTGACCCTGTTGATGTCTCTGATGATGTTGTATATGATAATGACGCCATTTTATACATATCTTGTTTTTATATTGATTATAATGAATTGTGATTAATCACCCTTCCTGTTTGAATGTTGGCTCCATGTGGGTAACGTGCAGGTGATCAGGATTAGCCGTGGATGCTTCGAGGAACTTTTGAAGTTTATTTGCATTTTGGTCAATGTAGAGGGTCTTGCTCTTATAGTATAACATCGGGTTGGGTCGTTGAGTCAAACCATTGTTGAGTTTTATTTGGCTCTTATTGTGTTGTTATTTGATGACTATGGTTTTGTTTTAAAAACCCTTTAGTGGGATTTTTGTAGTTATGGTGGTTCTGCTGCCCTTGAAGGCATTTTGAGTTATTTTGAGGAAAACCCGTTGTTTACGGAGCAATTTTGGTTGATTTGAATTTATTGAGAAATGTGCACCCTTTGAGGTGATTCTGGTTTTACTATGATTTTATGTTTATTCCGCTGCGATGATTGTGGGGTAGAAATGGGTGTTACAGGAACACTGCAGAACTGAGAATTAGAATGCAGATATCATGACGAAGGGAGTGCGGGTCAATGTTTTTAGAAGACTAAGAGTCATGATGAATATAGACGGTTTAGACACAATGAATTAGGTGGTGTGTTAAATATGTAATTCATTGTTTTAGAAAGATTATATTTGATTTAGAAAGATTAGATTAGATATTTTTGGGCTTTTATAGTTTGGGCTTTAGCTTGAGATGCAAGTTAACCTAAATCTATAAATAGGGAGGAACCCTTATCATTGTAATAATCAAGTTTCATAATTCACAGTTTGCAGTTGCAAGTGAATATTGAAAGTTTCCATAGTTTGTGGGAAGAAAGAATTCTGTAATTTTTCATCTTCTTCTCCAACGCTACTATTTCTCTTTTCTCTTTCTTTCTTTCTTTCTCAAATTTTTTTTCGTTGCCATTGCGTGTGATTGTTAACAATCTTGAGATCAAGATCAAATAGAAATTCTCAAAAGGTTTTGGGTTAATTGCAACATAGTTGACATTCATCCCTGTGCATGTACTAATTAACCTTGACAATTATCTAAAAATAGTGATGTTTTTCAAATTTGGAGTGGTTCTTCTAGAATTTGTATCTTAAATAGTAAATTCGAAGAAATTTAAAACAACGAGGAGAGAGAACCTCGTTTGAAAAAAAAAAGCTACAAAGAATACAAGCCTAGAGTGGCGCGTTAATGTTGACAGTCATCAACCTGATTAAATACAACAACAATATTAAAGTTTAAAAAATATTTTAATTTCAACATATTTTGCTAACCAAATATCTACTATCTACTATCAATCATTCAAAATAAAATTGCATGCCTTGACCAATTAATCCTTTTAAAATTTTCAAATTACACTATCATTGGGACAAATGGGTAATTAACAAATGTCTCAAATAAATCTAACTCAAACCTCTAACTTCATGCCATGTGTCCATTAACGATTGGCAAATAAATCTAACACAAAATAGTTTTTCTCTTCTTCTATCAAACCAAACTCATGCGTCTCTCTCTTTCTCTCTCAAAGTACACATTTTCTTCTTCTCTCAAACTTTAAATGCGCCGCCCCCTTTATATAACAGAGTCTTTCACGGGCTCACATTTGAAGTTTTATTCTTCTCTAGTTGTCTGTAAGTGCATCCCTTGATCCACTTTCTTCATCACTTTCATGCTTTAAGACGTGTTCTTCGTTTCTAAACTATCCCCTAATTCACCTGATTTTCGTTTCTTTTTTCTTTCATGCAGATCTGTTTATGAGTTGCATTTCGATTTCAAGCAAATAAGAAGATGGAGATCTTGGGTTGTGTTTTTTTTTAATTTCAAACAAAGAAGAAAATGGAGATCTATTGAAATATGCATCTCTTTTTTCTTTTGGGTTTGTGTTGATCCTGAAATGACAAAGTAAGTTTGCTATTGATTTTCTGCTATGTGTATTATGTTGATTTTCTGGTTTTTCTGCTACTTGATTGTCATTTGATTCATTCATGTTTGTGCTGATTAATATGATATATGTATTATGCACATATCTTTTCCATCTTAATAACAAACAATGAGATTTCACGGTGATAATAGAAATGTAACGACGACACGATACAATAATGGCGAATTTAGTATATTTACCAACATCATCAGGTATAATGTCAAACTTAGCTTCTGAGGTCTACTATTACTTTGTTTTGTTTTTATTTTCTTTTAATATTGTGACAATCCATTTTTTCTAGCTTTGATAACAGATTGCAGATCTGAGAACCTCACCTGGTTCTGGTTTTTTAGCATGCACCAATCGAGACAATCAACAACAGGTGCTAATTCCTTTTTCACAAAATATTTAATGTGTAAAATTTCATTAATGATACATCTTAATTTAGAATTAGAAAAAATTAACATTCATAGTCTTTCATGGATACTTTAATTTGACATTGATGCATTGGAGCATTTTGTTGTGTTTGTATCTACATTGATGTTATGCTCTAAATTTGAAATTAATGCATTGAAGCATTTAGTTGTGTTGAATTGAGTTTGAATACTCATGAGAACCCGTAAGAGCATGAGGATAATCTGTTTTAATTTTCTATTTTGACTCATAAATTTGTGTTTTTTCTTCCCATGTTTCAGTTAACGTTTTCACAACAAATCTAAAAGATTCTCAAGTTATGTAGCTTTCGTTTTACATGTATCTCTGTCTTTCATTTTAGTTGTTCTTATGTTTTGTATGATTCCCTATCAAAAAATTGAAATACTCAACTTTGCAGACAGTTCAATCATGGTCTCAAACATGTATTTATTTCAACACAGTATTTTAAAGGCTCGCCTTATTTGCTTCATCTTTCACTTTTTTGTTGTAAAAGTACGTCTTCTTTCAACATGGTTTTATAAAGGTTAACATGTTTTCACCATTTCTTTGTAATAATGTGTTTTCGCCATTTGTTTTTTGTCCTAACTTAACTATTGGATGATTTGAATGTTTTATTTTTGGAATATGATGGTTTCATTCTGATTGAAAATGTTCCAAAATCAGGAAAGGGAGGATTTCGACATCAAGGTCTTAGAGGGTTTGACATGATAGAAAAAGCTAAGGAAAAATTGGAAGCATCCTGTCCAGGAGTGGTATCTTGTGCATATATTATTACATTTGCAGCAAGAGATGTAATTTTCATGGTTCTATCTTAATTTCTAACTTCATTATATTTCACTTTTTGCTTAAGAAATGAATTTTCATCATTGAAGTTGTTAACTAGAGACTTTTGATGTTATGCAAGTATTGTGTTTTTCTACAAACTGATTATCTCTATTTGTAACTGTAAAAACTAATCATTTAAGTTATAGATGATAACACATTATTGACAAACTTTTTTTTCTCAAGAGTTTTAACACTATTGCCTCATTTTTTTTTATTATGGGGTATAAGTCTTTTTATAATTTGTAGCAAGTTTTTTTATCTATTCTCAACAATTATATTATGTGTAGAAAGAAAGGTTATTAGGTTTTCAATTATAGGTTCCTGAGTCTCTTCATATGTTTATGTAACAATAGGTTGAATACTAAACTTAATGATTGTATTTATGTTCCATATCTTTGTCAGCTGATGTTAAATAAATACATATTATTATATGCAAATCATATATTGATTTCTTGGAAGAGGACTACACACTATATCCAATTACTGCAGCGATTTACGTCTACATGTTGAAAAAAGTCAGCTGACTTCTGCTTGGTCCAGACAATCCATGAAGCAAAAAAGGTGATTGCAGGAAAAGATTTTGAATTTTATCAACAAGTGATTACTAGAATATTATTTTTCATTGTAACAAAAATGAGAAAGTAGGATCATTTCACTCCCCACCCCATTTGTTTTACTTGATGGTAAAGTTTTTGTGGATTTCTTATCACACCACCTTTGTTTCTTAGGCACCATCTAAATTTCTGGTTTTGCCCCCTGATTTCAGATGTGCACATCCGGACGCACCATTTTTTTTAAAAACACTAATGCGTTCCGGAAGTGCACATCCGGAAACATTCCTGATCTGCAGATCCGGAAAACAGCAGAACTTTTTTTTTTTTTAAATCGGTTTTTTTTGCTTGGTCGCATATGTTAATAAATTGATTTGGAAAATTTGGACAACTCCAAGCCTTGTCATCCATTTGGACACATTTGAGGATAAAACAAAAGGAGAATGATCTAATCCCCAAGCCTCCAAAGTCCAAGAATCTACACTTAGCAATAACAAACCTAAAAAGGCTAAAATGGTGCCAAGACTCCAATTTTGTTTCCAAGCATTCAATAGATGCACCAAGGTGGCATGGGGTGACACACTCCTAACTGAATGACTCAAGAATAAGCTCTAAATCAAAGGACCATAGGCTTGTACCCTAACCTCAAGTCAATGGCTAGAGGAGACTTGAGATTCGTTTTGCTCAACATTGGCCAAAGGCCTGCTGCAGCTGCCATTCACTATTGATGCCAAAACAAACTTGACATACTATAAATAGATCTCAATTGTGATCAGTTTGAGTACACCAAAGCACTACAACTGATGCTTTCCTCAAAATCTCTCTCTTTAGGCCAAAATGCCTTCTTTTGCAAGTCATCTCTAAGTTTTTGAGTTAGAGAGCAATTCCACCATAGCTCATGGTCCAAACACATCCAATATGTTATATCTAAGCTGGTCAAACACTCACTTGTGACCTGAAACACCAAAATCAGAAAATCCACTTCCAAAACCTCAAAATTGGACTTTTCTGCATTTTCCAAGCCATGCCTTGATTCAGTCACTTCCAAAACCAAACTAGGCTCAAAAACACTCCAAATATCATCCTCAAACTGTCCTAATTGGTTCCCCTCATCTGGAACACCATTTGAGAGAGTTGCCATATTGGTCACTTTTGCCCCTTTTGCAAGAAAAAGCTAAAACTTGTTCCTAAGGATTCCAGCTGGTTTTGATCATCCTAAAAGCTTATAAGGGATCAATCAAGAGTGTCCAAAGCATTGGATTACTTCTGGCACAAGGATCTTGACAGTTAGCACAAGAAGCTCCAAGAGGTAAGTGCATGACAACTTGAACTCTTTGAATTATGCATTCCTTTGATGTCCATTGATCACAAACATCTCATACATATTGTATATGTTTTGTTTGAACCAATTTTCCATGCTATTGTTGACTGAGGAGTGAGATAGCATAGTACATGCAAATCTAGGCCTATTTTGAAACAACTATCGGGTTTTAAAATAGGGACACTTTTTGAAAATTCCAAAAGCACTATTGGATTCCTCATGAAATTCTAGGCCAGATGCACCTAAATTTTGTCTAAATCCATGGAGAAATGAGAAAGTTAGAGGCTTCACGTAAATTGCCAAAACTTGCCTTGCCTTGCCTTGGCCAGGCCGGAAAATAAGGCACCCCATATATGCACATAGGGTGGTTTTGATACACGAATGTATCACCACCCCAGTGGTAGCGCGCATGTGTGTTTGTGTATGAGGTCATGAGTTCAAACCCCACCCAGACCTTTTTTACTACTCTCTCATTTTTGTTATTTCTTCAATATTTTTATGTTTTTGTTAATTAATTCAAAAATTAATTTCTCTCTCAATTTTAATTATTTTTTATTGATTATTTTTTTAAAAATTCACAAAAATGTTAAAATATTTTATTCCATGAAAATTTTACAAAAATATTATTTATTTCATATATTTGATATTTTTGTAAAGAATTATATTTTTATTTGTTTTTAAAAATTAAAAATATTTCTTTCTCTTGGTTTTGCAAAATTAAAATGATCTTTAAATCATCCCATGAATGAAACATGGTTTTCCAAATATAAATCAAAGATCACAACCTTTTTTCACATGTTTGATTATTTTAATTGAATTTTTATTCAATTAAAATATATTTTAAAACCAAAAATAAGGGTTTTGATCACAGTCACCTTAACAAATCTTTTCAAACATCCTTGGGCCTCTTGATAGAGTGTAAGTCCCTCCCCTTTGTATATATAAACCTTTTTGGGCCTCAGTCATTGTATAAGTCCCACTGCGATTTTAAAATCTCGGCGCGTTCTTCGCCTTCAAAATGAAAACCATCTGGGCCTACCCTTGCGTTGTAAGTCCCATTTATTTTCTTTTTCAAACCTTTGGGCATCTCCCGGAGTTGTAAGATCCATCCCTTTGTACAGAAAACCTTTTTGGGCCTCAGTCGTTGTATAAGTCCCGATACAATTTTCAGAGCAACGGTGTGATCATTGTTATATCTGGGCCTCTCCTTGAGTATAAGCCCTAATCTTCTTTTCAAAACAACTTCCCTTCTGATTTAGGTTCAAACTCATAGTTGTCATCAAAACTTTCTTTAGTTTCTTAAAAAACTAACCATACAACTGTTACAATGAAAGCTTGCTCGCCTGTAAGTTTTATCAGCTTTCTTTACATGCTTTCATATATATATATATATATATATATATATATATAACTGAATTGCTCAAAGCTTGCTCACCTGTAAGTCCTTCTTTTATATCCCTTTAAATACTTGTCATATATCAACTGTATATATACTTGTATATCTGCTTAGAGTTTTCCCCGACAACTAGGTCTAGAACTAGGCAAAGCCAGTTGGTCACTCTTTCAATACAGTCAAAACTAGTTCCCCATAGGAATTCCAGATACAGTCTTGCCTTCTCTTGGGCTTAAACAATATGGAACAAAGAGAAATGCATTATTCCCGGTGAAACTTTTCTAAGACTGTCACTATTAGAAATTGTCAAAGAAGTTCATTTCCCCAGAGAGGATTAATTCTTGGTGAAACCTCTCTTGAATTTCTTCAAACCCTAGAACTGTTCACTAAAGAAAAGATTATTCCCGACGAAACTTTTCTTGGACTTTTCTTAAGTTCAGACCCACAGGCTTCCTAAAAGCATCCCAGCCTCCTCTTGGGCTTTGTACAAGGAACCTCCGGCTTCTTAGAAGTTCTCATGACTTCTCTTGGGCTTAATACAAGGACCCTGAGGACCTCTTAAAGGTATAAGACAGAACTTAGTCATCCTTTGCTAGAGCAATCTTTCCAGTGTCAAAACATCAAACCATTTTAGGTTTGATTCTCATCCCTTAAAACACCTGCCTCCTCTTGGGCAACATACAAAGAAAAACTTTTCCCTACCAGTAGACTTGGACAGTCTAAACTCCTCTTGGATCTCAAAGATATTCTCAAGTTCACTACAAGCACAGGAAAAAACCCTGGTCATTTAACTAATTTCCAGTAGAGTTAAAATCCTCACAGGGTCTAAAACTCAGTTTTTTTATCCTAAAAATTCCCCAGCTAGGGTCATAACACTATCCCAAATCAAATCCTCAAGGCATCTGATACCTCAACTCTTCTGTAATCCTCAGCAAGAGTTGAATCCCCACTTTGGACTTGCCTCTGGATCTCAATAATCATCAATAGAAGCCAGCCTCCTCTTAGGCTTTGTATAATGATTATCCTCAGCAGAATTAGCCCCAACAACACCCTTTTGTTGAACCCATCTACTTTATTAAGACACTCTCTTGTTGAGTCAACCTTTTTCAGCCTCCTCTTAGGCTTTGTATAAATATTTTTCCCAACCGATTTAGCTTCAAAAGTACTCTCTTGTTGAGTCAATCACCTTTCCATACTCTCTTGTTGAGTAAATGGTACCAAAAACACTCTTGTTGAGTCCGTCATCTTTTTAACCTCACTCTTGGGCTTTGTACGAGACATATATAAACTTTCTCCAACAAAGTTAAAATCTTCATAAACTCCTTTTAAAGCTTAGGACAAATATCCTCCCCAGCAAAGTGAATTCCTCCCAGCCTTCTTTTAGGCTTTGAGAAATAATATCCCTAAGCAGAATCAATTTACTTTTCAGCCTCCTCTTAGGCTTTGAATAATGATTTTGCTCAGTAAGGTCAGCCTCAATCTTGGGCTTGGTACAAGACACCTAAAAATCCTCAACTGATTCGGTCTCATTTTCCACCTCAATCTTAGGCTTTGTACAAGACACCGAATAAATCTCTCCAGCAGAGTCAATCTTTTTCAGCCATAATCTTGGGCTTTGTACAAGACAGATAAAACCTATCACCCGTAGAGTCAGTTTGCCCTTTTAGCCTCAATCTTGGGCTTTGTACAAGACAGAAAAAATATTTCCCCGGAAAAGTCAGCTTTTAGCCTCCCCTTAGGCTTTGTATAATGATATCCCCAAAAGAGTCAGTCCCTTTTTAGCCTCAATCTTGGGCTTTGTACAAGACAGATAAACACTCTCTTGTTGAGTCGGTCTTTTACAGCCTCATCTTAGGCTTTGTATAAGGATTTCCTCAGTGGAGTCAATCAACCTCTTAGCTTCAACCTTGGGCTTTGATCAAGGCACACAAAAATCAACATCCCCCTCAGAGGAAAACAAAATATCTCTGCAGGAAGTCATTTCTCTCTGTTATCACACATCAAAACAGGCATTCAAAACAAACCCTAATCCCAGATAACTGTTGTAAGTAGCACACTTGTTGATTCAAATATCCAAGCTGTCGTCCATCTCTTAACCTGGCAAACTTCCTCTTTCAGCTAATTGCTGTAAGTGGCATCCCTCTGGATTATTTACATCCATGCTATTGTCCATCTCTTAGCATAAAAGACTCTTGAGGAAAAATGGCATTGCTCAACAATGAGTTATAGTTTTCTCCTCCAGAACAAATCCCCTATAAAAGAGATTATGGCATTGTTGGATTCTCATATCCCAGTTAAAGTAACCCTCCTTTATAAACAGTCACCCAACAGTTGTGATAAACAGACAAGATGTCTCCCTTTAGAGATGACAAGTTCTCTCTCAGTCAAACCTTTTAGCTTCAATCTTGGGCTTTGAACAAGACACAAACAACCTTTTAGCTTCAATCTTGGGCTTTGAACAAGACACAAACAACCTTTTAGCTTCAATCTTGGGCTTTGAACAAGACACCAAAACATCATCTCTTCCTCCCATAGAATAGGAGGACCTAAGATTGCTCTGATTTCCCTGTTTCTTTAAACGGGAATACGTAGGCATAATATTGCAAAATCGTAATGAGCATACCAATAAAAAACTCTAGGTCCAGTACCTTCACATACCAATCAAAACTGAGGTCCAGTAGCTCACCAAAATCATCAAAAACTCTATCTTTGTCTCTCTCAAACACTCCTAACCCACAACAAATAAACACCATCAAGTATAAAAGCAGAACCTATTGCTAATAACCTGTGGATAACCACATATAGGATGGGTAACTGACAACTCCCCATTGTATAACCTAACCCCGAACTCCCCGAATCTCTTTAAGCGTTTGTTCAGTTAAACATTCACGTGTAATGTTAGTTTTAGATAGCTTCCATTTCCCTTCCAGCTTCACGGGATAAATAAGAAATCAGAAAGTAGCACCCCACTCCTACCATTGCGGTGAGGTGAAACCCACAACGATAAGGTGGTCGCGTCACCGACAAAAATCGCACGCTACAGAGAAAAGGCGACTCTGCTGGGGAGTCATTTTGTCTGTTTAAAATTAAGACTAGAATTCTTAAGAGGCCTAGGATGTTAGTTTTAGGAATCATACTATATATATACTACTTTTCCTACTTCATATCCGTGTTTATTTTTCTGCTAATGGGAATGCGAGTGATGTCACATATGGAAAGTATGAGAGAACCCTAAGATAGGTGATGGCATAGATGGGTAGTCTTACAGGGAGTGAATCCCGAATAAGCTATCCCAGTAGTCCATCAAATCAGTGGAGACACCCTTTACGGATTCAATGCTTAACTACTCCGTTGTGAAGGCAGATTGTCCCAATGTGGTATCCGTGAAACTAAGGATTTTGTAAACAGTAACCATGTGGCCATTTGGTAGTGCGGTAGCTATCAGAAATAGTTGACACGCGATACTACACTCAATTGAGATTACCCTAGAATGCTACAGCTCGCTCGGGTGATCCAGCTTGCTGTTTTTATCCCTAGGGGAGTAAATGACTTTGGGAACTTTTAACCCGTTCTACAGGTACAAAAATTTACCAGAATATAACCTTTGGGGATGGGTAGAGCCATGACTCCATGCTCGTGACGTTGAACCCTTGAACCCATGTTTTTCAATGTTTTTGTGTGCTGCATTCATTTAAAAAAACTCTTAAACAAAGAAGAAATCTTCTTTTCTCTTCTCTCATTTTTTCAAATTAAACTAAAACAATGATTGCAAATATCAGAGGGAAAAGGATTGTGTTATGGATTTCGGTAGAAGGAAGACGCACAAGTACACCTTCAAGGCTCCAAAACTAGAGGATTTAAGGAGGTTGGCAAGGATGATCACCAACCCTGATGCTTTCAGAGCTAAGTACGGAGGACTGCTGTCTCTATTAAGGGTCCATGTAGTTGAAGGAATTTTGTCTACGCTGATTCAGTTCTACGATCCGGTTTATCACTGTTTCACATTCCCGGATTATCAACTAACACCAACGCTAAAGGAGTACTCTCACCTGACTGATTTACCCCTCACTGACCAAGCTCCCTTTTCTGGACTGGAAGAAATGCCAAAGGATCAAACCGTTGAAAGAGAAATCTATTTGGACGAGTCAGAAGTTAGGACTCACATGACCACTAAGGAAGGAATCCAAGGTTTACCGGCCTAGTTTTTGGTAGAGAAAGCCCTATACTGACACAGTATAGGAAACGTTACTGGTTTCGAAGATATATTTGTTCTACTCGCATACTGGTTGTTCCTTTTTCCCAACATCGATAACTTTGTCGATACCAATGCCATCAAGATATTTCTGATTGGAAAACCCATACCAACCTTGCTCGCAGATGCTTATCATTCTGTACACTTAAGGAATCTGTACAACGGAGGAATGTTCACATGCTGTGTACCCTTGCTTTATAAATGGTTCACTTCCCATTTACCAAAGTCTGCTGCTTTTTGGGATCATAAGAGTACTCTACATTAGTCACAGAGAATCATGTCTCTTACCAACTCTGACATAGATTGGTATAATCAGATCAATGATGAGATAAGAATCATCGACTGTTGTGGAAATTTCCTTAACGTACCACTCATAAGAACTAAAGGAGGAATAAACTATCATCCAATTTTAGTTCGCCGTCAACTCGGATACCCGATGAGGCATATCCCATAAAATGTTCATCTAGAAGGTCTTTTCTTCGAGGAAGGATAAAATGACAGGGCACTAAAGAAGGAAATCGTGCATACCTGACAACATATTCACAAGAAAGGAAGAGAGTCTCTAGGAAAACCAGACAGTGTCTCTGTGGAACCTTATCTCCACTAGGTACAAACCAGAACCCTCAAGCTGAGGATGCCTTACCCTCATCAAGAAGTTCTTCCGCTAAAGGATTATGTCCTTTATTTTATGTCTGATGAGGAAAAACTCCAGGTCACTCTCAACAAAGTTCAACGGGAAAACAACCCTTGGAAGAAAAAATACCACATTCTCAATGTGGAGTGTACCAAAATTCAACAATTGTTAAAAGAAAAGGACGCTCTGATTAAGATATTAGAGCAGCATGTTGTAGAATATCAAATTGACCGAAGAAATCTGCTCGCTCCTTTCACTTGGAAAAGGACCGACAACCCGACAACGGCTCAAGAGCCCCGGTCAAAGAAAAGGAAAATACCAGAACCAACACCTCAGAGAGGACTCAGGATCCATAAGCTTAGACTTTTCCTTTTACAGCACTTTGTAAAATACTGTATTTCCATTTCCGCAATCTTTCAAATTCAATAAAATGGGGTCTCCCCACTGTATGATATTTGCAATCTATTTGTTGAAGTTTCTTTTTGATTAAAACAAAAAAAAATTAATGATTGCATATCATTCATCATTCTCACATAACGCATTCTTTTTACCTTCGAATCTCACGCATGTGTCACGATTCTCGAGTCAAACTGTCTCATTCGTACAATACTCGGGCCAATCGACAAAAGAAAATGGACGATCTCGAGGAAGAGAATAGAGAGCTGAGAGAAGAAATCAACGCTCTGAAAGAAGATCTGAAAAAACTTCAAAGTGACGTGCAATCTCTGGCTGCAGCTCAGAGACAACAACAAAAGACTGTGATCTCAGAGATCACATCTACGGCCATAGTGGAAACGTATGATCCTCGGTACAACATGCCTAAAGATCATCCCTGGGGCATGCATATCAACTTTATCCCTGAAGGATATATCCCGCCGGTTACGGAAGACCCAGAAACTGCAGCAGGAACCGCTGGGCCTAAATGTTACAAACTTCGAGAAAGCGAAGGCGCAAGAGTGATGACAGCAACTCCTGAAGGTTACAAACTGTGGGGCATAGAAGAACCAAGAGTCAATTCTGTAATGAATATACCACAACTAGTAGTACACACTGTCTCGGAAGGACATATTCCACAAATACCTTCTGGTAGAAACGAAAACATGTATGAAAGGATGAATGAGTTCCAGGAAAAATTCCTGGAGATGCAGACGGAACTGCATGCCATTCACGGTCAGGATTTATTCGGAAAGGACGCCGCAGACCTTTGTTTGGTCCCCAATGTGAAAATCCCACACAAATTCAAGGTGCCTGACTTTGAAACATACAGGGGCAACTCTTGCCCTCAAAGTCATTTGGTGATGTACGCTCGAAAGATGTCAACTCAGACAGAGAATCAACAGTTACTGATCCATTATTTCCAAGATAGTTTAACTGGTGCTGCACTCAAATGGTACATGGGTTTAAACCACACCAAGATCGTCACTTTCAGAATCTTGGCGCGACCTTCATTCAGCAATATAAATTCAACCTTGACATGGCACCAGACAGAGATCAACTCAGAGCAATATCACAGAAGAACAAGGAAACTTTTAAGGAATATGCTCAGAGATGGCGTGAAATTGCCGCCTATATGTGTCCCCCTTATGAGGAAAAAGAGATGACAAAGATATTTTTTAAAACCTTGAGCTCATTCTACTACGACCGAATGGTTTCCAGTGCGCCAAACGACTTCACCGAGATGGTAAACATGGGAGTACGCCTTGAAGAAGCAGTCCGAGAAGGACGTCTGGTCAAAGTTACAGGACCATCAAGTAGTACCAAAAGATACGGTGGTGCTTTCCCAAAGAAAAAAGAGCAAGATATTTGTAATATCTCTCTCGGAAAGCAAAGGCGAAGGTCTCAACCAGTAGCAACAGTAACTTCCGCTATCAACCCTACGCCTGCTCCAACGTATCAACCTCAGGTTGCTCAGAGCCAACCAAGTCAACAACAGTATCAACAAAGGACACAACAGCCTATTCAGCAGGCTCGTCCACAGTACAACAACAATAACCGTACAACACGACCACCAGGGTTTGACTCTATACCGATGTTATACGCAAAACTATTTCCACTCTTACTAGTCAAGGGGAACGTCCAAACCCGTTCTCCTCTTACAGTACTGAAAATTATGCCTTTTGGTTTTAAAGCGGATCAAACTTGCCCTTACCATCAAGGAGGACCTGGGCACAACATTAAAAACTCTCTCAGTTTCAAAACTGATGTGCAGAAGCTTGTCAGGAACGGGGTCTTATCCTTTAAGGATACAAATCCAAATGTTCAAACGAATCCGTTGTCTCAACATGAGAAAACTGCAGTAAGTTTGATAGAGGAAGAATCTAACCGTAACTATCAAATTCACGATGTACTCCTATTAGGAACCAACCCGGTCAAGATGCACTATAGAAAAATCGGGTACGGTCATATACCGTCTCACAATTATCACCAGTGCGATATCTACTCAAAGAATAATCAAGGATGTTCCGTAGTGCAATCAGCTCTACAAGAACAAATGGATCTCGGATGGATCCAAGTTCACCGAATCTGTGCAGTCAATATGGCTCACGCAAATCCCAACATTATTAAGAACCACAACATTATGATGATGAATGTCAACTTAGTGGCAATGCACTCTAGGCAAAGCCAACATCATGATCTACCACGACATGATTACAATTCCTGCCCGATATGCTCAATAATCAATCAGGGATGCTCTTTTGTACAAGAGGCCCTCCAGTGACAGATGGATCTTGGATAGATCCAGGATTACCGTGATAGAAGTAGTCATTAAGTTAATATGATTCAAATCTTTGATATTCTCTTGATGAATACTAGTCTGGTAGAGTTACACGCTAAGCAAGCCAGGCTCGGTTTTCTGGCTTCACATGATTATCAGGACTGTAAAGTGTGTCGTGAAGACGACCAAGGATGTGCACTTGTCCAAAGAACACTTCAACACCTGTTGAACCACTGGTGGCTTTCGATCTACCTAGATGAAGACACACAACAAGTCAGTATGACTGACGAGAATCCTACTAGGCATCAAAGTCAGGATGTTCGCTCGATGGAAACAGATCTAGTAAAGTTACACTGCATACAAAGAGGACATGGTCGGGTGCCACCACACAACTATGAGTGCTGTAGAGTTTGTTCAGAGAACAACCAAGGATATTATCTTGTACGGTCAGCTCTTCAAAATCAGTTAGACCGAAAAGAGATTCGACCATATTCAAGTTTTGGTTCGATCAACGTAATTCAAGACTATCTTCCTGATCAAAGCAAAGACGTTGTCTTAATCTCTAATCATGAAAGGACCAAAGACGTATGCACTATAATCCCTCTACTCCATGAATCAATAGTTACTCTTGATAGTAGAAAGATTCTCAACCTCAAACCAATTGAGGCAGGCTACGATGGTCAGAAAAATCAAAAGGCTCCTGTGGTTATCTATCTACCAGGACCAATACCGTACAAATCCAATAAGGCTATCCCTTATAAGTATGGTGCAACAACAATTGAAAATGGAAAGGAAACTCCATTACCTCCGTCGTGAACATTGCAGACATCATTCGAGTAACGCGGAGCGGTCGGATCTTCAACAAAGTAGTTGGAGAACCCACCAAGGAAAAGGAACCTCAAACAGAAGTTCCCAATCAACCAGCCGGGTAATCCAGCAATCCCTACCTTTCAAAGAACAATGATGAGATTCTGAAGCTCATCCAGAAGAGCGAGTGCAACATTGTAGACCAACTGTTGCAAACCCCTTCGAGAATCTCTGTGCTATCTCTCTTGCTCAGTTCCGAAGCTCACAGAGAAGCTCTACAGAAAGTCTTAGAGCAAGCCTTTGTGGAACAAGATGTGACGATAAGACAATTCAACAACATCATCTCCAACATCACTTCCTGCAAAAATTTAGGATTCAATGATGAAGAACTTCCAGAAGAAGGCAAAAATCACAACATGGCGCTTAACATTACAGTCAACTGCCAGGACGATGCTTTAGCCAACATACTGGTAGATACCGGATCAGCTCTAAATGTTATGCCAAAATCAACTCTGACGCGACTACCATTTCAAGGATCTCGGATGAGAGGCAGTAAGGTCATCGTCAAAGCCTTTGACAGATCCAGAAAAACAGTTATCGGCAAAGTCGATCTTCCCATAACTATTGGTCCTCACACTTTCCAAGTCACTTTCCAGGTCATGGACATCCGAGTAGCATACAACTATTTATTAGGAAGACCTTGGATACACGAAGTTGGGGCAGTCACTTCGACACTTCACCAGAAGCTGAAGTTCGTCAAGAACCACAAGCTAGTCACAGTCTGTGGAGAACAGACCTTAAACGTAAGCAACTTATCATCATCATCATCTCGTGTGGAACCCGAGGAGGTCGTTGGAACTTAGTTTCAGGCACTCTCGGTGAGCAATGAGAATCGAATGGAAAAAGGAACATCGATTTCCTCATACAAAGATGCTCTCAAA
Organism: Lathyrus tuberosus; assembly: GCA_022829125.1. Taxonomy (NCBI): domain Eukaryota; kingdom Viridiplantae; phylum Streptophyta; class Magnoliopsida; order Fabales; family Fabaceae; genus Lathyrus; species Lathyrus tuberosus. The sequence continues at coordinate 9,885,922 of JALAZF010000191.1, forward strand.
GTGATCGACAATAACAACGCAAAAGGATGGGGACAGGTTGTCATTCCTACTGATAACAAGAAAAAGAAAGGTCTTGGTTTTTCCTCAACCTGTACCCAAACTGCTACTAACGATGAAAGTTTTCATTCCATTCAGGACTTCTTCCACAGTGGAGGCTTCCTTCACCTAGTGTCTTAAGAAGTACACACCATCAATGAGGGTGACTCCTCTGATACAGATGAACAGTGGAAGTCCTATTTCAACGAGGACGGTTATATGTCTCAGGAAGAAACGCGTACGCCATTTTTCTATCCAACGCAAAGTTTGAGATATATACCAAGATCAGACGATAAAATGATGTACGGAGATTGTGATCCGGAAGGATGTCGTGCTCCACCCAACTCATTAGAGGAGGACACTCTAATGAAAGAAAACTTTGACTATGACTATTATGACCCGATGGATGACTTTCCTATCTGGTAGCCATAACCAAAAGACTTAGGACAAAAGAGTCTGCCCAACGATACATATCAGCTGAGCATCATTGAAAAGAATACATGCGTCCCCACCAAATCAAGGGATCATTACTTAGGGCATTCAGAAAATATCCAGCACAATGATGAATCTGCAAAGGTTGCAGGACAAGAGTTCATCAACTATGCTTTTCTTGAGGTCAACGTCATCGAGAAAGATGACTCCTCCGGTCCCACAACAATATGGGACACCTTAGGACAGCCGAGTGGCAAGTACGACTTTTTGGTCAAGTACACCGGTCCTGAAAGCTCTCATATCAGGCTCGAAGACATCCAGCCAACTGGATGGGGAGATCCACCTGAGAATGAAAACACTATGCAAGATACAATAGAAGATTTCATCTACGACAACTCTGCATGGGAGGAAGACTCCAACGATCCTGCTTTGCCAGAAATCAGCGTCATTTCTGAGGACAAACCAAGAAAGAAGGTACCAGATGTCATACCCCAAATTTTGGCCACAGATATTTCCCATCATTGTGCAAATCATCACCACAAAATAGATGAACCATCATGCCTCCTCAATTTCCCCAGGAATTGTTAGGCATTTTCTACAATCAAGAGTTAGGGTTTTGAGCCTTCTCAGAACACTTAGACAAAGGATCAATCAAGAAATGACATGATCTTCAACTTGTCTAGTCTCTCAAACACCCACAAGGGATCAAAAGGACTCCCACATCAAGAATTAAGCACAAGATTGCAACATTCTAAGTGGATCAATCCTCAGGATCAAGCCTCAAGGCCTCCAGATGAAAATTTTCCACTGGGCATTAACAAAGCTTCAAATCACAACCCAATATACTCCAAGGGACCTCATGGACCCAATCATTAAGTCCATTTAGCCTCAGGGGATGCATTCCCCAAAAATCAGGAATTAGGGTTTCTTGACCTAATTCACCCCTAAGTTGACTTTTGGGACAAAACATGAGCCAAGCCCTCAAGACATATTTTGAGGGTCTCTAATACCCTACATTGATCCATTTGCAACAATGGATTAATCCAAGAAGCTTGGTCTACAAGTTTCAATTTCATCTGGACCACAATTAGGGTTTCGAGGAAAAAGTTAACTGTACCTTTGACTTTTGACCAAGACATGCTCCCAATAATCCTCAGCCAAAAGCTAGCCTCCTCTTAAGCTTTATATAAGAATTTCCCCAGCCAGCCTCCTCTTAGACTTTGTATAATGATTATCCCTCAGTAGAGTTAGACTCAATCTTGGGCTATGTACAAGACAGACATAATATCTCCCTAGTGGAGTCAACACCCTTTAGCCTAAATCTTAGGCTTTATACAAGATAGATAAAACAGTCTCTTGTTAAGTCAGTTTTCTTTTAGCCCCAATCTCGGGCTTTGTACAAGACAGATAAAACACTCTCTTGTTGAGTCAGTTTTCTTTTAGCCCCAATCTCGGGCTTTGTACAAGACAGATAAAACACTCTCTGGTTGAGTCAGTTTTCTTTAGCCTCAATCTTGGGCTTTGTACAAGACAGATAAAACACTCTCTTGTTGAGTCAGTCATCTTTTAGCATCAATCTTGGGCTTTGTACAAGACAGATAAACCACTCTCTTGTTGAGTCAGTCATCTTTTAGCCTCAATCTTGGGCTTTGTACAAGACAGATAAAACACTCTCTTGTTGAGTCAGTTTTCTTTTAGCCTCAATTTTGGGCTTTGTACAAGATAGATAAAACACTCTCTTGTTAAGTCAGTCATCTTTTAGCCTCAATCTTGGGTTTGTACAAGACAGATAAAACACTCTCTTGTTGAGTCAGTTTTCTTTTAGCCTCAATCTTGGGCTTTGTACATGACAGATAAAACACTCTCTTGTTGAGTCAGTTTTCTTTAGCCTCAATCTTGGGCTTTGTACGAGACAGATAAAACACTCTCTTGTTGAGTCAATCATCTTTTAGCCTCAATCTTGGGCTTTGTACAAGACAGATATACCACTCTCTTGTTGAGTCAGTCATCTTTTAGCCTCAATCTTGGGCTTTGTACAAGACAGATAAAACACTCTCTTGTTGAGTCAGTTTTCTTTTAGCCTCAATCTTGGGCTTTGTACATGACAGATAAAACACTCTCTTGTGGAGTCAGTTTTCTTTTAGCCTCAATTTTGGGCTTTGTACAAGACAAATAAAACACTCTCTTTTTGAGTCAGTTTCTTTAGCCTCAATCTTGGGCTTTGTACAAGACAGATAAAACACTCTCTTATTAAGTCTGTTTTCTTTTAGCTCCAATCTTGGGCTTTGTACAAGATAGATAAAACACTCTCTTGTTGAGTCATTTTTCTTTTGCCCCAATCTTGGGCTTTGTACAAGACAGATAAAACACTCTCTTGTTGAGTCAGTTTTTTGTAGCCTCAATCTTGGGCTTTGTATAAGACAGATAAAGCACTCTCTTATTGAGTCAGTTTTCTTTAGCCTCAATCTTGGGCTTTGTACAAGACATATTAAAACTCCCCCAGAAGTTTCAATTCTTTTCAGCCTCTTCTTAGGCTTTGTATAATGATCTCCTTAGACAGAGTCAACCTTTTAGCTTCAACCTTGGACTTTGATCAAGGCACACAAAAATCAACACCGCCTCAGAGAAAAATTAAGAATTCTCTTTGTAGGAAGACAGTTTCTCTATATATCACATGTCAAAACAAATACTCAAACAAAACCCTAATTCCATATAACTGCTGTAAGTGGCAGACTTGTTGATTCAAAAATCCATGTTGTTGTCCCTCTTTTATCCGGGTAAACCTTCTCTTTCATCTAATTGCTGTAAAAGACAAGCCTCTGGATTATTTACATCCAAGCCAATGTCCTTCTCTTAACATGAAAGACTCCTAAGGAAAAATAACATTGCTCTACACTGAGTTAAAGTTTCCTCCTTCAGGACCATCCTCTTTTATAGGAAATTATGGCATTGTTGGATCCCGCATCCTGTAACGCCCGATTATTTAATTAATTATTTAATTAAATACCTTCGTATTATTTGTTTGATTTGTGTTGGTTGTCGAAACGTTGTGTTGCGTTGCTATGTCGGTTTTAGTTGAATTAATCATAAAATGTTGATTTAAGTTGTGTTGTTGTTAATTAATTAATTAAGCTAACTTTAGTGGTAATTATAGTATTAGAAATAATACTAGATTATATTATTGGGCTTTTTAGATGGTGAGTGAAGTAGAATTAGTGGGGGTGTAGTAATGAGGCCCAATAATACAAATGGAATAATAGTGTTATATTATTAGGTTTTTAGAATTAATGAGGAATTAAAAAGTATCAGTAAGAAGTGGGAGTGGCAGAAAAAGAGGAAAATTCGGTTTTGAGACAAGAACGTGGAAGTTACGGAGAAGAGGAACTAGGGTGTGGAAACGGAACACGGAGAGGCTGTATGGACGGGAATTCAAACGGAGATTTAGAGCAACCTTCAATCCAAGGTAAGGGTTGGGTTCGGACTCTATAATCGGGTAATTGATGAATAATATGTGGGAATTTTAAGTTGTATAAAATTGTCATTGTGTGTGATTTGTATCGAGAAATATTCCAAATACCGATTGTTTTCGTATCCGATTGTTAATTCTAGGAAATTGTAGTTTCTGTAATGAGCAAAATTAATGGTGTTGTGTTGTTGTTTGGTGTCTGTATTCGGAAATCTTGAACTGGTTTGATTAAAAAAAATATAATAATAATAATAAAGGGGGAGGGATGGTGCAAGCCACCCCTGGGTGTCAATTAAGGGTGGCGCAAGCCACCAACCATTACTAAGGGTGGCGCAAGCCACAGGAGCTAATGGTGGCGCAAGCCACCTGGTCATTATGTTAAGAGTGGTTTTTTGGTAGTAGGCACATGTGTAGCAGAAACCATATATTATTGATATTAATATGTTAGTAACAGTTATTAGCGGAAAAGCAGAATTAATGAATTATTTAGCGGGAAATAACATAGTCACTATTAATTTCGGTTAGTAGAAAATAACAACAAGAGTAGGACTAGTAGCTGGGATAAATTAGCAGTAATGTTGTATTGCTAGCAGGAGGATAATCTAGCAGTATAGTGAATAATTATAGCAGAGTAGTATAATACCAGTACTAGAATATTGCTGATAACTTTAACACAGAACATAAACATTGTCATTTTAGTAGAAGAATAATTAACCGATTTTGGAAGTCTTGTCCGAACAAATTCGAGAAGCGGTTGTGGTATAAGATGGTTGGTACAGAGTAGGATATAAGTTGCCGTGATATCGTCGTGATTAAGTTGAGAAGTTGCTGGTATGAATTTTGTTGTAGGCCTATGGCCAATGTTGATTTGTTGTTGCTATTAAGTTGTAGGCCTATGGCCAATGTTAATTTGTTGTTTTTGTTAAGTTGTAGGCCTATGGCCAATATTGATTTGTTGTTGCTGTTAAGTTGTAGGCCTATGGCCACTATTGAATTGTTGTGGTGCTGATTTTAATGATTATCGTTGGTTAATTTGACAATTGAGTCGAGTCGCATTGCATAGCATATCAAGTTGGAGCTGATGCTCGGTAAGTTGGCCTGGATTGGCAAATTTAAGTTGAAGGCTTATGCCTTGCTGACGTCAATATTAATTGACATGTTTCTAAGTTGGGAGTTTTTCTCCAATGGTACCACATGCATAGTATGAGTCACATTTCATGTTGCATAATTGTTGTTGTGTTGTCGTTTGATGTTGATAATAATGTTGTGAAGCGGTGACTCTTATATAATATGAACTAATATATTATTTATCATATATCCGATTATATTGTTTGATATCTCACCCCTTTTGTGTATGGTTATGGTTTATACGCCATCCTACAGGTAATCCTGAGTGAAGGTTGTCTACCTTCATTAGTTCGAGTCGATGTCGTCGCTCTGATACGTAACACTCGGGGGGATGAACGCTTGTTTCTTTATTTCTGATTTTATTATTGTGCTAAATTTTAAGTTGTTTTCTTTAAAGATTTGCTGTTTTGAAGTTGTTTTATGTTGAATAAAATTGTTATGTAATTTAAGTTGAAGTTTGTGAATCCGCTGCTTAATTATAAAAGTTGTTTTGTTTCAAAGACTAAAATGATGTGTTTCGTATTCAGGTTATATTTGATTATAAGTCGTTGTTATGAGTTGTATGTGTAGCATCCCATGTGTATGTTGGAATTTTGAAACTCTGATTTTATTATTCGATGGGTAGACATGGGGTGTTACATTAGTGGTATCAGAGCAGGTCGGTCCGTCCGGCCAGATTGTCTAATGTTGTTGGTTTCCCTAGTGTGCGACATGTGTGTAAAAACACTGTCGATGCTTGTTTTGTTTTCCATTTGCAGGTTGGGAATGAAACAAGTGGGGGAGAAGGTGGTGCTTCTCCAAGGTGCTTCGAGTGTGGAGCGTTAGCTAAGGTAGTGTTGGACGCTGCGATAGTTGGTGAAGATAGTTTGTAACACCTCGTGATATCGGCTATTATTGACAAATTGAGGAACTGATCACCCTTAATCTCTTGTTGATAATGGACGGGATCATGTTGGATGGGACAGGACGTGTCTTGCAAGCTAGAGTAGTGTGCGCAGTGAATTGTCGAGGGTAAGACGAGTGCTTGCGGATTGTTTTGATGAGTCGATGCAGACTATTAGATTTGAAGATGAGGCGAATTAGAGTTTTCTTGCCTGTCGGTCAAGTTGAAATATTCCAAGGAGAACGATCAGGTATTGTTGATGTCTTCTTTTGAAGGATAGAGAACAGTGTGATGGCTAGTGATATGCCAGTGGTGTATAATTCCTGATGTTCACCTGAATCTAATTTTGACGAGGGTGAAGAGTTGTTTGTTCTGTTAAGCAAGTGAATGAATCTGGGGAAGATGGTGCAAAGGTGTTTATGATGTTGGATTCCTTGAAGCTTAAGAGGATGCGGTGGCATGTGATCTACCTTTTGTGGGTGATTATTTGGAGGTGCTCCCATGAGATATCAGTGATGTACCACTGTAGTGTGGAGTGTAACTTGCTATCGACTGGTACTCGATGCAAGCTTGATGTCGATGGTTGCATACAGAATGTATGTTTCTGAATGAGTGAATTGGAGAAACAGTTGGAATAGTTGTTTGATAAGAGGCTTGTTCGACCAAGTGTTTCTCCGTGGGGTGCTCCTGTACGGTTAGTGAGGAAGAAAGATAGAAGTATGAGGTTGTGTGTTGACTATCGGCAGTTGAATAAAGTGACGATCTGGAATACCTGTCTGATTCCAAGGATTGAGAATTTGCTGGATCAGTTAATAGATGCTTATATGCTTAACAAGATTAATTTAAGGTCTGGATTATCATCAGATTTGTGTTAAGCCGGATGATATTCGGAAGACAGTCAGGACGAGGGATGGTAACAATGAGTATACTGTGTTATCGTTTAGTATGTCTAATGCACCTGGTATTCATGGAGTATATGAATCGGATTTTCTTGAGTATTTGGATAAGTTTGTAGTGGGTTTTATTGACGATCTTCCGATAGACTCTAAATCTGAAGAAGAGCATGCTGAGCATTTAAGCACCGTGTTGCAAGAACCGAAGGAGAAAAAGTTATATGCAAAGCTGTCTAAATGTGAATTTTGGTTCAAGGAGGTTAGTTTTCTCGGTCATGTCATTTCAGGTAGTGGAATTGTTGTGGATCCATCTAAAGTAGATGCTGTGTTGCAATGGGAAACTCCAAAGTCGGCTACCGAGATTAGAAGCTTTTTGGGACTAGCCGGTTATTACCGAAGGTTTATTGAAGGATTTTCTAAGTTAGCACTTCCGTTGACTAAGTTGACTTGTAAAGGTAAAGCTTTTGTGTGGGACATTCAATGTGAAGAAAGTTTCACGGAATTGAAGAAGAGGTTGACATCGGCTCCGATTTTGACATTACCTAATCCAGGAGAACCTTTTGTGGTATATTGTGATGCTTCTAAGATGGGTTTAGGAGGTGTACTTATGCAGAATGATAAGGTAGTTGCTTATGCATCGAGACCGTTGAGAACTCATGAAAAGAACTATCCTACGCATGATTTAGAACTTGCTGCAGTTGTTTTTGTGCTGAAGATTTGGAGGCATTATCTTTATGGTTCGAGATTTGAAGTGTTTAGTGACCATAAGAGATTAAAGTATTTGTTTGATCAGAAGGAATTGAATATGAGACAGCGAAGATGGTTGGAATTATTAAAAGATTATGATTTCGGTTTGAACTATCATCCAGGTAAAGCTAATGTTGTGACTGATGCCCTAAGTCGGAAAACTTTCCATATGTCGGCGATGATGGTTAGAGAATTAGAATTGATCGAGCAGTTCAGAGATATGAGCTTAGTTTGCGAAGTGACACCGCAGAGTGTGATGTTGGGGATGCTGAAGATTAACAATGATTTTCTGGACAGTATCAAGGAAGCTCAGAAGTTAGACGTGAAACTGGTAGATTCAATGGTTGGGATCGATCAATCTGAGAATGATGATTTCAAGTTAGATGCACAAGGTGTGTTGAAATTCCGAAATCAAATTTTTATTCCTGATGATGCAGAGATGAAGAGAGTAATTCTCAAGCAAAGTCATAGAAGTAAATTGAGTATTCATCCGGGGGCTACAAAGATGTATCAAGACTTGAAGAAATTGTTTTGGTGGCCTGGGATGAAGCGTGATGTGGCTCGATTTGTGTATGCATGTTTAACTTGTCAGAAGTCAAAAGTTGAACATCAAAAGCCTGCGGGGTTGATGCAACCATTAGAAGTTCCAGAGTGGAAATGGGATAACATTTCAATGGACTTTGTGACGGGTTTACCTAATACTTCAAGAGGACACGATTCTATTTGGGTGATTGTTGATAGGCTTACGAAGTCGGCTCATTTTATTCCTATTAACATTAGTTTTATAGTATCAAAGTTGGCGGATATTTATACTAGCGTAATTGTAAAGTTGCATGGTGTTCTTCTGTGTATCATGTCTGATAGAGATCCGAGGTTTACTTCTGATTTTTGGAAGAGTTTGCAAGAGGCGTTGGGTTCTAAGTTGAGGTTGAGTTCGGCGTATCACCCTCAGACGGATGGTCAAACTGAGAGGACTATCCAGTCGTTAGAGGATTTGTTGAGAGCTTGTGTTCTTGAGCAGGGAGGTTTGTGGGATACTTATCTTCCATTGATCGAGTTCACTTATAATAACAGTTACCATTCCAGTATTGGAATGGCACCTTTTGATGCGTTATACGGTCGGAGATGTAGGACTCCTTTATGTTGGCATGAATCTGGGGAAAGTGTAGTGCTTGGACCTGAAATTGTTCGAGAGACTACTGAGAAGGTGAAGTTGATCTGATAAAAGATGAAATCTTCCTAAAGTAGGCAAAGAGTTATCATGACAAGCGAAGGAAAGATTTAGAATTTCAAGCAGGTGACCATGTGTTTTTGAGAGTTACACCTATGACAGGTGTTGGGCGTGCATTAAAGTCTAAGAAGCTTACTCCTCGTTTTATTGGTCCGTATCAGATTTCAGACAGAGTTGGAAATGTTGCTTATAGAGTGGCTTTACCGCCTAATCTATCGAATTTACATGATGTGTTTCATGTGTCACAACTCCGGAAGTATGTTCCAGATCCATCTCATGTAATCCATATGGATGATGTGCAAGTACGGGATAATCTTACTATGGAAACGATGCCTGTACGGATCGGGGATCGGGAAATGAAGACTCTATGAGGCAAAGAGATTGCGTTGGTAAAAGTAGTCTGGGTAGGAGCTGCCGGAGAAAGTATGACGTGGGAGTTGGAAAGCAAGATGCGGGAATCTTATCCCGAAATGTTTGAACAAGGTAAATTTTCGAGGACGAAAATATTCTAAGTGGGGGAGAGTTGTAACGCCCGGTTATTTAATTAATTATTTAATTAAATACCTTCGTATTATTTGTTAGATTTGTGTTGGTTGTCGAAACGTTGTGTTGAGTTGCTATCTCGGTTTTAGTTGAATTAATCATAAAATGTTGATTTAAGTTGTGTTGTTGTTAATTAATTAATTAAGCTAACTTAAGTGTTAATTATAGTATTAGAAATAATACTAGATTATATTATTGGGCTTTTTAGATGGTGAGTGAAGTAGAATTAGTGGGTGTGTAGTAATGAGGCCCAATAATACAAATGGAATAATAGTGTTATATTATTAGGTTTTTAGAATTAATGAGGAATTAAAAAGTATCAGTAAGAAGCGGGAGTGCCAGAAAAAGAGGAAAATTCGGTTTTGAGACAAGAACGTGGAAGTTACGGAGAAGAGGAACTAGGGTGTGGAAACGGAACACGGAGAGGCTGCAAGGACAGGAATTCAATCGGAGACTTAGAGCAACCTTCAATCCAAGGTAAGGGTTGGGTTATGACTCTATAATTGGGTAATTGATGAATAATATGTGGGAATTTTGGGTGGTTAAAATTGTCATTGCGTGTGATTTGTATAGAGAAATATTCCGAATACCGATTGTTTTCGTATCCGATTGTTAATTATGGGAAATTGTAGTTTCTCTAATGAGCAAATGTAACGGTGTTGTGTTGTTGTTTGGTGTCTGTATTCGGAAGTCTTGAACTAGTTTGAATAAAAAAAAATAATAATAATAATAAAAGGGGAGGGATGGCGCAAGCCACCCCTGTGTGTCAATTAAGGGTGGCGCAAGCCACCAACCATAACTAAGGGTGTCGCAAGCCACAAGAGCTAATGGTGGCGCAAGCCACCTGGTTATTATGTTAAGAGTGGTTTTTTGGTAGTAGGCACATTGTCGCTCCCGAAAGATTCGCATCCAACAATACAAACGCGAGAGTGGCGCGGAAAAACACATAGTCGCCAGCAATGTGTATTTAACCCAAAAGAGGGAAAGGAAACACTGCATAAACCTGAAGAGAAAGGGGGAAAGACATGGTCATCGCAACCATAGTCCGGGTTCGGGAGTCGGTTATGTGAGGGGAAGGTGTTAGCACCCCACGCATCCATCGTACTCGATGGGATCCACGCTTGTTGTCTAAACGGAGGGTGAGCTGTCCTACTATCTATGGTTGAACAACAGAAAACGGGGATGGGGTGACTAAGACGGACTCGATAGGACATATTCAATGCCCTAGGCCTATGTACTCCCTCAGTGCAATGGGAAAGTCAGAGTCAACGTAGTTCGTACGGGAACTGTGGGGGAAGGTTACTCACCAAGACAATCGTTGTCTCGTGCCTACATATCCTCAATTGGAAGAGAGAGAGGAATTAGAGCTAATGTAGTTCGTGGGTACCCCCAAGAATGGGTAAGTGTTTTTTATGAGCGACGTTAGATTCGCGTCCGGCAGTTAGGGTCGATGCCTGTTTGCGACTCAGACGAAAGGTAACGTGCTCTTTTCTGAAAATGGTATGGACCAAACAATCCCGAAGGATAAAAAGATTTGAATTTGTTTTGTGTTTTTTAGACATAAGTGTTTTTTAAGTTATTTCATAACTTGCATTGCACCAAAGTCTAGGCCACAGGGACGAATACTTAACGAATCGTCCCAAGACACGACGCTTGCTAAGCACTCTAGAAAGATGAGAGGAAGCCCCTCATTTCTCATTCCCCCGCTTAAGGCTCATGCGCAATACACTTTATCTTTATTAAGTGTTTTCAAGAAGTTTTGAGATGAGAGGAGAGAAGACACAAAGGGAACTCTAAAGGGAAACTAAGAGTCCTAATGTTAACAAGCATGGATGACCTATGGTTAGTGAGGCTTAGGAGGGATGACTACCTAAAACCTAATGCTAATCCTACTCTAAGCTTAATCGAAAATTAAGTTGGACTAGGTAGCTCTAAAGGGAGAGAATCCAAGACTTAAACAAGTCTTGAGATCCAAGGGAAGAAAAGAGTGAAAAGAGAAGGTACAGCACCTACAACAGCACACTTGCACCAAACAGCAGTAAAATCAAACACAAACACCAATCAGCATTTCATAGCACACAATCCAGCATGAAAACAGGTGTAGAAAGCCACAAACAGCATGTGTACACATGGACAACACATATGACAGCACTTTATGCAAAACTCAGATGTGAAATCAGGACAACATGCACCACATTTGAATACGATTCAACCAAGGTAGAGCAAACATGCATCAAACAACATACATTGTTCAATTAATCATGATCATAAACAAACCACACACCATGTTGAATAACCTTGCAAGCATCATGGAAGAATGCAACATATAGCATATGATCAAATGAAACAAGTATGTACATCATGAAATTGGAAGCAAATGAACATGGACATGATTATCCAGCAATCATCATCATCAATTAGCAATTAACAAGCTCAAAGCGTGTTCATTACATGATCATCACAACAATTAATCAACAACGCAAGCATTAACATTCAATGAAAAAAACAAAAGAACGTGTGTCAAAAAATCATGTTCATATAGTGGTGTGTGTTGAAATAGCTCAAGAACAATCCACCAATCATCAATGCATCAATCCATGAAGTTTAAACATATTATGGAAGTCAAACAAGCAAGAAAATACAAAAAAACACCATTCTGCTTCAGTGTTAACCGGTTACAGCATAACTGATAACTGGTTACACAGTTCAAAAATGTACAAACACGCTGAAAAATACACAGTGTAACCGGTTAGCAGATATGCTGTAACCGGTTACACAACAGCAGAATTCAAAAATAAGTGTTCAGAATCACTTTTCAGCAGCTTATCACTCATACAATCATGTCCAATGAACATGTAATCAACAATGCACGAGAATTCTCATCAAATATCAGTAATCAAACATCAATTTCATCAATCAAACAACAAGATCACAAATCAAATCAAGCAAATGGATCAAATCATATCACAAACCAAAGATCTACAATGCATAAGTTGAAATTAAGCTAAATCAAGCATAGATCTAAGGAAAACCAACCTACAAGGCTGAGATTTGCCTTGGTGATTGTTGAGCACGAAAATTGGTGAATCCAAGCAAGAAAACCAAAGATCTATGTGATGAACTTCAAGACCAAGCAAGAACAACCAAGATCCAAGCTAAAACAACTCAAATAATGAAAAGCTGCTCCAAAAGTGATTCTACACTCCAAAACAGTAGCAAATCCAAGATTCTTTCAACAATTGATGAATAGATGGTGGTTTAGTTTCAAGATCAACAAATTCCAAGGTGAAATTTGATGAACTTTGATGATGAAACTTTGAGTGAGGGTTTTGGGAAATGAGAGAAAAGTTTGAGGGAATTGGAGAAAGATGTGTAGAAAATTCAGAAAAATGGATCAAAATTATGTGAGGTTTGAAATGAATTCACTTAAATACAAGCTAGGTTAGGAATTCAAATGTGGTTTGGAGTGAGGTTTAGTGGGTGGAAATTGGGGTGTAAAGTGGATTAGGAAAGTAAATGAGGAATTAGAGTGGAAAATGTTGGAAGAAATTTGAATTTTGGGTGGAAAATGATGAAAATATCAATTCTAGATCCTTCCCCCACGTGCACATGCCAAGCACATGATCACCAATGATGCAATCTTAAATTTTCAAATTTTTCCCAGAGTAACCGGTTACAGCATAACTTATAACCGGTTACTCAGTTCAAAAACTGAAAAAAATGCGCAGAAAACCAAAGGGTAACCGGTTATCAGATACGCTGTAACCGGTTACACAGTGAAAATTTTGAATTTTGGCGCCTTTTGGAGGGAAACTTGGAAAAGTGACTTCTGACAGTTGTTCTGAACTTATTAAACCTCTGAAACTCAAAATTTGATATTTCCACTGAGTAACACCTGAAATGAAACACAAATTCTTGCTGATATCTCAGAATATCCTGCTGGATTAATAATGCCTGATATCGGATTGCTTGGATTAAAAATGACTGCTGAAGCTTTTGTTTATCAAAATGACTGACGAGCAAAATTAATGCTCAAAAAGACTTTGAAAATTATCTGCTTGGCTCTGAACATTGTTGGAAATGATACTGGCACTGAAGACGCCATGAGCTGCTGGAAGATACCTCGATCCCATGCTCAAAAGAACTATACAAATGCAGAAATGACGATGCAAATGCAAAGAAACATAAGCCAATTAGCTTCAAAACAAAAGAGCAAATTTTGGGGTGTTACAGCTGCCCCTATTCAATCAACTTGGACTTGAAGGGATGATGGCAACGGCTTTCAGACATTCAAGGTAGAAGGTGATTGAATACAAAAAGAACCCGAAAATTTGCAAACTGGTGGTAATGAAAATGAAAACGAGTATGACCGAAAGCGAACTCGAAAAGGATAAACGAGTACGACCAAAAGCGGACTCGAAAAAGATAGACGAGTACGATCGAAAGCGGACTCAAAAAAGATAGACGAGTACGACCGAAAGCAGACTCGAAAAGGATAGACAAGTACGACCGAAAGCGGACTAAAAAAGGAAGACCGACCGAAAGCGGAATCTCAGACAGCAGACGAGTACGACCGAAAGCGGACTCACTGGAGATATGAGAACAAACGAGTACGGCCGAAAGCGGAATCGAAAAGAAAGACCGACCGAAACGCTCTTTCGACAACCACATGAGTACGACCGAAAGCGGACTCAGTGGGGATACAAAGGCAAACGAGTACGACCGAAAGCAGACTCGAAAAGAAAGACCGACCGTAAGCGGAATTTCAAATAGCAAACGAGTACGACCGAAAACGGACTCGAAAAGAAAGACCGACCGAAAGCAGACTTTCAAACAGCAAACAAGTACGACCGAAAGCGAACTCAAAAAGAAAGACCGACCGAAAGCGGACTTTCCAACAGCAAACGAGTTCGACCGAAAGCGAACTCGAAAAGAAAGACCGACCGAAAGTGGTATTTCCAACAGCAAACGAGTACGACCGAAAGCGAACTCGAAAAGAAAGACCGACCGAGAGCGGGCTTTCAAACAGCAAACGAGTACGACCGAAAGCGGACTCGAAAAGAAAGACCGACCGAGAGCGGGCTTTCAAACAGCAAACGAGTTCGACTGAAAGCGAACTCGTAAAGAAAGACCGACCGAAAGCGGACTTTCAAATAGCAAACGAGTACGACCGAAAGAGAACTCGAAAAGAAAGACCGACCGAAAGCGGACTTTCCAACAGTAAACGAGTACGACCAAAAGAGGACTCGAAAATAAAGACCGACCGAGAGCGGGCTTTCAAACAGCAAACGAGTACGACCGAAAGCGAACTCGAAAAGAAGGACCGACCGAAAGCGGACTTTCCAACGGCAAACGAGTACGACCGAAAGCGAACTCGAAAAGAAAGACTGACCGAAAGCGGACTTTCCAACAGCAAACGAGTACGACCGAAAGCAAACTCGAAAAGAAAGACCGACCGAGAGCGGGCTTTCAAACTGCAAACGAGCACGACCGAAAGCGGACTCGAAAAGAAAGACCGACCGAGAACGGGCTTTCAAACAGCAAACGAGTTCGACCGAAAGCGAACTCGTAAAGAAAGACCGACCAAAAGCGGACTTTCAAATAGCAAACGAGTACGACCGAAAGCGAACTCGAAAAGAAAGACCGACCGAAAGCGGACTTTCAACAGCAAACGAGTATGACCGAAAGCGAACTCGAAAAGAAAGACCAATCGAAAGCGGAATATCAAAGAGAGGACAAACCACATGGGATACTTCTATTGGGGATGATGAAATAACAAAGAGTGCGAGGACGGCCGAAGACGAACTCGAAAAGAAAGACCGGTCGAAAACGGACTTTCAACAACAAACGAGTACGACCGAAAGCGAACTCGAAAAGAAAGAAAGAGCGAGTACGACCGAAAGCGAACTCGAAAAGAAAGACCCAGCCGAAGATGGACTTTCCAACCCAAGATAAGTAGACTCAACTTATCTACAAAGATAACTCCGCTGGGGAATAGAGAAATCTAAACAGACAACTCTGCGGGGGAGTGTAGGAAGGACCAACAAGAAGGACGAATCCACTGGTTGCGGTATAGTGTTAACCAACATCTTCTGAATCATGTCACTTTCTACTAGGGAAAGAACTGGTAAGGAAATCAAACCTAGCTTCTGCTTCGAATGCATATGTTTGGATTTTGCTGTAATGCTCCACACAAAATGGAAATGCTACGCGTTTGGGAGGATGCCATGCAAGAATGCTTATGCAATGCAAAAGAGGTGCCTCAGCAAAATAAATGCTGAAGGAGAAGGTAAACTCCACTAGGGACGACAACATAAATTGTCCTCCAAAATAAGAAACCCTGCTGAGAAAGACTTCACTCTGCTGAGGAACACATTGATCACAAATTCTGCAGGAGATGAACGAATCCCCGAGAGAATACCCACTCTGTTGGGGAATAACAAGATCCACAACTCTGTTGGAGATGGATGAAACTCTGAGAGAATACCCACTTTGTTGGGGAATAACAAGATCCACAACTCTGCTGGAGATGGACGAAACTCCGAGAGAATACCCACTCAGCTGGGGAGGGACAAGATCCACAACTCTGCTGGAGATGGAAGAAACTCCGAGAGAATACCCACTTAGCTGGGGAGGGAGATGAATACTGAAGATGGAAACTCCTCCGCCGGGGATCACCAAATACTTCAGAACTTGGATTTGACGCCTGCCAAGAACGATTGGTCCTAAGACCTGCTGAGGATACCAATCACCACCAGACTCTGTTTGGGGATATGAGCACCTTTAGACTCTGCTTGGGGAGACAAGTCAACAATTTTGAACCTGCTCGGGAGATGCTTTTACCTTTACCCTGTCGGGGAATATTAGTACTTTTACCCTGTTGGGGAATACTGGCCATGATCAGAAAACCTGCTTGGGGAACAGTAGATGTTGACATCCACCCTGCTAGCAGATAACATCGAGCTTACCCATCCGGAGGGGATTAACTCATACCGTGGCTAGTGAGAAAAACATTTGTTGACTAGCCGAGGAGAATGGGTGTTCAGAACCTGTGGGGAAAATAACTCCTTTGTCCCAAGAAGATATTCTGTAAGTCTCTTGCTGGGGGTAAACCTCTTATATCCTGCTGAGGAGGACGATCGTCAACGACTCCGCTTAGGGAATTACTTCTTTATACTCTGTTGAGGGAGACAATCCTCGATACTCTGGTGGGGAAGGGTAATAAAATGTTGAGGACGATTAGACTTCAAAGTTGGGGAGAGAAACTCTACTGCGGAGGTACCAATGAAGATTGGACTTTGAATTACTTGAGATGACTAGATCTGACCGTTGAGGAAGAGAATACTCTGACTCTTAATCGTCTTCTTGACGATATTCTATCGTTTTACCTTACTGAGAGTGAAGATTCCATCTGTACTACTAGAGATAAGAAACCTTCATAAAAGTCCTTTTTGAACATAGGACAATTCTCTGCTTGAGGAAGAATAACAATTCCCACACCTTGCTGGAAAAAGATACCCTCTGGCTCTTTGCTAGAGGGAAAAGACTCCAAAAGTCCCACATTGGGAACAACTCAGTGTTTCAAATTTTTGCATATTGATTGTCAAGAGTGAAACGCAGTTCCTTTAACTCTCCACCTTGCCCCAGACCACAGGGTCTACCTGAAGCAATCATCTTAAGAGGATTTTACAGAAAACCTGGCGTTCAACAATGCCCCAGGGTTTCCAAACTCTTAGAGATGTATCCGGTCTAGACATAACTGTCCCATACTTCATGATTCATGAAGTAAACCACCTCGAGAGGGTTCGTAATGACCTGAAATGTTCTGCCACAGTATTCTGAACCTTGCAGAGGTGCTATTGATTGACTGTGTTCTGAAGGGAGAAACTTCTCGCGCCCTTGAAGTGACCTGCCCTAGTACAAGCCTTGTAGTACATTTGTCTCTAAACGACTAGTCTTCGAGAGATTTACCAAATCTCGACGTGATTGCCCTAGTTTACACGCTTGTGGAGAGATTTATCGGATATCGACATAATTGCCCCAGTCCGAAGAAATTTTCTCAACATGAATGCCCCATGGTTGATTATACTCTGAAAAGACCTTCTCAACTTGAATGCCCCAGCTTGGCTACATTTTGAAGAGATTTCCCGGTGTGATTGTCCCAGATTGGTTACATCTCAACACAAATGGCTGGGAATGCCTTTTTCCCACATAATCTTTCAGCAACACGTCCTCCGGAGTCTCAGGCACCTCAACTTGGCCAGTTTAAGCTTCTCGACTAATGTTCATCGTGTAAGCTTCTTTGATGTCAAACAAATGTATGCAAGCAGAAAATGTTTATTCTGAGAATGATTATTCAAATGCAACAGATATGTTAATCTTGAAGTCCTTATTGAAAATATGTCACACAACCGAGTTACGACACTTATTTTTGAAAGGAAAGCAATACGCACATGCAACACCAACAAAAATCTTATTAGCACAACTCATGGGAGTCAGGAACGCTATCTCGTTGAAGTACGCCTTCAGACTAAACCCTGTTTCAATTAGGACTTTTAAGGGTTGTAGCGTGGCCTAGTTCGCGATTTGAGAAAAAAGGATTTATGACTCAAAGTTTATTGGTACCCACCCACTTTTCATGATATTCTCCAGTCCTATGTTCAGCTAATTTGACACAAGCCTTCGTCTCTCAAAAGGTTTCCCGATTTCTAGGGAATCCATACAACTGATGATTCGACACCTGACGAGGTTTTGGACTAACAGTCGCCCCTTTTTGTCTTTTGTGTCTATACTCACACGACTTTGTTCCTATCGAGGATTTTCTTTGTAATTCTTTTGGCTTTTTGCTTTCTCATTCTTTTGCTTTTTGTTCCCTAATTTTTGCCTGGACTGACTCTTTTGAGTTTTCAATTTTGAAGTCCAGCGGGATGCCTTAACTTTTGCCTAAGTCACTTGCTTTCAAGTTTTTCGACTTATCAGGCTTTTTCTTTTTCTCTTTTTTCTCTTTCTTTTTTTTTTATGAACAAGTCATGTGACACCGTTTTTCCTGACTTGTTTGAAAGGGCTGTGACTGTTTCACTCTTCGGTTGGTGAGGAGTAACCATTGTGGTTCTAAACCTCTTAACCTCTTGATAGTGGAATGGAAGGTAATGGATCCTCAGATGTACACTCCTTCTGAAAGTTGAACACTTGGTCAAACTAACTGACGCCTACCCTGCCCCTGGGTTAAAATTGAGGGTTTTTCGTTTTCAGAAAGAAATCCTACTCCTAGGATCAAAGGGGTTGGCAAAGGTCTATCTCCTTATCTCTCCAGTGTTTGTGAATTGGAAACAATGCCTGTACATCCTTAACAGGGTTTTATCCAAAAGCGTACCATTAGAAATCTGCGTTCTTATTTCGTCATCCCCCCTCCAAGAGTCTAGGTAAGAAAGATAGTATTGCAGTGCATATAAACATGACATGAGTGCATAAAAGTAAGATACTTCAGGAACAACACATCATTGCATTAAAATCCACATTCAAACACAAACAAGTTTTTACATGCAGACAATGTTTAAACAAACAAAGGAAAGCTACATATGAAAATGCAGTAAAGGAAGCTGATGATTGCCATTGTTGAGGAGACTTGACTCCGTCTGGACTTATTGCTTTTGATGACGTCTTCGCAGCCTCGAGTGCTCACTCTGATAAAGAAGCTTCACCTCATGAGAGTACCACCCGGGGTGATGACCTTTGAGTTAATCAAGTCTTGCACCTTGGGCAGGAATGCATTATAATTATCAATTGTATGCCCAAACGTTCCCAAGTGGAACTCGCACCTAGCATCCATGTCATAATCCGGAGGAATAGGGTACGGTACCGGCGTGGTACTCCTTGCTTGAATCAGAGAGTTCTTGAGTAGACGAGCAAACAACTGACTATAAGGGATAGGAATAGGATCAAATATTCTCTTGGGCCTTCTTTGTCTCGGTTTCCCCTGCTGCTGATAATTTTGCTGTCGATGCTGATTTGGGCGCCTCACCTGCGCTTGCACTTTCCTTTCCACATTTGGCTGAGGAACAAACAAAGGTTGCTGACGTAGAGCTTCTGCAGCAAAAGGTTGTGGAGAAAGTCCATGACATGAGGTAGATCCTGCAAAGAGGGGAGGAGTCTCCACTTCTGATGAGAACTTTATTGCCCCTGAATCAATGAGTTCTGGGACCTTATGCTTGAACCTTGAACAATTCTCAACATTGTGACCAGGTGCCCTAGAATGGAAGTCACACCTAGTATTCATATTGGAACCCAAAGAAAACCCTGTCGGAGTTGGTCCTAGAGTGACACACTCGACTAGTTTAAGCTCGAGTAAATAAGAAAGAAATTGCACATACGGCATTGGAATGGGATCAAACTTCTTCATAGGCCACTCTAGCCTAGAATCCTCTTGGGGAGCAGGAAGTGATTTCCGAGGAGAAAGCTCAGAAACTTCAGATTGTTGAGGGGATTCACGAGACACTCCATGATCTAGAAAAGGCCCCAAAGAGATGAGAGGAGTAAGGATTTCTGTTGCGGATGCGAGCACATGATTGTTTTCCTTCTTTAGCGCCGCATTCAAGATTTCCATGACTAAGCCCATCTGAGTCTTCATCTGGTTGACCTCCTCCCTCAGCGTCTTCTGGTCTTGCATGAGAGTTTGCATATTCCCCATAAATTTCCCCATCTGGCCTCGCATTTCCCTCAACTCAGCTTGAATTTGCTCCATGATTAACTCTTGAATGGCCTGAGGAGTTAAGTCTATAATTCTGAAGAAAACCAGATCATAACAAGAATAACTAGCCTTGAACACCTGTTATGCACATGAGATGATTATGCAAATGCAAATGCAAACATGTATGAACATTATCAAGGCGATCTATCCCTTGATTCCAGTTTTAGCAATAGAAGAGAACTGAATTCCTGATCATATAAAGAGAACAAGCATCTGTTACAACACAAGTCTGAATAAGCATAGACAAAGACTCCGAACAACAAGCCTGGCGGTGATCCCAGAAATACAAAGAAAACAGCAGCAAGGAAACTAAGGCATGTCATCAAGACTCATCCGTGCTAGAATTCCCCATTCGTCATTCTTTTTGCACCAATTCTGCACTTCCTTGAGAAGCTTCTTGGTATTAGGATGCTCTGGTCTTTGAATCAACCCCTGAATAAGAAGATCTCTCCTATGCAAGATTCCTGTTAAATAACGACTATGCAACTCCCAATCATCTTCTCCAGAAGCTCCACCTGAACTTAGACCTTCGCTCCTGGTTCTTTTCACTTCGGCTTGGATCTTCAGCTGTTCAATATCTGCCATGGTTTCCTTGAGCTTTTCCTCAATTGCTCTAATCTCAAAGATCCCTGATAAAATCTCCTTATCCTTTTTCTGAAGCTTTGTCTTCAAACCTTCAATCTGTTCCAGATACTTGTCCTCTTTAAACCTGTTGGCAGTAATTGCTGTATTCCGACGGTCATTGAACCTGTGAATTCTTGACATAGCATAAGCCAACTCTTTCTTTTTGGACGAAAGAACCTTGCTAACACTTTTCAATGCCTGATCCACTTTCTCTCTGGCTGTGGCTTCTTTAGACAATTCTTTCTCCTTCACAGGAAAAAGTTCTGATTTCAACCTGGCAACATGGATAGCTTCGCCTTTTTCGTGCTTTAACTGACCAACCTCTCTGCCCAGCTCACGATTCTCCTCTCGGAGTTTCTCCTTCTCAGCCCATAACTTATCATACTTCTCCGTATCAACAGTCGTGGGAGCCTCGATCATCAAAGGATACAAAGGTGGTTCCACCGGGAAGGGGAGAAGCTCCTCTTCTGCTCTTTTCTTAATCCACTCTTCATAGGAAGGAAAAGCCCGGTTATTACATTTCCTGAATGAAGTTTTTCCCTTCTTGGTCACCTGCTTCCAAGCATTCACAATCTTCCTTATCATCTCTTGATCCCCAGTACCATTGAAGAATAAGGACTCTCTGATATCTAGCTCTTCAGGTGGACCTTTCAAAGGATAACCAAACTGCCTGATAACAAGGGAAGGATTATAATTAATTCCACCTTTTCTCCCTATCAAGGGCATATTAGGGAATTCTCCGCACTTGCAAATAATCTCCATCCCTAGCAAGTCATGGTTGAACCAAACAATGTTGTCAGCAGTCAAGCCCATTAACCTCTTTGACCACTTCAGAGAATCTCTCGTATCAACGAAAGCGCCAGCTTTGGGGAGATGATTCAGAAACCAAGTAGATAAGAGTGGTGCACAGCAACTCACGGTTCTTCCACGCCTATTTTCATTCTTGTAGTGGACTGAGTGATACACATCACCTAGCAAGGTAGGTATAGGATTCTTTGAAATAAAGATCCTGACAGCATGTATATCCACCAGATAAGGAACATTGGGAAACAGGACAATTCCATAGATGCACATAGCCAAAATGGATTGGAAAGCAGTCCAATTCCTCTCCTAAACATGTATGCAAGCTTGATCAAACAAGAACTTCAATAAGAAACCCTTAGCTCCTTGTTTCTCCACAATATTACTGCTCAGAGAAGATTCACAAATATGAAGAGCAATGGCTATTTCTTTTATCTCGGGGCGTTCTTCAGAAAAGAATACTATGTCATTCCTGATGGGGATTCCCAAAATAAATGAGAACTCCTCCAATGTGGAGCCAAGATATAGTCTGGGAAAGTGAAGCAACGCAAAGACGGATCATAGAACTGAAGAAGTGTATGAATGGCATCCTTCTCATACTTGGAGATATTGTAGACAAACTTCAGAAGTCCCCCATACTTTCCACTGAACTATGTACGAAGTCCGGGACCAGACATACTAATCAGATTGTGAATCAACATCAAGGTCGGGTCTGGGAACGAATAAGCAACAATCTTCTTTCTCTGGACATCCATGTTAAGGCAACCTCAGAAAACCGGAATCAAGAGTAATATGCAAGCCCTGAAAAATGTCAAACATGTTAGAATGCAAGAAAATGATATGCACATGCAAGCACGGGATCAAGGCATCACTGCTAGATGTGCTGTGTTGTTAACTGAACGAGAACCATAACCCAGAAAACCAGAATTCTAGAATACCGAACCACCGAGATAACCAGAAACCCAGATAATCAAACACTGATGAGAAATCTAGAAAACCAGGTAGGTTGAAGGTTTCGGTTTCCTGCAAGCTTGCAAACACCCATCCCATCTCACATGAGGGTTCTAGAAAGGCGAGGATCCTGAATATCACGGGCTCTCAGGTCGAGAAACGATGATACGTTCACCATTTCTGGTTTGGCATCATCATCAATCGAGGAGGCCTTAACTGATTCCCCTAAAAAATAAGGTCATCCTATGTGAGTCCCTCAACATTAGGTCCTTGGATCGAGAATGTGCAATGGGTTTGCCACGGAACATGGTCTGCCACTGTCACATCTCGGGAGGAGAGGCGCAACTGAGGTATCGGAGAAACGGTCACCAGAGTCGACAGCTCTCTAGATCAACACCCTAACATGTGCAAGACACACACGTCAGAATGCGTCCCAAGATAGCCTCGTCTGGTTATGAATTTCGTGAACACACAAACGTACCAAGCGGGCACGTAAGTCCCACTACTCTCCACTCTAGTCCTAACGTGTACTTAAGCCTGGGTATTGGGCTTATCACTCAGAACAACCCAACCTGCCAAACAGAAACCAGCCAGCACAACACAGCAATATCCAGTTTGACAGTAATAAAATGAAATGCAATGCAGTAAAAGCTGTAAAACAATAATATACAACATAATAAAGCACAACATAATAAAGCACAACAAATAAGCACCCAACGAAGAAACAAACAAGCGCTAGGATCGGCTCACTAAAGGGGATGGACCAGCAAGAGGTCAACCAGAGTCCCCAACAGAGTCGCCAATTGTCGCTCTCGAAAGATTAGCATCCAACGGTACAAACGCGAGAGTGGCGCGGAAAAACACAGAGTCGCCTGCAATGGGTATTTATCCCAAAAGAGGGAAAGGAAACATTGCATAAACCCGAAGAGAAAGGGGGAAAGACATGGTCATCGCAACCATAGTCCGGGTTCGGGAGTCGGTTATGCGAGGGGAAGGTGTTAGCACCCCACGCATCCATCGTACTCGATGGGATCCACGCTTGTTGTCTAAACGGAGGGTGAGTTGTCCTACTATCTATGGCTGAACAAAAGAAAACAGGGATGGGGGTGACTAAGACGGACTCGGTAGGACATATTCGATGCCCTAGGCCTACATACTCCCTTAGTGCAATGGGAAAGTCAGAGTCAACGTAGTTCGAACGGGAACTGTGGGGGAAGGTTGCTCGCCAAGTCAATCGTTGTATCGTGCCTACATATCCTCAATCATACGAGAGAGAGGAATCAGAACTAATGTAGTTCGTGGGTACGACCACGAATGGGTAAATGTTTTTTATGAGCGACGTTAGATTCGCGTCCGGCAGTTAGGGTCGATGCCTGTTTGCAACTCAGACAGAAGGTAATGTGCTCTTTTCTGAAAATGGTCTGGAACCAAACAATCCCGATGGATAAAAAGATTTGAATTTGTTTTGTGTTTTTTAGACAGAAGTGTTTTTTAAGTTAGTTCATAACTTGCATTGCACCAAAGTCTAAGGAACAGGGACGAATACTTAACGAATCGTCCCAAGACAGGACGCTTGCTAAGCACTCTAGAAAGATGAGAGGAAACCCCTCATTTCTCATTCCCCCGCTTAAGGCTCGTGCTCAATACACTTTATCTTTATTAAGTGTTTTCAAGAAGTTTTGAAATGAGAAGAGAGAAGACACAAAGGAAACTCTAAAGGGAAACTAAGAGTCCTAATGTTATCAAGCATGGATGACCTATGGTTAGTGAGGCTTAGGAGGGACGACTACCTAAAACCTAATGCTAATCCTACTCCAAGCTTAATCGGAAATTAAGTTGGACTAGGTAGCTCTAAAGGGAGAGAATCCAAGACTTAAACAAGTCTTGAGATCCAAGGGAAGAAAAGAGTGAAAAGAGAAGGTACAACACCTGCAACAGCACACTTGCACCAAACAGCAGTAAAATCAATCAGCATTTCACAACACACAATCCAGCATGAAAATAGGTGTAGAAACTCACAAACAGCATGTGTACACATGGACAACACATATGACAGCACTTTATGCAAAACTCAGATGTGAAATCAGGACAACATGCACCACATTTGAATACGATTCAACCAAGGCAGAGCAGACGTGCATCAAACAACATACATTGTTCAATTAATTATGATCATAAACAAACCACACACCATGTTGAATAACCTTGCAAGCATCATGGAAGAATGCAACATATAGCATATGATCAAATGAAACAAGTATGTACATCATGAAATTGGAAGAAAATGAACATGCACATGATTATCCAGCAATCATCATCATCAATTAGCAATTAACAAGCTCAAAGCATGTGCATTACATGATCATCACAACAATTAATCAACAGCGCAAGCATTAACATTCAATGAAAAAAAGAAAAGAACTCGTGTCGAAAAATCATGTTCATACAGTGGTGTGTGTTGAAATAGCTCAAGAACAATCCACCAATCATCAATGCATAAATCCATGAAGTTTAAACATGTTATGGAAGTCAAACAAGCAAGAAAATACACAAAAACACCATTCTGCTTCAGTGGTAACCGGTTACAGCATAACTGATAACCGGTTACACAGTTCAAAAATGCACGAACACGCTGAAAAATACACAGTGTAACCGGTTACACAGTAGCAGAATTAAAAAATAAGTGTTCAGAATTACTTTTCAGCAACTTATCACTCATACAATCACGTCCAATGATCATGTAATCAACAATGCATGAGAATTCACATTAAATATCAGTAATAAAACACCAATTTCATCAATCAAACAACAAGATCACAAATCAAATCAAGCAAATGGATCAAATCACATCACAAACCAAAGATCTACAATGCATAAGTTGAAATTAAGCTAAATCAAGCATAGATCTAAGGAAAACCAACCTACAAGGCTGAGATTTTCCTTGGTGATTGTTGAGCACGAAAATTGGTGAATCCAAGCAAGAAAACCAAAGATCTATGTGATGAACTTCAAGATCCAAGCAAGAACAACCAAGATCTAAGCTAAAACAACTCAAATAATGAAAAGTTGCTCCAAAAGTGATTCTACACTCCAAAACAGTAGCAAATCCAAGATTCTTTCAAGAATTGGTGAATGGATGGTGGTTTAGTTTCAAGATCAACAAATTCCAAGGTGAAATTTGATGAACTTTGATGATGAAACTTTGAGTGAGGGTTTTGGGAAATGAGAGAAAAGTTTGAGGGAATTGGAGAGAGATGTGTAGAAAATTAAGAAAAATGGATCAAAGTTATGTGAGGTTTGGAATGAATTCACTTAAATAGAAGCTAGGTTATGAATTCAAATGTGGTTTGCAGTGAGGTTTAATGGGTGGAAATTGGGGTGAAAAGTGGATTAGGAAAGGAAATGAGGAATTAGAGTGGAAAATGTTGGAAGGAATTTGAATTTTGGGTGGAAAATGATGAAAATATCAATTCTAGATCCTTCCCCCACGTGCACATGCCAAGCACATGATCACCAATGATGCAATCTGAAAGTTTCATATTTTGCCCAGAGTAACCGGTTACAGCATAACTAATAACCGGTAACTCAGTTCAAAAACTGAAAAAAAAATGCGCAGAAAACCAAAGGGTAACCGGTTATCATATACGCTGTAACCGGTTACACAGTGCAAATTTTGAATTTTGGCGCCTTTTGGAGGGAAACTTGGAAACGTGACTTCTGACAGTTGTTCTGAACTTGTTAAACCTCTGAAACTCAAAATTTGATATTTCCACTGAGTAACACCTGAAATGAAACACAAATTCTTGCTGATATCTCAGAATATCCTGCTGGATTAATAATGCCTGATATCGGATTGCTTGGATGAAAAATGACTGCTGAAGCTTCTGTTTATCAAAATGACTAACGAGCAAAATAAATGCTCAAAAAGACTTTGAAAATTATCTGCTTGGCTCTGAACATTGTCGGAAATGATACTGGCACTGAAGACGCCATGAGCTGCTGGAAGATACCTCGATCCCATGCTCAAAAGAACTATGCAAATGCAGAAATGACGATGCAAATGCAAAGAAACATAAGCCAATTAGCTTCAAAACAAAAGAGCAAATTTTGGGGTGTTACACACATGTGTAGCAGAAACCATATATTATTGATATTAATATGTTAGTAACAGTAATTAGCGGAAAAGAAGAATTAATGAATTATTTAGCAGGAAATAACATAGTCACTATTAATTTCGGTTAGTAGAAAATAACAGCAAGAGCAGGACTAGCAGCAGGGATAAATTAGTAGTAATGTTGTACTGCTAGCAAGAGGATAATCTAGCAGTATAGTGAATAATTATAGCAGAGTAGTATAATACCAGTACCAAAATATTGCTGATAACTTTAACATAGAACAGAAACATTGTCATTTTAGTAGAAGAATAATTAACCGATTTTGGAAGTCTTGTCCGAACAAATTCGAGAAGCGGTTGTGGTATAAGATGGTTGGTACAGAGTAGGATATAAGTTGTCGTGATATCATCGTGATTAAGTTCTGAAGTTGCTGGTATGAATTTTGTTGTAGGCCTATGGCCAATGTTGATTTGTTGTTGCTGTTAAGTTGTAGGCCTATGGCTAATGTTGATTTGTTGTTTTTGTTAAGTTGTAGGCCTATGGCCAATGTTGATTTGTTGTTGCTGTTAAGTTGTAGGCCTATGGCCACTGTTGAATTGTTGCGGTGCTGATTTTAATGATTATCGTTGGTTAATTTGATAATTGAGTCGAGTCGCATTGCCTAGCATATCAAGTTGGAGCTGATGCTCGGTAAGTTGGCCTGGATTTGCAAATTTAAGTTGAAGGCTTATGCCTTGCTGACGTCAATATTAATTGACAAGTTTCTAAGTTGGGAGTTTTGCTCCAATGGTACCACATGCATAGTATGAGTCACATTTCATGTTGCATAATTGTTGTTGTGTTGTCGTTTGATGTTGATAATAATGTTGTGAAGCGGTGACTCTTATATAATCTGAACTAATATACTATTTATCATATATCCGATTATATTGTTTGATATCTCACCCCTTCTGTGTATGGTGATGGTTTATACGCCATCCTGCAGGTAATCCGGAGTGAAGGTTGTCTACCTTCATTAGTTCGAGTCGGTGTCGTCGCTCTGATACGTAACACTCGAGGGGATGAACGCTTGTTTCTTTATTTCTGATTTTATTATTGTGCTAAATTTTAAGTTGTTTTCTTTAAATACTTGTTGTTTTGAAGTTGTTTTATGTTGAATAAAATTGTTATGTAATTTAAGTTGAAGTTTGTGAATCCGCTGCTTAATTATAAAAGTTGTTTTGTTTCAAAGACTAAAATGATGTGTTTCGTATTCAGGTTATATTTGATTATAAGCCGTTGTTATGAGTTGTATGTGTAGCATCCCATGTGTATGTTGGAATTTTGAAACTCTAATTTTATTATTCGATGGGTAGAAATGGGGTGTTACACATCCCGGTTAAAGTAATTCTCCTTTATAACCAATCCTTCAACAACTGTGATAAACAGGTGAGAATTTTCCCTTTAGAGATGACAAATTTTCTCTCAAACAAACCTTTAGCTTCAATCTTAGGCTTTAAACAAGACACAAATAACTTTAGCTTCAATCTTGGGCTTTGAACAAGACACCAAACATCTTTTTCCTCCAATAGAATAGGAGGAACTATGATTGCTCTGATTTCCCTGTACCTCTTTACGGGAATACGTAGGCATAGGATTGTGAAATCTTAGCGAGCATACTAAACAAAAAATTTAGGTCCAGTACCTTCCCAAAAACAACAGAAAACCTGAAAACAACAAAAAACATCCTTCTCAAACCTCTCAAAGGAGAAACTTTCCCAACCCATGACAGATAAACACAGGATAGTATTTAATAAGTAATAGAATATCTATGGATAACCATATATACATTGGTTAATTGACAACTTTCCTTTGTATAACCTGACCCCGGATCCCCCAATCTCTTATCATTTGTTAAAGAAAACATTTGCGTGCAAGGTTAGTTTTAGATAGCTTCCCTTTCCTTTCCAGCTTCATAGGATAAATAAGAAATCAGAAAGTAGCACCCAATTCCAACCATTGCGGTAAGTGATCGCGTCACCGGCAAAAAGCACACGCTACACCAAGCCAGGAAGAAGATATCACTATCAATATTATAGTTTTATGTAAACAACCTCTGGTTTATAGTAAACAACCTCTGGTTTACCTATCACTACCCAATGAAACCTTTATCTAAGAACTCCATCTTCGATAAGAGAAACCTATCTCACTCCCTTAATCACTTCTTATGATATCTAACAGTTATAGTCTCAATAACTATATCATCCTACTTGAAAGACCCCTATTTTAGTGTAGAGTTCAACCAAGCACTCTTGACTAACAATCCTACTTGGATTCTATTGAATTTGCTTCAAAGCTTCATCCAGGAACAATATATAATTCATTACCTAAAGGTTTCTGAATCTGTTAAACCTATGTCTACCACAATGCATCAAACAATACAAAGGGTGACTTACAACATAAGAAAGCCCTACGACTCTCAAAACCCAAAACCCTTATTTTTAATTTTTTACAAAAGTGTTACAAAGGATTCGTTGTTCATTCCTAGGTCTAAGTCTACTTTTATAACCTTCAGCTGTCTTAGGTTTCAAATCTTTTGTCATCTGATTCCTTGATCCACTGTTGTGATCGCTCCTTGAATCTTGCAATAGAATTAAAACAACCTGCTAAGTCAGTCCAGGATGTCGAGTCTTCATGCTGGGACATTTCATTTGACATCTTTGTTATCTGCATAATTCTTCATGTTTGAACATCTTGTTCTTCATCAAGATTTATATAAATTTAGTCAAACCTCAGGAGCTTTCAGAGAAAGCCCACAGCACAATATTGTTGAGCCTTGGTGATAAGGTTCTTCGGCTGGTATCAAAGGAGACTACTGCATTGGGGTTATGGTTAAAACTTGAAAGTTTGTACATTACCAAATCTCTGGTGAATCGATTCTACCTAAAGCAAGCTTTGTATTCATTCAAGATGAGAGAAGAAAAAGTGTTAGCTGAGCAGTTGGATATGTTCAATAAGCTAATTTTTTATCTTTAAAATATTGATGTGAAGATCAATGATGATGATCAAGCACTGTAGTTGTTGTGTGCTTTGCCCAGAACACATGCTCACTTCAAGGAAACTCTCCTGTATGGAAGGGAGTCCTTGAGCTTTGAAGAAGTTCAATCAGCCTTGTATTCTAAGGACCTGAACGAATGAAAGGAGCATAAATCTTTGACGGTTGGTGAAGGTTTGGCTGTTAAGGGAAAATTCTTGCGAAAGGATGGTAAGTTCGACAAGAAGAAAGGTAAAAGTCAGCAGAAGTCTTATAGTGGCGAAGCATCTGGCATTCGATGCTATCACTGTAAGAAGGAGGGTCACACAAGAAAGGTGTGCCCTGAACGCCTGAAAGATCATGGAGGTAAGGATAATGGAAACACATCCATTGTACAAGATGACTTCGAATCATTTGATGTCCTTGTGGTTTCAAGCATTGACTCAAGAAAAGAGTGGATTATGGATTCAGGTTGCACTTGGCACATGACTCCCAACAAAGAATGATTCGACGAGCTATGTGATCAAGATGGTGGATCTGTGCTGTTGTGAAACAACAAAGCTTGTAAAATTACAGGTATTGGATCTCTGAGATTCAAGCTCCATGATGAGTCAATAAGGTTATTGACTGAAGTCAGGTATATACCTGATTTGAAGAGAAATTTAATTTCTCTAGGTGAATTTTACAAGAAGGGATATGTTTTTCAAGGAGAGAAAAGTATCATAAGAGTCATGAAGGGGTCGAAGAAAGTCTTGAGAGGCGTGAAGAAACAAGGCTTGTATAGCCTTGAGGCTGAAGTTGTAAGTGGTTCGACAAATGTTGCATCCAGGAAACCTTTGTCGAAGACCTAAATTTGGCACATGATATTGGGCCATGTCAGTGAAATGGGCCTAGTCGAATTGGAGAAACAAAATCTGCTTGGAGGAGACAAAGTTGAAAAGCTGAAATTTTGTGAACCATGTGTACTTGGAAAATCTTGCAGAGTGAAGTTCAACAAAGGCAAAAAAAGGACTCTTGGATCCCTTGATTACATCCATGCTGATATTTAGGGGTCTACAAGGTGTCCATCACATTCAGGAGCGAGGTATTTTCTATCCATAATCGATGATTATTCCTGAAAGTTATGGGTTTTCATCTAGAAGACTAAGGATGAAACTTTTGAGAATTTCAAAGGTTGGAAGACTCTAGTCGAAAATCAGACTAAAAGAAAGGTCAAGAGGTTGAGGACTAACAATGGCCTTGAATTTTGCAATGAGGCGTTCGACAGTTTTTGTACTGCCTCAGGTATTGCAAGGCATAAAACTACTGCAGGTACTCCACAAAAAAATGGTTTGGCAGAAAGGTTTAATCGAACTATTTTGGAAAGAGTTAGATGCATGTTGACTAGTGCTGGATTAAAGAAGGTGTTTTGGGCTGAGACTGTTTCGACAGCAACATATTTGATAAACAGATGACCTTCGACTACGTTAGATATGAAGACACCTGAAGAAGTTTGGTTGAGACACCCATCTAGTCTCGACAGACAGAGTATTTGGCTGCGTGGCCTATGCTCACATTAGGCAAGACAAGGTCGAACCTTGAGATCTGAAATGCATGTTCATGGGATACCCTGAAGGAGTCAAAGCTTATAGGCTATGGTGCCTAGAGCCAGGTCACAGGAGGTGTAGCACCAGTCAAGATGTAGTTTTCAATGAAGCTGAGACGACGTTCAAGAAAACTGATGATGCCGACGAAGAGCTAGAATAGGGAGAGATTCCTGTTGAGGTGGAGCATGTTGATGCTGAATTGCGTATTCTAGATGAAGTCGAAGAAGAAGCAGAAGATGTTGTCGAAGATGGGGAGACTGATAATAACTACCTACTAGCAAGAGAGAGGTCGAGGAGAGTCATCAAGCCACCATAGAGACTTGGGTATGCAGATCTTATAGCTTAGGCCTTAATCTCTGGAAGTGAGGTTCTCGATGAAGAACCTAGAGACTATAAGGAAGTTATGAGGAGTTGAAATGATAGTGAATGGCTGAAGGCCATGGATGATGAGATGAAATCTCTTCATGATAATAACACTTGGGAACTGATCAAGAAACCTGCTGGAGGCAGGTTAGTCAGTTGTAAATGGATTTTCCAAGCTATGCAAGGAATCGAAAGAGTGGCGTCGAAGAGATACAAGGCAAGATTGGTCTCTAGGGGTTTCACTCAGAAAGAAGGTGTCGACTTCAATGATGTGTTCTCTCCTGTTGTGAAGCACAGGTCCATTTGAATGTTGCTTTCCACGGTGGCACAGTTCAACCTTGAACTGGAACGGATGGATGTGAATACTGCATTCTTGTATGGTGATCTAGATGAAACAATCCTGATGAGGCAACCTGAAGGGTATTTCGAAAAGGGGAAGGAGGATTATGTATGCAAGCTAAAGAGATCTTTATATGGACTGAAACAATCTCCTCGACAGTGGAATAGGAGATTCGAGAAGTTCATGGCACGCATAAGTTTCATTAAAAGTCAGTTCGGCCACTATGTTTACTTCAGATTTTGACCTGGTAATTCATTTGTTATTTTATCACTTTATGTGGATGATATTCTAATAGCAAGCAACAATGTCGAAGATGTAATAAGGGTAAGGGCTGAACTCAATAAGGAGTTAGACATGAAGGTGTCATACCCTAAATTTTGACAACAATATTTCCCATCATTGTGCAAATCATCACCACAATATGGATTTACCTTCATGCCTCATCAGCCTTCTGAAAGATTGTTGAGCACCCACCTCAACCAAGAATTAGGGTTTTGAGACCTCTCAGAGCACTTAGACAAAAGGTTAATCAAGAATTGACATGATCTTCAACTTGTCTAGCCTCTTAAACACCCATAAAGGATCAAGAGGTCTCCCATGTCAAGAATCAAGCACAAGGTTGCAACATTCCAAGGGGATCAAGCCTCAAGATCGCTAGTGTCACCAAACTAGCGTCGACCAAGGCCTCCAAATGAAAATTTTCATCTGGACATGAGCCATTACTTCAAAACATGATTCAAGAAGCTCAAAGGGATCTTATAAGTCCAATCATCAAGTCAAAATAGCCTCAGGGAATGCATTCCTCAAAAATCAGGAATAGGGGTTTTTTGACCTAATTCACCCCTTAGTTGACTTTTGGAACAAGCCATGAGCCAAGACCTCAAGAAGTGTTTTGAAGAACTCCAATACGTCATATTGATCCATTTACAAGATTGGATTGATTCAAAGAACTTGGTTCATGAGCAATACAAAGATTCAAATTCATCTCGGCCAATTAGGGTTTCCTGATGAAAAGTCAATTGTATCTTTGACTTTTGACCAAGGCATGTTCCCAAACCTTGGGACATGATTCAAGACACTCTAAAACACCTATGGAATCTATCCATTATGTTTGAATTAGGTCAAGGACTTGATTTCATAAAGAATCACACAGTTTGAAATTCATCTGACAAAAAGTCAATTGTGCCTAAAAACCAAGTTTGACTTTTTGAATTTCTTGACAAACATGGCTTCCTTAAGTTCAAAACAATGTTAACTTATGGTTTGGATCATCATTCATCAAGAAAAATCATGAAAAACAAGGATACTTGAAAAAGGGGCAACCTTACGAAACTTAAAATTTTCTAAGTTATGGAAGAAATGTGATTTGGTACCAACTTTGCAAGGTCATAACTTCCAAACCACAAGGCCTTTTTCTTCCATCCAATGCTCAAATGAAATCTCTCATTACATAATTCAAAATTGTCAACTACATCAGATTCCAAATCCTCATGGATTTTGAGTTATGGATTGATCAAAATCACAAAAACATGATAATGTCCACTTTTTCCAACACTTTGTGAAAATTTTGGGACAAAATCTGTCTTGGTTTTTCACCAACTTTGAGGCCATTTTTCACCTTGATCCAAGTTGATTCAAGACCAATGTTGGACATCAAAGTTAAAGTAGGATATACAAGCTTTCTAAAGAGTATCAGAACATCATCAAACTCCATTTGAGAAAGGAGATATGGAGTGTCCAACATGTCTTGCTGCAAGCTGTCTACAAGACAATTTTGGACATTTCTTGCTAGCCACGATTCTTTTTGTTAAGAGTAATGATCAATACCACTCACATTCACTGTATCACAGATGAATCACAACAAACTAGCAAGGTTGGACCAAGGAGTCAAGGAAATCTCAAATGGTATGATGGGTTTTGTCACCTTATGCCTTGAATTCAAAATGGCATTTATGTGCAATAATGCACATTCAACAAAAGGACTCTTTTAAGTCAAGATGCTCCTATAAACAACAATAAAAGCAGCTGAGGAATGTTGATTGAGTCAAAAAATAAGCTAGCCGTGTGGGGGCTATGGTACCTTGTGGGAGGGGCAATGATACATTATGCCAAAACTTTTGAATTCAAGCCAATCTTCAAGCCAACACTATTCCTCCAAGACCAACCTCCTCTACTATAAATAAAGGTCATATTGCTTCATTCAGATTACACCAAAACAACCACAATGCTTGTTTTCTCACAAATCCTCTTTCTTGCTAAATTCTAAGTTCTCAAAGAGTGAAAGTTTGGAATTCTCAAATCAGAGCAATTCCATCCAAATCAAGCATTCAAACACTTCACATACACTATGTGGAAGTGATCTAAACACTTACATTCAATCTGTAACAACAGGATCACTAAGTCATACACCATTGGATCAAAATACATCATATGTTGCAGTTGGATTCGAGCTACTCAATTAAGAAGGATTCAAGCCATTCCAACCACCTGAACACATTCCTTAAGGGTCAAGGAAGTTGTATAGATCATCACCTTGCTTCTGTAACACCTCTACAACAGAATTCGATTCCTTATTGCAGAGGTAAGACTTTAACTTTCAAACTCTATAAATAAAATTGAAAAGAACCATTCAATTCCTTGTTAAAAAACCGAACGATTTTCATTTTTACATCTTCCAAAATGGTTGAGAAACAAAGGAGATAGAGTTGCTTTTGCTACTCTTATGATGGTTTAAGGAAGAAGATGGCCATGGCGCCATTTTCAGGTTTTCAAAACCAAACTTACTATATATTATTTCATTTCCAATATAATACTTGAATTAGCATTGCGCCCTAGTGGAAGCACTAGTATTTGTGTGAGAGCGTGTTCAAGGTCTGGGGTTCGAATCCCCCTCGCCCCAGAACTTTTCGTTTTATTTTCAAGAGAGAGTTTTCCATATTATTCACTCCTTTCCATTTTTTATCACCAGACACACATGGCTCAGATGGTAAAGTTTTGAACCCTCCACCCCAAGGGCGTGAGTTCAAACCTTGGGAGGGCCATCTCTTTTTTTTACCACTTAATTTCTTCACATTTTTCTTCACAATTTCTTTATATCTTCAAAATCAATTTCTCTTTCATTTTTAATCATTTTTTATTGGTTGTTTTTTTAAAAAGTCACAAAAATGTTAAAATTTTTTATTCTACAAAAAAATCTAATTTATATTATTTATTTAATATATTTGGAATTTTTGTAAAGAATTTCATTTTTAATTTGTTTCTTAACATTTTAATGAAATTTTCACATTGATTTTCAATGTCAAATGAATTCCACATGTTTATATAAACAAAACATGACTTTACAAAATATTTTTCAAAGTTCACAACTTTTTTTTGAATATATTTGATATTTTACATCATTTTATTTAATTTTCTTTGAAAAATTACATTTTTTAAATTAAAATTAGGGTTTTACTTTGATTTGAATTTTTCAAACTTCATTTAAATCACTTTTGGGCCTCTTGATAGAGTGTAAGTCTCATCCCTTTGTACATAAATAAATTTGGGCTTCAGTCATTGTATAAGTCCCGATACAATTTTAAAAAAAAACATCTCGGCGCGATCGCCGTTTTCAAAACAAAATCATCTGGGCCTCTCTTTGAGTTGTAAGTCTCATCTTTCTTCTTTTTCAATTACTTTTGGGCCTCTAATAGAGTGTAAGTCCCATTCCTTTGTAAATATATCATTTTGGGCCTCAGTCATTGTATAAGTCCCGATATGATTTTCAAAATAAACGGTGCAATCGCTGTTTTTCATCTGGGCATCTCCTTGAGTTTTAAACGGTGCAATTACATTATGTTTGGGCTTGTACAACTGTAAGATCCACTATCTCTGCAATACATACTTGTTTATATATTTCATCTGTATATATATATATATATATATATATATATATATATATATGCTTGCATATATTTGCTTAGAGTTTTCCCCACAGTTAGGTCTAAGTTTAGATCAAACCAGAGGTTACTCTTTCAACATTATCAAACCTAGTTCCCTGATCCGCTGTCGCGCACGGATAAAAAACGAGTATTTTTGAAAATATAGTAAACGGTAACGACAACTCGAGTATCGTTCTCACAAGGATTCTTGTATGATTCAACCAACTAAAGAAAAGGTTTATGGGGGGTTTGATTTTCGATTAAAAGAAAAATAGTGCAAATAAGTGATTATAAAAATAAATCAATCTACTATTTCGGTTTCCAGCTAATCACTGGTTTTTTTCCTTACCAATTCCCTAAGCGGCTTCGATCTCTATTCAATTTCAATATAAAATGACAAACGCACTAAGATATCAAACAGATTGACATTCCTATATTTCGAATTAAGCAAACGGATAAAGACAATCGTGAATTAAGCAAACACGATATAGAAACACGATTTAACGACAAAGCGACATAAAAAACGGTTAAAAGTTAGGAATACAATCATATGAATTAAATCAAAACATTCTACAAAATAACAGATTAAGCAAATGCAATTTCATAGAATATAACTGAAAGAGAAAAAAAATTGAATTGATAGAATAAAAACCTCAAAGCGTTGGAAACACGATTACAGTAGATCGACTCTAAGAAGTTAGTTCTCCATAAGATTCGTACAAAAGCAAAAGTAAAATTGTGAACAGAGAAAGGAAGGTTATATCTATGGTTGTACGGATAAAAACCTTATAAACAAAATAAGGTTTTCCACCACTAACTCAAACTGGGTCGAAAACATAAACCATGCCCATAAAACAACCCGAAACAAATTATTTTCTAAAATCAAAATTTGGGGTCTGACTTCAACGACTTATTTGACTATCTTTCACTCAGAATCAGCTTATGCGAAAAAAACGAAAGTTGTAGCTCTCTGTCTTAGCTTTCCGTCGACTGGCATAATGCGTAATTCCGATTCTCGTACCTCAAGTTATGACCTGCACAGTGAAATGTATCAAATAAGTGTTAATGCTGAAAAATAAGACGCGAAAATAAAATAAAGGTAAAAACAAACTTAAATATGAAAACACATTAAAATAGTAAAAATACTCAAATAAAATGTAGGAATGCCTAAGTACAAACATAATAGAAAGTGTATTAAAATGCACTGATCATTCCCCATAAGAAATTCCAGATACATTCTTGCCTCTTCTTGGGCTTATACAATATGGAACAGAGAAACGCGTTATTCCCGGTGAAAATTTTCTCAAGACTGTCCAAATATATGTGTACAAAGAAATTCATTTCCCCAGAGAGAGGATTAATTCACGGTGAAACCTCTCTTGAATTTCTTCAAACCCTAGATATGTTCTATAAAGAAAAGACTTATTCCCGGTGAAACCTTTCTTGAACTTTTCTTAGGTTTGGAACCACAAGCTTCCTAAAAGCATACCCAACCTCCTCTTGGGCTTAGTACAAGGACCATCAGGCTTCTTATAAGTTCTTAGCTTCCTCTTGGGCATAGTACAAGGACCCAAAGGCCTTCTACAGGTATGGGACAGAAATTAGTCATCTCTACTAGTTCAATCCTCAGGAAAGTCAGACTTCAAGAACATCAGACCATTCTAGGGTTGATCGTCATCCCTTAAAACATCAGCCTCCTCTTGAGCATCATACCAAGACCATTCTCCATTTAAGAGTCAATCTCTTTATTCCAGTAGACTTGGAAAGTCTCATCTTCTCTTAGATCTCACAGAGACCCTCAAGTTTCCTAAAACCACAGGAAAAAACCCTGACCATTACATCAGTCTCCAACAGAGTTAAAACCTCCTTAGGTTTTCAGACTCACTTTTGAACTTCTGATTTCTAGCAAGGTTAAACATTCACCTGAAAAATCTCCAGCCAAGGTCAATTTACCTTCAATAGAACCCTAACAAAATCAGAGCCTCATGGTATCTGATATTTCCAATCTTCTTCAACCCCTAGAGAGAGTTAATTTCCCTTTGGATTCCCCGATACATATTGGACCTGTCTTTGGACTTCAATAATCCTCAGTAGAAGCCAACCTTCTCTTAGGCTTCATATAAGAATTTCCCCAACCAGCCTCTTTTTAGGCTTTATATAATGATTTTCCTCAGTAAAGTCAGCCTCAATTTTGGGCTTTGTACAAGACAGATAAAATCACCCCAGTGGAGTCAATCCTTTTTTTAGCCTCAATCTTAGGATTTGTACAAGACAGATATAACACTCCCTAGTAGAGTCAACCTTTTAGCTTCAACCTTGGGCTTTGATCAAGGCACACAAAAATCAACATAAACTCATATGAGATCAAGAGTTCTCTCTGTAGGAAGACAGTTTCTCTGTACATCACACATAATAAAAAAAGATAATAAAAAAACAGTTTCCAGATACCTTCTATAAGTGGCACACTTGTTGATTCAAAAATCCAAGCTGTAGTCCCTCTTTTATCCTGGTAAACATCTTCTTTCATCTAATTGTTGTAAGTGGCAAACCTCTGGATTATTTATGTCCAAGCCAATGTCCCTCTCTTAGTATGAAAGCCTCATAAGGAATAATGGCATTGCTCTACACTGAGTTAAAGTTTCTTCCTTCATGACATCTCTTTATAAAGGAAATTATGGCATTGCTGGATTCCATACATTCCAGTTAAAGTAATTCCCCTTATAACCAATCTTTCAACAACTTTGATGAATAGGTGAGATATCTCCCTTTAGAGATAACAAATTCTCTCTCAGTCAAATCTTTAGCTTCAATCTTGGGCTTTGAACAAGACACAAACACCTTCTTTAGCTTCAATCTTGGGCTTTGAACAAGACACCAAACATTTTCCTCCCACAGAATAGGAGGAACTACGATTGCTCTGATTTCCCCATATCTCTTTACGGGAATATGTAGGCATAAGATTGCGAAATCTTAGCGAGCACACAAATCAAAAAAACTTTAGGCATATATATTATACAAGAATCCAAGTATTTGGTACTGAAATACCATAAATTCCCAGTTAACACATTGTATTCATTAAATGCCCTAAATACAAAGTTCTAAAGTCTATGGCATAACATATACAAGATGTTCAAAATACACTAAGAACTAGATCAATACAATGATCTCAAAATAAATGCCATAACGGAAGCCATGCCATCCCAAAAGCTACGATCCGTAAGGAAAAGTCAAACCACTTTGTCCTTACCCTTCGCCGAACCTGTAGTAGCTGTGATGTAAACAACAACGTGGGGTGAGATACATCAAATCTCAGTGAGTTCCCTATCTTATAAGTCCTCTCGGCTTTACAGGGTTCTAACATACCTAACTAAAGTCAAAGGGAAGGGAAGTGACTTTGAGCACTCACACACACTATACAGATCCATGTTCTTGAGTCTTATTAACTCATAATCTATCACTAATCGATAACCGTACCAAGGCATCCCTTCTTCCCGTCCGCTTCTACGTCTAAAAGACGACCCGAGTCATGGATCCTTGTAGTTACTTGGCATATGAATGGATTCAGAATTAAGGGACGTATTATCACCTTAATTCGTCACTTCTCATGGCCTCTCATGCCATCACAAGTCTCTACCCGTAGGTTCCATCGTACTATAACATTGGGAATCAAACCTACCAAGTAGTAATGCCTGCATTCAGAGGAGCTCGAGACTCACGAATGCCTCTCAAGGGAGATGGTTACGATTACGTGATCATACACACCAATGAGATTGTATTCAACAATCACCCGACCATATTAGCCTTAAGACCTCTTTTGTCTTTCTTCCAACACATACAATCAAACATGATCCATACTAGTGTAATTAATTTCGTACCATTTGATGCTAGACGCACGCCTCAACCTCTCATGCACGAGCGTCGTCGCTATGTTATTCGACACTTTCCTAGCCGTTACTAGGTTCTAACATAATTTAATGGTAATATTCCTCACTCTACCTATTTCACCTTTTAACATGCATACATTCTCAAACATGCTTAACAACAAGAGAAAATAGGTAAAACATAAGTCAATTGCATAATAGGATTGCATAAACAACGTATCACATATCATTACTTTCATTCATTTGCCTCTAAATAATTTGTCCTACATCATACCGCTAATTTCCAAGAACGTCCCGATCCGAGTTATGGTTCACAAGTTATGAAGGAAACAAAACTGCACAAACTGTCATGTTCGCTAGGCGAACCTCCCAGCGAGCGTTCGCTTCCGCCTTCGCTAGGCGAAGCTCCAGGCGAGTCAACAAACCGAACGGAACAGACCCAAAGTTCTCTTCGCAAACACCTTGGCGAACATTTGCCTTGCCCTTCGCTTCGCGAACCTCTGGGCGTAACAAGGCAGAACCAACCAGAACTGAAAAGGCACAAAGTTCGCTAGGCAGACGTCATTGGCGAACATTCGCTGACCTTCGCTGCCGGGTTCGCTAGCCGAACCCTCGAAAGTTTGTTCGCTGTGACTCGCCCCAGGTTCGCTAGGCGAACCCTGAAAAAAACCCAACTTCCCAACAGCGCTGTTGCTCATCCAAAATCAATCATTTTACCATCCAAAACATATCCAGCCCTTAACATAACAATCAAAACACAGTATAATCATCACAACAAGCATTAAACAACATTTATATTGCATTTCATCCGTTAGAGTCATGATTTTAGCAAGATTAAACGTTTTCTCACAATCTCAACCTAACTCTAAAATTCATGAATCTCTACAACTAGGGCATCTATTTTGAACCCACCTTGAATAGAGGATGATGGTGAAGAAGATGAGATGGTTTGATGAAGAGTGGATGATGATTCTTGATCTTGAGCTCTTTGGAAATTTTCTCCTCCTTTTCCTTCCTTTCCTCTTCTTTCTATCTTTTTCTTCCTTTGCTTCAATTGTGGAAAAAGGGTGGAAAGGAAATGATATAACAAATATCATTAATTAGTAACACTACTAATTGTCCAAAAAGTCTCCCAAACGCCAAAAGTTAAAACCTCAGCGTTAGATAATATTAATTTGATCTGCTCTGAGCTCATCAGTTTACTCCAATTATCTCATCCAAATAATTCTCAGAGTAAACCGGAGCCCAGTTGATCATAATAATATTATCCAGAGTAAAATAATTTACGGGGTATTACAATAACCATAGCATTTGTATAACCTGACCCCGAACCCCTCAATCTCTTAGCATTTGTTAAAGAAAACATTTGCGTGTAAGGTTAGTTTTAGATACCTTCCCTTTCCTTTCCAGCTTCATAGGATAAATAAGAAATCAGAAAGTAGCACCCAATTCCAACCATTACAGTAAAGTGGTCGCGTCACCGACAAAAATCGCATGGTACAAAAAAAATGGCGACTCTGCTGGGGAGTCTAGGATTAGAGTTCCTAAGAGGTCTAGGCCTTGCTTTACATTTATTTTTCTGTTATTGCTTTTTCATTATATATATCATTTACTGTCATAATACTTGATAATCTGTTTTAAAGAAAATATATTAAATGGTTTTTTTTTATAAAATAAGAGTTTACATTAAACGACAATATAGTATTTTATTTGTATTTATAAATTTAACTAATTATGATTAATTTATTTTATGATAGAATATGAATAATAAACATTTTGTGTTTATTTTGTAATATATTTTGTATCTATTCGAATATTTGAAGATAGAGATTTGTGCAAGATATTATTATATGAATTAATTGATAAAATTTTATATCAAGTATACTATTACTAATTTTTGTCTGTTGATGTGGTAGTGATTTGGTTAAAGCGCCAAATATTAAATTAAAAAAATATATAATTCTATTTAAATATTATAATATATGTTTTAATGTTTTTGGGTTCATCGCTAATAAAGTTATTATTTGAATGAATATACACTTGGGTTATATTGAAATAAAAAATGTTATGTTATCATAAGGAATGTTATTGTTTGGAATAAAGGACTATGTTATTGTTTGTTTGTCTAAGTGGTTGTCTATTTGTCAAAGTGATGTCTATCTAAATGGTGTTTTCTAAAGTGGTATAGTGGTATATTAAAATTTATAATTTTAGTCATGTTCATGATGATGTAGTACCATTTGGATTGTGTGATTGCCTGTGTGGCAGAATTTGTTTAGTGGCGTGTTTGCATTTTTCATCATCTAACATGGCATATGCAATTCTGTGTGGTACTTTAGTGACAGATTATTTTTTTTCCATTGGTACACTACTAGAAAACACTGTTTTAGCCTCAACGTAAAATGGATGCTAAACGTTGAAATCTGGACGATAACAACAATTTTGCGTCAATTTAGCGTCCAATTCATTGACAACAATAAAAACCTTGAAGCTAAACATTAGCATCCTACTGAAGCTAATTAGAATTTACATAAATGGACTCTAAAACAGAAGCTAAATAATGATCTAATCGTAGACGCTAATTAGTGTTTGTAATCTAGTGATGCTAAATTTAGCATCAACATATTTTAAACTCTAACTAGCATTAATTTTTAGGGAAGTTAAATTTAGCATCAATATATTTAAAAGGCAAAATAACGTTTATTTATTGTTGATTCTAAATTTAGCATCCAAAATAAAAAATGATAAGTCAAATTTATAATATTATTAAATTCCAAACATAAGAAATGCTAGAGATATAATAAAATTCAAATTCCAAACAGGGTTACTCCCAACCTCCCACATAATATTAAAGAATCATTCTATACATATATTTCAAAAGCAGATTTGAAAAGATTCATAGCATTAAACCTGCCATATATTTCAAAAGTTCTCAACGTGCTACAAAAGGGTCACAATAGAACTCAAAAAGTGAACCCATAATATGTAACTAGTAGAAACTAAATAATCCTAAGGCAAACCCATAATATGTCACTAGTTCAAAAAAACTAAGTAGGGTCATACAAAAAATATGAAAGTTGTGTCATTGTTAAAAGACTAGCCTAGGTCATCCTCTGATTGATCATCAAGATCATCATCCTCCGATAAATCATCAAGAGCACTATTATAATGCGGATGAGTTTGACTAGTACTGCAAGATCCACCTCCTGAATGATGCTCTAAAGCTGTCATCCTTTTCCTAAACTCTTCCATATCAATTAGGAATTGGTTTTGCAACTCCTTCGTACGTTGATCATCCTCAACAGCTCTATGGTTTGCTTCATCCGCTCTTTGGTTTGCTGCAGCTGCCTCCCGACGAAGCATCTCAATGACCCCATGTTCAGGAGGACATGACTCTTGAGTAAGATGAGATGCACCTGGTCTAAGGTTAACAGACAAAGCTCCAGTTCCATAACAATGACCTCGAGAAATACCCCCGGCAACATCTACCCACAATTCAAGTCTTTTCTCACCATCAACCTCTAGTGTATCACTTGTAGTATGCTCATCATTCTTAATTAGTTGAGTAAGATGTTCCAGATAGTTATCCTGGAAAAAAAATAAGTAACATAAGTTTGAATAACAAGATATAGATAACTTTAATCTAATAAATAATTTCTAGGTCTGATTTTAATCTAATGAATAACTCTTCATAAATGACATGATGATTTTCTATACTTCTTTTTCCATAGGCTCCCTCAACAGAAGGTAATCATGAAGGTTACAGTAATCCTATTCAAGGTGTATAAACACTAAATGCAAGTGCATCACTCTGTCACGGATCAAATTAACTTAGATTAGATCCATCACAACCGGCTAGACTTTAACAACATGGAGAAATAAGGTTTAATGGTTTACAGTTTTAAACATTTAATTGTGAACCCCTGCCAATTTATACAAATCATCAAAATAAAATTAAATATCAACAAATGCTTGACATTAGTCATGTGACAGATCCATGAAAGTGTAAGCATGTGACAGACTATGTGGGTAGCATGAAAGTACTACATGCAAACAACTTACATTAATTGTTAATATTGGTAGCATGATAGTACTACATGTAAACAACGTTGTTAATATGCATAATCAACTAGTGGAATGAAAGTACTACACGCAAAGAACTTACATAAGTTTTTTCAGCACGACTATCAACCCAATCGCCTGACTTCTTTTTATGGGTAGCCAAAAAAAGCTCATCAGGATAGACAACTTGTCCAAGTATTTTGCTCTGCCAATAAAGTCAATCAGTAACAATCTTTCATGAATTCTATGTAACCACAATAATTAGTATGCGGACATAATATTTAAATTTTTTTTTAAAACCAACTTATTATTTTTCATTTTTCAAGAACCATGTTGCCTACTTCTCTTGTTCTTTTTCACTGAGAAGACTTCTTTTATTTAGAGAAAAATTCAAACATAAAGTACATAACAGTATGTTTACATAAGGATGTTTACTAAAGTACATAACAGTAGGTTTCAGCATGTGTTTGTCAGGATGCAATGTGTTTGTGTGAGTGTTGATTTGCATATGAAAAATAAAATAAAAACAGTTCATAACCATATATGTGTGTGTCGTCTGATAAGATTGAAATTATATTTCCTATTATTATATGTACTTATGTCAACAATATGTGTCTTTCACTCTATAAATCAAGTTGCAACTTTCACAAATTCATAATAGCTTTTTCAATCTACACGAATTCAGTAGCATATAAAATTAACTTTTTTGTAAATTGACTTCACCTTAACTCAATTTGCTAACAGAAC
This sequence comes from Lathyrus tuberosus, assembly GCA_022829125.1. Lineage (NCBI taxonomy): Eukaryota > Viridiplantae > Streptophyta > Magnoliopsida > Fabales > Fabaceae > Lathyrus > Lathyrus tuberosus. The sequence goes on from JALAZF010000191.1 coordinate 9,930,431, forward strand.
TGTATGAACAAAAACATTTCAAACTTCATCAATCTCCTAGCTAACCAGATCAAGTTGCTAACAGAATTTTCAAGCAACAACAACATAACTGAATTATCAGCTCATAACCAACTTACTAACCTAACTTGCTAACTTGATTTCACTGCCAGTTACACAATTAACAGATTTTTAACTAACTATAACAAACCTTCTCTAACTCAATCAAAACTTCCAATTGTTAATAACCAATTTTTTTGTTTTGTAGGCAGAGTGGAACAACCTTCTTCATGGAGCATGTAATTTTATCTGAACTTTTGTATGTATAATGCAATAATGGTGTTGTCCCTATCAATTCCAGTAGCTTTTTCTATGCACTCATTGAGATTTGAATTTAATAGTTCCTTTTGGGTTGATGTTAGCTAATAGAACAATACTAGAGTTAAAATTATGTATATCTTAAATTCCAAAACATAGTAACGACTAAATAGGGTATTGTTCGTACAAAAATGTTGCATGTAGATTGAAAGAACTCTTTGTAGCTATGTCCTACAAATGGATATTTGGGATATAGGTTTTTAAAGTTCCATGCTTTAAATTGCAGGAAATTATGGGCTATGAATTGCAAAAGGGATGGAAGAAAATAGCAGAGTAGAGAATGGAACTCACACAGTTCTTTACGGTTCAAAAAAAATCTGACCCTATCTTTGATTTGATTCCCTACCTATGTTTTCTGCTAACGTTTTTATAGATATAATAATGAGAATACACTGTATTTAACTTGGCTTTTATACATTCAGTGTGGCTGAGATATGTGAACCAACACTATATTGTATAAACAAAACCAATATCAAAATCGAAACAAAACCAATATCAAAATACTATATTGCATTACTTCCTTAAATATAAACATGTAAGTTTTATTCAATATGCAAATTCATATATACCATATCAAGTGCAATGTCGTGATGAGCCTTGTGTCCTGTGGTGTGGACATCCCCTCCCTTACTTGAACTCCGATTAATCTTGTTTTGTGAAGACATCTTTTTGAAACCATAACTCTCCCAATGTTTAACAAGACCCTTGTATGCATCCTCTCCCATCCACCTAGGTCTTTCCTCCTTACCTCTCTTATTTTCTTCGCATGATGAGGCTCCCATGAAACATATTTCTGGTCGACAATGTAAGTAGAATAAAATTTGATTCTAAAAAATATATTCATATCAGAGGTGGTATAATTCAATTGTCACAAAGTAACTACAACCAATTTATAAGGCTTACCGAAAATATTCCAAACCATTCATCCCGGGGAACATTTTTCCAACACATATAAATTTCTCGAAACTGTTTCCTAATAGCCATGCTAATTGCATTAGTAGCAGCTTTTCCAGGAGCAAATTTACACACACCAAAATGTAAATTGTAAAAGAAATAGATTTAAATAAAAGTAAATTCATGACAAATTATTAAAAAAACAAAAATGAAATATCGTTCACCAAGAGGTCGTATCATTATCTTCGTAACATTATCCTCTTGATGGACCTCTTGTTCATTCTGCAGGTGATCCCCCTCAACATTGTCCGTAAGATTCGCATCCTCTAGGGAAGGTTGTGGTGTCGCTTGGACTCTTATCGGTGCGGTCATAGTGAAGGTTGGACCATTGGTGTTATTTCTTGGACTGCTGTTGGTGCCGTCACTTTGGGTGGTTGGACCACTCTCATTGTTTCTTGGAGTGTTGTTGGTGCAATCACATGGGATGGTTGGACAACTCTTGTTGTTTCTTGGACTACTGTTGGTGCCTTCACTTGGGAAGGTTGGATCTCTTTTGTTGCTTCTTGGGGTAATGATGGGGTAGGATGGAGTACTTTAGGGGCTGGTTGGACCACAGGTTGTGTCTGATGGACTATTGGTGAGGAAGGATGGGTTGATGATGGTAAACCCAATTTCTTAAGGCGCTTCTTGTTGGCTTCAACAAGCTTCTTGGTAGCTTTATCAAGACCGCCAGGTCGTAACAACCTATGATGAACAATGGTGGAAGACTTCTTCCTCTTAGTTCCATGGCATTGTCCAATCATTTTTCTCAATGTAGAAGTCTTCCTGCACAATAGTAGTTAAGATATGTCAAAAAAAGTAAAACATTATAGAAATAGTAAATCATTCTACAAATTGTATAATTTAAAAAGTACATACTGTATAATAAAAAGTACATTGTATATAATACATTAATAACAAAACATAAGCAAAAAAACGTAGAATAAATCTACTTGAAACTTCAACTTTTAAAAATAATACACATTTAGGTGTCCATATATTTTAAAAATAAACTAGAACATCAATTACAAATTTCTCCTTTCCATGGAACTTACAACTACTTTAATACAAAAACAAACTAATCCATATCATCTTCTTCGGCTTCATTGTTGTCGTCATCATCCTCATCATCAACATCATCATCATTATCATCATCATCTTGCTCGTCCATGTTTTCTTCATCATTTTCATCCTCATTGATTTCCTCCTCCTCCTCCTCCTCCTCCTCATCTTCCGAATGACCATCTTGAACCATCGGGTCATTGTTAGGAACAATTACCCGATCAACCTCATCAAAGAGTGATTGATCAGCTAAACCATGTAGTAGTTCCAATTCTGTGATGGATACAATAGGTTCTGTATTATCTGATTGATAAGGCATTTCATCCTCTATTATTTCAATCTCCACATGTCCTCTTGGTTTTGTACTAATTGATGCACACCAACCACACATATCTTTACACATTTCTGGATAAGCAACATAATACACTTGTCTTACTTTTTGCGCAAGGATGAACAGGTCATACAAAGAATAATGTCTATTCATTTTAATGTTAAAAATATTATATTGCGGATGAACCCGTGTCCCTCTATTTTTTGTTGGATCAGACCATTCACAAAAAAATAGTGTTATCTTATTTTTTAATTCTTGGTATTCCAATTGAAAGATATGTTGGATGATGCCATAATAATTGTCTTCTCCTCCCTCTGTAAGACCTTTTACGTGTACCCCACAATTTGTGGTCTTTTTTCCCTTACTCCACGCTTGAGTATGAAACTTATACCCATTAACAAAGTATATATTCCATGATATTGCCTTTGATGCAAGACCCCTAGATAGGCCTCTGATGTATGGGTTAGTCACACCATTTCGCTCATTATGCACCTATACATATGACACGAGTAAACTTAGAGAGAGTTTATTAGCTAACTTTATAAATTGATTGGATTGAACTTACATATGCCTCCAACCACAAAGGAAATTCTGCATATATTAGACTAGAAGAATCTTGATTGTCGATAGAATTGCTTACCAAGAATATGCTGACATCAATCACAAATTTAATAAGTATAATCATTATTTTGAGAGCATAATTAATGTGATATGAATGTAACCTACTCAAGATATGGTTTAATCTCATCACAATTGATAAGGACATGCACATGAGCAAATGTTCATTCTTTATCTGTCATCCAATGATCTTTAGACTTTCCACTAGGACGTCCATACATGTCAAAGATTGATAATGTTTGTAGAACTCCCTCATTTCCAATCTGAGGATCATTTCTAACACTTGAAGTTGGTAGGAGACTAAAGGTCTTGAAATAGTGAGAACAAAAATAGGTTGTCTCTCAGTGTAAGTAGCTAGCACATATGGAACCTTCAACTCTAGCCTTATTTGTAACTGAACACTTTGAATATCCCATCAACCTACATGTAAGATGTTTTCGTATGATTTTTTATCAAAAATGCTAACATTTAAACAAAAAAATATCTAAATTACCTTTCGAATGGATACATCCAACGATATTGTACTGGACCACCAAGGATTGCTTCACTTGGAAGGTGAATCGGAAGATGCTCAATCGAGTCAAAGAAGCCTGGTGGAAAAATCTTTTCAAGTTTACATATGATGATGGGAATGTTTTTTTCCAACTTTACCAAGTCCTCCATCATCAATGTATTGTAACATAAGTCTCTAAAGAATTTACTTAATTTTGTTAACGGCTTCCATATCTCTATTGGCAAAGAACGAAAAGCAATTGGGAGTAAACACACCATAAAAACATGACAATCATGACTTTTCATACCATGCATCCTACCCTTGGTGACATCAGCGCACCTAGCAAGGTTTGAAGCATAGCCATCAGGCATTTTTAGTTCCTTAATCCACTTACACACTGATTTTGCCTCCTCTGGTGTCAAAGTATATCTTGCCTTTGGTTTCTCCATTTTTCCATTAGGAAGATCTCTCATCTCTAAGTCTCCATGCAAACAGAGCATCATTCATGATAGTGTTGAACACATTATCAAAAACATTCTTCTCAATATGCATCACATCAAGATTATGCCTTAACAAATTGTCCTTCCAATACGGAAGATCCCAAAATATACTTGTTTTTGTCCAATGATGAGTTTTTCCATACCCTGTAAATTTGGCCCCCCAACCAACATCTGTCACTTTTGGAAAATAACAAACAGCTTCCTACACATCTTCCCCTGTGAACATGTAAGGTGGACCATCTTTCTCATCCTTATTTTTTCTAAAGCTTCTTTTACTTCTTCTGAAAGAATGATCAGTTGGTAGAAAACAACGATGACAATCAAACCATGAGCTTTTTCCACCAAATCTTAAGGTAAAAGCTTTTGTTTCATCCATACAATAAGGGCATGCTAATTTACCCTATGTTCCCTATCCAGATAACATACCATAGGCTGGAAAATCATTTATTGTCCACATTAAACATGCCCTCATTAAAAAGTTTTGTTTCATAGATACATCGTATGTCCAAACACCATCATTCCACAAGTGTTGTAAATCATCAATCAATGGTTGCAGATAAACATCTATCTGTGATTTAGGGTTATATGGTCCAGGCACTAGATAAGTAAAAAACATATAAGGTCTTGTCATGCACATTTCTGGTGGAAGATTGTATGGTGTAACTATTATTGGCCAACATGAGTATGGAGAACTAGAAGCTTGAATGTAAGGTGTAAATCCATTAGAACATAGACCTAATCGCATGTTTCTTGGATCTATAGCAAAATCAGGATAAACATTATCGAAGTGTTTCCATGCTTTTCCATCGGATGGATGGCGTAAAATATTTTGAGGCTTTACATTCTCATGATGCCATCTCATTTGAGTTGCAGATTCTATTGATGCGTACAACCTTTGTAATCTTGGAATTATTGGCAAATAAAACATTCTCTTCACAGGAACATCTTTGAAATTTCCCATACCACTCTTACGAGGAAGATACCTAGCAGCTTGACAAATTCTACACACGGTTAAAGTGATATCATCTTTGTAGTATAACATACAGCCGTTCACACAACAATCAATTTTTATAGCTTTCAACCCTAACTTGGACACCAACTTCGTTGCTTGGTAATAATTTTCTGGTAAACATTATTTTGTTAGACAAACATCAGCAAGCATTTGTTCAAAAAAATCAGTACACTTTTGAGGAACTTTCCAATTAGATATTGCAGCCAAAAGCTTAACGGAAATCGATAATTTGGATTCAGTAGCTCCCTCATAGATGGGTTGATTTACAGAGATCAAAGAATCATAAAAAGCTTTAGCTTCGGGATTGGGCTCTTCATCCTCCCTGTATGTCTCATTTTCTATATTAGCATTCATATGCAGGTCTTCGGTAAATGGCCTAATAACATCATGTACCATATGATTCATTGCAGCAAATTGATCTTCGTAACCCACGTTCCCTCCACTTCTAGAATGTCCACCGAGGTTTGAATTAGGGTTAACTTCTCCATGCTCAGTCCAAACATAATAGTTTGGCTGAAACCTATTCCTATATAAGTGATACTTGACTTCTCTAGGAGTCATTAAGTTTATACAATTGCAATTTGCACAGGGACATCTTATGCCCCCTTCCGTTAAAAAATTAAGACGTGACATAGCCATTTCTACAAACTCGGCAACTCCACTAATGAATTTGTCTTTCAAACCATACCTATTAGGATTAACTGCATCATACATCCATGTACGGTCCATTTTCTACATGGAAAAAATGAAGCTATATCGCTATAGTCAATATGTAATAGTAAAAGCTAATATAATATATAGAGGTTGTTTCATCATCAAAAACTCGACATAACTCAGAACTATAAACTCACAATCATAAACTTTTAAATTCAAAGTTAGATAGATAGCATATTCATTATAAATAAAAAAAATGTTATTAAAGTTGGATTTGGAAATTAGTATAGCTCATTAAAAAGAATATGCATATAGGCAAAGCTCTGAAATTATAACCAATCTCAACAAAATCAATAACATTTTAAATGTTTTATAGTTGAGAAAACATATCAAGAAATGTAGAACAGAATGATGGAGCAAGCTTTATAAAGTTGGGTGAAACTATAGAAGTCCTACAACCAAGTCAAGGTAAAAAGAATTATTAGAGAATGAAAAGAGTGATATAAAAGAATTATTACTATTATATGATGTTGTTACATCTTATAATATAAATTAAAAAGATTGATGAGAATTCTGGTATTAATTGATAATTCATATTTTATGAATTTGTGTTATTTAAGTGTGGGTCAACGTTTATAACCTATAATATGGAATTTTCCAAATCTGATTATTAGAGATCTGCTTGGTTCATCATAGGTAATTTTCATACTATAGCCTAAAAGTTCATCTTATTGATTTGTTTATTGAGATTGTAAATGTAATGTTTATAGGTGTGGGAGTAACAGAAACAATTTCATTTTTTGTAATTCAAGGAAACTCGATAACATATCTAACAGGACCACTAAACCAGTCCACTGCAACAGCTGCTAAGAATGTGAATATACTTGCAATAAATTTGGAAGAAAATGAATCAACCCATTTATAAAAGGAAACAAACCAACCAACAATATTATACTTCTATCTAGCAATTCGAGAAGAATAAAATTATCATGAAACAGAGCCTTTTATACTGAAACAGAGTCGAGACAATCAGGTTCTACACCAAAACTGCAAAATCACAGATACTGCCACATGAGCAACTTAAAGTACATGCATAAAACACCAATAGAAATAAAGAGAACAATATCATCATGGTTTTTCAGTTACCAAATATATTAATCGGAAATCCCCTCAAATTAGATAAAACACCATGACATTCCAATTTTAAGCCATTAAAATCAAATCGGGTTAAAACTCAATGAAGAAAAAATAAATCAAAGTTATCAACATTGTCAAAATACTTAAGTTCCTCGAACCTAGCCAGAAGAAACCGACTATGGATTCTATTATCACGCAAGCGAATTATAGAGATAAGTATCCTGTGCATGGATGTTGGGAGGAGATTTGTAGGCTACAATATCAAATATGGATGATGGAAGAAGAACTTCATGCTATTTATCAGCAGCTTGAAATTTTCTGACAACAACAGCAACATCAGTTGCCTCATGATGATGTGACTTCGCAGTTAGAATTGGGGATGAGACCACGTTCATCCAATGCGCTCGCGCTCTTGTTGAATATAGACACTTGTTAGCACATTGTTTCTCTACCAAATGACCATGTTGACTTAGCTAAATGATATTATAATGTGAATCTGATTGCCAACGCCAAACCAAACAAGTTTAGTGTTTTTAAATTACCAACAAAACCTGTTTTAGGTCTATGCCCTTATAGTGTTATAGGGTGAGCTGGTTTCTCCGTTTCTACTTTCTGTGGATTAAAGGATTTGTTAATGGACATGCACATGGTCACAGCCAGACATATTATATATGTGTTTACGTTTATATACTATATAAACAAGTTGATTCCCTAAAATCCCACCAAACTGCAACTGGTAAATGAAAAACAAACAAACAATCTTATTTTTCAAAATTGACTCTCTTATTTAATTATTAAATTAACCACTTTTTTAATCAATACTTGATCATCAGAAAAAATTAGTTTTCTGTTTAGCCCACAGGGCTTATCCTGGTATTCCAATAGTATCATAATTTAATGATCAATATATAGAACTCAAATTCTTCTCATTTTCCAAACACATTAATTCTTCCAATTAAAAACCATAAACTACTAACTATCCATTAATTTAGCAAAATGAGTACTACCATTACTGTCCATTATTTTCAAACTTCAGAAATTGCAAACATGAACAAGTTCAGAAGCTCAGGAGGATCAAGACCACTTCCCAAGAGAGGGCAGATAAAATCCAAAATAGCAGCCAATGTTTGTCATTCTGTAGTCTCTCTTATTTACAAAGCTTCATCAATTGGCTTACATTTTTCAAGAAAATTCTAGTCATTAATTTGAAGCATGGATGCATAGTGCATAAGGATCACATTGTTTGTATGTGAAATGTATAAATCTATTCTATATCTACTTTCATCTTTATATTTTACATTATTCTTGTAACTTTTCATCTACTTGTGAAAGATTATTAGATCTTTGCTAGTTAATCATCAAATGAGAACAAGATGAACTATATGCCCTAACTTTTGAAGAAAAAAATAGAAGGCCCTACTTTTTTATCTCTTCTATATGAATATCTATAAGTTATATGAACACCCATATATAGGTTCACTCAATCAGAGGTAGTCTTGTTTGAGGTTTGTATCTACTGGTTCAAAGGTTTGATGAATCGCAGTATTCATTGAGTTAACACAGCACAACAAACAACAAAATTCAACTCAAAAAGCAAATTAAAAACAACAAATATCAACAAATCCATTATGTAACCAAAAATTTAAAAACCCTAATTAGCTCAAATTAGGTAATAACTTCTCAAAATCCTAATTAGCTAAAACTACAAAACAACTTCTCGAAATCCCAATTAAGTAGAAATAATCAATCAGAAGAAACTACAAAACCTAAATGACCAAAATAATCAAAGATTTTCACAAACCAGAAGCCCTAAAATATGAAGAAGAAATAGAAACCCCAAAATATAAATACAAGAAATTATATAAGAGAAGAAAGACAATAGTTCAATGTAGACTAGATAACGATGATGAACGAAAGAAGAAATACGAAAAGAAAAAGGATTGGGAGTTTGATTACTTACCTCTTCGTCGAAAATATTGAACGGAGGTCGGTGGATCGATGAATGGAGTTCGTCGGAAATTATTGGTGAACGGAGGTCGGAAATTGTTCTTGAACTGTGGTCGGAATCAGAATGAAAAACGTGAGAAATGAAGCTGGATAGATATTAGGTTAGAGAAATATTTTTTCTAAAAAAATAAAAAAGTGGGAAATATTTTTCTAAAACAAAAAGAGAGGGAAATGTAAAAAAACGTGGGAAATTTTTTGATCTATTTTGTTTTAGCTTCAAAACTAATAAACACTAATTATTAAATTAAAATTTAATAATACATTAGCATCAGAAATTGTTGATGCTATTTTAAAATTAAATTATAAAATAATTAGTGTCAACCAATATATTGGATAACGTCTAATTCTATTGACTCAAATTTATGTAAAAAAAATTAGTTAAAAAACAGCATTTGCGTTTGAATATTTGGATGTTAAATAGACGCTATTAGCATCCAAAATTGGTTGATGCCAAGTTTTTTGAAGCTAAATCACACTTTTCTTGTAGTGGTATGGGATGAATTCTGTGTGATGCCTTATGACAGACTAATTATATCTGGATCATATAGTATTAAGAGCATGCATATTTACATTCTTGTTTCTTGGTATTTTGATTTTATGTTAAGTGTTGTGAATATATTTATATAGAATGTTATAATATACTCTTTTGCAAAGACATAAACTTAATAATACAAAACTCTATCTATTTATGTTGATATATTTTGTTAAAATAATAATTAACATTTATTTTGAATTGTTAGAATATATTTTTAGACTTTGATTTTAACATTTTTATTCTCTATTATTAAAATTTGGTGATATATTTTCTACACATTTTGGCAAAAGCATAGTATACTTGTATTTTTATGATTTTGGATTCTTTAGTTAGTTTTTGTTTTGTATGGTTTTGGATTATGGAAGTTGACCCCTTACAACCAACATTTTAGGTACCTTGAATTGAAGATATGAATTGACCATCATTTAGTGTAATATGATGTTGCATGCCCTCATGTGAATAAAATCGGGTTTTAATTTGACCTGTAATTTAATTCTTTCAAAAAAATTAAATATTTAAATTTGATATTTATTTATGTTTAAAGTAAATCCAAATTTTCAACTAATGTTTGGGATCGAAATTTGGGGAATTACAAGAAGGCTCTGGACCACTTCCTTTTTCGTCCAATTTATTACCAAAAAGAGTTTGATAAGGTTTAATTATGAAAGTGATTGGAGATGAATCAGATTAGAAGTTTTTTAATGGATGGCGATTGCTCGAATGGTCGAGTAAGGGAAGTCGTATCCAAACAATCAAAGAGAGGAATCGAAGGCTCGAGACCATCCTTTTTTCATCTTTAAATGAAATGGTGTTTGATAAAGTTAATATATTTTATCTACTTGATCTTAAGAACACAATGGTATATTCAAAATCCGCAAATAAACAACAACCAAAATTCGAAAAAAAAAATACAGCATCATATATTTGCTTGATTTTGCCATTTTATCCACCATCATGACAAACGAGCTATAGATTCATTCTCGGGGTGATGTTGGAAACTTATTGGATACATTATTGATGTAAAACTAATATCAATTTACATTTGACCTTTTTTGTTCATGGAGATTCAAGAACACTTCAAACTCTTGATTTTGAATCAACTGAGTTTCCATACAAAATAGTGGTGATTATGATACTAATTAAGTGCAACAAGAATAATAATGCAAAACAAAATTCAATAAAAAAAATTAATTCACATTTAATCACTTTTCCTCATGGAGGTTCAAGAACACTTTAAACTTTTGATTATAAATCAACTGAGTTTCCATGCAAAATGGTGATGATTAATATGCTAATTAAGTGCAACAAGAATAATAATCCAAAACAAAATTAAATAAACAAAAATCAATTCACATTTAATCACTTTTGCTCATGGAGGTTCAAGAAAACTTCAAACTCTTGATTTTAAATCAATTGAGCTTCCATGCAAAATGGTGATGATTAAGGTACTAAATAAATGAAACAAGAATAAAATTGCAATAAAATTAAATAATTGACAAGCATAATAGCCTACCTAAAATAAAATTCAATAAAGAAAGAAAGAAATATCTTGAAGAAAAATGAATAGAGTTTTTGCTTAGTTTTTGTAATGATTGGTGGTGTCATTTATGAATGATTGGTGGTGTCATTTATGAATGAAATGAAATTTATTTATAGGCTCTATAAAGGATATTTTAAGAATTATGCAAAGAGTATGAGTACCCTCTAGAAACTTATTTAATTAAATAGTGAATAATGATGTAATATATATATATATATATATATATATATATTTAATATTTAAAACAGAACATTCAATAAAATACCACAATCAAACACTATTATAAAAAAAATTACATTTGTTGAATAATTGTTTTTAAGTTGATAATGTGTTTGTCTGTGCATGCATTGCATGTGCGCGCGTGCAAGGTATTCCCTGAACGATTATTCAGATTTACAAAGTAAGAGTTGTCAAATCTATTTTGACTCCCGCAATTCAAATATTTTAATTTGAAATACAGTAGACAATTTAATATTTTAAGTATTAATAAATAATTCAATTTTTAAACAACTACCAAATGGGTACAATTATAAGTAAAAATAACTACTTTCATATTGAATTCATGTACAATCAAAGTAAAATTTATTATAATATCCCTAGTTATATTTGATGAATCAATTAATAACATTAAATGCTTTTGAATTAAATCAAGAGTCTACTAGTGATACATGCATTAATTAGTTTGACAATTAATGACTTTTGCTTATATTAATGACGAAGATTTAAGATTTTTTTTTCTTATAATATTGATAGTTCTACTTCTAGTTACTATAGATCTATATTGCAAAGGAAGAAGACAACATAAAATAAAGCTTTTCTTTTCATAAAAATCTGACTCATACAAGATAACCCTTTATATAGCTAAGGTTTAAAAGGGTAAATGGGCCTAAGCCTCAACTTAAAGAAATAGACATATTAAAAGGATTAAAGGACAAATTGCTAGAAGCACCCCTCCCACTAATTAATATAAAAATCTTTGAGCCCTGTTGGCCTTTTAACCACTCTTTTAAAATTGATTTTTGGCTTCTTAACATTACTTCTGGGGCCCAAAGGAACCTTGTCCTCAAGGTTCAAAGGGTAATTGGGCTGGGTTGATGAGGAGATAGGCCCATGAGATGAGGCGGAAGGGAAAATAGCTGTAGAATTAAGGTTGGATGGAAAGGTGGGAAAATTTGGGTCCGTGTGAGAGAAAGAAAAGGGGTTTTGTTTGTGGTGTGGGTCCGTGTGAGAAAAAGTGGAGGGAGTTGGGGTTTCTAAGGTGGTCAGATGGGTAGGTTTGGTAATAGTGTTGGGGTAACGTGCTAAGGGGTATTGGGAAGTATGAGATTTTGAAAATCTCATAATTGTAGCATGCTGAAGATTGGAAGGTGGCCACATGGCTTTGGAGGAGGGGGGAGTAGGACACGTGTTGCAGGTGGAGGGTGGCAAGAAAGATCCGTTGGAATCCAACGGTTGGGTGGGCTGCATGTGGACCTTTTGTGCGGTACAACTGTGAGGGTTGGAAACCAAAAATTGTTTTTCCAAGACAAAATCACGTGGCCCAAGTACTTGCGGTTTCGGAGGGATTACTTTATTTTCTTTAAACTTGGTAAAGTCAGAAAGTTGGACCATTTCATTAACTCTCTTCTTTCTAGTTTCTTCCATATTGTCCAAGTTGTTCTCTACATGCTCTTGCGTTGAAACATTGTTTCTAATAACCTGCAACTTTTCTTTCTTTTCTAAACTCAAAGTACCATGCTCCATACTCATCTTGTTTATTTGTGTTCCGTCCTTGTTCTCTTTGTCATCTTTGAAGAATTGTGTAAAATCGATTGCATGAGCAGAATCGAAGTATGGTCTCAACTGGGAAACATGGACAACTGGATGGATCTTTGCAGAAGGTGGTAGATCCAGCTCATATGCAACCTCACCTATCCTTTTAGTTACTTTGAAAGGGCCGAAAAACCGTTTAGCAAGTATTTGAGTTGTACGTCGAAAAACACTGTGTTGTCTATATGGTTGGAGACGAAGGAGGACTAGATCACCAACTTGAAAAGTAAAAGCCATGCATTTTTTGTTTGCTTGTTCTTCCATTTTTTATTTGCTTTTTTCCAAATTCTTGTTTAACTAAGAAATTATTGCATCTCTGTCTTGTAAGGTGGCTGTTAAGGAGGAACTTTGGATCGGACCAGCAATAAAGTCAGGGATGGAGGGAGGAGACCTACCATAAAGAGCTCGAAAAGGTGTCATTTGGATCGAAGAGTAGAGCGAGGTGTTGTACCAGAACTCGGCCAAGTGAAGAAATCTGTACCATCGACGTGGTTGGTCACTTGTAAAACATCTAAGGTACGTTTCCAAACTCCTATTGACAACTTCTAAGTGTCCATCAGTTTCTGGGTGATATGCTGAGCTGAACTTAAGTATTGTTCCATACAGCTTAAAGAACTCCTTCCAAAAATGGCTAAGGAAGAGTGGTTCTCGGTCAGAAATGATGGATTTAGGAATGCCGTGCAATCTGAAGATTTCAAAGGAAAAGCGAACGGCTAGGTCCGGAGCAGAAAATTTGGTTGGAAGGGCTATAAAATGGGCGTATTTGGTAAGGCGATCACAGATAACCCAAATGACAGTATGGCCGACTGAGTTAGGAAGATGAGTGATGAAGTCCATTGTGATCTCCTCCCAGACCTGCGAAGGAGTAGGCAAAGGTTGAAGTAAGCCCTTCTTTTTCTGTGTCTGATTTTTATCATGTTAACAAGTTGAGCAGTACTTAACAAAGTGTTTAACATCTTTGTAGAGACCAGGCCAAGCAAAAGAGGCGGATACCCGTGCAGCAGTTGGTTTAACTCCCGAGTGTCCTGAGGTCGGGGTTCCATGAAATTCAAAGATTAGTGCCTTGCGAAGATCTGGCAAGTCAGGTATAAATAACTTGTTCTGATAATAGAGCAAATCATTCATGAAATTGTAATGTCTTTGATCTTCTGGGTTATTTGTTTTGTCAGAAACTAACTGTTGTCCTTCTGTATCACGTGTGTAATATTTTTGGAGTCTTTGAATGAGAGTTAGCACAGGTGATGACAAGGAGAACAACAATGGGGTGTCGCTGTATTTTCGACAGAGGGCATCTGCTACTAGATTTGAACGTCCAGGTTTGTAAAAGATTTCAAAATTAAATCCCTCTCATTTTGAAGCCCATTTTTCCTGTTTTGGAGTTTGTATCTTTTGTAACAGCAAGTTCCTTAAACTTTTTTGATCTATGTAGATGTTGAACTTTTGCCCTACCAAATATTGGCGCCACTTCTTGATGGATTCGGTGATGGCAAACATTTCTCGAACATAAACCGAGGCAGATTACATTCTTGGAGTCATCTTCCTACTGAAGAAGGCGATGGGGTGTCCTTCCTGAGATAAAACAACGCCTATGGCCACGCCTGAAGCATCAGTGTCTAGATTGAATTATTTTGTAAAGTCCGGCAATGTTAGCACCGATATTTTTGTCATTTTATTCTTTAGCTCTGTAAAGGTTGTACTAGCCTCTATACTCCATGAAAACTTAGCGGAACGCAGCAGATCGGTGAGAGGAGCGGCGAGAGTGGCGTAGTTTTTGACAAATCTGCGATAGAATCCGGTGAGCCCCAAAAATCCTCTTAGTGTCGTGAGTGAACGAGGTTCAGGACAGTCCAACACTGCCTGAATCTTTTTTGGATCTGGTTCAACATAACCAGCTGCAATAATATGTCCAAGATAAGCAACTCTTTCCACTGCAAAGACACATTTTGATAACTTCGCAACAAAACAGTGAGATAGTAAAAGATCAAATACAACCTGCAAATGAATTAAATGATCATCAAAAGAAGTACTATAAATTAATATATCGTAAAAAAAAACCAATACGAACTTGCGTAAGTATGGTCTTAAAAGATCATTCATAGCGGACTGAAAAGTAGAAGGGGCGTTAGTGAGCCCGAAGGGCATTACGAGAAACTCGTAGTGACCGTCAAAAGTGCAAAAAGCTATTTTATGAGTATCTTCCGATGCAATGCGGATCTGATGGTAACCGGATCGTAGATCAATCTTAGTGAAAATTCTAGCTGACCCAAGCTCATCCAAAAGTTCATCTATGGTGGGTATAGGAAACCGGTCTTTAATAGTTACTGCGTTAAGAGCGCGATAGTCGACGCAAAAATGCCAAGTCCCATCTTTCTTTTTAACAAGTAGGACAGGAGAGGAAAAAGGGTTGTTACTAAGAATGATGATGCCGTCTTGTAACATTTCTTGAATAATTGTGGTCATGGCAGTCTTTTGGGAGTGTGGATAACGATAAGGCTTCACATTGATAGGGGGTGTGTTGGGTAGTTAAGGGATATGATGGTTATGAGGTCTGGCTGGTGGAAGGCCACAAGGTGGTTGAAAGATGTTGGAAAATTATTTGATTATTTGTGAGATAGCAGAGTGAAGGTCGTTGGGTAAGTTTGAAGTAGTGCTTGGAATTGTAGGGACTGAAGAAGGCGGGTCAAGATGAAGAAAGGTCATTAGGTGGAGGGAAGTTATTGAGTTGGTATGGAAAAGTTGTTTGAGTTGGTGGAATGTAGTGTGAGTGGGGCTGGTTGTTGGGTCACCTTTAAGTGTTAAGGTTGAATTTTGGTGTTGGAATTTTATGGATGGAACTGAAATATCTGCTTGTATGGCCCCAAGTGTTCTTAACCATGCCATGCCTAAAACAATGTCAGCTCCTTCAATTGGTAAGAGATAAAAGGATAGGTTGAAAGGTTTCTCTTGAAGTGTGATTGGGACATTGTTACAAATCCCTTCGCATTGCAAATGGGAGCCATTTCCCACCATAACTGAGAATTGCTATGTGGGTTTAGTTTTGAAATTTAAGTGTTGGGCAATGCGAGGTTGTATTATATTATGTGTGCTGCCTGTGTCCACTAAAACCATAACAGGTAATCCTCCAATAATGCCCTTGAATTTGAGTGTTTGAGGAGAAATCTGGCCTGTCAAAGCTTGAGGTGATAACTGAAAATAAGTATCATTGAGGTCCAACTCAACTTCTGATTCGTTAGTTTCAGCAACAGTAATTTCCTGTTTTGTTAAATCATCATCAGTCATTAATAACAGAAACCTGCTAGTGGAACACTTGTGACCTATTGTGAACTTTTCATCACAATTGAAACATAACCCTTGGGCTCTGCGTTCTTGTAATTGTGATTGAGAAAGACGTTTAATAGGAAATTTGGTAGGAATGGGCATGTTTGAAGAAGCTGTTTGTGGGGTTTGTATGGTGGTATTGGTGGGTGATTTGATGGTTGTGGATGGGGTTGTGTTGGGGGTGTATTTGGTGTAAGAGTTGTGAAACAGTTTTAAGAATTTGGGTTTGGCATCCTTAAGTTTGGATTCAATGAGTTTGGCAAGGCCAATGGCTTGTGAGATTGAAACAGGTCTGTGAATAGCCATTTCATTTCTGATTTCTTTAGTTAAACCAGAAATAAAGCAATTCAGAATTGCTTCTGGCGGTAAGCCAACCACCTGATTTCCCAACTTTTCAAATTGAGATTGATATTCCACAACCGTACCAGTCTGTTTAAGTTTGAACAATTCAGCTTGATGGTTGTCATAAGTAGAAGGCCCAAATCATAGTTCTAGGGCTTTAGTAAAAGAAAACCAATCAGTTAATAATTGGCTTTGATGCATCCATTTAAACCATCCTAAAGCTTCATCCTTCATATAAAAAAATATTAAAGACAATCTGTGTTCTGGTGGTAATTGGTAAAATTGAAAAAACTGTTCAGCTTGAAACAACTATTCCAAAGGGTCAGATCCATCAAACATAGCAAGTTCCAATTTTGGTGTTCTAAATGGGGGTAATGGTGTAATTTATGGCATGTGTGGGTAGGGAAATTGAGGGATAAAGGGGGTATTATAATTTTGTGTGGGTGTAAAAGGGGTGGGTGATGGAATATAAGGTGGATAAGGTGGTGGGGGTGGTTGTGCAGTAGTCATACGTGTTGCTGCTGTAGCAACAGTTTGTGGGAGGGTGGTGGAAAAAGAAACAGAGTTTCTGATGGGTGTGTGAGATGGGCTGAGAGTGTGGGTAACATGTTGTGATGTTGTATGAATAGTAGCAGTAGGAGAGGGTTAATGAGTGATACCTGATGAGGAACCTGCTGCGTGAACAATAGCTGTTTTGTGAGGAGGGTCTTTTTTATTTGAGATTTTCGTAAGGATGGACATGATAGATTCATGTCTGCTGTCAGCAAGATTTAATGCATTATCCATACGAGTGTGAAGTTGACCGATTTTTTGTTCCCAATCAGCAGTAACCATATTTAATCGCTCATCCAACTGAAGCTGATTTTCTTGCATTGCATTGTTGAGAAGCAGCTGTGTTGTTTGAATAGCTTCTTCAACTATTTCACGGGATGGAGGGTTTTGAGGTTTTGGGGGAGCCATGAGTGCAGAATGAGAGCACCAATGATAGTTCTACTTCTAGTTACTATAGATCTAAATTACAAAGGAAGAAGACAACATAAAATAAAGCTTTTCTTTTCATAAAAATCTGACTCATACAAGATAACCCTTTATATAGCTAGGGTTTAAAAGGGTAAATGGGCCTAAGCCTCAACTTAAAGAAATAGACATATTAAAAGGATTAAAGGACAAATTGCTAGAAGCACCCCTCCCACTAATTAATATAAAAATCTTTGAACCATGCTGGCCTTTTAACCACTCTTTTAAAATTGATTTTTGGCTTCTTAACAGATCATTAGATTTATTTATTTATTTGAATTATATCTTAAATAATTATTCTGCACCTTGTAATATATTATATTTGATCAAGAAAAAACCATAGAAATACGATCATTTGAATATCTTCTAGTCAATAACAGAACATATCTTCCTAATTTCATCATTAGTAGTACTCTTCACTCCAATATTACTCATTTTCACCAATGATTTTTCAACGTTGATATTAAACAAGTCCAATATATCCAAGTATTTTTGCACTATCCTTTTTGTAGAAGAATCATTCCACATTGTTTGGTCAGATTGAAGAATTTCCTGGTCAATTTTTAGATTTCCTAGTAAGAGCTGTCAAATCAATTTTGATTCTCACTATCCAAAGCAACTCTATTTGAAGCATCGCTATTTTGGGAATATAGAATCTATAAATTTGGAAGAAACAAAGGGTCGGTTGAAGGGTATGTTGAACCATCTGCAGTGAAGTTATACAATCTGTAACTAAACAACTGACATTTGGTAGTATCAATTGTATGGCTTTCATCTATAAATATTCACATAAAGCGAATAATTAAAATATTATATCACTTCTAAAATGACACTTTGTGATCATTTATTTTTCCATTTGGAATTTTTTCTCGAGTGTTATCCTACTTATTTATCTAATACATAGATTTTCGTATGTGATATATCTTCCTGAAATGAAAAATAATAAATCATTATTGAATTTGTGATTTTAGAATCATCCATAAAAACACTTAATTTTTCCAAACATTTTAAACTTCTTGAAGTAATAAGTCTCAAGAAATAATAGACACATGATTAACTAAAAATCCTTAAAAAATAATATATTTGCGATTGACAGCGTCAATGTTTCATTTTAAAAGAGTAAATTGAGTATGGAGCGGTGATAACGGTATATCCAGGCTTCTGTGCGGCAGAGAGAAGGTTGACTTGTAAGGTTAGCACTCTAACATTCAGATCAATATATAAGAGAGAGTGGATTGAAATTGAGATTGAAAATGTTACCTGAATTTGGTGCATTTTGTATGAATAGTAGAGAGAGAATAACAAACTTGCTATTTGTTATGAGTACATTGTTGAGAGTCGTTAGATGTAAATGCATTTGAGATTCTTTGTGATCATCTTGAGGATAGTCCTCGTGTGCTAAAAAGATTCTAGATGAATTAGAACTCCTTTAGAGTGGTTGTTCGAGGTCGAGATAAAATAAATCAAAATTACTCATGTGTCAGGTATATCCAATTTCTTTTCAAATGTTGTTCAGATTGATTTCAAATACTAAAATTTGATTTTTATGGATTTACTGGCTGGTAATCCTTATTTTTTAATCTAAGGAACAAAATACAAACTAACTTCATTTTGAATTTTCTGTAGCCATATGCATTTTTATGCTCGGCCAATGGGGTGAAGTTGGATATGCGTAACATTTTATTCTTCTTTATTCTCCCTGGTGGATGCAAAGCAATGTAGAGCACTTGCTGTCATCGTTTATGCTGATCCTTACTGTTTAATCCTAATTTCGACAGATCGAAAACTTAGAATCCCACCTTTGATAGGGTGTCGTACGTGAACAATGATGTTTATCTGGAGCTTTCGAAATTTGATTACAACAACTGTCAAGCAGTGCATAATAAAGAGTGGGACGAATGAAATAGTTAGATAAAACGTTGGAATAGTTAGATAAAAAATTGGAATAGATCTCATAGTTGAAAAGATGTTGTAGTCATCTCGGAGATGGTTTTGAACTTTGATAAAGATGATCCATAGAAGCATTACATTGATAAAAGGAGTGTAAACTACATGGAGAATATTTCAATAGTTAGGTAGGAAGAGACCAAGGAAAATTGTAAGATATATTTGGAGTTGAGTAATGTATCATTGGATGTGTCTTTTGATGCGTGTTATCCACAAGTATACGGATTATGTCAGAGTAATATAAAAGATTTTCGATCCCACAGAGACCAATGTCAATCTATCGATTACTATTGTTACGTTGTTTATCTAAGGCTAATGAATATCAGAGTAAAAGTTTTCTATAGAACGAAAATAAAATTAAATCAGATAAATACTATACTGGAATGTAATTCACATCAATCAAACAATACTTCTATCATCTAAATAGTAACACTTACGGGACAATGTTTTCTTCTTTGACAAAGAGTTAATTAAAAAGGATCTTTCGCGTTAGCGTGATCAGAACCAGACCTAACCATTAATCTATACCAGCCGCTCACGCTGCACCGGTCGCTCCTTGCATTAAAGTGATAAAGTCCTTTTTTATGTAATTACCTCTAAGACTTAGTTAAAAAGTGCTTTCGATTGAAAATATTATATACCAAAGGGTTTCCGGCATATGCTCGGCCAACCGGATCCTAAATCTATAAACGCGTCCAAAAATAGTTTAAAACCTCTTTATAATAATATAAAACTTTCCTAGTTAATCAATAAAGTGCTTCTGCTGTATTTATTGATTAAAAAATAACAAACTCATTTCTAAAATGCAGGACGACTTTCGATCTTACCCGATCTAGTCACAGTCATTATGTGAACAAACTCACGGTCTCATTTACGTAATGACCGATCAATTGAAGTTAAGAAGAGTTTAATTAAAATAAAAAACAGCCCCTAAAGTAATTCTAAAGAGATGACATGTGGAGTACCGTCGGAACGACGATCCTTACATCCCAGCATAAAGGATTTAGCTAGAAATAGTAATTGAAAACATAATGATAAATTGAATTGCAAAGTAAAACATTTTTAAGATAAAAATGACGTGCGAAATGTGAGAATGTATTTTGAGAGAGTGAACACAAGTGTCATGCTTAAGTTCAGTTCCAAAAGACCCAAATCACACAGACTAATAAAATAATAAGGTAATGGCAGAGACAGAAAATAAACAAATATAAAGCAATGCGGGAAAATAAATTAATATAAAAGCGATGCGGAATATAATAAAATGCAATTTATAAAAGAATCCTGCTCCAAAGCGGAGACTGAATCTGGTACAGAGCTGGAAAGTAAATTGCGGGAAAGTAAATAACTTCTAACTATGATTGTTCCAAACTAACTTTCAACTATAGTGCAACAATCCCTCGATATGACAGAGTCTTGCTTTACAGAATGAACTTTATGCCTAAGGTTGAAAACTAAAATTGGATAATGAAAAAATGAAAATTCAAGTCTTTATATAGAAAACTCAAAGTTGTAACTGCCTCTAATCATTATGGAAAAAACGTTTAAAAACAAATTATTTCGAGTGTAACTGCTTCAGACGTTTCTGACCATTTCCTCGTTACAACGGTCGGCGCCCGCCGACCCCTGCTCAGCGTCCGCCGAGTGCTTCTGAGGAGTGAAACGTCTTTTGTGACCGTTGGTATGTGAGTGAAACTCATAACACAGCTGGCGCCCTCTATGGCGTTCTCTAGGTGAAACAGCTAGTGTACAGTTTACACAGGAAATCTCCATTTTAGCTCCGTTTTGCATCGTTTTCTCACTGTAAGCTCGAATCAGGCAATATATCTGAAAGTAAAATAAAATACCATAAAAACAAAGGGAAATAACAAATAAACAACTAAAAACATGTGAAATCAGAGTCAAATATACAGTGTAATTTGGTGTTATCAAATTCTCCCACACTTAAACATTTGCTTGTCCTCAAGCAAACTCTCATAAACAGAAAAAGAAAAACAACAAACATACAAGTATCTAATCTGGGCTAATAACTTAAGTTTGATCAATGATACATCAGTAGGTACTAACTCATGAACCAAGGGTATCGTAATGACACTTTCCGCGATTTGCAGGCATAAGTTTCTCTCATATACAAACCAATCGAAACCATGATGTTATACTTAGGCCTATCTTACTCATTCCTTTCTTACCCCTTTTCATTCAAGCGCAGTCACATTAAGCCCGTTGTCTTTCACTCGCATGGTGAGCATAACCTGTGGTAATCCTGATCCTTTTATATCAATGGCTTGATACTTTCTGCAATTTTTTTTTCTTTTTGGATATATAATTTTTCTTAAAAAATTTTTTTCTAAAGATACTTTAGTATCTTCTAGGATTTTTCTTTTTCTTTTCTTTTTCTTTTTGTTTTTGCAGGATCTTACCTATTTGCATCGGTTTTTCACTTAGCGGTGGCAAAGATGGTGCTGACTGCTAGGATAAACTACTTAAGGGTAAGTGATGAAGGGTGAGATTTTAAGGTCACCGTATAAAAAAACTGGATAGGCTCCTATATTTGAGAAACTTACGGTGTAAAAACGACATCGATTTTTCAAAAAGTTTTCTCAAGCCTTTGCAAATGATCTTACTTGTCCTAATAGCCCAAATTTTCAAAATAAATGTTGTTTTCTTTGTTAAAAATTTTTGTTAAGGCTCAAGAATTGGGAAAAATAGATAAACTACACAAAATGACTTGTCACGCACATGTGAAAATTTTTTAAAACAAACTAAACTATACTAGAAAGCAATAAAATGGAAAAAAAAATAAAGACAACTAAAAACAGTAAATATCTCCTCCCACACTTAAACCGAACATTGTCCTTAATGCTTCGATAAAAGTGAGAAAGGGATAGGTGAAACCTGGCATTCAATCATGCCGGCCACTGGGGCCATCTCCACCATGCTCTGGACGTCTGGGACGACGGCTCCTACTGCGGTGTCAGGTGGTATGTGACAGCTCCATTTGCTCAATCCTCTCTAATAGAGAGGCATCTTGATCTCTAAGTGCTTGGAAACTCTCAAGAATGGATTGCTGTGACTCCCACATAAAATCCATCATCTCCTGCTGTTGTTGGTACATGGCATAGAATATTCATCATCAGTCTCGTTTCCTTTATCCTTAGGGACGTTTGGTAATAATGGACCTAAAATAGGAGCAGCCCTCAAATCATAGAGCCAGTTTTCTCTTTTGCGCACATCAGTGCGTCTTGAGTAAGGTAAAGCGACACTCAGGATGGCAGCATTGCGAAGCATGAGGATATAGCCTCCTTCCGGCCTCGCTTTGCATAAACGCATATCTCTTTGAAACTTTAAATCAATGGTGTGAGGAGGAAGTGGTTCCAATGTGGCCAACTTAGCGTCCAGGTGGAGGGCTCGTGCAATGAAGGTAATCAAGCCTCCAAATGACACGGTGTTGCCCTCTTTATCAATTGCTCGCATATGTGATATCATAAATGGTACATGATTTAATCTTTTTCTAAGTAAAGTAGCCTGCAAAAATATAAATTCCTTGGAATTCATCTTGTTAGAATTTCACGAGCAAAAATAGTGTCAGCTAATAGAAGGCGGAATACCCGTATGGCTGGGTTATGAATATCGGAAGCCAAATTTCTGTCAAAGGAGTAGGTGGTCTGACCTGAGATGTCTCTCCACAGTTGGAAAGCCTCAGTCGACCAATTTGTGTCTACGGGTGCCTCACAAACTGCACCATTCCCGAAATGGAATCCTAATAACTCAGCAAGTGCATCAGTGGTGTAAATGTATTCAACATTGAATATCCTAAACCTTACTGTGCGTACAGTGCTAGTAGTGTTTTCTCTGACAGTGTACTCCAATGAATTCAAAAATTCGCGGGTTAGCCTTTCATAGGAAGGCTCCTTGCGAATAAAAATACTCTCTAATTTCAAATTTTCTAACAGATAAAATACGCTAAATCTTATACCAAGGTTATACAGACAAATATCATTAATATACCTCGTTGCAAGAATAATGCGTGTCCGTAGTCTCTCCCATTTTTCCCATTGCTTGACTCCATCATCTCCATCTCAAAAAATGATGTTTTCTTGGTTCTCCGTTGCCATTGTTGAAGTGAAACGAAGAATTGGTGATGCAAAATGGGTAAGTTGGGTTTTTGTAGATTTGGGTGAAATCCTTGGTTTTTATAGGGATAGTGTGTAATGGAAGGTGTAATGGTAGTGGGAAAGTTATGAAATAAGGGATTTTAATGGTTTAATGGGGTTTTATGGTGATTAAAATCGGAATTTTTGCAGGTAGAAGATAACAGAGTGGCAAAAATGGGGGTTTTCTTATTCTGGTCCGTTTAAATCCTAGGACGCCTCCGCAACCGCCAAGAAGGCGTCCGCATCCGTGGACTGTGAAAATTGGGCTGGCACGGGTTTGGGCTCTGGTTGGTTCATGAATTTCTCCTTGGGGTGTTTATAGCATATTTGTACATGTAAGAAACATAGAGAATATTTTTTTTATTTATTATTTTATATATTTGTAAAATGTGAATGTAGGATTTAAATAACAATTATATTATTAACTCTAAAAAGTTTTTAAACTATAAAAATGAATGAAATAATTTTTTTTTAAATATTACCAATAGATTGTAATGATGTAGATATTTATTATAACTTAAAATAATATAACACTCGCATAAAGCATATGGTTGCAATGAATCTAGTAATAATAATGATGGAAAATAAAATCTACTAATAGTCTGATAATAACGATAATAACAATAAAGATAAGACTGCGGTAAAGGTAAAAATAAACGATCATAACAAGCATGTGGTAAGTCTCCCCCACACAAAGTGTGAGCTATGACCCAGAGCTCTTGAATATCTTCTAGAAAGACTGTCGGCGGACAACCTGACTCATGTGAGGACAAGGTGCCTGTGCTTCTGCAAGATGGCATCTGAGATTGCAAATTTCCTGGTCTAAAAGATCATATGATGAAGCATTTGTTGCGTCTGAGATCTGTATCTGTAAGGTGAGCTCGGCGTATTCTTCGCGAAGAGAAATGATCTCCTTGCGCATAGCGTCAAACTCTGAATATATGTCCCTGCGTTGCAGATTAACGTTAGAGGAATAGACAGTAGTCCTTTCAGGATAGGGTGTAGGGTGGTACTCAGGCACAGGTGGGTTCCTAGGTTGGATAAGTGTCTCGTCTTGGCCTTCCAAAGCGTATGACCAGTTAGCTCATTCATGAACACTTGTTCGGGTATGGTTTGGCAAACCAAAGTAATGAATGACTTCGTTGTCTATTAGGAGCTTAAAGTTATCTGCACTAAAGAATGCTCTCCTGATAAGACCACGGTCAAGGCAATGATTAATGTCAATTAAGGTGTAGCCACAATGGGAGGTAAGACGAGTCAGCTTGTTGGCTAGACCTAGGGCATAAGTTATGTGTGTAATAGTACCGCCTACATGGATGGGTCCTCTGGTATATTCAGCATTCAAATATAGGTTATACATCAGAAAATTACCACTGGCTAATGGGCGTGACTCAGCAGTACAAAAGAGCATCAGAATCTTTTCTTCGGTAACCTGGTTCTCGGTTTCACTTCTACCAAAAAAAGTCTCGGCTAGGATCATATGGAAATGACGGAAAGATGGATTATGGATTTTGTTTGCTAATTGGGTGGAAGGATCAGGTCCTCCTCCACCGATGATTTTTCTCTAGAATCCATCAAGCTCATCTTGCATAACATTGGTTTCATGCATAAAATGGATTGCATCCATGCCACACTGAAAACCAAGTAATCTAGCAAAATCCCTGTGGTTCAGTGCATACTCGTTTCCAAATAGTCTGAATCTTATGCTTCCACTGTTGTAACCTCTTCCACTGTAAGGGTCATAAATGAGTGAACTGAGGAACTCTAAGGTTAGATGCTTATAGGTTACATTCATTGCTTCAGAATACTCATCCCACTAGAGCTGGTGACAAAGATACCTCACACTAGCCTCAATACTTAAGGTTGTTAGACAGTTTGGGTCAGGGTACCTAGTGGGTAGGATTGGTCTTTCAGAAAGGACTACATATTTCTTCCTCTGTTCGTCACCTCTGAACACAATGTGCATGTCATCATAGCTCTGCATCCTGAAAAGAAAGTTAGTGTGGAATATCTGAGATGATGTGATATGTAACCTGTAAACATATATGTTTCATAAGTCAGTCCAGTTAGACAAATAATATAAATAATAAATCTTTTTCTTATTTTTCGGAAATAAATTATATGCATCAAATAAAAAATAATGAAAAGAAAGCTGTGGGTTACCTCCCACGCAGCGCTTGTTTAACGTCGTTAGCTGGACGACTAAAAAATTTACATTGTGGATGTTGCTATAGGTGGGTCTATTAGAGTGTGACCAGAGTAGTAAGTAGGGATGTCACCTCCATAGTAGGGTTTCAATCTTTGTCCATTCACTAGAAAGGGACTACATGAATGATTTGTAATTTCTAATGCTCCAGATTTCAGGACTTTGGTGACCTCATAGGGTCCAGTCCATCTTGAGCGTAACTTACCTGGAAACAATCATAACTGAGAATTGAAAAGAAGTACAGGATCTCCTAAGTTGAACTCTTTTTTGGCAATCCTTTTGTCTTGCCATGCTTTGGTTCTTTCTTTATATATTACAGCATTTTCATAAGCGTTTCGGCGTAACTCTTCTAATTTGTGAATATCTAGAATGCGTTTATCTCCGGCTGTTAAGTAGTCCATATTAAGAGCTTTTATGGCCCAATAGGCCTTATGTTCAAGCTCAAAGGGTAAATGGCAAGATTTTCCGTAGACTAATTGATATCGGGATGTTCCTATAGGGGTTTTGAAAGCGGTTCTATAAGCCCACAAGGCTTCTTGTAGTCTTAAGGACCAGTCTTTTCTAAAAATTGATACGGTTTTTTCTAATATTTGTTTTATTTCCCTATTTGATACTTCTACCTGTCCACTAGTCTGTGGGTGATAAGGTGTGGCTATTCGGTGTTTAACTCCTTATTTCCTTAAAAGGTTCTCAAATATCCTAGATATGAAGTGCGATCCCCCATCGCTTATTACTAATCGAGGTACTTCAAACCTAGGGAATATATAGTTTTTAAACATTTTAATGACTATACTTGTTTCCCATCGAAGATGGAAAAGGTCCCATAAAATCTATACCCCAAACATCAAAGAGTTCTACCTCCTGAAAATTTCTCAGAGGCATTTCATCTCTTCTTGAGACGTTCCCAGTGCGTTGGCATCTGTCACATCTTACAATGTAGGCATGAACATCGCGCCATAAAGTTGGCCAGAAAAGACCTGCTTGAAGTATTTTAGCGCATGTTTTGAATGAGCCTAAATGTCCACCATATGGTGAAGAGTGACAATGTTTAATTATAGTTTCTACTTCTTCTTCAGGGACACAGCGACGAAAAATACCATATGCACCTCTCTTGAATAGAATGGGTTCGTCCCAATAGAAATGTTTCACGTCATGAAAGAACTTCTTCTTCTGTTGGTAATTTAGATCCGGGGGTATGATATCAGCTGCTAGATAATTAACAAAATCTGCGTACCAAGGTACGGTTGTTACTGCAAGATTTTTTTCAATGTCTATTTCTAAATAGGGGTCAGGATCATTATCATGGACTGTTCTAACTGCCCCTACTAATCTATCGTATGCGAAATCATCATTGATAGGAACAAGATCTGGTTTTAGATATTCAAGCCTCGAAAGGTGGTCAGCGACCACATTTTCGGTGCCTTTCTTATCTCGGATCTCTAAATCAAATTCTTGAAGTAAAAGGATCCAGCGTAGTAATCTAGGCTTAGCATCCTTTTTACTTATTAGATATCTTATCGCAGCATGATCAGTGTAGGCTATGATTTTTGCTCCTACTAAATAGGATCGGAATTTGTTAATTGCAAAGACTACTGCCAGGAGTTCCTTCTCGATTATGGCATAATTAAGCTGAGTTGCATCTAAAGTTCTACTGGCGTAGTAAATTACATGGAGTTTCTTATCCTTCTTTTGTCCTAAAACAACGCCGATAGCGTAATCGCTAGCATCGCACATAATTTCAAAAGGTTGGTTCCAATCAGGAGGTTGAATTATGGGTGCGGAAATCAGTGCTTGTTTTAAGTATTTAAAGGCTTCAAGACATTTATCATCGAATTTGAAATCGGCTTCTTTCATAAGTAAGTTGGTTAATGGTTTAGTTATTTTAGAGAAGTCTTAATGAAGCGTCGGTAGAAACCGACGTGTCCAAGAAAACTTCGGATTTCTCTAATGGTTTTGGTTGGTTGGACGTTTTCTATTACTTCTATTTTAGCTTTAGTAACCTCAATGCCTCTTTTGGATACTATGTGTCCTAGTACTATGCCTTCAGTAACCATAAAATGGCATTTTTCCCAGTTTAGAACAAGGTTGACCTCTACGCATCTTTCTATGATTTTCTCAAGGTTTGTTAAACAGTTTTTAAAACTGGATCCACATATCGAGAAATCGTCCATAAATACTTCCATGATCTCATCAAGGAAATCTGCGAAGATTGACATCATACAGCGCTGGAAGGTAGCTGGGGCATTGCATAGTCCAAATGGCATTCGTCTGTAAGCAAATGTTCCATAGGGACATGTAAAGGTTGTTTTCCCCTGATCATCAGGACGAATGGGTATTTGGAAAAATCCGGAGTATCCATCTAAATAGCAAAAGTAAGAATGCCTAGCTAAACGTTCGAGCATATGGTCAATGAATGGAAGTGGGAAGTGATCTTTCCTAGTAACCTTATTAAGCTTTTTGTAATCAATACACATCCACCAACCATTTTCTATATGTTTGGCTATTTGTTCTCCTTTTTTGTTTTGTACAGCAGTGACACCTCCTTTCTTGGGTACCACATGTACATGGCTTACCCATTTACTATCTAAAATTTGGTATATTATTTCAGCCTCTAACAGCTTTAACACTTCCTTTTTTACTACGTCACTCATTATAGGATTTATCCTTCATTGATGTTCTCTAGAGGGTTTTGCATCTTCCTCCAGCATAATTCGGTGCATACACACGGAATGACTTATTCCTTTGAGACCGTAAATTTTATAACCTAGATCTGAGGGATATTTTCTTAAAACATCTAAGAGTTGATTGGTCTCAGGACCATCTAACGTGGCACTGATTATGACTGGGCGCTTTAATTCTTCGTCCAAGAACTCATATCTTAAATTCTTAGGTAGCTCCTTAAGCTCTATTGATGGTTTTTTCGGACATGGCATATGATCTGGGGTAAGTGCCAAGCATTCGTAAAGACTGTTATCAATGTAAGGTTCAGATAATCGTTCAAATTCGTCGTCCTCCATAATGGGGATCGAAGGTAATTTGATGGTTTCTACTGGATCTTCTTTATCTAATTCTCTTATGCATTCATCAATTATATCAATGACATAACATGAGTCATCTATGGCTGGTGCATTTAAAAAATGGGATAGTATAAATTCTACTTTTTCATTACCTACTTCGAATGTCATTTTTCCTTTCTTGACATCTATTATAGCTCCAGCTGTTGATAAGAAGGGTCTACCTAAAAGGACTGGGATCTCATCATCTTCTTTAATGTCCATTATGACGAAATCTGTTGGAATATAAAGTTAACCAAGTCTAACTGGGACGTCTTCCAAAATGCCAATTGGATACTTAACTGATCTGTCGACTAATTGGAGAGACATCCTAGTCGGTTGCATTTCTCCTAGGTTTAACCTTTTACAAACGGCTAAAGGCATTAAACTTACACTTGCTCCTAAGTCCAGAAGTGCTTTATTAATAACTTGGTTTCCCAAAACACAAGGTATAGAAAAACTTCCTGGGTCTTTCTCTTTCTTAGCAAGCTTATTCTCAGTAATTGAATTACATTCTATAGGTTTAGGATCATCTAATATTCGTTTATTGGTTCGAATGTCTTTAAGGAATTTGGCTTAAGACGGTATTTGGGTAATAGCTTTTGTGAACGGAATCTCTACGTGGAGTTTCTCAATCACTTTTATGAATTTCTTATATTGGTTATCTACTTTGGTTTGTTTAAGTCTTTATGGGTATGGAATCGGAGGTTTGTAAGGAGGGGTTGGTACATAAACTTTTTCATTCTCTTCTCTTTCCTTCTCCTTAACTTCCGTATCCTTAGATTTCTCAGGTTCCACCGATTTCTCAACTTCTTTCTCAGGTGTGGTTACAACCTCTTTCCTAGGAGGTTCTGGATTATTCAACCTAGGGTTTATAGGCCCATCGTAATTCCTCCCGCTCCTTAGGGCTATAGCATTTGCGTGCCCTTTAGGGTTAGGTTAAGGTTGTCCAGGGAATTTTCCTCCTGGGGTAGCATGAGTAGATTTTTGTTGTGCTACTTGAGAGATTTGGGTTTCAAGCATTTTGTTATGGGTAATTACAGAATCGAGTTTAGTACCCAACTGAGTAATTAGTCCATTCATGTGAATGTTTTGGTTCATGAAATCCTTGTTCTGCTGTAATTGAGCTGAGATGAATTCGTCCATCTTTTTCTCAAAATTTGATTTCTGAGGGGCATATGGTGTAGATTGATTGGGTCTTTGAGTTTGGAAACTGGGTGGTCTTTGAGGTGTTGAATTTTGAGTAGGGTTATTATTCTTATATGAAAAATTTGGGTGATTCCTCCATCTAGGGTTGTACGTGTTTGAATAAGGGTTTCCTTGGGCGTAATTGACCTGATCTGTGGCACTCTCGGCTAAAAGGTTGTATTCAGCTACAATATGTCTTGAGGTTCCACAGATTTCACATCCGGGTTGTGTAGCTACTATGGTTGCTGTGGGGTTGATAGTCAGGTTTTCTACCTTTTGGGTTATAGCGTCCATCTTTGCGTTCATATGGTCAAAACAACTCACTTCATACACACCTCCTTTGGTCTCTTTCTTCTCCACCGGCACTCATTCGGTTCCCCATAGGTAATGGTTTTGTGCCATATTCTCAATGAGAGCGCTAGCCTCAGAGGAGGGTTTGTTCATTAGAACGCCACCAGCGGCAGCGTCTATGATCATCTTTGTGTTGTACAAGAGTCCATTATAAAAGGTATGGATTATAAGGCATTGTTCTAAGCCATGATGTTGACATGCTCTTAATAGTTCTTTGTATCTCTCCCAAGCATCGTAAAGTGATTCTCAGTCGCTTTGGGTAAATCGAGTTATTTGGTTTCGTAGAACAACAGTCTTACTCGGTGGAAAGTATCTAGCAAGGAATACTTTCTTTAGGTTATTCCAAGTGGTTATAGAATTGGCTGGAAGGGAATCTAACCATGATCGGGCTCTATCTCTGAGGGAAAATGGAAATAGTTTTAGACGTATTGCCTCAGGAGGAGCTCCGTTCGCTTTTAAGGTATCGGCTAGTTGAATAAAGTCTTTAAGATGTTGGTTCGGGTTTTCCGTAGGAAGACCTGCGAACTAGTTCTGTTGTACTAATTCTAACATAGATGGTTTTAATTCGAAATTATTGGCTGGTATAGTTGGGTTAACTATACTAGAATGAGGTTCTTCGTTAGAGGGTAGGGCGAAATCCTTAAGAGGTTTAGCGTTTTCTTCGTCTGCTATTGCTCTTTTGAGTTTTCGAAGTAAAAGACGAGCTTGGGCGTAACGTTCAGGTTCTTCTAATGGATCAACTAAGTTTTCGGTATTGCGAGTTCTTCGCATTTACCGGCTAATGGATGCCTTAGTCTAGACGGTTGTCGCTCCCGGGATTTTCATCCTAGTACAAACGCGAAAGTGGCACCGAAACAGGGTCGCCAGCAATGTGTATTTATCCCAAGAGAGGGAAAGGAAACACCGCATAAACCTGAAGAAAGAGGAAAGAGCATGGTGTTGCGACCAAGAGGACTGGGTTCGGGAGTCGGTTACGCGCGAGGAAGGTATTAGCACCCCCACGTGTCCATCGTACCCAATGGGATCCATGCTTGCTTGTCTCAATCAAAGGGTGAAAGGAAAGATGCTGGGAAAAAGAACTGGAAAAGAAACAGGAAAGGGAAAGAAAGGAGAAAGAACAAGAAGCAAATGTAGGGAAAATAAAAGAAGTGCTCGAATGGGCCCTACCCTACTTCCTACGTATCTCATCGGGAACATGAGAATCAGAGCGACGTAGTTCCCCTCACTAGGGATGGATTGTTTGTGTTTTTTTAAGGAACGGCTGACGTTCTAGCTCATGTGTTGCGGGCTCCCTGGTCCGAGTGCGTTACCATCTTGCAAGAGAACGAGAAGAAGCACGTTCGTACACTGAGAGTGAGTGAGATGAGAAGAGAATTCCCAAAGGAAAGACGTTATTGTTTGTTTTTGTCTTTTAAGAAAGAAGTGTTTTTGATTATGTGTGTTTTATAACTCGTATTGTATTTAAGTCCTTCATATAGGATCGAATGCCTAGCATATCGACCCAAGACGGGGCGTACACTAAACATTCCCAAAGAAATAAGAGAAGACCCCTCACCTCCTTGTTCCCACATGAAATACCTAAATACAATATTTGTTATGCCTTTATTAAGTATTTTTTACTTTTATTATAAGGAGAGAGTGAAGACTCAAAGGAGTAAAGGTGAAAACTAAGGGGAGACTAAGACACACCCTAGTGTTAGCATGCTTGGAAGTCCTAAGGTTTAATGTGGTATGAGAACTCTATCCTAAAGAGAGGAGAAGAACATAAGAAGCAACTTACTTCCAAGATGGAAGTTAAGTTGATCTTAAAGAGGGATGAAGAAAATTAAGCAAGCAAAGAAGCAATTAATCAGGAATTAAACAGGAATTAATCAACAATTAATCAAGAATAAGCAATTAAGATCATGGTCAAAAATAACCAAGCTAGAATTTAAATGCTAATAAAAAAAAAGATAATTAAAATCTAACCAGAAGAGTTAATCTAAAATTCTAAAATAAATCCTAAAATTAGTTCAAGTTAAATCTAAACTAATTCTAAGAAACAATTATTCCTAAAATTAATTCTAGTATTAAAACTAATATTATCCTAAAATTAATTTCAATTAAATTCTAATCTAATTCTAATATTAATCTAATTAATTCCTAGAAAAAACTAATTAAACAAGTTCAATTCTAAAACCTAATAAAACTCTAATTATCTTAAGTTTACTAACTAAACAATTAATAAAGCCAACACTCAAATCAAAACAATTAACAAAGAAGCAATTAAAAATAACAAAGAGGGGTGCAAACAGTATGGGGAGTGTGTGAAAAAAGCTACCAGGCGCGCGGCCCTTGAAGTCCTAAGCCCAAACGACTTCTATGTTCAGCCAGGGGGGTGAGGACAGTGTTTTGGGGAGTGTGATCAGGAAATGTTATGCGGGCTGGAGTCTTAAGCCCAAAACTCTTATTCAACAACCAAAGAGTGGGGTGCAGAAAAAAACAGGGGTGTGGAAATGAAATGAATACGGGCTAGATACACCCGGCCCAAACACTAGTACAACCTGGTTAAAAAGAAACCCGAAAACTAACACTCGCTCAGCCACAAACAGCCGCTTCTTCTTCACCATTGCGTCTTCTCCCTTCTCCTTCTTCTTCAATGCGTCGTCACCATCATCTTCGATGCCTCCTCTGTTAATCTCTCTTCTCAACTCCCAACGGCATCATCTCCATCTCAATAACTAAAACAACGTTGCGCCAGAAATGCCGTGGTGACAACCTTACCACTCTCCGTTCGCATCGTACCATCGTGATAACCATCTCCAAATGAACTCTCTTCTCGCTCCAACATAAATCGCCTTCATGAATTTCTCACGCTACCTCTCTCAGTTCCTCACCTCTCTTCCCTCGTCCTTCAGCTTCGCTCTCTCAGAAAATGCGAACAAAGGACTCCGCCACGCCACGGCTCAATGTCGGCGACGGCGGAGTGAAAATAACATCACATCGCGAGCTATTTATTACTATTTACCGATTCGCAGAAAAAGAATGAAGCAACAAGGAAGTTTGTAGAGCTTACCGACCGGAGACAGTCTGGTGCCTCTTCAAATTGATGACGATGAACAGAAAACCAGAGGTAAACTCTTCCTTCACTCTGCCTCTAATTTGCGATTTCCGTGTTCGAGTTGGTGTCGGTTTCGTACTTCTTCTACTCCATCTTCTTCTTGTGTATTATCATTTTTTGTTGCTGAAGCTCTGAGTTCTTGCGATTGAATCGATGTAGTAGCGAAGAACTATTGATGAAAATTTTGTTGCAGGTTAAATGGTGATTTTGAAATCGATGCCGAGAATTGTTAAGAAAGATGAAGATGCAGTGATGAAGTAGAAATCGAAATTGGAGATGAACTGAAAAATTGCAGAGTCGATTGAAAAATGGTGAGATTATACAGAGAGTGAAGAATTGGAGATTTAATCTTAGAGAGAGAGCTCAAGAGTGAAGAAGAGGTGAATTTATAGAGAAGATTGGAAGGATCTAGAGGGAAAGTTTGTTATGAAATTCTATTAGAGTTATTGAGATTTGTGAAATTCTGTTAGAAACTTCTGTTAGAAGCTTGGGAAGATTTGTGAATTTTCTGGTGAGAAGTGTTAGTTAGTTATGTAGTTTGGTTCATAATTTTTCAATGAATTTTCTTTGCTGCTGTCAATAAGTTATGATGTTTTGTGTTCAGCGTCTTGACTTGCAGCTAATTGTGGATGTCGTTTTCAATTAACTTGTAGCTTGTATTGTGAAAAAAAACTGGCGTGAGGTCGTGAAACTTGGCTCGTGCGTCTTAGCTTTACAGCTTGGATATTCGGCTTGTTCTTTTGCAGCTTGAGGTTTTTTTGTATTGGGTCCATGAGGAAAAGCTTGTTTTGTTGGCTGAGGGCTTTGGATGCGGCGTCTGGAGCTATTTGGCTTATAGTAATTGCCTTGGCTTCAAGCAGCTTGTGTGGGTCATGCTTGTAGTAACTCGTAACTGTTACCGTGCTTGGAACATTCACTTAGTGCTTCACTTCTCCCTTTTTTTTGGTTAATGGGTTGAAATTGAGAATGAATAGGCCGAACTTGTAATTTGGGGTGGGAATGAATTGGATTTTTGGAAAATTGAACCACAAAAATGGATTATGGAGTGTAATTGGATACTATTTGAATAATTATGAAAAAAATGTGAATTTAAAAAAATGGTTTGAAGTGGATATAGAATTGAAATAAGTAGATATAGATATTAAAGGTGATTTAATATGGATTAGTAAAAATGGATATTGGTTTTGGATATGAACTAAATTTAATAAAATGGAATTTAGATTTAGCTTGGAATGGATTTGGACAAAAATGGTAAAAATGGAATGGATATTTATGAAATGAAAAAGAATGGATAAAAGTGGTCTAAAAATGGATATGGGTTAGATAGTTCACGGTTGAAATGGATAGAAAAGATGAATAAGGAAATATGAATTCCAAGAGATCCGCATAACCAGTCTTAACATGTTTAATTCTCCCCAAATTCCAAATCCAAAGCAAACTCGTATTCTCAACCAATCTCCAACTTCAAACAATAAACTTTGCTAACCATGAATACCAAGGCGCATTTGTCAGGCAACCTTAACCACCATCTCCAATTGATGAATTTCAACCAAGTGGCACAGAAGATAAGAAACCATGATCCGACGCCTCAGGAACACATGCAAATGAATGAACATGAGTTATGACTTAATGGATATGTAGAATGAAAAGAAACATAAGCCAGAAAAAGGTAGGGCAAGTTTTGCGGTGCTACAATGATGTAATAACAGGGTACGAAATTTCGACGTAATTGGACCCCGGCAACGGCGCCAAAAACTTGATGCGTGTTATTCACAATTATACAGATTACGTCAGAGTAATATAAAAGAATTATCGATCCCACAGACACCAATGTCAATCTATCGATTATTATTATTACGTTGTTTATCTAAGGCTAATGAATATCAGAGTAAATGTTTTCTATAAAACGAAAATAGAATTAAATCAGATAAATACTATACTGGAATGTAATTCACATCAATCAAACAATACTCCTATCATCTAAATAGTAACACTTACGGAGCAATGTTTTCTTCATTGAAAAAGAGTTAATTAAAAAGGATCCGCCGCGTTAGCGTGATTCGAACCAGACCTAACCTTTAATCTATACCAGCACTCACGTTGCACTGGTCGCTCCTTGCGTTAAAGTGATAAAGTCCTTTTTTATGTAATTAGCTCTAAGACTTAGTTAAAAAGTGCTTTCGATTGAAAATATTTTATACCAAAGGGTTTCCGGCATATGCTCGGCCAACCGGATCCTAAATCTATAAACGCGTCCGAAAATAGTTTGAAACCTCTTTCTAAAAATATAAAACTTTCATAGTTAATCAATCAAATGCTTCCGTTGTATTTATGGATTCAAAAACTAACAAACTCTTTTCTAAAATGCCAGACGGCTTTCGATCTTACCCGATCTAGTCACAGTCATTACGTGAACAAAATCACGGTCTCATTTACTTAATGACCGATCAATTGAAGTTCAGAAGAGTTTAATTAAAATAAAAAATAGCCCCTAAAGTAATTCTAAAGAGATGACATGTGGAGTACCGTCGGAACGACGTTCCTCACATCCCAGCACAAAGGATTTAGCTAGACATAGTAATTGAAAACATAATGATAAATTGAATTGCAAAGTAAAACATTTTTAAGATAAAAATGACGTGCAAAATGTGAGAGTGTATTTTGAGAGAGTGAACACAAGTGTCACGCTTAAGTTCAGTTCCAAAAGACACAAATCACACAGACAAATAAAATAATAAGGTAATGGCAGACATAGAAAATAAACAAATATAAAGCAGTGCAGGAAAATAAATTAATATAAAAGCGATGCGGAATATAATAAAATGCAATTTATAAAAGAAACCTGCTCAAAAGTGGAGAATGAATCTGGTACAGAGCTAGAAAGTAAATTGCGGGAAATTAAATAACTTCTAACTATGATTTCTCTAATCTAACTAACAACTATAGTGCAACAATCCCTCGATATGACGGATTCTTGCTTTACAGAATGAACTTTATGCCTAAGGTTGAAAACTAAGATTGGATAATGAAAAAATGAATATACAAGTCTTCATACAGAAAACTCAAAGTTGTAACTGCCTCTAATCATTATGAAAAAATGTTTAAAAACAAATTTCTTTGAGTGTAACTGCTTCAGACGTTTCTGACCGTTTCCTCATTACTACGGTCGGCGCCCGCCGACCCCAGCTCAGCGTCCGCCGAGTGCTTCTGAGGAGTGAAACGTCTTTTGTGACCGTTGGTATGTGAGTTAAACCCATAACACAGCTGGCACCCTCTATGGCGTTCGCTGGGTGAAACGTCTAGTGCACAGTTTACACATGAAATCTCCATTTTAGCTCCGTTTTGCGTTGTTTTCTCACTGTAAGCTCGAATCAGGCAATATATCAGAAAGTAAAACAAAATACCATAATAACAAAGGGAAATAACAAATAAACAACTAAAAACATGTGACGTAATCCGTATACTATTGTTACGTTGTTTATCTAAAGCTAATGAATATCAGAGTAAAAGTTTTCTATAGAACAAAAATAGAATTAAATCAGATAAATACTATACTAGAATGTAATTCACATCAATCAAACAATACTCATATCATCTAAATAGTAACACTTACGGGGCAATGTTTTCTTCTTTGAAAAAAAGTTAATTAAAAAGGACCTGCCGCGTTAGCGTGATCGGAACCAGACCTAACCTTTAATCTATACCAACTGCTCACGCTCCACCGGTCGCTCCTTCCGTTAAAGTGATAAAGTCCTTTTTTATGTAATTACCTCTAAGACTTAGTTAAAAAGTTCTTTCGATTGAAAATATTTTATACCAAAGGGTTTCCGGCAAATGCTCGGCCATCCGGATCCTAAATCTATAAACGCGTTCGAAAATAGTTTAAAACCTCTTTCTAATAATATAAAACTTTCCTAAATAATCAATAAAGTGCTTCCACTGTATTTATTGATTAAAAACTAACAAACTCTTTTCTAAAATGTCGGACGACTTTCGATCTTACCCGATCTAGTCACAGTCATTACGTGAACAAAATCACGGTCTCATTTACGTAATGACCGATCAATTGAAGTTCAGAAGGGTTTAATTAAAATCAAAAACAGCCCCTAAAGTAATTCTAAAGAGATGACATGTGGAGTACCGTCGGAACGACGATCCTCACATCCCAGCACAAAGGATTTAGCTAGACATAGTAATTGAAAACATAATGATAAATTGAATTGCAAAGTAAAACATTTTTAAGATAAAAATGACGTGCGAAATGTGAGAGTGTATTTTGAGAGAGTGAACACAAGTGTCACGCTTAAGTTCAGCTGCAAAAGACACAAATCACATAGACAAATAAAATAATAAGGTAATGGCAGATACAGAAAATAAACAAATATAAAGCAGTGCGGGAAAATAAATTAATATAAAGGCGATGTGGAATATAATAAAATGCAATTTATAAAAGAAACCGACTCCAAAGCGGAGACTGAATCGGGTACAGAGATGGAAAGTAAATTGCGGGAAATTAAATAGCTTCTAACTATGATTGCTCCAATCTAACTAACAACTATTGTGCAACAATCCCTCGATATGATGGATTCTTGCTTTACAGAATGAACTTTATGCCTAAGGTTGAAAACTAAGATTGGATAATGAAAAAATGAAAATACAAGTCTTTATATAGAAAACTCAAAGTTGTAACTGCCTCTAGTCATTATGAAAAAACGTTTAAAAACTAATTTCTTCGAGTGTAACTGCTTCAGACGTTTCTGACCGTTTCCTCGTTACAACGGCGCCGACCCCTGTTCAGCGTCCGCCGAGTGATTCTGAGGAGTGAAATGTCTTTTGTGACCGTTGGAATGTGAGTGAAACCCATAACTCAGCTGCGACCCACTATGGCGTTCACTTGGTGAAATGGCTAGTGTACAGTTTACAGAGGAAATCTCCATTTTAGCTCCGTTTTGCGTTGTTTTCTCACTGTAAGCTCGAATCAGGCAATATATCTAAGAGTAAAACAAAATACCATAATAACAAAGGGAAATAACAAATAAACAACAAAAAACATGTGACGTAATCCGTATACTATTGTTACGTTGTTTATCTAAGGCTAAAGAATATCAAAGTAAAAGTTTTCTATAGAACAAAAATAGAATGAAATCAGATAAATACTATACTGGAATGTAATTCAAATCAATCAAACAATACTCCTATCATCTAAATAGTAACACTTACGGGGCAATGTTTTCTTCTTTGAAAAAGAGTTAATTAAAAAGGATCTGCCGCGTTAGCGTGATCGGAACCTGACCTAACCTTTAATCTATACCAGCTGCTCACGCTGCACGGGTCGCTCCTTGTGTTAAAGTGATAAAGTCCTTTTTTATGTAATTACCTCTAAGACTTAGTTAAAAAGTTCTTTCGATTGAAAATATTTTATACCAAAGGGTTTCCGGCATATGCTCGGCCATCCGGATCCTAAATCTATAAATACGTCCAAAAATAGTTTAAAACCTCTTTCTAATAATATAAAACTTTCCTAGTTAGTCAATAAAGTGCTTCTGCTGTATTTATTGATTAAAAACAAACAAACTCTTTTCTAAAATGCCAGACGGCTTTCGATGTTACCCGATCTAGTCACAGTCATTACGTGAACAAAATCACGGTCTCATTTACGTAATGACCGATCAATTGAATTTCAGAAGAGTTTAATTAAAATAAAAAACAGCCCTAAAGTAATTCTAAAGAGATGACATGTGGAGTACCGTCGGAACGACGATCCGCACATCCCAGCACAAAGGATTTAGCTAGACATAGTAATTCAAAACATAATGATAAATTGAATTGCAAAGTAAAACATTTTTAAGATAAAAATGACGTGCGAAATGTGAGAGTGTATTTTGAGAGAGTGAACACAAGTGTCACGCTTAAGTTCAGTTCCAAAAGACACAAATCACACACACAAATAAAATAATAAGGTAATGGCAGAGACAGAAAATAAACAAATATAAAGCAGTGCGGGAAAATAAATTAATATAAAAGCAATGCGGAATATAATAAAATGCAATTTATAAAAGAAACCTACTCCAAAGAGGAGACTGAATCTGGTACAGAGCTGGAAAGTAAATTGCGGGAAATTAAATAACTTCTAACTATTATTGCTCCAATCTAACTAACAACTATAGTGCAACAATCCCTCGATATGGCAGATTCTTGCTTTACAGAATGAACTTTATGCCTAAGGTTGAAAACTAAGATTGGATAATGAAAAAATGAAAATACAAGTCTTTATATAGAAAACTCAAAGTTGTAACTGCCTCTAGTCATTATGAAAAAATGTTTGAAAACTAATTTCTTCGAGTGTAACTGCTTCAGACGTTTCTGACCGTTTCCTCGTTACAATGGTCGTCGCCCGCCGACCCCTGTTCAGCGTCCGCTGAGTGATTCTGAGCAGTGAAACGTCTTTTGTGACCGTTGGTATGTGAGTGAAACCCATAACACAGCTGGCACCCTCTATGGCGTTCGTTGGGTGAAACGGCTAGTGTACAGTTTACACAGGAAATCTCCATTTTAGCTCTGTTTTGCGTCGTTTTCTCACTATAAGCTCGAATCAGGCAATATATCTAAAAGTAAAACAAAATAGCATAATAACAAAGGGAAATAACAATTAAACAACTAAAAATATGTGACGTAATCCGTATACTATTGTTACGTTGTTTATCTAAGGCTAATGAATATCAGAGTAAAAGTTTTCTATAGAACAAAAATAGAATGAAATCAGATAAATACTATACTGGAATGTAATTCACATCAATCAAACAATACTCATATCATCTAAATAGTAACACTTACGGGGCAATGTTTTCTTCTTTGAAAAAGAGTTAATTGAAAAGGATCTGCCGCGTTAGCGTGATCGGAACCAGACCTAACCTTTAATCTATACCAGCCGCTCACGCTGCACCGGTCGCTCCTTGCGTTAAAGTGATAAAGTCCTTTTTTATGTAATTACCTCTAAGACTTAGTTAAAAAGTTATTTCGATTGAAAATAT
Source organism: Lathyrus tuberosus (assembly GCA_022829125.1). Lineage (NCBI taxonomy): Eukaryota > Viridiplantae > Streptophyta > Magnoliopsida > Fabales > Fabaceae > Lathyrus > Lathyrus tuberosus. Next base: position 9,971,120 of record JALAZF010000191.1, read on the forward strand.
TTAATACCAAAGGGTTTCCGGCATATGCTCGGCCATCCGGATCCTAAATCTATAAACACGTCCGAAAATAGTTTAAAACCTCTTTCTAATAATATAAAACTTTCCTAGTTAATCAATAAAGTGCTTCCGCTGTATTTATTGATTAAAAACTAACAAAATCTTTTCTAAAATGCCGGACGGCTTTCGATCTTACCCGATCTAGTCACAGTCAATACGTGAACAAAATCACGGTCTCATTTACGTAATGACCGATAAATTGAATATCAGAAGAGTTTAATTAAAATCAAAAACAGCCCCAAAAGTAATTCTAAAGAGATGACATGTGGAGTACCGTCGGAACGACGATCCGCACATCCCAGCACAAAGGATTTAGCTAGACATAGTAATTGAAAACATAATGATAAATTGAATTGCAAAGTAAAACAGTTTTAAGATAAAAATGACGTGCGAAATGTGAGAGTGTATTTTGAGAGAGTGAACACAAGTGTCACGCTTAAGTTCAGTTCCAAAAGACACAAATCAAATAGACAAATAATATAATAAGGTAATGGTAGAGACAGAAAATAAACAAATATAAAGCAGTGCAGGAAAATAAATTAATATAAAAGCGATGCGGAATATAATAAAATGCAATTTATAAAAGAAACCTGCTCCAAAGAGGAGACTGAATCTGGTACAGAGCTGGAAAGTAAATTGCGGGAAATTAAATAACTTCTAACTATGATTGCTCCAATCTAACTAACAACTATAGTGCAACAATCCCTCGATATGACGGATTCTTGCTTCACAGAATGAACTTTATGCCTAAAGTTGAAAACTAAGATTGGATAATGAAAAAATGAAAATACAAGTCTTTATATAGAAAACTCAAAGTTGTAACTGCCCCTACTCATTATGAAAAAATGTTTAAAAACTAATTTCTTCGAGTGTAACTGCTTCAGACATTTTTTACCGTTTCCCTCGTTACAACGGTCGGCGCCCGCCGACCCCTGCTCAGTGTCCGCCGAGTGATTCTAAGGAGTGAAACGAATTTTGTGACCGTTGGTATGTGAGTGAAACCCATAACACAGCTGGCACCCTCTATGGCGTTCGCTGGGTGAAACGGCTAGTGTACAGTTTACACAGGGAATCTCCATTTTAGCTCCGTTTTGCGTCGTTTTCTCACTGTAAGCTCAAATCATGCAATATATCTGAAAGTAAAACAAAATACCATAATAACAAAAGGAAATAACAAATAAACAACTAAAAACATGTGACGTAATCCGTATATTATTGTTACGTTGTTTATCTAAGGCTAATGAATATAAGAATAAAAGTTTTCTTAGAATGAAAATAGAATTAAATCAGATAAATACTATACTAGAATGTAATTCACATCAATCAAACAATACTCATATCATCTAAATAGTAACACTTACGGGGCAATGTTTTCTTCTTTGAAAAAGAGTTAATTAAAAAGGATCTGCCGCGTTAGCGTGATCGGAACCAAACCTAACCTTTAATCTATACCAGCCGCTCACGCTGCACCGGTCGCTCCTTACGTTAAAGTGATAACGTCCTTTTTATGTAATTACCTCTAAGACTTAGTTAAAAAGTTCTTTCGATTGAAATCATTTTATACCAAAGGGTTTCCGGCATATGCTCGGCCATCCGGATCCTAAATCTATAAACGCGTTCGAAAATAGTTTAAAACCTCTTTCTAATAATATAAAACTTTCCTAGTTAATCAATAAAGTGCTTCCGCTGTATTTATTGATTAAAAACTAACAAACTCTTTTCTAAAATGCCGGGCGGCTTTCGATCTAACCCGATCTAGTCACAGTCATTACGTGAACAAAATCACGGTCTCATTTACGTAATGACCGATCAATTGAATTTCAGAAGAGTTTAATTAAAATTAAAAATAGCCCCTAAAGTAATTCTAAAGAGATGACATGTGGAGTACCGTCGGAACGACCATCCGCACATCCCAGCACAAAGGATTTAGCTAGACATAGTAATTGAAATCATAATGATAAGTTGAATTGCAAAGTAAAACATTTTTAAGATAAAAATGACGTGCAAAATGTGAGAGTGTATTTTGAGAGAGTGAACACAAGTGTCACGCTTAAGTTCAGTTCCAAAAGACACAAATCACACAGACAAATAAAATAATCAGGTAATGGCAGAGACAGAAAATAAACAAATATAAAGCAGTGCGGGAAAATAAATTAATATAAAAGCGATGCGGAATATAATAAAATGCAATTTATAAAAGAAACCTGGTCCACAGCGGAGACTGAATCTGGTACAGAGCTGGAAAGTAAATTGCGGGAAATTAAATAACTTCTAACTATTATTGCTCCAATTTAACTAACAACTATAGTGCAACAATCCCTCGATATGACGGATTCTTGTTTTACATAATGAACTTTACGCCTAAGGTTGAAAACTAAGATTGGATAATGAAAAAATGAAAATACAAGTCTTTATATAGAAAACTCAAAGTTGTAAATGCCTCAAGTCATTATGAAAAAACGTTTAAAAACTAATTTCATCGAGTGTAACTGCTTCAGACGTTTCTGACCGTTTCCTCGTTACAACGGTCGGCGCCCGCCGACCCCTGTTCAGCGTCCGCCGAGTGATTCTGAGGAGTGAAACGTCTTTTGTGACCGTTGGTATGTGAGTGAAACCAATAACACAGCTGACACCCTCTATGGCGTTTGCTGGGTGAAACGGCTAGCGTAAAGTTTACACAGGAAATCTCCATTTTAGCTCTGTTTTGCATCGTTTTCTAACTGTAAGCTCAAATCAGGCAATATATCGGAAAGTAAAACAAAATACCTTAATGACAAAGGGAAATAACAAATAAACAACTAAAAACATGTGACGTAATCCGTATATTATTGTTACGTTGTTTATCTAAGGCTAATGAATATAAGAGTAAAAGTTTTCTTAGAATGAAAATAGAATTAAATCAGATAAATACTATACTAGAATGTAATTCACATCAATCAAACAATACTCATATCATCTAAATAGTAACACTTACGGGGCAATGTTTTCTTCTTTGAAAAAGAGTTAATTAAAAAGGATCCGCCGCGTTAGCGTGATCGGAACCAGACCTAACCTTTAATCTATACCAGCCGCTCACCCTGCATCGGTCGCTCCTTGCGTTAAAGTGATAAAGTCCTTTTTTATGTAATTACCTCTAAGACTTAGTTAAAAAGTTCTTTCGATTGAAAATATTTTATACCAATGGGTTTCTGACATATGCTCGGCCATCCGGATCCTAAATCTATAAACGCGTTCGAAAATAGTTTAAAACCTCTTTCTAATAATATAAAACTTTCCTAGTTAATCAATAAAGTGCTTCAGCTGTATTTATTGATTAAAACCTAACGAACTCTTTTCTAAAATGCCGGACGGCTTTCGATCTTACCCGATCAAGTCACAGTCATTACGTGAACAAAATCACGGTCTCATTTACGTAATGACCGATCACTTGAATTTCAGAAGAGTTTAATTAAAATAAAAAATAGCCCCTAAAGTAATTCTAAAGAGATGACATGTGGAGTACCGTCGGAACGACGATCCGCACATCCCAGCACAAAGGATTTAGCTAGACATAGTAATTGAAAACATAATGATAAATTGAATTGCAAAGAAAAACATTTTTAAGATAAAAATGACGTGCGAAATGTGAGAGTGTATTTTGAGAGAGTGAACACAAGTGTCCCGCTTAAGTTCAGTTCCAAAAGACACAAATCACACAGACAAATAAAATAATAAGGTAATGGCAGGGACAGAAAATAAACAAATATAAAGCAGTGCGGGAAAATAAATTAATATAAAAGTGATGCGGAATATAATAAAATGCAATTTATAAAAGAAACCTGCTCCAAAGCGGAGACTGAATCTGGTACGGAGCTGGAAAGTAAATTGCGGGAAATTAAATAACTTCTAACTATGATTGCTCCAATCTAACTAACAACTATAGTGCAACAATCCTTCGATATGACGTATTCTTGCTTTACATAATGAACTTTATGCCTAAGGTTGAAAACTAATATTTGATAATGAAAAAATGAAAATACAAGTCTTTATATAGAAAACTCAAAGTTGTAACTGCCTCTACTCATTATGAAAAAACGTTTAAAAACCAATTTCTTCGAGTGTAACTGCTTCAGACGTTTCTGACCGTTTCCTCGTTACAACGGTCGGCACCCGCCGACCCCTGCTCAGCGTCCGCCGAGTGATTCTAAGAAGTGAAACGTCTTTTGTGACCATTGGTATGTGAGTGAAACCCATAACACAACTGCCACCCTCTACGGCGTTCGCTGGGTGAAACGGCTAGTGTACAGTTTACACAGGAAATCTCCATTTTATCTCCGTTTTGCGTCATTTTCTCACTGTAAGCTCAAATCATGCAATATATCTGAAAGTAAAACAAAATACCATAATAACAAAGGGAAATAACAACTAAACAACTAAAAACATGTGACGTAATCCGTATATTATTGATACGTTGTTTATCTAAGGCTAATGAATATAAGAGTAAAAGTTTTCTTAGCATGAAAATAGAATTAAATTACATAAACACTATACTAGAATGTAATTCACATCAATCAAACAATACTCATATCATCTAAATAGTAACACTTACGGGGCAATGTTTTCTTCTTTGAAAAAGAGTTAATTAAAAAGGATCCGCCGCGTTAGCGTGATCGGAACCAGACCTAACCTTTAATCTATACCAGCCGCTCACCCTGCATCGGTCGCTCCTTGCGTTAAAGTGATAAAGTCCTTTTTTATGTAATTACCTCTAAGACTTAGTTAAAAAGTTATTTCGATTGAAAATATTTAATACCAAAGGGTTTCCGGCATATGCTCGACCATCCGGATCCTAAATCTATAAACACGTCCGAAAATAGTTTAAAACCTCTTTCTAATAATATAAAACTTTCCTAGTTAATCAATAAAGTGCTTCCGCTGTATTTATTGATTAAAAACTAACAAACTCTTTTCTAAAATGTCGGACGGCTTTCGATCTTACCCAATCTAGTGACAGTCATTACGTGAACAAAATCACGGTCTCATTTACGTAATGACCGATCAATTGAATTTCAGAAGAGTTTAATTAAAATAAAAAATATCCCCTAAAGTAATTCTAAAGAGATGACATGTGGAGTACCATCGGAACGACGATCCGTACATCCCAGCACAAAGGATTTAGCTAGACATAGTAATTGAAAACATAATGATAAATTGAATTGCAAAGTAAAACATTTTTAAGATAAAAATGACGTGCGAAATGTGAGAGTTTATTTTGAGAGAGTGAACACAAGTGTCACGCTTAAGTTCAGTTCCAAAAGACACAAATCACACAGACAAATAAAATAATAAGGTAATGGCAGAGACAGAAAATAAACAAATATAATGCAGTGCGGGAAAATAAATTAATATAAAAGAGATGCGGAATATAATAAAATGCAATTTATAAAAGAAACCTGCTCCAAACCGGAGACTGAATCTGGTACAGAGCTGGAAAATAAATTGCGGGAAATTAAATAACTTCTAACTATGATTGCTCCAATCTAACTAACAACTATAGTGCAACAATCCCTCGATATGACGGATTCTTGCTTTACAGAATGAGCTTTATGCCTAAGGTTGAAAACTAAGATTGGATAATGAAAAAATGAAAATACAAGTCTTTATATAGAAAACTCAAAGTTGTAACTGCCTCTAGTCATTAAGAAAAAATGTTTAAAAACTAATTTCTTCGAGTGTAACTGCTTCAGACGTTTCTGACCGTTTCCTCGTTACAATGGTCGTCGCCCGCCGACCCCTGTTCAGCGTCCGCTGAGTGATTATGAGGAGTCAAACGTCTTTTGTGACCGTTGGTATGTGAGTGAAACCCATAACACAGCTGGCACCCTCTATGGCGTTCGTTGGGTGAAACGGCTAGTGTACAGTTTACACAGGAAATCTCCATTTTAGCTCTGTTTTGCGTCGTTTTCTCACTATAAGCTCGAATCAGGCAATATATCTAAAAGTAAAACAAAATAGCATAATAACAAAGGGAAATAACAATTAAACAACTAAAAATATGTGATGTAATCCGTATACTATTGTTACGTTGTTTATCTAAGGCTAATGAATATCAGAGTAAAAGTTTTCTATAGAACAAAAATAGAATGAAATCAGATAAATACTATACTGGAATGTAATTCACATCAATCAAACAATACTCATATCATCTAAATAGTAACACTTACGGGGCAATGTTTTCTTCTTTGAAAAAGAGTTAATTGAAAAGGATCTGCCGCGTTAGCGTGATCGGAACCAGACCTAACCTTTAATCTATACCAGCCGCTCACGCTGCACCGGTCGCTCCTTGCGTTAAAGTGATAAAGTCCTTTTTTATGTAATTACCTCTAAGACTTAGTTAAAAAGTTATTTCGATTGAAAATATTTAATACCAAAGGGTTTCCGGCATATGCTCGGCCATCCGGATCCTAAATCTATAAACACGTCCGAAAATAGTTTAAAACCTCTTTCTAATAATATAAAACTTTCCTAGTTAATCAATAAAGTGCTTCCGCTGTATTTATTGATTAAAAACTAACAAAATCTTTTCTAAAATGCCGGACGGCTTTCGATCTTACCCGATCTAGTCACAGTCAATACGTGAACAAAATCACGGTCTCATTTACGTAATGACCGATAAATTGAATATCAGAAGAGTTTAATTAAAATCAAAAACAGCCCCAAAAGTAATTCTAAAGAGATGACATGTGGAGTACCGTCGGAACGACGATCCGCACATCCCAGCACAAAGGATTTAGCTAGACATAGTAATTGAAAACATAATGATAAATTGAATTGCAAAGTAAAACAGTTTTAAGATAAAAATGACGTGCGAAATGTGAGAGTGTATTTTGAGAGAGTGAACACAAGTGTCACGCTTAAGTTCAGTTCCAAAAGACACAAATCAAATAGACAAATAATATAATAAGGTAATGGCAGAGACAGAAAATAAACAAATATAAAGCAGTGCAGGAAAATAAATTAATATAAAAGCGATGCGGAATATAATAAAATGCAATTTATAAAAGAAACCTGCTCCAAAGAGGAGACTGAATCTGGTACAGAGCTGGAAAGTAAATTGCGGGAAATTAAATAACTTCTAACTATGATTGCTCCAATCTAACTAACAACTATAGTGCAACAATCCCTCGATATGACGGATTCTTGCTTCACAGAATGAACTTTATGCCTAAAGTTGAAAACTAAGATTGGATAATGAAAAAATGAAAATACAAGTCTGTATATAGAAAACTCAAAGTTGTAACTGCCCCTACTCATTATGAAAAAATGTTTAAAAACTAATTTCTTCGAGTGTAACTGCTTCAGACATTTTTTTACCGTTTCCTCGTTACAACGGTCGGCGCCCGCCGACCCCTGCTCAGTGTCCGCCGAGTGATTCTAAGGAGTGAAACGAATTTTGTGACCGTTGGTATGTGAGTGAAACCCATAACACAGCTGGCACCCTCTATGGCGTTCGCTGGGTGAAACGGCTAGTGTACAGTTTACACAGGGAATCTCCATTTTAGCTCCGTTTTGCGTCGTTTTCTCACTGTAAGCTCAAATCATGCAATATATCTGAAAGTAAAACAAAATACCATAATAACAAAAGGAAATAACAAATAAACAACTAAAAACATGTGACGTAATCCGTATATTATTGTTACGTTGTTTATCTAAGGCTAATGAATATAAGAATAAAAGTTTTCTTAGAATGAAAATAGAATTAAATCAGATAAATACTATACTAGAATGTAATTCACATCAATCAAACAATACTCATATCATCTAAATAGTAACACTTACGGGGCAATGTTTTCTTCTTTGAAAAAGAGTTAATTAAAAAGGATCTGCCGCGTTAGCGTGATCGGAACCAAACCTAACCTTTAATCTATACCAGCCGCTCACGCTGCACCGGTCGCTCCTTACGTTAAAGTGATAACGTCCTTTTTATGTAATTACCTCTAAGACTTAGTTAAAAAGTTCTTTCGATTGAAATCATTTTATACCAAAGGGTTTCCGGCATATGCTCGGCCATCCGGATCCTAAATCTATAAACGCGTTCGAAAATAGTTTAAAACCTCTTTCTAATAATATAAAACTTTCCTAGTTAATCAATAAAGTGCTTCCGCTGTATTTATTGATTAAAAACTAACAAACTCTTTTCTAAAATGCCGGGCGGCTTTCGATCTAACCCGATCTAGTCACAGTCATTACGTGAACAAAATCACGGTCTCATTTACGTAATGACCGATCAATTGAATTTCAGAAGAGTTTAATTAAAATTAAAAATAGCCCCTAAAGTGATTCTAAAGAGATGACATGTGGAGTACCGTCGGAACGACCATCCGCACATCCCAGCACAAAGGATTTAGCTAGACATAGTAATTGAAATCATAATGATAAGTTGAATTGCAAAGTAAAACATTTTTAAGATAAAAATGACGTGCAAAATGTGAGAGTGTATTTTGAGAGAGTGAACACAAGTGTCACGCTTAAGTTCAGTTCCAAAAGACACAAATCACACAGACAAATAAAATAATCAGGTAATGGCAGAGACAGAAAATAAACAAATATAAAGCAGTGCGGGAAAATAAATTAATATAAAAGCGATGCGGAATATAATAAAATGCAATTTATAAAAGAAACCTGGTCCACAGCGGAGACTGAATCTGGTACAGAGCTGGAAAGTAAGTTGCGGGAAATTAAATAACTTCTAACTATTATTGCTCCAATTTAACTAACAACTATAGTGCAACAATCCCTCGATATGACGGATTCTTGTTTTACATAATGAACTTTACGCCTAAGGTTGAAAACTAAGATTGGATAATGAAAAAATGAAAATACAAGTCTTTATATAGAAAACTCAAAGTTGTAAATGCCTCAAGTCATTATGAAAAAACGTTTAAAAACTAATTTCATCGAGTGTAACTGCTTCAGACGTTTCTGACCGTTTCCTCGTTACAACGGTCGGCGCCCGCCGACCCCTGTTCAGCGTCCGCCGAGTGATTCTGAGGAGTGAAACGTCTTTTGTGACCGTTGGTATGTGAGTGAAACCAATAACACAGCTGACACCCTCTATGGCGTTTGCTGGGTGAAACGGCTAGCGTAAAGTTTACACAGGAAATCTCCATTTTAGCTCTGTTTTGCATCGTTTTCTAACTGTAAGCTCAAATCAGGCAATATATCGGAAAGTAAAACAAAATACCTTAATGACAAAGGGAAATAACAAATAAACAACTAAAAACATGTGACGTAATCCGTATATTATTGTTACGTTGTTTATCTAAGGCTAATGAATATAAGAGTAAAAGTTTTCTTAGAATGAAAATAGAATTAAATCAGATAAATACTATACTAGAATGTAATTCACATCAATCAAACAATACTCATATCATCTAAATAGTAACACTTACGGGGCAATGTTTTCTTCTTTGAAAAAGAGTTAATTAAAAAGGATCCGCCGCGTTAGCGTGATCGGAACCAGACCTAACCTTTAATCTATACCAGCCGCTCACCCTGCATCGGTCGCTCCTTGCGTTAAAGTGATAAAGTCCTTTTTTATGTAATTACCTCTAAGACTTAGTTAAAAAGTTCTTTCGATTGAAAATATTTTATACCAATGGGTTTCTGACATATGCTCGGCCATCCGGATCCTAAATCTATAAACGCGTTCGAAAATAGTTTAAAACCTCTTTCTAATAATATAAAACTTTCCTAGTTAATCAATAAAGTGCTTCAGCTGTATTTATTGATTAAAACCTAACGAACTCTTTTCTAAAATGCCGGACGGCTTTCGATCTTACCCGATCAAGTCACAGTCATTACGTGAACAAAATCACGGTCTCATTTACGTAATGACCGATCACTTGAATTTCAGAAGAGTTTAATTAAAATAAAAAATAGCCCCTAAAGTAATTCTAAAGAGATGACATGTGGAGTACCGTCGGAACGACGATCCGCACATCCCAGCACAAAGGATTTAGCTAGACATAGTAATTGAAAACATAATGATAAATTGAATTGCAAAGAAAAACATTTTTAAGATAAAAATGACGTGCGAAATGTGAGAGTGTATTTTGAGAGAGTGAACACAAGTGTCCCGCTTAAGTTCAGTTCCAAAAGACACAAATCACACAGACAAATAAAATAATAAGGTAATGGCAGGGACAGAAAATAAACAAATATAAAGCAGTGCGGGAAAATAAATTAATATAAAAGTGATGCGGAATATAATAAAATGCAATTTATAAAAGAAACCTGCTCCAAAGAGGAGACTGAATCTGGTACGGAGCTGGAAAGTAAATTGCGGGAAATTAAATAACTTCTAACTATGATTGCTCCAATCTAACTAACAACTATAGTGCAACAATCCTTCGATATGACGTATTCTTGCTTTACATAATGAACTTTATGCCTAAGGTTGAAAACTAATATTTGATAATGAAAAAATGAAAATACAAGTCTTTATATAGAAAACTCAAAGTTGTAACTGCCTCTACTCATTATGAAAAAACGTTTAAAAACCAATTTCTTCGAGTGTAACTGCTTCAGACGTTTCTGACCGTTTCCTCGTTACAACGGTCGGCGCCCGCCGACCCCTGCTCAGCGTCCGCCGAGTGATTCTAAGAAGTGAAACGTCTTTTGTGACCATTGGTATGTGAGTGAAACGCATAACACAACTGCCACCCTCTACGGCGTTCGCTGGGTGAAACGGCTAGTGTACAGTTTACACAGGAAATCTCCATTTTATCTCCGTTTTGCGTCATTTTCTCACTGTAAGCTCAAATCATGCAATATATCTGAAAGTAAAACAAAATACCATAATAACAAAGGGAAATAACAACTAAACAACTAAAAACATGTGACGTAATCCGTATATTATTGATACGTTGTTTATCTAAGGCTAATGAATATAAGAGTAAAAGTTTTCTTAGCATGAAAATAGAATTAAATTACATAAACACTATACTAGAATGTAATTCACATCAATCAAACAATACTCATATCATCTAAATAGTAACACTTACGGGGCAATGTTTTCTTCTTTGAAAAAGAGTTAATTAAAAAGGATCCGCCGCGTTAGCGTGATCGGAACCAGACCTAACCTTTAATCTATACCAGCCGCTCACCCTGCATCGGTCGCTCCTTGCGTTAAAGTGATAAAGTCCTTTTTTATGTAATTACCTCTAAGACTTAGTTAAAAAGTTATTTCGATTGAAAATATTTAATACCAAAGGGTTTCCGGCATATGCTCGACCATCCGGATCCTAAATCTATAAACACGTCCGAAAATAGTTTAAAACCTCTTTCTAATAATATAAAACTTTCCTAGTTAATCAATAAAGTGCTTCCGCTGTATTTATTGATTAAAAACTAACAAAATCTTTTCTAAAATGCCGGACGGCTTTCGATCTTACCCGATCTAGTCACAGTCAATACGTGAACAAAATCACGGTCTCATTTACGTAATGACCGATAAATTGAATATCAGAAGAGTTTAATTAAAATCAAAAACAACCCCAAAAGTAATTCTAAAGAGATGACATGTGGAGTACCGTCGGAACGACGATCCGCACATCCCAGCACAAAGGATTTAGCTAGACATAGTAATTGAAAACATAATGATAAATTGAATTGCAAAGTAAAACAGTTTTAAGATAAAAATGACGTGCGAAATGTGAGAGTGTATTTTGAGAGAGTGAACACAAGTGTTACGCTTAAGTTCAGTTCCAAAAGACACAAATCAAATAGACAAATAATATAATAAGGTAATGGCAGAGACAGAAAATAAACAAATATAAAGCAGTGCAGGAAAATAAATTAATATAAAAGCGATGCGGAATATAATAAAATGCAATTTATAAAAGAAACCTGCTCCAAAGAGGAGACTGAATCTGGTACAGAGCTGGAAAGTAAATTGCGGGAAATTAAATAACTTCTAACTATGATTGCTCCAATCTAACTAACAACTATAGTGCAACAATCCCTCGATATGACGGATTCTTGCTTCACAGAATGAACTTTATGCCTAAAGTTGAAAACTAAGATTGGATAATGAAAAAATGAAAATACAAATCTTTATATAGAAAACTCAAAGTTGTAACTGCCCCTACTCATTATGAAAAAATGTTTAAAAACTAATTTCTTCGAGTGTAACTGCTTCAGACATTTTTTACCGTTTCCTCGTTACAACGGTCGGCGCCCGCCGACCCCTGCTCAGTGTCCGCCGAGTGATTCTAAGGAGTGAAACGAATTTTGTGACCGTTGGTATGTGAGTGAAACCCATAACACAGCTGGCACCCTCTATGGCGTTCGCTGGGTGAAACGGCTAGTGTACAGTTTACACAGGGAATCTCCATTTTAGCTCCGTTTTGCGTCGTTTTCTCACTGTAAGCTCAAATCATGCAATATATCTGAAAGTAAAACAAAATACCATAATAACAAAAGGAAATAACAAATAAACAACTAAAAACATGTGACGTAATCCGTATATTATTGTTACGTTGTTTATCTAAGGCTAATGAATATAAGAATAAAAGTTTTCTTAGAATGAAAATAGAATTAAATCAGATAAATACTATACTAGAATGTAATTCACATCAATCAAACAATACTCATATCATCTAAATAGTAACACTTACGGGGCAATGTTTTCTTCTTTGAAAAAGAGTTAATTAAAAAGGATCTGCCGCGTTAGCGTGATCGGAACCAAACCTAACCTTTAATCTATACCAGCCGCTCACGCTGCACCGGTCGCTCCTTACGTTAAAGTGATAACGTCCTTTTTATGTAATTACCTCTAAGACTTAGTTAAAAAGTTCTTTCGATTGAAATCATTTTATACCAAAGGGTTTCCGGCATATGCTCGGCCATCCGGATCCTAAATCTATAAACGCGTTCGAAAATAGTTTAAAACCTCTTTCTAATAATATAAAACTTTCCTAGTTAATCAATAAAGTGCTTCCGCTGTATTTATTGATTAAAAACTAACAAACTCTTTTCTAAAATGCCGGGCGGCTTTCGATCTAACCCGATCTAGTCACAGTCATTACGTGAACAAAATCACGGTCTCATTTACGTAATGACCGATCAATTGAATTTCAGAAGAGTTTAATTAAAATTAAAAATAGCCCCTAAAGTAATTCTAAAGAGATGACATGTGGAGTACCGTCGGAACGACCATCCGCACATCCCAGCACAAAGGATTTAGCTAGACATAGTAATTGAAATCATAATGATAAGTTGAATTGCAAAGTAAAACATTTTTAAGATAAAAATGACGTGCAAAATGTGAGAGTGTATTTTGAGAGAGTGAACACAAGTGTCACGCTTAAGTTCAGTTCCAAAAGACACAAATCACACAGACAAATAAAATAATCAGGTAATGGCAGAGACAGAAAATAAACAAATATAAAGCAGTGCGGGAAAATAAATTAATATAAAAGCGATGCGGAATATAATAAAATGCAATTTATAAAAGAAACCTGGTCCACAACGGAGACTGAATCTGGTACAGAGCTGGAAAGTAAATTGCGGGAAATTAAATAACTTCTAACTATTATTGCTCCAATTTAACTAACAACTATAGTGCAACAATCCCTCGATATGACGGATTCTTGTTTTACATAATGAACTTTACGCCTAAGGTTGAAAACTAAGATTGGATAATGAAAAAATGAAAATACAAGTCTTTATATAGAAAACTCAAAGTTGTAAATGCCTCAAGTCATTATGAAAAAACGTTTAAAACCTAATTTCATCGAGTGTAACTGCTTCAGACGTTTCTGACCGTTTCCTCGTTACAACGGTCGGCGCCCGCCGACCCCTGTTCAGCGTCCGCCGAGTGATTCTGAGGAGTGAAACGTCATTTGTGACCGTTGGTATGTGAGTGAAACCAATAACACAGCTGACACCCTCTATGGCGTTTGCTGGGTGAAACGGCTAGCGTAAAGTTTACACAGGAAATCTCCATTTTAGCTCTGTTTTGCATCGTTTTCTAACTGTAAGCTCAAATCAGGCAATATATCGGAAAGTAAAACAAAATACCTTAATGACAAAGGGAAATAACAAATAAACAACTAAAAACATGTGACGTAATCCGTATATTATTGTTACGTTGTTTATCTAAGGCTAATGAATATAAGAGTAAAAGTTTTCTTAGAATGAAAATAGAATTAAATCAGATAAATACTATACTAGAATGTAATTCACATCAATCAAACAATACTCATATCATCTAAATAGTAACACTTACGGGGCAATGTTTTCTTCTTTGAAAAAGAGTTAATTAAAAAGGATCCGCCGCGTTAGCGTGATCGGAACCAGACCTAACCTTTAATCTATACCAGCCGCTCACCCTGCATCGGTCGCTCCTTGCGTTAAAGTGATAAAGTCCTTTTTTATGTAATTACCTCTAAGACTTAGTTAAAAAGTTCTTTCGATTGAAAATATTTTATACCAATGGGTTTCCGACATATGCTCGGCCATCCGGATCCTAAATCTATAAACGCGTTCGAAAATAGTTTAAAACCTCTTTCTAATAATATAAAACTTTCCTAGTTAATCAATAAAGTGCTTCAGCTGTATTTATTGATTAAAACCTAACGAACTCTTTTCTAAAATGCCGGACGGCTTTCGATCTTACCCGATCAAGTCACAGTCATTACGTGAACAAAATCACGGTCTCATTTACGTAATGACCGATCACTTGAATTTCAGAAGAGTTTAATTAAAATCAAAAATAGCCCCTAAAGTAATTCTAAAGAGATGACATGTGGAGTACCGTCGGAACGATGATCCGCACATCCCAGCACAAAGGATTTAGCTAGACATAGTAATTGAAAACATAATGATAAATTGAATTGCAATGAAAAACATTTTTAAGATAAAAATGACGTGCGAAATGTGAGAGTGTATTTTGAGAGAGTGAACACAAGTGTCCCGCTTATGTTCAGTTCCAAAAGACACAAATCACACAGACAAATAAAATAATAAGGTAATGGCAGGGACAGAAAATAAACAAATATAAAGCAGTGCGGGAAAATAAATTAATATAAAAGTGATGCGGAATATAATAAAATGCAATTTATAAAAGAAACCTGCTCCAAAGCGGAGACTGAATCTGGTACGGAGCTGGAAAGTAAATTGCGGGAAATTAAATAACTTCTAACTATGATTGCTCCAATCTAACTAACAACTATAGTGCAACAATCCTTCGATATGACGTATTCTTGCTTTACATAATGAACTTTATGCCTAAGGTTGAAAACTAATATTTGATAATGAAAAAATGAAAATACAAGTCTTTATATAGAAAACTCAAAGTTGTAACTGCCTCTACTCATTATGAAAAAACGTTTAAAAACCAATTTCTTCGAGTGTAACTGCTTCAGACGTTTCTGACCGTTTCCTCGTTACAACGGTCGGCGCCCGCCGACCCCTGCTCAGCGTCCGCCGAGTGATTCTAAGAAGTGAAACGTCTTTTGTGACCATTGGTATGTGAGTGAAACCCATAACACAACTGCCACCCTCTACGGCGTTCGCTGGGTGAAACGGCTAGTGTACAGTTTACACAGGAAATCTCCATTTTATCTCCGTTTTGCGTCATTTTCTCACTGTAAGCTCAAATCATGCAATATATCTGAAAGTAAAACAAAATACCATAATAACAAAGGGAAATAACAACTAAACAACTAAAAACATGTGACGTAATCCGTATATTATTGATACGTTGTTTATCTAAGGCTAATGAATATAAGAGTAAAAGTTTTCTTAGCATGAAAATAGAATTAAATTACATAAACACTATACTAGAATGTAATTCACATCAATCAAACAATACTCATATCATCTAAATAGTAACACTTACGGGGCAATGTTTTCTTCTTTGAAAAAGAGTTCATTAAAAATTATCCGCCGCGTTAGCGTGATCGGAATCAAACCTAACCTTTAATCTATACCAGCCGCTCACGCTGCACCGGTCGCTCCTTGCGTTAAAGTGATAAAGTCCTTCTTTATGTAATTACCTCTAAGACTTATTTAAAAAGTTCTTTCGATTGAAAACATTTTATACCAAAGGGTTTCCGGCATATGCTCGGCCATCCGGATCCTAAATCTATAAACGCGTTCGAAAATAGTTTAAAACCTCTTTCTAATAATATAAAACTTTCCTAGTTAATCAGTAAAGTGCTTCTGCTGTATTTATTGATTAAAAACTAACAAACTCTTTTCTAAAATGTCGGACGGCTTTCGATCTTACCCGATCTAGTCACAGTCATTACGTGAACAAAATCACGGTCTCATTTACATAATGACCGATCAATTGAATTTCAGAAGAGTTTAATTAAAATTAAAAATAGCCCCTAAAGTTATTCTAAAGAGATGACATGTGGAGTACCGTCGGAACGACCATCCGCACATCCCAGCACAAAGGATTTAGCCAGACATAGTAATTGAAATCATAATGATAATTTGAATTGCAAAGTAAAACATTTTTAAGATAAAAATGACGTGCAAAATGTGAGAGTGTATTTTGAGAGAGTGAACACAAGTGTCACGCTTAAGTTCAGTTCAAAAAGACACAAATCACACAGACAAATAAAATAATAAGGTAATGGCAGAGACAGAAAATAAACAAATATAAAGCAGTGCGGGAAAATAAATTAATATAAAAGCGATGCGGAATATAATGAAATGCAATTTATAAAAGAAATGCTCCAAAACGGGGACTGAATCTGGTACAGAGCTGGAAAGTAAATTGCGAGAAATTAAATAACTTCTAACTATGATTGCTCCAATCTAACTAACAACTATAGTGCAACAATCCCTCGATATAACGGATTCTTGCTTTACAGAATGAACTTTATGCCTAAGGTTGAAAACTAAGATTGGATAATGTAAAAATGAAAATACAAGTCTTTATATAGAAAACTCAAAGATGTAACTGCCTCTAGTCATTATGAAAAAACGTTTAAAAACTAATTTCTTCGAGTGTAACAACTTCAGATGTTTCTGACCGTTTTCTCGTTACAACGGTCGGCGCCCGCCGACCCCTGTTCAGCGTCCGCCCAGTGACTCTGAGGAGTGAAACGTCTTTTGTGACCGTTGGTATGTGAGTGAAACCTATAACACAGCTGGCACGCTCTATGGCGTTCGCTGGGTGAAACGGCTAGTGTACAGTTTACACAGGAAATCTCTATTTTAGCTCCGTTTTGCGTCGTTTTCTCACTGTAACCTCGAATCAAGCAATATATCTAAAAGTAAAACAAAATACCATAATAACAAAGGGAAATAACAAATAAACAACTAAAAACATGTGACGTAATCCATATACTATTGTTACGTTGTTTATCTAAGGCTATTGAATATCAGAGTAAAAGTTTTCTATAGAACATAAATAGAATGAAATCAGATAAATACTATACTGGAATGTAATTCACATCAATCAGACAATAATCCTATCATCTAAATAGTAACACTTACGGGGCAATGTTTTCTTCTTTGAAAAAGAGTTAATTAAAAAGGATCCGCCGCATTAGCGTGATCGGAACCAGGCCAAACCTATAATCTATACCAGCCGCTCACGCTGCACCGGTCGCTCTTTGCGTTAAAGTGATAAAGTCCTTTTTCATGTAATTACCTCTAAGACTTAGTTAAAAAGTGCTTTCGATTGAAAATATTTTATACCAAAGGGTTTCTGGCATATGCTCGGCCAACCAGATCCTAAATCTATAAACGCGTCTAAAAATAGTTTAAAACCTCTTTCTAATAATAAAAAACTTTCCTAGTTAATCAATATAGTGCTTCTGCTGTATTTATTGATTAAAAACTAACAAACTCTGTTCTAAAATGTCGGATGGCTTTCGATCTTACCCGATCTAGTCACGGTCATTACGTGACCAAAATCACAGTCTCATTTAAGTAATAACCGGTCAATTGAAGTTCAGAAGAGTTTAATTAAAATAAAAAACAGCCCCTAAAGTAATTCTAAAGAGATGACATGTGGAGTACCGTCGGAACAACGATCCTCACATCCCAGCACAAAGGATTTAGCTAGACATAGTAATTGAAAACATAATGATAAATTGAATTGCAAAGTAAAACATTTTTAAGATAAAAATGACGTGCGAAATGTGAGAGTGTATTTTGAGAGAGTGAACACAAGTGTCACGCTTAAGTTCAGTTCCAAAAGACACAAATCCCACAGACAAATAAAATAATAAGGTAATGGCAGAGACAAAAAATAAACAAATATAAAGCAGTGCGGGAAAATAAATTAATGTAAAAGCGATGCGGAATATAATAAAATGCAATTTATAAAAGAAACATGCTCCAAAGCGGAGACTGAATCTGGTACAAAGATGGAACGTAAATTACGATAAAGTAAATAACTTCTAACTATGATTGCTCCAATCTAACTAACAACTATAGTGCAACAATCCCTCGATATGACGGATTCTTCCTTTACAGAATGAACTTTATGCCTAAGGTTGAAAACTAAGATTGGATAATGAAAAAATGAAAATACAAGTCTTTATATAGAAAACTCAAAGTTGTAACTGCCTCTAATCATTATGAAAAAACGTTTGAAAACTAATTTCTTCGAGTGTAACTGCTTCGGGCGTTCTGACCGTTTCCTCTTTACAACGGTCGGCGCCTGCCGACCCCTGCTCAGCGTGTGCCGAGTGATTCTGAGGAGTGAAATGCCTTTTGTGACCATTGGTATGTGAGTGAAACCCATAACGCAGCTGGCACCCTCTATGGCGTTCGTTGGGTGAAACGGCTAGTGTACAGTTTACACAGGAAATCTCCATTTTAGCTCCATTTTGCGTCGTTTTCTCACTGTAAGCTCGAATCAGGAAATATATCAGAAAGTAAAACAAAATACCATAATAACAAAGGGAAATAACAAATAAACAACTAAAAAAATGTGACGTAATCCGCATATTATTTTTACGTTGTTTATCTATGGCTAATGAATATCAGAGTAAGAGTTTTCTATAGAATGAAAATAGAATTTAATCTGATAAATACTATACTGGAATGTAATTCACATCAATCAAACAATACTCCTATCATCTAAATAGTAACACTTACGGGGCAATGTTTTCTTCTTTAAAAAAGAGTTAATTAAAAAGGACCCGTCGCGTTAGCGTGATCAGAACCAGACCAAACCTTTAATATATACCAGCCGCTCACGCTGCACCGGTCGCTCCTTGCGTTAAAGTGATAAAGTCCTTTTTTATGTAATTACCTCTAAGACTTAGTTAAAAAGTGCTTTCGATTGAAAATATTTTATACCAAAGGGTTTCCGGCATATGCTCGGCCAACCGGTTCCTAAATCTATAAACGCGTCTGAAAATAGTTTAAAATCTCTTTCTAATATTATAAAACTTTCCTAGTTAATCAATAAAGTGATTCCGCTGTATTTATTGATTAAAAACTAACAAACTCTTTTCTAAAATGTCGGACGGCTTTCGATCTTACCCAATCTAGTGACAGTCATTACGTGAACAAAATCACGGTCTCATTTACGTAATGACCGATCAATTGAATTTCAGAAGAGTTTAATTAAAATAAAAAATATCCCCTAAAGTAATTCTAAAGAGATGACATGTGGAGTACCATCGGAACGACGATCCGTACATCCCAGCACAAAGGATTTAGCTAGACATAGTAATTGAAAACATAATGATAAATTGAATTGCAAAGTAAAACATTTTTAAGATAAAAATGACGTGCGAAATGTGAGAGTTTATTTTGAGAGAGTGAACACAAGTGTCACGCTTAAGTTCAGTTCCAAAAGACACAAATCACACAGACAAATAAAATAATAAGGTAATGGCAGAGACAGAAAATAAACAAATATAATGCAGTGCGGGAAAATAAATTAATATAAAAGAGATGCGGAATATAATAAAATGCAATTTATAAAAGAAACCTGCTCCAAACCGGAGACTGAATCTGGTACAGAGCTGGAAAATAAATTGCGGGAAATTAAATAACTTCTAACTATGATTGCTCCAATCTAACTAACAACTATAGTGCAACAA
The DNA here is from genome assembly GCA_022829125.1 of Lathyrus tuberosus. Taxonomy (NCBI): domain Eukaryota; kingdom Viridiplantae; phylum Streptophyta; class Magnoliopsida; order Fabales; family Fabaceae; genus Lathyrus; species Lathyrus tuberosus. The sequence continues at coordinate 9,991,246 of JALAZF010000191.1, forward strand.
TCCCTCGATATGACGGATTCTTGCTTTACAGAATGAGCTTTATGCCTAAGGTTGAAAACTAAGATTGGATAATGAAAAAATGAAAATACAAGTCTTTATATAGAAAACTCAAAGTTGTAACTGCCTCTAGTCATTATGAAAAAACGTTTAAAAACTAATTTCTTCGAGTGTAACTGCTTCAGACGTTTCTGACCGTTTCCTCGTTACAATGGTCGTCGCCCGCCGACCCCTGTTCAGCGTCCGCTGAGTGATTATGAGGAGTGAAACGTCTTTTGTGACCGTTGGTATGTGAGTGAAACCCATAACACAGCTGGCACCCTCTATGGCGTTCGTTGAGTGAAACGGCTAGTGTACAGTTTACACAGGAAATCTCCATTTTAGCTCTGTTTTGCGTCGTTTTCTCACTATAAGCTCGAATCAGGCAATATATCTAAAAGTAAAACAAAATAGCATAATAACAAAGGGAAATAACAATTAAACAACTAAAAATATGTGACGTAATCCGTATACTATTGTTACGTTGTTTATCTAAGGCTAATGAATATCAGAGTAAAAGTTTTCTATAGAACAAAAATAGAATGAAATCAGATAAATACTATACTGGAATGTAATTCACATCAATCAAACAATACTCATATCATCTAAATAGTAACACTTACGGGGCAATGTTTTCTTCTTTGAAAAAGAGTTAATTGAAAAGGATCTGCCGCGTTAGCGTGATCGGAACCAGACCTAACCTTTAATCTATACCAGCCGCTCACGCTGCACCGGTCGCTCCTTGCGTTAAAGTGATAAAGTCCTTTTTTATGTAATTACCTCTAAGACTTAGTTAAAAAGTTATTTCGATTGAAAATATTTAATACCAAAGGGTTTCCGGCATATGCTCGGCCATCCGGATCCTAAATCTATAAACACGTCCGAAAATAGTTTAAAACCTCTTTCTAATAATATAAAACTTTCCTAGTTAATCAATAAAGTGCTTCCGCTGTATTTATTGATTAAAAACTAACAAAATCTTTTCTAAAATGCCGGACGGCTTTCGATCTTACCCGATCTAGTCACAGTCAATACGTGAACAAAATCACGGTCTCATTTACGTAATGACCGATAAATTGAATATCAGAAGAGTTTAATTAAAATCAAAAACAGCCCCAAAAGTAATTCTAAAGAGATGACATGTGGAGTACCGTCGGAACGACGATCCGCACATCCCAGCACAAAGGATTTAGCTAGACATAGTAATTGAAAACATAATGATAAATTGAATTGCAAAGTAAAACAGTTTTAAGATAAAAATGACGTGCGAAATGTGAGAGTGTATTTTGAGAGAGTGAACACAAGTGTCACGCTTAAGTTCAGTTCCAAAAGACACAAATCAAATAGACAAATAATATAATAAGGTAATGGCAGAGACAGAAAATAAACAAATATAAAGCAGTGCAGGAAAATAAATTAATATAAAAGCGATGCGGAATATAATAAAATGCAATTTATAAAAGAAACCTGCTCCAAAGAGGAGACTGAATCTGGTACAGAGCTGGAAAGTAAATTGCGGGAAATTAAATAACTTCTAACTATGATTGCTCCAATCTAACTAACAACTATAGTGCAACAATCCCTCGATATGACGGATTCTTGCTTCACAGAATGAACTTTATGCCTAAAGTTGAAAACTAAGATTGGATAATGAAAAAATGAAAATACAAGTCTTTATATAGAAAACTCAAAGTTGTAACTGCCCCTACTCATTATGAAAAAATGTTTAAAAACTAATTTCTTCGAGTGTAACTGCTTCAGACATTTTTTACCGTTTCCTCGTTACAACGGTCGGCGCCCGCCGACCCCTGCTCAGTGTCCGCCGAGTGATTCTAAGGAGTGAAACGAATTTTGTGACCGTTGGTATGTGAGTGAAACCCATAACACAGCTGGCACCCTCTATGGCGTTCGCTGGGTGAAACGGCTAGTGTACAGTTTACACAGGGAATCTCCATTTTAGCTCCGTTTTGCGTCGTTTTCTCACTGTAAGCTCAAATCATGCAATATATCTGAAAGTAAAACAAAATACCATAATAACAAAAGGAAATAACAAATAAACAACTAAAAACATGTGACGTAATCCGTATATTATTGTTACGTTGTTTATCTAAGGCTAATGAATATAAGAATAAAAGTTTTCTTAGAATGAAAATAGAATTAAATCAGATAAATACTATACTAGAATGTAATTCACATCAATCAAACAATACTCATATCATCTAAATAGTAACACTTACGGGGCAATGTTTTCTTCTTTGAAAAAGAGTTAATTAAAAAGGATCTGCCGCGTTAGCGTGATCGGAACCAAACCTAACCTTTAATCTATACCAGCCGCTCACGCTGCACCGGTCGCTCCTTACGTTAAAGTGATAACGTCCTTTTTATGTAATTACCTCTAAGACTTAGTTAAAAAGTTCTTTCGATTGAAATCATTTTATACCAAAGGGTTTCCGGCATATGCTCTGCCATCCGGATCCTAAATCTATAAACGCGTTCGAAAATAGTTTAAAACCTCTTTCTAATAATATAAAACTTTCCTAGTTAATCAATAAAGTGCTTCCGCTGTATTTATTGATTAAAAACTAACAAACTCTTTTCTAAAATGCCGGGCGGCTTTCGATCTAACCCGATCTAGTCACAGTCATTACGTGAACAAAATCACGGTCTCATTTACGTAATGACCGATCAATTGAATTTCAGAAGAGTTTAATTAAAATTAAAAATAGCCCCTAAAGTAATTCTAAAGAGATGACATGTGGAGTACCGTCGGAACGACCATCCGCACATCCCAGCACAAAGGATTTAGCTAGACATAGTAATTGAAATCATAATGATAAGTTGAATTGCAAAGTAAAACATTTTTAAGATAAAAATGACGTGCAAAATGTGAGAGTGTATTTTGAGAGAGTGAACACAAGTGTCACGCTTAAGTTCAGTTCCAAAAGACACAAATCACACAGACAAATAAAATAATCAGGTAATGGCAGAGACAGAAAATAAACAAATATAAAGCAGTGCGGGAAAATAAATTAATATAAAAGCGATGCGGAATATAATAAAATGCAATTTATAAAAGAAACCTGGTCCACAGCGGAGACTGAAACTGGTACAGAGCTGGAAAGTAAATTGCGGGAAATTAAATAACTTCTAACTATTATTGCTCCAATTTAACTAACAACTATAGTGCAACAATCCCTCGATATGACGGATTCTTGTTTTACATAATGAACTTTACGCCTAAGGTTGAAAACTAAGATTGGATAATGAAAAAATGAAAATACAAGTCTTTATATAGAAAACTCAAAGTTGTAAATGCCTCAAGTCATTATGAAAAAACGTTTAAAAACTAATTTCATCGAGTGTAACTGCTTCAGACGTTTCTGACCGTTTCCTCGTTACAACGGTCGGCGCCCGCCGACCCCTGTTCAGCGTCCGCCGAGTGATTCTGAGGAGTGAAACGTCTTTTGTGACCGTTGGTATGTGAGTGAAACCAATAACACAGCTGACACCCTCTATGGCGTTTGCTGGGTGAAACGACTAGCGTAAAGTTTACACAGGAAATCTCCATTTTAGCTCTGTTTTGCATCGTTTTCTAACTGTAAGCTCAACTCAGGCAATATATCGGAAAGTAAAACAAAATACCTTAATGACAAAGGGAAATAACAAATAAACAACTAAAAACATGTGACGTAATCCGTATATTATTGTTACGTTGTTTATCTAAGGCTAATGAATATAAGAGTAAAAGTTTTCTTAGAATGAAAATAGAATTAAATCAGATAAATACTATACTAGAATGTAATTCACATCAATCAAACAATACTCATATCATCTAAATAGTAACACTTACGGGGCAATGTTTTCTTCTTTGAAAAAGAGTTAATTAAAAAGGATCCGCCGCGTTAGCGTGATCGGAACCAGACCTAACCTTTAATCTATACCAGCCGCTCACCCTGCATCGGTCGCTCCTTGCGTTAAAGTGATAAAGTCCTTTTTTATGTAATTACCTCTAAGACTTAGTTAAAAAGTTCTTTCGATTGAAAATATTTTATACCAATGGGTTTCCGACATATGCTCGGCCATCCGGATCCTAAATCTATAAACGCGTTCGAAAATAGTTTAAAACCTCTTTCTAATAATATAAAACTTTCCTAGTTAATCAATAAAGTGCTTCAGCTGTATTTATTGATTAAAACCTAACGAACTCTTTTCTAAAATGCCGGACGGCTTTCGATCTTACCCGATCAAGTCACAGTCATTACGTGAACAAAATCACGGTCTCATTTACGTAATGACCGATCACTTGAATTTCAGAAGAGTTTAATTAAAATCAAAAATAGCCCCTAAAGTAATTCTAAAGAGATGACATGTGGAGTACCGTCGGAACGATGATCCGCACATCCCAGCACAAAGGATTTAGCTAGACATAGTAATTGAAAACATAATGATAAATTGAATTGCAATGAAAAACATTTTTAAGATAAAAATGACGTGCGAAATGTGAGAGTGTATTTTGAGAGAGTGAACACAAGTGTCCCGCTTATGTTCAGTTCCAAAAGACACAAATCACACAGACAAATAAAATAATAAGGTAATGGCAGGGACAGAAAATAAACAAATATAAAGCAGTGCGGGAAAATAAATTAATATAAAAGTGATGCGGAATATAATAAAATGCAATTTATAAAAGAAACCTGCTCCAAAGCGGAGACTGAATCTGGTACGGAGCTGGAAAGTAAATTGCGGGAAATTAAATAACTTCTAACTATGATTGCTCCAATCTAACTAACAACTATAGTGCAACAATCCTTCGATATGACGTATTCTTGCTTTACATAATGAACTTTATGCCTAAGGTTGAAAACTAATATTTGATAATGAAAAAATGAAAATACAAGTCTTTATATAGAAAACTCAAAGTTGTAACTGCCTCTACTCATTATGAAAAAACGTTTAAAAACCAATTTCTTCGAGTGTAACTGCTTCAGACGTTTCTGACCGTTTCCTCGTTACAACGGTCGGCGCCCGCCGACCCCTGCTCAGCGTCCGCCGAGTGATTCTAAGAAGTGAAACGTCTTTTGTGACCATTGGTATGTGAGTGAAACCCATAACACAACTGCCACCCTCTACGGCGTTCGCTGGGTGAAACGGCTAGTGTACAGTTTACACAGGAAATCTCCATTTTATCTCCGTTTTGCGTCATTTTCTCACTGTAAGCTCAAATCATGCAATATATCTGAAAGTAAAACAAAATACCATAATAACAAAGGGAAATAACAACTAAACAACTAAAAACATGTGACGTAATCCGTATATTATTGATACGTTGTTTATCTAAGGCTAATGAATATAAGAGTAAAAGTTTTCTTAGCATGAAAATAGAATTAAATTACATAAACACTATACTAGAATGTAATTCACATCAATCAAACAATACTCATATCATCTAAATAGTAACACTTACGGGGCAATGTTTTCTTCTTTGAAAAAGAGTTCATTAAAAATTATCCGCCGCGTTAGCGTGATCGGAATCAAACCTAACCTTTAATCTATACCAGCCGCTCACGCTGCACCGGTCGCTCCTTGCGTTAAAGTGATAAAGTCCTTCTTTATGTAATTACCTCTAAGACTTATTTAAAAAGTTCTTTCGATTGAAAACATTTTATACCAAAGGGTTTCCGGCATATGCTCGGCCATCCGGATCCTAAATCTATAAACGCGTTCGAAAATAGTTTAAAACCTCTTTCTAATAATATAAAACTTTCCTAGTTAATCAGTAAAGTGCTTCTGCTGTATTTATTGATTAAAAACTAACAAACTCTTTTCTAAAATGTCGGACGGCTTTCGATCTTACCCGATCTAGTCACAGTCATTACGTGAACAAAATCACGGTCTCATTTACATAATGACCGATCAATTGAATTTCAGAAGAGTTTAATTAAAATTAAAAATAGCCCCTAAAGTTATTCTAAAGAGATGACATGTGGAGTACCGTCGGAACGACCATCCGCACATCCCAGCACAAAGGATTTAGCCAGACATAGTAATTGAAATCATAATGATAATTTGAATTGCAAAGTAAAACATTTTTAAGATAAAAATGACGTGCAAAATGTGAGAGTGTATTTTGAGAGAGTGAACACAAGTGTCACGCTTAAGTTCAGTTCAAAAAGACACAAATCACACAGACAAATAAAATAATAAGGTAATGGCAGAGACAGAAAATAAACAAATATAAAGCAGTGCGGGAAAATAAATTAATATAAAAGCGATGCGGAATATAATGAAATGCAATTTATAAAAGAAATGCTCCAAAACGGGGACTGAATCTGGTACAGAGCTGGAAAGTAAATTGCGAGAAATTAAATAACTTCTAACTATGATTGCTCCAATCTAACTAACAACTATAGTGCAACAATCCCTCGATATAACGGATTCTTGCTTTACAGAATGAACTTTATGCCTAAGGTTGAAAACTAAGATTGGATAATGTAAAAATGAAAATACAAGTCTTTATATAGAAAACTCAAAGATGTAACTGCCTCTAGTCATTATGAAAAAACGTTTAAAAACTAATTTCTTCGAGTGTAACAACTTCAGATGTTTCTGACCGTTTTCTCGTTACAACGGTCGGCGCCCGCCGACCCCTGTTCAGCGTCCGCCCAGTGACTCTGAGGAGTGAAACGTCTTTTGTGACCGTTGGTATGTGAGTGAAACCTATAACACAGCTGGCACCCTCTATGGCGTTCGCTGGGTGAAACGGCTAGTGTACAGTTTACACAGGAAATCTCTATTTTAGCTCCGTTTTGCGTCGTTTTCTCACTGTAACCTCGAATCAAGCAATATATCTAAAAGTAAAACAAAATACCATAATAACAAAGGGAAATAACAAATAAACAACTAAAAACATGTGACGTAATCCATATACTATTGTTACGTTGTTTATCTAAGGCTATTGAATATCAGAGTAAAAGTTTTCTATAGAACATAAATAGAATGAAATCAGATAAATACTATACTGGAATGTAATTCACATCAATCAGACAATAATCCTATCATCTAAATAGTAACACTTACGGGGCAATGTTTTCTTCTTTGAAAAAGAGTTAATTAAAAAGGATCCGCCGCATTAGCGTGATCGGAACCAGGCCAAACCTATAATCTATACCAGCCGCTCACGCTGCACCGGTCGCTCTTTGCGTTAAAGTGATAAAGTCCTTTTTCATGTAATTACCTCTAAGACTTAGTTAAAAAGTGCTTTCGATTGAAAATATTTTATACCAAAGGGTTTCTGGCATATGCTCGGCCAACCAGATCCTAAATCTATAAACGCGTCTAAAAATAGTTTAAAACCTCTTTCTAATAATAAAAAACTTTCCTAGTTAATCAATATAGTGCTTCTGCTGTATTTATTGATTAAAAACTAACAAACTCTGTTCTAAAATGTCGGATGGCTTTCGATCTTACCCGATCTAGTCACGGTCATTACGTGACCAAAATCACAGTCTCATTTAAGTAATAACCGGTCAATTGAAGTTCAGAAGAGTTTAATTAAAATAAAAAACAGCCCCTAAAGTAATTCTAAAGAGATGACATGTGGAGTACCGTCGGAACAACGATCCTCACATCCCAGCACAAAGGATTTAGCTAGACATAGTAATTGAAAACATAATGATAAATTGAATTGCAAATTAAAACATTTTTAAGATAAAAATGACGTGCGAAATGTGAGAGTGTATTTTGAGAGAGTGAACACAAGTGTCACGCTTAAGTTCAGTTCCAAAAGACACAAATCCCACAGACAAATAAAATAATAAGGTAATGGCAGAGACAAAAAATAAACAAATATAAAGCAGTGCGGGAAAATAAATTAATGTAAAAGCGATGCGGAATATAATAAAATGCAATTTATAAAAGAAACATGCTCCAAAGCGGAGACTGAATCTGGTACAAAGATGGAACGTAAATTACGATAAAGTAAATAACTTCTAACTATGATTGCTCCAATCTAACTAACAACTATAGTGCAACAATCCCTCGATATGACGGATTCTTCCTTTACAGAATGAACTTTATGCCTAAGGTTGAAAACTAAGATTGGATAATGAAAAAATGAAAATACAAGTCTTTATATAGAAAACTCAAAGTTGTAACTGCCTCTAATCATTATGAAAAAACGTTTGAAAACTAATTTCTTCGAGTGTAACTGCTTCGGGCGTTCTGACCGTTTCCTCTTTACAACGGTCGGCGCCTGCCGACCCCTGCTCAGCGTGTGGCGAGTGATTCTGAGGAGTGAAATGCCTTTTGTGACCATTGGTATGTGAGTGAAACCCATAACGCAGCTGGCACCCTCTATGGCGTTCGTTGGGTGAAACGGCTAGTGTACAGTTTACACAGGAAATCTCCATTTTAGCTCCATTTTGCGTCGTTTTCTCACTGTAAGCTCGAATCAGGAAATATATCTGAAAGTAAAACAAAATACCATAATAACAAAGGGAAATAACAAATAAACAACTAAAAAAATGTGACGTAATCCGCATATTATTTTTACGTTGTTTATCTATGGCTAATGAATATCAGAGTAAGAGTTTTCTATAGAATGAAAATAGAATTTAATCTGATAAATACTATACTGGAATGTAATTCACATCAATCAAACAATACTCCTATCATCTAAATAGTAACACTTACGGGGCAATGTTTTCTTCTTTAAAAAAGA